>OX382255.1:4994997-6239996 GCA_947507525.1 Apamea epomidion
TACAAACTGTGTCTTTAATTTCTGTAATTGGTTTTAAACCGTTTTACTTAAAGAAATAAATCATGTATAGTTACCCTATATGCTTCAGAATCAAAGGATAACAGCAAATATAAATTATTAACGCCTTCAGGTAGTCTGCACAATTGAAACAAATTTCTTTCTCGACTTAAACACGTACAACACAGCTTCTTTAACTCTACTTCTGGACAGTCGTCCATTTTAATCAAACTAAATTAGATTATTTGTGTTTAATAATAACAATATTTTTCTTAAAAATGTACTTTAGGCTGTGGTAGGTAGTCGACTTTTTCGTAAAAGTGACAGTTATTGAGTGTTGCTACTGGTAGTGTAAAGTTTCCACTTAGGAACCCAGGTCCTATAATATTCCGATGAAATAATTTTATCCTGTAGGAAAAGACAAAAGTGACGGACGTAATTTTTTTTTTTCACAGGGTTGTCTTGTCATGAATATTCAATACTAATGTTTTGCGAGGATCAACAAACTACTTTTATTCTTGTGCCGTAAGTGTGGAATAATATTGACTTGGCAATATATCACTTGCTGTCAAAGAGGTACTCTGCAAACTTATTCGAAACTCGATCTGAAAACGAGTTCGTGGACCTCTTCATTTTCTAGCATTTGTCTATGGATGTTTACTGAAATAATTTACCCATAAAATCGGGAAGATCATTGCGTACACTAATCAATAATATTGGTTCAAATTGGTGAAATACATACAGTGAACTGTAGAAATCATTGGAAGCATTTCAATATCATTAACCATTAGTTTCAAAATACTATTATCCATTTTATAGGGACAAAAGTCATGTAAATCAAGAATATTTTCCAGGGAAAATTTAAATTAAAGCTGTCATTCGAAATGAGAAATAGAGAACAAAACAATTTTGTTTATGGTGAATAATGGCCTATGGCTACCGTATTTGCTAATTTATTGTTTCTTTTGTGTATTTAGCCGTAAATAAACACAAAATAATGTACTTCCACTAGCAAGCAACGACATAATTAAGCGATACATTAATGAAGGACGCACATCTTGTGAAAAACGGAAATTTCTTATAACAAAAATGAATATAAACGTCAATGTTTATGAAGTGCCTGTTGTAAATGCTGTTATAATGCACCAACCGGGGCAACAAGAGCTTCAAAATCATGTCCAACAGCAACAACCTCAACCGCAGGTGAACACACACCAGCAGGAGCCCGCGCCAACGCTACCAACAATACTGGCCGAGCGCAAACCCAAAATGGAAAAAATGGAGAAGAAGAAAAAAGAAGCGATCGAGGGCCAAGCCCGAGAAATAATATTTAAGGTAATAAAGTTCTTTGAGAGCGAAAAACAGAACAGAGGCTACGCGTATCCAGTAGAAAACGTCGTTAAAAGAGCGTGCGCGGCGACAGGGTTGTCAGAAAGCACGATAAAACGGATCAAGAGGGACGGTTTGCGCGCGGAAGCAACACAAACAAAAATAGCTGGTCCTAAGAAAAAACGCGTAAGAAAAACTAAGGTACAGCTTGATTACTTCCAGTTATGTGCTCTTAGAGGCATCGTGAACAGCTATTCAGTTAGAAAAGAGGTTCCAACGCTGGGTAAAATTCTGACCGCTGCCAAACACGAACTAAATTACCGCGGAGGAAAAGAATCTCTAAGACTAATATTGTTGAATAAACTTGGTATTAAGTTTAAAAAGTGTGAGAAAAAAAATAAGAAGCCTAAAGAAGAGCCAGAACAGCCTCCAATGCCTCCTCCTCAGCCACAGCCACAGCAGCTACAGAATATTATGCAGCATCAGCAAATGCATCAAGTTATGAAGCCAACGATGAATGACAACCAGTGTGTGTATACAACGATGATGCCACAGCATGTACCGCCAGTGTCCTATTGAAGTAGGTAGCTTAGAAACTGATAAATCAAAGATGTTGCCGTAATATTTATGTTGAAAGGATACTTGGTTTGTGGATCATTTTGCAGTAAGTAATAGTTGTTAGTATGGTTGTGAGGTTGAACCTAGGCACATACTATACTTTGTGTATTGAATATCATCACCACTGCTCTCAAAACGGTGAAGGAAAATAGAGTGAGGAAACCAGCATGTCCTAAACAAAAAATCAAAGACATGCAACATACACTAAACCACGCTGGGCCAGCATAATGGATTATGGCCCACTCTCTCGGACAGAGAGGAGTCCTGTGTCCCAGCAGTGGGACTATTCTGTATAGTGTTATGAAGTCATTGTAAATGAGTAATTTTGTAAGAATTATATAGATGTCCTGCTTTTCATCTTAAAATGCGATGGAAATATATAAAAAGTTGATTATTCTGAATGTGTTCAAATTCGTCGGGTGCTGGCACCCATATTCCATCTAAAAACAGCACTTGATGTGCTCACACATGAAAGTATTTCAAATGCATCTTTTTCCTTAAATGCAGAAACTGCAAAATGATCTCCCAAACTAATTCAGATCCAGCCATAGATATACACTCTTAAATTGAGCCACCCTGCATTTTTTTTTATTGTCTATAACTCTATGGTTTTTTAAATGGTCGTAAATTCAAATTCAGAACAATGATGGCATCAATATTATGGCCAGTATGTCAGACTTAACTTTCTTTGATTCATACATTTTTCTTGCCTTTACTGCGAGTTGCAGCTATATCTTACAAGCTGCGACCCGCAGTTTCACCATCGCATTGCATCAGGTCATGGTGTTCCCATGTACCAAATTTCATCCAAATCCGTTCAGCCATTTTAGGGTGAAAACATAACAAACATACATAGGTCAGTAGGTCATCTTAGGGGTGGCAAAAAATCAAATCTTTTCTCTTTAAAATATTAGTTTATACATGGAAATGCACTGTGGCATGATTTGGAGTCCGGGAGTGTAATATGTACAGAAAAGAAAGTGTCTTTCAGTTAAAAACAAAGAGAATATTCATCAACCTTTGTAGGTTTGTTGGTATAGGTTCCTAGAGAATATAGTATACATTTAAAAAAGGTATTGATTAAATTTTTTATACCATAGAGATCAATTATTTAGAGAAGTGATTGCTTTGCACAAGGATTGACGCGTATTCTGTAACCGTGAATTCAGCACATGATTCTAGACCTAACGTAGAAATTTTTCGTCAGTATTAAAAAAACTACTGTTTCATAGAAAATTGTGTTTAAGTGTACTTACGCGGTCAAAATGTATGGAACAGCAATTTTTTTTTTTAAATAACCAATAAAAATTTTGATGCAGGAGGGTTCAGAATCATGTACTGAATCCATGGTTGTGCGGGGATGTCCCTGCCACCTTGTATGTACGCACGACGACATTTATCAAGCTATACAATGCAACATCAGCTAAAACTGGAAATGTATAGTTTGATTGTCATCATGTGGACTGAGTCCACACATCTTGCGATAGACAAGCTTGCTGCACCTCAAAATGAAATAGAACAATATTGCAATCAATTTAGGAATCACCTGCCTATATTTTTAATTTATAATCTGTACATAAAATATTATAAAATTATGAACTATACTTTATTGACAAAATTAAGTATGTATGCCGAATTAACCCCTTATTCTTAATGGGCTTTTTTTTTACAAAATTAGATGATTTTTAGCCATAAAGGTTTTATTTATTTTAAGTGTTAAATGTTCTGTGTTTGGAGGACAATAGCAAATCATATATTACGCACTATCATCTGCCTCGTTGGTTGCAAGCGCTAGTGCTCAGCATGAGGTCCTGGGTTCAATTCCAGGGTCGGGCAGTATTCGTGGGTTGTTCCATCTAGAACTTCTCAGTAGCAGCCTGAAATCTGGATTTGTGTCCGGTTGATGGCAGTATGCTTGCCCCCTATTACATGTGACTTTAAACACAACTGGTGAACTGTCGGTGCCTGACCCTTCGGGGAATACAGGCGTCATGTTATGTTTTCAAGATGCAGTGCAAATGGAAGCAAAAAAAAAACACCTGATATGCACAACCCAGTAACTGGGTGTAGGCACTACAAGTAGCAGTAATGCTAGCAGTGCAAAATGAAATGTTCCCCGTGCATATAGTTTAGCGTTAAGGCGAGTCGTTCATCTTCCTGCCCTCATTATAATTCGGCGCTGCAGTCGTCATCTTAGTACTCACCTCCTTTATAGCCATATCATCTTTCACACCATCCTTCGTTTCTTTGGTCTTCCTCTACTCTTGAAGACACTAAAATGTACAACTACCCACTTAATGATTATTTTGTTGTTAGTTTTATATTCAAGAAACAGAGGGAAGTATTGTTAATTTCAAGTCTTATATAGTTTTAGTGAGTGTTTTCTTATAAATTGAAGGGACACCAAAAATTCTCTCTGCGTAGTGAGCTGTGGTGGTCCAGTGGTAACGACCGTGATTTACGAGTTTTAGGCCGTGGGTTCGAACCCAGACAGGCGCTTCACTTTCTGTAAATAATTTCATAGCAAATGCTCTCAACACGGTGAAGGAAAACATCGTGAGGAAGCTGAACCTAGAACTAAAAATTCTAAGACGTGACATGTACCAAACCGCACTGGGCCCGCGTGGTGGATTACATTATCTCTATGAAAGAGTGGGCAGTTTTTTTATTAGGTTTTAAATAAAACACTCAAGATTCGTGCAGGTCACTGTAGTTGCAATTATGGTTTTTAAATGGCATATTCTGCACTGCCCCTTTAATATATTTGCAAGTTTTAGTTCAACCTAATTTCCTTGCATCTCTTCCTTCAAATATTTTTGAATCGTATGATTGTCAATTTGTAAAATATGTAAGATTTTAGTTTTTCATCTAAAATTAGGTTTTTACATTCGAATATTATATTTTTACTGCAGTACAATTGTTTTTTGTTCTATTTTGTTAAGGGAGAAGCGCCAGGGTAGCACGCGAATTTCAATTTGTTGCGGTTGCGAATCATATTTTAATCAACATACACACTGACCTGCAAATTGCAAAAAACTTATGAACATTTTAATTTCGCGGGCACCTTCGTGCATCCCCTTTGAATCGGTTGAGGACACTGAACGAGACACAATACAATAGATGTTTTATTTTTATTACGTCTGGGGGCTTTTAGTGTCTCGCAGTGTTAAAAACTTACCTTTTTTTTATTTGATAGGAGGGTAGATGTAAATTAAAAATTGTAAAGAAATAAATATATGTAGGTATTTCAATATTTTTTGTTGTAATATCAGTTACATTTTTCTGACCATAAAATTGTATAAATCAATTGGCTATGGGATATGTCAAAATATAAATTTTGTCTATCCGATGAATAAGGCAGAATTCTGAACCCCGCGTGCTAACCGAAAGCGGTCGTCGCGCGAGCATCTACGCGATAGTTTTTATTAATTGAAATGAAATTGTTTATTCTGTAAATAGGTTATCAGAATCACTTTTACACGTAGCTAGATGGAATTAATATTTCCTATCTTTTACCCCTGAGAAGAAATGGCGAAACAAAATCAGGGGCCAGTCTCTTTTAAAGTCCAGACATAGTCTTGGTCAGATCATGTGAGGACCATGTAGATTCATGTCTGCAATGGTCTTTTGAGGAAAGAATCACACAGAATTGAGAGGATCAGTCCAGTCTGCAAGCATTTGTCAGCATTAGGACGTACAAACATGGCTTGATTAATCGCGTGCGAGTTCGTCATATTCATACACGGTAGCAGGGACATCCATGCACGACCTGTTACCATGGATTCCGTACATGATTCTGAACCCTAAGTTGAAAACTTTTGCCGGTTATTAAAATTAAAATTGCTGTTCAGTATATTTTGACTGCGTAGATATTATTCTTTTCTATAACCGACGAATAATTTCTTCGCTAGGGAGTCGAATCATATGCTGAATTCATGGTTACAGTTTGCGCGTCGATGTCCCTGCCACCCTGTATAAAAGAGCGTGACGATCGCCTACCTGTGTGACGATCGCTTTCTGTTAGCACGCACCCTTACAGCACCCAAATTGTGTAAATCACTATCAATCTCAATTCTAATCATTTTGAAGGCTATTGCTAATCCATTGCTTCATATTTTTGAAAAATGTGTCTGCTCAACAACGTAAACAACGCAATGAATATTTGAATTGTCAAAATGAAACCCATTGTTACTGGTAGTGTGTTACGCGATTACCCCGCAGTTTTATGCTAAGAAAAAGTGGCGTAGAACCTGTAGGTCGCCAACTAAGCTAAATAATAAATATATACTTGTCTCTTTTTAGTTCTACCTGCTAGAACGAGATAGCTATGCTTAGTTGGTGAACATCAGAAATCAGCGCCCATGTTAATATTGTGTACAGTACTTTAATTCATTATATTAATGATTATAATTTTTAGAATTAAGATAATGTATCATAAGGCTGAGTATTACTTTATGTATTTTTAATCAAATAAAATGAATTAAGTTTTTGAAGATGTCTTATTTTTTCGTTTATTTATCTATTTCCTTATCTAATTACATGTTTAAATATTTCTTAAAATATAAACGATAAGTACAAAAAACATAAAAAATATGAAGAAATAGTGATCCGCCGATGTCGGAAGCAGAGTCCAAGCTATCGGTGGTTAGGGCTCCAGAAATGGGCACCTCATAATGCGAGCCGTATCGAGTACTGCCTTTTAGGCCCTTGATCGAACCGCCTAACAAGAGCCTCGATTGATGTTGATCGAGTCTTTCGGTCAACAGGCCATTGGGTGATACGACAATCGGCTCAATGGCAGCCGAGCTCATATTCCACATGTCAACAACCTCGTGAGCCAAGTCGAGTTAATTATTTCACTGTCTCAGCTTTCACGAGGTTCTCGGGAATGGTAGAATGTCCCTTATTTTATTATTAGCCTTTGCCCGCGTGGAGGTTGGAAATTATCTCACAGACTTATTACCGGGATAAAAATTATCCTATGTGTTACTCCATGTTATAAGCTCTGCGTGCCTTTCATCTAAATCCGTTCAGCCGTTTTTGCGTGATTGAGTAACAAACATATAAACTTCATTATAATATTAGTAGGATTCTAAACCCACGAGCGTAGAAACATTTCGTCGATTATAAGAAAAAAATGCTGTTTCATAGAAAGGTCTACGCGGGCAAAATGTATGGAAGAGCGAATTATTTTTATTTAGGTTGAAATGTTACGAGGTAAATTCAATAAAAACGAATTTACTACTTCTCTTACTGCCTACCTCGGCACTTCCTTATTTTATAATATAAAACAACAAAAACACGAAAGACAAATTAACTTCACAGAACAGATATTACACGGAACGAAATTAAGCGATTTAACAGTGTTCTAGGTATTCTAAGGAGTCGCGGTGCACGTCGATGTCCCTGCCACCCTGTAAACAGGCTGTATCAGAATGGTAAAAAATAATCACCCGTCCCATACATTTGGGTTGAGTAGATATTGAAGTTTTGTATGGGACAATTTAATATATTCTGGCGATTACGATGTTGGCCCCACGGAGCAAGTTGTTCAGTTTAATGGTTTGTACTGTACATACCTTTATGGTACACCCTGTATAGCTAGCAGCTTGAAGGCCTCTTTTACTCACTCATTTTACACGCAGTAGCTAATTATTTTTGCAGGATCAGACATCGAGCAATAGATTTTGGAGTCAGGAAGCGCAATAAGACAATTTATATCACCATGTTTTTATTGAACACGAGTAAATACTATTTACAATAAATACTATGTTTTGGACATCAATATTCTAGTAAAGTATTGCACGGATTAGAATTGTTATTATTCATAAGTTTAACTTATTTGTTCAAATGTAAAAATTACACTCATTTACAGTGTGAAAATAAAATAAAAACAATATTTTGTAGAATTAAAACAAGTAGGAATTAAATACTGTGACGAAAATACAATATAAATCAAATATCAGGTTGTCTAAACACCATACCCCATCGGAAAAGTACATTCAACATCTGTAATACTTGCAAAATGCGTCATATTGTTAAGTTTGCGTCCACTTCATCAATAATAAATACAAATCAAATATACCGTTCCTATCTTTATACAGGGTATCCATGCCAACTGGATGAAAAGAACCTAAAATATTAAAAATAGTTGCAAAATATGTCGTAACTAGTTTTTCTGATTTTTAAATAGACATACAGGTTGTCCCAGAAGTCGACGCCAAGTCGGAATCGTAAATATTTTTCTGATAACTATTATTAATTGGCCTATTACCCGATTCCGGCTTGACGACGACTTCTGGGACAGCCTGTATAATATTTTTGTATTGAGTTTTCTTAAGAATACAAATGCCATGCCAAATGAAGAGAAAATGCCTACTTATATTGAAAATAATGCATGTAGTTGCAAAATTCTATTTTAGTTCCTTTTTAATAGGACAGTCGAGTCTCCTAGAACGATCATAAATCTATACAAGATTTCCAACTCCATAAAGAGTAAGTACAACATTGAAAGCAGTTGAAAAATTCGACATATTATTATCTTAATTTCTTTTTAACTGGACATTAAAATACTCTTGTGTTGTGTCTTCTGGTGCGTTTTCATGGCAGTTACCTGCGCAAAGCTGGCGGGACAGTGCGGGCATTTGAACGGGCGCTCCCCGGTGTGGGTGCGGCGGTGGTTGATAAGGATCCTGTTTGACTGTAAAGTAAAGAAAACATATTGTTAGCATCATCAGTCTATAAAGTTCCCATTGCTGGGACACAGGCCTCCTTGCTATGAGAGGGAGTGGGCCGTAATCCACCACGCGGGCACAAAAATTCAACCCGCACGGATTGTTAACTGATAAAAGTAAGTGTACTTTAGAATACTAAATAACGAAGTTGAAATGATTGGAGTGATTGCCGCGTTGGTTTCAAACGCTACTTCTAAGCATGAGGTCCTGGGTCCGATTCTCAGGTCGGGCAAAGTAGTTTTTTTATCAGGAATTTCTCAGTAGCAGGACTAAACCAGAGATTGGGATGTGGAGGCCGTGATGTTTAAGTTAAATGATCGGTTACCGAAAAGAAATAGTTGAGAAATTATTTAAAATAACAAGACCCTCGTCCAGTGCTTGAGGCAGGCAAATCTTACCGTCTTTTCGTTCCAAAATCAAAATTTGTTCTGAGACCCAGTTGGGCGCCAATGACCACAGTTTATTGGCGCCCAACTGGGTTTTCGAAGTTTTGCATGACGTATTATCATACTACAGAGGCCCATAAACGCGCGAAGTAAACGTAATTATAAATTCGATTGATAATACAACTATACTAAAGCATATTGGTTTAAACTTTTAGGATAGTTGATAGTTTGTTTAACCCATAGATATGAAAATTAATGAATAATGTGTTAAAACTAAATAAATATTATGTGTAAAACGAGAATTGTCGTTTTTGTACGTTTACTCCGCCTTTTCGTGCAAGGCCTGTGGGACTTGGGGAGTAAAAGGCGATACTCACACTAAATCCTCTTCCGCATAGATCGCAGATCTTGTCTTTGGGCTTCGGTATCTTTTGGTGCACGTGCTGAATGTGCTTGCGAACGCCGTAGCCATTCGAAAAATACTGAAATTACAAAAAGCAATATCATTAAAGAAATATGGCAACAGTTATGGTTTTATTTTCCCGTTTTCCGAATAAATGGGTTTATCTCTGTCGCTCAGTAGTTCTGAACTAGAATGATAATTATACAGGCTGATTTTTAAAGACCAGCCAAATTTAAGGATGTGGTACAGACCATCAAACTGAACAATTTTCTCCATGGGACAAATAGCGTAATCGCGAAAATTTTATCAATTGTCCCATAGAAAACTTCAATACCTACTCGACCTAAATGTATGGGACGGCTGAATTTTTATTCGCGATTACGATGTTGGTCCCATGGAGAAAGTTGTTCAGTTTGATGGTCTGTACCACATCCTTAAATTTGGCTGGTCTTTAAAAAATCAGCCTGTATTTCTGATCTTATGACTGCGTCAATGAGCGGAGTTCGCGCAGCTGAATTTTGGGCAAAAGATGTTTGAACTTTTTGCCATCGATAGGCTAAGACGGGTGATATAGTCAAAATTGTGATGTCTCTTCCACAAAAGCCACTAATGAATAGTTCAAGTAAGATTTAGAAGCGATTTTCAACAACATAAATATTTAGAGATTATTTTTGTTTGGTTTTAGTATATAGGCTGGATTTTTGAGACGGGTCGGTAAGGGCAGGCGCCTTATTCGTAGGAGCTATAGGAAAATCTTCGATCTTAACTCTCTAAACTCCCTATCTTCTGTCTTTAACTTTTTGAGCAACTGCTAACTGCAGATTTTGGAAAAAGAAACATTAGTTCTCACATTTATTGATTTTACACGTTTTGTTTCGTAGAAGACTTACATTCCGGTATTATGCAAGTGACGGGCGTTAGGGCAGGTATTTATAGTTAGATATATACCTTATTACATAGGTCGCAATAGTGTTTGCTTTCCTTTATATGAACCAATCTGTAGTGATTGTTTTTGTACGAAACGCGGGTGAATATTTTGTCGCAAGCCGGGCAGGGTATCCTGAAATAAATCAAATTACAATTTGTTATATCGTATCGTTTTTATAGTTCGCTCTAGGTGTAAAAGCTAAAATACCGATCTTAGCTTACATCTTTATCTTTGAAAAGGGTGATCTTCGGGGAAATTCTCGTAATTTTAAGTACCTTCACTGTCTGGTCTCAGTCTCAATCTGTCAAAAATATCTCTATTTTTCTACATATTTTACAAGTTTTTGTCATTGATTGTCGCTGAGATGAAATTGCGACTACTATTTCAACATTTTTAATTACGGTCTTCTGATCATATTCAAACTCAACTCTAAATTATTTTGAACAAGGTTACAGTGTTTAATTTGTATTACTGGGGTCATTAGACTGAATTAAAAACTTAATTTATTTAGTCTGTCAACTGTTAGTCCATCAACTACTAATCTGACCACTTTTAGTCTAATTACCTTTTAATGTATTTTTAGTCACTTTTCAATGGAACACTTTCTAATCTCTCATTTTCTAGTCTGTCACGACAAATTTTAGTCTGTTTTAGTCTAGTCACCTTTTAGTCTGACAACTTTTAGTCTTGTCACTTTTGACATACATACGTGACTTTCTTCTGAGGTTTCTGTCTAACGGACTGCTGAAAGGGCTTCTTGTAGTTCGTGATGGTAGGATACTGTTTATCACACTCTACACAGTAGCGCATTTCCTGACTCGGTCTCGTTTCGTATCAAACGTGGTGCTAACTAACGAGTCACATTTTAATCTAACAGCTTTTAGTCGGTGACCTTTTAGTCTGTCAACTTTAAGTCTAGTCACTATTAAATCGGACTGTTTTTAGTCACTTTAGGACGTGACACTTTCTAATATCTAATTTCCTAGTCTGTCAACATTTAGGCTATCACGTTTTTATCGGTCAACTTTTATTCAATTCACCTTTTAAACTGTCTCTTTTCAGGCACTTTTTTCATTGGAACACTTTCTAATTTCTCATATTTTAGTCTGTCAACTACTCAACTTTTAGTCTAGTCAGGTTTTAATCTGACTCTTTTTACCCACTTTTCAATGGAACACTTTCTAATATCTCCTTTTTTAGTGACTTTTTTGTCACTTTTGACATACATAGACATACCTGACTTTCTTCTGAGGCCTATGTCTAACGGACTGCTGCAAATGCTTCTTGTACTTCGTGAGGGTAGGATACTGTTTGTCGCACTCCACACAGTAGCGCATTTCTTGGCTCGTCTCGTTTCGTATCAAATGTGGCACTAGCTCGGGGTGCACCCTCCTGAGGTGTATCTCTAGGATGTGGTAAGTTGGGTAGTCCTTGTTACAAATGGTACAGTGTCCGGGGAGGTGTTTTTTCCTGAAAGTAGAAGGGATTTTGATTAAAAAGATATACGTGTAGTCCGTGCCTCGGAAGGTATGTTAAGCCGTTGGTCCCGGTTGCCATTCGTGGATCTTTGACAGTTGTTACGGGTCGTCAGAAGCCCGAAAATTTGACAACCAGTCTTACTTAATTGATTTATGCAGTCGTTTTTTCAATAAAACTCGATTTTCCAAAAGACTTTGTACTTTTTTACGCGTGTTCCAGTTCGGAACGCTGTTTGTGTGCGTGCGAACTAGATTCTGTGCGTGTAGACTGGCGTCTAACCGTCATCACTGATACTATCTCTGTCGGACACGATGCCAGGTGGGACAGCGTGCTTTGCAGTTCGAGCTCGCGACTAGTTCGACCTTGAACATAACTGGCGAAAGGCCCGAATGGGTAGGCATTGATGGTGGTAGAAGCATACCACCATCACTGCCTACCCATTCGGGCGTGAAGTTATGTTATTTAAGATATCTACAATAAATTAAAACTTACTTGATATGTGTCTCCAGTTTCCGTTTTGAGCATAAGTTTTTATTGCAATAATCACAGGTGACCCTCTCATGTGCACTTATGTAATGTTTGCTAAATTCTCCAAGAGTTCTGTAACGAAAACAAAATATTTTAGTATACAATATTTAAAAAATACTTCGTCTTGTAGTGTGGTTAACAAAACTTAATAGATTTTTGGTTCTAGGACATGGTGGTTTCCTCACGATGTTTTCCTTCACCGTTTTGAGAGCAGTGGTGATGAAATTATTGACACAAAGTAAAGCACCGGCCTGGGTGAGAACAATCATCAATCATTAAAGTCATCAACACAACTCTCTAAGATCAAGTAATCCTACTAAATGACTATTTCATGAAATCTTGACATTTTATGATTATGCTAACTTAACAAGTTGTATTACTGATTCTACTGATTTTAATTCTGTAAATACATATTTGTTACGGCCGCGAATCATATTTTAATCAACGTACAACTTAGTACTGACCAGCAAATTGCAAAAAAAACGTAAGAAAATTTGAATTGCGCGGGCTACCTTGGAGCATCCACCTTAAAAGAGACTGTGACCTCTGAGTTTGTTTCGCCCTTCTTCTCAGAGTAGTCAGATAGGAAACGCCGAACTCATATAGATTAAAAGAAATATGATTGACATGTAAAAGTGTTTATAAAAACCTATTTATAGAAAATAAATTATTTATCATTTGATGTACAGACCCCAGCACATCAAGCTACCCGAAACTGTCAAATTTTCCCAATCAACCTTGAACCTTAATACTTAACGATAAAGTTGAAAATCTATTAAAGAAATTTGACAGATTGCAGTAGCTTCATGTGTTGGCGTGTACATACTAAAAAAATCTAGTTTGAAGCCACTCACCTAAATTCCAAAGAACAGTTATTACAAGTAAAAAGTTTAGTATGCGACCTGTTCAGATGTTTCTTCAGCTCTCCCTTGGTTCTCGAGAGTTCTCCGCAAAAAGTACAACTTAGCATCGGATTGTGATAGTTCTTCCAGTGTTCTTCAAGATGGGATTCGGAGAGTATCTCAAGTCTGCAGGCTACGCAATTAGAAGGGAATTGTAGCTGTGAAAATAAATTTTCGTTAGCGCAGCGGAGTAATTGCGTAACACACAACAGTAGCAATGGGTTTCATCTTCACAGTTCAACAACATTCATTGCGATGTTTACGTTGTTGAGCAGACAAATTTTTCGAACATATGAAGCAATGGATTAGCAATATCCTTCAAAATTATTCAAATTGAGATTGATTGTGTGTTACGCAATTAGGGTGCAGGTTAGTAATTGAATTCAGAATCTTGGATAATTATAAATCCAGTTATGGAAACAAGAACTCAATGTCATATTTATACATACATATAAATAAAAATGGATCTTCGAAATGTATGTACGCCCATAACTTTCGAACGACTGCACCAAATTGGATAATTCTTTTTTTTGTGTTCGTTATTGTCAGGACAATTTTTGTATACATAATTGGACCCGGTAGGTGGCGCTGCTTTTTCGGGTGGGAGGACGTCTGCCGGGTCCGCTAGGTTCTATCAATTAATCAGCGTTTTACTCATAGGAGTAGTGTAGGAGTGGGTTAGGAGTAGTGTAGGAGTAGGGTAGGAGTAGTGTAGGAGTAGGTTACGAGTAGGGTAGGAGTAGGTTAGGAGTAGGGTAGAAGTAGGGTAGGAGTAGAGTAGGAGTAGGGTAGGCGTAGTGTAGGAGTAGGGTAGGGGTAGGACACCACGCGAACGAAGTAGCGCCGGGCAGCTAGAAATAATTTATATGGCAAAACAACGTGATAAAATTCAAATTCCATTGCAACCAATATTTTTAAAGACATTTTTACTATCTTCAGATAGTTGCTTATTGATTAACGGCCGAACCCAGTTACCTACCTATCACCAGTTTTGGTATACTGGAGGTAGAAAAACCTATGTATCTCTGGTTTTAACATCCCAAAAATCTCAGTAACGATCTGTATGATTAGCAGGGACACAAACTATAACCATAAATTCAGCACATGATTCTAGCATAGAAATTTTGGGGAAGAACATAGGCTGCTTTTTATTGACATACCACGCGGGCGAAGCGGCGGGCTGAAGCTAGTCATAAATAAAAACAATACCAACCTCGCTATGATTAAAAGTCTTATGCCGCATATAGTCCAGTCGCACATTATACCCAATATTACACAAATTGCACCTGAACGGCATATTCTTATCAAACCTATGATTATTTTTCTTTCTATAATTTTGTTCCACATCTCTGGAACTCACAAACACCGTCTCATAGTATGGACTTACATTTTTTGGAAATCTACTATTAATTTTGGTTACGGAGGCAAGTTCTTCATACTTTTTAATTCTTGATTTTAATTTGCGAAATCCTTTCTTTGGGTTTGCGTAAAGTAATGTAAAGTCTTCATCTGTTTCCTGTTTCAATTCTGGTTCATAGTAATCTGTATCATTGTTTAAACTTATATTGTCGTCATTATATTCTTCTTTGATAATTTCATTGTTTTCTAATTTGACGTCAATGAGAACTCTGTCGTCAACTGTTACTTCTTTTTGTTCAAATATTTGGTCTTTTTGTTCAAATATTTGGGCCTTTTGTTCAAACATTTGTCCTTTTTGTTCAAACATTTGGCCTTTTTGTTCATGAAAAAGGTTGTTTTGTTCATATAGTAGATCTTTTTGATCGTCTTCATTGATATAGTTGTAGTCAAATTCTTTGTGTTCTGTTTTTATTAATGGTGATAATGTGTGTGGGATGCCTCTCTGAAATTATATACAGGTAAACTGGCTTTATAAAATAACAGTTGGGTAGTCGCGAAATTGTAATTTGGATTTTACCTTGAGCACTATACAACCACGACCATGAACCCATTGTCATTCATTGGTCGGCTTCCAGGCTGACTACCAGTATTTTACATGGAGCAACTGCTTAACTGCCCTCCACAACCCAGTTACTGGGTATTACTGGGTAATATGGTACCCCTTGGTAAGACTGGTTGTCAGACTTTCGTTCAGGCTCACACAGACAATTTAAAAAAAATTGTTTTTGTGGGTCTGCAATAAACATTTAAATTATCATTATTACCTTGTTGTCATAGAAGGTTTGTAGATACTGCACCAGTCTGTATTGAGCGGTTTTGATGCGAGCTTGGAAGTACTTCATCTTGTTCAGTAAAGCACTACATTCCCAACACAACGTTAGCCCTCTTGTCTCCTAAAAACAAATATTTATTTGGTCAACCATTGAACAACGGGGTAATTGCGTAATACACTATTGGTAGCAATGGGTTTCATTTTGACAGTAGAACAACATTCATTGTGTCTTTTATGCTGTCAAGCAGACAATTTTTTTGAAAATATGAGGCAATGGATTAGCAATATTTTACATTATTGATAGTGTGTTACGCAATTAAGGTTTTTTTTATCTGAACTAATATTAATAATAGAAAAGATTTGATTATAATTATGTATGTTTGTTTGTTATACTTTCACACTAAAATGGCTGAATGGATTTGGACTATGTTTTGCACACGGGCAGACCATGACCTGGATTGGGACACAGGATACTCTTTATCCCGATACTCCCGCGTGATCGAGACTTAAGTGGGTGAAACTGCGGGCCGCAGCAACTAGTATAGGATAATCTGATTTATAAAATGTTCCGTTACCTTTAATCTTCCTTAAACCTCTAGCATTAACATATTAGCTCTATGTACAGCCATCAAAATGAATAGGCTATTTTCCTAAAAAAATCTAATTAGTCCGTCACTTAGATTATCAAAAAATATTAGAATAGAATAGAATAGGTCTTTATTTGCTTAGAATGTAGGTACATAAAAATAAGTTCTTATATTATATAAGAGCATCCATGTACATTCTGCCTTAATATAGCATGCAAATGTAATACAAAGTGGTATATAATAAAGATATTACAAAAAATTATCATTCAAGAAATCCTGCACAGAATAATAACATTTATCTACAAGTAATTCTGTGAAATGCTTTTTAAATTTTTGCAACGGTACGTTTTTAAGTTGTATTGAACCCGTATTTTTTCTTTTGTCAATTATATAAAAAATGATGAAGATATCGCCCATTAAAGTTCCGTGTGACGTCACTTGCTTGCGACACTTTTGCAAGCAAGTGACGTCACGACCCCCCCTCCCAAATTTTGAGGCGCTCTGTCTTTGTCATTTTTTGTGTGATTGACAAAAGAAAAAATACGTGTCCATTATTTTTCGATAATCTAACTGACAGACTAAATATAATTATTATTTTTTTATCCAGGCAACTACCCTATTATTATGCAAAGTAACACCCCAAGTCAAGTCAAGCATGTTTTAGTCATTTCATACAACTGGATTTGAAACAACATAAAATTATTCAAGGTTCTGTAAGTAGGTTTATACAAACACATTTACACATCGATCATCTTTTTAAAAAAACTAGATGAGATCGGCGTTTCCTATCTGACTACTTTGAGAAGTAACGAAACAAACTCAAGAGGTCAGTCTCTTTTTAATGTCCAGACATAATCTTGGTCAGTTGGGTAGTCGGCTTGCTTGATGATTAATTTCCCTGGTTACATTATATCTATATGAGAACGTACAAGGAGTTCTTAACAATCCGCGGTCCTCCCCCGATTTTTAATGATTTGAATAAAACAATGGGTGAATATAAAAATATTTTTACCATGACAACCGTTGCAGTGCCATGGGCAGTGGTGAAGTGGTCATATGCATATACTAGACTATTACTGGATAGCAAATGCTAATAAACTAACTATGTATTGATAATTATAAGAAGAAAAACAACAAAACACACTCACATTTTCATTTTGGATCACATCTTCTCTTAGTTTTATAAATAGCGCTTCAGTCTGACCAGTTATGCATTTAAGCTTTCTATCAGTGCTTAAACAGCCTTCGCATAGCGTAAATATGTGTTTAGATTCATGTTTTATATCCATTGTAATAGATAGTTTATTAATTTACACATTTATTTTTGTTTTGTGTAGACGAAATTCGTGATTTCGTGTTGAATCGAATTTGACATTGACAGTTGAAACTTCCAAAGAGTTTTATTGACTCTGTGGGTGGACGTCGTATAGGAAAAATCTTGGTTTGGATTCTGCCCTTTTAGGCAGAAACAGTGCGACCAGTATTTTGATTATGTTTTCCAAGAAACAACCACATACCATACCAAACGCATTATTTCTTGCATAAGATTAACCTATGCCATGGTGCCCATGGTAGAATATTAGCCATTCAGCAAGGTGGTAGTGAGTGGGTCAGAGCGGCAGACAGATAAGACAACCCGGGGTATGCTGAAAGTATTTATTTCAAACGTGGAAGCTTTTTAATTATTTTTAAGTTTGCCGGTTCGTGGGATGCATGGTCTCCCCAACGTACCGCACCGCTGAGTCACCCTGTCAGTACCGTATGCAACATAATCGCAAACGCGTGTGATTATTACTTATTCGGCACCTTCATATTCTTCAGATTTCTTGATATTTGTTAGTTTTGCTGACGGTCAGCGGCAAACTTAGAATGAACAAGTTGTAGCTCTAAATAAGAGAAAATAATACACGTTTTAAAATAACTGAGTATTTTTATTTCCTTAACACTATTCTAGTATAAATATCATCTTAAAATAGTTACAATTAAGTACTTAAAATATTCAGTGTTTTCTATATTATTGCTATATTTTTTTAAACATTGGTTTTATATATATTTTAACAGTTAATTATCTATAAAGGGTGACAGGGAAACTCGACGTTTTCATTGAAAGGGGTTATACTAGAGGTCATTAGCGACAAATTTAGTCCAGTCAACCAGGGGTCAAAACTGGATGATTAAAAAATCAAAATTTTGCTATTAAAGACCTTTTATTTCTGAAATTATGTAAGTTTTGCAAGCATTTTTTTTAAATGGATCAATCTTTTTTCAGTTTTCAGAAAACTATCAATTAAATGTTTGGAGTGGAGTAGTTTTTCTCATAATAAAATTTATTGTTTTTGGTAACAAGTCAGAAAATTTCTAAAAAATCAAAGAACCGACACAGCCCGGTAACCATCAAGTATAACGCCTTTCAAGGAATACGTCGCGCTAATATCTGGAACTACCCGTCGAATTTGAATAAATCTTTTAGCATTTGATATCCCAATAAAACTCTCGAGGAAGATTATAGGCTATTTACCATCACTCTACGTGAGTCGAAAAAAAACTCAGAAAGCTAGCTCTATCACACGCTGTCTACATCTCTGTATCTATTGTCCTATCTCAGGTATGCTGGAAGAGATTTCTTATGAAATAAGCATCACCTCTGTACCTATTTTTTCTGTTCTGTTTTTCATTGTCTGTTTATATATGTGTGTACATAAATGGTAAAATAAATAAATAAATAATAATAAAATAAAGATCGCTAAGCGAAAACGAAGTAACACGGCACAGAGCTACAGCACCCTAATTCCGTAACACACTATCAATCTCAATCTCAATCATCATGAAGGATATTGCTAATCCATTGCTCCATATGTTCGAAAATGTGTCTGCTCAAAAACGTAAATAACGCAATGAATGTTGTTGAACTGTCAAATGGCAATGCCATTGCTACTGATAGTGTGTAAACCCGCAGGATATATTTTCGCACGGACGAAGGCGCGGGTGCAAGCTAGTATAAAGATAACGGACAAGCTTGAAAGTATTTTAATAAAAACAGTATACATAAATTAAAAATAATATTCATGCATTTCCTCTGTATTTCACTTAAAATAAATAAGATTCATACTAAAACATACTAGAAAAATCAATGTTTAGAAACATAAAACCCATTTTGAATAAAAAAACAAAAATGAGGTATGTTCAGTCACGATATAATATAATAAAAAATAATAATCTAGTTTAATAAAAGCAGACAAATAACAATTTGTTCTTAGAAATATAAATACACACGCCATTCATGCCAAGACGATACTCACATAGACACACAAACATACATAGTAAAAAATACACAACCCTTTCTTTTGTTCATGCACTCGAGTTTGTCTGACACAAAGTACAGTGCACCCAGTACATCTTGACTGATGGCGAAATAGTGAACAAAACCATTTCGTCGTTGCGTTGTCTAAATGAGCCTATGGATAAGGTTTAGGTAAGTGAAAAAACATGATTGGATGGTCAAAATACTCGTACGCTACTACACCGTTCAAAGTTAATTTGCCTTTGATTTTGCATCGCTGTCTAAATCAGTGATCATTATTCTCATAGTAATATGGTTGCTGCCACTGACAAGTCTGTCAAAATCACAGTGATCTTTATTGTTGTTGTAATAAGGCTTCGGGGGGTTGCAGCTGTCGGAGGTAAAATGTTTTTTTTGACTATTGACGAAATAGTGAATTTAACTTAACCATATCTTAGTCACATCATATACACTTTTCAGGAAGCCATAAAAATTTACATAAAGCCATAAAACATGATTGGATAGTATACACGACGACATATCAAACTATACAATTCCAGTTTTAGCTGACCTTGCATTGTATAAGCTTTTCGTATAATGATATGTCAGCTTGTACTGGTTATGTATAGCTTAATGTGTAGCCGTGCGTACACTACTAAACATACATTCACTGTCAAACACACAACTCATCTTTAACCACATTTACATCTGCTGTCTGAACATAGCGGTGATCTCTTCAACAGTCTTGTTCTTCGTTTCAGGAACTTTGAAGAAGATGAAGAATATGAATATTAGTTGGAGAACAGCGAATATTATGAACACGTTCGCGCCGAGTGCCATCTGTGGACAAGAATAATAATATTTAAACAAGGTCTTCCAACATGTAGGGGTTTGTATTTATAAACAATGATTAAAGTTAAGTGACGTCTAACCGTCAAAAATGTATGATTAAACAGTGGCTAATCATTACTTAACTTTCAAGCAACGTTTATGAACTTAAAACAATAAATGAATATTAAAAAATGATGAATCTTGGAATTTCATTTGGGCCTCACTATCGGCTTTAGCACCCCCGGAAACCATGAGAACGACACCGATGACGAAAAATTTGAAAATTTTCGCAGCCGCCATCTTGAATTTTCATTGTGACCCTATCATTTGCTGTAGCATCCTCGAAAACCATGAAAACTATCTCTCTCTCTCTCTTTCTATTATATGTATATAGTAAAGAGTCGCATGGAGGGGGTATACCGCTTTTTTGTTCCGTGACGATTTCTACCAGTTTACTCCTTCGTTCTAAAAACTCTCTTTAAATGAGAGTTCCGGGCTTCAAAATTCATTTAAAATTTGAAGTGGCTGATGATGTCATGTACTTACAGAGAGCTGTAAAAAGCTGAGTCCAACAATGAAGTTGGCTGTCCAGTTCACTGTGACAGCTACCGACGACGCTGCGGGCCGAGACGATTGGTTGAATAGCTCTGTAAGCAAATCATACAATAAATTAATGATTTTATAGTAATAAAGTAGAACAGATACATCCTGGACCTATAATTATTATAATATACGAGCAGCGCCTCGCGGTTTCACCCGCATAAGTGTCGATCCCGTGGGTATATCGGGATAAAAAATATCTTATGTGTTATTCTGATGTAAAAGGTATACTACTGTAAAGTTTCATCAAAATCCGTTCAATAGTTTTGGCGTGAATGAGTAACAAACATCCATCCGTCCTCACAGACTTTCGCATAGTCTGAAATCGCCAACCAGCCTTGAGCAAGTATTGTGATCAATGCTCATTCCTTCTCTGGATGAGAAGAGGCCCGTTGCCTTACAGTGGGTTAGTTATAGGCTGGTATTATTAAAGTTAACCACAAAGTGATGTGGTGAAATGGGAAAATAGCATTTATTTTTGCAAAGTCAACCTCAACTAAAATATACTGGGCAATCTGTATTGAATCAGAGAAATTTCTCGACAATTGGACTCTGCTACCGGTCGTGGATTCAAATCCTACAAACCAAACAAATATTTAGCAGTTGCATTGGTTCTGACCAGTCTGACCTAAGGATCTCACTCGTCAGACCACGGTCTGACCTAAGGATCTCGCCTGTCCGACCAAGGTATTACCTACGGATCTCACCCGTCAGACCACGGTCTGACCTGTGGGTCTGACTGTTTGTGTATCATGTGAGAGTTTTGGAATAGAATACAATACAATTATAGTGGTAAAATTTATATACATATTTTTTTAAGTAATTACAAATTTCAACGTTCTTGTTAGTTAAAATTTTGTTGTAGTAACAACTTACCAGTAACTAAGAACCATGGAATAGAGCCTGGCCCCACAGCGAACATCACGACGAAGAGGATCACCAACGCTATGCAGAGGTATGATACCCATGATATATGAGCCTGAGGAAGAGAGAATAATATTAGAATGAACATAGCGTCATATCTGTCTGTCTGCTCCGAAGGGGAATGCAGAAGTCTTTAGTGCACCCGCCTTCCGTTTAAAGGCTCTCCCCCACAGGCGTTTTAATATGGGTCAATAATCGGATCCGTTATTGCGATTATGCGTCCCGATTTCTTGCTGCACAGCTGCGTTTTTATCGTCCGATATTTCTAGCGTGCGCGTGTAACCTACACTACAGCCCCCCTCCCGCACTACACGTTACTACATTATTAACGCAGGTGTGTGTAAGATCGTATGCGTCCTAGTACAAAATGTTCTAAGAACTCATATCGGAATATCGCAGGACAGAGGAACGGAAGCGCCCTACTTCTATTGAGTCGTTATTATCGTAGTAGTGTGTAACTTCGTGGCCGTCCTAATACAAAATGTACTGAAAACAGATGTCGCAATAACGCACCCAATAAAAATTATCGGTTGATTGAAAAATCAGCCCTAAGTCCCATAATATACGGCACGAGCCTCCGGACTGCAACCGACAATGTCCCGCAGAACAACCGAATAACATTTTGCCCGACTCGCAGATCGAAACCATTCTGAGCCAGTACTCTTGCCAGAACTAGACCATAAGTAGTGTAGTGGAAACATGATAATTTTAGCCTATTAGTAAACCTTACGCCCGGCATGCCTTGGGCAGTCAGCACCATTATAATCCTGCAGACTGGGTAACATTTTTACAACGACATGAGCTGCCGGTATATTCTGTAAGAATCTCACCGTGGAAACTTAGATGAAGTGCGCTTGAAGTGAGTTGTTATTCTACCTAATGCTAAGGATTGTCAGCTCACTTCACTTTTTTACAGAATAGATCGGCTGTTCTCATAGGTACACATCAAGCTACTACAATCTGTCAAAATGATTTAATTGATTTTCCACTTTATTGCTACATCATTAAGGTTCAAGGTTGATTGGGAAAATTTGACAGGTTCGGGTAGATGATCTAAACGATACTCACATACATATAGGCGACGACCAAGCCTACTGAGCAGACGAACATGCCTGCGAATCCAGAGAGCAGCAACGTCTTGCGACCAGCTACCTCCACAAGCAGCAGACTTATTACTGTCATCACCACGTTCATTGCGCCCATACCTTGGAAAATACATTGAATGTACATTACAAAATAGTTTTTGGGCTTCGCCGCAGTCGAGTGAAAACTAGTAGAGTAGCGACATCTATGTCATCGAATTATAACTATTTAGTTTGAGTTACAGAAAACGGTTGGCGTTTTAGATTCCTACATCGCGCAAGCAATATTCGCAACAAGTTATGACAGATTTTTTTTTCGCGCTGATTTTCTATTTGTAGTCTCTGTTAGTTCCTATAGCGGCATTTTCATTACACATAGTATTTATTTTATATACAAGGTCAAATTAAATTAGCTAGTGAAATTAAAAAGAAAATAAAATAATTGATGATATATTTTATAGGTAGGGTGGTTTTATGGACCGCAGGTAGCGGAGTTACTTAAGTTGATAACTACACTGTTGCATTAGGTGAAGGCCTGTAATGATAGTTGTAATGTTGATAAAAAAATAAATAAATGAATAAATAAATAAAATATCAGTTTTGCTTTTTTTTGTGTTTACTCTTCACGTCTATGGAGATTCGCCAGCTAAATTAATTTAACAGTGTTAAAAATTTATTGAAATCAATTTTCACTTACCCAGCGTAGCGTACTGAGACTGACTCCTGGTCAGCTGCACCCTGGTGAAGATGTCAGTGGAGAAGAAGATGACGGCGTTGATCCCAGAGAACTGTTGTGCTACCATCACGACCATGGCTATGAAGAGCGGTTGGCGAAGCTGACGGTTGCTGAACAGTTCGCGGAGAGTTACTTTCTTGCTAATTTTGTTCTTTTCTGCTTCCTGTAATTTGAGTATGAAAGGGTTATGTGACGAAAAGGGATGATTTCCCTACGTTTAATGTCAACGTTAAGTTTTTAGGAGCATAATAAGCCTGTAATGTTCCCACTGCTGGGACACAGGCCTCCTCTCTGTGACAGGGAGTGGGCTGTAATCCACTACGTGGGATGTCAGATGTCTTCGAATTATTGGTTCCAGGTCATGCCGGTTTCCTCACGATGTTTTCCTTCACCGTTTTGAGAGCAGTGGTGATGAAATTAATACACAAAAGTAAA
Source organism: Apamea epomidion (assembly GCA_947507525.1). Taxonomy (NCBI): domain Eukaryota; kingdom Metazoa; phylum Arthropoda; class Insecta; order Lepidoptera; family Noctuidae; genus Apamea; species Apamea epomidion. Next base: position 5,018,968 of record OX382255.1, read on the forward strand.
GTGCCTGGCTCGGTTCCAACTCACGTCCCACAACTCGTCAAGTCGCGGCCATTACTACTGGATAAGATACAATAAGGATAAAAAAAACCTTCTGAAAAAATCTAGTTTTAAGCCCTAAATTCCAAAGAACAGCTATTACAAGTAAACAGTTTATAGTATGCGACAGCAGTGCGATTCTGCAACCATCTCACCGTGAAAACTTAGGTGAAGTGAGCGGGGAGTGAGCTGTCATTCCAGCTAATGCTAGGGATTGACACTATTGACAGCTCACTTCACCTAACTTTTCACGATGAAATTTTTACAGAATCGATCGGCTGTTCAGATGTTTGGCCCTATCTGCGCCAACTTACAAGTTGTACTCGTATGTTGGAGCAGATACCACTATGCCACCACTGCTCTCAAGTTTTTAGTGGCAGACGAAAACTTGATAGGTTTAAATTACGAGGCTTTTAAGAAGCGTCTTCGCTACGTTAACGTTCCTCGGAGGCCTAGGACAATCAACGATAACTGATACTCGTATAGGTGACAGAAGATAATAATGATTATGATATTCACCTGATGCATTTCTTCCATTTCTCCATGAACGGCAACGTCGCCTCTCAACCAATTGAGAGCTGAAAAAATTAGGTCCAATTAAATCATTTCAATAATTTCAGGATAAGCTGACTTCTCATTTACGAAAAACCTATACAATGCGTAGTCAGCTAAAACTGCAGTGCGATTCTGTAACCATCTCACCGTGAAAACTTAGGTGAAGTGAGCGTGGAGTGAGCTGTCAGTCCAACGAATGTTAGGGATTGACACTATTGACAGCTCACTTCACCCAACTTTTCATGGTGAGATTTTTACAGAATCGATCGGCTGGAAATGTATTGCTTGATATGTCATCGTGTGTGTACCTGATTAAACTGAGAGCCTAGCCAAACAATATCCATTATTGTGAATAAGTTTATATGGCTAGAAAAGGGGTGATGCTACTGAGATGACGGCAGATAGAGAAAAATGGAAGATAAAGATACAAGTACCGACTCCAAATAAATTGAGCTTAAGGCAGGAGAGAGATGAAGAGACTACAAGCGGCGTAAGTGTTATTGGTAATTATATTTTCGAGCCGTTTGGGGTTGAAACCCTCGGGCCGTGGGGTCCGACTGCTCATGGTCTTTTTGAGGAAATTTCGAAACGGTTGGTTGACAGTTCCCGTGACCCAAGGGCTGGCTTTTAACTTGGCCAGAGGCTAAGCATTGCCATATAACATGGTAATGCCACCAGTCTCTTGGGTACACTACCAGTCGACAGCGATGCGGATGAATTTTTGGACTCTATATTTTAGTTTGTGAATAGTTTTAGTTAAGTTAGGATAATTATAATTTTGTTATTTTTATTAATGAATTAGGTATTAATTGTTATTTACTTGGATATTATTTTAATTCTAAATAAATATACTCCAGAGACTCTACTAACTAGAGCTCGCTCTAACGAGATTTCGACTTACCTCTCTGAGCATGCAACTCCTGTCCCTTATTCAGCAACAAAAACTTAGGAGACTCAGGACATACAGGTAAAGTGCATATCTGCAGCACTGCCGGTATCGCGGTGATCGCTAACAGATACGGCCAGCCTTCGGCCGTGCCTAACACCGACTCTAGGCCTAGCACTTGTGAGAGGAGGATTGTCATCGTGATTACAAGTTGGTAGACTGTTCCTATCTGAAAGAAAAGTTGAATTTGTATTTGATAGGCTTGTGTTTTCCGAATGGACAGTGTTATACAGGAAACCCACATTTCACGAGTTATGCGGTGTATAAGACGAGCCTATTGCCAACCGGCCACCGGGACAATTTGCTTTCGTAAAAATTCAATAAACTTAGCCCTACTCGGGAATCGGATCTAGGACCGACTCAGCAGTCGTACTGGACCACTTGAAATACGATACGGTCACCGGTTCGCTCCCAAGGTTGACCAAAGGGGTTTTGGGTGTCCATTAGGATATTTTCAGTAGCAACTTTGTGTCCGGTTGATGTCAATAGGCTCGCCTCAATACTTACCTATATGGACAAATGTTGGTGTTTTTTATGATGATATTCCTTCATTAAACGCAGGCCATGTGATACGTAATTAAAGTCCTGCGGACCGGATTTCGGCCATGGCGACCAATCTCAGCGGAGACCAGCCTTCGGGATGGGCGATATTATAGTGCACAAGTGTGTGCGCAAACACAGGTGCACTCTCTGTTCCTTTACTCTCATAGTCCGATGGGACGAAATCCGACACGACCGGGGAGAGATCAGGCGCAGGACCAACGGCTTAACGTGCTTTCCGAGGCACGGGGGTACAACACCGCCAACATCCAATCTCCGGGCGGTTACTAAGAAATTCCCAATGGGAGAGCTCAATAACATTTTGCCCGTCCCAGGACCCCACGCTTCACCAGGGCAGTTAATATGTAATTATGTAGACAGGAGAAGTCGCCTTGCAAAGCCAGGTTTTGAAAGTAGGCTCAGCCAGCACGAATAATCGAATGCACTCAATCCCTTCCAAAGATAAACTATTTATGTTAAACTCACCGATCCCCTGAGAGAAACAGGCGATATTTCAGCTAGATACATGGGCGCTAAGCCGGCATTCAAGCCGCTATTCACGCCAATTATTAGCCTGAAACAATACAGTGTTTGTGTAAGGAGAGTGCGAGGTGAGTAGTTTAAGCCGTAGTAACTTGATAGGCTGATATGAAAAGAGGGTTCCAATGACGGTGCCCTGCTGGTAAAATTGAGCCTGCATTCGCGATTTATTCACCTACTGTAAACAAATATGAGTTTATGCAAAAATTACTTTAATTTCTTGCACAATAAAGTTCAGTTTACGCTACAACTTCAAACATTTTTATAACTTTTTCAATAATCACTCTGAAATCAACTTAATTACTATTAAAATAAAGTTGATACTTGTTTAACTTGAAAATAACATCAATTTGAAACATAATTATGTTGAATAGACTTTAGTTTGATAAATAATTATTTGTAAAGGGAAATGACGAACATCATCAGTCAGTACCATAAATAATACTTACTTTATTATTTAACAGAAACGTCGAAAAAAGAATGACGAATGGAAATGTATGTCGAATGTCGTGAGGAAAGTTTTGAGTATGAATGAGTAGAAGAGTAGGGACAGACCTAAGAAACGATGGATGAAAGAAATAAAGAAAAAAGTTTATTTGGACACAGTTCGTGAAACACAAAATACAAAATTAATAAAATGACTGAATGGACTGTGTGAAAGATGATTTGGCCAGGAAGGGGGTGACTGCTGAGATAACAACTAATAGAGAAGTATGGGAGAAAAAGACATGTTGGGTCGACACCGAATAAATTGTGAGTAAGGCATAAGAATGTTGATCAAAATCAAGTGTAAGCATAACGTTTTAGGGTTCCGTAGCCAAATCATGACGAATCCATAAGGGACTTATGGATTCGTCATGTCTGTCTGGCTGTCTGTCCGTCCGTATGTCACAGCCACTTTTTTCCGAAACTATAAGAACTATACTGTTGAAACTTGGTAAGTAGATGTATTCTGTGAATTGCATTAAAATTTTCACACAAAAGTAGAATAAAAAAATTTTTGGGGGTTCCCCATACTTAGAACTGAAACTCAATTTTTTTTTTCATCAAACCTATACGTGTGGGGTATCTATGGATAGGTATTAAAAAATGATATTGAGGTTTCTAATATCATTATTTTCTAAGCTGAATAGTTTGCGCGAGAGACACTTCTAAAGGGGTAAAATGTGTGTCCCGCCCCCTGTAACTTCTAAAATAGGAGAATGGTAAATATCTTACTTCATGTCCAATAATGTGAATTTAATATTGCAATGGGTTCCGTCGCATGTTGGTTTACTGGGAAACGACGAGGTCGACCGTTTGGCAAAGATTTCTGTGTCGGATGGTATTGAGGTGAATATTACTCCAAGCTACTCTGAACTACTACCGAAATACAAAATGGAATGTTTTAAGAATTAGAAAGAATATTTTAATAAAACATCACTAGAAAAGGGAATCTGGTACAAGACAATACAATGTGAACCTCCACGTATTCCTTGGTTTGCCAATATTAAGCTTAATAGAAAGTTTATAATAATAGCGCATAGACTGCGATCTGAACACGTTCCACTCAACAAGTTTCGGCATCTAATGGGATTAAGTGAAAGTCCAAATTGCGCAGAATGCGGGACGGTGGAGGATGTCCATCACTTGTTGGTGGAATGCGTCAGGACCCGAGCTGCTAGAGAGACACTGATGAATACTTTTAAATGTGATTTGATAGATGTTGGTTTTATTCAAAGTACTTTATCCGAGCCTCTTTCTCAAACTCAAACTCAAACTACTTATTTCAAATAAACCAATTACAGGCACTTTTTAATTGTCAAGGTCGGTCAGTCAAAAAGATGAAGCTAGTTGCCCATTCCAAAGCGTAGTAGGTACCTATGGAGAAGAACGGGCAAGAAACTCCATGGACACTCTTTTAAATCATAATAATATTGTTACAAAGTATTGGTTACATCATTCATGTTCAAAATTATGCATGTGAGAACGATGCAGAACGTTAAAAGCGTCCGTAATGAAAAGATAAAAAAAAACAATTCAAATATTAATTTAAATCAAAATAAGCCATGGCAGCAAAGAGTTGACCAGTCCCTACTGACGGCGCCCGTTCACGAACATGACGCATAGATTAGCACCATTCAGCTCAACCATTTTGAAGGGAGCTAAATGATCCAACACATGTGCCACCATCAGCGAGACATTAGAGTGAGCATGACATACTCTCATCCGCCAAGGCACATTCAAGTCAATGAAAGACGTACCCAGTAAATGGTAGCTTTATAGTATGTAACATAGTACTCACATACGTTCTATGCAATTATACAATACTAGGAGATTGAATTTATATAATGCAAACATAGTATTTTAAAATCTTCAGCAGCTCCAACAGTATGTAGGTTGGGTAGGCGTGTGTGAAGTATTTTCAAATGCCAATCAATTTATTTATGCGTCCTGTGGAGCAGGACCAGCGTTTAGCCAAGCATTTTTGTCAGCGATTTAACCCCCTAACTTATAATATGCTTGGCTGCATAGTGTGCGTTTTATGCAAGATTTGAATTTCGTTTCATTGAGTTGGAGTATGTGGGGAGGTATTTTATTATAACATTTTAAACAGTACCCCATGAAGGAAGAGTCTACTTTAGCCAGTCTGAAACCTGGTTGAACTAATTGGTCCCTATTTCTGGTTCTATAGGCGTGTCTGTCACCTCTTTTACTGAAAAGATTTAAATTTTTCCTTACGTACATGATGTTTTCATAGATATATTGACAAGGTACCGTCATGATATTAATATTTTTAAACAGTTCCCTTAGAGAATCGCGCCTGCGTAGGCCATATATTGCTCTGATGGCTCTTTTCTGCAGAATAAAAATGGACTCAATATCTGCAGCCCGTCCCCATAGTAAAATACCGTAAGACATGATACTATGAAAATAACTGAAATAGACCAGTCTCGCGGTATCTACATTAGTAAATTGACGGATTGTTCTTACAGCATATGCTGCTGAACTTAGCCGTCTTGCAAGAGATGTTATATGAGGACCCCATTGCATCCTTGAGTCGAGCGTTATCCCCAGGAAAACAGTTTTATCGACGAATTCTAGTTTCTCTTTATTCAATACTATGTCACAATCACTACTTTTAACATTCGGTAAAGCAAATCTTATGCATTTAGTTTTTTTCCCATTTAATACTAAATTATTAGCAGTGAACCAATTTTGCACTTGCAGTAGGGCGTTATTTACGTCGTCAAGATTTGATGCACGTCTATTTATCTTAAAAATTATGGAAGTATCGTCAGCAATTAACACCATTTGTGGTTGGTTTTTTAATAAATGCGGCAGGTCATTTATGTATACTAAAAAGAGGAAAGGACCTAATATCGAGCCTTGTGGAACACCCATTCTTACTTGTAAACCAAGTGAATTGACACCATTTATTTGAACTTTTTGCTGTCTATCATGTAAATAAGATTTTACTAAACTGAGCGCAAGTTTACCTAGTCCATAATGCTCAAGTTTCAAGAGTAAGGTTTTGTGATTAACGCAATCAAATGCCTTGGAGAGGTCACAAAAGATTCCTATGGCATCTTGGGCTTCCTCCCACGCTGTAAATATGTGTTTTAATAAAGTGACACCGGCGTCAGTCGTACAACGTCCTTTGGTGAAGCCATATTGCTGATCGTGCAAGATTTTGTTGTTGTTAAAATGATTAAGCATTTGATTGAGCATTACCTTTTCGAATACTTTGCTGAAAACCGGCAACACGGATACTGGTCTATAATTATTGGTGTCTTTGCAGTCCCCAGATTTAAAAAGTGGAATAACCTTACTATATTTCATTAAATCTGGGAAGACTCCTTGATCTACACACAAATTAAACACTAAAGCTAAGTATGGCGATATAGTCTCGATTATGGATGTACAAACTTTGATAGACATTCCCCATAGATCTTCGGTCAATTTGATTTTGATTTGTCGAAAAGTTTTTATAACTATCATAGGGTTTATATGTCTAAATTGAAACTCAACCGGGCAGCCTGGAACGTTCGCCTTTAGTAACTCAAGTGATACGTCCGGTGAGGAATTTAAGGCTTCCGTCGTTTTTGATGGTATATTAGTAAAGAAATTTACAAATTCTTGAGCTACTTCTAAATTAGAGGATATGGCACCACGTGAAGACTCCAATGTGTAATCAGTGTTTCGTTTTTTTATTCCTACTAGTTTCGTTATTTATAATTTTCCAAACTGTTTTTATTTTGTTTTTTGCTGATTTGATTTTGTTGCTAATGTACAGGGCTTTGGCTATCTTGCAGGTATTTCTAAAATTTTTTGAATATGTAGCAACATACTTGTTGAAAGTTTCTGTATTAATGTAAGGCTTAAGGCCATACAGCTCGAACAGTCTTTCCCTACTTATCCTAATACCTCTAGTTGCCCAGTAACTAAATATAAAATTAGGGAAAATAATTTTTTCTAACGCAGCTATCTTTGCTTATAAAATAGTGAGTAAGGTTTTAGAGGCCTAATCGTTTATAAGGTGTGTAGCTTCACTTGTATTAGGTTACGATGGGGCTGGCATGTTCTTATTGTGAGCAAAAGCCCCTAAATCTATAAAGACAATAAAAAAAAAATGATAAAACAAACAAAATATATGATGTACATTACCATGTAAACTTCCACCGAAAATTGGTTTAAACGAGATCTAGTAAGTAGTTTTTTTTTTAATACGTCATACATCGTAAACCGCAATTTACCTTTCATTCAATCAACACAACGGAACCCTTCAAAAAAAACTACTTACTAGAAAAAGCGGCCAAGTGCGAGTCGGACTCGCCCAGACTCGCACTTGGCCGCTTTTTTTATTTTGATTCGCTGCAGTTGTGACTTGGTTGTTTAATATAAGTAGGTAAGCACAGGTGTCCAAACCTTTTATATAAGCTAAAAAGGCTAAAACTCACTCTTTATGAAATCAGGAAGCGTTTAAGTAATAACCAGGTTTCCTTTCGTCTTACCTTCCTAAAATAAGCATCTCAGCGGAGTTGGCAACTTTCGCGAGGCCCTCCAATAAAGCCGCTACAAATACCAGTACGTTGTTCCATAGTAAACCGCCTTTTCTGCCCAACCTGAAACAAACAGCAAACATGATAAGTTTGTCGTGTTTTCGTATTACGTAATCAACAATCAACTCGCAATCCACTTCTGGTCATAGGACTCTCTCAGGCTCCGCCAGAACACTCTGTCCTCCAGCTTCCGCATAAAGTCTGCCCGAGCCATCTTTTTAAGGTCGTCGGTCGGTTGGTCCATCTAGCTGGGGGGCGTCCCACACTACACTTATCGATACGCGGTCTCCACTCCAGGACTCGTTTACTCCACTGGCCATCAGTTCTTTGACAAACATGGCCAGCCCACTGCCACTTCAGCTTGCTTACTCTGCAAACTATGTCGGTTACACCGGATGTTTTCGTGTGATTCCTCCAAGTGAGAAAAGTGGCTACGGAGAACATGAGACGGACATTGGCCCACCAACTACAATGAACCGACAAATCAGATTGATATGTTTGTGAACTGTTTTGAGTCCTAGTTATGTAGTGTGTCCTGGATTGATCTTAGAGATGGTCCTTAGTTTCTGTCAGTCGTGGCCTTTCCTCTAGGTTTAAGTAATAGTCAATATCTTTAGACCCTACGTATCAAATTAAAATAAATTAGCTAAACTTCACAGACGTGATAGTAACAAAATCGAAACATGATAAATCACAAAAAATAAAATGATGATGGAATAAATTGAATGGATGATGATTTTTGGCGACCGTAGATTGTGTTGTTGCGGAGTTTAGCTTGCTAATTTAATTCGACCTTGTAGTGTTGCTTGGTCCTAGGCCTTCTCGGTCATTTGGGTCTCGATAGCATCTTTTGATCCTGGTGGCATTTAGTCCTAACGTGTACCTTTTGGACCTAATCTCTTAGCTCACCTGTCAGCCACGACTCCAGTGATGATGCCGCCAATCATGCCTCCCACGCAGTATATCGCGACAGCTATAGACATCACTGTCGTCACTTTAGGGTCGTCCACAGCCGCTAGTGATGTGTTGGTGCCGGTGAGAGTTTCCTTTTGCAGCCATTCCGACATTATCTGGAAATAATTATAGAAAGATTGAGTATGTAGCAGCTAGACGTATACCGCTTAACTAAGGTAGCTGTGCGGTGCGGGAGGGGTGTGGTTGGGTGGTTGTGGAACACCCCCCCAGCCCCCCCCCCGCCACGCCAGCTACCTCAAGCACCATTTTGGTTAAATGATAGAACTGTAGTAAAATAGTTTGTTCTGGAAAGTAGTAGGTCCGTGGGTGGGTGACAATCTTAACATACCGAGACCCCTTCGTGTCTCGGAAAGCACGTTAAACCGTTGGTCCCGGCTGTCATTCGTGGATCTTTGACAGTCGTTACGGGTCGTCAGAAGCCCGAAAGTCTGACACCCAGTATTACCCAGGGACATCGTATTACCCAGTAATGGGGTTGTGGCGGTCAGATAGCCAGTCGCTCCGGAGGTAAAATACTGGCATTCAGCTGCATCCGGTTAGATTGGCAGTCAAGACCCAATAACACTTTGCCCGACCCGGGAATCGAACCTAGGATCTCATGTTCAGCAGCTTGCGACGACTAGACCAATGAGGCAGACACAGTTTTCTTCCATACTTCTCTATTAGTCGTCATCTCGGTACTCACCTCCTTTTTAAACATATTTCTGAACCAATTTACAGAAATAAATATCATTTATCAACATGAATTTTAGGGTCTGCACCCTAATTGCGTAACACACGTTCAATCGGAATCGGTTTCATTTTGACAGTTCAACAACATTCATTGCGTTATTTACGTGTTGAGCAGACAAATTTTTCGAACTTATGAAGCAATGGATTAGCAATTTGCTTCAAAGTGATTCAGATTCCGATTGATTGTGTGTTACGCAATTAGGGTACTGGATATTATTTAAAAAATTTTTGCTTATACACCTCACGTCGGGGACCCCTGTAGCTCAGGAGGCCCGTATCGTTGATACGACTGATACAGCGATAGCTACGCCCCTGGTCCCATGTCAACGGGGGCGAGCCTATTGCCATCAACTGGGCACAAATCTGGACTCCAGGTTGCTACTGAGAAGCTCATGATAGAAAAACCGAATAACACATTGGGCGACCTGGGAATCGAACCCAGGACTTTATGCTCAGCAGTTACGATCATTAGACCAAACGAGCCTCATGGTCGTAAGCATTTCCTTTGAAAGATATGAGAGCCGGTGATATTAAACGCATGATCTACAATTCAAGGCCGTAATTAGCCATCGCTTCTCTCCGATACAGCTTGGTGGCAAAAAAATGTGCGTTGTCATACATTCATTGTACGTTTTTTTTCGTGGGCAAAACCATATTATTTGTTTTAAAAAAAAAATGTCTCGTCCCTAAAGAAAGTACGGATTGTGTAAAATCGAGAGTGTATATTTAGCAAATCTTTTTTGTGAATCAAGTCTTGAACGTTTCATTAGTAAATTATCAGCAGTAATCTCGAATGCTCCTCGACGCAGAACTCGGTTTAGGAGACCTCAAGTAATGGCTGGCTCAAAATCGTTGAACAAGTCGAGGTCAAACGTGAAAAATACGTCATCATTCCAAGGAAGACTTTAGGGGGAAGCGCCAGGGTAGCCCGCGAATTCAAATTTTCTAACGTTTTTTGCAGTTTGCAAGTCAGTGTCAGGTTGTATGTTGAATAAAATATGATTCGCAAATTGCAAAAAAGTAAGAAATCTTGAATTTGGAAGGCTACCTAGCGTATCTCCCTTCATTTTTGAGGACTCTGCATGAAATTATTAGGTACTCTATTATACAGTCCATTTGCCGTCTATAATGTACTAACTAGTCAATTCACTATACCATTAATGAATGAACGATTACAGGGAGGCGTTGTAGTTGATAAACATTATTTTGTAAAATGTATTGAAAAATCAAGATGGTGACATTAGTTCAGATTTTGGCCACGTGCCAAAAGATTCTTGTACAGCTTTAGCAGTCTGTGGGCGAGCACATTGTCAATTGTCAAGGACCTTAAGTACATACTAATTCCATAATATTTTCTATGTAGTCTGTGTATTTTTAATACGATTTTATTAGCTTCATTTAAACGAAAGTTTGAAGTTTCAACAGTAGTATGTAAACAAACATCATAATAATATTTTACTATGTACAACTTCTAGTATTGTGTTATGTGTAGTGTGCATCAAGTATAATGAGAATGACTGTTCTGTGATCGTATTCACTTCACTTGAACCAAAAAATCCCATGTTTAACTTATACAAAAAAAATGGTGATACATATTACGCGGATGGCTTGGGGACATACTTCTTTAGCATTGTTTCATTATCAACAGTGCGGTGTCGTTCGTAGTTTTGTGTTTATTTGCTCGAAATGAGCGGAAGACATAAGAACGAAACTGAAAACGTTCTTCTTCAAGAGTTGATATTAAAATATGAATTAAACTCTGGCAACCTTGTAGCTAAAAAAGCTGCATGGGCTCGCCTAACGGAGGAATACAATAGCATTGAAACAAATTCAAAAGTAAGTACGAGTGCATATCAAAAGTATGTCTTTCTTTAAATATTACATACCAGAACTACCACCCACCCACCACCCAGTGGCCATTGCCGCCCATTGTATATTTTGTAGTGTTTGATGTATTTTTAATGTTATGTATTTTGTGGTGTACATTAAAGTGTATATAAATAAATAAACTCAAGCCATCTTCCCATGGGGGTAGGTACAAAGTACAGAACGCGAGCTGCTACGATTCTTATATACTCTTTTTGCGTTGTTTATGTATGTACCGGCGGCACCCCGCGGTTTCATCCGCATAAGTTTCAATCCCGTGGGAATATCTGGATAAAAAGTACCCTATGTGTTAATCCTGGTTATAAACTATTTGTGTGCCAAATTTCATCCAAATCCGTGCTGTAGTTTTTGCGTGAAAGAGTACCAAACATCCATCCATCTTCACAAACTTTCGCGTTTATAATATTACAAGCTGCGCCCCGCGGTTTCACCCGCATAAGTTTCAATCCCGTGGGAATATCTGGATAAAAAGTACCCTATGTGTTAATCCTGGTTATAAACTATCTGTGTGCCAAATTTCATCCAAATCCGTTCAGTACTTTTTGTGTGAAAGAGTAACAAACATCCATCCATCCTCACAAACTTTCGCGTTTATAATATTAGTAGGATGTATGTAGAAACAATATAGGGGCCCGTGGGTAAATAATAACAGCAGCACAGGTCGATTGGTCAGGTTAAGCTACGCTTGCCGCGGTTGGTCTGTGGATGGGTGACCATCTTTACATACCGAGACTCCTCCGTGCCTCGGAAAGCACGTTAAGCCGTTGGGCCCGGCTGTCATTCATGGATCTTTGGCAGTCGTTACGGGTAGTCAGATGCCCGAAAGTCTGACAACCAGTCTTACCAAGGGGTATCGTGTTACCTAGTAACTGGGTTGTGATGGTCAGATAGGCAGTCGCTCCATGTAAAATACTGGTATTCAGCTGCACCCGGTTAGACTGGAAGCCGACCCCAACGTAGTTGGGAAAAGGCTAGGCATATGATGTATGTAGAAACAATATTCTATTCTATTCTAAAAGTTTATGTAATGTTATAACATTCTTTTCTCAGAGAACGGAAGCTCAGCTTAAAAAATGTTGGGAAAATTTGAAAACTCGACGTAAAAGTGGAAGAGCTCAAGAAAAGAGTAAAGGAGTGAAGACAGGGGCTGGATCTATTAAGTCCAATTTGCCGAGTACCTCCAGCCAATACCAGGTTGTGGAAGTTTCCCTAGCCGAGCAAACAGATTTCAAGTTGTTAGAAGTTATTTATAGTGATGCTGATGACACATCTACCGAAGGTAATCATATTAATTTAAATAACTATCTACGTCCCGCGGTTTCACCCACATAACGGGCTGTTCATTTATTACGTCAGCATTTTAAATAATTTCTGACAACCCCTCCCCGCGACGTAAGAAAAAGTAAGACTTGAATTAACCCCCTCCTCGCCCTTTGAATAGTGGCAAACTTTTTGATCTTATGTAAAAATAATCTAGACCCCTCCCATCCCCATGTAAGAATAAATAAAACTTGTTTGGACCCCCTCCCCCTCAAATCGTGTAACGTAATAAATCAGCAGCCCCTAAGTTACAAACCTATACACGATCCCACGGGATCAAGACTTACGCAGGGTAAAGTTAGGCCTCTTCTCATACAGATAAGCCATTAAGTACCACACGTCTCAAGACGGTTGGCGATTTTAGTCTTAAATTTACTACTAACTGCACCTCCTGTATTCACCCGCATAAGTCTTAATGCTATGGGAATATCGGGATAAAAAGTATGTCCGAATCCAGGTCATGGTCTATCCATGTGTCAAATTTCATGCAAATCCGTTCAGCCGTTTTATCGTAAAAGTGTAACAAATATATACAAACAAAATAATCAGATCTCTCTTTATAACATTGGTTTAGATTAAGAGGGAACGCGGTCACATGGTTGTTGATGTTCTTTCCATATTAACGTATTCCTCTGTTTTAGCTCTGATTAAAGATACTCGTCCAAATATTTTTTACGATATAATTGTATACGAACCACTGCTATGTTCCTATGTTTTGTTTTTTGGCATAAGTATACATGGTGGCAGGGACATCGACCCGCACCCTGTTATCATGGATTCAGTACATGATTCTGAGCTGAATGAGACAATGAGCTCTAATGAAAAATTTTAATGCAGTGGGCTGAAATTTTATGTCAGTTTTAAATAAAAATAAAAAATAGCCATTCGATACATTCTAATCGTGTAGGTATTGTAATTTTCTTTGACATAATAGATTTTGTTTTTGATAGCCTAATTTGAGAGAAAGGAGCAGCGAAGGTACTTTTTGCCAAAGTGTCGGATTTTTAGTTGCTGTTTTTTTTTTAACAGAAATGACAGAGGTTCTACTTGATTCTGAGGTGTTACCAGACACACCGCAAGTTCTGTTAGCTGCCAGTGAGACCAGAGTACAAGTTTTAAATGAGTCTGCGATTGAAACAGGTACATTATTATTATTATTTGGTTAGACACACTAGCGGCTAATTCGCTCATGCGTGTGTATCAAATAGCTTGGAGATATTTAATTTGTCCAGTCGATTATTGAAGGAGTTCAATGTCGGAGCCGTCACATTTCCCGGGAGCCTATTCCATGCTGTTACAACTCGATTAGACAAGAATTTCTTCAAAACTATAAGTCCTGGTTTTCTCACGATGTTGTCCTTCACCAATGTCAGCAATGTCAAACGACACTGCTGACAAGACAAACTTATACATTACATGACTTTCAGTTTTTTTTTTAATTTTTTTAAATGAATTGTAAAACATAGTTGTGCTTGCCCAGATTTTAACCTAGAACCTTGTGTATGAGAGGCGAGACTTTAACCAGTGATTCATCACGACTAAATAAATAAACTATCAAAAACAATATTTATTTTTATGAAATTTTTTACTTACAAAATATATTTTTGCAGGATCTCCAACGACTCCTCCGCATTTGTCTGAGTTCCGTCTGACTGATTATGGTGCACCTCCAGCACAAGGTAATAACACACTATTAATCACAATCTGAATCATTTTGAAGGATATTGCTAATCCATTGCTTTATATGTTCGAATAATTTGTCTGCTCAACAAGGTAAATAACGCAATGAATGTTGTTGAGCTGTCAAAATTAAAGCGACCTACTGTTACGCAATTTCCCTGGCTGATTTGTTAAAATTATATTAGGGACTAGCTGTGCCAGCTGGTTTTGCTCACTGTATTCTTTTGGCACTAAAGGAAATGGAAACTGGAGATGTTCCATATTCAAAAAGAAATTAAGACCTAACCCACAGTCATCGATTTTTGTTAATTTAAACTAAAACTTTGATTGAAATGAATGAAACAAAATAATGATGTATATGTCGCAGATGGATTGCCGACTACTGTTTTACAAAACCGCTAGTTATTTTACAAAACAGCTCCGTTATGTAAAACAGCCAGGGTCAGATGGGAGCGGTGAACGCTTATGCGAATCCCGCACCCCCGGCCATAGGCAGAGGAGGAACACCGCGGTAGTTTTAGCCGGTAAGACGTCGTCATACCCTCTGTCACCCCCATGATGAAGGAAATCCATGAGGATTTAAAAAAAAATAGGCTCGTTCAGATGTTTTACATAACGGAGCTGGTTTGTAAAACAGCGGATTCCTGCGACATATACATGGAGGATTTTTGGTAAGGGTCTATGGAGACTCGCTTATTTTTTCGAGAAACCTTGATCCCCATTCACAGTCGGGAAGTTTTTTACAAAAAATAATATTAATTTTGTAAAATGCCCCCAGCCGCTCCTGCAGCCACACACATTCAAATAGAGGCCCTCATCAATTTCATGAGTGAAAATAAAGAGTTGGCTCGCGGACAATTGAGGAATACTGACGGCAGATTGCGGTCAAAACGGCTGTGGGAGGGCTTGTGCAACTCCCTTAATTCAATGGGAGGCTGCATCAAGTCCGTGGAGCAGTGGCAGAGGGTGAGTTTATTCCTATCCTGCCGATCCTATTAATATTATAAAAATGAGAAAGTTTGGATGGATGGATGGATGGATGTTTGTTACTCTTTGACGCAAAAAGTACTGAACGGATTTGAATGAAATTTGGCAACAGATGGTTTATAACCAGGATTAACATATAGGATACTTTTTTATCCTGATGAGACGCCAGCTGCACATCAAGCTACTGCAATCTATCAAATTTCTTTAGATTTTCAACTTTATCGCTAAAGTATTAAAGTTCAAGGTTGAATGGGAAAATTTGACAGTTTCGGGTAGTTTGACCTGCTGGCGACTGTACTTCGTACTATTCTACTTCGTATTAATATTATAAACGCGAAAGTTTGTGAGGATGGATGGAGGATGTTTGTTACTCTTTCACGCAAAAACTACTGAACGGATTTCGATGTTTTTTTTTAAATGTATCATCATATTCATAATTTTCCTCTTCTTATCACAATTTGCCGAGTCGCAAGTTGACTGTTTTTATACTACTATGCGAAAACGATGCACATCCCTGGTGCGCAGGGTTCGGGCTAACTCCAGCGGCATCCTGAGGGCATTCGCGCAGAGGTTCGATTGCCAGTACCTGAACCATTGCTGTATGGTTCACATACTAGGCAATCGAGATATGTGATATGTTTTGTCTTTTTAATATTGTATGTGTTTTTTATTTTGTGTGTTTTTATTTTGATTTATTTTGAAATTTTGTATTTTTGTATATGATCCACTGTTGGTCGAAATAAAAGATTATTATTATTAATTTATTCGCGGTCGACGCAACATGTCTTTTTCTTCCATACGCCTCTATTAGCCGCCATCTCGACAGTCACCCCCTTTCTAATCATATCATCATTCACACAGTCCATCCACCGTTTCTTTGGTCTTCCCCTACTCTTATAGCCATCGACATTTATGCTCAAAACTCTCCTCACGACATTTGCCTCATATCTCCGTAACACCCATGACAACAGATATCCACACAACTGTTCAGCTACCGGTGCCACTTTCAGACTTCCTCTTATGTACTCATTTCTTATTCTATCCATTCGTGTAACACCACACATCCCTCTTAGCATTCTCATCTCAGCTGAATGCAAAGGACATGGATGTATGGAATCCCGTACCATGCTGCATCAAAGTCAAACTTTGTTTTTTATAGACTACACTTATCAATTAACTTCTACAAAAGTTCTTTTTGTAAACAAAACCCGGGTTTTGGAGATTTTCAATAAAAATCGAAATAACCTAAAAACTAGGTACTTTATTTTGTTTGTCATGTCATACATGAACGGCCATTATTGCTCTAAAAAAATGATAATCGTTTCAATAAAAAATATATTCTAGTTATTTTTAATTAATGTAAAATCGGCAAAGTATAATTTTTTTACAAGCTTTTTGAAAGACGTGATCATGACACTTTCAAAGTTCAGGGTTATATTAATCATATCATTTGAAACGGAACGTCATGTAAAGGGAATAAAACAATATCAACACGTTTTTACTTTAAATTGAATTCCCTGTTAAAAAATCAAATCCCCGACGCGTAATGTTGTAAAAAATTATGAAAATATTTTGATGGATAAGACTTTTTGATACGACTTTTGGTCATTGTCCTTTGTGCAATTAATCAAATTATCAAATTATAGGTGTGGGCAGATAAAAAACATTTGGCTAAAAAAGCTGCTGCAGCTTCCAGACGGTCAAAATGTGCTGGGGGAGCCCCATCGGTAGCTACAACCCTCTCCCAGGTGGAATTGAGGATATTATCAATCATGGGAGAGGGTTATGGAGAGCGGCAAACCAGCGCAAGAGTGCCAGCTTTTCCATCGGTAATAATTACATTTATATATATATGCTCTAAAGCAATCGTGGCTCAGTGGCAGCGGCCGCGAGTTGCGAGTTGTTGGTCGTCGGCTCAAACCCAAGCAGGCACTTTACTTTGTGTTAATTATTCCATCACCACTGCTCTCAAAATGGTGAAGGAAAACATCGTGAGGTAACCCGCATGTCCTAGAACCAAAAATTGAAGACATGTGACATGGTGTACTCCCTCTCACAGAAAGAGGCCTGTGTCCCAGCAGTGGGAACATGCTGATTATGCTCTCTATTTTCTATGTTATAGGGTTTGGTTACCGCACTTAGTCCTTCAGGTGGATCATTGTGCGTGGGCCATGGTGGCCGTCGGTGGTTATTTCAACCAGCCCACCTCCCAGACCAGGAGATGTTGATGGCCCTGCATAGAGGACTGTCCGTTATACCTATTGTGTGGATGTGTTTGTTTAGCGAGCAGTGTCCCGTGATGGTCCCCGTCACCAGGCGCAGGCCCTAGACCGCTTCTAATACTATGACCGCTATAACAACAAATGAGAATCGTGTCTTTTTTTTTTTGAGTTTTTCGAAATATCGTGTGCGAGGCCGACTCGCACTTGGCTACTTTTTTTAAATTATATAATACAGCTTACATAATTATACAGGATGGCAGAGACATCGACGCACAGCCTCTTACCATAGATTCAGTACATGCTTCTGAACGCTCCTGCATTGTTTTAAACTGAATTTATTTATATAAGACTAAATATTTTAACACAAGTGTGTTCAGAATCATACTGAATCCATGGTAACAGGTTGCGCGTCGATGGCCCTGCCAACCTGTATAATTGTTGTATCAGTCAATGATATTCAGTTTTTGTCGTGCAGGGTCTACCTGCAAAACAAGAGCCAGCGGCCATCTCACCCACCCATACAACTGCTGCTACACCTGCCGACCCACTGTCCCAGGAGCAACCCTCAATGTCCCCGGACCCACTGGAGCTGGAGTTGCCAACACAAAATCAGCAAAGTAAGTGTTATTCAGTAGAAAAGAGTGTACGTAAATCATGTTTCAGTAATTATTTAGATCTTTGACAGTTGTTACGGGAAGTCAGAAGCCCAAAGTCTGACAACCAGTCTTACCAAGGGGTATCGTGTTGCCCAGTAACTGGCTTGTGGAGGTCAGATAGGCAGTCAATCCATGTAACATACTGTACTACTGTAAAATACGGTTCAACATGCGTGCCATGCATGCGAGCTTTGGATTCGCGAGTGGTGTAGCTATGTGCAGGGCAGAGTCCCTAAAGTAGGCGCGCGTTTGTCACCGAAACTAGACATGCTCCCCGTGCCTTCCCTACTGCCGATGCATCGCACAGCTCGAGCTGCGCATCTTCCTCGCAAAGCTACCTCGCGGCGGGGCATCTGCATAGCACATCTTACTCGCTCCGTTACACAGCTTAGCATTAGTGGAAACGGTCACATACGAGAAGACATGTGACATCTAGCAACCCGCACTGAGCTCGCGTGGTGGATTACGGCCCACTCCCTCTCGCCGAGAAATGCCCTGAGTCTCAGCAGTGGGACCATTATCTCGTAGTTACGAAACCATATGACCGTTTCCACTAATGCTAAGCTATGCTGCGAGGATGTGAAAGCTAAGCTACGATTCTACGAAGCTTAGCAATCCACCAGTTCTATGACAAATCTTTTACTGTTCAAGCAGCACAGTTATGGAATGACTTGCCCGTATCGATAAGGCGTGCTCAATCTTTGTCCACTTTTAAAAATATGATATAAAAGCACTTGCTCACTCCTTAAACATCATCATTATATTTTCTTTGCTCCTGTTTATTTATTATACGAGTGTACAATGACTGGGATTCGTCACCAGGGGGTTGAGACATCATTGGAGTTCCGAAATAATACTCGCCAAACTTTGGTTTACACTTGCAATTACTGTTCACAAACTTAGAACACAAAATAATCTAGGATGCCTAAAGTCTAGATAGATTAGAAATTAGGAACGCGAGAAATTTAGTGCGGAGTAACAGCCAACCACTCAGTCTGACGGTCCGACCAAAAGAGTCCGCGCTCCACCGTCCCACGCGGCGTCCATCCCTTCGTTCAGGTTAGCCAACCTAACTGTCAGTGTTTACCATCGTTCAAAAACTAATTCGGTCATGCGTTCGGTATTGCCATTACTCCGCACTAACCATCCCCAAGTTATTACTTGACGTTCCTAAACGAACGACTAACTGTCATTCGACTTAGTTCCTTCAGGGGAAGTTAAATGGCGTTAATTTAAATTGAGGTTAAATACGCGATGTGTGCGTCGACACTTCGACATATATTCATTTAGATTAGTATAATAGACTTAATGTATGTATTTATTGTATTATGTAAATGGTACACCACAGACTACCTACAGTATTTGTCTCTCCTTCCCCTTTTTAATCCTTCCAAAGGTTGCCTTTAAAAGATCGCTCTTAGCGATAAAACCGCCCATTGTGTCACGCTTTGAAAAACTTCTATATTTATGTCTGTAATTTATATGGTGTACATAATATAGAGTATTCTATTCTATTCATCCTCGCAGTATAGCACATCTCTGGTGGAAAAGAACCCTGTGCCATTTTATCTTACATTAAATATAGATTTTATTTGTAACATTACAGGATCTAGAAATATGCGGAATGGAGTCACCCAAGAGGATGTTTCTATCCCTCGAAGAACGTATGACAGATCACAACAAAGAGACGAGGAGCTACATAAGCTCAATGTAGCTGAGAAAGAATGGTTGGTCAAGGCAGCCGAGGAGAACTATTACAAAGTGAAAGCCGAGAGGGTCGCTGCAGAGGAGCTTCTACTCTGCAACAGGGCTAAGAGAAAAGAGGCTGAATTGCGCTTGGCAATATTGAGAACTCAAAATTAAAACTTTTAGATCGTATTTTTGTTTGATTTCTGTGTCCTTCAAATATCTATAGGAACTTTGGCGCCAAAATCGAAACCAACGCCGCCATCTTGTTTTAGGGTTCCGTGCCAATGGGGTCCTTTATTAAGCCTTCGCTATCTGTCCGTCCGTATCTTATAAACCGACACTTGAAATTTTCAAAGGGGCCTCCATACAAGAAACGGTTTTTTTATTGGCGTTTTCGCCTTGTGCGAGTCGAGCGAGATCTCGAAGGGTTATTTATTTATTTACGAAGGGTCCCGTACCTCAAAGCAAAAAACGATTTTCTTTAGCGTTTTTTAATTAGTAACTTTTTTTTTCAACATTTTTCATAAAATAATTGCACTATTTTTTACCAACAGCGCCACCCTATCAACGCCAAAAGCTCCTCGTGGCAATGTAGTTACAGCTTTTCAAAGAAAAGTATTCGCTTCGGGACTCATCGTGTTTCCGAATTAGCTCGAAGGCGCACCAGAGTAACCCCCTCACAGAGGCAATGCTTCTAAATTATGTGCTGCCGCGTTTTGTTGTAACTTGTAATGCGCTTAATATGTGATTGCGCGTTTGTATGAAGTTTTATCTCTGTCGGGTTACTTCGGTCTCAGACCGTCATTTGTCACTAAAAAATTTGGACAGAGACTTATGAGCGGAACTTTTAATTAGCTGTAGTAAAATGACATTTCTTACTGTCGTTTCGTTAAAAAATAATACCACACTATTTCTACTAGTGATGTGATTTCTCAATTGACAGATAATTTTTATTCGAGGTATAAAATTGACGTCTGACAGATTTTGTATGGAAGCACTGTCAAAAATTCAAAATAATTCCTCGGAGAAAATTATTTGGCGTTGGAAAAATCAGCCTTGAAACGCAATAATACATAGATTTAGACCAGGATATTCGAAATTGATATTTAAAGTGGTAACACAAAAGCTGTAATTTTACTGCAGCTAATTAAAAAGTACGACTGTAGTTAGGTACTCTGCCTACGGGCTAAAAAATAATGACTTACAGCTTGTGGTGCGTTCAGGACTCCGGTGTTGTATCCATGTTGGAAAGCTGACCAGCATGCTGATGAGACGATGGCGAATGCGAGCCGTGTGTTCATGCCCTGTTGAAGAAATATAAAGATATTAAAACCATGTTGATTCATATATTTCCTAGAAAACTGACGAAATTTTTATAGAATTTAATTTTAAAAAAATAGACGAATTTTTGTTTTGGATAAAATTTAGTAGGTACCTACATAAAAGGACTTAAATAGAAAGGTGAAGAACACAAAAAAAATTATAATCAAAATAGGTCAGCCGTAAAATTTGCACACTGTGAGTCTTTTCACTCCTGTTGCTTAAAATCTTAACTTAAAAAAGAAATTGTTATGGGATCCTGAAGAAAATGTCACTTTTTGTCCAACCAAATATTCAAAATTAATACTTCGCCCAGCTTTGACTGACTGTACTGAATAAAACACTCAAACTAGTTACTTGCCAAACAGAAAAGTTTTTTTTTTTTTGCTTTTTTTTTATAACTCTTGTTTCTTGACCTATTACTCGATTCCGGCTTGACGTCGACTTCTGGGACACCCTGTATACAATGCTTAGTATAGTATGTATTATATACATATAGTATATAGTCAACTAATGATTTATAATAGCTAAATGTTACTAAGCAAGAACTTCGAGTACCTTCCCTACGTAAGTGATCGGAACCCGAAGTTCTTGCCTATGATACAATCGTTAAAAATCTCAGAATAGCTTCAGTGAGCTTTTAGAAAAATTATTAGGTACTTTAATAGGTACATTCAACACTTTTATTATCTACATAAGTACTCCACGAATGTTTCCTTTCAAACACTATTTTATGTGAAACCAAAAGATTTGGCTTTTGACGCACTTCAGTACATAAAGTAGTATTTATTTATAGCTCCGACTTTCAAGCGTTGTTGTTTACGTTTCGGCAGATTTACGTCTAGTTAGTAAAGCATTTCGTTTATATAAACCGCGAAACGTTTTGCAGTTCTGGTGTATGTAGTTTTCAAGCCAAATCGCATATTTGAGAATTCATTATCTCACAAAGGGCTCGTAGCTAATTTATAACAGGTGAGAGCAGTGGTGGCCAGTGGTAACGACGTCCACTAACGAATTGTATGTCGTGGGTTCGAATCCAGTCAGGCGTCGCGTGTGTAATTTATTTCACTACCACTGCTCTCAAAACGGTGAAGGAAAACATCGTTAGGAAACCGGCATGTTCTAGAACCAAAAATTCCAAATTTACCTACCAACCCGCACTGGGCCCGCGTAGTAGATTACAGCCCACTCCCTCTTGAACAGAGAAGGCATTTGTCCTAGCAGTGGGAACAACGTAGGCTGATTATGCTAATCTTGCAGAAAAAAGAGTTAGGTAAGTTACTCACCTTACCTACATGATACGAAAATCTGGGCTGTTCTGCTTACCCTCCACGGTTCACAGACAACAACGTAATTTTTTTATGCATGACTTGATATAAAGAGGTCATTAGACCGAGCGCATTAGGAGGGAACTCGTTTTTTTTTTAAGTAGTTCAAGCACAGATTACATCAACAGACCACAGATTACATCAACATTCCGTCACGCCTTGTTCAAAAAAGGTTTTATTGTAAACGAGTGAGCGGTCATGTCCACCTCGATGACTCACTGGCTGGTTTGATCGTTGGCCACTATACTAGGTAGGTACTGTACTGTACTACAAATACTACAAATACTACAAATTTGCTTGTACATACTAGTAATAGCAAAATACTAGTTTTTGTACTTAAAATTTTATACATAATTATACCTACTTAATACCTAGAAGTGCTAGAACTTTTACATTTCAACGTTCAATTGTACGCACGACGACATATCAAGCTATACGTTTCGAGTATAAGTAGGCAGAGTAGTAGCGGGGCTTGTGGCTAAGTAATAACAGCCGCACGGGTCGATCGATCAGATTAAGCTACGCTTGTCGCGGTTGATCCGTGGATGGGTGAACATCTTCACATACCAAGACCCCTCCGTGCCTCGGGAAGCACGTTAAGCCGCCGGGGCTGCGGGTTGTTCGAAAGAGATGCCGTGGCCCCTGGCACAGGCAACTGAAGGAACACGGGTGAGTTTTAGTCAGTAAAGTCTGACACTCCCTTCTGTTCCGCCCAGAGCGGGAGGGGTCATTTGATGATTTCCCACCTAAAAAAAAAAAAAGGACGTTAAGCCGTACCAAGGGGTATCGTAATACCCAGTAACTGGGTTGTAGAGGTCAGATAGGCAGTCGCTCCATGTAAAATACTGGTATTCAGCTGCATCCGGTTAGACTGGAAGCCGACCTCAACATAGTTGGGAAAAAGCTAAACAGATGATGACATTTCGAGTATAAGCTGGCTTCTCATCGTACGAAAAGCATAGGTATATACAATGCGAGGTCAGCTAAAACTGGAAATGTATAGCTTTCGTTTTTTTTTAAATCATTTTCTTGCTTGTTTGCATTTCGTGTGCGTGTCCATAAATAAAATATTTTTCATTGTTTTTCCATGGATTTTGTTTTTCACAACGGCGAAGGGAAAATAAATATCATTATCTTATCTTAAGATGGTCAGACGCGATTTCTTATTCGTGGCTACCATGTTGAAGGTAGCACTTACCTGAATATATCGACTGCGCGCGGTTGCTGCGATGCAGTCCGTCTGATTGTGGCCTAATCCACAGAAGTCTAGTCGATTTGAACGACTCTTTATTAGTTTATAGTTAGTCATAATCACGGATATCTATGGTCATAATCGATGTTGAATCACAAACTCCACTTCCATGCACCCATACAAGGTATCATAAACATAGCATTATATCATAAAAGTAAATTATGTCATTGTCAACTTGCTGATTCAGAGTTGTCAAGGAACTGTGTAGTAGCATCATCATCATCATTTCAGCCAAAAGACGTCCACTGCTGGACATAGGCCTCCCCCAAGCTGCTGGACATAGACCTCCACTTCGACGGGTTCTGTGCTTCTCGCATCCAACGGGTTCCTGCGGCCTTCACAAGGTCGTCGGTCCACCTTGTGGGAGGCCTTCCAACGCTACGTTTTCCAGTACGCAGTCGCCACTCCAGAACCTTTTGGCCCCATCGGCAATCTGTTCTGCGAGCAATGTACTCTGCCCACTGCCACTTAAGTTTGGTAATTCTTCGAGCTATGTCGGTTACCTTGGTTCTCCTGCGGATCTCTTCATTTCTGATTCGATCACGCATGGAAACTCCAAGCATAGCCCTCTCCATTGCCCTTTGGGTGAATTACTTCGTGTAGCAGCATAATCAGCCTATAATGTTCCCACTGCTGGGACACAGGCCTGCTCTCAGTGAGACGCAGTGGGCCGTAATCCACCACGCGGGCCCAGTGCGGGTGGGTAGATGTCACATGTCTTCGAAATTTTTGGTTCTAAACATGCCGGTTTGCTCACGATGTTTTCCTTCGCCGTTTTGAGAGCAGTGGTGAATGGTGATGAAATAAAAGTAAAACCTCTCTCGGGGTTCGAACCTAGGACGTACAACTCTTAAGTCGCAGCCGTTACCACTGGGCCACCACTGCCCGTACCTACTTCCAAAACTTCGTTAATTGGGTATTCTATAAGGTTTAAGAGTAAGTTTCTAGCCGGCTCTTCTCTATAGGAAACGACCAGCGGGCTAATTGCGTAACACACTATTAATAGCAATGGCTTTCATTTTGACAGTTCAACAACATTCATTGCGTTATTTACGATGTTGAGGAAGCCAATTTTCCTAACATATGAAGCAATGGATTAGCAATTATTATTATTATTCAAAATGCTTCAGATTGAGATTGAATGTGTGTTACGCAATTACATGTTTTTATAAGTTGTCTGCTCAACAACGTAAATAACGCAATGAATGTTGTTGAACTGTCAAAATGAAAGCTATTCCTACTGTTGCACGTTACGCCGTTGGTCCCGACTGCCATTCGTGGATCTTTGACAGTCGTTACGGGTCGTCAGAAGCCCGAAAGTCTGACAACCAGTCTTATTAAGGGGTGTCGTATTACCCAGTAGGTAACTGGGTTGTGCAGTCCAGTTATGCAGTCGCTCCATGTAAAATACTGGTATTTAGCTGACTGGACTAGACTGGAAGCCGAACCTAACATAGTTGGGGAAAAGGCTAGGCAAATGAGTGTGCTACGCAATTACCTCGCTGAACTGAACTGTAAGCAGCGATTGAAGCCGCTTTATTGTTTTAAAGAATTAGGTAATTACCAAAAATATAACCTTGTTTAAATTGTGCACTGACTCGTAACTCCGTAAGAGACAAAATTATTACTTAGGTACACCTATGGTCTTACTTATTTGTCCAGTTTATTCGACAACAGTCTAACCTTGAAGTCTTTTAGACTTTGACATCATTAACGTAAGCACCAGGCTATAAAAACTTTATCATTCGTTTTGGTCATCAATTTTATGATAAGTACCTACGATAAAACTTAAATGAAAGACTTCGATTAAAAGGTATAGATATTCAGCCTATCATGTTCCCACTGGGACCATAGATATAGGAAATATGGCTGGGACACAGGCCTCCTCTCTGTGAGAGGGAGATCCACTATGCGTGCCCAGTACGGGTTGGTAGATGTCACATGTCGTCGAATTTTTGGTTCTAGGACATGCCGGCTTCCTCACGATGATTGCCTTCAACGTTTTGAGAGCAGTGGTGATGAAATAATTTTCACAAATGGCGAAGGCGTAGGATTTGGTCGGTTTTCTGCCATGGCGGCCAATCTCAACGGAGAGATTTAGAAATCGATTTTTTTTTTCTACTGGGTTAACTATATTTTATACTTTTCGTTTAACAATATTTTTAATAAAAAAAAAGAAAAGATGAAGGAGGAGAGGAGGAGAAGAAGAAAGGGACGAGAAGTTTAGTAAATGATTATAATTTAATTAGAATTTAATGTAATATAATTTACTTAGAACTTGTGCACTATAATATCTCCCGCGCCGATATTATAGTGCACAAGTGTGTGCGCAGACCCAGGTGCACTCTCTCTTCCCTCACTCTCATAGTCCGATGGGACGGCGTGTAATCCGACACGACCGAGGAGAGATCAGGCGTAGGACCAATGGCTTCACGATATACAGTCACGAGCACCAATATGTCAACACTTGGCAACTTTCAATTGCGATTTTTTCGTGAAATAACGAATGCAACGTTGAAATACGACACATTACATAAACCTATGGGTTCGAAAATGCTATGTTCGTAATAACATAAAATTTCATTCAAAAATAAAGGAGTAAATCGCTTTTGAATAAAGCCGAGTGTATACATACTTTTGTTCGTGACTGTACAGGGGTATCACACTGCTAACTTCCAAACTCCGGGCTGTTACCCTATTAACACTTTACTCGACCTAAGAATCGAACCCAGGACCCCATCTCAGCAGTCTCAGCACGATACCTACGGGACAGTCCTCGTAGAAGGAGGCAAGAGCTTCCCCGCTTTCTCGCTCTTAACCAAAAACAAAAACCTACATAGAAAGGTCACCGACTGATCCTTACCTATGTACTTATCCCTTATCAAAACAAGTAGCTGTGGACTCAAAATAGACAAGAGACACCACGTATCCTACATTCAAACCGGCTCCCCTTATCTTTTCCTAAACATTTTCATATGTTACATTGTGTAAACTGTGGCAGATACTAAGGTATACAGAAGGTCCGGAACGAAACCCACGAACACGAACCAGCTCTGGGGCTCTGTCGTGCATAGGGTCGCTGCGTAATGCTGAGCGATAGCCGTTTTGCGTGGATGTAATGCATGTTTACCTCAACCCTTTCTAATTTTTTTGTGTTTTATGTTCTTTTTTGCGTCATGTTTACCGCAAAAGAACTTATTTTCCTTTTTTTCTTTTAACACATAGATAGGCAGGATTTACGTACGGACTACACACCAGTGGTGACAATACCAGCGGGGTAATTGCGTAACACACTAAGAGTAGCAGTGGCTTTAATTTTGACAACATTCATTGCGTTATTTATGTTGTTGAGCAAAAAAAATTTTTTAACAAATGTATGAGCATTGGATTATGGCAATATCTTTCAAACAAAATGATACAGATTTTGATTGTACAGATTGTTGATGATAAAATTATCTGGCGTTGGAAAAATCAGCCATAAGTAGTATAACTAGGACAGCACTAGTTAGGAACAAATGGTGTGGAAAAATCAGTGGTGTGACAAACTAGAAAAAAAATCCTGTTTGTCATACTGGTGTGACTACGAGTCGGCAAGGTGACAATGCGTTACGCAGGTTCTGAATTGAGAAAGTTGAGAACTTGTCAAACTCACAGACTTCATAGATAGTGTCGAACTCTACGTTAGCATTACTTAGGGCTGATGAGATAATTTTTATTCGTGGATTAAAATTGTCGTTTGACAGATTTTGTATGGAAGAACTGTCAAAAATTCAAAATTATTGCTCGGATAAAATTATCTGGCGTTGGAAAAGCCCTCGAAATTCACTTTACATATAACGTAAGAGACTGACTATTAGAGTGTTACGCAATTACCCCACTGGGTAGGTGTGTGGGTAGGCCTGTTTTGCCTCGTTGCATGGAGCCGGACTTCTGTAGGTACTTATCTTTTCTGTAACTACAGTTTGTAAGGCATTCAGTAAATATTTTAACAATGAACCAGTATTTACCTAAAGTGACAGGTTAATTTTGATTCAGATTAAATTAAACAAATATTTTGTAATTTCCTCTGAATGACGGTACTGCGATGTATTAGATCTTTAGACCATTTTTTGTTTTAATAAGTACCAGCAGTGCCATTCTGTAACCATATCACCGTGAAAACTTAGGTGAAGTGAGCGTGGAGTGAGCTGCCATTCCAACTAATGCTAGGGATTGACACTATTGACAGCTCACTCTAAGCTCACTTCACCTAACTTTTCACGGTGAGATTTTTACAGAATCGATCGGCTGGTATTTGTTGACAGGCCTACGCTGTCCTCCCATACCTACTGGAATTTGAAAACTTTGCGAAAGCCAATGATTTTTAAGAGAGTAACCGTGGAGTTTCTTGCCGGCTCTTCTCCAAAGAAAACGACCAATTGGAACCGATCGGACAAGTCGGTACCGATCGGTGCGGGTAAAATAGTCCCACATTAACTTATGCGCTCACACATAAAGGAGGTAAAACATGAACCTAACCGTTTTCTTCCGAAGATCAACCCGCACCCTAATTGCGTAACACACGATCAAGCGGAATCGGTTTCATTTTGACAGTTCAACAACATTCATTGCGTTATTTACGTGTTGAGCAGACAAATTTTTCGAACTTATGAAGCAATGCATTAGCAATTTGCTTCAAAATGATTCAGATTCCGATGAATCGTGTGTTACGCAATTAGGGTGCTGTACAGACCTGTACCGGGAGTCAGGCCCGACAACCCGCTTCTTTATGTAAGCACTCTAACGTACTATCAATCAGAATCTGAATCATATTGCTAATCCATTGCTCCATATTCAAAAAAATTGTCTGATCAACAAAGTAAATAACGCAATGAATGTTGTTGAACTGTCAAAATGAAAGTCATTCCTACTGTTAGTATGTTACGCAATTACCCCGCGTTTCTATTTTTTTGGAACATGTTTAAAAATAAACCTTAACAATAGGGGAATGCGTGGGTGGGTGTGCTCCCACTGTTAAAAACCTGCCTAATACTTTTTTTTTTTTATTCTTCTTGTAAACCAGTTTTATCTAGTTAAACCGGTTCGAGTTGAATGTTTCCTTCCTTGAATAAAATGCTTACACAAATAGTTGTACAGTAGATAAGTTAATAATGTACACAAATGGGTTTAGTTGGCCTGGCACGAACTAAGTAAAGTTTATAAAAAAGTGTCAAATTAAATTAGTTAGCAAAACTCTGCCGACGTGTCCCTACCCATATTTAAACCCGGTAACAAAAAAAAAATTGATGTTTATTTTTATGGAACAATGTGTGATTTGAGATTTTTGTTTATTTATCGTGTTTAGATATTTAACGAGTCTTCACGTCTGCGGAGTTTCACTAGTTTATTTGACCGTGTACTATCACCAAAATCTATATCTGACCACCGAAAGGACTATTCCTGAAGGCCAATTCTCGTAAATTAAAACGTTCAAAATCTAGTCGCAGTCTCATCTCGGCATAAACAAATGTCAAAAACTTGACAAAATATAGGGAAATTAGACGTATTTTTGACAGATTGGGGCTGAGATCAGACTGAACGTTCTTAAAATTACGAGAATTGCCCCACTGCTTGCAGCGCATATTATTAGTCGACCTAAAAAGGATCCTCTTTTATTTTATTTACAGACGCAGGGGGTCATCATGTGCATGCGATTTTGTTTTCAAAATGGTCAAATAAAAAAATAGGTTTTGGCGATAGTACATGTCGGCCTTAAACAGGCAGCTTACTGGCGCCGATTCCCTTGTTCACAAACTAAACTAAATTTAAGTTTAATGCATCTTTTTCTTTCAATTTCATTAAGAAAAGGACAGAAGATAAATATCAGTTTAGTCCTGTCAAATTAAGATAGGTAGGTACTCCATAGACAAATTAGACGTGATTAAAGACATGGCTACTAAACATAACTCAATTTTCGTCAGGTGCGGACTAATATGACAGGGCTAAACTAATATTTTATCTTCTGTCCTTTTCTTAATTAAATAGAAAGAAACAGATGCATTGAACTGAAATTTAGTTTAGTTTGTGAACAAGGGAATCGGCGCGCCCCGGTGACTGACTTAAAATTTCGCTGCTCATGCTCTGTCTGGAAATAGGCCTTTGCCCTGCAGTGGGACATCAATCATCATCATCAACTTCAGCCCGACTTCGCCCACTGCTCATGGCTTTTCTTTTCTTCTGCGAACATTAATACGCTGGTATTATTAGGTACTAGCAGCGCCCGCGGTTTCACCCGCATAAGTTTCTATCCCGTGGGAATATCAGGATAAAAAGCATCCTTTATGTTAGCCCTGGTTATAAACTATCTGTGTGCCAAATTTCATCCAAATCCGTTCAGTAGTTTTTGCGTGAAAGAGTAACAAACATTCATCCATCCTCACAAACTTTTGCGTTTAGGACTAGCAGCGCCCCGCGGTTTAACCAGCATAAGTGTCGATCCTTTGGGAATATCGGGATAAAAAGTATTGTATGTGTTAATCTGATGTATAAGCTATATTACTGTAAAGTTTCATCAAAATCCGTTCAGTAGTTTTTGTGTGAAAGAGTAACAAACATACATCCATCCATCCATCCTCACAAACTTTCGCGTTTATTATATTATTAGGATAGGAATGAAAGAAAGAAAAATAGCTTTATTTGTCACAGAAACACGTGCATACAAAAAGATAATTAATTCTAATAATAAGGAAAAATAAAAACAAAATAGATCTATAATAGGGTAGTTTTCTGGGTAAAAAAAATATTATTATATTTAGTCCGTCAGTTAGATTATCGAAAAATAATGGACATTTATTTTTTCTTTTGTCAATCAAACAAAAAATGACAAAGATAAAACGCGTCAAAATTTGGAAGTGGGGGTCGTGACGTCACGCCATGCTAAAAAGTGTAGCAAGGCGTGACGTCACGCGGAACTTTAACGGGTGATGTCTTGATCATTTTTTATAATAATTGACAAAAGAAAAAATACAGGTCCAATATTTATTGATAATCTAACTGACGGACAATTATAATTTTTTAGGAAACTAGTCTATCACGAGCACAAAACAGAAATAGTCGACGGCTGCATGTCATGACTGTAACAAGAAGGCTTGCACTCAGCATGATGCTGTGCTATAGGGAAAGGATAAACTGACACCATCATTGGCAGAAGTCTTTGCCCTCATGTCCTTCTGAAGATCATTCGAATAACGGATCCACAATAATATTTATAGTCGTGATGACGTCAGAAAGGGCGAGAGTCAGATGTTTTTTCATTCATTTCTATGCAAACACATGCTTCTATGTAGTCAGTTGATGACGTAATAATTCTCATGGCTGGTGCAAAGTACATGATTTACGTAGTATAATACAATGACTCTTCAATTTTGAATACGTGCTGTTAGGCTCGGCTGTTAAAAGTGTTAATATGAATGCCTGTACGTCACCCTAATTGCGTAACACACCATCAATCAGAATCTGAATCTTTTTAAAGGATATTACTAATTCATTGCTTCATATGTTCGAAAAGTTTGTCTGCTCAACAACGCGTTATTTACGTAATAACTGTCAAAATGAAAGCCATTGCTACAGATAGTCATCGCATTTGCCAAGCCTTTCCCGAACAATGTTGGGGTCGGCTTCCAGTCTAGCCGGATGTAGCTGAATACCAGTATTTTACATGGAGCGACTGCCTGTCTGACCTCCACAACCCTAGCTGGGTTGTGGAGGTCAGACAGGCAACCCAGTAACTGGGTAATACAATACCCCTTGGTAAGACTGGTGGTTAGACTTTGGGGCTTCTGACGACCGTTAACGACTGTTAAAGATCTACGAATGACAGCCGGGACACACGGCGTAACCTGCTTTCCGAGGCACAGACGGGTCTTTGTCTTTGTATGTTTAAAGATGGTCACACATCCACGGACCAACCGCAGCAAGCGTAGCTTAACCTGATTGATCGAACAGTGCGGCTGTTGTTACTTAGCCACAAGCTTTGGTACAGAAAGTGTGTTATGTAATCAGCCCGCTGTTCCCAGGCTAGAATGTGACGCGAACTCGCGACCACGTCTCAACGATCACTATTGATATTCTCTTGGTCCATGGCCCGTGTCGACACCACACCCCTAGATTCCTCATAAGGCTAGCAAAGGCGTTTGTCTCGTTTTTAAGTGCATACTCATTATAACAGATCCGACATATGGCATGCTTAATGGAATACTGACTTAACTCAAAAAAGACGATTTTTGGGAAATCGCAAAAGGAGATCTTGCTATGAGGACTCTTGTTGATGCATAAAAATAAAACTGATTTATATTAATCATGAATGCTTGTAATTGATGAGATCTGAGTAATAAAAAAACGAAAATCACATCTGACCTATCTACTAATGGGTCAGTGTTCCATTAAAAAACAAACTTTGATTAATTAACTTTGATTAAACTTTGATTTTTTGTTTAAGAGAAGAGTTTGTTTTTTTTTTTGTTAATCACGCTCTCTGGAACTACCAGTCGTATATGAAAAAATATTTTTGCGTTTGTTAGCCCAATTCTTGAGGACGACCTATGAGCCGAGCAAAAAAAAAGTCAGAAAGGACGCTAAAGCGCTTATTACACTATCCAATCTTAAGGAATGCTAACTAGGAAATTGGCAGATGTAATCGCATTTAGTATAAATTGGACGTCCAACTGCGCTACTTCCTAAATTGTGTACGATCTGTGTACGATCCTTTTTCACGAATGCGTCTGAATGCGTCGTCTGTCCGATATTGAATCCAATTTACTGTAGTGTAATCACTAGCTTCCGACTTCCTAGTTAGAGTGTTCCTAGTTAGCATTTCTAAGCGCTTTAAGCGAAAACGAACTATGTAGTACGGGCGGGCGATATTTTCATGCGGACGAAAATAATACAAGGTGGAGATAATACGACAATAAATGAAAAAGAGTATTTTGGAACTATCAAATAATCCTAGAATCGACATAAAAAAACTTTTTAACAAAAAATTTAACCGCCGAAAAAACTGAAAAGCAAAAAATAATAAACCTTTTTTATTTAACCTTAAAAACTAAGTTCTTAAACGAATGTAAGTATACCTAAGTAATTTTGAGTTTTTTCGGGGGTTTAATTTTTTTGTTAAAAGTTTTTTTTTTGTTTTTTTTTACGGCTATAATCTAATAATTGTTTGCCAAAAGGCAGGCATATGTGGCACTGAGTAGATTAATAATACACCACTCAGCATTCAAATCTGTGAGTGAACAATAAATCACCAATTTTCCCACCCTTAGGGTTGGAATTTTTTCCAAATTTATATGGGACCAACTTTGGGGTATACTCTTTCCAATAAAAAAAGAATTATCAAAATCGGACTACTCTGTAAAAAGTTATGCGTGGTCATACATTAAAAAAAAATATATATATACGAGTATACGCGTCGACTTGAGAACCTCCTTCCTTTTTGTTTTCGTCGGTTAAAAAGTGTTTTTTTCAAATAAACTAAATACTTGTGATTGACTACCTACTATGGGTTTTGCCAATCTTTGACTAGCTATCGTGACTAAACTATTGGCTATATAAATTTAGTTGAATTTTTGTACGCAGACTGGGAACATCATTCGATATACGCAGTTGAATTTATTGTTGTATTGTCGTCTCCACATTGTATAAGATAGCTGAAAAAAAAAAATATGTATGGATGGATTGTTTATGATCAACGAGACATTTTGTGACTGAGATGACGGTTAATAGAGATGTATAAAAAACATAATGGACGACGAAGACTCAACACATACGTCATGTTCTGCTTGCCATTGTTTGTCTTAAGAATTGTTTTAGTATATTAGTGTATTTGTCTGTAGGTATTATTGCCAAAATCTATATCTGACCACCGTAAGGACTATTCCTGCTTGCAGCGCATATTAGTCGACCTAAAAAGGATCCTCTTTCATTTTACTTACGGACGCAGCTGTGGTCATCATGTGCACGGGATTTTGTTTTCAAAATGGTCAGGTATAGGTTTTAGCGATACTACTTAATTGTCTACTTGTTTGTGTGCTTATTTGAAGACATGTGACAATCACCGCTGCTTTAGAGAGAAAATTACAGAGATGTGAGAGCAGGTGGTGGTCCAGTGTTAAACCGTGAATTACGAGTTGTAGATCTGTTCGAACCCAGACAGGCGCTTTACTTTGTGTAAATTATTTCATCACCACTGCTCTCAAAGCGGTGAACGAAAACATCGTGAGAAAACCGGGATTTCCAAGAACCAACAATTCGAAGACATGTCACATCTACCAACCCGCACTGGGCCCGCGTGGTGGATTACGGCCCACTCCCTCTCACAGAGAGGAGGCTTGTGTCCCAGTAGTGGGAACATTATAGGGTGATTATTTCCTACACAATTGCAATACCAACGCGGACAAAAAATTTCAACGCTGGGGGGTCCAGAATCATGTACTGAATATCCATGGTAAAGTGCTTAGTTTGTTCACCGCATGTTATTTGACTGCCCAATCTCCCACACTTGGTTTAGCACCGGAACTGCTACTCTCATGTTACTCGACTCGGGCGCACTTTTATAAACACACGTCAGTAACTCACTGGCCAGTTATATCTAACGGAGCGGCACTGACGTAACGGGATCCGAATAACAATGGTTTGAGTTTATCGATAGATCGGTAGGTAGTTGGAGTTTATTGGTACGACTGTTGGATCTGTTTTAGTGACAGGGTAAACGTAAAACACGTCAGATAAATCTTCTATATATGTAGAAGGGCTGACCTAACCTAGCCGTAGTTAATATCTTAAGCCATTCATGTCGTTTTAACTTGCTGTTAACCTGTGAACCTGCTTACTGTATTATAATTACCTGGACAATAAATATTTTCTATTTCTATTCTATTTATCTATGTATAAGGGCTGATTTTTCCAATCGACAGATAATTTTTATTCGTAGAATTAAATTGACGTCTGAAAGTTTTTGTAAGGAAGAATTGTCAAAAATTCAAAGTGATTCCTCCGTTAAAATATCTTGCGTTGGAAAAATCAGCCCTAAATAAAACGAAAGTCGGGTTAGTTAGATAATGTATTCAAGAACGGCTGGACCGATTTTTATGATCTTTAATTTGTTGGATTTGTCTTCGCTCCGAATAGCAGAATAACTATTAAAACATGGGAAAAAATCACGAAAAATATATAAATGAAGATAATATTCATTTTGTCATTAATTCGTTCTTATTAATAAAATTCTGAGGCGCTATTAAGTTTCACCTGGGGCTGTAGTCTCGACATTCATAGCGATCGCTTTACGTACGACCGAATTCGGTCGCCAAGTCCCGGATTGACAGGTGTAATGTAGGGAGTGACGGGACTTTGCGACCGAATTCGGTCGTAAAGCGATCGCTATGAATGTCGAGACTGCAGCCCCTGGTCAGCAGTCAGTTGCGTAACACCCTATCAATCTCAATCTGAATCATTTTGAAGGATATTGTAATCCATTGCTTCATATGTTCGAAAAATGTGCCTGTTCAACAACGTATGTACATAACGCAATGAATGTTGTTGAACTGTCAAAATGAAAGCCTGATAGTGTGTTACGCTATTACTTCGCGGATCGTCCCTTCTTCAAGTCCCACAAGAAACAATGGCGCCGATTCCCTTGTTCAAAAACTAAACTAAATTTAAGTTCAGTGAACACTAGGGCCATGGGGTCCGAGTGCCCACTTGGTTTTTCGAGATATCGCCAAGCGGTTAGTCGAGTCTTCACGTGACCAGAGGCTCGGCACAGGCTGGCCTGTTTCTTGGCCAAAGAATTAGCATCGCCATACTACGTGGCAATGCTGCTAGCCTTTTGGGCACTGTTCCTGTTGACAGCGATGCGGACGAATTTTTTGATGCCCTATGATTCTTTTGCTTATTTTTTCACATGTACATATATATTATTATTTATAATGATAGCTTATATAATGTAAATAGTATTCAAATATTAAATTAAATCAAAATTAGTTCAGTGAATCTTTTTCTTTCTATTTCGTTAACAAAAGGACAGAAGATAAATATTAGTCTAGTTCTGTCAAATTAAGATACTCCTTAAACAAGTTTAGACGTGATAAAAAAATTGGCTACCAATTAATACGTCACAGGCGCTGACTAATTTGACAGGACTAAACTAATACTAATTAATGAAATAGAAAGAAAAAGATGCACTGAACTAGTTTAGTTTGTGAACAAGGGAATCGGCGCCAATGTCAAATTTACACGTGCACTTAATGGTTAAACACAAATTACCTCCTGTTCCTCGCATCTGGTAAAACTACATATTATTATATAACATGATCCCTTCCGTTTTACAACAGTTATCGAGCTAAAGACCACGTGTGTGTTATGTATAACCTGTGATGTCATTTCCGGATACACATGTGTTTTAATAGTAAAATCGAGTAATCCCGTACGCACCGTTATCGTGCACTGGATTTTCAACTCTCTGTGTTGAGCCGAGAATTAAGAATCCATCAGTGCACCCCAGCGCGTCAAAAAATACACTGTTGGATTTCGAACTCTTCGGGCTGAGCAGTGAGTTGAAAATCCAGCGCGAGATCGAAAATCGCCGCGGTTAAAAATCGCACAGGGCTTAATATGTGGTTAAAAGCTCGTAGGATAAACCAGAAACAGGTTCATTGGGGCAAGTATTATACTGGTAGTACTTTACAGGAAAATGACACATATTTACTTAGAAGTTGCTTTGCTTTGAGAGACGCTTTCGAAGAATCCTACTAATATTATAAACGCAAAAGGTTGTGCGGTTTCATGCAAAAACTACGGAACGGATTTGGATGGAATTTGGCACACAGATAGTTTATAACCAGGATTAACATATAAGTTTCGAACCCATGGGAATATTTTTATCCCGATATTCCCACGGTCGAAACTTATGCGGGTAAAACCGCGGGGCGCTGCTAGTTACTTATAGATATTGAGCGTAACATAGCACAATCTAGAACGTTTAGTCTATAACGTTCCCACTGCTGGGACACAGGCCTCCTCTCGGTGAGAGGGAGTGGGCTGTAGCCTGTAATCCACCACGCGGTCCCAGTGCGGGTTTATAGATGTCACATGTCTTAGAATTTTTGGTTCTAGGACATACCGGTTTCCTCACGATGTTTTCCTTCACCGTTTTGGGAGCAGTGGTGATGAGATAATTTACACAAAGTAAAGCGCCTGTCTGGGTTCGGACTTACGACCTCGGCTCGGCCCGTAAACCGCGGCCTTTACCACTTGGCCACCACTGCTGCTAAACTTTTGAGCTATCAAAATAAAGTGTCAATAATATTGGTCGTGGGACTTAATTTTGCTGGCCTCAAGTGCTTAGTCATGGACTCGGTGTTCATTGTAGAAGTCTCGACTCTCGTTAGTCATATCTGCACCCTGCGTAACATAATAACAATCTCAATCTGAATCATTTTGAAGCATATTGCTAATCCGTTGCTTCATATTATTGCCACTGGCCATAGTCCGTGGCTAAATAATAACAGCCGCACATGTCGATCGATCCGGTTGACTGTGGATGGGTGACCATCTTCACATACCAAGACCCCTCCGTGACTTGGAAAGCACGTTAAGCCGTTGGTCCCGGCTGTCATTCGTGCCATGGATCTTTGACAGTTGTTACGGGTAGTCAGTAGCCCGAAAGTCTGACAACTAGTCGTCAAGGGTATCGTATTACCCAGTTACTGGGTTGTGGAGGTCAGATAGGCAGTCGCTCCATGTAAAATACTGGTATTCAGCTGCATCCGGTTAGACTGGAAACCGGCCCTAACATAGTTGGGAAAAGGCTGGCAAATGACGCTGTCAGGAGATGATGCCACTGATAGTGTGCTACGCTAATTACCCCGCGCTTCTACGGCTAATATGGCCGGCACATTGCCTTGTCGTCGCCCATTGCGCGAGAATCGCCTTCTTCAGCGTGCTTAGGCTTCGTTCGAAGTACCTTCCCAATGTCATGACTGGTAATGTCAAAAATGGTGTAAAACGTAGGTATTAGATCCATACTACCATCCATAATACCACTAATAAGTATATATATATAATAGGCTATTTTCCTAAAAAATTCTAATTAGTCCGTCAGTTAGATTATCAAAAAATATTGAACCCGTATTATTTCTTTTGTTAATTATATAAAAAATTATAAAGATATCGCTCGTTAAAGTTCCGCGTAACGTCATTTGCTTGCGACATATTTGCAAGCAAGTGACGTCACGACCCCCCACTCCCAAATTTTGACGCGCTTTATCTTTGTCATTTTTTGTTTGATTGACAAAAGAAAAAATACGTGTCCATTATTTTTCGATAATCTAACTGACGGACTAAATATAATTATATTTTTTTTACCCAGGCAACTACCCTATTGTTGCACTTATAAATGTATTAGGAAATGATTTGTTAAATGTAGGTACTGTGTAAACAATTATTGGCTAACCTAAATAAACAAATAAATACTAAATAATATTATAAATTATGCGAATAGAAAGAAAGAAAGAAAGAAAGTGCATTTATTGCGGCAAACATGACGCATGAAAAAAGGACATGAACGAACGAACGAAACTACGAATACGAACGAACGAATCGAACGAACGAACAAATACGAATACGAACGAAACGAATGTAACTTTGTCTGTATTTTATGTACCTATATATTAAATTTGGCACGCAGCAGGCAGAATATGATCTGCGGGGTACGTCAACCATTATAAGTAGCTATGGCTTTCATTTTGACAGTTCAACAACATTCATTGCGTTATTTACGTTGTTGAGCAGACAAATTTTTCGAGCATATGAAGCAATGGATTAGCAATATGCTTCAAAATAATTCAGATTGACAGCCTGTTACGCAATTATGGTGCTGCGTTAGGACATGGTATACTTTTTATCCCAGTAATACGTTGGTGGAGTGACGAGAATGGATAAAGTAAGAAATGAGTATAGAAGAGGAAGTTTTAAAGTGGCGCCAGTGACAGAGAAGTTGAAAGGAAATCGTTTGGCTTGGTATGGGCATGTGATGAGAAGGGACGAAACGCATGTGACTAAAAGAGTGATGAATATACATCTTGATGGATGGAGAGGGAGAGGAAGGCCGAAGAAAAGATGGGTTGTGTGAGGAATGATATGAAAGAGAAGGGAGTGAATGATAGCGTGACAGTTGTCAGGGGAGAATGGGAGAAGAAAACGTGTTGCGCCGACCACAAGTGACATGGGAGAAGGGCAGGGAGATGATATGAGTAAATTGCCGCGAGATAATTTTCGACCTCCACGAGGGCGAAGCCTATTTATTTTACAAAGCATTAGATCGCGGTCTAATGCTTTGTAAAACAAATAGGCGGCTATGACTATGAAGATGAAGATTGTAGATGTGATTGCAGTCATATAATAAATTACACGCATCATCTAGCACGCATGGGAAGTCATTCATAACGTATTCAAGGTCGAACTCGATGCTTCGATGTAACGGTATTTTGTCCGGACATCGCTTTTGTCTTTCGCACTTTCTCTGCATAATTCATGTAAATGTAATGTTGGTCCCGGCCGACTGTCCTTAATCCGATCAGAACTGTCCCTTGCTGCCCTCCTCCAGCGATGCCCTAAACCGAGGTCCGTACCCCCAGGGGGTGCCCTTAGCGAGTATAGTCCCTTAGTTTTATGCCCTGGCTGGAGGCCTTAATTTATTGAGACAGGCAAGCCCGGTTAAGCAGCTGACCACCTCCTAGGTTCACCTGCGAGATGCCATTTCTAAAGGGTAATTGCCAAACACATAAAATGGCAACTGATTGCAATGTCTTTAATTTTGACAGGTCAGTTCCGTTCATTGCGTTATTTCCGTTGTTGTGCTGACGAATTTTTCATACCTATGAAGCTATAGATAAGTTTACTTCAAAACCCTCGGATTGTGATTGGAAGTATTGACGCCATCTTTTTTTAGTCGTAACGGGTAGTTTGAAGCCCGAAAGTCTGACAACCAGTCTTACCAAGCGGTTTACTGTTACTAATGTAGTTACCTGGTTTTGGCGCTAAGAATAGGCAGTTGCTCTAAGTAAAACACTGGTATTCAGCTACATCCGATTAGACTAGACGAAGAACAGGCTAGGCAAATGGCTAAGAAAGTGTTTGAAAAGTGTGCACATCTGTTTTCACTTCACACTGCTGGGACTAATTAAGGCCTTCTATGTGAGAGGGAGTGACACTTTGTTACCCGTTTTTGATTCTAGGATATTTCGTGTCAGCTTTCTTATGATGTTTTTATGTTTTTAATGAGCAAATGATGCAAACAGCAAAATCCATTGTTAGCTTTGCCTTGCATTGTAGTCATTAAACCAATGACGTAAATTGGCAACGTAAAACAAAACTTTTAGCCAAAAATATATCTAACTTAGAGTAGGTTCGAACCCTGACGGCGCTTTACTTTGTGTAGGTAAATTCACTGCTCACAAAACGGTGACGGAAAACATCGTGAGGAAACGGGCATGTCTTAACTTCAAAACCCAACACTAAGACCACTACATTACCATTATGGGGACGTCCGAGACAAGATCTTCAGAGCTTTGGAGTACGTTGCGAGTGATATATTGGAAAACGAAGACTTGTGACATCTACTAACCTGCACTGGGCCCGCGTGGTGGACGGCCAACTCCCTCTCACAGAGAGGAAGCCTGTGTACCAGCAGTGCGAACATTATAGACTGATTATGTAGAGTAGATTGAGTACCTATGTGCTTCGCTTGGGCCACAAAACCGTCAGAATATTGAAACAAATACAGTGCAACCTTAATATAACGTACCTCAATATAACGAATTCCTCGATTTCACGAATTCTTCGTAATCCCCTTGAATTGTCCATAAGAAACAATGTAAAATATACCTTTACATTGCGAAGATTTTTTGCAAACAACCTGTTTATAACGAATTTTCAACTATCAAAAAAAAGTGTAAACCTCTAATTAACGAATTTTGTCAACCTAAAACATTTTTATAACGTTCCCTATAGTATGTGATTCAGTCGCGACAGGTTTCGACCACGTTTTTACCTCTTTATAACAAATTTTAGACCAACCTAACCAATATAACAAACCTCAGTTTAACGAATTACTTGATTTAGCAAATATTTACTTGTTCTCTTCCGATTTGTTATATCGAGGTTGCACTGTATACCTATTTAGGCCATTCTTAAACCATCTTCGTCCCAAATAGGAGGAGCGAAGGCCAGAATTGAAGCCCACACCGACATTCAAAAGTTTAAGAAAAAGCTAAATCATTCTCACTTAGTTACTGAATTGAGAATTTGTAGTTTTGTGAACTTATCGAATTCTTCTTTAGCATTACATTAATTTTATTAACCCACAATCTTCGTCTTAAATATACAGGGTTAAATTAAATTAGCTAGCGAAACTCTGCAGTCGTGGTGGGTATCGATATTTAAACTCTATAAAATAAAAACAAAAAAGGTATTTTTAGGAATCAACAAGCTCTGGTTGTCTTGTTACTGGAAGAATGAGTTGAAAAAATCTGTTTTTTTTTGTTTTATCGTGTTGAGATATCGACACGACACCCACCACGTCTGTGAAGTTTACACAATAAAAAGCTGCTTTTTAAACTGATATTCCAAGTGATTACACTAACTGCGGTCGGACACAAAAATATCGTTTTGACTTTGACTTTACCCATGACGTTTGCGGAGTTTCGCTAGCTAATTTCATTTCACCTTATATATCTCGCATGCACGCTCTAAATATGAAACCACGGCTACATTATCTAGGACACTAAGGAGCCCAGCAAAAAGAAAAAAAGTCGGAAAAAACGCAAAGCGAAAACGAAATATTAGCGCGGGCCGAAAATGCGGTTGTTATTTTATAATATTGTGGTGTCTTACGACTTCCACGCGAACGCAGTCGCAGGCAGAAGCTAGTAATAATATTTTGAGAGCAGTGGTGATGAAATTATTTACTCACAATTAAAGGGCCTGCCTTATTTTAATTTATAAGTCCATGATAAGGCCGTCGTACTTTATGGGTCTGAATGCTGGGCTGCGAAGAAGACGGATGAAAAAAGATTGCATGCAGCGGAGATGAGAATGTTGAGATGGATGTGTGGAGTGATGAGAATGGATAAAGTAAGAAATGAGTATATAAGAGGAAGTTTGAAAGTGGCGCCAGTGACAGAAAAGTTGAAAGGAAATCGTTTGGCTTGGTAGGTATGGGCATGTGATGAGAAGGGACGAAACATGTGACTAAAAGAGTGATGAATATACATGTTGATGGATGGAGAGGGAGAGGAAGACCGAAGAAAAGATGGATGGATTGTGTGAGGAATGATATGAAAGGAGCGAATGATATCGTGACGGTTGACAGGGGAGAACGGAACCCCAAGTAACATGGGATAAGGGCAGGGAGATGATGAAGTAAAGGGCCTGCCTGGATTCGAAACCTCGATCTGCAACTCGTAAGTCGGGGCCAAAACCACTGCTCCTAAAGTACCTTTTTTTATCGTGGAGAAATGCTCATGCATTCTGCATTACCACGGGGAGATAGTGCAGTTATGTGGAACTCTAACCCACTAAAACTCCACGGTGTCCTCCTCTGCCGCTTACGGCGGGAACACGGGCAGGCGTTAGCACTCATCCGTGAACCCGCCGCGGCTGTCCGTCACTGGACCCTCCTCTGGGGAGTACTCCCCATCACCGGCGCACCAGAACACATAGCACGCTGTGACCACCCCAGGGACCAAACCAACACATGGGCGCCAGACGACCCCGTGGCTGGGCACCCTTGGTCCTCCTACGACGGGTCAGGTCAGGCCGCCGCCTGCCAATTTTCGGCCGCAAAGGATAGGGAGAGCGGCCAACGTCACACTCCTCCTCCCCTGCGGCCCCACCGCGCCCGCCATCAGCCGGTGGCGACCTCGTCAAGGCCGCGGAAGGTAGGGAGAGCGGCACACCGCAATACCGGCACTCCTCTCCCGCCGGGGCCTCCAAGCCTCAGCCGTGATGCCTCCCATACGACATCGCGGCCCGCCTCAGTTGCGATGTCGCCCAAGCGGCACCACAACCTACTTGTTGGCCGGTACGTCGTCGGCTTACTGGCAAAGCCCTGACGAGCGGCACCTCCTCGGGTTCCTCTTGGCTTCACCGTGAGTGACCAAGCCACGGCTACTGAGCCCCTCGCCTCGACAATACGGGAATCCACCGGGGGGTGCTCCTAAAGTACCTAAAAGATTGACTAGTTTTTAACCTCAAATGCTTGAATTGATTGATTATAAAAATTATCAATGAGTCCTAACCTCTGTAAGAAATAAAGACTTCACGGTTAAATCAGAAACCGGGCGTAAGTCTCTACACCAACAACAATATTTGAGTACCTAAAAACCAAAATCATTATGATAACTTGATCGGCAAGGCCACGAATGAAACTGTTTACTTTCGCGCCAGTGTATGAGCATAACCACTTTGTAATAATATTATAAGTATTGCTAAATGTTCAGAATGTTTTGTAAATAACAGATTATTTTTAAATAAATAGTATTTAGAGCGTAACTTATTAAAACCAAGCTTGTTCAGCCATGACGGACAAAATATGGATACGGACTTTGAACGTAGAGACTGTAGAAAGTACAATTAATAATATGGAGTAAATACAACATAATCAGCCTCGAATGTACCCACTACTAGGGCACAGGCCTCCTCTCTATAAGAGGGAGTGGGCCGAAATCCACCACGCGGGGCCAGTGCGGCTTGGTAGATGTCACAGGTCTTTGATTTTTTTGTTCTAGGACATGCGGATTTCCTCACGATGTTTTCCTACACAGTTTTCGAGTTGATAAATGATTGGACGAAGCTAAAGGGGAACTTAGCAATGAAGGCTACCCAGCATGATCAGTTTTTTTCTTCAGGTTCGCCTCGTCAATCGTGAGAAAGCACTTTGCTCATGCCGTTGATCCCGGCTGGCATTTGTAGATCTTTGCTAGCCGTTGGGCACCTATCGATGTTCAAAAGCTTGAAAGTCTGACAACCAGTCTTAGCGGTATCATGTTACCTCACACATCCAGGTCCAGCTGAAAACCAGCGTCAGGCACTAGTTGTCTGGCATTTTTACTGAAGTGGGCATTATTGGCGCAGCCGTGAGGCACACTTTCCTGCTAATTTCTTAAATGGAATTTTCACTTTTTATTTGTTCTTTATTTATTGTGTTTATCTGATGAATATATCTGGTGTATTGTGTATCTTAGTCTGTGCTAAATAAATGTATTTTCTTCCTTCTTCGTTCTTTAATTCACGATAGCGTGTTGACAGGGGAGAATGAAACAAGAAAACGTGTTGCGCCGAAACATGGGACACAAAAAAAAAACATGGGACAAGGGCAGGAAGATGATTGATGGACGTCAAAAGATATCTAATAAAGTAGGTACTATCGCCAAAACCTATATCTGACCATTTTGAAAACAAAATTCCATGCACATGATTACCACAGCTGCGTCCGTAAGTAAAACAAATCAGGATCCTTTTTAGGTCGACTATGAGTTATGGACTGTCGATATGCGCTGCAAGCAGGAATAGTCCTTACTGTAGTCAGATATAGTACCGGTAAATAGGTATTTGTGTTTCAAAGAGCTAATAAAATCTAGTGGGTATAACCGTTTGGCATGCCTCGGTAAGTTGGTAGGAACGAAGCGCCCGCTCATCCGATGGATTATAACGGTATTCACTTCGTTCACAAATCACTTTAGATAGTGCATTTAAAACGGTTACTATCCAAGCTCTGTAATGTCTGTCTAGGCTTGTTTTAGAATTAGGTTGTGGAGGTCAGGCAGGCAGTCGCTCCATGAAAAACACTGGTATTCAGCTGCATCCGGTTAGACTGAAAGCCGACCTCAACATAGTTGGGAAAGGGTCGGCAGATTAATTCAATTGAAAGCCGTGGAATACCTCTCCACTCCTCAAGCACCTCAGTACAAGTTGCCCCGTCGCTACGTCACCATGCGCTAGCGACGGTTTCCGGGGGCCCATTATTGAGTGTGCAACTCACACCTTGCCATTTTATCTGTGGATATTATATCATCATTGGTCAGGCAGGGGATATAGTCCTTCCATAGTTCAGAGTAACCGACCCACTAGCTCCATAGTTCAAAATAACCACCCAAACCCATACCCCAAAATTTTTT
Source organism: Apamea epomidion (assembly GCA_947507525.1). Taxonomy (NCBI): domain Eukaryota; kingdom Metazoa; phylum Arthropoda; class Insecta; order Lepidoptera; family Noctuidae; genus Apamea; species Apamea epomidion. The sequence goes on from OX382255.1 coordinate 5,063,884, forward strand.
GTTTCCGCCCAAAATATTTTGTATTCTGTTGCCGCTATAACAACAAATATTAAAAACAGAATAAAATGAATATTTAGGTCCCCATGATACAAACGTGATTTTTTGTCGTTTTTTGCTCGATATTAATAACGGCAACAGGTAGACGCTTGAAGTATTCACAGAATATTTAGTTGTATATTCACATTAAAAATAAATATATAATTAATGTTGTATAGATAATGGTACGGAATCCTTCGTGTGTGAGTCCGACTCGCACTTGGCCGGTTTTTTGTTGAATGAGAGAGCTGTCTTCTGTCTGACTGAAGTATTATCCAAATATGTATTGTGTTGAAAAGTACGAGCCAAAATCAATAAAATTAAAATACACCATACCGCGTAAATATTTATTTAGGGAAGTTAATTTATAGTTGGCGAGTTCCTTCCCAGAGAAAGCACGCATGCGCGATTTATTTTAAGAAACGAAAACAAATGTCAAAACTTTACCGCCATAGTTGTCTATCCAAGTTTCCTTTCACTGAATCACAACACACTCAATAAAATTAATTATTTAAACCAACAACACTGTATTTTCACTTGTTCAAACAACAAATTCACAATGTATTTTTTATTAATCAATTCGTTCGCGGTAACTTGGTACGCACAACGCATGCGCGGCGCGATTCGGCTCCGAATTCGAAATGATGAAGTGACGCGCGACGCGGCTTCCACTGGTGTTTGTCTTGCGTGTGACGTCAGGAGGAAACCGGTTGAAGAATGTTGTTTTTTTACAACCAAGCTATAAAGCGCTGAATAGCTTAAAGCTGCCTGTTTAGTAGAGGGGATAGAAACGGAGAAAACTGAACAATAGAATTCCACTAAATTTAGGTATGTCTCCGCTCTCCGCTTCTTTGAACATGGACATTCAACTGGAATTTGCTGCACCGCACTTCTCCATCTATGAAGTCTTCCCATTTACTCGCTTCTACTGATTCCACTTTCGAAAGTTGCGCTTTGTTTATTTATTTATTACTTCAACCACTACACAAACAAAAATCACATGATGATTTTTTTTTTAAAGCGGGACACAGATTTTGATTATTCTGCTGTTAAAATCCGTACAATAACTAATATCCGCCCCGTTAAACAGTAGGCCGTACGGAAAAAACCAGTATAAGCAACGGGGTAATTGCGTTACACACTATCAGTAACAATAACTTTCATTTTGACATTTCAACAATATTCATTGCGTTATTTACGTTTCTGAGCAGACAAAGTTTTCGAAAATATGAAGTAATAACCATAGTAGGATACTTATGTAGGAGGATAGGATTGTTTTTTTTTTTGTTTTGTGTGAGGCTTTGTAATTTGCAGTACATATTTAAATATACGCTATATATACCGATTACAGTGCTATATTATTTACTCCTCGCCAATATATGGACCCTCGGTAAATAAAAATACATGGTCCTTCGAAAAATAAATTTGAATTTGAATGGATTAGCAATATCCTTCAAAATGATTCAGAATGTGCTGCAATGCTATTCTCTAAGAATACAGCCTTGCGGGCAGCGCTGTCGCAGCGGTGAAACAAAGTTTGTTATTCACTAAGCTGCGTACAACTCAAAGTCTCAAAGTACAGCTACACCAGCGCTCAAGGCTGTGACGGCCGTGAGTTAAACTACCCAACGGCACAGCCACGGGAGGGCAAATTGACAGTCCTTCATACATTTTTCTGGGTTCGTCAACGACCACAACTACGCTAGGGAATACGGTTTGAAGCAGCGTTGCACGCTCGGTCGACCTCAAGGCTGTCTCGTCGGCGAGCTCGTCGTAGCTTACAGCCATGAAATTGTCTTGTAGAGAATAGCACTGCTGGCCTCGAATTCTATTGTAATTCCGTACTACGCAATGCCGCCTCAAGATCAAACTGTTACCATCCACTTTTGGAAAATGGCTATGTAGTACCATAGCATTTTCCAAAAGCGGAATGGATAGAAGCGTTCTGAAAATTAACCAATAGGATCCCTTTATTTTAACGGATCTTCTACGCTCAGTAAAGTAATGTTACGTGATGTGTAATGTGTGTGTGAGTAATGTGTGTAAAACACTTATACTACGTATATTTATAAATATACTCTATTAATCAATATAAAGCGGCGACACAAGTGATACGCAATAATTATTTAAAAAACGAACAGTTTAGATAAAGCGCTGAAGCCGTTACATTATCAAACGGCTAGGAGGTGTGCGCGAGGGCTTGTCGGGTGACGTCAAATCTCTGTGTGTACGCCGTCTTTGTGTGAGTGAGTGAACCTTGTTGCCTTTTTCATTCTCCACGCTAAGGTACCAAGGACAAAGAAGGACTGACGTTTGTGGGGTACAAAGATGAAATTTATAGTCACACATGAAAGGAGGTCCATATAAACTAAGCACCTATTCCTACTCTCTTCCAAAAGTGTTTATGTATGCAATTCTTATTTTAATTCTGTGACCTTTATATTTGACATTTATTTTTTAATTTTAGCTCTGTGACCAAATTATGTGACCTTTTTAATGTGTAGGTACATATTCATTCGTTATTTGAATCGCATTGACATTTTATCATATTCGGTGGCAGTATTGTGAAATTTTATTTTATTAAGGTTATGTAATATGGGTTTTGTCTAAATTCTTTTTTTTGTTTTTAATCTTTCAACATAGGTAGGTACAGACGCCAGCAGGTTAAGCTACCCGAAACTGTACAATTTTCCCAATCAACCTTGAACCTTAATTCTTTAGCAATAAAGTTGAAAATCTATTAAAGAAATTTGACAGATTGTAGTAGCTTGGTGCTGACGTCTGTACATACAATTTTCATAGCAACGTGATCTAATCCGCCTGCACCCACCGCTGAGACACAGGCCTCTGTCTGACACGGTCTGGGCCGTAATCCACCACCCGAGCACAGTGCGGGTTGGTGGATGTCACATGACTTCAATTTTTTGGTTCTATGACATGCCGGTTTCCTGACGATTTCTTCACCATTGCTTCCCGTATTGGGGCTCAATTTCATTGCCTATGGCTTACAATAATGAGGCCATATCGACAAACCGGTACTTACTATAAAAGAAAAAAAAGTAGCCAGTAATAGGAATTTACAGGATATCCGTATCCATATTTGAATACTTACTGCATTAACGGAAAAGTATTTCCGACATTGGTACAGTTGTCTGTCAAGCAGGTTGGGTGACAGGGCCCGTTAGGCTGTGTTTTGTGTTTCTAATGTTAATTACTTTCCATACTATTGTATAGAATCAAGTTCTTCGTTTTGGGGTACTGTCTTGTATGTAATTTTGACGTTATAAAAGTGCTGATTATCAGACTAGTTTGAATTAAATGACTTTTGATTTTGAATATACGGGTAAACCTTCCTTGAACTCGAATTCGAACTCGATTCGAAGTTTCACAAAACGAATATATAAATAAAATCTTTATTTCTCAATATATGCATTTACATGTTGGTCTAAAAGTGTTCCAGAGTGAAAATCCTGACTTCTAAACTAGGTTTACGTACAGACGCCAGTATGTACATCAAGCTACTACAATCTGTCAAATTGCTTTAATAGATCTTCAACTTTATCGATAAAGCATTAGGTTCAAGGTTGATTGGGAAAATTTGACAGTTTCGGGTAGCTTGACTTGCTGGAGTCTGTACCTGTATCTTAGAAGCCAGAATGAATGACTCTCACTTATCTGATGTGTTTTGAAGTTGACAACTTGTCAAACTCTATTTTAGCATTAAGTGTTTATGGTGAAAGCACGCGAAATTCAAATTCTCAATTCAGTGAGCCTAGCATGAACGCGCGGAGTGAACACAACGCAATTATTGATAAGTAGTATAAGTACTCGTTTCGCGCATCTATGCCTAATTGTAGTTTTTCGTAAAAAAAAAAAACCAAAATTCTATGGATACCTAATATTTTTCGATTAAAAAATCGTGTGAATTTACGTGACTATTAAGTCGCGCGTTCGTGCTCTGGGCCTCTAAAAAGGCGGGGTAATTGCGTAACACTCTAAACTAACAGTACCTAGCAATGGCTTTCATTTGCGGTATTTACGTTATTGAGCGGACAAATTTTTCGAACATATGAAGCAATGGATTAGCAATATCCTTCAAAATGATTTACCTATTCATCACATGAAATGTTTCCTTTGCTATTACAGCTAAATCTAATGCGAAAGAGTAACAGATATACTTAACTATACCTTACATGCTACACAGTACGTGGCCTTTTTGAACTCACCCAGGTGAATAAGTCTATGGCATCCGCCACCGTGTTGACAGTGCGCAGTGCACGAGTCACCGGTGCGCGCTCCAGCAGGTTAGTGCGCGCAAAACGGCTTGCGCCGGCGCCGCGCCACGTACCTATCCGGTAAATTAAACCCTATTTCTGACAGAATACCTCTTAAAACTTTGAAAATATACGTTGTCAGTGCCACTTCACGCCTAATTTCTAATTTGTAGTAGCCCACCATACCGAGTCAGAATAAGGTAGGATACAGTAACAACTTTCCCGGCTATCTCCCATACATATTCTGTATCCGTTCGAGCATATTTTTGTATTTTATTTCACTCGGGCTCTAGACGGCCGCATTATATTCCAGATGACTCCTCACAAGAGCCTCATACAAAGCCCTCAATGCACTGATGTTTGTGAAGTCATTTGCCTGACGCAGCACAAATCCCAGATTCCTGTACGCTTTTTTACAAACGAGTACCACGTGTTTGCGCAACTGCAGATCACTGGCTAAATGAATGCCTAAATCCTTAATCTCTATGACACGCTGCAGCGGCTCCCCGTCCATGGTGTACTGGTGGTGTTGTGGGTCTCGTGTGCGTGTGAATGAAAGCACCGAACACTTTGATATATTAAAGTATAGCTTATTGCAGTGACTATTCAGTGACTCTATCCAAGTCGTGCTGCAGCATGTCACGATCCGCAGTATCTTTTATGACTGCAGACAACTTAAGGTCGTCAGCAAATAGCATGCATGTTGACCTGACTACCTTTGGTAAATCATTTACCATTTTATTCAATCATTTTAATCATTAAGTTTGTAATATTGAAAGTGTGTTACGCAACTATACACCGTGAAAAAAAAATGAGTTGATCCTTGCGAACAAAAGTCTATGGATCAACTGATTTTTTTTTTCACGATTTCAGGGTTGCTCCCGTAGTAAAAGTTGTTCGTAATGATGAGTACAATGGCCCCTTTTAAGGATTAAAACGATCAAAATTTAACGGTGTTTAGGGTGGCGAAATTCTATATGGTTAAGAACTTCACTACACTCCCCTAGAAAGGGTATTGTATCCTATTTGCCGCCCCCGTCGGATAAATACGACAATATATCTTAGTGCCCGTGCCGCCTATATTATTACGTAATTTGAAACGAGTTTTGTGATCATCGACAGATGTAAATCTTCCGTAAAAGGCAAAAAAAAACTCATCTAAGAAATGTGGTCAACACATTTAGAATGTAAATTATAATAATAACAGACTATGTTTGTTGCTTACAGAGTATCAGGATATTACTACTGACCTTTAGGTACAGACGCCAACACATCAGGCTTCTACAATCTGTCAAATTTCTTTCATAGATTTTCAACTTTACCGCTAAAGCATTAGGTTCAAGGTTGATTGGGAAAATTTGACAGTTTCGGGTAGATAGACCTGCTGGCGTCTTTACATTAACAATATAACGTACATAGTTTTAGATAATACCTTGCCAAACAACTATCGAACAATAGCTGTTAGTAGTGCACTGTCTGAGGTACTTGAACGCCTCATTAAACAAGCAATTAGTCCAATACCTCGAACACTTCAAAACGTTATCACCTCAGCAGTTTGTCTTTCACAGGAACAAATCCACTTGTGAAGTTGTCCATACATTAGTTAACAATATAGTCAAACAACTCAGCCATATCGCAGTCCACTGCTGAGCAGTCATCTCCCAGGGTGCGCCAAAACATCCTGTCGCTCGGTCCTACATACAAACAAACTTAAAAATTATAATAACAGCCGCACGGGTCGATCGATCGGGTTTAGCTACGCTTGCCGCGGTTGGGTGACCATCTTCACATACCAAGACCCCTCCGCGCCTCGACGTTGGTCCCGGCTGTCATTCTTGGTTCTTTTAGAGTCGTTACGGGTCGGCAATAGCCCGAAAGTCGACAATCAGTCTTACCAAGGGGTATCGTATTACCCATTAACTTGGTTGTGGAGGTCAGATAGGCAGTCGCTCCATGTAAAATATTGTTATTCAGCTGCATACGGTTAGACTGGAAGCTGACCCCAACATAGTTGGGGAAGGCTAGGCAGATGATGACTTATATATAACTTGACTAGCTGCGCCCCGCGGTTTCACCCCCATAAGTTTCGATCCCGTGGGAATATCGGGATAAAAAGTATCCTTTAAGTTAATCCTGGTTATAAACCATCTGTGTACTAAATGTCATCCAAATCCGTTCAGTAGTTTTTGCTTGAAAGAGTAACAAACATCCATCCATCCATCCATACAAACTTTCACGTTTAAAATATTAGTAGGAATAGGAGGTAGGATTATCAGCACCCTAATTGCGTAAGTAACACACGGTCAATCTCAATCTGAATCATTTTGAAGGATATTACTAATCCATTGCTTCATAAGTTTGAAAAATGTGTCTGCTCAACGACGTAAATAACGCAATGAATGTTGTTGAACTGTCAAAATGAAACCCATTGCTATTGAGTGTGTTCCGCAATTACCCCGCAGGAACAGGCCTCCAGGCACATTACAGGAAGATTATGCTATCTGACATGTGCAAGGCAATGACGCGTAGGACATGCCCTACACGGTACCTATCATGTTAATAGACAAGAGTGAACAATGATAATGAAAAATACTAATAATGAAGAAAAATATTTATTGATGAAGTATTTAATTATTATGCTGTATGAATGCACTTAATATGTTTATTCAGGTTGGAATTGCTGGAAAAAGTCTGAAACAAAATAAAAACAACATTCATTTTATAACATCACTCGTGAAATTAACGAAGGTTTCGACAGAGATGTACAGACGCCAGCACATCATAGTACTACAATCTGTCAAATTTCCTTAGTAGATTTTTAACTTTATCGCTAAAGCATTAGGTTCAAGGTTGATTGAGAAAATTTGTCAGTTTCGGGTAGCTTGTCCTGCTGGCGTCTGTATTATTACCAAAACCTATATCTGAAGGCCAATTCTCGTAATTTAAAACGTTCTAAATCTAGTCGCAGTCTCATCTCGGCGACAAATAAATGTCAAAAACTTATCAAAATGTAGAGAAATTAGAAGTATTTTTTGATAGGTTGAGACTGAGATCAGACTGTGAACGTTCTTAAAATTACTCTGAGCAGTTTCAAAATAAAATCCCGTGCACATGATGACCACAGCTGCGTCCGTAAGTAAAACAAAAGAGGATCCTTTGTAGGTCGACTAATAATATGCGCTGCAAGCAGGAATAGTCCTTACGGTGGTCAGATATAGATTTTGGCGATAGTATCTATGCGTACGTAACACCCACATTTCCCCAGGGATGTGTAAGTCCCATGTAAGAGAGGGCGAGCCTATTGCCATTAACCGGACACAAATCCAGCCTCCGGCCTGATACTGTGTCTGATAGCCGATGGAAAAACTCAAGACATCGGCCCTAGCGGACCCCGTCAGTTCGTGCTGAAATCTCTTTGAGGCGCACGTGGAACACAACGCACCGTCGACCCGGGCCTGGTCCTTACCGGGCGGCGAGCTGCCCATTGCTCGCCGTTCGCAAGCCCGCGCCTACGGTGGCCGGGAGTCGGCTGTTGACTCACGTCCAGGGCGTCTCCTGCGGCGGCTAGGCGCGTGAGGGTGCAGAGATTGCCTCTCCCTCACGCGCTCCGCCTCCTCCTTCGCGAGCATTACTGCTTCGCAGAAGGAGGTGACGGCCTCCCATTCACTCTCGCTCCGTACCATGGCCTGCACCAGGGCCGGACGCGAGAGATCGCCGCCGCCGATCATTCGCTCGACCTGGGAATCAAACCCAGGGCCTCATGTACAGCTGTAGCGCTTTCGACCTCGAGACGTTTCACAGAAGAGGTTACATAGGTACTAAATACACAATTATTTCATTAGTCTAACGTGCTCCGTGTTTTTTATTAAATAAAACTCAATAAGTTCTCACACACACGAGCGACACGCGTCAACGGCTGAGACAACTGCAGCCGTCGACAATGTGCTGCTCGTGTAGTTAAGTACGGTGCTCAAATACACGAGCGGTTTTTTTTTTAATGGCATCTCGCTATTCTACCTAGGAGGTTGTCATCTGCTTAAACGGGCTTGCCTGTGGATGCCTCAATTTGCCTCCAGCCAGGCTTTCAAAAAAACTAAGCGAGTACACGCTAAGGGCGCCCCCTGTGGGGTACGGACCCCGCTGCCCTGGAACATAAAGGGCTAAGGAAGGAACACGGGTGGGTTTTAGTCAGTAAGAGTCTGACACTCCTTTCCGCTCCACCACCAAGGGAGTGGGCAGCAAGGGACAGACTGGATCGGAATTATTTAGGGACGGATTTAAAAATACAGGCTCAGCGGGCTGCTCGAGCAAGGGTCGGGGCAGGGACGCGTGTCGCTTGTGTATGCACACTTAAATACTCGAGCTGCACGTTGTCGACGGCTACCGTTGACCCGTGTCGCTTGAGTGTATGAGGTATCTGTCATCAGATGACATCATTATGTAAATTATTACTATTGTGACTGCCATGGCAGTCACAATAGTAATAATTTATAATTGTAATTAAATTATTTATTTATAATTGTGTTAATTAGTGTAATTTATATTTGTAATTTATTTATATTTCTCATGAGAAATAACTATAAAAAAGCAATGGAAATACATGATAATCTGTGGTGACATCACTTTAAAAAAAAAACTGATTTATCTATAATTCTACATGACAAGACATATAATTCTATGACATCACAGGCCTCCTCTCGGTGAGAGGGATTGGACCGTAATCCACCACGCGGGCCCAGTGCGGGTTGGTAGCTGTCACATGTCTTCGAATTTTTGCTTCTAGGACACGCCGATTTCCTCACGCTGTTTTCCTTCACCGTTTTGAGAGCAGTGGTGTTGAAATAATTTACACAAAGTAAAGCGCCTGTCGGAGTTCGAACCAAGGACCTTCAAGGACTTCCGCTGAACAATAAAAACAAACCAATATGCACGAAGTACCTAACACGCTTGAGCCTAATACGTATGAGACTATGTGAGTGCGTAGATTTTTAATATGACCACATTTTTCTCCCACAATCAGTATACTTAACTAATTTAATAAATAAGCAATGTTTTATACATAATAGTAAAAATTCAGTGCATGCATTATGATTAAAACCTAATATTCTAATTGGGGTGTTTGGTGGTGTGCGTTAATTCCGGGACATGTCGTATATGAGTTATGATATGAAATAATCCACTTTGAAATATCACAATATTGATTGCCGAATTCTCGAGGAAGGTTATAGGCTTATTTTTTTTTTTTTTTTACTTTGTCCCACACTAGGAATTTCTCTTGTATCGTGGGTGCGTTTACAAACTTTTAAACTCACATACACAAACAGCCAGATCCGGAACAACTACCTGTAGGCCATACAAATATTTGTTCCGTGGAATCGAACCCGCGACACGCAGCGCAGCAGTCCATCGCTTAACCACTGCGCCAACCGTCCGCCGACCGTGTGTTGTTTTAGTTTATTGTGGTGTCTAACGACTTCCACGCGAACGAAGTCCGGGCAGAAGCTAGTAAGGGGCTGTTCATAGACAATTTTGACTACTTTCTGACCCCTCCCCCTTCTCTACGTAAGAAAAAAACAAGACTTGTTTGGACCCCCCTCAAATCGTCTTATGGCTGATTTTCCATCGCCAGATAACTTTTATTCGAGGAATAAAATTGACGTTTGACAGTTTTTGTATGAAATAACTGTCAAAATTTCAAAATTATTCCTCAAATAAAGTTATCAGATGATTGAAAAATCAGCCCTTACGTAATAAATTAACAGCCCCAAATAATTTAAATAGGGTGGGTACAAAATGCACAAACCTTATCACACTGAGAACAACGGTGTTCTGTCCCATGTCGGGTGCTTACATGATAATTCAACGACCTCTCAGTAGAAAACTGTTTGCCGCACTCCTTACACGAGTACCTGAAAAAAAGTAGTCGGTGTTTCAAAAAGGTAATTTTGAATTTTAAAAGAGTGAGCCATGGTGACTATACAGGGTGGCATGGACATCGACGCACAAACTGTAACGATGGATTCAGCACATGAGTTTAGACCCCATAGCGTCAAAATTTTTCGTCAGTTATCAAAACAAATCTTCTGTTTCATAGAAAAGTGCAATACCTACGCGGTCAAAATGTATGGAACATTTTCAACAATTTTTTTTAAAATAACCGACGAAAAATTTCGACGCTATGGGGTCTAAACTCATGTGCTGAATCCATGGTTACAGTTTGCGCGTCGATGTCCCTGTCACCTTGTATAGACAGGCAAAAGGCACATACAAAAATAGAAAAGCAAGAACAAAGATTTATAGAGGTATGAGGAGGCAGGGTGTAAAGTTCACTCATCCTCCATAGAAAAGGGAGGATCCTCCGACCTGTCTGGTGGGCTACTGCCCGACGATTGATGTCGGGAACTTGGGACGTTGGGTACAGGGTGGCAGGGACATCGAAGCGCAACCTGTTACCATGGATTCAGTACATGTTTGTGAACCCTCTGTTGTTCCAACCCAATGTGTTGAAATTTTTCGTCAGTTTTTCTCCTAGCCTATGCTGGTCCACTCATGGGCAAAGGCCTCCCTCTATTCCTTCCATCTTTCGCGAGCCCGCGCGTCATCCTTCCAGTTTTGACGGAATCTATCCAGCTCGTCCCGCCATCTCCTACGTGGTCTGCCGCGTTCCTGCCTCACTGTCTCAGGGCACCAATTCTGTGCAGTCGGTCGGTTATTTAAAAAAAATAAGCTGTCACATGCATTTTGACCGCGTAGGGTTTGTTTACATTGCCATCCGACACTTGGAGTAGACCATGTTATATGGAAGGTGGGAAGGTTCACCATAAAATCAAAAAGAATGAATGAGAGAAAGAAATAAAATAAGTTTATTTGACCCAGGTTAAGTAAAGCACATAATATTCACAGAAAAACAAAAAAAAAACAGAAAAAAATTGGTACAGACGCCAGCACATCTGTCAAATTTATTTAATCGATTTTCAACATTATAGCCAAAGTATTAAGGTTCAAGGTTGATTGGGAAAATTTGACAGTATCGGGTAGCTTCACCTGCTGGCGTCTGTAAAACTTAAAACAGTATTGCGTGCCTCACAACTGTGCCAAATAGGCCCAGTTCAGCATAAATGTCAGACAACCAATGCCTGATGCTCGTTTTCAAAACGTGTACTTACATATCACTCTTCAGCCCCACATGCTTAGCTGACTCATGGAAATGCCGTTTCAAACTCTTAGCCGTTTTATAATACCTATGACACTCAACACAATAGAACTGAGTGGTGTGGTCGTGTACCGCACTGTGCGCGCGTAAGTTAGACTGTGTCGCAAAGCCGCGCGCGCATTGAGCGCAGGCGAACGGCTTTATACCGGTGTGAGACCTGCCATACAATGAAATGAAATGTTGAAGTATGTAAGTAGATCTTTTAAGACACTTCAATATTTTCAGACACCAATCTACATGGTCTTCACATGATCTGACCAAGATTATGTCTGGACTTTAAAAGAGACTGTGACCTCTGAGTTTGTTTCGGCCTTTCTTCTCAGACTAGTCAGATAGGAAACGCCGAACACATCTAGTTAAAAAAATATATGATTGACGTGTAAAAGTGTTTGTACAGATGCCAGCATGCCAGCCACATCAAGCTACCCGAAACTGACAACTTTGAACCTGCTGCTATCTGCTTTAGCGATAAAGTTGAAAATCCATTAAAGAAATTTGACAGATTGTAGTAGCTTGATGTGCTAGTCTGTACAAACCTACTTACAGAAAATATATCATTTAAAACTAGATGGCGCCGGCATTTCCTACCTGACTGATCCCTAAGAAGAATTGCCGAAACAAACTCAGAGGTTTTAGGAGACTAATAATGCTCATGACATGCCGGTTTCCTCACGACGTTTTCCTTCACCGTTTTGAGAGCAGTGGTGATGAAATAATTTACACAAAGTAAGGCGCCTGACTGGGTTCGAACCTACGACCCACGACTTGTAAGTGGCGGCCGTGACCACTGGGCCACCACTGGTCTCGTTTTATTATTATCTTACCTCAAATGCACGGTCAACCGTTGTTTGCTCCCGAACCTTTTCTCGCACTGATCACAACAATACTTCTTCTCAGTCTTATGAATCTTCATGTGAATTTTCAGGGAATATTCGTTACTGAAACAAAGGGAAATATTAAACTGATCCCTTAAAAAACTACCTTCAAAATGAAATGCGCTTTTTTTTAATTCTAGTTATGTACATCATCATATAGGCCTCTCGTATTGCACGCCATTCAACTTGGTTTTCGGCAACTCTCATCCAGCTGCTACATTTTTTTTTTTGCGCGGTTGAAATCCTCATGGACTTCCTCCATCGTGAGGGTGACAGAAGGGTATGCCGGAGTCTTACCGGCTAAAACCAACGTGGTGTTCCACCTCTGCCTATGGCCGGGGGTGCGGGATTCGCATAAGCATTCACCGCTCCTAGCCACCCTAGGAAGATCTTCTCTCCACCTAGCCCGAGGGCGTCCTACGTTACGTTTGCCGATTCGCGGTCTCCACTCAGGAACACGTCTACACAACGCTGATTGATTACTTTTTAACTTTCTGGCATTTTCTCACAGTTGCTCGCCTAAACTAGGGTACCCCGGCCAAACGGGTTAGGTTAGAACTATGTCCATCCACGCGTGAGCCGAGCGAGCGAAGCGGGCGGTGCGGCAGCGCGCACCGTCGTTTGCTGTTAAGTATTTTTAGGACCCCAAAAGTAGGATTTTTGTTCAACCTGTATTGTCCTGCTGTTTTTTTTTTCCCGGGGTAGAAAATCCTCATGGATGTCCGCCGTGCTGGGGTGGGCGGCAGGGTCTGTCAGCCACTTACTGACTAAAAACCACCCCGGTGTACCATCTCAATCCTACGCAGGGGGTCGCGGGAACGTGCAATCCTTGCGCAACCCCCGACTGGTACCGGCCCACCACTTCGGGCCTCCTTGGATTGTCCCACTGCTGGCCTAAGGTGTCGACTCTTCCCTGTGTTGAAACTTTCCTACTCAATTTTATAAATTCTTTTTGATCCAGTTATTTATTTATTTATTTATTTATTTAAGGACTTTGGAAGACTTACAGCTAAATACAATAGTGATAAATAACAGTATGATAATCTGACAGCCAATTACAGGTCTTCACGTCTAGAGCTTGTCTGGTATAAAAGTACTGTGGAACAAAATAACAGTGAGTACACTGCAAATATTGCCAAAAAAATATATATAAAAGTAATATATATAAAAATATATATATCTTCGTTGACCAGGAGTTCTATAGGTAGAAAAGTCTCATTCATTTTTACCCATTTACCCAACTTACCTAAATATCTTAGAACATTCTCCGCAAGCGATAGGCTGGACAAACCCACCGCACTTGTATCTATGTGCCACACAAAGCGACCGTCTTGTTAATATACTGCTACAGAGCAAGCATCTGAACCTTCTCTTATGTGCTAGCCTGTGTTGGGAGAGGACGTCCTGGGATTTGAAGCAGAGAGAGCATATTGGACATTTGTGCTGGCCGGACAGCTGGAAGAAAAAATTTTGAAATTGACGGCACGGTTGGCGCAGTGGTTAAGCGACTATCCTATATGTTAATCCCGGTTATAAACTATCTGTGTGCCAAATTTCACCCTAATCCGTTCAATAGTTTTTGCATGAAAGAGTAACAAACATCCATCCATACAAACTTTCGCATTTATAATACTAGTAAGATAGGTTAGGATTTACCTCTGAATGTCTACCTTTATGCTCTTGAAATACATCATTAGTCAGAAACCCTACACCACATTCCTCACACTGAAACTTAAATTTTTTATATTTCAACTTTTTCAATTCAACTTCTTTCAACTGCTCTTCAAAATTCAAATACTCTACTTCAAACTTCAGTTCATTGAATTCAAATTGTTTTTTGTTTCTTTTTTTTATTGCGTTTTGGTTTTCGATTAATTCTTGTTCGAAATTTGAAATTGATTCTTCTTTTGTAATGTCAGTTGATTTCAATATCTTTTTTTTATTTATTTTTAAAGGTATTTCTTCGTCTTGTAGTTCAAGTAAAGGATTAGCTAATTCTTCCATTTCTATTGTAATATTTTCAGTCTTAAAATCTGGATGTTCTATTAAATGAGGTGCTATATCTATATGTAAATTATGGACATAATTCAGTGAATATAAACTTTTAGGTTTGATAGGAATGTCTGCTGAAACCTGAAAAACAAAAACATTAAAGACGTTAATTTAGAATGTCAGATAATAAGTTTAAAAATACATTAAAACTAACTCAAAAACTACCCAAGCAAAATTAATAACATTTCTAAGTATGGGACCACGTCGCGAGCTTCTCCCATTGCATAGACTAATACACAGGCTGATTTTTTAAAGACCAGACAAATTTAAGGATGTGGTACAGACCATCAAACTGAACAACTTTCTCCATGGAACAAATAGCGTAATCGCGAAAATTTTATCAACTGTCCCATAGAAAACTTCAATACCTACTCAACCTAAATGTATGGGACTACGATGTTGGTCCCATGGAGAAAGTTGTTCAGTTTGATGGTCTGTACCACATCCTTAAATTTGGCTGGTCTTTAAAAAATCAGCCTGTATATTAAATGAGAGCTTCCCCTACCAAATGAAAAAAGAGTCAAGTATATTGGATCGGTAATCACAGAGGAATCGGTGTACAGTGTATGTGCATACAATTGGAAAAGAAAAGGCAGAACACACAACCTCCTCCTTTTATGAAGTTGGTTAAAAAGGGATGGTGCTAATGAGCTATCTATCAGTCACGTACATACGTCTCTCTTGCACTGAAAAAATTATGGCATTCTTCATGCTAGGGCCGCAGAAGTAACAAGTTTTGCAGGTACCTTATTGCATAGATTGTTTTCAGATTCCAATGCCAAAGTAAACACAGACATTGCTCGTCTCAAAGCGGCTTTGCACCAGATGCACAGCAATAACTTTTCATTAAAGTCCTGTAAAAAGAAAAAAATAAAAAATCAGGATGTAGTACAACTTCTTCAAGGAATTTATTGCCAGTGTTTTAAGAAGGTGCTGTACCACACACTTACGCCTGTGCTTCTAGGCAGCGACTCAAAACATATTTCACTTAAATCATAATATTACTTACTTTCAATGACAAAACTTGAATGAAAAACTTTGCGTAACACGACGAATCACTAATATTAACTTTTCTGTCATTTTTTAAACAAATGCGACACCATTTTGTGTCGTTTTCTGCCATTTTTAACGAATGAAGGTAAATTTAACTAATTTCTCGTTACATTGTTTACCAAAATCAGTTGTTTACAATTTTTAATTGTCAGTGTCATGTTATCATGTTAGTTTGTTCACAGATAATCTATGGCAGTTAAGGTCAATTCACGCTACGCTTACATTCTAAGCCATCTGACCGTCAATTTATTTATTTTACGGTTTTTGGGATATTCTGTTGTCATAAAAGACAGGGTTTCAAATAAAAGTATATCTGCCAAACCAACCAAATTATTAAAAAAAAGTTTCTTATGTTGACTTGGTTGACTTTTAATTAATTTGATTGTCTATCTGTTTTATTAGTAATTTTGTTTTTTAACTAAACAAATAGATGTGAAACGTTAATAAAAATGGAAGAAACATTAAATATTTGCCTGACATGTTTAAGCACGGATCGCTATCTCGTTCCTTTGCATAAAATAACAATGTTACTACAAGAAATACATTTTGAACAGGTTAGTGTTCTGGTCTTAAAATCAAAATAACAATGTTTAAAAATACTTTGTAGCTGTAAGAGTGCTGCAAAGAATTTAGTATAATCATTTATTTATTTGTTTAAAGCGTGGATGTCTGTTATCTGTTGCAATAAGTATAATTTAAAAATTTAGGGATCAATCGTAGAATTATTAAAGGAGTAATAGATTATATAAATTAATCTGGCGTCCTAGCAAGGTTACTTGGTAACCTATATGAAGGTTCCCTAGTCCACAGAAGGAGTACAAAAGTTTTATTAGAGACTGCTTAGAACTGCAAGGTACTATCATAGAGAAGCTTGAAAGGCAAAATTGACTAAGACAGAGACAACATCGGGCTAACTTTTAGATTCGTTAAAAATTAACTATTCAGAAAAAAGACATAAAAATTCTGATCCATATGATAAAATAAGATTTTCCAAAACAGTAAGAATTACGTCTGTAGGTTTTACACAAGAATTTATATGATTTTTTTTTTCTGAAAAGTTTAGTCAATTTTTCCTTTCAAGGGTCAATATGCTAACTTATATTAAGTGTGTGTGTGTTTTGTGATATAGGTGTCATGTATATGTATATCTACCCCATGTGTTTTATGACCTTCCTGTGCGAGTCGCAATAAATACTTTTTCTTTCTTTCTTTCTTATGTCCTAACCTACGTTATGGTCTACCTGTCTGCCCAATTCCATCGACATCAATGAAATTCAGTTTTTTCAGCGGTTAAATTTTGCAAACAGACTCGAGTTACTTATGCATTTATAATCCTACTTATATTATAAACATGACAGTTTGTATGAATGGATGGATGGATGGATGAATGGGTGTTTGTTAAAAACTACTGAAAGGATTTGGATGAAATTATGGCACACAGATGGTTTATAGCCAGGATTAACATATAGGATACTTTTTATCCCGATATTCCTATGGGATTGAAACTTATGCAGGTGAAACCGCGGGGCGCAGCTAGTATTTGTATATACATATGGATTACTTAAGAGGTTCCGGCGCAGTAAACAAGACATAATAGCAGTTTTCATTCTTATGAAGGCTATAGCTTTATAGTCCTCCAAAGTGTTAATAATTGTTGAATTTCTAATGTAGGATCGCCGTACCCTTTTGTAGGACAATCTTACCTTATCTATTTTACTTTATTTTAAATTGTGTAAACCATAAAGATTATAAGGATATACTATAAATGTAGATATGAAATAAATATACCAGACTTAGCTTCACAAAATTATGTTTTATTATATTATGAAATAAAACATTAAAATCACAACAACAATCATTGTTGCATAAAATGAATAATAAATCATAGTACTTACGTTTTAAGTTTAGACCTAGAGGTGCGCACTCTACGACTACTCGAACTCAACTGCCCGTTTGCTTGTGCTACAACCGTTTTTATACGCCTACTCAGTGGCGGGGGTTATGAATCACACAAACGTGCGTTTGCAGTTGCAGACGCACGTTTCGTTTTACGGTGAGCACAAACATACCAGGTTTTTTTACATTTATTCATTTTAGCATTTTATGTTTAATTATACATTTATATTGTCTACCCTATTATTAAATTATACATTCTAACAGTCGGCCATCCTCTGTTAAGCATGACCTCGTGCTTATATAACACAACAAATTATAAAATTACTCTATTAATTAATGAACTAAAATAACAATTGAATAATTCCGTTCATAATCACGTGTTATATATATTAAAAAAATAATAATATCCGAAATTATTATTATAATAATATAAAACGTTTATTATCTCTACACAAGTTATTTCCTTTATAAATATGTATATATATATTTATTTTTTGACTCTTCACTAAACAATGTACTATAGGACCCTTCCGTCCTCTACAAAATGGCACCTTTGTCAACAATGCATGTTATGGGACCCTTCCGTCCAATACAAAATGGCACATTTGTCAACAATACAAGTTATGGGACCCTTCCTTCCAATACAACATGACACTTTTGTCAATAATACATATTATGGGACCCTTCCGTCCAATACAACATGACACCTTTGTCAATAATACATATTATGGGACCCTTCCGTCCAATACAGCATGACACCTTTGTCAATAATACGTATTAGGGACCCTTCCGTCCAATACAACATGACACCTTTGTCAATAATACATATTATGGGACCCTTCCGTCCAATACAATATTATGACACCTAATAATAGTATTGAATTAAAGACCCTTTTGTCTTTAAGAGCAATAAAGTAATCATACGTTTAGTCCTTTAAACTAATTATGTCTATTTTTATTTTTGTGTTATTAGAAATACTTGCTTATTAATCAGACTCGTTGGATAAATCATCGTCACTATCATGTGGCCTGTTAAAATTCAGCCACGGCTTTAGTTTATCGACCGCGACTATCGTGGAATAACCTCTACCACCCTTTTTTGTGAGAGGTGTATCTTCGACATGATACCGGTCGTGATCCAATACTTTTGTAATTCTGTATGGACCTTGAAATTTAGGTATTAACTTTCTACTGTGCCCTGTAGAAGGCACCTGACGCTCAATACGTACTAAATCCCCTTCCTGATATTTTACTGGGGCGCAACGTTTTTTATCAAAGTAAGTTTTATCTTTCTCCTGACTAGTGGCTATATGCTCACTGATTTCGTCACGGATTTCTATTATATTTTGTTCATTAGTCTTAGTAATATCACCCTCTAGTTCGGAAATAATTTTATTCTCACTACTTCCCGTTAATCGTTTGCCGAATAAAGCTTCCGCAGGAGTCCGATTAATACCCTTGTTTAACGTATTATTTATTCCCCATTGTATCTCAGGCAGATGATCGTCCCATTTATTTTCAGTCACACCAATAGTTTTTGCTGTTAATGAATCTACAATTGTCTTATTATATCTTTCTACCTGCCCATTCGCTCTGGGGGTAGCAACAGCATTAAGTATATGCTTGATTCCCTTTTCTTTAGTAAATACTTTAAAACTGTCACTTGTAAATGAGGATCCCCTGTCAGAAATTACTCTTCTAGGAACCCCAAAGATGCCAAAATACTCCTTAAGTACTTTAATGGACATACTAGTTTTAGTGTTTCTTACTGCTTTCAAATAAATATATTTAGTAAAGGCATCTATT
Organism: Apamea epomidion; assembly: GCA_947507525.1. NCBI lineage: Eukaryota > Metazoa > Arthropoda > Insecta > Lepidoptera > Noctuidae > Apamea > Apamea epomidion. The sequence continues at coordinate 5,083,089 of OX382255.1, forward strand.
ATAACCAAAATATACATATTGCCTCTACTACTTCGCACAAAGGGACCTGTGTGATCAATGTGTATTGTGTCAAAAGGAGCTGCTATTTTTGGTATTGGGTTAAGATAACCAGGTTTTTTCCCACTGGATGATTTTGCATATGCGCATTCCAGGCATGAATCTACGTATTTTTTTATGAAACGTCGCATTTTATTAAACCAGTAATTGGATTTAATTTTATCTAAAGTTTTGTCAAAACCAAAATGACCTATATCATCGTGGTTTTGCTTTACAATTTGCCAACGCACTCCTTTTGGCACCACCCATCGATCCCCATCAGCAGTTATTCGAAATAATTTATCATTTTTTAGTTTGAAATTAGATTTTATATCGACTAAGTCATCAAATTTTGGATCTTTAAGAATGCCTATTATTCTTTGTATGTCATCATCGGCATTTTGCACAGTAGTTAACCATGTAGACTCTGACACTGTAAAAACTCTGGTTTCCGAACTTGGTACCGGATTCCTACTGAGCGCATCAACGTGGGACATGGTTGACCCTGGTCTATAATCAATTGAGAAATTGTACTCTTGCATCTGTTCCCACCATCGCGCGACACGGGGAAGCATATCCCTTTTTTGGAACGTTGCTTTTAACGAGTTGCAGTCTGTGATTATTTTAAATGATAAACCAACTAAATAAACACGAAATTTTTGAAGAGCGGATACAACCGCTAATGTTTCCAAGTCATACGACGAGTAATTCTGTTCTTCGGGGGTCGTTTGTCTACTGAAATAAGCGATTGGTCTGAGAACTAAATTTTCATCTCTTTGTAAAAGAATTCCAGCTAAGCCTATTTTGCAAGCATCGGTATGCAATTCTGTTAAAGCGTTAGGATTGTATAAGGCCAAAGTAGGTTTTTGAGATAATTCTTTTTGCAAAACTCTAAATGCTGTGTCTTGGTCTGGTCCCCATTGCCATGGAGTATTCTTTTTCAACAAATGGGTGAGTGGTTTTGCCAAAATTGAAAACTTGGGGACAAATCTCCTAAAAAAACTAGCTAGCCCTAGGAACTGACGGACGTTATGCTGGTTTTGTGGTATAGGGAAACGTTCAACAGCTTCAATTTTTTTTGAACCTGGTCGAATACCTGTTTCCGATACTTCAAATCCTAAGTAGTCTACTGCGCGTTTAAAGAAAAAACACTTAGATGGTTTAAGAGAAAGTCCAGCATTTTTAAATAAATCTAGCACAGACTGCAGTCTTTTCATACCTTCAGAAAGAGTTTTACTGGGTATGATTACGTCATCTAAGTATGCCAAAGCTTCCCCATGTCGAGCATTCCCTAAAATTTGATTCATTAATCGCTGAAACATTGCTGGCGCATTAGCAAGCCCAAATGGCATGCGATTAAACTCGTAATGGCCATCAGGTGTAATAAATGCAGTTTTATGTTTATCGTTTTCAGCAATAAGCACCTGATAGTATCCGGAAGCCAGATCTAATGTAGTAAAAAACTTATTCCCTGACAAAATATCCAATTGATCGTCAATAAGAGGCATTGGATAATTTTCTCTAACCATCTTTTTGTTGAGCGCTCGGTAGTCAATACAAAGTCGGAATTCCCCGGTTTTCTTCCTAACGAGGACTATGGGACTCGCATAAGCGGAAGTAGAGGGGCGTATGATATTAGTGTCTAATAACTCCTTGATCATTCCTCTAACTATTTCTTTTTCTGAAATTGCCAGTCTATAGGGCCTATAAACTACCGGTTTATCATCACATAAGTCTATTTTCATGTTACCGACCGATGTACTACCTAATTCCGTTAAATCTAGAGCAAAACATTCTCGGTAATTATTCAGTAACGACAATAGTTTTTCTTTATCTTCAGGAAATAAATCATCAGCAATATTTAATTGGGCTTCTGTTAAGGTTGAAAGCACATGGTCTGTACAGTTTGTGACATTTAAAACGTGACATGCTTCTTCTTCGTGGGCTACTAGGCCTCGCGCTATGAAAAAGCCTGTGTCGAAGCTTAAGCTCAAAGAGGGAGCACAAGTAATAACTATAAGTCCGAGGCCATTCCGAACATAATACATACCAGACAGAACCGAGTATTTGACGTGTTCTTTATATCGAACACTACCTTCTATGAATACTTCCCCATCAAAACTAGGATCATTACTATATACCTCGACAATAGTAAGTCCTGACACTTCGGTCTTATTTTTACAAAATAATTTTATTTTATGGTTATAACTCTCAAGAATGCCCAGGCTTGATATATCTAAACGATCGCTTGTTTTATTAATTATTATGTGCGACTGTTCTGTAAACGTTTGACCAATCATAAGAGGAAAAGGCATGACGTTATCTGGGACTATGAGCAGATCTACATTAGCTGCAGCACTGTCTATGATAATATGAACGTTAAATTTACCGATGACACTGACTATTGAATTGCCGAAACCTCTCAGGATCGGCAAGTTCTTGGTGTCAAACTGACTACTGATTTTTCGAAACTCAGAATCTTTAATCATGGAGCATTCGCTACCTAAATCAATGAAAGCCTGCACAGAGACCCCATTGACAACAGCCTGTTTGAAATATTTTTGATTAGGCTTTAATAAAATGGAGGTATCGGATAGTAAGCCTACTTCGTTACTGACAACTCTTAAAACGGTTTTATCTGGGGCTGGAATTTTAGAATAGCATTGTTCGGTTTCATGGCCGATTTTACTGCATTTACCGCATTTCTTAATTGGGCGCTGACACTGAGCAACGAAATGACCTTCTTGTTTACAATTTAAACAACGGGTAGGCTTGCTATTGCCTGAAGTTCGAGACTGTGTGTCATTGTTTTTATTTAAAGGACCTTTAACGATTTTACGGTCAATTAGCGGTTTTATGTTTCTCACGTTACGCAAATACGATAACAATTTATCTGGGTCTGAAAACTTAACAGCTTCTGCGCCCAACCTCACAGATCGGTCGTCAATACCGTGCAAAACGCATTCTACAGCGCGAGTGCCTTCTATACCACATCGATTTATTAAACCAATTTTTTCATAGAAGTATTCCTCTAAAGAATCGTTAAATCTGGCCCTTTTAGCCAACATGTCACTGAGCATTTGCCCGTAATTTTCCTCCGGAGGGAATGCAGACAGAAGCTTCTGTTGCCATTCGTTCCAGGAGTAAAGGACAGACGTTAGACCCTCGTACCACCTCTTGGCAACGCCTTTTAACTTGGGTAACGCAAAGTGTACAATCTGTTTTTCAGTCAAACTGTAAATGAGTGCACATTCGTTTACTTTGTGTAGCCACATGGTCATCGTCTGTTCTTTCCTGCCTGGATCAAATTCTGGTATAGTATTTTGCATAGACCCTAGTTTATCCAACGAATCAGTTTGGTTTACAGTTTTTATCATTTGAAAAATCTGCGCAATATCGTCAATTTTATAAGAATGTGCAGCTGACTCACCCGGGTTCCGGATCTGTTCTTCACCAAGATAGCGGAGTGGGTGATGAGTTCCTGAAGGCCGGTTCTGTGTGCCAGAAGACCATTGGTCACGTCGGCTGCAGGACTGCTCAGCCTGTTGAAAACTGCGTGACCTCCCGTCTTCCCGGCTGCACATCGAACGCCTATCGCATCTACTTCGTGTCGACTGCCTATCGCGTCGACTGCGTGGTGAGTGCTCATCGCGTCGACGGCGCGGCGACTGCCCATCACGTCGACTGCGCGGCGACTGCCCATTGCGTCGACGGCGAGGCGACTGCCCATCGCGTTGACTGCGCGACGACTGCCCATCGCGTCGACTGCGCGGCAACTGTCCATCTCGCCAACTGCCTGGTGTTTGCCCATCCCGCCGACTACGTGGCGTCTGCCCATCACGCCGACTGAGTGACGTCTGCCCATTACGCTGACTGGGCTGCGACTGTCCATCGTGCCAAGTGCGTGGCGAGTGCTCATCACGTTGATTGCGTGGCGATTGCCCGTCGCTTTGGCGGCTAGGCAATCGCTCATTGCGTCGGCTGCGAGACAACCAATCATTGAATCGGCTGTGAGGCGATTGATCATCGTGTCGGCTGTGAGGCGATTGACCATAGCGTTGGCTGCGGGGTTGTACCTTACGACTGTTCAGCTGGTCTATGCGTTCCCTGGGTGTCTTCATTGTCAATAAAGGACTTGGAGTGCGCCGTACGGGACTTCGCGATCGATGTGCATCAGATCGGCCCACAGAGTGCCGCGAGGGTATTTGCCCCGTAGCAGTAAATTCTTCCATTTTTATCTGGAATTTAGGAAATAACGAAAGCAAACTAGGCATGTTTAGCCGTTTACACAATTTAAAAAAAAACGGAAAAAATATAAGTATATATTTATAATAATTAAAATTAATTCATTTTATTTATATAAACAAATGTCAATTTCGAATCCCACTTCTGATATGTAGGATCGCCGTACCCTTTTGTAGGACAATCTTACCTTATCTATTTTACTTTATTTTAAATTGTGTAAACCATAAAGATTATAAGGATATACTATAAATGTAGATATGAAATAAATATACCAGACTTAGCTTCACAAAATTATGTTTTATTATATTATGAAATAAAACATTAAAATCACAACAACAATCATTGTTGCATAAAATGAATAATAAATCATAGTACTTACGTTTTAAGTTTAGACCTAGAGGTGCGCACTCTACGACTACTCGAACTCAACTGCCCGTTTGCTTGTGCTACAACCGTTTTTATACGCCTACTCAGTGGCGGGGGTTATGAATCACACAAACGTGCGTTTGCAGTTGCAGACGCACGTTTCGTTTTACGGTGAGCACAAACATACCAGGTTTTTTTACATTTATTCATTTTAGCATTTTATGTTTAATTATACATTTATATTGTCTACCCTATTATTAAATTATACATTCTAACACTAATAATAAATGGGATTTGGTTTTCAGTTGAAAGAGTTCCATGGTGGAGTATGTTGGGAATGCCGGAGTATCCTGATGAAGTTCTATAGGCTTAAGAAAAAAGCTAAGATAGCACAAGAGACGTTGTCACGAACTACGCAGGTAATAAAATAAAACAAAATGGTATAAAAGAATTGAGTTAAAGCTTACATTTCTATATTCAAGTGTTTTTGTAAAATATATTGTATGTCTGATGTTGAACTGAACTAAAATTTCATATTTAAAAGATATTCAATAGTGCTTAAACAGGGTGGCGATGCAGACATCAATGCGCAAACTGAAACCATGCTCTTTTTTTTAAATAACTGACAAAATATTTCAGGATCATTTGCTGACTCCATGTTAAGAGGTTGTGCGTCGATGTCCCTGCCATTCTGCATAGAATAGGAAAATATTTAATTGATCCTCTGAAATTATTGGAGGCACACAAAAAGAGGCTAATTTAGTATAGAAATTCTAATTATGTCTCTTAAAATTTTTAAGAAATTAAAATGGATATAATTTGGGGTTGGCTTGATTTATAGAGTAAAGTATATGTATATGAAAAAAGAAGCAAAAGAATCATAGGGCATCAAAAAATTCATTGGTTGGTTGATTTGAATAAATACAGCCCAAAAAAAACATTGTCAAAGCAATGGTTATTGAGACTTTATTTAAGGACTTTAAAAACAGGGTAAATAAGTATTAAAATTTAAAATATAACCAAATAAATTAATCTGCATTCGCGATTTATTTGCCAAAAATGTAAACAAATATGAGTTTTGGAAAAATTGCTTTAATTCCTACACAATAAAGTTCAGTTTACGCTACAACTTTAAAGTTTTTCCATAGTGCTTGTCACTCTAAAAACAACTTAATTACCACCGATATAAAGTTGATATTGGTTTAACTTGAAATAACAACAATGGGAATGAAATTTGAATAGACCTTTCGTCTTTATTATTTAACTTTAATTAAATAACTTTAAAACAAGCATTTATATTCCAGCCTTTCAATATAAAACCGCTAACAACATTGACATCAAAAACCAATGATTTCTATGACTATCAATACACCTATAGCCTAGATCCGTTAACAACCTGTTACACAAAACTAAAGACTGAACCAGAAACAATAAAACAAGAAATCATAGACCAAAGTGAAAACATAGACAACACTTCAGGTTTTGATGAAAAAAAAACAGATTTTGAAGAAGAAGAAATTGTCTATGGGAATGTTATAGAAAGAAAACACAGTGTTATGTTATTAAGAAAACTTGATCATATAGTCTCTGATGATGATGGTGGTATAGACAACACATCAGATTTAGATGAAAAAACTACAGACTTTGATGATAAATTATCTGACATACCAGAAAAAATTGAAAAAGTCTATGTTGATGTGCTTGAAAATAAACATAATAACAATTCGTTTAAAAGACAACAACAATATACACGTGGTGACAAAAAAATAAAAATTAACTTGGCCAATGTCGTTTTTCGTGAAATCGACGAAATAGTTAGTGATTCAACAGGGAACGCTTATGTTAAAACTGTTGACATAAAACCCAACAAACATGTACTAAAAAGAAAAACTAAAAAAGACATAGAAAGAGATGCGAAAGACTTTCAAGAGAAGTTTGTAAGAAATGTGTTGAGCGAAGAAGAGATGCTGAGAGCAAGAGAAGGGAAGAGAAATCATCATAATTTCAAGAAGCTTCCTTATAAATGTGATAGTTGTGTACTTGGGTTTACAAGGAAGGACACTTATAACTTACATTTGCAGAAGAAGCATGATGAGGTATGCAATGTTACTTTTTTTTTTTTCGTATTCGCCGACATCCTCCTAGGTTGCCATGCAAGATGCCCATCTTGCATGGCAACCTAGGAGGTTGTCGGCTACTTAAGGTCTATCCACACATATCAGTGTCCGGGACGTGACAGGACCGTGGCACACACAAGGCAGGCACTAGAGCTCCGTCGCCGCCCCGCACACGGACGTGTGTGAACGAGTTCATATAAAATGTATATACCGATATTTTTTTGAGCCCCTGACGGAGCACGGTCCGTCCACGTCCCAGACACGGTCCTGATATGTGTGTGACACCTTTAACCGAGCTATCCTGTGGATGTCTTAATAAATTAAGGCCTCCAGCCAGGGTATAAAACTATATTATAAACTGGGCAACTACACGGTAAGGGCAACTGTACACACGGCGACATTTCAAGCTATACATTAAGCTGACTTCATAGTATAAGAAAAGCCTATACAATGCGAAGTCAGCTAAAACTGGAAAGCTTGATATGCCTGTAATACCAACATTCTATGAAAATAAACATTTTCTATTTATAAGGATAATTTTTTTATTTCTAACTTTTTTAGAGCATCGGCGACCAAATCTGCGATGTATGCAGCATCCGCTTACGTCATAAACTAGCCTTGAACAACCATAGGAACAAGCACTATGTGGTGTACAGGTGTCGTCTGTGTCGGTATGAGGCTCACGAGTTCATGTCAGCTGCTAATCACTGTAAGACTAAGCATGCAGCAGACAAGCCTGACAGCATACATTGTTCGAAGTGTACTGTTGTGGTCAAGTAAGTTTTTGTTATTATATATATATTACTTAATGGGCCTGCTCTTGTCCTCAATCACGCATCACGCCGATGGAAAGAGCGTGCCCAGAAGGTGCCTGTTCACTCTTGCTTTGAAGGCAGACAGGTTAAATGTGGGAGGGAACACAGATGCCGCAGAGAGTTCCACACTTTGACTGTGCGCATAATAAACTTGAAGGAGAAGCGCTGAGTACGACTCGTCGGGATATCAAATATTGGCTTCATTTTAAATAGCATAAGGATAATGAGCCTCTGTGAGATGGAGTGGGCCGTAATCCACCACGCGAGCGCAATGCGGGTTGGAAATGTTATATGTTAACGATTTTTTTCTTAATGCCAAAGTGAAATAAAAATAATAAAACTTATTTTGGTCCTCAGAACCCCAGACGACTTAGAAAAACACATGCAGACGGAACATACCCTTTTCTGTGACTGTGGTATTAAATTTAAAGACAAGAACAATCTAAGAAGACATATGAGGTGAGTGTAGCAGCACCATAATAGGCTAATTTCCTAAAAAATCTAATTAATCCGTCAGTTAGATTAACAAAAAATATTGGACCCGTATTTTTTCTTTTGCCAACTAAGTATATGAAAAATTATGAAGATATCGCCCGTTAAAGTTCCGCGTAAAGTTACGCTTTGCTACACATTTTAGCATGGCGTGACGTCACGACCCCCCACTCCCAAATTTTGATGCACTTTATCTTTGTTATTTTTTGTTTGATTGACAAAAGAAAAAATACGTGTCCATTATTTTCCGATTGCTACTGATAGAACGGGTTACGCAATTGCCCCGCAGGTCTTAGGGCCTATTTGGCGCAGCCGTGAGGCACACAATACTGTTTTAAAGGTTTTTCTGTGAACATTGTGTCAAACCTGTGACCTGTGTGTGTGTGTGTAACCTGTGTTAAATAAATGTATTTTCTTTCTTTACTTCAATTCATAATTTCAATGCCTTCTTTGAAATGACATTATTTGTTTCGAGTGGCGTGCATTGCATAAAGGCATATAAGCAGTGCCTACCTCGATAAATCACCATAAGCCTGTCAATTACATTTCAGTGCATGTGCCTCACAATTAAGAAACTCACTAAATTATCATACCTAACAAAAAACAAAATCGTTCAAAATCGCGGCAGTAGGCGCACTTTGTCATTGGTCGTTACTCGTTCAAGTTAATATGACGAAATTAAAAATACGTACGTCTCGCGCAATACTATGACGTTCGATCTTCGCAATTAATCACACTTAAGTAGGCATGCCTACTCAAAACCAACCGAGTATGAATGTTAAAATTAAAAATATTCTTCGTAATTTGGCCGTGGGAAGGAAGAAAGGGATAGATAATGAAGTGATATTGAGGTAAAACTGAAAATCCAAGACGGCGGCTGCAAAAATTTTGACATTTTAAAAGTTTTACAGTGAATTACTGTTTCTTAGAGTGCCTGCCTACCTGTTCGAAAAACCAATGCACGCCACTGTTTGTTTCGAAGTTTTTGTTTTTTTTTTTCTCTATTATTTCAAATTATAGTCATGATGCCTAATATTTTTTTTTAGTCGAGCCCACTCGGTATTAAGCAACTTCATATGTGATATTTGCAAAAAAACCTTCAAGACTAAGATGCGGCTGGAAACTCACATGGCGAGGCATAGCGGTAACATAGCAAAGAGGCTGGCTTACTGCCAGCAGTGTAATGTACAATATAAGAACATACAGGTCTATAGGATGCATTTGAGGTCTAGCGCTAAGCACTCGGAGGGGTGAGTTTTTATTAATTCATTTCATATTAAGGCTGAATTTAGTGCTCCACCGACGAGCGCACAAAACGGAACGCGAACGGCTACCGTCAACGCGTCGGCGGCTGCAGTCGACAACATGCCGTTCGTGAATGTGACTACAGGCCTCTGTGAGAGGCAATGGGCCACGTAACCACCGCGAACCACCACACGGGCCCAGTGCTCTCTACTTTACTTACTTAAATCTATTCAATAGTTGGGTTCCCAGTTTTTCTGGAATGTACACGTTATATATAACCTTCTTTCCCTACAAGAACGAAAGGTGTTTTTTATTTAAATTTTCAGATACCCATGTTCAGAGTGCAATAAGAAATTCAGATCGAAAGGGTACTTGAAGCAGCACCACGACTTCTATCATTTACGAAAATCGCAGTATAAATGTGAAGTGTGCAATAAGGTATGTTTAAATACAAGGTGGCAGGGACATCGACGCGCAACCTGTTACCGTGGATTCAGTACACGATTCTGAATCCCCCTGCGTTGTTTTTCGTCGGTTATTGTTTTTTTTTTTTTTTTTCTTAGTCTACGTTGTGTCCCACTGCTGGACAAAGGCCTCCTCTTGGTCCTTCCAAATCTCCCTGTCTTGTGCGATCACCTTCCACCACCACATCGTCGCACCACCTTCGCCGTGGTCCACCTCGGCGTCGATGTTCTCCCTCAGGCGTCCATTGAGTGACGATATTTGCCCATCGCTCGGGTGCATTCGTGAAACGTGTTCAGCCCACTCCCACTTTAGCCTGGCTGTTTTTTCTCCAACATTCGCTACTTGCGTTATGGAGCGCGACGAGAGTTAATAACCGACGAAAAAATTCTACCCTGCGGGGTCTCGAATCATGTGCTGAATTCATGGTTACAGTCTGCGCGTCGATGTCCCTGCCACCCTGTATACTGTATACTGATTCTGTAGTTTATAGATATTATGTGAAAGGAAACAGCAATGTTAGCTTTTTCTGTAAGGCTCTAAATTATTTAGCCATCAAACTTGGTTACACGTTACAGATTTAGTACACTTGTGGCGGCATCTACATCGCCACATGCGAACTACGCATCACACCGATTTCGCACAAAATCCTGCATCGCGCAAGCAGAGTTTACCGCGCAACTAGCATATGTATAATGTGGAGACAACAATAATATAATGGAGATGAACGAGTGTATTTTGGAACTATCAAATAAATCCTAATATCAAAATAAAAAAAGATTTTTACAAATAAACTAAATACTTTTGATGGGCCTACTATGGGTTTTACCAATCTTTGACTAGCTATCGTGACTAAACTGTTGGATATATTTCATTGAATTTTCGTATGCAGATTGGGAAGGGCATTAGATATACGCAGTTGAATTTATTGTTGTATTGTCATCTTCACCTTGTATACAAAGTCCCGACATTAATCGTCGGGCAGTAGCGACCAGACACAACACGCATCTGGTCGGAGGTTCCTCCCACTGTGGAGGATGAGTGAACTTCACACCTGTTCCTCATACCTCTATACATTACACGAGTCAGTTGGACACGACCCATCTTACTTGTCTGTTTGTCAATAGTGTCTATGTGTAATTAGGATCCTAGCCGTCGTAACTATTATCAGACTTTCCTAAATTCTGAGTAGTATAAATAATAAGCCCTTATTGTTCACTTTCATGTCCTTTGTTTCAGCTTTTCATATCAAATTGGCGTTTACGTAATCACAAACAACTATACCATGGTCTGAGTCGACCTAGAAATCATTCCTGCAACACGTGTGGCAAGAAATTCTTTGTAAGTATCATTACTTTTTGTTTGTGAAAGCACGTTCAACCATTAGTCGGGATGTCATTGGTAGATCTTTGACAGTCGTTACGGGTCGTCAGAAACCTAAAAGTCTGACAACCAGTCTTAACAAGGGGTTTCGTATTCCCAGTAACTGGGATGTGGAGATCAGATAAGCAGTCGCTCCATGTAAAAAACTGGTACTCAGCTGTATCCGGATAGACTGGAAGCCGACCCCAACGTAGTTGGGAAAAGGCTAGGCAGATGATGATGTATTAACTGTTTTTATTTCTTTATCTCACAGACTTCAGCAACACTCCGCAGCCATCAGTTCACTCATTCAGACCAGCGATCTTTCATGTGTGAAGATTGTGGCGACACCTTCAAGCAGAGCGCGGCCTTGTACACACACACACGGCTTGTGCATAAAGGTGGAGGAGCAAAAAAGAAGCGCGACTGTTGAGCGATTGTTGGCAACAGTTGCGCGACAGTAGTGTTTTCTGACTACACACATACACGGTTTGTGCGAAAAGGCGGAGGGGTACGAAACAAACGCGACTGTTGGGCAACAGTTGCGCGACAATAGTGTTTTTCAAAAAGTAATTAGTGTGAAAATTATTTATAATGCAAATAAATATTTTAGACTGAATATTTTAGTGATGTTTTATTATTAACTAAACACCTTGGAGCTTAGCAAATTATAGATTTTTTTTAGAAAAAATTCTAAATGCGAAGCACATGTTAATCATTTATTTATTTATTAACTTTAATTAAACGATTAACAATTACAGTAATTAAAGAAAGATCAGAAGGCCAATTCCTGTAATATGACAAAAATGTCAGATGACTGAGATTAGTATGCGAACGTTCTTGGAGCATTGGTTTGGTACACCCAAAAAATGTAGTAGAAAATGGATTCAAAGTTATATAAAATAGTTACTGCAAAAATCAAATGCTTTTATGATTTGGTATCTCAAATATTGGTAGGTTTGGTCCATAAGTATTCTATTTGATTTTTCTGTTTTTTTTTTTGCAATAGTTAAACAAAAATCAGCTGTTTTCTGTTTATATTTTAACTGTTGACTGTCAGTGTAATTCCATGTTCACAGATAATTTATAGCAGTTAGAGTCTATTCACACTTCGCTTACATTCTGAGTTTCCTTTTTACGGTTTTAGTAATAGCTGCTGGATGTAGTTCAACAAAATAATATTGTGATGCAATGGTCAAATTCTCTTTGCAAATCAATCATGAATCAGAAATTCAGTGAAAGATAGGGTCACACGTTTGTTTTTTTTTTTTTTCGTTTCGTCAAATATTGACTTACGGATCTTTTTATTTTACAAATACCGTTTAATCCCAAAAGCCAGGGTATCACGTAAAATATAAATGTCATAATGTCATTGTCGAACATAGTTTTGATTTGCTGGCTCAAATTTTATATTCAATAATTCAGTGAATAATTTACTTCCTAGACTGACGAGTATTTATGTATAATGTGTAACACTAATAAAAATGGAAGAACAATTAAATATATGCGGTACATGTCTAAGCACGGACCGCCATCTAGTCCCTGTGCATAAAATAACAGCGATGCTACGCGAAATACATTTCGAAGAGGTCAGTACCTTTTTTGTTAAAAATAATTACATTAAAGATTTTATATATGCAAGCAAAATAACCCCGTAAACTTACGAACAGGTACTAGTAACGTTTCTGTAGAAAATATACTATATTTGGGTGGAACAAAATAATAACCCAAACCGTTAGTTTTGTCGCGAAATAAATGGTTTTAGGCCCTGCTTCGACTCTTAAACACCTCAGAATCCTAGGAAACAATTAAATGAGCTTTTCGGTTGTAAACTTTATCGTTAAAAATTCCAAGAAAGTTCAAAAAATCAATAACAAAAGCACTCAATATTTTTTATTTGAATACAGATGTCAACTCACTATTTAGTTAGTGTAAAAGTCGCTCTGCCAAGACTGAGCGCTCTCAAGCTTGTGCACACAATAACAATGTGTATATGCTTCTTCTTCTTCGTCATTCTTTCAATGCAACCGCATACAACATGTCTCCAAGTTATGTGGTCCTCTGCAGCATGACACTTCTTAATTGTGTCTGACCGTCAAGTGCATGGTCATCATCAAACGCTAGGGAGATGATGATGATGACACACTATTAAGAAGGCTATTGGATGCACCGCTTAACTTGAAGACCTGGAGTGCATCAAATGCACACAATTAAACCCAACGCCTTTCAGAGATAAAACATCTAAATTTGAATCACAGCATATTCGCCAAACATGCAAACAAATATGAGTTTATGGAAAAATAACTTTAATTCCTACACAATAAAGTTGAGTTTATGCTACAACTTCAAACATTTTTATGACTTTTTCAATAGTGCTGGTCACTCTGAAATCAACTTACCATTAAAATAAGGTTGATATTTGTTTAAATTGAAATAACTTCAATTTGAACCAAATCAAATTTGAAATTAAAATTTTAAATTTTTTTTTTTTTTCAGCTACATGAGTCCCCAGGTGGAGTATGTTGGGAATGCCGGAGTATCCTGACGAAGTTCTACAGCTTTAAGAATAAAGCTAAGATAGCACAGGCGACCTTACTACATACTACAGAGGTATTTAAGCTTACATATCTATAAAATGAACAGCTCCATTTAACCATTATGATAGGCAAGTATTTAATTGAACAATATTAGTTGTATTCACATTTTGCGCTCCTAAAATATTATTGTATCCTCTAATATAATGATTGCACCTCTTTTTGTAAACCTCAAATAATTCCTATTTTGGGATCCTAAAAATACTTAACAGGCACGTAACTCCGTACGCAAAATACGCTCACTGACGTGGAGTTGCCGACACCAGCCCGTATTACCTGCCTAGCCAAGTAACTGCGTCAAACTTTGATGGACGAGATGAGCACGCGGTTGGTCACAGTTTTAACCTATCCGTTTGGTTGGGGTACCATAGCTAAGTTACTGGGTTCACTGTAGAAAAGTCAGAAGGTTAAAAAAAGGGGCTCAATTATTAAAAAAAGTGTGCATCATTAGAAGGTGAATAAGTTTTTAGAGGATCAGTTAAATATTTCCCTTTATGATCTAAGCCAAATCTGGCTGGTTAAGAAAAAATAAAGTAATAATATTTATTTAGCACAGACTAAAATGCACAACATATTCTGAAAAATTAGTTCATAAAAAAAGAGTATGTAGGTATTCAGTTGGGGGAGTAAAATTTAAAAAACAGTGGGCAAGTGCGAATCGAACTCGCACACGGAGGGTTCCGTACCACAAGGCAAATAACGCCGAAAGAAACGTTTCTTTAATTTTTATTATTTGTTGTTATAGCGGCAAATACGCGTCTCCCTTGTTTCATCGAAAAGAAATTGCCAAATTATCACTTCCCAAAAAATTTTCCGCGTTATTTCATTTGCCAAATTATTACTTAGCAAAAAATCTATTCACAAATAATTGTAACACAAACCTAATGTTTGGCAAGTCAGCGTTTAAACAATGACTTGTTTACCAACTTTTTACAACTTTTACCAATTTTTATGTAGTCAAATATTTCAGTTGGAATAACTCATTTTACGCAAAATAAAATTTGCCAAATATTTAGTATCGTCAGTTTTCAATTTACCATTTCTATTCAGTCAATTGTTATAGTCTAACTAGTTCAGTCTCCGGTAGCCTATTTTTTTCCATATTTTTTTTCTAATTATAATCTAATCGTTTCTGGCACTCGCCGGCCGCTGCCGCGGCACCGCTCGCTTCGCTCTCTCGGCTCGTGCGTGGACGTCAAAGTTTTTAACCTAACCTAACCTTACCATCTTTTTTTAAATAATTTAACAACGTCTAACTAGTTTGGTTCTTGATAGCTTGCTAACAATAATCTCTTGTTTTCCTTATTTGTATTAAATAAATGATTAAATTAAAATAAAATTGCATTTTTTTATTATATAATTCCCAAAAAATCTTATTTTTGCCTTTATATTTTTTGCCATAACAAATCATTTGACCAAACGTTTGTTGTCTAAAGATTGTTTGCTGTAATAAATCATTTGATTAATGACCAAATGCCTAAATGAAATTATCCTTGATAATATTCTGCCAAGTAAAAATTTTACCAAATGAAAATGAGCGTACTAAAATTATCCCAAACATTGCATTGGTATAAAAAAAAGTTGTTAAAATTTGTTTGGGTAGTGAAATTTTGGCAAAATCTTTTCGGCAAAACGGCAGGATGCTGGCAACTACAGTTCATGAGATACGGCCCGCTGACAGACTGACGGACGGACAGCAAAGGCTTTGGGTACGGAACCTCAAAAAAGTGCCTAAGTCAGATAAGTTTTTGCCTCTAATGCTAATGCTCTAAAGCCCGCACTGCAAAATCTGACCGCACGAGTTTTACTCTTGCTTGGTTTATGGACATTGCGAGTGAATGTGCTGTACTCACTGACCTATATTATACAAGTACGGTGGACTAAAATATACTATACGAAATGACAGTTGCTTTTAGTGCCGATTCAAAGCGCCCGAACGAGCGTCTCAGGAACTAAAATTTACACACTGCCGCAAAAGGCCGTCGTTTTGTTTTAGTACATCTCTGATGATTTAAGTTTAAATCGTGGAGTAAGAATTTTGATATTTAGAACATTTTTATCCTAAGAGTATGCGCATCTTGTAAAACTCGCTATCAAAAATATTAGTTACACGGACGCTCACGTAGCTGTCAGCGCCAAAATGGCGAAACTCAAATGTCTTCATTTTGTCATCGATAGTATGAAGTCCAGCGTAGTTTTTTATTATAGTGGCTGTACTGAATCCATGGTAACAGGTTGCGCGTCGAATACATGGTGGCAGGGATGCCACCATGTATTCCTCCAACCTAATGGTTTGCTGTAATAGAAAGAAAATTAAATTAATTAAAAAATAATTAATATTTTATTTTCCAGCATTTCAAAATAAAATCTCTAACAACACTGTCTAAAACCAATATATTATTAGATCACACATACGATTTTGTTTCAAAAGTCAACTGTGACAAACTAAAAGTTAACCAAAATTCTATAAAAAAAGAAAATGTAGACCAAAGTAATGATTTTAAAGACCAAATTGACGATAGTTTCGACGATAATTTAGTAATAGATGAAGATCAAATTGAAAAACCCTCAAAATACGAAAATATTTATTCAGAAGGTGATACAATAGAAAATAAATACGACGATAAATTGTTCGGGAAACAAGAAAACTTTTCTCAAGATGAAAAAGATATATTTAACATCACAAATAAAAAAAATTATGAAATCGAAACTATAGAAACCAAAGCTAACATAAATTTACCAACAAGAACTGTCAGACAAAACAAAGATGGCGTCAGAGTTACCAAAGAGATATCAGCAAAAGCTAGAGATACAGATGATAAAGAATTCCAAGAGAAGTTTGTACAAGTTGTTATGAGTGAGGAAGAGATGGCAAGAGTCAGAGAAGAGAGAAGGAATCATCCGTCTTTTAGGAAACTTCCTCATATATGTCACGGTTGTGTGCTGGGGTTCAGAAAGGAGGAGAAATATAGGAGCCATATAAAGAAGAAACATGATGAGGTATGTCATTGTTGTCCTACTAATATTATAAACGAGAAAGTTTGGATGGATGGATGGATGTTTGTTACTCTTTCACGCCAAAACTACTGAACGGATTTGGCTGAAGTTAGGCACACAGATAGTTTATAATCAGCATTAACACATAGGATACTTTTTATCCCGATATTCCCACGGGATCGAAACTTATGCAGGTGAAACCGCGGGGTGCTGCTAGTACATTATATTTATGTTATTGGGATATACAATACACACAGAACAGAAGGCCAATTTCTCGTAATTAAAAACGTTCATAATCTAGTCGCAATCTCATCTCAGCGACAATCAATGTCAAAAACTTGTGAAAAATGTAGAGAAATTAGAGGTATATTTGACAGTTTGATACTGAAATCAGACTGTGAATGTTCGTAAAATTACGAGAATTACCCCTCTGATGGCCGATAGGGCCGAAAGGTTCTGGAGTGGCGGCCGCGTATCCCCGGAAGACGTAGCGTTGGAAAGCATACTACAAGGTGGACTGATGACCTTGTGAAGGCCGCTGGAATCTGCTGGATGCGAGAAGCACAGCACCGGTCGAAGTGGCGATGTTTGGGGGAGGCTATGTCCAGCAGTAGAAGTCTTTCGGCTGTTGGGAGGCAAAACCTCAAGTTAGTAGTCACCACTGCCTCTAACCAAAAAATCGCAACTCAGCTTGGGACCTGAAATAGGTACGATGGTAAAACATTTTCACAAAGAGCTAAACCTCTGCTATTTTTGTAGTCTGGAGGTACTATCACCAAATTCTATATCTGACCACCGTAAGGACTATTCCTGCTTGCAGCGCATATTGTTAGTCGACCTACAAAGGATCCTCTTTTGTTTTACTTACGGACGCAGCTGTGGTCATCATGTGCACGGGATTTTGTTTTCGAAATGGTTAGATATAGGTTTTGGCGATAGTAGGTACCTGACCAATGGAGCTATGGGCAGCTCGCCGCCGGGTAAGGAACAGGCCCGGGTCGACGGCGCGTTGTGTTCCACGCGCGCCTCAAAGAGATGTCAGCACGAACTGACGGGGTCCGCTAGGGCCGATGCCGCCGGGGCTGTAGGGTTGTTCGAAAGAGATACCGTGGCCCCTGGCACAGGCAACTGAAGGAACACGGGTGGGTTTTAGTTAGTGAAAGTCTGACACTCCCCTCTGCTCCGCCCAGAGCGGGACGTGTCATTTGATGATTTCCCACCCAACAAAAAAAAAAAAAGGTACCTGACCAAAAAGTTAAGAAAAGTTTAGTATCGCCATGGTAGCAACTCGAAAAGTATGACAAGGCTTCATATTTGACAACATAATTGTTCATTGATCTTAGGTCTCATTGAATCCATCTATGTCTATGCCAATAATAAAGTTGAAGAGTTTGTTTGTTTGAACAAGCTAATCTTTAGAACTGAGTGTCGCCATAGGCCCAAAATTACACGAATTGACCTACCAAAAACAATACAAAAAAAAACAGTTACCATACGAAAAAAATTCTTTTCAAACACTTGCAAGTCACAAGTTGCTAGAAATACCTGCAACAAATGTTGCCATGTATTTTTTTATTTTCTACTTTTATTGGTAAATTATATTTTTTTTTTCAGCGAATCGGCAACCTCGTCTGCGAGGTTTGCGGCGTTAGATTTCCCCACAAACTAGCGCTAAACAAACATAGGAGAAAGCACTATGTAGTCTACAGGTGCAAGCTATGTAAATACCAGGGGAATGACTTGCGCTCAGCGGTCAACCACTGTAAGCTCAAGCATGCAGCTGATAAACCTGATAGCATTCACTGTTCACAGTGTTATTTTGTGGCCAAGTAAGTACTCTTCTCAATATTTCTTTTCCCTAGTTTTTCTCAGTATTTCACCAGAGGGGCCCGTGGCTAAATAATAACAGGCGAACAGATCGATCGATCAGGTTAAGCTACGCTTGCCGCGGTTGGTCTGTGGATGGGTGACCATTTTTAGGGTTCCGTACTTCGAAAGGAAAAAACGGAACCCTTATAGGATCACTTTGTTGTCCGTCCGTCTGTCTGTCTGTCAAGACCCTTTTTCTCAGGAACGCGTGGACGTATCAAGCTGGAATTTATATCAAATACTCAGGTCTACTGACCCTTGGAGCTGAGAAAAAATCAAACTTCTAAGCCAACGCAATCAAAAGATACAGCCGTTTATGCCGCAAATATTCGACACTCGCAAGGGAATCAAAACCTACAGGGTACTTCCCGTGAACTCAGAATCTTAAATTTGGTACGAAGCAACGTCTTATAGCACAGATAAAGGAAAAATTGCGAAAACTGTTTATTTTTAGTTACATACCTACAAATTTGTACGGAACCCTCGGTGCGCGAGTCCGACTCGCACTTGACCGGTTTTAACATACCGAGACCCCTCCGTGCCTCGGAAAGCACAGTAGCCGTTGGTCCCTGCTGTTATTCGTGTATCTTTGACAGTCGTTACGGGTCGTCAGAAGCCCGAAAGTCTGATAACTAGTCTTACCAAGGGGTATCGTATTATCCAGTAACTGGGTTATGGAGGTCAGATAGGCAGTCGCTTCATGTAAAATACTGGTATTCAGCTGCATCCAGTTAGACTGGAAGCCGACCCCACATAGTTGGGGAAAGGCTAGGCAGATGATGAATTATTCTCAGTATTTATTCTCCATAGATACGTACTCACTCATACATACTCCACAACCCAGTTAATGGGTAATACGATACCCCTTGGTAAGACTGGTTGTCAGACTTTCTGGCTTCTGACGACCCGTAACGACTGTTAAAGATCTACGAATGATAGCCAGGACCAACGACTTAACGTGCTGTCCCAGGCACGGAGGGGCTTGGTAGGTAAAGATGGTCACCCATCCACGGACCAACCGCGGCAAGCGTAGCTTATTATTAATTAGCCACAAGCCCCTCGCTGAGTTGAACCAGTGCGTTTTTTTTTTTTTACTAGACTACGCTGTCTCACGCCTGGGCAAAACCTCTCTCCATTCCCTCCATCATTCGCGAACCCGTGCGTCCTCCATCCAGCTAACTAGTGCGTTATAAAATTTTAATAAAGCAAGTTTTTTTCATTTTCAGAAACTCACAAGCTTTGGAAGAACACAGGGAAACGGAACATCAGTTCTGGTGCAACGAATGTGGAGAAAAATTCAAATTGAAGAGAAATATCAGGATACATATGACGTTAGTACAACTATCATTTCACAAGCCATGCGCCCGATGGAAAGAAAGAAAGAAAGAAAGAAAGAAAGGAAATACATGTATTTGCGGCAAACATGACGCATAAAAAAGAACATAAACACAAAAAAAACTACAAGTTGCGGTCAAACTTGCGTCACATCCACGCAAAACGGCCATCGCTCAGCATAATGCCAAGACTCTATACGAGATAGCCTCAGCGCTGGTTTTCAGCGGCAGCCGGCATTGACGTGATGACGTCAACCAGATGGGATCCCATCTTTGAACTACCATAAGTCGTCGTAATTATTGATCTAGTGGTGGCAAGCGTTACTGCTGGGCCTGAGGTCCTGGGTTGGGCAAAGTATTATTGGCTTTTACCATCTGGAATTTCTTGTAGCAGCCCGGAGACTGGATATGTTCTCGGTTGATAGCAATAGACTCGCCCCCTATTACACGGGACTTAAACATAACCACACACCACACGCCACACCTACATACACACCACTCCACACCACACCTCATCACAAATCACATAGACATACTAACACTTAACACTTAGTATAGTCTTCATATGTTTTTAACATAAAGTCCTAAGCAGTCTCTATTGGATTTTTGTATTCCTTAAGTGGGAACCTGGGCTGGCGAACCTTAATACAGGTTACCATGTAACCTAGCTAGAACGCCAGATTCAATTCTGTTGTAAATTTTTTTTTTTTTCCCCTAAATTGTATAATTTTTATCTTTATTGTAACAGACTGTATGTATCTCACTTTTTAAAATAAAATATTACATAACTGGGGAAATATGGATGTGTGCTATAGACTTCCTTGTCACATGTCTTCCAAGTTTTTGATTCTAGGACATACCGGTTTCCTTACGATGTTTTCCTTCACCAAAGTCAAAGTCAAAGCATATATTCCAAATCCTACTTTCTACTAATATTATAAACGTGAAAGTTTGTATGGATGGATGGATGGGTGGATGTTTGTTATTCCTTCACGCAAAAACTACTAAATAGAGTTGGATGAAATTTGGCACACAGATGGTTTATAACCAGGATTAACATATAGGATATTCTTTATCCCGATATTCCCACGGGATCGAAACTTATGCGGGTGAAACCACAAGGCGCAGCTAGTAGGCACATAAAAGGCACTTTTGAACATCAAAAATTACAATGAAATACAATTGATTCTAGTCCCCGTCACTGTTTTGAGAGCAGTGATGAAATAATTTACACAAGGTAAAGTGGTTGCTTGGGTTCGAACCCACGAGCTACCTCATAAGGCGCGGTCGATACCACTGTGCGACCACTGCTTATTACCGCACCGCTTATTGTAATGTAATGTATGTTTATTTTACTTAATTTCAGTAGAACTCACGCGTCAAAACGTGCATTTAAATGTGATATTTGCAAAAAAGGTTTCTCAACAAAGATGCAGCTGGAGTCTCATCTGGCCAGACATAATGATAACATTGCGAAGAAGCTCTCCTACTGCGAGGAATGCGATATTCAGTTCAAGAACATAGTCATTTACAGGACGCATTTGAAGAATACGGCTCATCATTCCGAAGGGTAAGTTCAGTAATTATAATTATTTTTTAAATATTTTGATTTTGAATTAGGATGAGAATCAGCACTTTTAAAACGTCATAATTTAACGAGGAATAATTTTGAATTTTTGACAGTTCTTCAATACAAAAACTGTCACGTCATTTTTATTCCACGAATAAAAATATCTTTCGATTGAAAAATTAGCCCTAAAAGACACACAATACACCAAAGGGGCAATTCTCGTAATTTTAAGAGTGTTCACAGTCTGATCTCAGTGTCAATCTGTCAAATTACGTCTAATTTCCCTACATTTTGACAAGTTTTTGACATTTGTTTGTCGCCAAGATGAGACTGCGACTAGATTTTGAACATTACGGGAATTGGGCCTTCGGATACAAATACATTTTTTTTTTTTTTTTTCTGGGTGGGAAATCATCAAATGACTCCTCCCGCTCTGGGCGGATCAGAAGGGTGTGACAGACTTTTACTGACTAAAACCCACCCGTATTCCTTCAGTTGCCTGTGCCAGGGGCCACGGTATCTCTTTCGAACAACCCGCAGCCCTGGCAGGCATCGGCCCTAGCGGACCCCGTCAGTTCGTGCTGACAGCTCTTTGAGGCGCGCGTGGAACACAACGCGCCGGGATACATACATCAGATAAAAACAAATAAAAAATCAAAAAGTGTAAAGTCCGATGTAAGAAATTAGCAGGAAAGTGTGCCTCACGGCCGCGCCAAAAAGGCCTAGAGTTACACAAGACAGTCCCCCAACTAGGGTTACCACCAACTACTTATTTATTTAGGGGTTACCATCAAAACTACGGGTTTTAGTTTTTTTAACGGGAGACCACTGAAACAGTAATGTTTAAAGACGATTTCCTTCTTTTTTTTTTAAATTAATTTTGATGTTTGAAAAAACAACTTCAATCTTCATTTTGTAAAGGAAATGTATAAAAATCTTTACATTTTAATTTAAAGTTAGAGCTTAAAGAAGTTGGTGAAAGAAAGAAAGAAAGAAAAAGTATTTATTGCGACTCGCACAGGAAGATCATAAAACTAAACTAAACACAATCAAAAATAAAAAACCCAAATTATATAAAAAAAAGTAGGTAATAAAACCAAATTATATAAAAAATAAAGTAACAAAAAAAAAAATGAGACAGAAAGTCCTGTACGAGGCCAAAAGGCTCCTATCTCAGCATGATGCTACGACATTTAAGAAATTAATGTCGCAGCGCTGGTATGGTATGGTGGTGTGATGCCCCTGTGCCTCGGAAAGCACGTAAGGCCGTTGGTCCTGCGCCTGATCTCTCCCCGGTCGTGTCGGATTGCCGTCCCATCGGACTATGAGAGTAAAGGAACAGAGAGTGCACCTGTGATTGCGGACACACTTGTGCACTATAATATCTCCTGCGAACCTGGCTAATCTTCGTTGAGATTGGCCACCGTGACCGAAATCGGTCAGGGGATTATTATTATAGACGAAATATGTCGCATGCTTAATGGAACACTGACCCATTAGTAGATAGGTCAGATGTGATTTCCGTTTTTTTTTACTCAGATCTCATCAATAGTTAATCATAGACGTTCAAAATACAAGCAATCATGATTAATTTAAATCAGTTTTATTTTTAAGCATCAACAAGTAGGTTAAGTCCTCATAGCAAGATATCCTTTTGCGATTTCCCAAAAAACGTCTTTTTTGAGTTAAGTCAGTATTCCATTAAGCATGCGATGTGCTGATTCCGTTCAGTTTCATTGGCGAAAGCTTATTTTCTAAACAAAACCTTATTTCAATTTTCAGATACACATGTTCAGAATGTCATAAAATATTCACGGCAAAAAGTTACTTGAAGCAACATTACAACTATTACCATTTAAACAAAACGCAATATAAATGTGAAATATGCAATAAGGTACGTTCCTAGACTGAGTCTTAGGTAATACGGGCTGGTGTCCGCAACTCCACGTCAATGCGCGTATTTTGCGTCTGAGTCTTAAGTGTTTGGAACCATCATCATCATCAGATGCCTTGCCCCAATAGGCTATTTTCCTGAAAAATTCTAATTAGTCCGTCAGTTAGATTATCAAAAAATATTGAACCCGTATTTTTTCTTTTGTCAATTATATTAAAAATGATGAAGATATCGCCCGTTAAAGTTCCGCGTGACGACACTTGCTTGCGACACTTTTGCAAGCAAGTAACGTCACGACCCCCCACTCCCAAATTTTGACGCGCTTTATCTTTGTCATTTTTTGCTTGATTGACAAAAGAAAAAATACGTGTCCATTATTTTTCGATAATCTAACTGACGGACTAAATATAATAATTATTTTGTTACCCAGGCAACTACCCTATTATGTTGTGGTTGGCTTCCAGTCTAACCAGATGTAGCTAAATTGAGCGACTGTCTCTCAGAGGAGCAATTCTCTTATTAGTGTTCCGTACCCGAAGGTGGCACCCTTTGAGTACGGACGGGACCCTGTTACCATGGCTCATTTTCTGAGATATACTATCGCCAAAATCTATATCATTAGTCGCATATTATTAGTCGACCTAAAAAGAATCCTCTTTGGTTTACTTACGGACGCAGCTGTGGTCATCATGTGCACGGGATTTTGTTTTCAAAATGGCCAGATATCGGTTTTGGAGATGGTATCTACTACTATGGCCGCAATAATAACAAATATTAGAAATAGAAGACAAATATTGGCCGCACATTCGCTATGTCTTTCTCGCACTTCGGCCTGTATTTATTGCACAGCTGAATAATTATGGAACTCTCAATTCTCTTTGTTCCAGACTTTCATGTCAAAATTTAGTTTAACAAGTCACCAAGGCGCACACCTTGGTAAGGCTAGGCCAAGAAAATATTCCTGCGACATATGCAACAAGAAGTTCTATGTAAGTATTACTACTTCATCACCATCATCATCTACGTAGCCTGGTCCAGACTATGTTGGGGTCGGCTTCCAGTCTAACCGGATGCAGCTGAATACCAGTATTTTACATGGAGCGACTGCCTATCTGACCTCCACAAGCCAGTTATTAGGTAATACGATACCCCTTGGTAAGACTGGTTGTCAGACTTTCGGGCTACTGACGACCCGTAACGACTGTCAAAGGTCCACGAATGAAATACGGAACCGACAGCTTAACGTGCTTTCCGAGGCACGGGGGTCTTGGTATGTGAAGATGGTCACCCATCCAGAGACCAACCGCGGCAAGCGTAGCTTAACTTAATCGACCGACCTGTGCGGCTGTTTTTACTTAGCCACAAGCCCCAACTAACTATACAGGGTGGCAGGGACATCGACGCGCAAACTGTAACCATGGATTCAGCACATGATACTAGACTCCATAGCATCGAAATTTTTCGTCGATAGTCAAAAAAAAAACTACTGTTTCATAGAAAAGTGTAGGTACCTAGGTACGCGGTCAAAATGTATGGAACAGCAATATTTTTTTTTAATAACCGACGAAAAATTTCGACGCTATGGGGTCTAAACTCATGTGCTGAATCCATGGTTACAGTTTGCGCGTCGATGTCCCTGCCACCCTGTACACCAACCACACTATATTATGTAAATATTATTTTGTTTGAAAATAAAAGTAATTTGTATAGATGTCATAATTTCTATCTTTCGCAGAATACGGCTGTACTCCGTAGTCACCGACAAATACATTCAGAGGAGCGCAAGTACATGTGTGAAGATTGTGGCGACACGTTCAGGCAATCGGCTTGCTTGTACGCACACAAGCGGCTGAAGCACAAGGGTGGTGGGCGAAAAAAAAAGCGGGATGGTTGAGCGATGGTTCGGCGACAGTGGCGCAATAATAAAATGTATGTATATATGTTTATTTGTATCTATGTTAGTATATTCTCGTAATTTTTGTTTAGTTTTTTAAGTGAATTGTTTTTGATTTAATGTATTATTTTTTTATCTCCTTTACTATTTTACACGCTGTCTACATCTCTGTATCTCTTGTCCTGTCTCAGGTATGCTGGAAGAGATTTCTTATGAAATAAGCATCACCTCTGTACCTATTTTTTCTGTTCTGTTTTGCTTGCCTGTTTATGTGTACATAAATGGTAAAATAAATAAATAAATAAACAAAAATCAAGATATTTTATTTAACATAAACCTACATGGGCACTTATGAAACGTCAGAAGCTAGGTAGGTGCACGGTTCCAATTGGTCATTTCTTATGGAGAAGAGCGGAAAAGAAACTCCACGGTTCCTCTTTTAAAAATAATTGGCTTGCCACTAGACGCACTGACAGGTGTCAGGAATGCATTTTCTCGACGGCCGGACTGTAATCGCTTTTGGTGGCGTAAATACACACAGAACAAACTAGTGAAATGGAACCGGCAGTCGTCGTCCTGTCCGAAAAAGCAGCGCCACCTACCGGGTCCAATTGTGTACACAAACCTTGTCCTGACAATAACAAACACAAAAAAAAAGAATTATCCAATTTGGTGCAGTCGACCGGAAGTTATGCGCGTATATACATTTGTGTGATTCAGTTTTATGTATATAGATATATCGGAGTTATTCGTTTATTCGGAACGCCTGCGCCATCTCGTGGCGCTCGACAGAGTCTATCCTGAGTTCGTGGGGGGACGAGAGCTACAGGTACAAGAGCGGTGTGAGCAGAGCTCTCGAGGAGATCGAAACATTGGACATCGTACGACCAACATGTACTCAGAAACTGTGTGCGTTCCGTATCGTTGAGTTGTGTGGTACCTACAGTGTGTGATTCGCTAGTGTGACTAACTTGTTCGTAAATTGTAATCTAATTTGAACTGCAAACCGTTTTTCTATTGTCCTATAACCAACATTACCCATAGTACGCCCACAGTAATTAAAATATGCCTGATGTTAACGAGAGACAGACATACCTTCTCCGACATATATTAGCGGACCCAACAGACGTCGTCCTGCCTGGAAAAGCAGCGCCACCTACCGCGGCGGGTCCTATTGTGTTTTAAACCATCCAGGAACTCATTGAAATATACACACAAAATTTCATCAAAATCGGTCCAGCCATTTTGGAGGAGTTAGGTTTATCACCTAACTCCTCACACGTACAGAAGAATTATATATGTATATTGAGATATATATATACATAAATATGTATTTTTAGGTATCTATGCCTGCGTCGCCTGAAATAAATAAATAAATATCACTCGCATAACTCCAGTTCACTTTATCCCACAAGGGATGGCGGCCTTCCACAAGAATCATTTATTATAAATAAATATTACCTGTATAACTTTGGTTTGTTCTCTGCTCTGGGGGTTTGTCTACCTTAAGCACGGAATCCGTAGTTTCGGCCGAATATAAGGGCGTTTCTAGCTCCGTATCGCGGACGTATAAGTTTGGGCCCCGAACTCAAAATCAATGTCAAAACCTGCATAGCATAGCATCCATACCTGCATTGCATAGCATGCAGGCCTTTTGGTTCGGCATTAGGTTAGGTTCGGTTCAGCATAAGGTTAGGTTCGGTTAGGCATGGCATAAATAAGCATACCATGCATAGCATAGTATGCAGAGCATAGCCTTTCGGGATCCAAGATTCTTCAAAATGTTAGGTTAGGTTAAAAACAAAGTGCAAAGCACAGGAGCAAAGTGAAAAATAAAAACTTTTTAAAAAAGGTCCGACTTCCAAAAACGGACACTACAAAGTGAAGAAAATAGAAAAAAAGTTTTTTAATAAAACTAACGATACAGTCAGAAATAAAACGCAAAATTTTATTAATTTATATGTATTTTCATACTAAGTACATCAATACATGAAGTTCTAATTTAGGAAGGTCTGATTATAATATGACTAGATATACAGTAGTAAAACTCTACTGATTAAAATAATGTTGCAAAATAAATGTTTTCCATGAGTGTTGAAGGTGTGAAAGGGGGGAGGGGGTTCCTCCATATCTTGTTTTTACGTAGGGGGGTCAGAAGCTGGTCAAAATTGTCTTACGTAATAAATGAGCAGCCTCATTTTTTTTCTTTTTTAATAACGTTGCCGCACACTAGGAATTTTCTCCTGTATCGTGGGTGCGTTTACAAACATTTAAACTCGCATACACAAACAGCCAGGCCCGGAACAACTACTTGTAGGCCATACAAATACTTGTTCCGTGCGTGAAACGAACCCGCGACACGCTGCGCAGCAGTCAATCGGTTAACCACTGTGCCAACCGTGCCGTCATATGTACTATGATAGTAATTATGTTCATTATGTAAACAGGATTTTAATACTACTCTATTATTTCAACAGTAATATTTCTTACCGGAACTCCTTAAGCGGTTTTCCATCATTATTTTGTGCGACGGAGATGTAGGGCCCTCGAGATGTTGCAAGTCGGTGAAGTGTTCCCATTGCGTTACATTTTAATATTATAATACATTGGTTTATTTACTATTCTTATATCTATGTGCTCGGGGTGAAGGTCTGTTGCAGGCATCGGAGTGGTTTGTGCGTCATTCTGTGAACAAAGTAAGCAAGTTTATTAATGATTAATGCACACATGACCGCGTTATGTAATTTTGACGTTCGAAAAGAGCTGATTCTGAGATTAATTTGAAAAAAAAAAAAACAAGGAAAGATGTTTTTGAGAAAGTTACATTTTATCTGACATTTTTTTCAAAATCTATGAATACAGATCATTATCATCTGCCTAGCCTTTTCCCAACTATGTTGGGGTCGGCTTCCAGTCTAACCGGATGCAGCTGAATACCAGTATTTTACATGAAGCGACTGCCTATCTGACCTCCACAGCCCAGTTACTGGGTAATACGATACCCCTTGGTAAGACTGGTTGTCAGACTTGAATGAAGATAAAAACTCAAAAAACTAAGATTAGTCTCCCAAGACAGTTGTACAGCGGTACCTGTCCTGCTGCCCCATCTCAAAAATCAAATCTAGGCCTGTTGGAGTAAAGCAAAAACAAATCGGTCCGATTAAAATTAAACCACATAAAAACTTAAATTTAACCACACCTTTCTGATACACCCTGTATATACGTCTCTGTCTACCGCTTCGATGAATACAGCAACCTAATTCCGTAACACACTGTCAATCTCAATCTGAATCATTTTGAAGGATATTGCTAATCCATTGCTACATAATCAATCCATTGCTAATTCATATGATCTGACCAAGATTATGTCTGGACTTTAAAAGACTATGACCTCTGAGTTTGTTTCGGCCTTTCTTCTCAGACTAGTCAGATAGGAAACGCCGACCTCATCTAGTTTTAAAATATGATTGACTTGTAAAAGTGTTCGTACAAACCTACTTACAAAATAAAATCATTTATCATTTACAAATGTTCGAAAAATGTGTTTGCTCAAGAATGGGAATAACGCAATGTGTGAAATACCGGACACCTAGGAAGGTACATACTCGTACTTAAATTTTCCCTTATGTGTATACCTATAAGTAGGATTTACGGTCCGAATAAAACACCCATACTATTTACTGTTCTATAGCTGGTAATATATTTGCTAAAATGTACACGAACCCAACCAAATCGTTGTCACACGCTCGCGAGATCTAACTCGACCGCAACGCCATCTAGTTACGTCTTGTAACTGATGAGCGGCGTTTGATCATGCATGATCATTAACACAATGAATATTGTTGAACTGTCAAAATGAAACCCATTGCTACTGTAGCGTGTTACGCAATTATAAGAAAGAAAAGAAAGAAAGAAAATGCATTTATTTGCGGCAAACATGACGCATGAAAAAAGGACATAAAGACACAAAAAGAACAAGTTGGGGGTAAACATGCGTCACATTCACGCAAAACGGCCATCGCTCAGCATAATGCTAAGACTCTATACGAGACAGAGCCCCAGCGCTGGTTTTCAGCGGCAGCCGGCGTTGACGTGATAACGTTAACCAGTGCAGCATGCAATTATACATAAATAAATAAAAACAACAATCAAAACAAGAAAATAAAATAAACCTTTCAACATATGATTCGACACAAAACAAAAATCAAAACATGAAATAAAACATTAAAAAATATATATACAGGCTGATTTTTTAAAGACCAGCCAAATTTAAGGATGAAGTATGTGGTACAGACCATCAAACTGAACAACTTTCTCCATGGGACCAACATCGTAATCGCGAATAAAAATTCAGCCGTCCCATACATTTAGGTCGAGTAGGTATTGAAGTTTTCTATGGGACAGTTGATAAAATTTTCGCGATTACGCTATTTGTCCCATGGAGAAAGTTGTTCAGTTTGATGGTCTGTACCACATCCTTAAATTTGGCTGGTCTTTAAAATATCAGCCTGTATATGAGCAGGTGCCGCAGGGGCCGTGCAGGCCCGCAGGTGTGATATTGTGTTATACATACATACCTGTCTACTCTCCTTCCTCTTCCCCCTAGCGCGCTTTGGCCACGGCTTCTTAAGGTGTACGTAGGTGACGTGGACTCGTTTCTCACTCGCGTGCTTGAAGCATTTCCCGCACACCTCGCATTTGAACGGTTTAAGACCGGTATGACTCTGTGGACAAGCATAATTTCAATTAAAACAAGTGAATCGGCTAAAAACAGCGTTCATTTATTTACTGTCTCCAAGAAACGTACGTATACACAAGACATGACACGAAACGCGACTTACGAAGTTACGAGTTGTAGGTTCGATCCTAGACAGGCGCTTTACTTTGTGTGAATTATTTCGTCACCACTGCTCTCAAAACGGTAAAGGAAATGTTTAAAAGAGAGATCATTGAATAGTTTGCGACATAGCTATACACACAAAAAAAAAATAACTACCTTACTGTACCTTACTGCCCCTCCATCGAGGTAGCCTCACTTTACCAGGTTGAAGTTCCATCTTCCCACTTGTGTCGACACAAGTGGGAAGATGTAACTCCAGCCTGGTAAAGTGGACCACGAAATGTTACACCCTGCATGTGGAGCTATGCTGCAAACTATGCTCCACGTCCCATCCTGCCCTCTGTGTCCCAAAACAAGCAGTCAAAGTAATCTCTCTCTCTCTAAATCTCGACGACGCCGTGGAAGTGAGCCAACAAGATCTAAAACACTGTCGTGCCAGCGACACGGAGAAGAAGAAGATTGGATGGTTTAAAGTTGTGCCCCAATGCTTCAGGGCGATATGCCCTATTTGGATCCAATTCGAAGTTTTTATTCTATAGTCAAGGCCGTGATGCAGAAAACATGCGCGGTAGTCTAAAATAAGATAATGATATTGATTTTGTAACATGATTCAATCACTTTTACACGTCAAAAAGAAATTAAAACATGATGATACGGACCACCATATGCCTCTGCATATTGCTTGCAGTAGTGAAGCTCTTGGAACAGACACTGCAGGTGTGATTGCCCCTTGTAGGTCCGTGTACGCGCTGATGAGCAATTAGCCTGTACTTCCGAACAAATTGCTTGTCGCAGGCTGAGCATTTAAATTGCTTGGAGTCTGTGTGGGTCCAGCTGTGGTCTTGTAAGAGGGCTAGGCTCTGGAAATAGAAAGATGAAGCTCTGTCAAAACTTCGGCGCTGTATGAATCTCTTTGTAATGTTATTGGTCCTTTTCTAGTCAATGTACAGAGATTGATGATCGTGTAGCGCTATCTACAACGCCACATACGAAATACGCGTCATACTGACGTCACGCAAAATCGCAAAACTAGCAAATATGCAACGGCCCGACATGGATCATCGGGCAGTTGCCCACCAGAGACAACGGCTATCTGGTCGGAGGATCCTGCCTTTTCTATGGAGGAACTTTATACCCTGTTTCTTATACCTCTATAATTATAATCACCTGAAACATTTTCCCGCACACTTCGCACATGCTCTTCGACTTCATAGAAGGGTAGTTGGTTCGATTCTTGTCCGGATGCACTCGTCTGAAGTGCCTGTAGTATGACAGAGGGTCTGGCAGTTGCATTTCACACTGCAACAAGATTGAAATAAGGTTTCTATTACATTACCTCACCCTGTATTCCCTACAATACACGGATCGGATAGATTATAAATTAGCGAGAGTCATCAATGCTCTCGCTAATTGGGTAACGGCCTCGAAGTCCAGACATAATCTTGATCAGATCATATGAAGACCATGTAGATTGGTGTCTGAAATGGTCTTTTGAGGAAAGAACCACACAGATTGATTGGGCCGGTCCAGTCAGTGCACGTATTTGTCAGTAATCGTGCAGCTCAACTCAGAACTTAAGGAGCTCAACGATGCGATTCCGTGACAGTTCAAATGTGCCTAGTATATTTTTATTTATTTATTTGGCTCACCAACAATTGAATACACTGATACAAAGCTTTGAGATACATCCAATAGACTTATAGAATAGTGTACCAATTTCTTACAGATAAGCACATCATGCATTAATTATTTGTCGATTGATATCGAGTGAGTTAATTTACTCTCCAAACATAATTGTTTTTTCAACCAAATTCCAGTTAGCCTATAATGTTCCCACAGCTGGGACACAAGCCTCTTCTATTCGAGAGAGAGTGGGCTGTTATCCACCACGTCAGCCCACTGCGGGTTTGTAGATGTCACATGTCTTCGAAGTTTTGGCTCTAGGACATGTCGGATTCCTCACGATGTTTCCCTTTACCGTTCTGAGAGTAGTGGTAATGAAACACTTCACACAAAGTAAAGCGCCTGTCTGGGTTCGAACCACCACTGATCACCAAAGTAATTGGTTTATCTATCTATATAAATAAAAATGAATCACCGAAATGTATGTACGCGCCTTCCGATCGACTGCACCAAATTGGATAATTCTTTTTTTTGTGTGTGTTATTGTCAGGACAAGATTTGTATACACAATTGGACCCGGTAGGTGGCGCTGGTTTTTCGGGCAGGACGACGTCTGCGGGGGCTGCTAGTTTGATATAAATGCTTTGAGTACTAAAGAAATGACATTTGGGTAAGCCGCATAATGTCTGAAATGTTACCTGTTCACAAGCTATTGGTCCCTCAGGCCTGTATGTGTTCCGTTTCTTCTTCCCTTCCGTATCGTTGTGAATCTTACTGTTGTCGTGATCCCTATAGTTACGACGACCATGTGGTTTGCTGGTTTTACTGTAAGAATTGAATTATTATACATAACATAAACACGTGACATAATGCTGATTATGTTACGTGCTTATGTTGGCCTGTGTCCCAACAGTGGGAACGTTATAGGCTGTTATAACGTTCCCAATGCTGGGACACAGGCCTCTTCGAGAGGGAGTCAGCTGTAATACACCACGCGGGCCCAGTGCGGGTTGTAGATATAGAAATCAGAAAGGTGTGGTGAAACTTAGGGGTGTGACTATCAAACTGAACAATTTTCTCCTTGTGACATCGTAATCATTCAGCGAAAATATTATCTTTGGATGAGGAATTCTTTGTTCTGTTGCTACTTCAGAATACCAAGTTGAACCGATTTGATCGATCACATCGATGCTCCCCGTCGACCGCGATGTGAAAACAAAATATTTTGTTTTCACGTAGGCATGGAGGTAAACCCCCGAGCAGCCCGCGATGTATCGCAGTGAAGTATCCTTCGGTATGTGCGTGCGTGACTATTAGCATGCATTTGTTTTACCTAAATGTGATATCGAGTTAGCGAGCTAAACTGCGATCGCGAGGTATCGCAGTGAGGCGTCTTGGACATGCAGTTACCCTAAGTTTGCGATGCTTCCGTACTTACATTTCATCGCTGTGTTTAGTTGATAACTGCAAATGTCGTTCTAAAGCCTCCTTACTTATAAATTGTAAATTACATTTGGTGCACCACGGACCGTCTGTAGGGACCTGTAGAAGATAGATGTAGTCTTTTATTTATCAGAAAAATGCTGTAGTTTGTCAAATGGAAAATACGTATATATGCGCCAAGACTTATAAGGTCATCGGTCCACCTTGTGGGAGGCCTTCCAACGATACGTCTTCCGGTACGCGGTCGCCACTCCAGCACCTTTCGGCCCCATCGGCTATCTGTTCTGCGAGCAATGTGCCCTGCCCACTTAAGTTTGGCAATTCTTCGGGCTACGTCGCCGTCTGTTACCTAGGTCTGGTCACCAAAGGAAGTAACCAGGGTCGTCGGATATTGTTGATGTTTAGTAAGAAACCGATGATGTTTTCGAATAAAATTTAATTTAGTTAATAGAAAACAAACAGTTCATTTATTGAATTAAATTTCATTCGAAAACATCCATCGGTTTCTAACTAAACTTCAACTATATCCGACGACCCTGGTTACTTATCTCCTTTGGTGACTGTACATAAGGTTTCCTTGGTGTACTTACTTGATGATCATCAAACCGGTGTTTCAACTTCTTATGAAGCCCTAGTCCCTTGTCGCTGACGAAGGAGTAGCCACACAACTGACACACGATGTCTGAAGGGTGCTTTATGCGGATGTGGCTCATGTAGGTAGATAGTTTACTGGAAATCGATAATAATAATTAATAACGAACCACTATAGCCACCCAAACCCATAGCCATTGTTTCCGTGTTCTGCAATAGTCTTGCACTTGGGATAATCTTCGGTGGTGCCTCCTCCTTATGTAAAATTGTCTAAGGGACCTCTGCGAGTTGGCTTCGGCCCCAGCCTCGCCATACAAAGGTACGGGACCCCGGGGCCTCGAAATATGTCAAAGACATTTGAATATTAAATATACTTATAAACAATGTAATAAAACCGGCCAAGTGCGTGTTAGATCACGCACAATGAAGGGTTCCGTAGTTGGGATGAATTTATCCCTAGAACAAACTTAACTTTGTAGTTGTGAAAATGTTCTGCCATATATTAACACGTTTTATTATATTTTTTTCTTATGTCAAACTAAAATTTTTGCTGTACTAGTGCTGCAAATTTCATGATTCTAGGTCAACAGGAACTACCCTATAAGAACAGGTAAAAAACTCCACGGACACTCTTTTAAATTCTTTTTAACAGAGCTTTAGACTGCTAACCGATACTATATCAGACATCAACAAATTACACTGTACTTACTCAAAATTCTCCATACAATGTGGACAAACATATTTAGTGCCATTATGATATTCCTCGTGTAGTTTAGCTGCATGCCTGAAAATTAGCATTCAAAAGTAATCTTTACATAGTATATAACAGTTGCTGTTTGTGTCTGTGTGACCGCTTATATACATAGGTTCTCAACGTGGGCGATAATGCCCCTCGCGGGTGTTTGAGACTTTCAGGGGGGCAGTAAAAGACCCAGAAAAAATACAGGCTGATTTTTTAAAGACCAGCCAAATTTAAGGATGTGGTACAGACCATCAAATTGAACAACTTTCTCCATGGGACCAACATCGTAATCGCGAATAAAAATTCAGCCGTCCCATACATTTAGGTCGAGTAGGTATTGAAGTTTTCTATGGGACAGTTGATAAAATTTTCGCGATTACGCTATTTGTCCCATGGAGAAAGTTGTTCAGTTTTATGATCTGTACCACATCCTTAAATTTGGCTGGTCTTTAAAAAATCAGCCTGTATATATCCCTTACAACTATACAAGCTGTTGTTTTGCATCCTCGTCAAATTTCAGGAGGCTGTTATGAAGGACATAAATAATCAGATAAAATTACGAGCCCTGGTAAATAATGAATACATACTTGTTGTTTTAGTTATTTAAGTTTGACAGTATTTCAGAATACACCACTTTCAATGAACAGAATCGCGTTATGGTATCGTATAAGCGGCCGCGTTTCAAATTGCGTGTCCCACACATGCCGATTTCCGAAAATTAGAAAATAAAAACCTACTTATTTTATTATTGATTCGTGTCGAGAATCAGTAGCATAGTTAGGTACCTCCTTGATTTGACGAGGATGCAAAACGACACCTTGTATTAACACGTACGGTACACGTAGATACACGTTTATATATAGCGTATAATAAAATAATAATTTAGTTTATAATATACGTTTACATCGTGGCAATAGCTGTTTCAGATTCGCGACAGACGGTGGGTAAAAAAATTGGGGTGTTCTAGAAAAAAAAAACACAAAGTGGGCGGTGGGCAAAATAAAGTTGAAAGCCTATGGCTTAGATTTTCTAAACTACAAAATGGATTTTAATGCGGTTTTGATTTACATTATAATCAAACTTTAGAGGTATGAGGAACTGGGTGGAAAGTTCACTCATCCCCCATAGAGAAGGGAGGATCCTCCAACCAGACGGGTGTTGTGTCTGGCGGGCAACTGCCCAACGATTGATGTTGGGAAGTATACATATTCTAATTGCGCGGTAAACTCTGCTTGCGAGATGCAGGATTTGCGTGACTTCAGTATGTCGCGTTGTTCGCATATGGCGTTGTAGATACCGCTACAAAACCATTAATTTAATAGATCTTATTTTACAAGACTTATTTGAGGGCCTTAGTACACCTCCGCCGCGAAAATAATTATGGGAAACCGCTTTACGAATCAGCTAAGAAACAATATTACATTAACTCGCAATTCGAGTAGCGGAACATCATAAGAGTCAGTTAAATTGTAGCAATCGGAGTAAAATGTTGTCGCTTTCGTCTATAGGTCTACTACGGACCTCTTAGATTAGTTTTTTCCGTAAAATCAAAATACATTTTAGAAAAAAAAAAAACTCTTTTAAACTTGTCGACTGCCATAGATACGCGAAACAATCGCGGCACCGCAACAAAACAGCGGGCTGAGCGCGGTAGTGTAACTGGCTTCCGATCGGCAAAATCACGCGGGGAAAGAGAGAATCATGATCAAATCTGTGTGTTAGAACAGGCAGTTTCGCTTGTCATACAACGGACAAGTCATGGCTGAACTTCTACAGTTTCGCTGCTATGATTTCGCGACGGAGATGTGATACCCGCCTGTATAACAATATGCCATATAATTTAGTTCAGTGTATTACGTTTCTCTGTTCTGTACCTAATGTTAATTACTTTCCATACTATTGTATAGAATCAAGTTCTTCTTACTGAACAGACTGTCTGACAGCTGTGCTGCTGGGGAGTTTGTTGCCGCACTTCCTCTTCCTAGCTAAAGCACAAGGAAGTTAAAGTCTTACGTAATTTTGGCGTTCAAAAAGTGCTGATTCGCAGCCTTATTTGAATAAATGAGTTTTGTTTCTTTATATTATCAATATACAGAGTGGCCATCGACGCGCAAACTGTAATCATGAATTCAGCGCATGATTCTAACCCCATTTTTTTTTTTTTGAGGATGGGAAATCATGACCCCTCCCGCTCTGGGTGGAGCAGAAGGGAGTGTCAGACTCTTACTGACTAAAACCCACCCGTGTTCCTTCCCTAGCCCTTTATGTACCAGGGCAGCGGTAACCCTTTCGGACGATCCCGCTACATTCTAGAGCCCCTAGGGTAGATATTTTTCGTCAGTTGCTTCAAAAAATAAGTCATCTTATTCATAGAAAAGTGCAATACCGCGGTTAAAAAGTATGGAACAGCATTTAATAAACGGTGAATCATTTCGACGCAGGCGATCCAGAATCAAGTACTGAATCCACAGTAGTTGCGCGTCGATGATGCCACCCTGCAAGTATAAATACTAACCTCCTAAAGGTCACATAGTTACATCTCTTACAAGAAAACTTCTGCATATGACTGGTTGTATGGTTTCTAAGCGCTTGCAACTTTTTGAAGCGTATCTTGCATATAGCACAGCTGTATATTCCACATTGCTGAAAAAAATATGGAAGTTATGTTTTTGGTCTCGTAAAAAGTTGTCAAGCGAAACAAATAATATATGGACTGTTCCAAAAGTACCTGATGAAAGTGTAAACAAACCCTGTTCAGGTTAAATTCTTACGCAATCGCGCAGTAAAGGGTATTTATTGCTAACACTGCCATCTGCATTTAGAAGGTTTCAACATTATATTTCACCATTTTTTCCAAAAATGATGGATAAAATTATTAAATTGCAATTGAATAATTCAACGACGACAATTGAGGTTATAAAAGTGAACTCAATTGTAAAATGAAAAACTGAATTTCATATTCAAATCAAAGCACTCAATTTGTAAGTCTACAAATTGGCATCCACAGGTACGTTTTCTGATCCATGTGTTTGGCAATGACGCCAGTCCCTTGGATCTACATTATACCAGTCGACAGCGATGCAGACGAATTTTTCGATGCCATATTTTCATTTGCGAATAGTTTTAGTTAAGTTAGGATATTATACAGTTATTCTTATGAATTCATTAGGTACACGTTGTTAATTATGTTATATATAGATATATTCCTTTCTAATTCTAAATAAATTATAGGTAGTCGATTTGTTTACATTTTCTTCAGATACTTTTGATACAGACTATAGAGACAAAATTGGTACTTACATCCGTATGCCTTATCATATGTCCTTTATAAGCATCTTTATCTAAAAACCCTTTAAAACATTCATTACACTTAAACCCAGAATTCTTGTAATTAGTAGAAAACTGTCTTTTATTAACCTCGTACATTTGTTCTTCCTGATTCAAGTCCTTAATATTAAAAATATCATTATTCAATACTTCATTCGCTGGCTTGCAACGTCCATCTTTTTTTAATACTTTTTTATCTTTCTTTTTAACTTTTTTCGTTGTTTTTTCTTTTTTTAGTATATTATTATCGTCGCTAGAATCGATATCGTTATATGTCAGTGTGTCATCTCCTAAATCTAAGTTTGGTAAAGTAATCTGTTGAATTTCTTGTGCTTTATTCTCCTTGGCACTGGGGCTGGGGTTGGTTTCGTGATCGCTGCAGTGGACAAAATGATAGTCTGCGTGATCGGATTGGAATGTTCTCGTCTGAAGGTTTGGTGCGGCTACCGTAGTGCCTGCACACTCATCGAGGGGTTGCTGAAAACAAACATACCATCATTCTCCTGCCCATTTAGTTGATATTCGTGCAACATATGTTTTTCTTCCATACTCCTCTATTAATCGTCATCTCAAGTCACCTCCTTTCTAGTCATATCATCTTTCACACAGTCCATCCCTAATTTCTTTGGTCTTCCCATAGTCTTATCCAGCCATCCACATTCATACTCAAAACATTCCTCACGACTCACGACATTTTCCTCATTCCTCCGTATCACATGTCCATAAGACACATGAGACATGTGTTATAAGAACTCAGAAAATAAAAGGGTAATTTGCCAAATTACTTAAGCTGTTCTTTCTCAAGAGTTTGTAAACCATGTTTGTTAATTTATTACCTACTTTGTAAGGTTATTAAGTGGAAAATAAGAGTTAAAGGGAGTTTTGCCAAATTACTTAAGCTGTTCTTTCTCAAGAGTTTGTAAACCATGTTTGTTAATTTATTACCTACTTTGTAAGGTTATTATGTGGAAATTAAGAGTTAAAGGGAGTTTTGCCAAATTACTTAAGCTGTTCTTTCTCAAGAGTTTGTAAACCATGTTTGTTTATCTATTACCTACTTTGTAAGGTTATTAAGTGGAAATTAAGAGTTAAAGGGAGTTTTGCCAAATTACTTAAGCTGTTCTTTCTCAAGAGTTTGTAAACCATGTTTGTTAATTTATTACCTACTTTGTAAGGTTATTAAGTGGAAATTAAGAGTTAAAGGGAGTTTTGCCAAATTACTTAAGCTGTTCTTTCTCAAGAGTTTGTAAACCATGTTTGTTAATTTATTACCTACTTTGTAAGGTTATTAAGTGGAAATTAAGAGTTAAAGGGAGTTTTGCCAAATTACTTAAGCTGTTCTTTCTCAAGAGTTTGTAAACCATGTTTGTTTATCTATTACCTACTTTGTAAGGCTATTAAGTGTCCGCACTTGTAAATCTGGTTTTCTTTTTTGTACTGTTTGTTCCGTTCCCACAAAACGGTTATTGTGAAAACGGTTTTTGTGGAGCATAGTTTATAAGCAAGACTTTTGTAAACTTACCATTAACAAAGAAATATATACATATATACCATGACAACCGATTTCCACACAACTTTTCAGTCACCGGTGCCCATTTCAGACTCCCTTTTGTGCACTCATTCCTTATTCTATCCATTCGCGTAACACCACACATCCCTCTTAGCATTGTGCGAACATATGCTCAACAACTTAAATAACGCAATAAATGTTGTTGAACAGTCAAAATGAATGCCAGCCATTGTTACTGTTACAACACGCATACGCAATTACTCCGCAGGTTTTGGAAAAGGGTGATTTGAAATAAAACATTTAAAATATCTATAATTAATTTATTTGTAAATAAAATATATCTTATAATGTCATAAGTTGCACTTGATTTATTAAATATTATAATATAATATGCCTTAAAGCAAAGATTACATTATTACTGTTTCGAGACAAATATGTACATGGTGAGTTAGTCAGCAACATCCCCCAATCCATAGTATAAACATAATTTATTGCTACAAGGTGTGGGACCGAGTCTGATACCGAATTAACCCGATGCGATCAAGTTTATTTATAATCGATGATTATTATACAGGGTTAGTTTTCAAAGACCAGCCAAATTTAAGGATGTGGTACAGACCATCAAACTGAACAACTTTCTCCATGGGACCAACATCGTAATCGCGAATAAAAATTCAGCCGTCCCAAACATTTAGGTCGAGTAGGTATTGAAGTTTTCTATGGGACAGTTGATAAATTTTTCGCGATTACGATCGTGGTCCCATGGAGAAAGTTGTTCAGTTTGATGGTCTTTACCACGTCCTTAAATTTGGCTGGTCTTTGAAAATAAACCCTGTATATGTCACAGCCAACTGGTTTAATTAGCCGTTTAGTTAACCGCCTAGGCTTTTAACTAAACGGCGGCCGGCGGCAACTAACGGCCTGAATGATATTGAATAAATTATAGTTTAGGTTGGAACTGAACTCAAACACGTGGGAGCCGAATTGGTCGCAGTAACTAAGACAGGGCACCCCGACCTAATGGGTTAGTTTAGATCTGTGATCAACCGCGTACGAGCCGAGAGAGCGACTAGAATCAATTTTATTTTTATTTTATTTTTGACGTTCAAAAGTGCCTTTTATGTGCCTATTTGAAATAAATGATTTGACTTTGACTTTGAAGCGAGGCGAGCGCTACTTCCAAAGGCCAGGCGATATACACCGTGTTCTTCACGTTATCCATAAACTTTGGCCAACGCTTCTATAGCTTTTACAAATCAAATCTAACACAGGAAGTAGTACTTAAAAAGGCTTCGTTACAATGATATTTGAAATTTAATTAAATGAAATTTAATGGAGCTATGCAGCAAGAAAGGGTCTTAATTTGGCCAATGTTGCCGCTTATTGCAATTAAAATGATAAATCTATCAAATGCTTCGGATAAAGAGATAAAGAGGCAAGCGAATCGGGTGATTTACGTCAAGGTATATAGTTTGTATGAAAATTAATTAACAATAAAAATTCATTAATGTGTCCATAATGAAAAATGCTTATTTCCATACTTAACTTTAAGCAACATCCTAGTAATATTATAAATGCGAAAGTTTGTATGGATGAATGGATAGATGGATGTTTGTTACTCTTTCACGCAAAAACTACTGAACGGATTTGGATGAAATTTGGCACAGAGATGGTTTATAACCAGAATTAACATATAGAATACTTTTTATGGCGATATTTCCACGGGATCGAAACTTATGCGGGTGAAACCGCGAGGCGCAACAGGTTTTCTGAATAAAGGAGAATGTAGCTAATGCGATTGCACTCGCACGACTGTGTCGGGTCCTATCTCTGTCCTTGTCTATCGGAAACTACAGACATACCTAATCAGCATATAATGTTCCCACTGCTGGGACACAGGCTTCCTCTCGGCGAGAGGTATCGGTAACAGTTGGTAAGCAACTGTGACCACAGATGTGTGAATTTTGTTGCATGAAATTGTGCAGTAAGTTTATCCAAGTCTACAAGAGTTTCCATGGAGTTTTTTGCCCGTTCTTCTCCTTAGGAACCTACTACGCTTTGGAATAGGCTATAACTAGTCTCATCTCTCTGACTGTCCGACTCTTTGACAATTCCAAAGTGACTATTGTGGCGGCATCTACATGGCCACATGCGAACTACGCAATACACTGACGTCACGCAAAATCCTGCATCACGCAAGTAGAGTTCTCCGCGCAACTAGCTTATGAACAACGTCCCGACATCAATCGTCGGGCAGTTGCCCACCAGACACGACACGCGTCTCGTCGGAGGATCCTACCTTTTCTATGGAGGATCAGTGAACTTTAAACCCTGTTCCTCATACCCCTATACTGTAATTGGTTTAATTGAAATAAATGCTTTGATTCCTGGGTGTCAAAGTGATTTCCATAAACAGAATAAACAATTTCATTTCGTCCTTAACACAGACGTTGCTGACTAAATACACACCACATAGACAAGGTGAAGGCGACAATACGACAATAAATTATACTTCAAATCAGAGGGGCAATTCTCGTAATTTTAAGAACATTCACAGTCTGATCTCAGTCTGTCAAAAATACCTCTAATTTCCCTACATTTTGGCATTTGTTTGTCGCCGAGATGAGACTGCGACTAGATTTTGAACGTTTTAAATTACGAGAATTGGCCTTCAGAATTCTAAGAAATATACTTAATAATTTTGTCACTATACCTAGTCGAAAATTGACAAAACCCATCGTCTGCCTATCACTACTATTTAGTTTGTTTGAAAAAAAAAAAAAACGCTTTTTTAATATCGATAAAAATAATCCTATGCATTAAATACATGCCTCGAATACACTAGACCAATGGAGCGACATGCTGCGGACCATGGCGCTCGACAACTACTTGAATATCCCGAGAGAATGTCGCGGAACATTTTGCAGGCGTACAAATGACGCGACACTGACGCGGGACGCGTGCGCTCGCTCTCGGAGCGGGAGCAAGCAACATGTCCCGCGTCACGTAAAATGTTTCGGAACTTGTTGCGGACACTTTGCAACGTTGAAGCGACACGTAGATTGAGTGTTGCGCGTCATGTTGCGGGACAGTAGTGTATCCAAGGATTTAGGCGCCATCTCCACGGGCGAGAGAATCGCGGCGATAGTCTAGCCGTGCCATCTAATTCTCGCCGCGATGATATCGCCGAGTGTAGATACGTTCTAAGAGAGTGTATAGAAATAAGTGGCACGATGATAAAATCGCCGCGATTCCCTCGCTCGTGGAGACAGCCCCTTAGTGTTGTGTGGAGTGAGGTAACAGCCCTGACTTCTGAGTTCTATGTAGGTCTCGGGTTCGAACCAAAGGC
This sequence comes from Apamea epomidion, assembly GCA_947507525.1. Taxonomy (NCBI): domain Eukaryota; kingdom Metazoa; phylum Arthropoda; class Insecta; order Lepidoptera; family Noctuidae; genus Apamea; species Apamea epomidion. The sequence goes on from OX382255.1 coordinate 5,125,806, forward strand.
GGCTTTACATTGTGTAACCAATTTCATCGCCACTGCTCTCAAAATGGTGAAGGAAAACATCGTGAGGAAACCGGCATGTCCTAGAACCAAAAATTCGAAAACTTGTGACACCTATCAAACCGCACTGGACCCGCGTGGTAGATTACAGCCCACTCCCTCTCGAAGAGAGGAAGCCTGTGTCCCAGCAGTGGGAACATCTTATTATGCATAAGTATTGCGAGTGTTATCATTTATTGTCAAATTGTCGTCTCCATTTAGTATTTTAATTTTGATTTACATTACAATCAAAACATTAATATCGACCTTATTTTACAAAACTTATTTCATGTTTAAAAGAAAATATTTATTGCCACATTTACATTTTTATTTTAAGAAATAAAAACCACTTTTACCTTCTTTAGAACATTATTAAGCACGAAAACTTGAAAACATGCACTTTTATCATTTCTACCATAAAGATATTAGAAGGATATAAAATCAGAATGGAATTATCCGGAACCATGTCTGTCGAAGGAGCGATGGCCGGTGGAGCAGACGAGTCTTGAAGGCCAATTCTCGTAATTGAAATCGTTAAAAATCTTGCCGCTGTCTCATCTCGGCGACCAACAAATGTCAAAAATGTAGAGAAATTAGAGGTATTTTTGACAAATGAGAGAATGAGATCAGAATGTAAACGTTCTTAAAATGTCCCCTCTGGAGTGGAGACCACGTATCGGCAAGCGTAGTGTGGGACGCCCCCCAGCTAGATGGACGGACGACCTTAAGAAGGTGGCTGGGGGGGACTGGATGCGGAAGGTGGAGAACAGGGTGTTGTGGTGCAGTCTGGGAGAGGCCTATGTCCAGCAGTGGGCGGCGATAGACTGAGTCAATTGGTTTTAAATTCCTGTTAACGATAACGTTATAAAGTGGACGTCGACGTCCACGATAATATCGTCACAAGAAATGATTAGAGCGCACATTCGAGCCATTTCAAAGACAAGTTACATATTGTTGTCATTCTAATTAAACTGCAGCTCAATACGTCCAGACGCCAGCACAACAAGCTACTACAACCTGTCAAATTTCTTTAATAGATTTTCAACTTTATCGCTAAAGCATTAAGGTTCAAGGTTGATTGAGAAAATTTGACAGTTTCGGGTAGCGTGACCTACTGGCGTCTGTACATCTGAATCTTACAGTGCGGCCGACGAGAGAATGCGTGCGTGACAGTTGTCACTTCCATTCAAACGAATACGTGTTTGACGAATTTGATCTTTATTAGTTACTAGAATTGTCGCACTGACAAGTCAGGAACGCATTCTCTCGAAGGCCGGACTGTAGGACGTCAAAATTTTCTTCAGGCCCTTTGTATTATCACCAAAACATATCTGACCATTTTGAAACCAAAATCCCGTGCACATGATGACCACAGCTGCGTCCGTAAGTAAAACAAAAGAGGATCCTTTGTAGGTCGACTAATAATATGCGCTGCAAGCAGGAATAGTCCTTACGGTGGTCAGATATAGATTTTGGTGATAGTAACACACACTTTTTTCTTTCAAGAAACTACAGTTTATTCGCCGTGTGTAGCACGGTCGTCAGTGTTGTATGGATCACTATGGAAGCTTGTTGACAGACAAGTTTTTCTACGGCGCAGCTTATACACCGAACCGTAACGAAACCGTGCCGTGTATAAAGGGCCTTAGTGTTTTAACAACAAAATCCAATTTATTACTACGGGGTCAAGTTCAATTGGCCAGCGGAACTTCACAGACAGTCAGGGGTGTTGATATCTAATGATGATAAACCTATAGAGGTATGAGGAACAGGGTGTAAAGTTCACTCATTCTCGAGAGAAAACGGAGGGTCCTCAGACCAGACAGGTGTTGTGTCTGGCGGGCAACTGCCCCATGATTCATGTCGGGCTGTTGTATATATGCTTATTGCGCGGTAAACTCTGCTTGCGAGATGCAGGATTTTGCTTGACGGCAGTATGACGTGTAGTTCGCATGTGGCGTTGTAGATACCGCTACAATACCATTGCATACAGGGTGGCAGGGACATCGACGCGCAAACTGTAACCATGGATTCAGCACATGAGTTTAGACCCCATAGCGTCGGAATTTTACGTCGGTTATTAAAAAAAATCTTCTGTTTCATAGAAAAGTGCAATACCTACCTACGCGGTCAAAATTTATGGAACAGCAATATATTTTTTTTAATAACCGACAAAAAATTCCGACGCTATGGGGTCTAAACTCATGTGCTGAATCCATGGTTACAGTTTGCGCGTCGATGTCCCTGCCACCCTGTATAATAGAAAGAGAGAGAAATCGTGAATTTTCCGCGTCGATGTCCCTGCCACCCTGTATACGTGTGTGCTTGCAAGTATCGTGTAAGGAACTTCGTTCCCGACGGTGTCCTCCGACCGCACACGTTTATTTATGATTTATCGCCGTTTAGACATCGATCGAAGATCGCTCTTAGCGATAAAACCGCCCATTGTGTCACCCTTTGTAAAATTTCTATATTTATGTGTGTAATTTATATGGTGTACATAATATAGAGTATTCTATTCTACCCATCACGTCTGCGGAGTTTCGCTAGTCAATTTCATTTGAGCTGGTAATTCTTTTTGCTCATACGGGTATTAATATTATACAGGAGCCAGATAAGGTTCATATTTGTATGAAACACTTGCACACATCCATTTAAACGAATATGAACTTTATCTGCTCACAAAATAAGGTTGATATTCGTATGAAACTTGCTCACATCCATTTACACTAATATGAACATTATTTGCAAACAAAATAAGGTTGACATTCGTATAAAACGCAAACTTAACACACAGAAAACGTAGTTTTACGTCCTTGGTAGTTATTACTTTAAAAGAAGTCCTCTTGGGACATATACCTGTCTCGCTCACACAATGAACCTCTCCACCTTGCAATGCTGCATGTTATCGTCCATGTACTCAACGAGTCGTTTCGCTGGGAACACTTTATGAACGCGCTTCCTGTGTGTATATAAGGACGCTTTTTGCTTGAACGTCTGCTGGCAAATGTCACAGGATAGGGGACGTTCGCCGGAGTGGATGACTTCATGTTGTGTGAGGGCTTTCTTGTCCTGTAATAGTATTAGGAATGTGTTAGAGATACAAAATTTACTATTTTTCAGTGCGGGTCTATTTTCTAAGCACGAAGTCCGTAGTTTCGGTCGAAGTTACGGGCGTTATCGCGTTATCTTATGTCCGTAAGTGATTTTTGGAAAAAAACGAAAAAAAAGGCGGGAGTTACGCGGATGATTTCAATATTCCTTGAGGAGAAAATACCAATTTTTTTTTTTAAACACTAGGATTTTCTCCTGTATCGTGTGTGCGTTTACAAACATTTAAACTCACATACACAAACAGCCAGACCCGGAACAACTACTTGTAGGTCATACAAATATTTGTTCCGTGCGGGAATCGAACCCGCGACACGCAGCGCAGCAGTCAATCGCTTAACCACTGCGCCAACCGTGTCGTCCAATGGATTATTTTCATATCATGCAGGGTAGCAGGGACATCGACGTCATCGACCATGGATTCAATACATGCTTCTGAATCCAGTCAATTATCAAAAAAACAAAAACAGCTGTTTCATATAGAAAAACTATACCTAAGCGATCTAAATGTATGGAACACAGTTATTTTTTTTTTATAACCGAAGACCGACTTCTAGAAAATGTCTAGGATCATGTGATTCATGGTTACAGTTTGCGCGTCGATGTACGCCACCCTGTATTTTGTTGTGTTATGTTAACGATAAATATTTATTTTTGATAAAAATATCAACAGCACTGTGCTTGTAAAATGTTTTTAGAAGACAGGGTTAACAAAGTGTTAAAATTATTCATCTATACAATAATAAAGCTGAAGAGTTTGTTTGTTTGAACGCGCTAATCTCTGAAACTACCAGTCGGATTTGAAAATATCTTTTTGCATTTGATTTTTGAGCCCAATTCTTGAGGAAGGCTACAGGCGACTTTAACATCACGCTAACTAGGAGCCGAGCAAAGAGAAAAAAAGTCAGAAATAATTCTAAGCGAAAACAAAGTAACAGCGGGCGATGCGATGCGATGAGACGGGGTGGGTCGGGGTACAAGAAATTTTACGCGGACGGAGTCGCAGGCGGAAGCTAGTTACATCCTACTAATATTATAAACGTGAAAGTTTCTATGGATGGATGGATGTTTGTTACTCTTTCACGCAAAAACTACTGAACGGATTTGGATGAAATTTGGCACAGAGATGGTTTATAACCAGGATTAACATATAGGTTACTTTTTATCCCGATATTCCCACGGGATCGGAACTCATGCGGGTGAAATCGCTGGGACTGCTAGTATTTTATAGAGAAAAATAGATCAAGTACTTACAGTAAATCCCTTCCCACATTCTTGACAGACATGGTTCCTCGGTTTCTCTTTCTTCTGACCATGGACTCGCATCATATGCTTTTCTACATTCGCTCTAGACGCTATCGGCTGAAAGTAAAGAAAATTATATTTATGATGTGGAGATAGTCAATTAAAAGTATATTAATCCAATGCATTGGAGTTTTTTTATAAATGCTAAAATCAAAATTAATAAAAATATATAATAAACATCCAAATTGAGAATCTCCTCCTTTTTTGAAGTCGGTTAAAAAGTGATTTTTCCAAACAAACTAAATAGTAGTGATGAGCCGACTATGGGTTTGGCCGATCTTTGACTATAGCAGTGTTCATAATCTCAGATACATACATTCCATCGCCACTTAATCAGTTATCTACTTTAGTTTAATGTATTCTAAGTTGATTTTTGAGTGACAAAAAGGTCCTAATAGGTTTTTGGTTGCAATTTGAACCTTGTTGAGTATGATATTCAGTTTGTTGTTTTTAATTCCATTTTATAAGATAACACAAAAAAACAAAATAATATCCTAAATTAACTAAAACTATTTACAAACTAAAATATAGCGTCGAAAAATTCATCCACATCGCTGTCGACTGGTAATGTACCCAAGATGTTAATGTTTGTTGTTCCATAACTTGAAAATTATCTCAAATTTCTGGCTCTAATTTACACAATTTGGAGACGACAATAAATGAAAATACTAATCATAACCATCTGCCTAGCGTTTTCCCAACTATGTTGGGGTCAGCTTCCAGTCTAACCGCATGCAGCTGAATACCAGTATTTTACATGGAGTGACTGCCTATCTGACCTCCACCACCCAGTTACTGGGTAATACGACACCGATAATATAAATGAAAATACTAATACATAAGAGTACTTTTGAATTACTAAAAAATCTTAGCATCGATATTAACAAAGTGATTTTAACAAAACAAACTAAATAGTACTGTAGTGACGGGCCCACTATGAGTTCTTCCAATCTTTGACTAGTCAGTGTCTAAACTATTAGATATATTTGGTTGAATTTTTGTTTTGGACTGCTATTGATATACACTGTTAAATTTTGATCGTTTTAATCCGTAAAAGGGTTCATTGTACTCATCATTATGAACGACTTTTACTACCGGACCAACCCTGAAATCGTGAAAAAAAAAATCTGTTGATCCATAGATTTATGTACGCATAACTCGACATAATGTATGGATCAACTGATTTTTTTTCACGATTTCAGGGTTGGTAGTAAAAGTTGTTTATAATGATGAGTACAATGACCCCTTTTAAGGATTAAAACAATCAAAATTCAACGGTGTATACGAAGTTTAATTTGTTGTCGTATTGTCGTCTCTACCTTGTGTCTCCACTACCGGTAGAAAAAAAAAAACAATAGTTCATACAAAACATCCCAAGTTCAAAACAGACGTTTAGATTATTTTCCCATTATTTTCCGGAAATCTTTTCAAATATTTTCTTTCCCTAAAAACCTAATTCCGACTATTAGGAACATTATAAAACAAAAAAATAGCCACATCTGTCGGCTCTCGTGATGCGCTTACCAGCGAACAGTATTTAATTTTTATTTATATAGATTTAAAAGGTATGAAGAACTTATCTTCTTTTAAAAACCGGCCAAGTGTGAGTCCGTTCCGTATCACCGTAAAATATTTAACACTACATTTTTTTTAAACACTTTTCTTGTATTTTTATTATTTGTATTTAACGATGTAAATAAAATTGTACGATCGATTGTACGAAAACGAAGTAATTGCGCGGGCAGGGGATGCAAGATGAACAAGAAATGACGCGCGGACGAAATCGTATAATAAGGCGGTAAGTATCAATAAGAATTCTCCATTGACCTATAATAAACAAGTACGCTAAACTAAATATACTATATGAAATGACAGTAGTTTTTTGTGCCGAAAGCGCCCCCGCACGAGCGTCTCAGGAACTAAAATTGATACATTGTTGCAAATGGCCGTCGTGTTGTTTTGGTACGTCTCTGATGATTTAGGTCAAAATCTTGGAATAAGACTCGTTTGTGAATTTTGTGTTTACTACGAGATATTTAGAACATTTTTATCATGAGAGTATGCTCATTTTACCCCCAACTTGTTTTTTTTGTGTGTTTATGTCCTTTTTTCATGCGTCATGTTTGCCACAAATAAATGCATTTTCTTTCTTTCTTTTTGTAAAACTCAGTATCAAAACGATTAGTTCCGCGGACGCCCACGTTGCTATCAGCGCCAAAATGGCGAAAATCAAATGACTTCGTTTTCGTTTTGTCATTGATAGTTTGATATCCAGCGTACTTGTACAGTATAGGTCAGTGGAATACTTGTAATCACAAGAAGCAAAACTCATGGAGAAAATATCAATAGGATAATCTGTCAAGTTGGACCTTTCATTATATTGCCTTGCCATACCTGTTAGTGGGCTATGAAATGTGGTATTTAACGTGGACGGAGGCAATTCAAAGATACGATGATGACCTAATTTAAAATAGTTTACCAATTATATGTGGTAGCTGACTATGCTAAACATACCTTCTCACACACAGGACACTTGTGCACAGTCTTGCCAAGGTGCTGGTAGTTGAAATGGTCCTGCATCGCTTCCTTCGTCGGGTAGCCTTTATTGCACATTGGACACGGGAACCTGGACAACAAAGTATAAAAATAATTATCGTCGTGGAGGGCGGATTTTTTATTAATGTACTAGCAGCGCCTCGCGGTTTTACCCGTATAAGTTGCGATCAGGTAGGTTTTTTTTTAAACGTTACCCCACTCTAGGAATTACCCCTGTATCGGTGCGTTTACAAAAATTTAAACTCACATACACAAACAGCCAGACCCGGAACAACTATCTGTAGGCAATACAAATATTTGTTCCGTGCGGGAATCGAACCCGCGACACGCAGCGTAGCTGTCGATCGCTCAGCCACTGCGCTAACCGTGTCGTCGAAATCGAGATAAAAAGTATCCTATGTGTTAATCCTGGTTATAAACTGCTAAATGCCAAGTTTCATCCAAATCCGTTCAGTAGTTTTTGCGTGACAGAGTAACAAACATCCATCTGTCCTCACAAACGTTCGCGTTTATGATATTAGTAGAATGTTCCCCGAAGTAATGTAACTCGAAGACGGCTGGACAGATTTGGAAAATTCTTTCTTTTTTTTTAAAGGGTAGACTGCGTCAATTCCGGAGCACGACATCTGCTAATAACGTATTTTCTATGACACAATGTACGAAACCGCGCAGTGGGGATTAATAATTCATCATCTGCCTGCCTTTCCCCAACTATGTTGGGGTCGGCTTCCAGTCTAACCGGATGCAGCTAAATACCAGTACTTTACATGGAGCGACTGCCTATCTGACCTCCACGACCCAGCTACTTACTAATACGATACCGCTTGGTAAGACTGGTTGGCAGCCTTTCGGGCTTCTGACGACCCGTAACGACTGTCAAAGATACACGAATAACAGCCGGGACCAACGGCTTAACGTGCTTTCCGAGGCACGGAGGGGTGTTGGTATGTGAAGATGGTTACCCATCCACGGACCAACCGCGGCAAGCGTAGTTAACCTGATCGATCGACCCGTGCGGCTGATATTAGTTAGCCACAAGCCTCTCCCCTCAGGAATAATAATTATTATACAGAATTGGGCCCTGTTAAAATTTCATTCGGAAAACTTGTGTGAAGTAAGCTTCAAGTGAGCTGTCATTTAACCTGATACTAGGGATTGACACTATTGACAGTTCACTTCAAGATCAGTTCGCCTAAGTTTTCACGGTGAGATTTTTACAGAATAGGTCTGCAGGTCAGGATCTAATGATGGGATCCTGGAGAAATCGAGGGAACTCTTCAAATATAGGCAGACCTATCGCGACTTGGATATTTTTTTGTTGTGGCAGCAACGAAAAAGTGAAAAAACAAAAACTTTAATTACCAAAGTCTGTGTCTTTGATTTCGTATTTTCAGTTTTTACCACTATGTAGTTATTTATGCAGGTAAGAGGAACAGGGTGTAAAGTTCACTCATTCTTCATAGAAAAGGAAGGATCCTCCGACCAGACGGGTGTTGTGTCTGGTGGGCTCCTGTCCGACGATTATTATTATTTCCTTTTTTTAAATATGGTCTCGCAGTTCAACCTATGAGGTTGTCGTCTGCTTAACTGGGCTTGCCTGTGGATGCCTTCATAAATTAAGGCCTCCAGCCAGAGCTTAAAAAACTTAAATACTAAGCGACTACACGCTATGGGCGCCCCCTGTGGGGTACGGGCCTCGGCTTAGGGCGGCGCTGGGAGAGAGCAGCAAGGGACAGGCTGGATCGGAATCAGGCCCGATGTTTTTTTTTTCTAAACACGTCTGCCCACAATAGGAATTTCTCCTGTATCGTGGGTGCGTTTACAAACATTTAAACTCTAACTCACATACACAAACAGCCAGACCCGGAACAACTACTTGTTTAAAAATATTTGTTCCGTGCGGGAATCGAACCCGCGACCCGCAGCGCAGCAGTCAATCACTTAACCACTGCGCCAACCGTGATTGATGTCGGAACGTTGTATATGCTAGTTGCGCGGGGAACTCTGCTTGCGCGATGCAGGATTTTGCGTGACGTCAGTGTAATATAGATACCGCCACATATATTTTTTTAGAAGTCGCTTATTTTTTTTTTAAAGTAAGAATACTTGTCTGTATTTATAAAAGCAAACGTAATTACTTGAACACTTGGTCGGACGCGTGCGCCCTGGAGTACTTGAGATGCGCCTGGTAGGTGGCGAGGTGAGAGAATGTCTTGTTGCACTCCTCGCACTCGTACCGACTCTTGTTCTGGTGGCGCTGTATGTGGTACTTGAGCTGTATGACGCGCACCATCTTGTGGCAGATCGTGCACTCTGCTCGGGGTAGAGGACCCTCGTGGAGTCTGAAAATTGAGAAAAGTCGTGTTAAAACAGTATACAATTGAAAATGCACGGATTAATTCATTATGACAATGTGTTGGAACGTGGAAGTTAGGCATCGTTTTAAAAGCGGTTTATGTTGTTCTGAGTCGTTTCGATAAATTTATTTATTTACATACTAACGAAGGTCTATCACGCGGCCGTCTCACTATACAGAGTTATTTTTTAAAGACCAACCAAATTTAAGGATGTGGTACAGACCATCAAACTGAACAACTTGCTCCATGGGACAAATAGCGTAATCGCGAAAATTTTATCAACTGTCCCATAGAAAACTTCAATACCTACTCGACCTAAATGTATGGGAGGGCTGAATTTTTATTCGCGATTACGATGTTGGTCCCATGAAGAAAGTTGTTCAGTTTGATGGTCTGTACCACATCCTTAAATTTGGCCGGTCTTTGAAAAATAACCCCGTATTTGTCAGTATTTTTTTAGTTTATTTTTGCAATATTACTCAACTCACACTATTTATGTACATATTCGTTACAATTCTTTATTTGTCACATATTTATCTTATTTAAGTATGCATACACACGTCACGTTGCAGTGTAAAACTGATTTACATCCGTCACCTGACACATCAGGTCCAGTTGAAAACCAGCGTCAGGCACTAGTTGTCTGGCATTTTTGCTGAACTGGGCCTTTTTGGTGCAGCCGTGAGGCACACTTTCCTGCTAACTCCTTACATCGGTCTTAATACTTCCTATTTGTTTTTTTATTAGTTGTTATCAGAAGGCCAATTCTCGTAATTTAAAACGTTCAAAATCTAGTCGCAGTCTCATCTCAGCGACAAACAAATGTCAAAAACTTGTCAAAATGTAGGGTAATTAGAACTATTTTTTGACAAATTGAGACTGAGATCAGACTGTGAATGGTCTTAAAATTACGAGAATTGCCCCTCTGATGTATAAATCTGGTGTATTGTGTGTCTTTTAGTTTGTACTAAATAAATGTTTTTTCTTTCAAAATTGTGTATCTTCTAGTATAGTTTAAGCATGGATGAATTCAGCTCATTTATCCAAACGCGCCACCATGGATTCAGTACATGATTCTGAACCCTTTGCGTAGAAATGTTTTCTTCTTAAGTTTTGAGTTGAGCTGCATGGAACCTGGCGAGTCAGTGCACGCATTTGTCAGTAACAAATCCGTGCACTGACTGGCCAGGTCCACTCAATCTGTGTGGTTCTTTCCTCAAAAGACCATTTCAGACATCAATCTACATGGTCTTCACATGATCTGGTCTGGACTTTGAAAGAGACTGTGACCTCTGAGTTTGTTTCGGCCTTTCTTCTCAGAATACAGATAAGAAGCGCCGACCTCATTTAGTTTTAAACGTATAAAAGTGTTTCTACAAACCTACTTACAGAAATAAAATAATTTATCAGTGTAGATGTGAAGGCTTACTTGAGATGTGTAGCCAAAGTAGTTCTGTTCACGAAACGTTTCTTGCAGTGATCGCATTGTAGGCCCTCTCTGTGGAAGCGAGCCACGTGGTTCTTACGGGCGCGGGAGTTCCTGCAATGGAACAACATTTTCATTAATAATAATAAAAAATATCTATCGAGGCTCTCGTTAGGCGGTTGGATCAAGAGCCTGATTCAAAAGGCAGTACTCCTCGATACGGCTCGCATTGTGAGGAGGTTCCTGGCTCTGGAGCCCTTACCACCGGTAGCTTGGAATCTGCTCCCGACATCGGTGGATCACTATTTTTTATACTTTTTTATTATATTTTAAGAATTATTTAAAAATGTAATTAGATGTGTAAATAGATGAATAAACCAAATAATAATCAAATATATAAACGCACGCACTTCTGCCATTGGCGTGAGCAAAAAAGTTGGACGGCATGCTAATCTGGAAGCAGTTCTAGGTTCAATCAACTTAGCCTATCGCAGTACACTGCTGGACATAGGCCTCCCCAAGACTGCATTTTGCACATAACGCTAACATATTAGAGTTGGTGTGTTTGAGTGTGCCCGACAGACATGTGTGGCGGCGAGGGCGGCCCTGCAGGCCGTCCCGCGCGCCGCACTAATCTATTGGATGAGGCGCCCCTGACGCGGGCGCTTCGCACTCTTAACCTAGTAGCAGAGGAGATGGACATTTTTGCCTGTGCACTGAGTGTATTCACAAGGATAACATTACATGTAATGAGTTTTAGAAGTATATTAATATTATAAGGTTTGCTTCACTATTGCATTGGGTTGTACTTGTAATAATAGTTGTAAATGATTAAATAAATAAAATTTTCTTAACAAAAATAAAAGTCGTTTCCCAACAATACTGGCTGCTGACTGGACAGGTCCTCTCAATCTGTGTGGTTCTTTCCTCAAAAGACCATCTCAGACATCGACCTACATGGTCTTCATATGATCTGACCAAGATTATGTCTGGACTTTAAAAGAGACTGTGACCTCTGAGTTTGTTTCGGCCTTTCTTCTCAGACTAGTCAGATAGGAAACGCCGACCTCATCTAGTTTTAAAATATGATTGACGTGTAAAAGTGTTTGTACAAACCTACTTACAAAAATAAAATCATTTATCATTTATCAATAATTTTTGTGCAATGTTACTTAGTTTGATGTAGTTGATGGCTATGTGATGGGTCTTTGTACACCCTGTATAGTTTGTAACGCTTACTTGAAGAACATGTCGCATTCTAAGCACTGATACACTTCTATGGAAGTCTTGGACAGCAGTTTACGAAGATCGCCAGGCTTGGGAGGAGACGCGTTGGCTTCCTTCTCTTTTTCTTTTTTTTTTCTGCCCTGGAATGCATAAATATGAATAAAATTAACGTGGCTGGAAAACTCTATCATATATGTATTGTTGCGCGCCACAATTAATACCTGGCATGTACATGGTGACATTAGCGCCATCTAGTATCGAGTAGCAGAACTAATAGTCAAGATCCTTCTAGAAATTTCGATGCTAGAACTTTCTAGAACTATCGACATCTGGTCTGCGGGACCGGTATGTACTCGAACCTTCTAGATGTTTCTAAAACAGAAGGTTCTAGAACTATCTGCGGCACTATACAGGCTGATTTTTTAAAGACCAGCCAAATTTAAGGATGTGGTACAGACCATCAAACTGAACAACTTTCTCCATGGGACCAACATCGTAATCGCGAAAATTTTATCAACTGTCCCATAGAAAACTTCAATACCTACTCGACCTAAATGTATGGGACGGCTGAATTTTTATTCGCGATTACGATGTTGGTCCCATGGAGAAAGTTGTTCATTTTGATGGTCTGTACCACATCCTTAAATTTGGCTGGTCTTTAACAAATCAGCCTGTATAAGGCCGGGATGAGCCACGACAGAATCAGAGTTGGATAAGCGATACAAGCGAATACATCGAAAGCGATCTTCAAGTGCGACTTAAGTGAAATTATGTTTTATAATTAGTGTGTTTGAGTTGTTATTAGTGTTATTGAATTAAAGTGTAATTTTCGGTAATTTATATCGGCAGTTTTAATTGTCATAAACCCCGAAGCTCGTAACAGTCTTGTAGGTGCACCGCAGTTTATCAAAATCCTCTGAAAATGTTAACAACGCAGTAATAACGGAATTATTAGGACACATCTAATCGAATGTATGGGTCATAATCAGCCTATAAGGTTCTTACTGCTGGGACATGGGAGTGGGCCATAATCCACCACGCGGGCCCTGTGCGGGTTGGTAGATGTCACATGTCTTTGAATTTTAGGTTCTAGGACATGCCGGTTTCCTCACGATATTTTCCTTCACCGTTTTGAGAGCAGGAATGTATGGGTGATACGGCTGTGTTGCAGCTGTAACACCCATTTCTATGGGATTAGCAAGTAAACAGATTAGCTTAAGCACATTTTAATTTTTTTTTACAACTGACCTTGTTATTCCCTACGCCGTGTTAATGCTCACGTTGCTACTCTGCTTGTTCATGTGAGCAGACACGTGTCATCTGATCAGTTTGTTGCTCATCTCGCTGTGAGCACAGTTTGCTTACCTTGTTATTCAGTACGTCGCCAATCTTGATGTTCGCGTTGTTAGTCTGCTTGCTCATGTGAGCAGACACATGTTGCTTGATCAGTTTGTTGCTCATCTCGCTGTGAGCACATAGTTTGCTTACCTTGTTAGTCCGTACGTCGCCAATCTTGATGCTCGCGTCGTTAGTCTGCTTGCTCATGTGAGCAGACACGTGTTGTCTGATCAGTTTGTTGCTCATCTCGCTGTGAGCACATAGTTTGCTTACCTTGTTAGTCCGTACGTCGCCAATCTTGATGCTCGCGTTGTTAGTCTGCTTGCTCATGTGAGCAGACACGTGTTGCCTGATCAGTTTGTTGCTCATCTCGCTGTGAGCACATAGTTTGCAGTTGTAGCGAAGATAGTGAGAGTCTGTATGTGTTGGGAGCTTGCTTTCTTCTATGTATATGTAGCATACTTTGCAGGGTACTTGGCCTGGTTTCTGGAATAGAGAGAGTTATCTGAGTTGGTGCTTTCACTTAGCCCAAGTGCGCACGGATTTAAAAATATCACGCACTGCATTTTAAAATTTCGGTAGCATTGAGAATTCAACAGAGAGCACCCAAGCGTGTCACAATAACACATTGTTGCATTTTCAACTCTCGGCAACAAGCTGTGCGTTGAAAATCAAGTGCGCGAAAAAAAAAATCGCGGGATAAATCGCCCGTGCTCACCTAACAAGAGAGGCTTCTGGCTAAGTAATAACAGCCGCACCGGTTGATCGATCAGGTTAAGCTACGCTTGCAACGGTTAGTCCGTGGATTGATGACCATCTTTACATACCGAGACCCCTCCGTGCCTCGGGCAGTGCGTTAAGCCGCTGGCCCCGGTCGTTACGGGTCGTCAGAAGCCCGAAAGTCTAACAACCAGTCTTACCAAGGAATATTACCCAGTAACTGGTTTGGGGGAGGTCAGATATGCAGTCGCTCCATATATACCCATTGAATTTCATAGGTTTTTAATTTTTTTGCGCGGAACTTTGCCGAACATTTTTTAAAATAAAAGTACGACTTGTATAACAGTTTACAATAAGGATTCTTACCGCTCTATGCGCCGACACAAAATGGTCTTCAACCTGTTGCTGTGTGTAAAACCCAATTATACACAGCTCGCATTTGTACACCGAACTTGCGTACTGTACCTTCTGCTTAGCCTCTTCTCTGAAAGACGTCGTTATGTTAATACAGGGTGGCAGGGACATCGACGCGCAAACTGTAACCATGGATTCAGCGCATGAGTTTAGACCCCATAGCGTCGAAATTTTTCGTCGGTTATTATAAAAAAATATTGCTGTTCCATACATTTTGATCGCGTAGGTAGGTATTGCACTTTTCTATGAAACAGTAGATTTTTTTTTATAACCGACTTAAAATTTCGACGCTATGGGGTCTAAACTCATGCGCTGAATCCCTGGTTACAGTTTGCGCGTCGATGTCCCTGCCATCCTGTATATGAAAACAATACACTCATACACTCACTCATTGTAAAATCATACAGTACTGGCTCACGACGTGGAACTGTCGACTACAGTCCGTATACAGTTATTTTATCTGTGATTTTGCATCACTGTCCAAATCACAGTGATCTTTATTCTCATTCTAATAAGGTTGCTGTCGGGTTGCTGCTGTCAGAGGTAAAATAACTGTGAAACAACGTCATTGAAGTATCTTCGAGTTGTTTCGTAAATGGCTTGGAATGAAAGTCATTCCGTATGCGCTCCGCTAAAATTCGGGAGCGTCACAGCAACCTTATTGTAACCAGAAAAAAGATCACATGATTTTGACAGACTTTTTACTGGCAGCAACCCAACAGCAACCTTATTCGAATGAGAATAAAGATCTCTGTGGTTTGGACAGTGATGCAAAATCAGAGCAGTACAAAACTTAGCAGCATTGCCTCTACGAGGAGATACTTTGTGGTGCGATGTTCGTGCTAAGTCGGAAACACGACGATTCCCGAAACGCTTTTTTTGTGTAGCATAGCACAATCAACCTATAATGTTCCCACTGCTGGGACACAGGCCTCCTCTCGGTAAGAGGAAGTGGGCAGTAATCCACCACGCAGCTCCAGTGCGTGTTGGTAGATATCACGTGTCTTCGAATTTTTTGCTCTAGGACATGCCGGTTTCCGCACGATGTTTTCCTTCACCGTTTTGAGAGCATTGGTGATGAAATAATTTACACAGTAGTAAATAAAGCGCCTGTCTGGGTTCGAACCTACGACTTTTTTTTTTTTTTTCGGGGTGAAACCTTCAAAAGGTGCCCGGTCTTTGAAGATAGAACCAGAGAGTATGGGATTTTTACCTCACTGAAACCACCCCGGTGGTCACCATATGCACATGGTTACCTCATAAAAGACTTATCCGGAGCAATCACAGAGGGGCTGTGCAACGCCTGTTAGAGCTCATCTCTGGGGAGACTGTCAAGGTGCCTCCCCGAAACCTAACAGTGCAAGTGTGCAAGGCAGCACATGACCACTGTGCGCCGACTTTGAACCTACGACCTACACAACTCGTCAGTCGGGGCCTACAACTGGACAGAGCCACCATGCAGTGAGTACTATATCAGTGACTATGCTGTTTTTTTGTGGAATTTAATAATGATTCCATGTAAAACTTTCTGTTTATGTAAAACTTTCTGTTCTTCCGTGGGGTGAGGACCTGGTGATTTGTAATACAGGCATTTTACGCCTAACTCGGACACCAGCTCCTCACATTGCTAAAGAAGTTAGAAACAAATATTATATGAAATCTAAGCTTGTCATTGTGAGGAGAAATAAAACTTATTATTATCTCCTTTATTTTAATGTAATCATTTAAATTATATTTTTAAATATTAGAATATAAAAAGTATAAAAACATTTAAAAATATAAAAAATAGTAGCCCACCGGTATCGGGAACAGGGTCCAAGCTACCGGTGGTCAGGGCTCCAGAGAGAGGAACCTCCTGACAATGCGAGCTGTGTCCAGAAGTACCGCTTTCTGAATCAAGCCCTCGATCCAGCTGCCCAACGAGAGCCTCTTCAGGTGTTGGTCGAGGCTCTTGGCTATTAAGCCATTGGCTGTCACGACTATCGGCACAATGATCGCTGAGTCCACATCCCACATGTCAACAACCTCGCGAGCCAAGTCAAGATATTTGATTTGTTTATCTTTCTCGGCTTTCACGAGGTTCTCATCATGCGGGACGGTTATGTCAACAATCATTGTGCGTCGCTCTGATCGATCACCACCACTATATCAGGCTTATTGGCAACTTATTATTATTATTATTCTCTTACCTGCAAGCCAACATATCAGCTTCACTCATATACTCTGTTATGTAACCTAATTTCGCTGCCGGTTTCTCTTCTTTAAGCTTCGTATTTTGACACATTATAACAGTCTCAATCTTGGAAGATGTCAGCGGCCTGAAATAGGAGAACATGTATTAAGGGCCGACATATACGGACTGCTCGAGCAGTTAGCGACTGATCAACATAGACGGACCGCTCTTGCAGTCATAGTCAACAGCTTGAAGCTGCCATTGATAACTGCTGGAGCAGTTGATATCAACTGTTCGTTATTCAAATCAGTAGCAACATGGATTTTGAGGAAGAGGTAACTGCCGAGAGCAGTCGACAGCTCGAGCAGTCAGTGTATGCTTGGCGACTGCTTGACCGCACAACCGCCCGAAGCAGTTGCAACTGCTCGAGCGGTTTCACTATGCAGTCGCAGCTTGAAGCAGTCCCTCCTGATTGCTTCAAGCAGTCCGTGTATGTCGGGCCTAAGGCGAAATTAAAAGTGTCTTACGTTTTTTTCTATTTGCAGGTTAGTATCAGGTTGTGTGTTGATCGTAATACAATTCGTGGCCGTAACAAACATTTATTAAATTATTAGTTTATAAAGTTTGTTTGTTTGAACGTGCTACAACTGGCAGTCTGATTCGAGAAAAAAATGCATTTGATAACCCAATTCTTGAGGAAGACTATAGACTAATTAACATCACGCTAGGACCCTTAGGAGCTGAGCAAAAACAAAATAAAGTCAGACAGAACGCTAAACAAAACGAAGTAATAGCCCGGGCATGCCATGCAATGCGACGGGACAGAAGTTAGTAAGTTATAATAGCTTACCCTATAGTAAGATGCGGCATAGAGCCCTGTACAGTGTGTGACAATGGTTCGGAAGACACTAGAGCATCAGTGCCGACGACTATATGAGACATCACCCCAGTCACTGGATTCTCCAGCACTATCTCTGGTACTGAAACAAACAGAAGTCGTTTATTTGTAAGTGTGCATGCATGAGAGGCTTATGTCCACCAGTGGGCCGCTATAGGCTGATGCTGATGATGCAAGATGTAGTAAATGCTGTGGAAATGCATTCCTTGTGAAGCACGTGTGGTAACTGGGTTGTGGAGGTCAGGTAGACAGTCGCTTCATGTAAAATACTGGTATTCAGCTGCATCCATTAGACTGGAACTCGACCCCAACATAGTTGGGAAAAGGCTGGGCAAATTGATTGGGGCTTATGGCATGTATAATAGTATCTTGGCTGGTCCCTTGTCCACGAAAGTCAATTGTTTTAACCAAATTGGAAACCCAGGTATGAAGCGTATAATAGAGTTATGAGGAACAGGGTGTAAAGTTCACTCATCCTCCATAGAATAGGGAGCATCCTCCGACCAGACCGGTGTTGTGTCTGGCGGGCAATTTCCCAACGATTGATGTCGGGAAGTTTGTATACAGGATGTCCCGAAACTCAACGATAACCTGGTACCGGGCGACAGACCAAGGTATACCAGCTATAAAAAAATAAGAAAAAAAAAAATTTTTTTTCCAACATGGAGTGTCAAAGTTAACTGACAATTATTTTGTAAACCATAACTCGTCAAAACTTAATTTATTTTACTTAGTTAACAATGTTTATTACTTTGATTGTGGTTGCGATTAATAGCACTGTTATTTGAGATTACATTATGAAAAAAATCACTGTAAAATTATAAAAAAATGTGATCACAGTACTTAAAAATGTCTATTATCGCTTGACTAAGTGGCATGGATGTTTTTCCTTCTATTTTTCATAACTGGTATACCTTGGCCTCTCGCCCGGTACCAGGTTATCGTTGAGTTTCGGGACACCCTGTATATGCTAATTGCGCGGTAAACACTGCTTGCGAGATGCAGGATTTCCGTGACGTTAGTATGACGCTTTGTTCGCATGTGGCGTTGTAGATACCGCTACACGTAGATAGAATACCTAGGGGTATTCTATCTACGTGTAGCGGTGTCTGTGAAGGTGAAATGGTCAAATTGACTGTCTATAACTTAAAAGATTTTTTTTTAATCATGGGAATTTAATTTAGTATTTCTAGTTTAGAAGATTTTTGCAAATTACACTAGGTATTAACTCATCAGTCACATTTTGGAATCCTGGAAGTCCTAGGACGCAAATGCCATTTATTGTGACCTCTCAGAAGCGTTTGACAGCATTGACCACAATACACTAGTCTATAAATTCACCACTACGTCATTCGTGGACGAGCTGCTGATCTTGTTCTATCCTATCTATCAAACAGGAAGCAAAAATTAAACGTTAACGGGGTGACGTCCTCGGAGTTTCTAGTTAAGATGGGCGTGCCTCAAGGTTCAATTTTTGGCTCTTTCCTATTTCCAGTTTATATTAACAACCTTCTTAACATGATAAGTAACCTCTATGGACATAATTATATTATGTTTATAATAGATGGGGGTCTTGTAACTCAACAGACAGCGGAGTTGCTGGGGAGTTTGTTCCGCCAAATCTTCCCAGCTAAAGCATTAAGAAGTGGTGAAGTGCGGGCGTTTTAGAGGACTATCTCATGTACTTATGACGTTCAAAAAGTCAATAGATCTTTATTTTTAATCGGCGTCTGGTTGTCGCCATATTGAATTTTGATAACTTTCATGTCTTTAGTGACACACAAAATTAAGACAAATCGAATGACGTAAGTCATAAAAATCGGCCCACGCGTTTGGTCTCTAGAGCTACAAAGGAACAAACATACATACAGGCTGATAAACACGTTTACGTACCTCCTTTGCGTACTGCAGTTGGGTAAAAAGCCTAGTTGATTAAATTACTTTTAATTTGATTTAAAAAAAGATAGATATGAATGTATTTTACCTTCCAGAATATGATCATCAATATCCAGTATATTATTATCCCTCACAACCTGAGCCACATCATAGTGTTCACTCTTAACATTCTGGGTGTGGCTATTTATAATGTAGCCCTGGTCTTCGGGGGCTGCTGAGAAATCAAAGTATATCTTGTCGTATTCCACTTTAGTCTCCATTTCTAGACAGGAGAGTGATTGAGACATGTATGTGTGGTCCATGCTCTGGAAAAGAGAAAAATATTCTTATTTTAATAATTTCTACATATAGTCCTCCAGACTGTATTTCGGCCATGGCGAATCTCAACGGAGACTAGCCTTCGGTGCGGGAGTTATAACAGTGCACAAGTGTGTGCGCAGACACAGGTGCTCTTCCCTCACTCTCATAGTCCGATGGGACGGCAATCCGACACGACCAGAGATCAGGGGGAGGACCACCGGCTTAACGTGCTTTCCGAGGCACGGGGGTATCACACCGCCAACTTCCAAAGTCCCGGGCTGTTACTAATTCCTAATGGAAAGACCCAAAAACACTTTGCCCGACCCGGGAATCGGACCCCACCCAATCATCATCTTCCTGCCCTTATCATTTGTTGCACTCAAGTCAATTTGATGTACTCTGTACCAAAAAATGCAGTCAAAGTGACCTCTGCGCTGCCAGCGACAACACCATGGCAGTAGCGATGTTTTGGGCCAGCAATATTTGAAATACTGTCGTGCCAGCGACGTGAAGAATATTTTATCTAGTTGGGAAACGGTAAAACTTGTGATAATCATTTAGATTTTTTTTTTGTGTTATTAATTGGAGACAACACACAGGGAAGAGTGGAAAGCTATGGTGGCGACCTTTGTCCAGCAGTGAGACAAAACAGGAGAAAAGAAAATCAAAGTGATAAAGTGTTTTAGATCGCCAAATCGTACCTGACCACGAGGCGGTGGCAAAGAAATAAGTCTATAAGAAGCCAGAAAAAAAAAAGATATATTTGTTTAAATGATATTTCTAAGAATGTCTTGGCTATTAAACTTTTTTTTTTCAAACGGATGGTGTTTACTACATGAAAACGATCCAATCTCAATATAATTTGTTTTTGTACATCACACTAATATTATAAAGGCGAAAGTTTGTGAGTGAGTGAGTGTGTATATGTGTGTGTGTTTGTTTGTTACTTCTTCATGCAAAAACTACTAACGGATTTGGATGAAATTTTGCACACAGATAGATTATAACCAGGATTAACACATAGGATACTTTTTATCCCGATATTACAACGGGATCGAATCTTATGCGGGTTAAACCGCGGGGCGCAGCTAGTTGAAAATAAAAGTCAGGTCAATCTTCTATAAGAATTTGGCCATTGTTCTTTATTATCTTTCTTTCCCATAAAAGAAGAAGGCTACATACCTCCTGTGTTCTACTTAGCGCCAACACTCTCAAATGCTCCTGTGCACTGTGCACTTGCCATTTGAACTTGTGGAATCTCTTCATCAGAGCCAGACACTCCCAGCAAACTAGCTGATCTATCTCCGGGATTGAGTCTCCAAACTGGAAAAGAAATAATTTTACATAACATAACATTACACCTGTATTCCCTGAAGGGGTTTGGCAGAGGTGCAGCTATAGTACATCTGTATTTCACCAGTTAAGTTTAAGTCTCATGTGATAAGGTGCGAGCCTATTACCATTAACCGGGCACAAATCTAAAATTAGGGCAAACTGGTTTTAATGTGAAAATCATCAAAACCAGTTTGCAGAGGGGCAATTCTGGTAACTTTAAGAATATTCACAGTCGGCACCCTAATTGCGTAACACACAATCAATCAAAATCGGTTTCATTTTGACAGTTCAACAATATTCATTGCGTTATTTACGTGTTGAGCAGACTTTATGAAGGTAACCTTTTTCGAACCTATGAAGCAATGTATTAGCAATATCCTTCAAAATGATTCAGATTGAGATTTATTGTGTGTTCCGCAATTAGGGTGCTGATCTCAGTCTCAATCTGTCAAAAATACGTCAAATTTCCCTACATTTTGACAAGTTTATGACATTTGTTTGTCGCCGAGATTAGACTGCGACTAGATTTTGATTGTTTTAAATTACGAGAATTGGCTTGCGGTTTCAAATGTCTAAACTATAT
The DNA here is from genome assembly GCA_947507525.1 of Apamea epomidion. Classification (NCBI taxonomy): domain Eukaryota; kingdom Metazoa; phylum Arthropoda; class Insecta; order Lepidoptera; family Noctuidae; genus Apamea; species Apamea epomidion. Next base: position 5,147,481 of record OX382255.1, read on the forward strand.
GTGCAAAAAGTTTATTTAGTTCAGTTTTGGTAATAAAAATGTTACCATTGGTAAGCAAAACAATTCGTTTTTGTTTATAGGAACCAAGCATAAGTGGTTGAGTTGATTCAAGAAAAGGGTGCACAGACTTGCCTACTTAACTGGGGTACCATGCCCCCCGTAACTGTGGACTTTGTTGCCCATTCTTCTTCATACAAAACTACCTTTTGGAAGGGGTGACTAGAATCAATTCTATTTTCTTGTAGATTTTGACGTTCAAAAGTGCCATAAAAGTGTATATTTGAAATAAATATTTTTTAAGCTATCTCTGTGTGGGTTCTATGGTTTCTTAGTTCTTGTGACTGAAATTCTGCACCTTTATGTTATATATTCCTACTCTAACAATTCATATATTTTTATCTGTAATATTAATATGTAATTATATTCAAAATAAAATTATACTTCAGTCTTAGATAAGAATTGGTGCTTTCTCAAAACTATTTTGATAGATACTAAAGCTGTCAAGAAAGTTTTTGGACCGATTCCCGTATCCACAAATTGATTAATGATAATTTGCATTAATGGAATTATTAATCACGAACTAATATTACACATAGCAATATGTATAGATATTTCAGTTTGACCTTATTATTTACGTAATACATAACTGAAAGTTTTATGTTAAGAAAGTAAAAATATATTTGAACTTACCCTGTCGCCCGCGAAATCATACATCAGTAAACGAAATATTTGATAAACTTGGGGTAAATTATTCAAATCATACAGATCTCGGTCGCTGCTCAAACAGGCGCTGCACACCGTTCTATAGCCTGTGTCCACGTCCTGCTCCATTTTGTTTCCTTTAAAACTTTTCAATAACTAATTCAAAACTATTTATTTGTTGTGATTATTTTTCGTATCACAACAAAAAGTAATACTCCCATGTAAAATAGACGAAAATTGATGAAGAACGATTCTCTGCACTGCGACACCACAAAATGGCTTCCTTACCAAGTGTTGCTATATCAAAAAATAATTAACGTTTACGTCAACAGCTGAAACCCAAAAGATTGATATCTCAATTATTCTTTGCCGAAAAACCGTAAATAAACCGGTAATATCTGGGTACAAACCTATTTTATGGACCATTCGGGTACCAAGTCAATATTCTGAGTGCAGCATGTTAAAATGTAGGTAACAAAAAGAATATATACCTATATGTGTAAGTCACGCCATAATAGATGCCCTTTACTTTATGTATTTAAAAAAGAGAATACAGTCGATTACGAAATGTTTTAATACAGCAATACCTAGTACTCTGCTACAAGGATCTTTTGGCGTTCAAATGACGTTGGCAGTGAAACGGTAACTTGTGCAATTGTTTTGTGGATACATAGATAAAATCACGCCTTCTTCCTTTGGGGGTAGGCAAAAACTACAGAACGCCATCTGCTACGATCCTTACGTCGTACTCCTTTTGCTTCGTTTACGTTCATAAATCCAGTCACACACGCATGCTGATTGCGAGTACTACTACTACTGTCTTTGCTGTCGCGCAGTCGTGTAAAAAAAGATAGAAAGGTTATACGTGCTCCGCAAGTGCGCGCTAAAACTTAGCTAGTTAGAAAACCTGCAGATATAAGCTATAAAAATCTTTTCTTGAAAACTCAGGCCCTGCGCTTATTAGCGGCACGACAAGGCAAGGGAATTCTATGCAATGATTAGGAATGTAATTTAATATTATGACAATAAAATTGAAATTTCAATAATACTTAGTGCCTGAATACGTCGCGGCTTGCCTAGGCAGCAGTATGGTGGTGAGTGTGGTGACTGATAGGACAAAATGACACTTGACAGTGACAGATTATCGTTCAGACTATTACTGCTTTGCCCAAAATTATTTAAAACTTTTTTAACTAAACATAGTTCCCTGTTATAAAAAATCCTGAATCTTATGCATAACTTACTTACATTACATAGCAAAATCCTAAAACAAAATTATTCAGAAAAAAAAAAATAGAATAAGAATGAAAAACCGTAAAATTATTCTATTCTATTTTAAATTCGGACATCTATCGGTAGTGACACCACTAGGGAAGTACTGTCAACGTCAAGTCAAGCTGTCAATCAAGTGTCAAATGTATCAATCTTTAGAGTCAAGTCAATAGCATAAAAAAGGTCTTGTTTCAAAAGGAAAAAGTTTATAGTGATAACTGAAAAATTCATATATTTTTTTTTATGAAAATGAGTCAATTAAGATGTTACACTTGCCTACAGTCGGACAGGAAATTGAGCCCATTAAAAGCTCAGGTTAAAATCCTTTTTGCTCTTCTGTGTCCAGAAATGTTTCTTAAAACTACGGTAAGTAGTATAGTTTCGCTCTTGCTACTAACAAAATAATACGTAAATGTAACTAATATCATTAGTAAACCCGATCCTAAGATGACCCCCTGACTAAAACATGAATGTAAACAGTATGGTCTAATTCCACATTGTTTTCCAAAAAGGTAAACAATACTGTCATCCATTTTAATCTACCTCACAAATGGAAGAGGTAATATAAGAGGAATTTTATAAGTTTTGGCGCTATTTCACGCCAGACCTGAATTAACACAATGGATATGTTTTATCTGCATAATTAGCCTATAATGTTCCCACTGCTGTGACATGGGCCTCCTCTCTTCTAGAGGGAGTGGGCTGTAATAGCACGCAGTACCAGTGCGGGTTGGTGGCTGTCACATGTCTTCGAATTTGTGGTTCTAGGACATGCCGGTTTCCTCACGATGCTTTCTTTCACCGTTTAGAGAGCAGTAGTGATTAAATTTTATGTAGGTATTTACTTTACTTAAAGTAAAGCGCCTGGATTCGAACTCACGACCTACACCTCGTAAGTCGGGGTTGTTACTTCTGGGCCACCACTGCCTGTTACCACGACAACTCTGTTTTATCTGGCCATAACCAATTTAAATTTTTCTTCTTTTTTATTCAGGATAACGCTCAGTACCTGTTATGTTGGGAGTGTGAGTTCATGGCTGATAAGATTAAACGGTTCCAAACCAAATTAAAAAAAGCAAATGATGTCCTAAACCTGTCCTTCCAAGGCCAAACAACTGTGAGTACTGACCGTCATTTGATTTCAATTCATTACATTTTCATAGCTGAGCAAGTGGTACAAGGGCCCGTGGCTAAGTAATAACAACCGCACGGGTCAATTGATCAGGTTAAGCTACGCTTGCCGCGGTTGGTCTGTGGATGGGTGACCATCTTTACATACCGAGACTGCTCCTTGGAAAGCATGTTAAGCCGTTCGCCCTGGCTGTCGTTTGTGGATCTCTGACAGTTGTTACGGGTAGTCAGAAGCCCAAAAGTCTGAACACCAGTCTTCCCAAGGGGTATCGTATTACCCAGTAACTGGGTTATGGAGGTCACAGGCAGCCAGTCGACCTCTTCTCCTACTACCTGATGGCCCGTTCCAAGATGTCAGTCTGTGAGTCCATTGGTTATCTGTCAACCTAGCTACATGACCAGTACAGCACCACTTTAGTATTACTTTACCATATTAATTGCTGTGCCATAACAGAATACCAATGCTGCGGTATTTTTTTTTTTTAATATTGCAACATTATTTATTTATTTATTAAAACTTTGTGCACAAGCAAATAAGTACTGTACAAAGGCGGACTTAATGCCTGAGGCATTTTCTACCAGTCAACCTTAGGGTGATGCAGAAACAAAACATGGCAGGTGCAACATATGGGATAAATAGTTAGGATATGGTCAATAAAATACAAGAATAAATACTAATACATAGATAGATACATACATACATGTAAACAAAATGACCTGGAAAAAAAATAATTGGTAGAGGAGAAAACGAATCCAGCAAATCAGCGCTGGAATGTTACGGCCAAGTTCTGGCGGATATGTTCACGTGCCTTCACTTTAAAAGATAAACGAGCATTATGAACATTGGTTTTCCACTAACAATTTAAAACTCAATCTGGAGAAAACGAAATGTATGCTATTCAAATCAACCGTGAGAAATAATGATAGTATTAAAATAACTTCATTGGGAAATAAAGTGGAAATTGTACAAAACTTAAGATTTTTAGGGATACGAATTGATGCGCTCTTAAGCTGGAAACAAGAACTGGAAGCAATCACAAATTCTCTCAGCAGTGCATGCTATGCCTTGAGAAGTTTAAGGGACGAACTAACAATTGCTCAATTACGAAATGTTTATTTTGCCTTAGTTGAGTCCAAGCTGAGGTACAGTATTAAACTATGGGGGAACAGTTATAAATACAATATGGATGCAGCCTTTGTTATGCAAAAAAGAGCCCTTAGAACTATACTTCGCATAGACCAGACTGAATCTTGTAGAGAGCATTTTGTGAAATTAAAAATTCTACCTGTACCTTGTCTCTATATTTTGGTTCTACTAAGTAGTTTTCTATAAAACCTAGACAAATACGAGACAAAAGAAGAAAGGGAAACTAGGGTGGAAACGCGCAGGAAAGATCTGCCTAATTATTTGCAGCCAAAATTAAATGTTGTCAAACATAGCTCTAAAGTACAGTCTGTAAAACTTTTTAACAAATTGCCATTAGAACTAAAAATGATTAATAGTCCAAGAATGTTTAAATTCAAATTAAACTCATTCCTATTAACGAAGTGCTACTATAGTATAGAAGAGTTTTTTAGTGACAAAAATAATGCCACAGTGTAACTTGTTTATTTGTTTAAGTTTAAGTCTAATTCTTGACATGTTATTGTTTGATTTGAATTTTTGTTTTATTTTCTTACTAGGGTAATTGTGTTTTTGTTTTTTAATTCTAATTATGTTGTTGATATATATTTTATTTTATTTTTGACATTTTATCTATATTATTGATTAGAACTTTTATTGATTATTATTATTGTGCTAATCTGTATTCGACACAAATGTATTTTGTTAAGAATAAATGACTAATGACTAATGACTATGCTGAGAAAGGCCTTTGGTAAAGTGAGCCTTTTTGGTCTCACACAGGTCTTTTTTTGTTTTTTAGGGTTCCGTACTCCGTACCAAAAACGGAACCCTTATAGGATCACTTCGTTGTCCGTCTGTCTGTCCGTCCGTCCGTCGGTCTGTCAAGATCCTCTTTCTCCGGAACGCGTGGAGGTATCAAGTTGAAATTAATATCAAATACTCAAGTCTGTGGTCCCTTGCAGCAGTGAAAAAATGAAAATTCTAAGTCATCGCGATCAAAAGATACGGCCGTAATGCTCCGTTTTTTCCGCATATTTTGACACTCGCAAGGGAATCAAAACCTATAGGGTACTTCCCGTTGACCTAGAATCATGAAATTTGGCAAGAAGCAATGTCATGTTAGTAAAGAAAAAAGAACTGAAAATCGTAAATTTGTAGTAGCATACCAAAAAAAATATTACTTTTGCGATTACAAATTTATTCGCACTTGGTAAAATAACCTACCGCGACCTATGTCGATGTATGGGGACAACAGTTTTCCAACGGCAAAGAAAGGTTTGTACGTTTTGGGGACAGATTTATTGGGAAAATCATCGAAACTCGATTTCGACTCGATCGATAAACGAACTATTTACTTAACTAAAAGTTTGTACGGAACCCTCGGTGCGCGAATCCGACTCGCACTTGGCCAGTTTTTTTTTTAATTTTTTCGTGGTTTTAAATGTAACATTGTTAGTTTTAAATGCTTCTCTTTTACTATTTGTATTTCCAGTGTGTCCCAAATAAAATATTTTACTTGCCATAATACTAAGATCTTTCTGTTCTAGATCATCGAAGGACTGTCATGCCTGAAAGCAACTTCAGTAGAAGCAATTAGCGTTACACCACCACAAAGTACGCAAATTCTACCACTAAGTACTCCAATACTACTACAAAATTTACCAATCCTACCACAAAACGAACAAAAACTACCACTAAACGTACCAATACTACCACTAAACGGACCAATACTACCACTAAACATACCAATGCTACCAAGAATTGCCCCAAAAGTACCGCAAAATATACTAGAATTATCGTTAAAAGATATGTTGGCAACACCAATAAAGATGGACCCAGCTCAGGTTAAGATAGAGAAAGAAGATGAAGAGACCAATAGCAATGGCTTTGAAGAACTGATTCAGCCTAGCACCGTTCTGAGTGTTCCCATAGAAGAGTCAGGTGAGTCTACTATCCATTTTGTTTAGCATAATCAACCTATAACATTCCCACTTCTGGGACACAGGCCTCCTCTCTGTGAGAGGGAGTGGGCCGTAATCCACCACGCGGGCCCAGTGCGGGTAGGTAAATGCCACATGTCTTCGATGTTTTTGTACTAGGACACGCCGGCTTCCTTTCCTCACAATGTTTTCCTTCGCCGTTTTGAGAGCAGTGGTGATGAAATAATTTACACAAAGTAAAAAAGGCGCTTGTCTGTGTTCGAACCTACGAGCTACATCTCGTAAGTCGTAGCCGGTACCACTGGAATTGACATAACTCACAATTATAAATAAATAATTGGTCTGAAATATATATTTTTTTAATAAAGTTTAATTAACATTTTTAGATCCACTACTGATACCAAGGCTAAAACAGCCGGCCGAAATAGAGGTGCCTCCCCTAATACCGGTAAAAGTTGAAATCATAGATCCTGCAATCAACTACATACCTCAAAAAGTATTTATCAACCCGCCACAAGATGAAGTAAAGCTGAGAGGGTTCAGAGAACCTGTCAAGGTTACCGCTGATGATCCAAACTTAATGATAGCTACAGAAATCAACCCGGTTTTAATGAACAGAGATATAATCCCAGTAAAAAGTAAAAAAAGCGATCAACTGCTGACAAAACTATTAACAACTCCTTCTAAACGCGAAGAGCATTTTTTAAAGGTACAACGCGTTCCTAATTCACCAGAATGTCATACAAGTTCTGGTATTGATAGACAACGCGATTCGAATTCGGATCTTCCAAATGAATTAGAACTCAGCGAACAAAGTGCTGGTGCTGCTTGTGGAGAAGATGACGTAAAATTGATAATTTTGGACAGGACTGAAGTAAACGCGTATAGAGACAAGAAGAGGTCAAAACCTGTCTACTTAGCGAGTTCTTATAAATGTGAGCGGTGTATAGAATGGTTTCGGAGTCAAGAAAAGTTGGACGAGCATAATATGAAACATGATATGGTAAGGGTTTTGTCATAATCAGTGAACGGATAATCGGATGCATATTTACCTAAAGTTCATTTTTGGTTAGGAAATTATGGAAGCGGCTTCTTAAAACATATTTTTTTAAATATAAATCCCGGGATTTTTTCGATACAAAAGTGCATTCCATAATATTATCCAACACCTTAAACTAAGTAAATATTCCTACACCCGGTTTGATACTATAGTAAAAAAACTAAATTTGTCGATTCCGAATTCCCGGGATTTTTTCGATACAAAAGTGCATTCCATAATAACCAACACCTACACATTAGGTAAATATGCATTCGATTATCCGATCACTGGTCATAATAGTCCTCCAGACCATCATCTCCCTATCCTTTCTTCCCAACTACGTTGGGGTCGGCTTCCAGTCTAACCGGATGCAGCTAAATACCAGTATTTTACATGGAGCGACTGCCTATCTGACCTCCACGACCCAGCTACTTACTAATACGATACCGCTTGGTAAGACTGGTTGGCAGCCTTTCGGGCTTCTGACGACCCGTAACGACTGTCAAAGATCCACGGTTGACAGCCAGGACCAAGGGCTTAACGTGCTTTTCGAGTCACGGACAGGTCTTGGTATGTAAAGATGGTCACCCATCCACGGACCAATCGCGACAAGAGTAGCTTAACCTGATCGAACGACCCGTGCGGCTGTTATTACTTAGCCACAAGCCGCTCCGCCAGACCGTCGTGGGGAAGACCAAAAGAAACGATGGATGGAATGTGTGAATGATGGTATATGGTTTGAAAGGGGGTGACTACAGAGATGACGACTGATAGAGAAATATGGGAGACAAAGACAAGTTGCGCCGACTCCAAATAAATTGGAATAAGGGGAGGCCCTTATTCCAATTTATTTGGGGTCCACGCAATGATCATGATTACCGAATTTAAATATATAATATTTATTTTATTGCTTATTTATTACTGTGATTGCCCGTGACATCACAGCGGGCCCTATCAGAATACCAGCGCTGCGACATTTATTTTTTAAATGTCGAAGCATCATGCTGAGATAGGAGCCTTTTGGCCTCGTATAGGACTTTCTGTTTCATTTTTCCTTTTGTTACTTTTTTATATAATTTGTTTTATTTTTAACTGTGTTTAGTTTTGTTTATGATCCTGTACGAGTCGCAATAAATCCTTTTTCTTTCTTTCAATTTCTGCCATGGCAGCCAATCTCAGCGGAGACTAGTCATCTACGTGGGAGATATAACAGTGCACAAGTGTGTGCGCAGACATAGGAGCACTTCTCTTCCCTCACTCTCATAGTCCGATGAGACGGCAATCTGACACGACCGGAGAGAGTTCGGGCGCAGGACCAACGTCTTTTTTTTTTTTTGTGTGGGAAATCATCAAATGGCTTCTCCCGCACTGGGCTGAGCGGAAGGGCGTGTCAGACTTTTACTAACTAAAACCCACCCGTGTTCCTTCAGCTGCCTGTGCCAGGGCCACGGTATCTCTTTCGAACAACACGCGGCTCTGGCGGCATCGGCCCTAACGGACCCCGTCAATTCGTGCTGACATCTCTTTGAGGCGCGCGTGGAACACAACGCGCCGTCGACCCGGGCCTGCCGATCGTTTCTGTAAAAATCTCACCGTGAAAAGTTAGGTGAAGTGAGCTTAGAGTGAGCTGTCAATAGTGTCGATCCCTAGCATTAGTTGGAATGACAGCTCACTCCACGTTCACATCACCTAAGTTTTCACGGTGAGATGGTTACAGAATTGCACTGCTGGTCATTACCGGGAGGCGAGCTGCCCATTGCTCGCCGCCCGCAAGCCGGGCCGTGGCCGGGAGTCGGCTGTTGACTCCCGTCCAGGGCGTCTCCTGCTTAACGTGCTGTCTGAGGCACAGGGGTATCACATCGCCAACTTTCAAACTCCGGGCTGTCACTGAAAAATTCCTAATGGCAAAACCCTTTCCAATTTGTTTGCGGTCGGCGTAACATGTCTTTTTCGTCCATACTTACTTCTCTATTAGTCCTCATCTCGGTACACCAGGAGGTGTCCCCCTCGACACCCCCTTTCTAACCATATCATCATTCACACAGTCCATGCATCGTTTCTTTGGCCTTCTCCTACTCTTATAGCCATCCACATAAATAATAAAAATACTCAAATAAATATTTCATTAAAAACGTACCTATTATTTTCAGCTTCGAGGAAACTTAATTTGCGATATTTGTGAACAAAGATTTGCCGACGAGAGTTTACGATATGAGCATTACAAACAGCATTTTATGTAAGTGTGTATCCCACTGACCTATACTATACAAGTACGCTGGACATCATACTATCGATGACAATACGAAGACATTTGATATTCGCCATTTTGGCGCTGATAACAACGTGAGCGTCCGTGGAACTAATATTTTTGATAGTGAGTTTTTCAAAATGCGCATGCTATCATGATAACTTTGTTCTAAATATCTCGTAGTAAACGCAAAATACACAAAAAAGTTTTATTCCACGATTTAGACCTTTCATCAGAGACGCACCAAAACAACACGACGGTAATTTGCAACAGTGTGTCAATTTTAGTTCCTGAGACGCTCGAGTGGGGTCGCTGGGTCGCTTTGAATCGGCACAAAAAACAACTGTTATTTCGTATTATACGTAGTATGTATATTTAGTCCAGCGTACTTGCCTGTGCCCCAGCGGTGGCAACATTGTAAGCGGATGAGGCTATACCTACCAGCCCGCCGATTTTTTTCTACAAATTCGAACGAGATTATGAAAAAAAAAAAACTAAATGGCGGAAGCCTTTGAATTTCGCGAGCTACCCTGACTCTGTCGCCTTAATTATTATTATTATTAATCATTTTATTTCAGAACACATTCCATACATTGTTAGCAAATAATAATTATAACTAGGTATGTTAGTAAAATTATTTATTATTATTATTTACAATTGCGCTATTTAATAATATACATTGTGTTATTGGTTTTTTTTACTAGATAAATTCAAACTATACTCAGGACTCAACCTATTAACTTAATCGGAAATGAAGACGGGTTTGAAATTGAAATTATTTAAATGCCTTAATGTCTTTCCCAAGGCTGGTGTGAACTCGATTTATTAGAAAAAGATGAGTAAAGTATCAAAACTTTTCAGCGTATACGGGTGCCGTAGATGCCCGTCTAGGTACACTAACCGGGTGCAGTGGATGGTCCATTGTCAAAGGAAACACGAGGAGTCCACGTTCATCTGCAAGACATGCTTTGTAGTTTTCAAGTAAGTACTTATCACTGACGCATAATCCCACACGAACTAAGTCCAGCACAGTAATAATATCACTATTAAAAAATATAATAAAAAATGTTTTATTCTTTTTTTTTAAATTAATCCTTTGATTGAAGCCGGCAGATGGCTTCAATTAAAAGATTTAATGTAGCTACGAATTTATTGATAACTAGCTACGCCCCGCGGTTTTACCCGCATAAGTTTCGATCCCGTGAGAATATCGGGATAAAATGCCCTATATGTTAATCCTGGTTATAAACTATCTGTGTGCCAATTTTCACCCAAATCCGTTCAGTAGTTTTGGCGTAAAAGAGTAACAAACATCCATCCATCCATACAAACGTTCACGTTTATAATATTAGTAGGATTTCCGCTTTATATTATTTGTCGATTTATTAGTTTATTTTTACTGAAATAAATCTGTGCTATAGGCTTATTAATACTACCCTGTACCTTTTATACCCTGTTTTTGTCCAGACGGTATAATAGTGATTTGATATTATACCGGCTGACTTTTTTTAGCTTAGCTTAGCGCATATTATTCCTTGTTTTTTTTTTTCTTATGAAAATCGTCTACTTTTACAATGTTTCTAAATTATGTGAGCGCCATGTATCTAACACATAATTAATTTATATATCATGGTTTCATTAATCCATTTGAATTCTTTTATCTATTTGTGGTATAGTCATTTTATTTTAGGTGCATCGTCCTCACATAATATTATATAATTAATGTATGCAAAATATTGGAAGAGTAACGGTGGAGTTTCTTGCCCATTCGCCTCCATACGAAAACTACCTTTTGGAAGGGGCGACTAGAATCAATTCTATTTTACTGTAATTTTTAACGGTCAAAAGTGCCTGCCTATTTGAAATAAATGATTTGTCCTTGACTTTGACATACCCTTTAAACCTTATTTATTCGTTAACTTACAGGACATTTGAAGAAAGGAGTCGACATATATTTCGAGCACATAGTCAGAGGAGTAGTTGTGAGGAATGTGGCAAAACGTTTGCATCTGCTCGCGTGTTGAAGGGGCACGTGTTGTAAGTATTAATCAATTAAGGTGGATGCTCCAAGGTAGCCCGCGAAATTCAATTATTCTTAAGTTTTTTGCAATTTGCTGGTCAATACTAAGTTGTACGTTGATTAAAATATGATTCGCGGCCGTAACATATATGTATTTACAGAATTATAATAATTAAAGTCATCAACACAACTCTCTAACATCAAGTAATCCTACTGAATGACTATTTCATTAAATCTTGACATTTTAGGATTATGCTAACTTAACAAATTGTATTACTGATTGTAATGATTATAATTCTGTAAATACATATTTGTTACGGCCGCGAGTCATATTTTAATCAACGTACAAATTAGTACTGACCAAAAATTGCAAAAAATGTAAGAAAATTCGAATTTCGCGGGCTACCTTGGAGCATCCACCTTAATCAACTCAGCCGTTAGTTTAGGATTATATGAACTTAGAGAGTTGTATTGATGATAATGGCGCCAATTCCCTTGTTCACAAACTAGACTAAATTTAATTTCAGTGCATCTGTCTCTTTATATTTCATTAAGAAAAGGACAGAAGATAAATATTAGTTTACCCCTGTCAAAATAAGGTACTCCACACACAAATTAGACGTGATTAAAAACATGGCTACTAAAAATACGTCAATAACGTCAGGCGCTGACTAATTTCACAGGACTAAACTAATATTTATCTTCTGTCCTTTTCTTAATGAAATAGAGAAAAAAAAATTGTACTGAACTTAGATTTAGTTTAGTTTGTGAACAGGGAAATCGGCGCCATTAACGATTATATTTCTGTAAAGTCATATATGTTGGTCGCGAATCATATTTTAATTATCATACAACCTGACACACATCTGCATATTGCAAACAAAGTAAGAAAATTTTAGATTTCGCTGGCAATCTTAGCGCACCCCCTTTAAGCAGGCCAATAGATTTTCGGAAGGTCAATTCTCATTCATTTCATTACTTTGTTGAAGAAAAGTGTTTTTGGTATGGCACCGGCTATTTTTAACCACATTCCTGATTCCATAAAAGAGGAACCAGTAACAACTTTCAAAAAGAAACTAACTGTAGTAGTTTCTATTAAATAAATGTTACTACTTTGTATTGCCATTGTGGGGAAGGGATTAGCCAATCAGCGTCGATAGCTAGCTGATTACCCAGGATCGCCTTGGATAGTAAATGTGGTGCTGTTCCACACGATGGGACACTTAATATCGTGTCCTGCGTGTCCTGTCAGCTGCACGTTACAGGGACTGATGGACGCTGGTGATGGCGCCAAACAAGTAGCTGAATTCTGGGCCGAGTCCATTTAGATTGCTATCGACACTCTAAGAAGAATGTTGCTACACCGTATCGGATTTTTAACTGATAAATTTTAGTTGTATATCAATGTTTGTATGTTTTATGATGAACTGCATCAATGTGTGCATGCCAAAATAGTAGAATATACAAGGATTCTTTAATATTATTGTAACCACCTTATTGTAAATACCTACATTCTGAGCAAATAAATGAATATTCTATTCTATTCTCATAATTTTAGAACGTTCACATTCTGAGGGGCAATTCTCGTTATTTTAAGACCGTTCACAGTCTGATCTCAGTCTCAATCTGTCAAAAAATACTTCTAATTTCCCTACATTTTGACAAGTTTTTGACATTTGTTGGTCGCTGAGATGAGACTGCGACTAGATTTTGAACGTTTTAAATTACGAGAATTGGCTTTCAGATCTCAGTCTCAATCTGTCAAAAATATATCTAATTTCCCTACATTTTTGACAAGTTATTGACATTGATTGCCGTTGAGATGAGATTGCGACTAGATTTTGAACGTTTTTAGTTAAGGGAATTAAAATAATAATAATAATATGTACAAGTACATAAAAAGGAGGGGAAATAATCAAAGGACCCAAAAATTTCCGCATCGCTGTCAATAGTAAAACGTGCCCAAAATCTGGTAGCATTGCCACGTTGTATGGCAATGCAGATTCTTTGGCGAAAAAGTATGTTTGGTGTTCTGTTATCACAATTACACCTTATAATTATTAGTTTGTTTTCAGAAATATACATAAAGCAAAGCCGGTAGAATGTCCTATATGCAAGAAGTTGGTCAAAAAACCGTCTTTGAAAGCTCACATGAAAACACACGATGAAACGGTAAGTTGACAAGTTTTTGTCTGGATTTTTTGCTATGCCCGCAACTTCGTCGAAAAAACTAATATTTTGCACGTAACTTTAGCAGGTGTCCGTGGCTAAATAATAACGGCCACACAGGTGGACCGATCAGGTTAAGCTACGCTTGTCGCGGTTGGTTTGTGGATGGGTGACCATCTTTACATACCGAAATCCCTCCGTGCCTCGGAAAGCATGTTAAGCCGTTGCTCCCGGCTGTCATTCGTGGATCTTTGACAGTCGTTACGGGTCGTCAGTAGCCTGAAAGTCTGACAACCAGTCTTACCAAGGGGGTATTGTATTATCCAGTCACTGGGTTGTGGAGGTCAGATAGGAAGTCGCTCCATGTAAAATACTGGTGTTCAGCTGAATTCGGTTAGACTGGAAGTCAACCCCAACATGGTTGATAAAAGGCAGACAGATGGACATCTATACAAATAAATAAAATAGGCTAGTTTCCTAAAAAAAACTAATTAGTCCGTCAGTTAGATTATCAAAAAATATTGGACCCGTATTTTTTCTTTTGTCAATTATATAAAAAATTATGAAGATATCGCCCGTTAAAGTTCCGCGTGACGTCACGCCTTGCTACACTTTTAAGCATGTCGTGACGTCACGGCCCCCCACTCCCAAATTTTGACGCGCTTTATCTTTGTCATTTTTTGTTTGATTGACAAAATAAAAAATACGTGTCCATTATTTTTCGATAATCTAACTGATCGGAATAAATATAATAATTATTTTTTTACCCAGGAAACTACTCTATTCAAATGTCTGTTTTTAATATCAAAATAACAGCTTTTTTACTAAATGCATATGGAAGTACATAGGTACAGTACTTATAAATAAACAACAATTTTTTTTTGTCTGTCTGTTATGGCTAATCTCCGAAACGGCTGGACCGCGAAAAATGAATGAAGCCAGAACGGTGAGAAGGACATCGTAGAAGACGATTGTTGGTGGAACGAAGATTGTCTCTGTATATTACTTTGAATTTTACCACTCAACCAGTTTTGTTTTTACCTTACAGTGCGACGACCGTATTTACTGCGTAGATTGTGGGACTACATACAAGTCTAGGCACATCTACGAGTGTCATCTCAAAACAAGTCTTAAACATAACACCATAGAGAAACTGGGGTACGTATTGTTTTGTAAAAGAATATGTTTCTTAAATGGTTTATTCATGTTGAGACACTGACCGATAACAAGTACGCCGGACTAAATAATACTATTCGAAATGACAGTTGTTTTTGTGCCGATTCAAAGCGCCCCGCCCGAGCGTCTCAGGAACTAAAACTGACATGTTGTTGCAAATAGCTGTCGTGTTGTTTTGGTACGTCTTTGAAGATTTAGGTCTAAATCGTGGAATGAGACTTTTTTGTGTTTACTACGAGATATTTAGAACATTTTTATCATGAGAGTATGCTCATTTTGTAAAACTCGCTATCAAAAATATTAGTTCCACGGACGCTTACGTTGCTGTTAGCGCCAAAATGGTGAAAATCAAATGTCTTCATTTTGTCATCGATAGTATGAAGTCCAGCGTACTTGTATATTATAGGTGCCCTGGCTGGAGGCCTTAATTTATTGAGGCATCCACAAGCAAGCCCGGTTAAGCAGACGACAACATCATAGGTTGAATTGAGAGAAGTCCTGGGAGAGAGGTCAGGTCATATCTCACCTCCTCTACATGGATGATTCCATGTAGAGGAGGTGAGATATGACCTGACCACCTCTCTTCAACCGGTAGCCTAGACCTGAGTCCTCCAGCAGTGTGCTTAGACCAAAGTGGACTCAAACTGTCGCTCTGAAATATTCCCCGCTTAATCCATATAGGCTCATCTTCCCCTGGATCTGACGACACCCTGGATAGCGAAGGACCGTCTTACATTGCCCCATACACGACACAAGGAAGGTGCGTAGAGTTGCATCTATCTTGTACAACTCCAGCACCCTCATGAGCCATGTATGTGGCACCGAGTTGTAGGCCTTATAATCTATCCAACATGTCGACATATCCTTGCGGAATCGGCGAACCTGTTGGCTAATGGCCATGTCTATGAGGAGTAGCTCCTTAGTACCGCGGGACCCATGCCTACATCCATTTTCAGAGGCAGACATAATCGAGTTACTGTCAATGTGTGTGTTAATTTTCGCTCTCAAAATGGATGTAAGAAGTTTATAAACCATCGACAAACACGTGATCGGTCTATAATTCTTGGGTTCCGCGGGACTACCTGTCTTATGGAGCAGGTGGGTAACGCCTGTTGTTAGAAACTGGTAGCGACCCAGACTCTAAGGATGACTGGAACTGAGATGCCAGGCAAGTGTGTGAACTAGGTGAAGGGCGGGCGTTTTGGGGGACTGTCTTTTGTAATTTTGACGTTCGAAAAGTGCTAATTCTTAGCCTAGTTTAAATAAATGACTTTTTATTATTGTCCACAGCTTCAAATGTGATCATTGCGCCAAATATTTTGCAAGTAAAGCCTCTTTGAGGAATCATATTGAAGAAATTGGCGGAGTTAAATATACTTGCGATATCTGTAAGAAGGTAAGGCTTCTATAATAATTATAACATCACGCGTGTAATACCCGAAGGGTAAGGTGGACTGCACCTTTATTTCACCCACATTTCGCCGGTTAAAGTTGTCAAAAATTAAAAGGCCCGTTTTGACATTGACAGTTCTAGTAGTTAATAAAAATCAAATTCGCAAAACACGTATTCGTTTGAATGAAACTGACAGGTGTCAAGAACGCATTCTCAAATGTCAAAACGGGTCTTTCATTCTTTGACAACTTTATGTGTAAGGCAAAAGCGACAGGTAGCCCGCTAAATTAAAATTTTCTTACGCTTTTTGCAATTTGCAGGTCAAAATCATGTTGTATGTTGATCTAAATATGGTTCGCGGCTTTAACAAATATTTATTTATAGAATCCTACTAATATTATAAACGTGAAAGTTTGTATGGATGGATGGATGTTTGTTACTCTTTCACGCAAAAACCACTGAACGGATTTGGATGAAATTTGGCAGACAGGTGGTTTATAACCCGGATTAACATATAGGATACTTTTTATCCCGATATTCCCACGGGATCGAAACTTATGCGGGTGAAATCGCGGGGCACAGCTAGTTATAATCATAAAAATCATCAATCTCTCTAAGTTCATATTATTACCCTTTTGAATGACTACTTCATCATCTTCTTATCGTGTCGATTGCAGTCTAAATGAACTCGGCCCAGAATTCGGCTAAAAGAAATTAATTCAGTTCCTGTAAGTCTGGGTAGCGGGATCGTCCGAAAGGGTTACCGCTGCCCTGGAACATAAAGGGCTAAGGAAGGAACACGGGTGGGTTTTAGTCAGTAAGAGTCTGACACTCCCTTCCGCTCCAACCAGAGCGGGAGGGGTCATTTGATGAAAAAAGGCACGAGTCGTCTATAAATCTCCACCTGTACAGGTTTTCCTTGCTTCGGCCAACCTGAATCCGGAGTCAAGACTTCCAGGTTACCCGAGGTAACTCGTGTCTAGGTTGGAGGTCTTCAGCGGGTGGAACAAATGGTTTGAGAACTACTTCATGACATTTTAGGGCAATCCTATCTTAAGGAGTGGTATTGCTGATTTTAATGATTATAATTCTGTAAAGCCATGTTTTACGGCCGCGAATATTTTATCAACATACAACCGGACACTGACCTGCAAATTGCAAAAACGTAAGTAAATTTGGATTTCGTGGGCTACCTCACCCCATAAGTCCCACGTAATAGAAGACGAGCCAATGGCCATCAACCAGGCACATGTCCAGACTCCAGGCTGCTGTTGAGAAATTCCTGATGGAAAAAGTCAATCACGTTTTGCCCGACCTGGGAATCTAATCCAGGACCTCATGCTAAGCAGAAGGCTCTCAGATAGTTGGATAAAATTGTCAGGGTGTTTATACAGCTCCCGCTATAGATTGACGACACGGTTGGCGCAGTGGTTAAGCGATTGACTGCTGCGCTGCGTGTCGCGGGTTCGATTCCCGCACGGAACAAATATTTGTATGACCTACAAGTAGTTGTTCCGGGTCTGGCTGTTTGTGTATGTGAGTTTAAATGTTTGTAAACGCACCCACGATACAGGAGAAATCCCTAGTGTGGGGCAACGTTTTTTTTTTTTTTTTTTAATAGATTACATCTTTCTCGATTCATCACTATTTTTAATGTTTTCATTTAAGGATAGTAAAACTAAAAGGATCCTGACTAGACACATTCAAGTCGTTCACGAGGGAAAGAAGCCGAAGACAAACCTGAAGATATGTGAAGTTTGCGGGAAATCATTTACAGTAAGTAATGTTGCCAATAAGCCTGATATAGTCATGGCCCGTATAACCTCCACAATCGTGAGATATGCAGTCTCAGGGAATATTTCCTAGAAACCGGCGCGCGGCGTGGGGATGCATCGAGATGTAGTCGCGGTGAAAAAGGGCCTCACGCCGCTCTTCTTGGGTAAAGAGAACTGGCGCAAGCCAGTAGTACTTAACACTAATGATCGCATGGAGGTATGGCAGAGTAAGGAGCTTCACGGACGCTTCTTCCAGGCCCTACATGGGCCTGATGTAAATCTACTAGCGTCCTGGCTGCGTTTCGGTGACCTTTTTGGAGAAAACGAAGGTTTTCTCTGAGCAATAATGGACGAAGTTATGTTGACGAACAATTACCGGAGATTGATTGTGAATGACGGCACGGTTGACATGTGCCGGGCATGCCACCGGCCGGGGGAATCAATCAGCCATATTATCTCCGGGTGTTCTCGTCTAGCTAACGGAGAGTACTTGCATAGACACAACCTTGTAGCCAGGATAATCCATCAGCAACTTGCTCTGACATACAGCCTTGTGGCATCTGAGGTGCCGTACTACAGGTACACATTGTACTGGGATCGATCCATCATCACTGACAGGACTATTGTTGCCAATAAGCCTGATATAGTGGTGGTGGATCGATCAGAGCGGCGCGCAATGATTGTTGACATAATCGTCCCGCATGATGAGAACCTCGTGAAAGCCGAAAAAGATAAACAAATCAAGTATCTTGACTTGGCTCACGAGGTTGTTGACATGTAGCATGTGGACTCAGCAATCATTGTGCCGATAGTCGTGACAGCCAATGGTTTAATAGCCAAGAGCCTCGACCAACACCTGAGGAGGCTCTCGTTGGGTAGCTGGATCAAGGGCTTGATTCGGAAAGCGGTACTTCTGGACACGGGTCGCATTGTCAGGAGGTTCCTCTCTCTGGAGCCCTGACCACCGGTAGCTTGGACGCTATTCCCGATACCGGTGGGCTATTACTTTTTATATTTTTAAATGTTTTTTTTTAATCTTTGTGTTTACAAAAATATTTAAAATGTAATTTATAAGTACTTAGATGAAACAAAGGAAATATTAGTTTTAGAGCTCCGTACCCAACCGGTGGCAGCGGAACCCTATTACTAAGCTTCCACTGTCCGTCCGTCTATCAGCGGGCTGTATCTCGTGAATCGTAATACATATTATGTAGACTGTTGTAATTTTAACAGAGCGTGTATTTCTATCGCCGCTGTAACAAAAACTAATAAAAAAAGTTAATATAAATTGGGGGCCTTCATACAACAAACGCTCTTTATTCGGCGTTTTTTGCCTCATGGCACTGAACCCGTCCTGTGCGACTCGCACTTGTCGGTTTATTTTTACTGGCCAGCTCAGTTGAGAAAAAGTAAAGCTGGACTTGTTTAACTAGCTTTCGTCGCGGCTTCGTCCGCGTGGTCGAGGTCGGAAATTATCCCACGGAAACGTACTCTACCAGAATAAAAAGTCCTGTGTTAATCTAAATTACAAGTCAAGCCTAGTTTCATCGGGCCTGCGGGCGGAGAGCAATGGGTAGCTCCCCGTCCGATCAGGACCAGGCCCGTGCCGGACGGCGTGTATGTGTTCCACGCGCGCCTCAAAGAGATGTCAGCGTAGTTGACGGGGCCCGACAGGGCCGAAGCCTGCCGGGGTAGCGGGATCGTCTGAAAGGGTTACCGCTGCCCTGGTACATAAAGGGCTAAGGAAGGAACACGGGTGGGTTTTAGTCAGTAAGAGTCTGACACTCTCTTCTGCTCCACCCAGAGCGGGAGGAGTCATTTGATGATTTCCCATCCACAAAAAAAAAAAAAAAAGCCTAGTTTCATGCAAATCTGCTCAGCCGTTTTAGCTTGAAAGCTTATTTTTTGTATTCTGTTGTTACAACAGAATACAAAAAATCGGACCTTTTCTTTTTATAATATTAGTTGGTCCTCCTTTTTAATTTTATTTTTTATTTTTTTATTTTAGGTTTAAATGCAATAATTATTTCTTTTAATTTTTCAGGTGAAAAAAAGTCTGCGGGAACATTTGAACATTCATTTAGGCATTCGTCCACATGTCTGTAAAGACTGTGGAGCTACATTCATATATTCAGCTGCTTTGTTTACTCACCGGAGACTCAAGCACAAAGTTATTAGGAAAAAAGAAATGAAGAGTCTGCAGTCAAGGAATAAAAAGATTGACCACCTTTAGGTACATTTATTTATTTTATATATTTTGTAGACACCTGAAACTGTCAAATTTTCCCAATCAACCTTGAACCTTAATGCTTTAGCGATAAAGTTGAAAATCTATTAGAGAAATTTGACAGATTGTAGTAGCTTGATGTGTTGGCGTCTGTACACACAGTGAAATGGATACAGATACGACATAATTATAACTATTGAGTACAAAGGGCTTTGAATGTCCGTGGCATACCTACCTGGCCTATACAGGGTGGCAGAGACACGACGCGCAACCTGTTGCCATGGATTCAGCACATGATTCTAAACACTCTCACGTCGATAGATTTCATCGGTTATTAAAAAAAAAGTTAGCTATTCTAAACATTTAGACCTCGTAGGTATAGCATTTTCCTATGAAACAGCAGATTTTTTTTTTTTTTGTTAACCGACAGAAAATTTCTACACTAGGGGGTCTAAAATTATGTGCTTAATTCATGGTTACAGGTTGCGCGTCGATGTCCCTGCCACCCTGTAAAAATAAATTAAAAAAATTAAAAAATATTGCAATAGCTGAAATCAATTCAAACAGAAAAAATAATAATATCCATCCCCGTACAGTGTCAAGTTTCCGAGATATTAACGTTCTAAGTTGATCACATGACATACATATTTTTTGGGTTTGCTTACTGCATAGATTTCATGCGTGGCAGACATTTCGAAAAAGAAAATGGCGGACAGGTAGAGGTATGCCAGGCTCCATATAAAAGTTTTCAATCCCCTTTCTTCCAGCAGGCATACATACATATATATACATAATCTAATCAGCCTATAATGTTCCCACTGCTGGGACACAGGCCTCCCCTCGGTGAGAGGGAGTGGGCTGTAATCCACCACGCAGCTCCAGTGCGGGTGGGTAGATGACACATGTCTTCGAATTTTTGGTTCTAGGACATGCCGGTTTCCTCACGATGTTTTCCTTCACCGTTTTGAGAGCAGTGGTGATGAAATAATTGGCACAAAGTAAAGCCCCTGTCTTGTATAAATTGATCAGAATGTTGTGCCACAAAAGGGATGAATGAAAGGCAATTGCATGCAGCTGAGGTGAGAATGCTGAGAGGGATGTGTGGTGTTACAGGAATGGATAGAATAAGAAATGAGTATATAAGAGGAAGTCTGAAAGTGGCACCGGTAGCTGAACAGTTGTGTGGAATCCGGCTGTCATGGTATGGGCATGTGTTATGGAGGAATGAGGAAAATGTCGTGAGGAGAGTTTCGAGTATGAATGTCGATGGCTATATTGATATATATATATATATATATATGGATTTATCACTCTTTTAGTCACATCACAAACGAATGGATAGTATAAGAAACCAGTACTACATAAAAGGAAGTCGGAAAGAGAGACTGGTAACTGAAAACTCGTGTGGAAATCGGTTGTATGGGCAGGTAATGCGGAGGAATGAGGAAAATGTTGAGTATGAAAGTGGATGGCTCTAAGAGTAGAGGAAGACCAAAGAAAGGATGGACAGACTGTATGAAAGATGATATGGTTAGAAAGGGAGTGACTACCGAGATGACGACTATGTAATAGAGAAGTATCTTTGAAAGAAAAAGATATGTTGCGCCGCTCCGAAATAAATTGAGAGGCAGGAGAATGACGACTCTTTTAGTCACATGTGTTTCCTCCCTTCTCATTAGTTTTTAGTGTATTCTTTTAATTTTACAGTGTAATCAAGCTGCAGCGAAACGCGTAAACAGTAATTTAGGTGATGCTAATGAAATCTCCAAACGACCGGTTGACACTTCTCGTGACCCAAGGGCTGGCTTTTACCTTGGTCAGAGGCTAAGCATTGTCATACAACGTGGTAATGCCGCCAGTCTCTTGGGTACAATAGCAGTCGACCGCGATGCTGATGAATTTTTTTTCGCCATATTTTAGTTTGTTAATAGTTTTGACAATTATAAATAAATGTTAAAATTAAGTAATAAAATATTGGATATTTTTCATATTGTTTTATTGATAAGAAAGGTTTTAAAGACGAAAAGAAAGGTATTTGACCAGCAGTGAGGTAAACCGGTGAAACAAACATAGTAAAAGATTTCAATTCTTTGATTTGAAACAACAAAACAGAGGTCATTTATTCGTATTGGTTAAATATTCCGTTTATCTACCCAAAAAAATAAGCTCTCCGCCTACTTGGATAAACGGAATGTGGTGTTGAATGGTTTAGAGTTGCCGATAATCGAGTTGAATGGCGTGCAATTGGAGAGGCCTATGTCCAACAGTGGACTGCTGTAGGCTGATGATGATGATAGGTTTAGGGTGAATTCTCGGAGTGGATAAACGGAATAACCGGTTCGCATTAAATTTAATGGGGTACAAAAATAAATACAACTAGAAAAGCAAATATTTTGTATTTGGAGCATGCTCTGACGTTCAGAGCCACCAAGGCCAGGAACTGGAAATACCAAAACTTGTGTTAAAAATCATAAAGAACTTATTCTAGCCGGTTCAAGTTCGTAAAAACGGTGTCGTGAGCACACGACTTCATACATTAGACGCTTGTTATGTATCCCACTATATCAGTTGAATGGAGCCACAATGAGGACTACTCTCTTCTATAACGTCGTACGAAGACGCATCGTAATTTGTGCCACTAGTATAAATAGTTACATAAAAGATAAGTTGAGCTTGTGGCGGCAGTTTCACCTATCGTATCCTCAGAACAAAGCCAAGACAAGCCTCGAGCTCAATAAACCAGTTACGGTTTTTGTTGCTTGAAAGACTCTGATCCAAACCGAAATAAAAAACAAGATGACATTGATAGTTTGACAGCCCAATCAAGACATGTCACTGTCAGTAGTGTCAGTGTCATTCCTAATTTCTGTCCTGCTTGATGTCAGGAAAATTGTAAACAAATTATTTTCAGAATTTTAATTAATGAAAAATTAGACAAAAATGTATGAAATAGAAGAATTAAAATACGATATTGCTTATAAAAACAGTGGTTCGATCTGCCAAGCCTGTTTGAGCTCTGACCGCAGCCTTTCTCCGATCGGCGAATATGTTGATGTATATAGGAATATTTTAAATAATGTAAGAATGTATACTATTTTTTAAGGTTTTATTTATTTATTTATCTCTTACAACTTTAACCTTTACAGATCTTAGACCTAATTCGATAGTGTGGCTATCAACTAGTATTACCTAATATTATTTAAATTAATAAATTCTTATATTTAAATAAACAGTAATAATAATTCCTACTCAATTAAACCTAAAGAGCTAAGCTGTTCGTGTTGTTTCTATCACCATTGCCCCTTGCCCACTGTCACTTACAACTTTGACCTATATTTCATTAGTTAGTTTGCCCTCTTGCAAATCTCAACATTTCAAATATTTCAGGAAATATTCATTTTTTCAGATATTGCCCCAACCATTATTTTTGTGTTGGGAATGTATGGCCATGCTTAAAAAGATAAAACTCTTTAAACATAAATTAGAAGAAGCTCAGAGGATACTAACATATCATTATCTGAATAAACAGGTATGTTACATTTAAATGATTAATTGATTATACAGGATGAAATTGAAAACTTGCGACAACTCGAAATAGGAGGTGCAGTAACCGTTACATAATCATTATAAATTGTCATTTTCTAAAACTAAATTCTTGGAAAAAATTGTGTAATTATGGTCTTAGATATGTAGTTTAAACTAAGTTATTGCCTTCAAGTAGACACAAATTATCGTCATTGTAGTTAAAAAAAAAAAAAGAAGAATCAATACAAATAACAAAATTAAAGTATCAATTTTAGCGTGCGCCACCATTCATTGCACTGTTCACAATATTGTCAAATCTGACTGGTAGTTCCAGAGATTAGCACATTTAAACTCTTCAGCTTTCTTATTAGTATAGAAATGAAATGCTGGTTTGGTAAATTCATCAATTGAAAATGGCTAGGTCTTGCTTGGCTAATTTTTGGTTTTAAATTGTTGGTAATATTCCAAATTATAGGTTGAAAAAAAAAATATATTATAAGTTTTCCCTTCTATAGTATACTCATAAACACAAACCTTTTGTTTTCAGAAATTGCTTCTACAGACCCTATCAAATTTAACAAAAACATACACAGATCATACAATATTCATCACACATGCTGATGAAGAAGTTGACTGCAAGCAAAAAGTAGTTATCAAACAAGAAAATGAACATTCCAACGATTCCTTTCATAATTACGATGAAAACAATGACTTTTCCCTCCAAGAAATTAAAAAAGAATACGACACAGAGACTAAAGTAACAAAAAAAGATAAATTGCTCCACTATAGAATAGTCTATGAAAAGAATGCCAAAAAAGTTTTGAGAAAAAAGTTTGCTATACAACCTGGAGATTCACAAACATGGCTGGAGAGGGAGAGGAATTGTGATTTCTATAAGGAGTTTAAATATAAATGCAAGTTGTGTGTAAATGGATTTAATACTAAGGAGAAATTGAAAAGGCATATCTTAAAATATCATGATGAAGTAAGTAATTATATCTACTAACCATATCCGTGTTGCCAGTTTTCAGCAAGTTATTTGAAGAGATACCTAAGGTTTAATCATTCAATCATTTTAACACAAATAAAATCCTTCATGATTAGCAGCATGGTTTCACCAAAGGACGTTGTACGACTGACGCCGGTGTAGCCTTATAGAGGTATGAGGAACAGGGTGTAAAGTTCACTCATCCTCCATAGAAAAGGGAGGATCCTCCAACCAGACGGGTGTTTTGTCTGGCGGGCAATTGCCCAACGATTGATGTTGGGAAATTGTATCTATGCTAATTGCGCGGTAAACTCTGCTTGCGAGATGCAGGATTTTGCGTGACGTCAGTATGACGCGTTGTTCACATGTGGCGTTGTAGATACCGCTACATCACTCCCCTCCGGAGACCGGAGGTCGATAGTGGACTGAGTCTTGTATCTTGCGATGCTTGCCAGGCCAGCTGAGGTTCCAGTGAGTCGGAACCGGTTGCCGCACAGTTCACGGTGAGTCGGAACTGTCTGCGGAGTTGTCCCCAGTGAGTCGGGGTGGCGCTGCGTTATATTCCAGTGCGTCGGATGTACAGCGCCGGGTTGAGGCTGGCTGCTGCGTCGACCAGGAGAGGGTGCTCTGCTTGTTGACCGGCCGAAAGTGCAGTGTGCTGTGCCGAGGTTGCTGATGAGGCTGAGGGTGATGACCAGGTATGCGCGGACGCTGCATGCTGGTGGTCAGGATACCCGTTGAAGCCGTGGATGCTGGCTGGCTGGGTGACTCGCCGCTAAAGCTTGCGGGAGTGATGATGATGTCACGCTGAAGTGTTTGCACGAAGGCTGCGCTGACGTTCATGTCCGGGGTCACCAGTATAGAGGTATGAGGAACAGGGTGTAAAGTTCACTCATCCTCCATAGAAAAGGGAGGATCCTCCAACCAGACTGTTGTTTTGTCTGGCGGGCAATTGCCCAACGATTGATGTTGGGAAATTGTATCTATGCTAATTGCGCGGTAAACTCTGCTTGCGAGATGCAGGATTTTGCGTGACGTCAGTATGACGCGTTGTTCACATGTGGCGTTGTAGATACCGCTACAGCCTTATTAAAAGTCATTTTTAGCGCGTGGGAACACAAAATGCCATGGGAGTTTTTTGTTTTTTGTGAGAGGCATTTGATTGCATCGATCACGAAACCTTACTCTTGAAAGTTATCATAACAGCTTTGGAAAATTTGCGCTCAGTTCAATAAAATCTAATTCAAATGATAGACAACAGCATGTTCTAATAAATGGTGTCAATTCACGTTGTTTAAAAGTAAAAATGGGTGTGCCACAAGGTTCGATATTGCGCCCTTTCCTCTTTTTAGTGTATATTAATGATAAACTCCATTTATTTCAACTTCCTTAATTTTCAACACACGAAAAAAAGAAGAATTTACATAGTACACCCACATTTCACCAGTTATTAAGGGGGATGCGCTAATAGCCCGCGAAATTCATATTTTCTTACGTTTTTGCAATTTGCAAGTCAGTGTGGTTGTATGTTGATTATTATTATTTTTATTTTATTAGCCGTTAGTGTCCCACTGCTGGGCAAAGGTCTCCCTACTCTCCTTCCACCTTTCTCTGTCCAGAGCTGCCAAGGACCAATCAATTAAAAAATTAAAGGAGTCCAGCTCATCCCGCCATCTCCGTCTGGGCCTGCCGCGATGTCGTTTGCCATTAAGCGGGACCCACCCGGTCGTAAGTTCGGCCCATTGATCGTCGTGGCAGCTTTCCGAGTGACGTCAGTTATTTTAGTGATGGAACGGATTGTTGTATTCTTAACCCGGTCCACAAGTTAAAATATGATGTATTTAAATAGTATAACAGTTTTTTTTTCAGTCGGCAGGTTCCCACACTTGCCCTACATGCAACATACGCTTTATCAGCGGGCCCTCTCTAAGCGCACACATAGTAACGCATGAGTTTGCGTGGGAGTGTGCGCGCTGTGGCTTTCAGTGTTACTCTATCAGGAGATTCAACGCACATGTAAACACGCACAGTGCGGTCCAGTGTGTGTATTGTGAGGCGAAGTTCCAGTAAGTTTGTATGTTGTATTTTATTTATTTTAGTATGTTACTACAGTCGGGCTGTCGAGAGAATGCGTTTCTGACACCTGTCAGTGCGACATAGAATTGTCGCACTGACAGGTGTCTATTACAATAAAACGGCAATTTCATACTTTAACCCCTATTATTATAAACGTGAAAGTTTGTATGGATGTTTGTAACTCTTTCACGCAAAACCTACTGCACGGATTTGGATTAAATGTGGCACACAGATGGTTTATAACCAGGAATAATATATAGGATAATCTTTATCCCGATATTCCCACGGGATCGAAACTTCTGCGGGTGAAACCGCGGGGCGAAGCGAGTATCATTAGATAAAAAAAAGTCTTTGTGTGCGTTTTAGTCTGTGCTAAATAAAAGTATTTCCTTTCTTTCTTTTATTTTGAGGGATACAGGTGTAATGTTATGTATGATGTTTTCCAGAGATTTGGCGACATTCTACACACACTTCAAAGCCTTACACAGCATATTTCTCTGCGATCACTGTGGAAAGAGATGCAAAACCAGACATATGCTCGAAAAACATATGAAGTAAGAAAACTATTTTATTAATTTTTAAACATTTTTGTTTGAAGTTGTCAAAAAATAAAAGGCCCGTTTTGACATTGACAGTTCTAGTAGTTAATAAAGATCAAATTCGCAAAACACGTATTCGTTTGTATGAAACTGACAGGTGTCAAGAACGCATTCTCAAATTTCAAAATGGGCCTTTTATTTTTTGACAACTAAAAATTTAGGTGCGTAGTTTTCGTAACCGGCGTACGTGTATGACCAGCATAGTTATTCACAATCAATCGATACGCGCTACCATACCGTATTGAACATCAATTAAAATGATCGTAGAAATCCTCTAAACGCTATTCACAAGTCCAAAACTCGAAAATATTGTCACTTTAAATCAAACAGACGCCCCACTGTTCTTCCGACTGCTGTTTGCTGTCAGGGGCAAGGCAATCAGGTTATCGAAATGTGTCATTTTCGATACGATAGCCTGTAGAATGGTTGCGAATACCTATGGTGATGTATGAAGGTACACGAGGGAAAAGGAGTATGTAATGATAGTAGCAGGTTCCGTTCTGTAGTTTCTTCCTACCCCCATGAGAAGAAAGCCTGAGTTTATAACCAGTATCGCAACTTTTTTAATACTATGACAAGACTTTGCCCTCTACGCATCGCGCAACTACATTAAAATAGCTTCCAATCCTCTGTGGCGTAATAATAGGGTGGCAGGACGGGCAAAATGCCACGGGCCCCAGCCGGAGGGGGCCCCCGGCCCGAGAGGGCCATGAGCACAGGAGGATCCTAACATACGTTTAGAAATGCAAACTTTTTTCAACAAGTAGACCAACGAAGCAGTCAGGTATTCAATTTTGTAGGGTTTACGAAATCTGCGCGAAAAAGTCGCGAGCGAAGTGCCAGTAAAAAAAATATATAACGTTGGTTTGGCTTCTTTACATTGGGGGAGGGCCCTATACCATGAATTTGCCACGGGCCCCAGAGGGTATAGTCACGCCACTGCCAATCCTCTAAAAACGGTGAAAAAAAAAACATCGTAAGGAAATGTAAAATATCCTAAAACCGAAAATTCACAGACATCTTTAAATAAAAACATAGTATACGTTAGCATTATAGAGGTATGAGGAACAGGGTGTAAAGTTCACTCATCCTCCATCGAAAAGGGAGGATCCTCCGACCAGACGGGTGTTGTCTGGCGGGCAACTGCCCAACGATTGATGTTGGGAAATTGTATCTATGCTAATTGCGCGGTAAACTCTGCTTGCGAGATGCAGGATTTGCGTGACGTCGGTATGACGCGTTGTTCGCATGTGGCGTTGTAGATACCGCTACATCACTCCCCTCCGGAAACCGGAGGTCGATATTGGACTGAGTCTTGTATCTTGCGATGCTTGCCAGGCCAGCTGAGATTCCAGTGAGTCGGAACCGGTTGCCGCATAGTTCACGGTGAATCGGAACTGTCTGCGGAGTTGTCCCCAGTGAGTCGGGGTGGCGCTGCGTTATATTCCAGTGCGTCGGATGTACAGCGCCGGGTTGAGGCTGGCTGCTGCGTCGACCAGGAGAGGGTGCTCTGCTTGTTGACCGGCCGAAAGTGCAGTGTGCTGTGCCGAGGTTGCTAATGAGGCTGAGGGTGATGACCAGGTATGCGCGGACGCTGCATGCTGGTGGTCAGGATACCCGTTGAACCCGTGGATGCTGGCTGGCTGGGTGACTCGCCGCTAAAGCTTGCGGGAGTGATGATGATGACGTCACGCTGAAGTATTTGCACGAAGGCTGCGCTGATGATCACGTCGGGGTCACCAGTATAGAGGTATGAGGAACAGGGTGTAAAGTTCACTCATCCTCCATCGAAAAGGGAGGATCCTCCGACCAGACGGGTGTTGTGTCTGGCGGGCAACTGCCCAACGATTGATATTGGGAAATTGTATCTATGCTAATTGCGCGGTAAACTCTGCTTGCGAGATGCAGGATTTGCGTGACGTAAGTATGACGCGATGTTCGCATGTGGCGTTGTAGATACCGCTACAGCATTATCAGCTTAAAATGTTCCCACTATAAAATATATTAATATATATTGAAAAACGTTGAAGGAAAACCATCGTGAGGAAACCGGCATGTCCTAGAACCAAAAATTTACAGTCATGTGACATCCAATAACCCGCACTGGGCCCGCGTGTTAGATTACGTCCCACTCCGCACACAGAGGAGGCGTGTGTCCCAGCAGTGGGAACATTATAAACTGATTATAATCTTCTTTACAGCCGTCACCTGGACACGCACACCTGTTCAACTTGCTCGCGTCACTACAAGTCGCGCGCCGCACTGCGCAAACACTTCGCTCTGAAGCACAGCTCTTGTGTGGCTGAGCAGGCGTACTGTGTGCTGTGTGACAAACAGTATGAGAGCGAACTTGTGTATAGAAGGCACGTGCATACCAGCGTCGCGCATCGCCGGGAGAGGGAAAGTCAGTAAGTAGGAAACAATTTATAGTTATACTTTTTTGTAGTCCTATTTATCATACTAATATTATAAACGCGAAAGTTTGTATGGATGGATGGATGGATGTATGGATGTTTGTTACTCTTTCACGCCAAAACTCCTTAACGGATTTGGATGAAATTTGGCACACAGGTGGTTTATAACCAGGACTAACACATAGGATACTTTTTATGCCGATATTCTCACGGGATCGAAACTTATGCGGGTGAAACCGCGGGGCGCTGCTAGTCCGTTTATTATGACGGAGTTATGCCCGAACCAGTGGCGTGCATTGCATATTGGCATATAAGCAGTGCCTACCTCGATAAATCGATAAACCATAAGCCTGACAATTACATTTTAGTGTGTGTGCCCCACATTAAGCTCATACTTTTTTTTTTTTTTTTGAATATGGGAAATCATCAAATGACCCCTCCCGCTCTGGGAGACTCAGACTCTTACTGACTAAAACCCACCCGTGTTCCTTCCTTAGCCCTTTATGTACCAGGGCAGCGGTAACCCTTTCGGACGATCCCGCTACCCCGGCAGGCTTCGGCCCTCTCGGGCCCCGACAACTATGCTGACATCTCTTTGAGGCGCACGCCTTGCAAGCACGCCTTGCAAGCTCATACCTTGTAGCTGTAATTTTGTCAATTAAGTTTTATTTTTAATTTTTTTTACTGTAGGTGTTATCATTATTATTGTTGTTGCTGATCATGTTGTGCGACTACGCTTTGGGTGATAGTCAGGTCGGAACCTATAATTTGAACCTTGTACTTAATGTGATTATTGCCTGTTGTAGTTGCCTTGTGAATAAATAAATAAATAAATTAAGAAACTCACTAAATTATCATACCTAACAAAACACAAAATCTTCATACAAACTCACGCGGCAGTAGGCAGTCGCCAGACGGCCTACTCGGCTCCCGTCCTATTCGCAAATTGTCATTGGTCTTTACTCGTTCAAGTTAATACGACGAAATTAAATTCCTGCGTACCTATTCTGAAAACCAATGCACGCCACTAGCTCGAACATACATTATTTTTTTTAAAACGTTGCCCCACACTAGGAATTTCTCCTGTATAGTGGGTGCGTTTACAAACATTTAAACTCACATACACAAACAGCCAGACCCGGAACAACTACTTGTAGGCCATACAAATATTTTAATATTTAGATTTATTTTTAATTAAAAAATATTAATCCAAATTGAGGACCTCCTTTTTTTGAAGTCTGTTAAAAAAACACCACACCACTGGGGCACCACTGCTGACATTCTTAGTTCTTTTATTAGTTTTTATTTTATTTCAGAGTCAAAAAGAAGTTCCCCTGCCCAGAATGCAGCAACACATACTCCAGACGAGCATACATGATGAATCACTACCGACACGTACATATGAACCAGTCCAAACACTATTGCTCGGAGTGTGATAGAGTGAGCACACGTTTTATTTATTTACTAGCTTTTAAAGCCGCCTCGCAAATTTTAAACTTAAGGGGGAAGCGCCAGGGACGCTCGCGAAATTAAATTTTTCTTAAGTTTTTTTGCAATTTTCAGGTCAGTGTCAGGGTGTATGTTAAACAAAATATGTTTTGTGACCGTAACAAGTATGTATTTACGGAACTATAATGATTACGAGTAGGTAAAATCATCAATACAACCCTCCAAGTTTAAATAATCCTATTAAATGACTATTTCATGAAATATCAATCCACAGGATTATATGAATTTAGATGGTTGATTTTAGTGATTATAATTCTGTAGTCATATTTGTTATCGCGAATCACAACCTGACACTGACCTGCAAATTGCTAAAAACGGTATAAATTTGATATTTCGCGGGCTACCTGTCTCTTTCCCATTTAGCTACGTTTTCCTAAAAGAGCGGTGGCCGCACGTAATGGCCGCAGTGACAGCTGTAATGAAAATGATGACAGCGGCAAAGATTTAAATCGTAAGATTCATCAATATATGAAGTCCGTTCCTAGATATTTTACCTCTGACAGCAGCAGCGTTATTGTAACGAGAATAAAGATCACAATGGCTTTGACAGACTTGTCAGTGGCAGCGACCCAACGGCAACCAGCACATCCCTCTTAAGTTTAACTTAAAAAAAAAAAACTGAAATAAAATGTTCACTTTGCTCTGTCATTTTGTTTTAGCATTTTCTGAACAGAACCCGGTACATAGACCACATGCGGTTCAATCACGAGGGAGTCAAGAAAGAGAAGAATAAACTCTGTAATATTTGTGGAAGAGGATTCGCTGTAAGTATTATTTATATTATTATCCCCCTTAATTGAATGTAAACATGTAAATTATATTTTTAAATATTAGAATATAGAAAAGTATAAAAACATTTAAAAATATAAAAAATAGTAGCCCACCGGTATTGGGAACAGGCTCCAAGCTACCGGTGGTCAGGGCTCCAGAGAGAGGAACCTCCTGACGATGCGAGCCGTGTCCAGAAGTACCACTTTCTGAATCAAGCCCTTGATCCAGCTACCCAACGAGAGCCTCCTCAGGTGTTGGTCGAGGCTCTTGGCTATTAAGCCATGGGCTGTCACAGCTATCGGCACAATGATCGCTGAGTCCACATCCCACATGTCGACAACCTCGCGAGGCAAGTCAAGATACTTGATTTGTTTATCTTTCTCGGCTTTCACGAGATTGTCATCATGCGGGACGGTTATGTCAATAATCATTGCGCGCCGCTCTGATCGATCCACCACCACTATATCAAGCTTATTAGCAACAATAGTCCTGTCAGTGATGATGGATCGATCCCAGTACAATGTGATATTACCATTTTCGAGAACTGTGTCGGGCACATACCTGTAGTACGGCACCTCCGATTCCACAAGGTTGTATTTCAGAGCAAGTTGCTGATGGATTATCCTGCCTACAAGGTTGTGTCTATCCAAGTATTATTTATATCTCCTTTATTTCATTTAAATACTTACAAATTACATTTTTAAATATTTTTATAAACAAAAGGATAAAAAAAACATTTAAAAATATAAAATATAGTAGCCCACCGGTATCGGGAACAGGGTCCAAGCTACCGGTGGTCAGGGCTCCAGAGAGAGGAACTTCCTGACAATGCGAGCTGTGTCCAGAAGTACCGCTATTATTTATAATAATAGGGGTTAAAGTATGAAATTGCCGTTTTATTGTAATAGGTACTTCGAATTGACATAGAACCTTCATGGTTTGAGATTTTTGAGTAAAACTTTTTTCACATGGTACCTATGAAGTTCTTCTTTTAAAAAATGTGCAACATTTGATTATCGACCTTCAGTTGTTTTTTTTATTCAGCTTAGACAAGAAAGATGGATACTTCGAAAATTCGAGTTATTTTTGAATACGAGTTCCGACGCGGAACTAACGCTGCAGAAACAGCTCGAAATATCAATGTTGCGTTTGGAGAGGGGACTGCTAATGAACGCACCGTGCGATTTTGGTTTAAACGCTTTGGTGATGGAAACTTTGATTTGAAGAACGAACCACGTGGAAGACCGCCCACACAGGTGAATAACAATGAATTGAAAGAGATGGAGGAAGCCGATCCGAGCCAAACTACCCAGGAATTAGCGGAATGGTTTAACGTTACCTTACCAACAATACTGACTCATTTGCGTCAAATCAATAAAATAAAAAAATATGAGAAATGGGTGCCTCGTGATTTGACTGATCTGCAGAAAGAAACGCGTGTTGAAACTTGTGTTGCCTTGTTGAATCGATACAGAAATGAAGGAATATTGGATCGAATTGTGACATGTGATGAAAAGTGGATTCTTTACGATAACCGTAAGCCAAAAATGCAATGGCTGACCCCAGGTCAAACGCCGCAACAGTGTCCTAAAGCAAAGCTTACCAATAAAAAGGTAATGGTAACTGTTTGGTGGTCTCAGCATGGTGTTATTCACTATAGCTTTCTCCGATCTGGTCAAGCAATAACGGCAGATGTCTACTGTGCCGAACTCCGAACAATGATAGCAAAACTAGCAGTGAAACAGCCCTGACTCATGAATCGATCTTCACCATTATTGCTCCATGATAACGCGAGACCTCATTCAGCACGAAAAACCGTTTTAACTCTACAGGAACTGCAATTAGAAACCATTCGTCACCCTCCGTATTCGCCAGACCTTGCTCCAACGGAATACCATTTTTTTTTTGTTATTTGGACAATTTTCTACATTATAAAAAGATTTCTTCTCAGGAGGCAGTACAAAATGCTTTCACACAGTTTGTCGAATCTAGATCACGAGAGCTCTATCGCAAAGGCATAAATGACCTTCCTATTAGATGGCAGCAATGTTTATAAAATAATGATAATTATTTTGATTAAATAAATATGTTAAATTTAAAAAAAAACGAATTTCAATTTTTCAGTACAAATCGGCAATTTCATACTTTAACCCCTAATATTATTGCCCCATCGCATCGTGTCACATCGCCTGCCCGCGCTATTACTTCGTGATTTCTTTCTGACTTTTTTGGTTCCAGAGTACCGGTTCCAGACGGGTATCGCAGCCCCCCCCCCCTTTTTTTTTTTGAGGATGGGATCATCATCAAATCATCAGTCATCAAATGACCCCTCCCGCTCTGGGTGGAGCAGAAGGGAGTGTCAGACTCTTACTGACTAAAACCCACCCGTGTTCCTTCCTTAGCCCTTTATGTACCAGGGCAGCGGTAACCCTTTCGGACGATCCCGCTACCCCGGCAGGCATCGCATCCCCCTTAAGCCGTAATCTTTATTTTCCAGGCAAACCGCACTCTTCTAAACCACATGCGAACGCACTCGGGCGAGCGGCCGTACGAGTGTGAATACTGTTCGGCTAAGTTCACTCAACGAACTTCCATGTTGTCACATGTCAAATATATACATATGAAGAGTAAGCGAAGAGCGCAGTGGCAGCAGTGATTGACCAGCAGTTGGTGACGTTGTCAGACAGTTTGTGACGTTGTCAGATAGTTTGTTATGTTGACAGATGGTTTATCTGATTGTCAGATGATTTGTGATGCTGTCAGATAGTTTGTGACGTTGTCAGATAGTTTGTGACGTTATCAGATAGTTTGTGACGTTGTCAGACGGTTCATCACGTTATCAGATGGCGTGCAATATTTCCTCTACTGACAAGTATAATATGGACTCGTTACAAATTAAACGTATAAATTGTTAATGAGTGACATATGGACATGAGGAATGGCTATGTTTTAATGGCAACGCTGTTGTGTTCTGTGTTTCAGTCGGTTAATCCGTGTATCCACCCGAAAAAATCCCACATGGATCCACACATCCACGGTGGATACGCGGGAACACATGTCCGAGAACACCCTTTTAGCCTATAAATTCCGTTGGTGGATAAACGGAATAACCCGTTTCCGTGAAAGGTATCATTTCAAGCCGATAAGATATTTGTCAGTATGTTACTCACGATTGTGCTTTGTGTAGTGTAAACACCGAGTGAAATGGATTAAAAAATAAAACAATATTATATCAGGACGTCAATCTTGTTTTATTTTATACTAGCGTCCGCGTGAAATTGAGTCGAGGTGTCTTTTAGTCTGTGGTAAATAAATGTATTTTATTTATTTCTTTAATTCTTATTTCCCGACCCACCCCGTCACATCGCCTGCTCAATACTTCATTTTCGCTTCGCGTTCTTTCAGACATTTTTTTCATTTTGCTCAGCTCCTAAGGGTACCAGCGTGATGTGTGGAAACGCATGTTAGAGAATCCACCCTAAGCCTGTAAAATAATGTTAAGACCGATATTGTACTTAGTTTACCAATGTCTACGGCTAGCCCTTTTGCTTGGTGAGTCAGGTATGTGTTCGGAGCTGAAAATAAACTCGGGATGCCAAAATACTATACGGTTTATTACTTTCATATTTTACAATAGTAACATATGAAAGTAATAAACCGAGTAAAAAAGTCGATGGTATGCGTATGTAGTATCCCCAAATCTGACCATTTTGAAAATAAAATCCCGTGCACATGATGGCCACAGCTGCGTCCGTAAGTAAAACAAAAGAGGATCTTTTTTAGGTCGACTAATAATATGCGCTGCAAGCAGGAATAGTCCTTACGGTGGTCAGATATAGATTTTGGCGATAGTACTAAGCGTGAGTGTCGCGAGTGTTCTGCCTACCAAGAGCTGTCCTGTCAACTACATATTAACCTTTTCACCGCCACGGACTTCAATAGAAGTTCCGGATTTTCGTGCCACCAGCGCCACGACTTCATTAGAAATTCTTCATTTTAAATATCTATATATTATTTAAAAGCCTTGTTTAATTTTATTATTTAATATAACAACTGTCTAATACCCTATTTCTTATTTTTCCACACAAAAGAAGCCCTTATTTGTATTAAAATCGCCAAAAACAAAAACTGCGAACATTTTTAATGTCCCCAGAACGCCAAGGACTTTATATAAAACAATTTGAGGTCAGTAAAATATGAACTTAGTTACTAACTAACTAACTTACTAACTACTTTATAAGAAAGGGAAAATTGACGAATTTCGACCTTCAGATGGGTGCCGATCCGGAATTAAATAGTTGTTAGTAATCCTTGTCGATAATTATATTCCCATCTCTACAAAACAATTGGTTGTCAGTGCCCCGGGCGCCACGGACTATTATAGAAGTCGTTCTGTGACGTCATAAGCGTACGGCTGTCCAGGTCACTTTGGCATAGTGCAGCCTGTGCAGCACTAATTGTGTGAGCGCGCACGCATCCTTCTTTAACTCTTGTATACTAAAATATTGCTGTTCCATACGTTTTGACCGCGTAGGTATTGCACTTTTCTATGAAACAGAAGATTTTTTTTTTTTATAGCTTTCAAAAAATGTCTACGCTATGGGGTCTAAGCTCATGTGCTGAATTCATGGTTACAGTTTGCGCGTCGATGTCCCTGCCACCCTGTATACAGTAAAAAATTCTGCCGCTTAGATACCTACGGTATAAAACGTTGACAAACATAGAAGAAAGAAAGACCATAGACCACATCCCTAATCAGAATTGAATTTAACGTGCTCTGAGCGCCAAGAACTTGAAATGAAGTCAAAGAATGGTGTCATAAAACAAATAGAGATGTACGAGGTGCATTCAATAAGTACCTAGCCTCATCGCCAGAGGTCGCTGTAGTTTCAAAAGAGTTTTACCACAGTGTAGCACATTCTTTTTTAATTCTTTTTTCAAATTTTCGTTCTAATCCCTTCATGTGTTTTAATTTGACAACATACGGAAGCGAACGTATCGATCGGTTTTACAAAAATGGAAAAAGAGCAATATCGTTCGGTGATTCGATTCCTATTTTTGGAAGGGAAAACGCGCATCGAAATCAAAGAGCGCTTGGACGCTGTGTACGGTGACTCTTCTCCATCGATGGCCACCGTCAAGAATTGGTTCAACGAGTTTGCACGTGGCCGTACGTCGGTTTTTGATGAACCACGTCCAGGTGCACCGAAAACAGCTGCTACGGAGGGAAACATTAAAAAAATCCATGATCTCGTATTGGCAGATCGCCGATTGAAGGTTCGGGAGCTAGCTGAGACTGTAGGCATTTCAGAAGGAACAGTGCATCATATCCTTCACGAGGAACTCGGCATGAGAAAGCTGTCGGCGCGATGGGTGCCGCGTTTACTCACACCGGAAAACAAGTGCAACCGTGAGACCACATCGGAGACGTGTTTGGCGCTGTTTAAGCGGAATCCAGCGGAGTTCTTGCGTCGTTTTGTGACCGTCGATGAAACCTGGATCCACTGGTACACACCAGAGACCAAGGAGCAATCAAAACAATGGATCCAGACCGGGGAACGTGCTCCAAGGAAGGCGAAAACTGTAAAATCGGCTGGAAAAGTTATGGCCACCGTTTTCTGGGATTCACAAGGTGTGATCTACATCGATTACCTCGAGAAGAGTAAAACAATTACAGGGCTTTACTATGCCGATTTATTGGGCCGATTCGACGCCGAATATAAGAAAAAACGACACCATCTGGCGAAGAAAAAAGTGCTGTTTCACCACGACAACGCACCGGTTCACACGTCTGCCGTTGCCATGGCCAAATTGGTCGAATTACGCTACGAATTGCTGCCCCATCCACCGTATTCTCCAGATTTGGCCCCTTGTGACTTCTTTCTGTTTCCTAATCTGAAAAAATCTCTCGCCGGGAATAGATATGGATCAAATGAGGAGGTCATCGCCGCCACGGAGGCCTATTTTGCAGAGTTTGACAAAAACTATTTTTCGGACGGGTTAAAAAAGTTGGAGCATCGCTGGGCTAAGTGTATCGAACTAAAAGGAGACTATGTTGAAAAATAAATTGCCACTTTTCCAAAATTTTCGTTTACTTTTTGTAGGCTAAGTATTTATTGAATGACCCTCGTACCTCATTTCTTAAAGCTCTAATTGAGTTATGTAAGTATTTGTTTCTTTGATACTTTAATTTATACTGGGTTTTCTTACTAGGGATACTGTGAAATAAAACAAATATGGAAATATTTAATCAGTTTTTATATATATTTGTAAAATGATGTATAAAAGTTAACTTAACTCGTATAAATCTCATTTATCGATATGATGATACCCCCATCGCTACTGTTTACTGTATATTTCGTTATACATTTATAGCTTGGCGCTGGCGAGGCATCGCGTTCTTGTGCACGTTGGCGGTGAAAAGGTTAATATTTGCATCTTTCTACGGGACTCCTTTAATAAAGACTATGGTCCTTTGCAGCTCTGGACAGAAAGAGAGTAGGGCTTTTGCCCAACAGTGGGACAATCATATTTTTTTTTAATCATTTTCATTGACACGGAACCTACAATCATATGTAGGTTTTTGGAGCGAGAAAATTGTTGATAACTAGTCGCTTCCTCGTTGGAGGTGGGACAGCTGCACTGATCTATCGATATTATACAAGTAAGCTGGACTAATTAAACTATACGAAATGACAGTTGTTTTTTGTGGTGATTCAAAGCGCCCCGATCGAGCGTATCAGGAACTAAAATTGACACATTGCCGTCGTTATGTTTTGGTACGTCGCTGATAATTTAGGTCTAAATAGTGGAATAAGACATATTTGTGTATTTTGCGTTTACGAGATATTAAGAACATTTGTATCCTGAGAGTATGCGCATCTTGTAAAACTCGCTATATAAAATATTAGTTCTACGGATGCTCACGTTTCTGTCAGCGCTAAAATGGCGAAAATCGAATGTCTTCATTTTGTCATCGGTAGTATGAAGTCCAGCGTACTTGTTTACTATAGGTCAGTAGGCAGGTGCCATAGTGGTTAAACATGAACCCAACAAATATTAGAATATTTTTTTAAAAAATCGAAATAAAATAGCAATAGAAATGGTGTAAAAATTTATTGATAATTTAAACAATTACATATTGTTTTCAACATGCAAAATGGTTACTAATCAAAATTGAACAATACAGAATTAGTAATACTTACTATGTACAACAAATATTGTATAAATTATGTAATAACTGTGGTTTTTAAATGATTTATTCTAAACATTTTGCAGTGACCTAAACAGCATTGCCTACCCCTTTGGGAAATACAAAGACTTATTGCAGATGTTCGTAGGCGGAAATGATCTGCGAAACCATTTGTTTTGGTTTTATAAAAATAATCTTAAACACACGCCTTCTTAGGCAGGCATTACAAACGCCACCTGCTAGGATCCTTAAATACTCCTTTTGCTTCGTTTATGTACAATCAAGCCCGGTTAAGCAGACGACAACCTCATAGGTAAAACTTCGAGATACCATTCTCAAAAAAAAAAAAAAATACGTGCGCGCACGCCGGTTGTGAATACAACGCACCTGACCTTTCTAACGAACATCACCAATAAGGTCAGTTTTGGTTTTACTCAATATTTTATACAAGGGTAAATGAAATTAACTGGCGAAACTTCACAGACGTGAATAACAAAAAAAAGTCATAATTTAACTTTGCCAATACCTGCGCCTGTTGACCACTTAGCTCCAAGTATTTAATATAATTTCTGTTTCTTGCTCACTATCTCAAAAATCACCCTAAAACATTTTTAAAATGTTCTAAGTTTTGAAAACCACAGTGTATACATAATTTTAACAGACGTCTTATAATCTAACGACGTGGTCCACATGCCAATAATTAAGGCACTATTATTGCTTATTAATTATTACTATTTTTATAATAAATCAATGTTTTATTATTTATCACAGAAAACGATGACCTGTCGTGTAACATTTTGTTGCAAAATGTTGTTATTTAATTAAATATTCATTATTGAACTTTTCGTTTACAAAATTTAGCCCCCGTTTACTTCACGTTCACTGGATTTTCGACTCTCGGTGTTGAGCCGAACATTGAGAATTGAATTCAACAGAGCGCATCCCAGCGCGTCAACAAAATTGCTGTATTTTCAACTCTCGGCGCTAAGGGCTCAATAAAGTTAGAGACGATCAAACTTGCTGGCTGCCCGAAGTTGCCCGAAGCCGCAATGCAACTTTTATAGCTTGGTTTTTTAAAAATTTACTAAACATAATTTTTAAACTCGTATAGAACTTTTTCTTAAAATAAATTCGCCTACTTTTACAATGGTCATGCAGTGTGAAACAAATAAAGACGTACAACTTATTGATGGTTTCGACGTAAAAATCTATGAAGGAATTTAAAACCATTTGCAGCCCTTAGCGCCAGTGCGTTCATAATCCAGTGCACGAAAACAGATTGCCGCGGGAAGCCTGGGCTTACATTTATTTCTTGTAATTAATATTTCTTTTTAATATTCACCAATCCAGAAATGGTTATATAAAAATTCATAGTCATTGAGCTAAGAACGACAGTTCCATGTTCCATTCAATTCCATATTTTTGTAGAAAATTTGTTATACCTAGGTTAGTCAGTATATGTTTCAAAATAGTTCCAACTATCTCCCAAAAATTACATTATACATCATTTAATTTGTCCTTTAACCCTTGACAGCTACCGAAATATATAGGGTCAGATTAAATTAGCTAGCGAAACTCTGCAGACATATAAACACGATTAAATAAAAACAAAAAATATGATGTTTTTTTTGGGGTCAACGACTGCTGATTCTATTGCTAATTGCAGTGTGAGTTGAGAAAATCTGTTTTCTTGTGTTTTATCGTGTTTAGATATCAGTGTCAACCTCGTCTGTGAAGTTTACACAAAAATAAACTTTCTACACTAACTCAAGTGACTGTTTAAATGTACTGCGGTCGATGACTCTAGAAAAAAACCATCATTTTTTTTTTTTTACTTTGTCATATTTGGATATCAATACCATCACGTCCGCGTAGTTTTGCTAGCTAATTTAATTTAACCCTGTACAATTAATCTCCACATTTTTAACGTCGTTTGAATACGTCCCGAATTCACGATAGAATAAATTAATTATTGCCAGGAATAACCCTCGATTTTATGTTGTTTATTTTTTTACCAAAAATATAAACAACATAACATCACGGCCTGTTACAACCTGCACCCTAATTTGCGTAACACACTATCAATCTTAATCCGAAACATTTTGAAGGATATTGCTAATCCATTGCTTCATATGTTCGAAAAATTTGTCTGGTCACCAACGTAAATATCGCAATGAATGTTGTTGAACTGTCAAAATGAAACCCATTGCTACTGTTGTGTGTTACGCAACTACCCCACCGAATAAGGTTCCCGACCCTAAGATACATACAAATGCCTAGTTTGGGGGGTACAATATGATTATTAATAAATAAATTTGAATTAATTTCTCAAATTATTTTTTTATATTTTCTATATCTTACCTTTTCTGAGTATTATAATTTGTAGCATGCCATTCATAGAGGGTGGCAGGGACACTGTTACCATTATAGATGGGCAATCCACCCGGTTTAAACCCGATGCTTTGGTAAACTCCCGCTAAACACCCACAAAATTGGGTGTTTACCAAAGCACCGGGTTTAAGCCCGGTGGATTGCCCATTTAAAGTTACCATGGATTTAGTACATGTTTCTGAACACCCTGCGTTAGATTTTACGTCGATTATTAACAAAAACACACCGTTTTCTGAAATAATGCAACCTACGTGGGCAAAATGTGTGGAATAGATTTTTTTTTTGTATATATCCGACCAAAATTTTCAACGCAACGTACTGAATCCATGGTAACTGAAGGCCAATTCTCGTAATTTAAAACGTTCAAAATCTAGTCACAGTCTCATCTCGGCGACATGCAACTGTCAAAAACTTGTTAAAATGTAGGTAAATTAAAAGTATTTTTTGACAGATTGAGACTGAGATCAGACTGTGAACGTTCTTAAAATTACGAGAATTGCCTCTCAGGTTGCACGTCGATGTCCCTGCCACCCTGTATTAAATTTTAGTTTGATTCGCAGTTCAAGGGTTAAAGACTAGTCTTAAAACTAATTTAATATCCTTACTAATATACAAATAGAAATTGTAACTAAACATAACGCAAAATCTTTGTACCTTACTTTTTTAAATGCAAAAGTGACACACTTAGCACCTATTTATATTATGTAATGTATATAAAAAAATATGTTTTAACTACCAGAATATACACCGTGTATCAGAAATGTGTGGTACAGAGCATCAAACTGAACAACTTTCTCCATGGGACCAACGTCGTAATTGCGAAAAAGGAATTAGCTGTCCTGGATGTCCTGTACATTTGGGTTGAGTAGTTATTGAAGTTTTGTATGAGACAGGCTGTCCCGGACAGCGAATTATTTTTTCACGATTAAGGCGACAGAAAGCAGTGGTGGCCCAGTGCTAATGGACGCGACTTACTAGTTGTAGGTCGTAGG
Organism: Apamea epomidion; assembly: GCA_947507525.1. Lineage (NCBI taxonomy): Eukaryota > Metazoa > Arthropoda > Insecta > Lepidoptera > Noctuidae > Apamea > Apamea epomidion. The sequence goes on from OX382255.1 coordinate 5,190,156, forward strand.
TTCGAACCCAGACAGGCGCTTCACTTTGAATGAATTATTTCATCACCACTGCTCTCAAAACGGAAAAGGAAAACATCGTGAGGAAACCGGCATGTCTTAGAACCAAAAACTCGAAGATATGTGACATTTACCAACCCGCACTGGGGCCGCGTGATGGTTTACGGGCCACTCCCTCTCACGGAAAGGAGGCCTGTGTCCCAGCAGTGGGAAAATTTTAAGCCGATTATGATAAGACGCTGTTGCCATAAAGAAAGTTGTTCAGTTTCATAGTCTGTACCATACCTTTAAATATGGCCACATCTTTCTGATACACGCTGTATAGAGGACAATACATTTTTTGGTTTTTACACTAAAATTCATTTAATTATAATATGTTTAGGCCACTCGTGAAATTGATAGTTGGGGTTAAACATATTCCACGTTTCACAAAATAAATTAACAGAAATACAAACATCAATAGTAACAGTCATTCTAAAGTTACAATAGCATTCGGTTGATGTTTGAATAGAAATTATATCAATTGGAAACAATTATTTCAATAGAGTACCTATAGCTGCATTTTTAAACTACGCGGGCAATCCTGTGACATTAGGGTTTTTGACAGCTATCAAAAATAAACATGAATTCATAATTGTTTTAAAGACTAGCTGACCTGACAAACGTTTTTCAGTCCCAATAATTCATACAAAAGGGCTTTTTGGATTTCACGCGTGGCCGCCATTATGAAAAAAAAAAAAAACAAAATGGCGTGACAGCAGGTATGCTTCATATAAAAATCTTCAATGCCCTTTCCCATAGAAAATGCACATGTAGCTTTTTTCCAAAACCGAACAGAATTTTCTAATTTTCCCGGAAACTTTTCCAATTATTTTGATTCCAATTTCTTGCCAGAAAAAATCAGACTATTACGAACATTTAAAAAGAAAAATGCATTTGCCAACGAACAGCATTTCATTTTTATTTACTTATGATAGGCAAGTGATAGATATATGTTTAAAATAAAGGTGGAAGAATTGAGAAGTCAACGCTTTTGAAGTTTTGCAAATTATTCTTCTATAAATGTCACGCAAAACGGTGATTGTACGAATGGCGCGAAGTTACTAGAGCATTTCCGTGTCGTGACGTCAGATCGCAGTACTGTTGTCTCTGCCTAGCATAGACTTTAAAACGCACAGAACTTCGCCGTTTTTGAGCCATATTTATACTGTGGTTTATCTTTTTTCTAGGTTTCGAGAAATCTAACAAAAAATCCTGCCAAGTGCCCTATTTAAAAAACTGTCATTTTTAACTTTGTCAAACTTAACTCATAATTATTGGTGTAATGCACTCCCGGACTCCCTGGAACCCTCTTGCACTTTTTCTAAACAAAAGTGTAGTCTTTTAAATACTCATGAATTCAGATTCGGAACAATGAAGACACCAAAACGATAGCCAGTGTGTATCAGAAGACTAATTCCGTAATTAAAGAAGTTCAAACGTTTCTCATCTCAGCAACAATCAGTGTCAAAAAACTTGTCAAAAATGTAGGGAAATTAGAGGTATTTGTGACAGATTCATACTGAGATAGAGCTGTGAACGTTCTGAGAATTACGAGAATTGTCCCTCTGAACTGCATAAAAACTTGAATTCAAATTCGGAACAATGACGACACCAGAATGATGGCCAGTTTGTCGGCATCAAAACGACATAAAAACTTATGCAGTTTTTTTTAATTTTTTAGGCCTTCACAACTCACACGGAATTGCATGGTCCGGAAGTATAAAAACCTATATTTTAACAGCTTAACTCCAGCTTGAAAAACATTAACATTTGTACAAAAAAATAACCCAAATTCTTACACCGAAAGTTTTGAACTACAACTGCCACAACTTTTGACCTGCGCCTCAAACTGCGCAAGTCTCTTCTGTAAATGCATGATAGTGGCATCTTTCTGTTTCAATTGCATTTTTAAAGTTGTTATCGAGTCCTCCAAAGCCCCATACACTGCTTGAACTTCAGGCTGATAGCTGAACACCTGAGGAGGTTCATCAAGGCAGAAAAACTCCCGTATGACCGGATGATTAGATAACTTGCTCAAAATCGCGTTAACGAAGATTTGGAGACCCCGGACACGATCTTCTAAAAATGCAGGCTCGAAGTTGTCTCGGAACCATCTTTTGCCCGGTAAAGGAAGATTTATATTTGGCTGTTCTGCCTTTATTCTTGAGTAAAGTCTGACAAAATCAGTGTACCGGCGAAATACAAGCCAAGACTGGTCACTATTGTCGTCTTCAACTTTGAGCTTGTAGATAGTGAATCTCGCGCGTTCTTCCATAATTTCATACCCAACTATCGGTATCTGTAAGGACTCGAATTTTTTTATATCATCTCTGTGTAGACTCAAATCTATATTGCTAATACTATTTTGCACTGTTCTGAAGTCCCTGTACCCTTCGTTCAGGTTCCCCAAGCTTTTGTAATGGTTTCTAGTCGCTAAGTTTCGGTGGCGCGATTCTATCTCATTGTTGGACATAGCGGTTTCGTTATTATAGTGTTTTTTGTATAGTTTTGTAGTGTATCGTTTGACGGGCTCGTGGGTGTCTTCGCTGGATGTTGAAGAGACCTCATTGTTCATCCCGTCTCGATTAAGGTTTGTCGTTTGTACCATATCCATCTTTGTACTATGTGGTTTTTCTGGAAAGAGAAAATTTTGTTGCGTTAGTAAGGGATTTATTTATTTACTAAGCTTCTGTCTGTGTGAAATTTCTTGTTCTGCCCGCGCCTTACTTCGATTTCGCTTAGCGTTTTGACTTTTTTTACTTTTTGCTGTGATGATAGCTAGCCTAAAGCCTTCCTCAATAATTGGGCTATCAAATGCAAAAGATTTTTTCAAATATGACCGGTAATTCCAGAGATCGAGATCCAGCGCTTTCAAACAAACAAACTCTTCAGCTTTATTATTGCCATTTGGCTAAGCCGCAAGTGACTAAAATCGCAAGTTCGTAGTCGCCGCACGACAAAACTTGATACCTACTCTGGTTTCGACTTTTGTCGTGCGGCGACAGGTTGCATGCAGCGGGTGACTAAAATTGACCGTGAAAATGCTTAGTCACAGACGATCGCCGCATGAAGGTTGACATTTTGATGCAAAATGAACTAGTCACCTGCGATTTTTATCGACCTGTGTAAATGGGGTTACGATTCGGCTTGTGAGGCGATTTGGTAAGCGCACGGCGAAAATCGACCTAGTATAAATTCACCATTATTGGAAAACATTCTAAAAGAGAAACGGTGAACTTTCTTGCCCATTCTTCTCCATACGAAAGCTATATTGGGCAACGAGAATCAATTAATTCTATTTCATTGTACAGACGCCAGCAGGTCAAGCTACCCGAAACTGTCAAATTTTCCCAATCAACCTTGAACCTTAATGCTTAAACGATAAAGTTGAAAATCTATTAAAGAAATTTGACAGATCGTAATAGCTCGATGTGCTGGCGTCTGTACATTTTGACGGTCAAGACTTTATTGTGCTTGTCGCAAAAAAAAAGAAACAAAAAGCAAATAGTATACTTAGTTGTAATTTTTAAACACGTTGACTGCCAGACAACAGACACAATAGAAAATCTATTGTTGGCGGTCACCGGTGACCGCGGTGGCAGTCAATGCCTAAAAATCTTCACTTTTTTATACAAAATACAAAAACTACACTATACGTCGCGCATTAGTGCTAACCTCAGAGAAAATCTGAATACTATAACGTAATTAGTAAAAACATGATACGCTAATTAGGCATATAAAACTACTTTCTTTGTTAAGAGTATGACCCACATTGTATTCATAAAAAAGTGAGAAGTACTCAATTACTTTCTTTTTGAAAGTCAGTGTATGTGAATCTGTACAGTAATTGCTAAGTAGTAAATAAACATATCATTTGCATAAGTTAGTACATAAATTAAACTTTAATAATTATGCGTTGTTTTATTACGGACTAGCTGCGCCCACCGGTTTCACCCGCATAAGTTTTGATCCCGTGGGAATTTCGGGATAAAAAGTATCCTATGTGTTAATCCAGGGTGTCAGCTACGTCCATAACAAATTTCATCAAAATTGGTCCAGCCGTTTGAGCGTGAAGAAGTAACAAACATACAAACACACACACTCACAAACTTTCGCCTTTATGAAATGAAAAATGAAATGAAAAATGTTTTATTTGTTTTACAAGTAAACTTAACATCTAGTGGTTGGAGCCTCCTTTTAAGCAAAAAGCCTGTGTTAGGAGACTCCGCTCTTCCAAAACTTAAAATATTAACATAAAATTACTTGTTTTAAGTGTTATAAAAACAGGCGATTTAAAATAAAAAGAGAAAATTAAAACTAGACAAGAAGCATGCAAATGCGTGAGTGAGAGTAGGGGTGTGTGAATGCGAATATGAGGGTGTGTGAATGTGACTATGACTATGAATGTGTGTGAGTGTGAATACTGAGGTGTGTTACTGTGAGTATAAAGGTGTGTAAATGTGAATTTGAATGTTGAATGTGAGCATCTGTGTGTGTGAAAGTTAGGTGATAGTGTGAGGGTTTGTTAAATTTAATGTAAAAGACACAGTGAGTGTAAGTGGCAATGAATGAAACAGACTGTATACGTACAAATACGAATGATGAGAGCATTAAGTGTAAGGTTTTATTTATTCCAGTAGCTTCTCCGTGTCGTCATAGGTGAGTGGTTTTATCCAATTAGTTACTATTTTTTTACAGTCAGTTAATGGTTTATTGTATATGTAGATCTCTTTGTTTACTCGATTGTAAAGCTGAGCTGAGCGTTTGTCGTATTGAATACGGGCGAGCTTGGTTTTAGTTTTAGGAATTTCAACTATTATATCTTTTCTTCTTTTCAAGGTTAAGCTGGGATCAAAATTAAGAGTTTTATGTTTCCTGAAAATAGTTTTAATTATATATAGTTTGCGAACAGAGTGTAAATTACTCATTTGATAAAGACTTTGTGTAGGGTACCTTAGGTTTTTGAAGTACATTAATTTTATTAGAGCCCGTTGTCCCCGCTCAAGGTCTATGAATTTAGTCTTAGCCGCCCCACCCCAAATGGGGATGCAATATACTAAGACAGACTGGACTATAGCTATGTAAATTTCATTAAGTAGGTTTCTGGGTTTATTTGTGTTGGCGGTTATTTTATTTGGCACGATATGCCTTAAATTTTTGAAAATCCAACTCAGTTTTCTAATTCTGTTGGTAACTTGTTCAAGATGGGAGTACCAAGATAATCTTTGGTCAACAACAATACCAAGATATTTGGTTTGAGAAACTTTGACTAGTGTTGGACATAGGCAGTTAATTGAATCGTCACACTCGTGTACCTTTATAATAAAGTCGGGGTTTGGTTGTGTCCTGTGTGATATGCTAAAACATATGTAATTTGTTTTAGCTGTGTTAAGTGTAAGTAAGTTATTTGAGAGCCATTTAGCAATTTGAGTCATACCAGCTTCAGCACTTCCAGCAACATCGTCCCAAGACTTCCCAGAAAAGACTACTGCAGTATCGTCAGCGTAGGAAAAAACTCTAGCGTTATTTATTTTAAGGTTGCAGAGGTCATTAATATAAAGTAGGAATAATGTAGGGCCCAGCACACTTCCCTGAGGCACACCGAAAGTGACTTTTGCATCGTTACTAACGTATTCTCCTACCTTAACTCTTTGTTTCCGGTTCGAGAGGTACTTAAAGAGGTACTTACGAGATACTTTATAATATTAGTGTGATGAAAAAAGACATTTAACAAAGTCCAAGGAAGCCATGCCAGCATTAGATGGCAAGCTAACCAGGTTACTACACCTGGACAGGTACGGCCTGCGACTGGTGACGGGGACCATCATGGGACAGTGCTCGCTAAACCTACACTTCCACACAATAGGCATAACAGACAGTCCCCTGTGCAGGGATTGTGGCTAAGGAAACCGTTGCGCATGTGCTCTTAAGTACACAGGCATCACCCACATTAGGTCAGAAACCCTTGGAACACCCAGATCTTACATAGATGTTCTCAACAGACCAGGAGTCGTAGTAGACTTCTGGAGGGAGGTGGGCTGGTTAGAACAACCACCGACGGCCGCCATGGCCCACGCACAATAGTCCACTTGAAGGACTAAGTGCGGAAACCAAACCCATTTTAACCCATAACTTAGAGACACTTAACAAAGCCGAGAGTCTCTTGTACTCCCAGTCATTGTGAACAACGCGCCACGCGATAGAGCGCGGGAAACGGAGCCGAAAATTAAATTTGTATGTAAAAAATTCGTGTCAAATGCGTGTCGGACTCGCGCACTGAGGTTTCCGTACAAATTTGTAGGTGTGTAACTACCGGTTTTCGGATTTTTTCCTTTACTTGTGCTACATGACATTGCTCCTTGCCAAATTTTATGATTCTAGGTCTACGGGAAGTACCCCATAAGTTTTGATTCCCTTGCGAGTCTCATAATATGCGGCATAAACGGGACATAAACGCCCGTATGTTTTGATTGCGTTGACTTAGAAGTTTGATTTTTTCACTGCTTCAAGGCATTGCAGCCTTGAGTATTTGATATTAATTTCAACTTGATAACTCCACGCGTTCCTGAGAAAACGGGTCTTGACAGACGGACAACGAAGTGGTCTTATAAGGGTTCCGATTATCCTTTTGAGGTACGGAACCCTAAAAATCAAATGAAATAGGATATCGGAATCACTAGTACACGTCATATTATTTTAAAAAAAAACTAGATGAGGTCGGACAATCGCGTTTCCCACACCCCGTAACGTAGCGCGTTGTAGTGTGATATCTGCCTAACGACTGTCAAAGATTTACGAATGACAGCCGGGATTAACGGCTTTGCGTGCTTTCCGAGATACGAAGGGGACTCGATAATTATGTAATGGATGGCCACCCATCCACGAACCGAGCGTAGCTTGACCTTCAATCGACCGGTGCAGCTGTTATCATTTAGCCACGAGTTCCTAGCACCCCTAAAAATCAAATTCACGTGGTGTTGACACACTATTTATTTATATATACTTTATTGTACACCACAAAAATACATAACATAAAAAACTCGTCAAACACTACAAAATACACGATGGGCGGCCTTATCGCTTTCTGCGATTTCTTCCAGGCAATCTTGGAATGGACAGTGATTTTCCTGGACATAAAATGGAGCTATCGTTGGTGCAAATATTATGTATACACTAAAATAGATACACAGATATATACATATCTAAAATTATAGATACATACATACTAAATATATAAGCAACGAAAATAAAAGAAGACTAGATTAGAGATTACAGACTAGATTTTTATTTTATTGTTATCCAAGTAGCATACGGTATGGAAGAGCGAAGTCTCCCAATACAGGCATTACTTGCTTAAAGGGAGGCTCCATTCACTAATCTGTTTTAGACTAATTTATGTTGGAGAAATAAATAATTTAAGAATTTTTTAATTTTTTTTGATGATTGCAGATAGGACAACAACCTCGCAACGACAAGTAGTGTTCCTTTACGAGTCTTTTGAACACATGTAACCGACTGCGCGCTTTTATTTCAATAGGCAATGTGTTCCACAAACGAGCGGCCTGGACAGTAAAGGATTTATCAAGGAAAGTTGTGAAATGCATAGGCATTTTGAGCTTCAAGTTATCTGATGACCTTAAAACTTTCGTGTGGGAGTCGCAAAGAAACTGGAAACGTTTCTTGGGATAGAGGGGTGGAAGAGGGAACATGCACATTAAACAGAAGGGAAAGAATATGATCATTCCCGCGAAGGCGAATTGGTAACCATTTGAGCTTCACACGAAATTCGGAAACATGGTAATATTTGCGCAGACCGAATATGAACTTAATACAAAAATTTTGAAGCCGCTCAAGTTTATCGAGTTGGTCTTGGGTAAGGAAAAGACACTACGCCAATCTGCACATCAATTAATTTCTATGACTGTACAATTGTACATTCATAAGTTGTTATCAGTTTTAACCGTAATGCATTACATAACAAATACATAAATAATGCATTAAATTAAACTTGAAATACCAATAAAATGATAATTATAAATAGACATGATATGCTGCCGGGTTATTGAATGTCAAAGCTGCTGACATAAATGGAAAGACTTGTTTTGTGATCCTATTAAAAAAGACTAGACTGGGTCGGCCATATTAGCCGGAGAACCGATGACCGGTGACGTGATCTTGAGTGGAGACCGCGAATCGGTAAACGTAAACCTAGCCCTCAGGTTAGGTGAAGCGATGATCTTCGCAGAATGGCTGGTAGCAGCTGGATGAGTTGCCGAAAATCGAGTTGAATGGCGTGCAATAGGAGAGGCCTATGTCCAGCAGTGGACTGCTATAGGCTGATGATAAAGATTAAAAAAGACGTGGAAATATTCCCCTTCAGAATCTATATAATTAATACAAAGTCCAAAAGTTAGTTAAATACACCATTTATAACTTACTCAAGAACGGCTGAACCGATTTTTATGATCTTTGATTTGTTGGATTTGTCTCCGCCCCGAATAGCAGAATAACTAATTAAAAAAGAGAGAAATCACGAAAAGAAGAGAACATGTTAAGATATTTCATTTTCTCATATATTTAGGTGGTACGAAGTTCGCCATGTCAGCTAGCCTGTACTTCTATTATAAAGAGGTGTTTGTTTGTTTATATGTATGTATATAAGGGGTAATCTTCGGAGCTAATGATCCAATTCTACATTTTTTTCACTGGTAGCATGCTTAATTATTCATGAGTGCTTTAGAGGCTTTAAATTATATTTACACATATCTTGCATTTTAGCGCTGAGCTATCACAACTTTTGTCTAGCATATAAAGAGGTGTTTGTTTGTTTATATGTATGTAAGGGGTAATCTTCGGAGCTAATGATCCAATTTTAATTTTTTTTTCACTGGTAGCATGCTTCATTATTCATGAGTGCTATATAGGCTTTAAATTATATTTACACATATCTTGCATTTTAGCGCTGAGCTATCACAACTTTTGTCTAGCAAGAGAAATACTTCTTAAAATATCTTTTATATTTCTTCTATCTTTCATATTTTATATTTTAATATCTCGTTCTAAGTTTTAAAAAAGCATTCACGGACAGAAGCTAGTGTATTATAAATTAAAGTCGCTTTTCATGTCTGCCTGTGTGACGTCAGTGTTCTTCCGAACTACGCTTTTCCGTATTTTGATGCAGTCTTCAACTTCATTTAGAAAATCTTTACTAGGGATTGCGGCTCAATAATAACAGCTGCACGGATTGATCGAAGGGTAACCTACGCTTGCCGCGGTCGGTTCGTGGATGGGTGACCATCCATTACATATCGAGAGCCCTCCGCGCCTCGGAAAGCACGTCAAGCCGTTGGTCCCGGCTGTCATTCGCTGATCTTTGACAGTTGTTACGGGTAGTCAGAAGCCCAAAACTCTGACAACCAGTCTTACTGCATGGTAACATGTTACCAAGTAACTAGGATGTGGAGGTTAGATAGGCAGTCTCTCCATGTAAACTACTGGTATTCAGCGGCATCTGGTTAGACTGGAAACCGATCCCAACATCGTTGGGAAAAGGCTACGCAGATTGACCATGAAAATATTTTGTTCCAGGCTTTAAAAAATTATATGATTTCATATACACACATTTACATTTAGATATTACTGATATTAGACAATTATTTTTTATCTTTGTATATTACCTTACAAGGTTTACGACAGTCATAACAATAGTAATAAAATAAGCTATTTATGGTTTATCTATTCTAACATTTATTTCTGAAAATTGGCTTAAAAAACACTTTTAACACACATTAAGAAAAGACTGAAGACTGGACTTGCATCAATAAATTATTATCTCCTTTATTTTAATGTAATCATATAAATTATATTTTTAAATATTAGAATATAAAAAGTATAAAAACATTTAAAAATATAAAAAATAGTAGCCCACCGGATCAGGAACAGGGTCCAAGCTACCGGTGGTCAGGGCTCCAGAGAGAGGAACCGCCTGACAATGCGAGCCGTATCCAGAAGTACCGCTTTCTTAATCAAGCCCTTGATCCAGCTGCCCAACGAGAGCCTCCTCAGGTGTTGGTCGAGGCTCTTGGCTATTAAGCCATTGGCTGTCACGACTATCGGCACAATGATCGCTGAGTCCACATCCCACATGTCAACAACCTCGCGAGCCAAGTCAAGATACTTGATTTGTTTATCTTTCTCGGCTTTCACGAGGTTCTCATCATGCGGGACGGTTATGTCAACAATCATTGCGCGTCGCTCTGATCGATCCACCACCACTATATCAGGCTTATTGGCAACAATAGTCCTGTCAGTGATGATGGATCGATCCCAGTACAATGTGATATTACCATTTTCGAGAACTGGGTCAGAAAGTATTATTATTACTTATGTTTTAAAACTAGATGATTTTATGCTTTAAAATCTAATCCAAATCTATCTAACTAGCCTGTATTGTCCCACTGCAGCCCCAGCAGTCTCGACAGGACTTCGCGACCGAATATGGTCATAAAGCGATCGCTATGAATGTCGCTATGTATGTCACAGTCTCTTTTAAAGTCCAGACATAATCTTGGTCAGGCCATATAAGAACTATGTAAGCAGTTCTATTTAAATGTTATATGCCTATGAAACTAACTGGCTATAAATTTGGATATAATACAACCTTAAATTCAAATTCTTAATTAATTAAAAAATTAATAATTATTTAATTATTAATTATTTTAATTCACATAAACTTACATTAGCGTTGGCAGACGTCCCGATTTTTAGTCTCAAATTAAATGTCCCGCATGGGACAGAAACAGTCCCGCTTTTCGGGGATAGAAAAATAAATAAGTTATTCGTAAGTGTATTAATTACTTATTTATCAACATTCTCCTTTCCTTATCCCAGTTCATTTGTGCTTGGTGCAACATGTCTTTTTCTTCCATTCTTCTCTATTAGTTGTCATCTCGGTAATCACACCCTTTCCCTTTTGTATTACTTATTTATATAATATTATATTCCTCTGAAGACTTAACTTACAGGGTAAACCAAACAGATATTGTTATTTGAATAGTAAAGTAACATATTTTTATTAAAATATGTTTTCTACGACTATCTATCATCATTGGAAACTTAATTTGAAACTCAAATAAAATATTATGTAGTAAAAAATCTTCAGTGCGGCCGTCGAGAGAATGCGTTCTTGACGCCTGTCAGTTTCATACAAACAAATACGGGTTTTGCGAAATTGATCTTTATTAGCTACTAGAATTGTCGCAATGATAGGTGTAAGGAACGCATTCTCTTAGCGGACAATTAATTACGTTTTTATTCTTTTGTCAAAGTATCCCGCTTTTTATACTAAAAGGGATTCAAAATCCCGCTTTTCCCGAAAAAAAATCTGGCAACGCTGACCTACATGGGCACTTATGAAATGTCAGAAGCTAGGTGTACATGCAACCAATTGATTTTTTTTTTCCTATGAAGAAGAGCTAGCAAGAAACTAACTATACTTCTATAATTTTTTTCTACTAACTCACCATCATCTGTTTATCTATTTCCCAACTATGTTGTGGACTTGGGGTTGACTTCCAGTCAGTAACTCAATGCAGCTGAATTTCAGTATTTATTACATTTACTTACACAAATCATTTAAGATTCTAATTAGACAGAAAATCTGCAGAAACTTTTACTTTTATATATTCTTAATTTTCAATTTGCAAACTCTATGGTTGAAAAACTATGATAATACCTACTGCATTTTTTTTTTTTTTCAAACAGAACTTGCAAAACGAAGCACATCCCATGCACCAACGATGTACATCCATATCTTTTTGCAATAAATACACAAGGCTAAATAAAATAGGGAATTTATTTTAATGTTAATCTGCAATCTAATCTATGCTTATAGTGTTAAAAATTCTTATCAAAACTCTTTAATCATTATGAAATCATTTTGCCAATCAAACAGGTGCTTAATGCATTGAAAAGAAAACAGTGACTTATGAAAACAAAATAAATAACATGGCTTTCTTTTGTCTGCCTGGCCCATAATAAGCTATATTATATTTTCTTTCTGTATTTTTCCACTGCAGGCTAAGACCCTTTGTTTATTAATCCAGCTTTTTTTTATTCCTATTGTACTTTTTAAACATTCACCATAAACCAATATGATTCAAAAACTTGTAAACAAACTTTTAACTGAAAAATACTTGCATGTTTTGAAAACAAGCATATTCCTAAAAACGCCCAAAAAAACCTTAAATTATCAGCAAATCTAGGTCTGCTAAATGTGACAAAGATTAGTCATTGCGAGTACCAAGCTGACAGAATTAGCAGGAGACAACCTTCAGGCCAATTAGAATACAATACTTACTGCGCTCTCCGTGAGTTACTCCGCTACCATATCGTGCACAACAATATCCAATAGTTCTATCAAACCATGTTTCTTGGTTTAGAGCACCGTATTTCGTTAAACAAATTGAGCAATCACTAATTTGGTAACGTACTTTTGAGTTTGTACCGTAGAAGTTAGCGAAAAATATTAATTTTTAATAAATACAACGACGTTGATGAGTATCGTAAAATTACTAATTTGACGTTTCGTTTCGTTCGTTCTTTTGAAAGCTAGCTTGTGTTGACGTATGAATGTATGGTGCTGCCAAATGACTTCCGTTATATATTTGGGATGTTAAGCATTTTTAATATTGCCTTTTCATGTTATAATGCGGTGCTTGGGGTAGGCCTATGTCCATTGTCCAGTAGCAGTAGGCAGTATTGGACGTCTTTCGGCTGAAATATGATGACGGTGATATTTTATTGACTTATGAACAGGCACCAGCGACGAATACGACGAACTCGACTTCTTTCTTAAAGAATGGCTACAAACAAAGGAGGCCTTTGCCCCGCAGTGGGTCACAAACGGCTGAAAATAATATTAATAAAGAAAACATGGGTTAATATTTATGAAAAACGATCAAATATATCTGGAACGTTTTAGTGCAATTCTCTAAGTACAGAAATTGTCCAACTGAATGGTCGATTTATGAAAACTACACATTTCTGTATAATTTGTAATCTAAGCAAGGAACTTAAATCCAACCTGGAATGTGCATTGTCAATTTGACGAATTTTTTGATGCCCAATGAGCTCTTGCCTTTTTCTATATTTTTTCGTATTATATAATTGTATATAGTATATATTAGTGTTAGCTTGTGAAAATATAAAATAATCTGTGTAGGTATGTTAGTTAATATCATTATTTTATTTGACATCAATATAAAAATAAACCTTATGTATATGAAGCTAAGTTCTATTACAGACAATCACTTGGTCAAAAAGAAATCCGGTCCGAGAGAAAGCGCTTCGAGAGCCCTGTGTCCCTTTCTAAAGTGTTGCCAGGAGGATTATTCCCGAATTTAGTAAGAATGGTAGGAAAAAATAATATTGTCATGTCTTATTAGAATGAGAACATTTTTTTTGCAATAATTGGGACACTGTATTGAAATGTCATTAAAAAAGAAAAGATTATTAGTAGAATATATATGTAATTAGACTGGCAGCCCTTCAGCCATATTAATTTGTTGTAATCAAAGACATGAAATTATTTATTTGACAATAGACAGGACATTACGAACAAAATCGTAATCCAATACTTTTGTCCTAGTGGTCAAAAATCGCTCAGTCTAGTGTCGTACGCCTGCGTGTCAAGACGTATTCGTGTCCACCAAAAGAAAAATATTTTCTAAGGAAACATGCCGAGTTGTGCATTACGATATTGTAAATCTTGTTATGGTAAAACAACTGGACCTAACTTCGGTTTATTTAGGCATGAATTATTTATATTTACTCAGTAATTATAATTAATAATTTTCATAAAGAGATTTAGAAAATTTGCTAATTTTGTAATTAACGCCCTCTATTGCTGAGTAGTTTTACTACTGCCTTGTTGAGATATGATGTTGTTTATCTATTTTGTTATCGATAATATTTATTAAGGTAAATAATAAATAACACTTAAAATATAATACTGTTTGAAAATAATACCGTATGATCGAACTAACGTATCTAAATCAACGGTCTCTAAATCAGTTAAATCACGATTTTTTCTAACGGCGTATGCTACAGAGCTAAACTTTTTTGACAATCTATACTAAAGCTGAAGAGTTTGTTTGCTTGTTTGTTTGAACGCGCTAATATTTGGAACTACCAGTTGGATTTGGAAATTTATTTTTACATTTTAAAGCCCAGTTCTTGAAAAAGGCTATAGGTTATTTAACATTACGCTAGGACTATTAGAAGACGAGCAAAAAAAAAAAAAAATAAGAAAGAACGCGATGTAAGCCGGTTAAAATTTATTTTATTGATCCTTTATTAAGTGGGAGTTTGTTAACAACTTTTAAAAGTTCGTCAATGGATGTTAGGTCTGACGTTGGGGACATATACATATAGCATGGCAGCGCATGCTCTGATCTGTTGGTAGTAGTCGCTATTATAATTCGGTTGACCGTCATGTATGAGATTTTTAAGTAGAACGCCCGTACTTTCCTCAATATAAGTGTCTTGAATTTTATATTTTGTACGTACGCAAGGTCGACTGATCTGTTTGCTTCAAAGAGCAGAGCTTGTACTGTGGGTACTAAACAATGGATATAATACTTTCTTTTGTAAATAAATACTTATAATACATACATAAGACACACCTGGACCAACACAAACAGGAATTTACGAATTTAGTAGTTCTACGGATTTTCGGATCTCGCCTTCCGAGGCGATCTAATAAGATTTACAATTATTTACAAACAAAAGTGTAAAAATAATTATTTTTATAAAAACGAAATGCAACAGACGATTGCAAAAAAAAGCGCTTTGTGACATAATAGGTCCACTTTACAAAAAAATCGTAATAAACTGAGTGCTATAATAATTCGGAGTCAAAGCACGTTTAAATTTATTTTATTTTAAAATGTACATAAAAAACACACACTTGAAACTAATATACGGTGTCATGGACAATGAAAGTAGCGAATAAAATTCTAAAATAGTTTTTACTGTCTGAGACAAGTTTTGCTTAATTTGTTTAGTTTTCAATATTTATTTACCCGATTCATTATAAATTAGTTTTTCAAGCTTAATCCACGGATTGAAAATCGGATCTGGCAACAAGGACCACACTGGCCACCTACCGAGCGATAGCTGAATATATTTTAATAAATTTAATTCATTTTTACTACTTGATGTTCCCAATTGCCGCTCTAATTTTGCTATATTATGCTAGATGGCGTCACTGAGCCATGGGATGGGTTGCACAGTTTTTCTATGACATTTCTTTGCATAGCCCCTCTATTGTATGTACCTATCTTAAATCTCTTTGCCCTCAGACTAAGTATCCAGGATACTTAGTCTGTGGGCAGTCTGTGGGTCTGTGCCTCTGTGGCATAGCCTCTCTATTGTACTTGTCTTAAATCTCTTTGGTTGTTATTATGGTGATCAACTTGGTGATATTTAATATTTGACTACAATTCGACGATAAAACAATCAATTTCTTTATTCGGACGTAATAAAGATAAATAAATAAATAAATAAATATTCCACAACTATCACACAACGCCATCTAGTCCCAAGCTAAGATGGTTAAAAAGTGTGCGATTCAAGGTTGCAAAAGCGAATCCTATGCAGGATGCGGTGTTTCTTTCTTCAAGTAAGTATGTATATTTCAATTCTTGAAGTAGGGTATCCAATCCTAAAAACTAAATTATAAGATTATTTACACACAATGCAGCATATAAATAGGAGGTAGTCTTCAACGTAAGCATAAAATTACGCATGTCTGTTAAAGGTATTTTATGTTTTTGGTAGGGTGATTTTAACATTTATTTCAATAGGTAATATGTGTGTTGAGACTGTCCTGCAGTACACTTTCACAATTTCACATTTCCCGAGGAACATTGTAGGGAAATGGCAAAAAAGTTTCAAATTCCCATATTTAATATGGGAAGTTCGCTGATTTAGGTGTGTCACTTCGTATATTTTAAATGAATTTAAAAAATATAATTTCAGACAGCCTGGAGAAGAACCAGGGAGGACAAAATGGCTTGATGTCATTCCAAGTCATTCAAATCTCAAAAAATATTCCGTTATTTGCAGTCTTCACTTCAAGCCCCAGGATATAATAAAACATTGTTCAGTTTCAAAACTGAAATCCGATGCTGTTCCAACAATTTTTCCTAAGGTGGGTAAGAATAGTAAACAAATAGTACTGCAAATAAAACTGATTTCTGGTAGCGTAACTTGATTTATGGATTTATGTTTATTTTTATTACAAACTTATGTCTTGATAAACTAAAAGATAGTACACATGAAGTGAAGTACTTTTTAACATATAAGTGTTCGCAGGATAATCTTGAAATATTTTTTTCGTGCGTTAGAAGGTGTGGTGCCTTAAACGACAACCCGAGTTCGCTTCGATTTCGGTACAAGTTGCTAAAACTTTTTTTTTCGCAATAGGCTGGAACCCAGTGTTAACGCTAATTGTGACACGGAGGATGATTTTGAAATGACTCCAGTTTTGGAATTCAGACATCCCAAACAAGCAATTATAAAAAATGCCGAGGCTAGCGAAGACAAACTACTCGATTTACTGTTTTATGTAGACAATGAAGAATTTTCATATTCCAAAAAAAATATAATTTACTACATGGCTGGGTGCTGTGCAAAAAAATATCCGAAAAATTAAGTTGCAAACATTGTCTTGCTGCCTTGTTTATTAATAAGGAACATGATGATCATGACTATGATCACTCTATCGATGTGTGCAAAGTTTCATCCTTCACGTCATTCTTAGACAGAGGGAAATTAAAATATGTTTATAAATTTGTTTTTCAAATCATTCTGTACACGGAAAAAATATTCAAATTTCATAGCTCAGAGTCATTAAAAAAGGCAAATAAAATTAATATAAATTATATTATTTGTTTTGCAAAACTTTTATAGTATTCTGAGAAATTATTTTGATCCGCCACATCCCGTTCAATCATTTCAATGTGAAGATTCACAGAAAATGCAACTTATTAAAAGCATTGCGTCTCATTCATCTTACCGCCTGTATGATGAGCCACAATAAAACTCAAACATTGAAAATTATAGGCCACAAATCAATTTTAAGACAGAAATTGCATAAAACTGTTTTATTTAGTAATGTGTGAACCTGACTGTAAATAACTACCAAATAAATATTTATAAATTCTCCACAGTGCGTTTTACTCTAATCCATCCATAAAGCATAATAATTATTATTTTATTAAATCAAATTATTGGTTAATATATTATATCCTATTATATTAGTATCTACCTATTTACATTATATAAGAACCACATTTTAAATAATAATACATATGTACCTACATGTGAAAAAATAAGCAAAAGAATCATAGGGCATCAAAAAATTCGTCCGCATCGCTGTCAACAGGAACAGTGCCCAAAAGACTGGCAGCATTGCCACGTTGTATGGCGATGCTAATTCTGTGGCCAAGAAATAGGCCAGCCCTCTGGTCACGTGAAGAGTCGAACCGCTTGGCGATATCTCGAAAAACCAAGTGGGCACTCGGACCCCATGGCCCTAGTGTTTCAACCCCAAACGGCTCGAACATATAACTTCCAAACAGGTTGGAATATTTTCGCCGTTTGAGGTTTTCTGCACCAGCAGCAGCCGCTCCACCACAGCCCACCGTGCTAGGAAGATAGGATGGCGCAAGGGTGTCGACACATGTTGCATCCCACACCAAAGGCCTGCCTAACTTCCAGGGCATTATGGTCATTCCGTCTGGTCTCTTCCCATCGTCGCGTGCCAGGCCGTTGGGTTCTAAAACAAAGTATCTACTTACATCATATTGTTTGGTCACCCTAATGAAAGGGACAGAGGGCTCTCGCGAAGCTATCTCGCTCGGACCGCGCATCGGCAGCCTGTGCGCATTCCAGGTTGGATATAAGTTCCTTGAATCTAAGCATTTCTCTCCTGGACAAAAGAAGCTCGTAAGCTGCTTAAGGTGGATGCTCAAGGTAGCCCGCGAAATTCAAATTTTCTTACGTTATTGCAATTTGCTGGTCAGTACTAAGTTATACGTTGATTAAAATATGATTCGCGGCCGTAACAAATATGTATTTACAGAATTATAATCATTAGAAACAGTAATAATCCAAAAAAGTCAAGATTTCATGAAATAGTCATTCCGTAGGATTACTTGATCTTAGAGAGTTGTGTTGACTTTAATGATTATAATTCTGTAAATACATATTTGTTACGGCCTTGAATCATATTTTAATCAACGTACAACTTAGTACTGACCAGCAAATTACAAAAAACGTAAGAAAATTTGAATTTCGCGGGCTACCTTGGAGCATCCACCTTAAGATCCGCGCATTTTTCACATTGTTTATGTTATACGGTGATACTGATAACACGTGAAACTCAGCGGCATGAAACTCTTTTTTGAAAGAATTTTGATCCCAGTGCCATAAATCTGCAAGTTGTCCCGCTATTGACCCTTGACAGTTAACAGGAAAGAGTATATTAAAGGGTTGACATGACAATGACAGTGACGTGGCGTCACCGTCAAGTCATTGATTTAGAAGAAAGAGTAATTTACTATTACGGAAGATTTAGAAAGTAAACAAAAAAAAAAAACTGATCCATGTTCAGCATTGTTGAACACAAAAGCCACCACCTAATGAAAATAACGTGTTCAAAATGAGTCACAGGATTTATAATACCGGGGTATCGGGATACAACCCGTATCGTTGGTGTATTGTTCCCGAATGTAAGAATTGTAGTGTAAAAACACCTAGAAAACTATGGATCAAAGTGCCAAGTGATCTGGATATGAGAAGGACTTGGTTGAACCTCGCGTCCATAGACTCTGAAACATTGGTGGTATCCAAAAAAGATGTGTACTTTTGTGGAGATCACTTTGATGTAAGTAGTATATCCATTGAATCGAAACTTATAAACTAATTTTAATCTAGGGCGGGGTGGACATTGGCTCTTCGAAAACAGAGATTTCTAAATAATAATCTGGCCACAGCAACAACAATAACAGCCAAGAGAATCAACTAGCTTATAGCTTGTTTGAAAGAAAGAAAGAAAATACATTTATTTAGTACAGACTTTAAAGACACACAATACACTAGATACATACATCTGATAGTAACAAATAAAAATCAAAAGGAAAGTGTAAAGTCAAATTTAAGAAAATAGCAGGAAAGTGTGCCTCGCGGCTGTACCAAAGGCCCAGTTCAGCATAAATGCCAGACAACTAGTTTTTTTTTCATGTTTTGTTAAAAATGTACTTAATACTGGAGTATAAAAAAATAAACAATCTACACTTAATTTTCACCATTTCCCAGGATTTTTGATCCATTTGTTTACATATTCATCAGATACTTTTCGAATAGAGCATAGCTCATGTATGTGTTTCTAAAGTTGTGTCCTTTGTTTCATGTTTCAGCTGGAAAATTGGATTTCGTGGGTTTTAAAACATTGACATTACAAACACTTCAATTTTATTTATTTATAAAAAAAAAAAACACTTAATTTTCACAGTTTCACAGGATGTCTGATCCATAATTTGTTTATATTTTCGTCTGATACTTTTTAAACAGACCATAGCTCATGTATGTTTTCTAATGGTTTCCATACTTAGTCCTTCAGGTAGACCGTTGTGCGTGTGTTTCTAAAGTTCTGTATTTTGTTTCATGTTTCAGCTGCGAAGTGACATGGAAAACTACGCACAATATAGGAGACGGGGCTCAGTAAGGAAAATTTGTATGAAACCAAACTGCGTACCAACCAGATTCGACTGCCAGACAAACAGAGGGAGATCCACACCTAGTGAACTCAATGAACCTCTGTTTGACGTAAACAAAGTATGTCTTATTCTTTCATGCTTCAGTACTCTCACAGTCATTTTAGCCAGCTATGTACTCGACTCTCTCACAACTCCCATTTTGCGCTCCAAAAAATATGATTTAACACATTCAGTGCCGGGAGCTCTCCTGGAGGGCTCACTCAAATCGCATATGGGATGCCGGGAGCCCTGCGGAGGGCTCATTATAAATGTAGATTTTTTTTAGCAAAAACGGCATTATAAAAATAAAATTAGTTGTATATTTTAACAAGATTTATTCTGGTATGCGCCTTGGTTTTGAAAACCAAACAATTTTATTTTCTAAAAAATTTGGGGATCACGAAGTACGAATTCAGGAGTGGAAAACCATTTTCACGGTTACAAATATACACTTTTTTTTTTGAGATCATAAAACACGATTTTATCAATCAAGGCTTTTCAGGGTTCCATATCGAAATGGTCAAAATAACACTTGACTTCATTTGACAGTCCGTTCGTCTGTCTCAGCTGCTTTTTTCAGGAACTACTAATTCTTATAGACTTGAAATTTGGAATTAATAATAATATAAATAATGCTTGTCCACCTATAGATATATCTGTGACCCTAAATGACATAGAAGTACTTACCGGAAGCAGATGTCACACGATACCTTGGAATATACCTTAACAGACGCCTTAAAAGAAAGAAATAAATACATTTATTTGCGGAAAACATTACGCATAAAAAAGAACACAAAAAAAAAAATAACAAGTTGGGGGCAAACATGCGTCACATAGATGCAAAACGGCCATTGCTCAGCATAATACCCTATACGAAACAGAGCCCCAGCGCTGGTTTTCCTTACGTGGAGACACCACATATTTACTAAACGCAAAGCCCTAGGGCGAAAACTCCGTAGCTTACTCTGAATGATGAACAGAAAGTCCCAAATGTCTCCGGAAAGCAAACTACTCCTATACAAATGTATTCTCAAGCCTATCTGGTACTATGGTATCCAGCTTTGGGGAACTGCTGCCATCCAACATCGAAATCCTTCAAAGGTTTCAATCAAAACACTGCAACAGATTGTAAATGCCCCCTGGTACGTCACAAACTACAGAATTCACAAGGATTTAAAAATAAAAACTAGCAAATTGGAAGTCAAAGCTGGTACCACAACATACTTCATCAGATTAAAAGTTCTTCCAAATCAATTGGCAAGGAGATTAATGACGAAGCCGGTTACCTTCACAAGACCAGCACGAAGGAACTGTGGTATCGATCGGATGGGGCAGAGGCTTAATACCGTGCAAGATTGGATCCCACCATCTACCTATTGCTGAATGTCTCAGGACAGCTGAATGTCGCAAAGAAGGGAAAAAAAAGTGATTGGAGGACTTCCAATATTTATTGATGGAATATGTCCATTATGTATCTAGAAATAATTTAGTAAGGTCCCTGAATTTGAACAGAACTGATATTGGCATGTTCCATACAATTCTATCGCAACCAAATGGCGACGATGCAAAGGGTTTGTTCAAATTCATGGCCCACATCTTGTGAAAGTACAATTGTTTAGGGTACGATGGGACTGACATACGCTATGCGAAAAGCCCCAACGAATAATAAAAAAATAAAACTAGATATGTATTACAAGTGTTTTTTTAGAATATTGTTATTCTTATTTTAACAGGGGCCTAAATGTGGGTTTAATTTTAAAGTGAGGCAAATAGGTCAAATGAGATATCACATGAAAGGTCTTCATTTGTACTTTATTTTTAATATTCGTTTATGCCACATACTTACATAGGTTTCGACTATAAAAAAAAAATCGTAATCGTTATTCGTCTCGTGTCGTGTCATCATCCCGATGACATTAAGATGGATGCTCCAAGGTAGCCCGCGAAATTCAAATTTTCTTTCTTTTTTTTTGCAATTTGCTGGTCAGTACTAAGTTGTGCGTTGATTAAAATATGATTCGCGGCCGTAACAAATATGTATTTACAGAATTATAATCATTAAAGTCATCAACACAACTCTCTAAGATCAAGTAATCCTATATACTGAATGACTATTTCATGAAATCTTGACATTTTAGGATTATGCTAACTTAACAAGTTGTATTACTGTTTCTAATGATTATAATTCTGTAAATACATATTTGTTACGGCCGCGAATCATATTTTAATCAACGTACAACTTAGTACTGACCAGCAAATTGCAAAAAACGTAAGAAAATTTGAATTTCTCGGGCTACCTTGGAGCATCCACCTTAAGGGACAAGTTTGACAGTCCAATCGTTGGGCAAGCTGCCCACTGTACACAAGAGTACTCGGGGCCGAGCGATTGGTAGGGGTTTTTATTAATTTTAATTGATTTTATTATGCTTCTGATAATTTTGGTTTAATTTAAATTCAATTTAATTTTTATTTTGGTGTAATCTTAATTTAATTTTGAAATAAAAATTGACAAATAAAAACAATTTTTTTCTTATCTTTATAGATTTTATGTATTACGTATAGGTACGTACCTGCTAACAATATATAGATTGTTATTGTCCGAAATAAACGTTTTGAATTGAATTGAAAAATACAACTAGAAATATCTTATAAAACCTAACTTTATGATACATAAATTAAATATAATATGTCATTTCATTTGTAGATTTATATGTATTTTAGTACAGACGCCAGCAAGCCAAGCTACCCGAAACTGTCAAATTTTCCCAATTAATCTTAATGCTATAGCGATAAAGTTGAAAATATATTATGCGCTGGTGTCTGTATGTCAATCAATATATTCTTAAAAGTACCGAGAACAAAGTAAGTACACAAAATGTACTTTGAAATAAGTGTACTGTAGAGTACCTACGGGTAAACAAAATAATAAGGAGTGCCAAATAACACAAGACAAAAAAACGGGTTGCACTCCGGGAGTGCCGGCAGAAGTGAAAACTTGAATATTAACGTTGTGCATTTTTGATATTTTGGAATGCGGTCTACTCTCCCTCCGTCTTACGAATTTTCGATTAGGTCACGTGTCCTGACGCGAGCTCCGTCTTACAAATTTTCGATCAGGTCACGTGTCCTGACGCGAGTTTAACATTTTTTACCCGTCACAAAAAAAGTGCGCAACGCCGCTAAAGAAGTTTTCGCTTCAAAAAGGGGAGGCATCATTATCGATCAATTTACGGTAATTACCGGTTTTGAAACGTAAAATCATGTTTTTAATTAATAAATTAGCCTTAATAAATGATTTGACTCTCAGTAACAACAAATTCTGCAAGTGACTTATCTTATTTCAATAATTGAGTTTATACGGTCAACATAATCTGGGATTTAATTTGGATTTAGAAATTAAATCCTTTCCGAACTTAGAAAAAGTATAAACATCTCTAGGAACAAAAGAATTACGGATGCTTTATGAAATAAGATATATGTATTATCGTTCTGATAAGTAGAAGTTGTATTTTTGAAGACCACTTTCAATTATTTCCCCTGGTTTTAAAAATAAATTAATAGTAAGTATCCGATGGTTACACTAACAATGTAGGGTAGGTAGGTATTTAATTTTGGTAATAGTATCATCTTTGTAACAAATCCTGTTTTATTCTAGTTCAAAATGGCCATTGTTCTTTGCAAAGCGAAAATTCTGAATTACATCTAGTTGGGAGGCTTGTGTGTAAATGTGGCACGAACAATTACACAGTGTGTGGTAATGTAAAGTTATGGCCTGAAACAGAGGTTTGAATTAAACCTAGTTCGGGCGGGTCGCTACCTAACACTCGAATCCCGAACCATCATTACCTGTAATAAAAATTATTTTAGTTTAAGTTTATTTTTAGGCACTATAATTGTATGGGAAATTTGCTACTCTTGGTTAACCAAAAGTAGCAAATTTTCCATACAATTATGTACACATTTTGTAAACGCTTTTTATTAAATAAATGATTATTAATTACGAGTGGGCCTTTAAAAAAAAAACATAATGTATGCATTCATAATTATCAAAAGTTATTACATTGCATAAAATTTTCAGAAGAGGTTGGGCACGTCTGTCTTGGGATCAGCAGGCCAATTCTCGTAATTTAAAACGATAAAAATCTAGTCGCAGTCTCATCTCGGCGACAAACAAATTTCAAAAACTTGTCAAAATGTAGGGAAATTAGAAGTATTTTTTGACAGATTGAGACTGAGATCAGAGGGGTAATTTCGTAATTTTAAGAACGTTCACAGTCTGATCTCAGTCTCAATCTGTTAAAAATCCCTCTAATGTCCCTACATTTTGACAAGTTTTTGACATTTGTTTGTCGCCGAGATGAGACTGCGACTAGATTTTGAACGTTTTAAATTACGAGAATTGGCCTTCTGACTGTGAACGTTCTTAAAATTACGAGAATTGCCCCTCTGAAAGAGCGTTTATACTCTTTCATAATTTTTGTATTTTTCATTATTTCACGACTCCAACCCTCTAGTACATATCCCCAGCACAGCCCGCTGTGCTGGGGAGATTTCTATTAAATATATTTCAATTTCTTTCCAGCCAAACAGTCATTCATTTGTTTCGCTAGAAGAGCCGAAAATGTCCAATTTACTGTCACCTATGAAGATTGAAGACTATAGTCTAAATGAAGATATAATGGAGCCAGCACTAGTTCCAACATTATTCTGCATCTGCTGTCTTAAAAAAGAAGTTCCGTTCGTTAGCTTGTTGACGTGTTTACATGCAGATTTCTTGAACAGTTTGATGATGCCTGAGGTATGTATAGTTGGTTTATTAAAGTCCAAGGGTCCTCATGTGTGCAGGTGGCAGGGCATGGGACTTCAGCGTTTGTCTGCTAACAATCTAGACACTGGAGGTCTGAGCCTTCCATGAACTTCCACTTGTGGACGTTGTCGCGGTCGTTGTACGCCATTTGTCCCATGGAGAAAGTTGTTCAGTTTGATGGTCTGTACCACATCCTTAAATTTGGCTGGTCTTTAAAAAATCACCCTGTATAGTAAAAAAAAATATTGCTGTTCCATACATCTTGACCGCGTAGGTCAATACCTACGCGGTCAAGATGTATGGAATAGAAAAGTCCAATGGACTTTTCTATGAAACAGAAGATTTTTTTTTTAATAACCGACGAAAAATTTCGACGCTATGGGGTCTAAACTCATGTGCTGAATCATGGTTACAGTTTGCGCGTCAATGTCCCTGCCACCCTGTATTTCATTTTATAGAATTTAAAAAAATATTCTTATACCCATTTACAGATAAAACCACAAAAGCAAGTAATATGCTATGAGTGTCATGAGAAGCTGAAGAAAATTAAGCTGTTCAAGCTGCAAGTTGAGGAGAGCTTCAAGCTGTTATCAAATAGTAGCACAGTAAGTTTACCAGTTATAAGAATAAAAATTATTTATTTAGCAGAAAGAAGAAATACAATGCATGTTACATTTATAAGATGTTACATTTCTGCTCAATTTTTGTGAATAATGAACCCGAAGCTCTGACAATCCCATGTTATAGGGGCCATCCATTCGCCCATAAGATAGTTTTACAATATTAGGGAAGCTAGAACATGTAACAGCAGCAATAGTGTGTGAGTGAGCGCGTGTGATGTTGTGTAATGGGGAAAGTGTATGAGTGTGTGATGTGTGTGAGTGTGTGATGTGTGTGATATGTGTGAGTGTGTGATGTGTGTGAGTGAGTGATGTGTGTGAGTGTGTGATGTGTGTGATATGTGTGAGTGTGCGATGTGTGTGAGTGTGTGATGTCTGTGAATGTGTGTTCGTTTTAAGTACCATCCGAGGACGTGCGTATGAATACACATGGCACGACCGAGGACCTTTTCAAAGGGAGGACCTTTTCGAGGGTCCTCGGTTTGACTTTACCAAAGATTCGTATTCTGCAAGCGATTTTGAGTCTTGTCAGGTTGTATGTTGATTAGAATATGATTTCGCCACAAGCATAATCGGCCTACAACGTTCCCACTGCTGGGACGAAGGCCTCCTCTCTGTAAGTGGGAGTGGGCCGTAATCCAGCACGCGGGCCCTGTGCGGATTGGGGGCCACAGAAAGAAAGAAAAATGCGTTTATTGGTATAACAGCAAAATAAATACACCTTAAAACTATCATCTAGCCTAGCCTTTTCCCAACTATAATGTTGGGGTCGGCTTCCAGTCTAACCGGATGCAGCTGAATATCAGTATTTTACATGAAGCGAAAAATATACAACATACACCTTAAAACTATAAAAACAGAAAAAAAAAGATTATAATGTCAAAAGGGCCTCAGCTCAGCATATATAGTCGTCTTCACCGTATCCGGCGACAGAGACCCCGACTACTTCTCTTTCCTTTCGTGAGCTCTCTGATGACTAGCAAAACCTTGGTCTTGAAAACCCGGTCACACCGAATACAGAAGAGCTGATCAGCATCGTTGGTTGTGTATGCATAGGAAGGCTTTGGGCGGCTCAGCATATCACAGCGTAATATATTTAAAATGACAAAATTAATCCTGTCTTATATTTTCAGGAAAACACTCCAAAATGTCAAAATCAAAGACACAATTTAAAAATACGCCAAGTATTTAAAATGGACATTCCACAGACAAATTTTAATAACAGAGACAATCCAGAAACAGTACTAGAAGACGCCACACACACAAAACAAGAAGAAAAAGAAATTTTTGACAATAAACAAAAGAGTCCCCCACCAAAAAGTTTACAAAATAAAAACATGAACAATATTGAAGAAGCGATTAGAATAATTAATAATAATCAAAATAGCGACTGCATTAGCTTCCTAGCCAATTCGTTACAAAGTATCTCTCATTCCTTATTTAGTGAATTGGGAGCTCATTCTTTACTAAGTGAATCGGGAGGTCAAAATGATAGAAATCCTACTGAAATAATTATTAACGTTAATACAGCTCCTACAACTACAGTTAATCCTACTGAAAATATAACAAATAATGTACTCAATGAAAATCATAATACTATAGACAACACTGAAATTACGGATGAAGAAGAAATTGGTAGAGTTGGTGAAAATGTTGGTGCAGTTGAAAATTTTGATACAGAAGAATTGAATCAAGCAGTCACAGAGAAGGAATCTATAGATGTTGACGAAAGTAATGATATGCAGTCAGAAGAAACATGGCTACCTTTGAGTAAGTCCTTTATATTAATCATATAAGCCAACCTTTTTGTCAGGGCAGTCCGCGGATCGTACGTTCCCGCGACTCCCGGCGTAGGTGTGAGATGGAACACCGGGGTGGTTTTTAGTTAGTAAGAGTCTGACAGACCCGTCCGCCCCCTGCCCAAGGCGGAGGACATCCATGGGATGATCCACCCGGAACAAAAAAAAAAAATTAAGAAAAAGTGGTAACGTCCGTGGCTCACGAGTTGTAGGTAGTAGGTCTGAACCAGGGTTGCCAGATTTTTTTTCGGGCAAAGCGGGATTTTGAAGCCCTTTTAGTATAAAAAGCGGGATACTTTCGCCGAAAGCGGGACAAAAGAAAAAAAACGTAATTAATTGTCCGTTAAGAGAATGCGTTCCTTACACCTATCATTGCGACAATTCTAGTAGCTAATAAAGATCAATTTCGCAAAACACGTATTCGTTTGTATGAAACTGACAGGCGTCAAGAACGCATTCTCTCGACGGCCGCACTGAAGATTTTTGACTACATATTATTCTATTTGAGTTTCAAATTAAGTTTAGATAGATAGATAGTCGTAGAAAACGTATTTTAATAAAAATATGTTACTTTACTATTCAAATAACAATATCTGTTTGGTTTACCCTGTAAGTTAAGTCTTCAGAGGAATATAATATTATATAAATAAGTAATACAAAAGGGAAAGGGTGTGATTACCGAGATGACGACTAATAGAGAAGTATGGAAGAAAAAGGCATGTTGCACCAACCAGGAATAAAATGGGATAAGGAAAGGGGAATGTTGATAAATAAGTAATTAATACACTTACGAATAACTTATTTATTTTTCTATCCCCGAAAAGCGGGACTGATCCTGTCCCGCGCGGGACATTTAGTTTTAGGCTAAAAATCGGGACGTCCCGCTAAAATCGGGACGTCTGGCAACGCTGGTCCGAACCCAGTCAGGCGCTTTAAATTTCTGTAATTTATTTCATCACCACTGCTCTCAAAACGGTGAAGGAAAACATTGTTAGGAACCCGGCATGTTCCAGAACCAAAAATTTGAAGACATGGGACATCTACCGACCCGCACTGGGCCCGCGTGGTGGAGCGAGGCCCAGAGAGGAAGTTTGTGTCCCAGGAGTGGAAACATTATAGCCTGATTATGCTATTATTTTGATTAAATGACATCACGCCTGTTTTAACCCGAAGGGTTAGGCAGAGCTGCACCTGTAGTACAGTCACGAGCAAAAGTATGCATACACTGGGCTTTATTCAAAAGCTATTTACTCCTTTATTTTTAAATGTTTTTTTTTGTTGTTACGAACATAGCACTTTCGAACCAATAGGTTTATGTAATGTGTCGTATATCAACGTTGCATTCGTTATTTCACGAAAAAATCGCAATTGAAAGTTGCCAAGTGTTGACATATTGGTGCTCGTGACTGTACACCCACATTTCGTCAGTTACGTTTAAGCCCCATTAGCGGGCGAGCTTATTGCCATCAACCGGCCACAAATTTACATAAAGTAATGCGCCTGGGTTCGAACTCAACCTAACCTACAACTTGTAACTCGCGACCGTTATCATAGGGCCGTCATTACTCTTTACTTACATATACCTAGTCAAAAATTAGTTAAAAACCGACCAAATTTGTAGGTACCTTAAAATAACCACTTTGTAACTTATTAACATTTAAGCGCTAGACAGACCGACGCTCGGATCAAATATAAAACAGTTGACTTTGACAAGAGAACAACTCATGCAAGAGAGAACAAAGATCGCTACCTCTCAGTCATACCTGCGCGCGCCGCATCGCTGTGAGTCCTGCCTCATCGGGTTCCAGTTTCAGGAGAATATAGAAGACCATGTCAAGAGGAAACATACTTCTGCGGTGAGTTTAAAAAAAAATAATAGGGGTTAAAGTATGAAATTGCCGTTTTACTGTAATAGGTACTTCGAATTGACATAGAACCTTCATGGTTTGAGATTTTTGAGTGAAACTTTTTTCACATGGTACCTATGAAGTTCTTCTTTTAAAAAATGTGCAACATTCGATTATCGACTTTCAGTTGTTTTTTTTATTCAGCTTAGACAAGAAAGATGGATACTTCGAAAATTCGAGTTATTTTTGAATACGAGTTCCGACGCGGAACTAACGCGGCAGAAACAGCTCGCAATATCAATGTTACGTTTGGAGAGGGGACTGCTAATGAACGCACCGTGCGATTTAGGTTTAAACGCTTTGGTGATGGAAACTTTGATTTGAAGAACGAACCACGTGGAAGACCGCCCACACAGGTGAATAACAATGAATTGAAAGAGATGGTGGAAGCCGATCCGAGCCAAACTACCCAGGAATTAGCGGCATGGTTTAACGTTACCTTACCAACAATATTGACTCATTTGCGTCAAATCAATAAAATAAAAAATTATGAGAAATGAGTGCCTCATGATTTGACTGATCTGCAGAAAGAAACGCGTGTTGAAACTTGTGTTGCCTTGTTGAATCGATACAGAAATGAAGGAATATTGGATCGAATTGTGACATGTGATGAAAAGTGGATTCTTTACGATAACCGTAAGCGAAAAATGCAATGGCTGACCCCAGGTCAAACGCCGCAACAGTGTCCTAAACCAAAGCTTACCAATAAAAAGGTAATGGTAACTGTTTGGTGGTCTCAGCATGGTGTTATTCACTATAGCTTTCTCCGATCTGGTCAAGCAATAACGGCAGATGTCTACTGTGCCAAACTCCGAAGAATGATAGCAAAACTAGCAGTGAAACAGCCCCGACTCATGAATCGATCTTCACCATTATTGCTCCATGATAACGCGAGAGCTCATACAGCACGTGAAACAGTTTTAACTCTACAGGAACTGCAATTCGAAACCATTCGTCCCCCTCCGTATTCGCCAGAACTTGTTCCAACGGACTACCATTTTTTTTCGTGATTTGGACAATTTTATACGTGATAAAAAGTTTTCTTCTCAGGAGGCAGTACAAAATGCAGTTTGTCGAATCTAGATCACGAGAGTTCTATCGCAAAGGCATAAATGACCTTCCTATTAGATGGCAGCAATGTATAGATAATAATGGTAATTATTTTGATTAAATAAATATGTTAAATTAAAAAAAAAACTAATTTCAATTTTTCAGTACAAATCGGCAATTTCATACTTTAACCCTTATTACCAGCACATCAAGCTACCCGAAACTGTCAAATTTTCCCAATCAACCTTTAACCTAATGCTTCAGCGATAAAGTTGAAAATCTATCAAAGAAATTTGACAGATTGTAGTAGCTTGATATGCGGGCGTTTGTAATTGTACCGCAAGGCAAAAAACGCCGAAGAAACATGTTTCTTGTAGGTATGGAGAGCATCTTTAATTTTTAACTTAAACACTATGATATATATATAACACAATAACGTTTGGGGCGAAGATAAAGATTCGTAAAATATTGTACACTTTCGGTGCGCAGCCCAGTTGACGGACGTCACACGACACTTGTCAAAAAAAGGTTGCGCGTCGAATGTTTTTAAAGGAAGCTTCTAGAATGTTCTAGAAGCTTCGACTCGCTCTCATTGGCGGGCGGGAACGAGAGGCGTTTCCGCCAGAAGCGCGTGGATTTTGGCGGGAGCGGTTAGAAATAGCTTCGGTTATACACTTTATTTTATTTTTGTTATTTGTTGTTATAGCGGCAACAGAAATACACACTCTGAAAATTTCAACTATTACTTCTCGCTGACAGACAGACAGACGAACTGAGGGATAGCATAGTTTAAGCATAATCAGCCTGTAATGTTCCCACTGCTGGGACACAGGCCTCCTCTCGATGAGAGGAAGTGGGCCGTAATCCACCACGCGGGCGCAGTGCGAGTTGTTCGATGTCACAATTTTTTGATTTTTTGGTTCTAGGACATGCCGGTTTCCTCAAAAAACTAATACAGGATGTAAAAAGACCTTTCGCGAAGCCATCGTCTACGCATTCTGTACATTAAACTAAGTAACTTTGTGCAAAAATCGATATTTATTTTTGGTGTGAAAATTCGCTGTTTTCCGCTGTGTGTAATGTAATGTGCTTTTGGGCGCATGCAACGGTAAAGGGATCTTGGGATTATTTAAAATTAAGTTATAACATTTAAAACTAGTTTTCGTAAAAAAAAAAAAAAAATTGATATTTTTACCAACAATGGCGCCAGTTCCCTTGTTCTCAAACTAAACTAAATTTAAATTCAGTGCATCATTTTCTTTCTATTTAATTATGAAAAGGACAGAAGATAAAATATTAGTTTAGTCCTGTCAAATTAGTCAGTGGCGCCGATTCCCTTGTTCACAAACTAAACTAAATTTAAGTTCAGTGCATCTTTTTCTTTCTATTTAATTAAGAAAACGACAGAAGATAAATATTAGTTTAGTCCTAAACATGGCGACTAAAAATACGTCAATTTACGTCAGGCGCTGACTAATTTGACAGGAATAAACTAATATTTATTTTCTGTACTTTCTTAATGAAATAGAAAGAAAAAGATGCACTGAACTCACATTTAGTTCAGTTTGTGAACAAGGGAATCGGCGGCAATATCTCCGTAACCAGAAGGTTCCCAGGTGTGGTTCAGTATAAAAAAATATTACAATGACGGGAAGAACAAGTGGCTTCGTTAAAAGAATTTTGACACCCGTTATAGCAACGATAAATAACAGTTTAATTTAACACAAATACATATATAAACTTTGGCTAAGTAATAACAGCCGCACGGGTCGATCGGTCAGGTTAAGCTAGGCTTGCCGCGGTTGGTCCGTAGATGGGTGACCGACCATCTTTACTTACCAAGACCCGTCCGTGCCTCGGAAAGCACGTTAAGCCGTTGGTCCCGGCTGTTATTCGTGTATCTTTGACAGTCGTTACGGGTCGTCAGAAGCCCAAAGTCTGACAACTAGTCTTACCAAGGGGTATCGTATTACCCACTAACGGGTTGTGGAGGTCAGATAGGCAGTCGCTCCATGTAAAATACTGGTATTCAGCTGCATCCGGTTAGACTGGAAGCCGACCCGAACATAGTTGGGATGGCAGATATACATGGTAGGTGATAATGATGACATATATAAACTGACGCCTTCTTCTCATGGGGGTAGGCAGAAACTAAAGTACACCGCCAATCCTTACATTACTCCTTTTGCCTCGTTTACGTTCATACATCTGAGGGGCAATTCTCGTAATTTTAAGAACGTTCACAGTCTGATCTGTCTCAATCTGTCAAAAATACCTCTAATTTCCCTACATTTTTGACAAGTTTTTGACATTGATGGACGCTGAGATGAGATTGCGAAAAGATTTTGAACGTTTTTAATTACGGGAATTGGCCTTCTGATCATGCACGCACGCCGGTTACAAGTGTTACGCACCTGACCTTTCGGAAGAACATCACCAACAATATGTTATGTTCAGTGATCGGATAATCGGATCCATATTTACCTAAAGTGTAGGTGTTGGTTATTATGGAATGCACTTTTGTATCGAAAAAATCCCGGGAATTCGGAATCGACAAATTATTTTTTTTACTATAGAATCAAACCGGGTGTAGGAATATTTACTTAGTTTAAGATCTTGGATAATATTATGGAATGCACTTTTGTATCGAAAAAATCCCGGGATTTATATTTAAAAAAATATGTTTTAAGAAGCCGCTTCCATAATTTCCTAACCAAAAATGAACTTTAGGTAAATATGCATCCGATTATCCGATCACTGGTTATGTTATAACAATCAGTTTTGTTCCAGAAGCGATTCACTGTACAATGTGACGTGTGTCTTCAGTTTGTAGAACATAGCGCCCGAAATATGCACATGTTCTGGCATTACACAAGGTAACGTACCTTCCAACTTTAAGGCGATACCAAAATCTGTGGGGGTTTTTTTAACGTAACGTAATTTCACTACTAGCTGCGCTCCGCGGTTACACCCGCATAAGTTTCGACCCCGTCGGAATATCGGGATAAAAAGTATCCTATGTGTTAATCCTGGTTATGAACTATCTGTGTGCCAAATTTCATCAAAATCTGTTCAATAGTTTTGACGTGAAAGAGTAACAAACATACATCCATCCATCCAAACTTTCACGTTTATACTCTTACTTGTAATGTTAGGTAGAAAGTAGAATTACAGCATATATGGATTTAATTTTTGGTTATAATGTTTATTGACTATTTGATTAATACTCTGACTGAAGGAAAAGGCAATTGGGGTAAATTTCCTCGATATAATTAAATTTCGAAAAGACCTCTACTTTTTTATATTTTTTTCTGTAATTCTAAATTCCTAAGTAATTTCATTGGAAAATTGCATTCAAAATGTGCGTAATAGGTAATTGAAAATTCTGGCTGAAAATATTT
This sequence comes from Apamea epomidion, assembly GCA_947507525.1. NCBI lineage: Eukaryota > Metazoa > Arthropoda > Insecta > Lepidoptera > Noctuidae > Apamea > Apamea epomidion. The sequence goes on from OX382255.1 coordinate 5,223,602, forward strand.
TTGATACACACCTTAATTTATTTTTAAAGAATTTTTATTTCGTTTGGCGCTTAGGGGTTTTATTTTGGTTCCAGCGCATTGTTGCGCTCTCTTGTTTCGCATGTGGAAGTAATAGACCCTGTCACTTTTATAAGCCCCTCGAGCTATGATTTATTTTTTACGTATCTCCTTAAGCTACTGGTTCCTAAAAGAGCGTTAGCACCACTGACCTCTTATAAACAAGTACGCTGAACTAAATATACTGTATGAAAAATGACAGTTGTTTTTTTATGCCGATCAAAGCGCCCCCAACGAGCGTCTCAGGAACTAAAATTAACACATTGCCGCAAATGGCCGTCGTTTTGTTTTGGTACGTCTCTGATGATTTAGGTCTAAATCGTGGAAAAAGACGTCTTTGTGTATTTTGTGTTAAGGTGGATGCTCCAAGGTAGCCGCGAAATTCAAATTTTCTTAGGTTTTTTGCAATTTGCTGGTCAGTACTAAGTTATACGCTGATTAAAATATAATATTATTACTGATTCTAATTCTAATAGTATTACTGATTCTAATTATTATAATTCTGTAAATACATATTTGTTACGGCCGCGAATCATATTTTAATCAACGTACAACTTAGTACTGACCAGCAAATGGCAAAAAACGTAATAAAATTTGAATTTCGCGGGCTACCTTGGTGCATCCACCTTAACTACGAGATATTTTCATCATGAGAGTATGCGCATTTTGTAAAACTCGCTATCAAAAATATTAGTTCCACGGACGCTCACGTGGCTATCAGCGCCATAATGGCGATAATCAAAGTGATGTTCCCACTGCTGGGACACAGGTCTCCTCTCGGTGAGAGGAACTGCGTGCGTGTCTATTAAAACATAAACATAATAATTTTGTGCTACCTTAGCTTTCGTCTTAACAAACTATTATTGCCTCAGATACGAGTGCGTCGCCTGCTCTGAGAAGTTCGCCTCCTACGACAAAGCTGCCTTACATTATAGGAAAAACCATCACCGCAGTAAATCGAGCATATGCTTCAAATGTCCCCATTGTCCGTATAAGACTGGGTAAGTGCATAATATTATTTATTACAACTTTTCATTATTATAATAAACAAGCGAGCCATCCCATCGCATCGCAACGCCTGCTCGCGCTAGTACTTCGATTTAGCACAGCGTTATTTATGACTTTTTCTTGTGTTTGCTCTGCTCCTAAGGGTCTTACGTGATGTTTAATAGCCTATAGCCTTCCTCAAGAATTGGACTATCAAATGCAACAAGAATTTTGGAAATCCGACCGGTATTTCCACACACAGAGAGAGAGCAAAAAATCGTGGACGTACATATGTACATACATACGTTTGCGTTTTGCGTTGATGTGACGCATGTAAACAATTTCTTGTTGTTTTTTTTTCTTTATTTGTTTTTTCTATGTTCTTTTTTGCGTCATGTTTGCCGCAAATAAACGTATTTTCGTTCTTTCTTTCTTCATACGGGTCGAATATAGAACCTCCTTTTTTTAAGTCGTATTTAAAAACAAAGAAAGTCAGAAAGAACGCTAGGCAAAAATAATAGCGCGAGCAGGCGATGCGATGCGATGCGATGATAAACAAGAAACACACGGACGAATCCGCGTTCAGCAGCTAGTCTCTGATAATTAACAGCCAGAAGTGCAATTTGTTAAAGTCTATTTCAGCAGTGCGATTCTGTAACCATCTCACCGTGAAAACTTAGGTGAAGTGAGCGTGGAGTAACCTGCCATCCTAACTAATGCTAGGGATTGACACTATTGACAGCTCACTCTAAGCTCACTTCCCTAACTTTTCACGGTGAGATTTTTACAGAATCGATTGGCTGTATATTTCCAGTCGAAAGTCCTGTTTAACGGAGCACTTGAAAGCGTGTACTAAGTGTAAACTATGTGGCGTCATGCTGGGATGCGCGACGGGCATTAAGCTGAAGGTTCACAAGAGGTACGTATCCGCATTAATAATCTATACTAACATAATAAATTTAGCAGAGGTCCGCGCTCGAGGTTTGCCAGAGAGCTATGGAATGGAGTATTCTTGGTATAAAACTTGTGGACCGGGTTAAGAATACAACAATCCGTTCCATCACTAAAATAACTGATGTCAGACGGAAAGCTGCCACGCTTAAATGAAATTGGGCTGGACTTATCTGCCGCATGTGAGACGATCAATGGGCCAAACTTACGACCCGGTGGGTCCCGCTTAATGGCAAACGACATCGCGACAGGCCCAGACGGAGATGGCGAGATGAGCTGGATTCCTTTAATAAGGATTGGTCCTTGGCAGCTCTGGACAGAGAGAGGTGGAAAGAGAGTAGGGAGGTCTTTGCCCAGCAGCGGGACATTAACAGCTAATAATAAAATAACATAATACCTATTATACAGGGTGGCAGGGACATCGACGAGCAACCTCTTACCATGAATTACCAGCACATGAGTCTAGCGTAGAAATTTTGTCGGTAACAAAAAATCAGCTATTTCATAGAAAAGTGCAATACCTACGCGGTCAAAATGTATGGAACAGGTTTTTTGTTTTAAAATAACCTACGAATTCCTTCAACGCCCCTTGCGTTGAAGGAATTCGTAGGTCCAAAATCATGTGCTGAATCCATGGTTTCAGTTTGCGCGTCGATGTCCTTGCCACCCTGTATGTCCTTTCTGTGGACTTGCGTGATTCTAATAGCTTATTCTGTTCACAGACACTGTGTGGGGGCGAAACTCAAAACTGTATCAAAAGCGAAGAAAGCCAAAACTACATCAACGTGAGCAAAAGAACCATTTTTTTCTGTTATTTGGCATGTATTTATTTGTATAGTCAACAAAAGAGATAAGTATGCAGGGTAGTCGGATATAGTTGAAGAAACGAATTAATGTTTTCGGATAAAATTTAATTTAATTTATAGAAAACAAACAGTTCATTTATCAAACTACATTTTATTCGAAAATATCCATCGGTTTCTTACTAAACTTTAACTATATCCGACGACCCTGCATACTTATATCTTTTGTTGACTGTACCTCTAATCGGAAATGATTTTGGACACCTTAGCAAGTTAATTGCGTAACAAACTAAACTAAATTTAAGTTCAGTGCATCTTTTTCTTTCTAATTCATTAAGAAAAGGACAGAAGATATATGTATATTAGTTTAGTACTGTCAAATTAGTCAGCGCCTGACGTAAATTGACGTATTTTTGTAGCCATGTTTTTAATCACGTCTAAACTTTATAAGGAGTATCTTAATTTGACAGGACTAAACTAATATTTATCTTCTGTCCTTTTCTTATTTAAGTAGAAAGAAAAAGAACTGAACTTAAATTTAGTTTAGTTTGTGAACATGGAAATCGGCGCCATTAGCTTTAATTTTGACAGTTCAACAACATTCATTGCGTTATTTACGTTGTTGAGCAGACAAATTTTTCGAACTTATGAAGCAATGGATTAGCAATATCTTTCAAAATGATTCGGATTGAGATAGATAGTGTTTTACGCAATGAAGGTTCCGGTCGAAGTGGAGGTGCTTGTGGGGTCCAGCAGTGGACGTCTTTCGGCTGAAATGATAATGATGATGAACGGACATTCGGACAGTTTTAGTGGCTTGAGAAAACATCGAGATTTATTTAATATTTACCAACGTATTATATACGTAAACTTTAGGAATAAATTCTCTACATGGTGGTGAAAACTGCATCAAAATTAGTTGCGCAGTTTAGGGCTGATTTTTTCAATCGACAGATAATTTTTATTCGTGGAATGAAATTGACGTCTGACAGATTTCGTATGGAAGAACTGTCAAAAATTCAAAATTATTCCTTCGATAATAGTCGGTTGAAAAATCAGCCCTTAGAATAATAACACGGTCACACAGACAGCCAGGACAAGTGACTTTAATTTATAATTTTCATTAATAATATTATTTTTGTTGACAGAACTAGGCCGATCTTGAAAAAACATGCACCGGATCATTTGAAGAAAGAAACAACAAGTGATAACTGATAACAGTGAAAAATAACTTTATATTGATTAAAAGTTTATCAATAATACTGTTTCGTTTTATTTCTACTTACACTAGCTGGGACCCACGATTCTATCCGGGGGAAAGTCTAAGACACGTCAGGAACGAAGTTCCTTTTCACGTATGATTTAAAACAAAAAAAATAAATTCAAGATGGCGCCATCTTGAATTTTGATTTTGACCTCATAATCATTGACGGCGACTTCGAAAACCATGAAAATAACACCCATGTCGAAAATAAATAAAAAGCAAAAAATAGAAAGAGATAGAGAAAAAGTCGCATGAAGGCTTGGAGCCCCCTCTAGGCCTCCATGCCACTTTCTATTTTCCTTTTTTTTCCTTAAGTGACGATTCTACTAGTCAACTCCTACCGCAAGTCGCATAAGGAACTTCGTTCCAAAAAACATTTACAAACCCCATCTATTTTGTAAAAAATTCACCGTGAACGGAGCTGTCATTCCCCCGATGCAATAAGGATTCGCAGCTTACGGCACCACAAGTGTTTGAATGGTGAGATTTTGACAGAATAGTTTTAAGCATTCTCATAATTTGAAACGTTCAAAATCAAGTCGTAGTTGTAGTCTCATCTCGGCTACAAACAAATGTCAAAAATGTAGGGAAATTAAAGGTATTTTTGACAGATTGACACTGAGATCAGACTGAACGTTCTTAAAATTACGAGAATTGCCTCTCAGACTCGAGGAGCTATAAGTATGGACATGACCCCGGGATTTAAAAATTATCGAAACCATTAATTAACAAAAATCTTAAATTAACACTCACAATCACTGATAGACAACGCACAGCCTAAATCGCTAGAATCATGTTGTCGCTCTAGATGTGACACCTCGTAAATACGAACCTGTCAATTTTCCAGGAGAGACAAAAACTGTTTTGATAAAATTATGTATATGGCACATGCTTTTGGTTATTTTATTGAATATTAAATAAAATACCGTATGTTTTCTTTTATGTACATAAAACATCACCTTGGCATGCTTGGTGTCTATTAAACTTACAAGGTCCCACCCCACCTTCAATGTGCTTCAAAGTCTTGTTACGAGATGTCACTAAAAGTCAGTTTTTTAAGTGAAGTAAACCCTGTACATACAAGGTATCACCAGAAAGATGGAAAATTGCGTGATGGACAATTTCGCTTATATAAGTTACGAGGTGTCACATCTAGAGCGACGATATGCTGAATTCATAGTTACAGTTTGGGCGTCAATGTCCCTGCCACCCTGTTTATAGGAACGCGCCCCTTGCCACCATGAATACAAGAACACAGGCGTTCCTGGGTCGCAATGGGCAATTACTACTACTGAAGGCTGCTGGTGTCGACCTCAGGACGAGCTGCTTCTGTACGTCGCTTGCTCCCGCGTAACCAGTCCTGACTATCTATACCTATTTTAGCTGCTGAGACCAAAACTACAAACGTAGTGTACAGGGAAGTTTTATAATAATGTGGCTGTTATTTTAGTTTATTGTGGTGTATCTTCCACGCGAACCAAGTCCGGGCAGAAGCTAGTACCTATTCTATACAAAACCTATTAAACTGCAATATGTATTCCTCAGATAAAAGATACCAGAAGTTCAATTCCCGTAATTAAAAACGTCCAAAATCTAGTAGCAATGTCAAAAATGTAGGGAAATTAGAGGTATTTTTGACAGGTTGAGACTGTGAACGTTCTTAAAATTATGAGAATTATCCCTCTGACGATTGAAAAATCAGCCCGAAGACGTTTAGCTAAAGTCGCTATATTTCTATTGATCAGCGAATATCGTTCGACGTAGGTATAGCAGATAATACCGAGTGCTTTACGACATGTTGTTAGTTAATAAACCGACGTTATATGAGACGCATAGATTAAGAATTCATGCAGATAGGACACTGGTGAAACTCTTTATGACATTATGTACCTTCTAAAACAAAGCATCTTTGTTCTAATCTTCGACTAGATTAACGAGGCTGTATGTTATGTGCCCGCTTGATGGATTACGGCCCATTCCATTTCACAAAGAGGAGACTTTTGTCCCAGCATTGAGTGAGTAGCCATAATCCTCCACGCGGACCGAGTGCGGTTGGTAGATGTCACATTTCGTCGAATTTTTGGTTCTAGGACATGCCAGTTTCCTCACGACACGATGCACGGTTTTCCTTCACCGTTTTTGAGAGCAGTGGTGATGAAATTAAATACCTATACAAAGTAAAGTGTTCATACAAACAAAAGTGTGTATACAAAGTAAAGGGTTCGAGCTACCTATTTTCCACTAACCTAATAATAGGTACAGCGGGCTGGTGTCCGCATCTCCACGACAATGCGCGTATTTTGCGTAAGGGTGGGAAAATCGATTATTCGATCCACCCCAGCTCCTCAAGGTAGGCCAGCAACGCCTTGATGTTACTGACCGTTTCTCGTAGGGTACCTGGGTTACCGAAGTACTTTGCCCTGTACGTGGCGACCACCGGGCAGTTTAGCAGCACGTGCGCCGCTGTCTCGTCCTCCTCCATGCAGGCCCTGCACAGCGGACTGTCTGTTACTCCTATGACATAGAGGTGTTTGTTAAATGACCCATGGCCAGTTAATGCTGCAGTAACTGTACGCAGCTTTAGTTTATTTAGACGGAGAACCTGTTCCGTGAGACGGCCATTAATTGTGGGAAGTCCTTCCTTGGCCTGCCTACAATCGCCTAGCTACGTCCAAAGTTTGTCGTGTAGGTCTCTGGTGCGTTTTCTTACCAGAGTACGTATGTATCCGAAGGGAAGTGGCGCGATGGGCTCAGGTCCCACTGGTGCCATGCTCGATCCCCTTCTGGCAAGTTCATCGGCTGCATCGTTACCTAGCGAACCGCTGTGTCCTTTGATCCATTGAATGGTTATGTTATTGAGGCTACCCACCTGGTTGAGGCGCAGGTGGCACTCGTATATTAGCCCAGAATCAACTGTATTGCTGTTCAGCGCTTGCAGAACAGCCATGCTGTCTGAGAGTATGCGGATGGAGTGTTCCTTTACTTCCCTGGCCATAATGGCTGAGGCGGCCAAGTAAATGCCCATGCATTCAGCCTGGAACACTGTGTTGTGGACCCCCAGTGGTGTGGCTAATGTATGTTGAGATCCTCTGAGAAGATTCCAGCACCCGTACCACTACCTGTTTTGGATCCATCCGTGAAAATACGCAGCTCTGCAGGGCACAACCCCTCGCATCGGCGATCCTCGTGAAGTTGGATCTTGTATTTTTTTGTCAAAGATAAACTGTTTGGGCACCCGATCTATTATAGCTTTCGTAATGGGGAACTCCTTGTGGAGTCCCTCGAGCAAGGTGGTGTGTGGTGTTTCACTCTTACCCCAGAGATTAAGTGTGTGAAGACGTACTGCCGCCAATGTCCCTTCCTGTTGTATGAATAAGTGGAGCGGTGGTAGTCCTAGGATGGCTTCAACTGCTGCAGTCGGAGTAGTCCTCATGCAGCCCGTAGTCGCCATGCAGGCTAGCCTTTGCATGCGTTGTAGTTTGTTGGAGGCTGTAACCAGCTTGGTGCGGGGCCACCAGACCACGGCCCCGTAGGTGATCATGGGGCGGATCACTGCAGTGTACAGCCAAAGTATAATTTTAGGGGATAGGCCCCACTTCTTACCTATCATTCTCCTGCACTGCCAAAAGGTCATGCAGGCCCTGTTTAGTTTGTTGTCCACTAACCTATTATTTTAACTACTAAGTACCAAAAAAAACATGTCTAGGTAATATGTGCCATCCCATCTGCCTAGCCTTTTCCCAACTAAGTTGGGGTTAGCGTCCAATCTAACCGGGTCCGGATGTAGCTATGAATACCAGTAGTTTACATGGAGCGACTGCCTAGATCTGACCTGCACAACCCAATTACTGGGTAATACTATACCCCTTGGTAAGACTGGTTGTCAGACTTTCAGGCCTCTGACGACCCGTAACGACTGTCAAAAATCCACGAATGACAACCGGGTCCATGTGTTTTCCGAGCTTCATGTGTGTAAACATGGTCACCGATCCACGGAATAACCGTAGCAAGCGTAGCGTAGCCCGTGCGGGTGTTATTACTTAGCCACAAGCCCCTCTAATGTGCCATGTATTGATTATTATACCTAATTACAAGTCTGTTTACCAACTCCCTGACGCAGAGCGAGCAATTGTTATCACTTCAATAATAATCCACATGAACACACTAGTTGTGTCCTTGACTTCGCATTGAAAAGACGTGCGGAACTGTAGCCTGCAATATTAACATTTTATCCAGTAAAAATGCAAGAATTTAAACCCACTGGTGAGTTAAATTAGCTTACTAAGATGTTTTTGTTTTAAAATGTGGCGTGTGTGAAGATATTTATAAGTTTTCTGTGTGGTTATGAGTTGTTTCGTGTTTTGTTTTTAATTGATTATGTATGTGTAATATATTTCCTTACGTTATACAATATAAACTATGCAAAAGTCTGATTGGTAACAATTTCTCTCTCTCTCTCTCATGGCTAGATATATAATAATGGGGTTTCCATTATATAAAGGGAAACGTTGCTTAAAGATAAGTTATGAGTTTATGACTAGCGACTGTTTAACCATTTTTGACGCTTAAATAAAAATGTCTCTATTAAGGTTAAGCAACGTCAATAAATAAATCCCTTAACCTTTAAACGTGTCTTAACTTTAAACAAAGTTTATGAGTAAACCCTTAAATCATGCGCTGTCAAACAGCGGGGTTCAACAGCTCTTACCAGCGTATATTCTGTGGATGGGTGACCATTATATTTACATATATAGTGTACAAAGACTGTTCCGGTTCGCTTTGCGAATATTGATAGTATAAAAAGTTGCGTTAGGTTTGAAATAGTTAGACGTAACTGAACGTTTGACTTACTGAAGTAGTTACTGCTAATGACTTTACAGAACCACGTAACTAAAATAAGTGTTAGCTGTTTTTTTTTTGCCCAGCTTATGACCCTGATACATACCATTACTCCTTCGCTACCGGAACTAGTAGACCGCTTTCTATCCGACAGGCCGGGATTAGAGAAATGCTACAATTTGACATCTTGAATCAAACTGTGGTTGAATGATTTGCTTATAGGTCACGGGTTCGATTCCCGTTGCAATCACATCTTATCGCCTTTTTATCCGACTACGGCTTTATCTATATAAATAAAAATGGATCTCCGAAATGTATGTACATACGCCCATAACTTTCGAACGACTGCACGAAACTGGATAATTATTTTTTTTTTGTGTTCGTTATTATCAGGACAAGGTTTGTAGACATAATTGGACCCGGTAGGTGGCGCTGCTTTTTCGGGTGGGATGACGTCTGCCGGTCCGCTAGGTTCTATCAATCAATCAGCGTTTTACTTATAGGAGTAGGGTAGAAGTAGTGTAGGAGTAGGGTAGGAGTAGGTTAGGAGTAGGGTAGGGTAGCAGTAGGTTAGGAGTAGGGTAGGTGTAGGTTAGGAGTAGGGTAGGGTAGGAGTAGTGTAGGAGTAGGGTAGGAGTAGGTTAGGAGTAGGGTAGAAGAGGGTAGGAGTAGTGTAGGAGTAGTGTAGGGGGTAGGACACCACGCGTACGAAGTAGCGCCGGGCAGCTAGAAATAATTTATATGGCAAAACAACGTTTGCCGGGTCAGCTAGTAGATTTTATATTATGTGAGGAAACATTTTAAAAAGGACATATTTAACTGAAACTTTATGTCCTTCTAATGATACAGTTTTTTAATAATTGTTAATTTCTAACTCCTCATCAACTGCCTAACCTTTCCCCAACTATGTTGGGGTCGGCTTCCAGTCTAACCGAATTTAGCTGACTACCAATATTTTACATGAAGCGACGGCCTATCTGACCTCCACAATCCAATTACTGTATAATACGATACCCCTTGGTAAGAGACTGGTTGTCAGACTTTCGGGCTTCTGACGATCCGTAACGACTGTCAAAGATCCACGAATGACAAACGCGACCAACTGCTTAATGTGCTTTTAGAATTGTGTCTTTTAACTATCTCACCTTTTCTCACAATTGATCGTAGATCGTACTCTAATACCAATATTAGAGTGTTCAATAATATTTTAGAAGCGGGAAAAGGGAATCAATAGCTATTCGATAAAAAAAAATGTAACCATACAAACCAAACCACATAAATAAACTAATAGAAGTCGGCGGGGTAATTGCGTAGCACACTATCAGTAGCAATGGCTTTCATTTTGACAGTTCAACAACATTCATTGCGTTATTTACGTTGTTAAGCGGACAAATTTATCGAACGTAGGAAGCAAAGGATTAGCAATTCCTTCAAAAATATTCAAATTGAGATTGATAGTGTGTAGATACGCAATTAGTGCGCTGGACTAGAAATTCTGCTTAAATCCCAATTGCAATAAATTACGACCTTAGCCTCGCTCTTGATTTGCTTATCTAGGTACATTGACAACGTTTGTTTGCAGTTTATCAAAGGTCTCGCTCATTATCTGATTTGCTTCAGTTCGAGCAAAATAAGACACTAGTTCCGGAAGACTTTGATTAAAGATGATCATTTAAATGATTTGATGAATAAAACGTTGGAAAATTCTTATAAAGGATTCCGTAAACGAAAAAAGAACCTTATTTCGTTTAGATCTTCTGTATGTCTAGTCAGTCCGTCTGTCACATCCATGTGAAACAAGTATAGTCTACAACCCGCAAGCGGACTAATAGGTACACTAGGGGACCAATGTCCCTTAGTGTATTCGAGGCTTAACTCTGGAGCAACATGTTACGGACCATGGCGCTCGACAACTACGTGAATGTCCCGAGAGAATGTCGCGGAACATTTTGCAGGCGTACAAATGACGCGACACTGACGCGGGATGCGTGCGCTCGCTCTCGGAGCGGGAGCAAGCAACATGTCCCGCGTCACGTAAAATGTTTCGGAACTTGTTGCGAGACACTTTGCAACGTTGCAGCGATACGTAGACTGAGTGTTGCGCGTCATGTTGCGGGACAAAATGTCCCCTAGTGTATCCGAGGCTTTATAACTTGAGACACGAGCGGCCCCGTCCGACCCCCGCACTGGTACCTGCTTTCGCCATCACGAGAGCGGTACCGCGCCGCTTGCATCATCCGAGCGAAGTCTAGCGGGTTGGAAATATTTGGGCGGACGGAGGTGACTAAGGACCGATTTTTTGATCCGTAGTTAAAAATAGTAATGTGCATTTGGATTGATAATGGTAAAATTTTTGCAAAATGTGATTTTTGATCAATTTTTAGTTTACCTAATGGTAACTAAAGGTATTTTTTAACAATTGGTTGAGTTTAACTACGGATTAATAAATCGGCTCTTAGGGAGACAGGCAGACAGAACTTCACTCAAGACTCAAGCATTTGGTACTTAAAACTATTTACAAAGCATTTCCTTTACTAACTAACATTTCCTTTACACTGCCCCATTAATTTCCTCAGAGCACCAGCACGTTCGCTACAACCCCCTCAAAGACGAATGGGTGCTAGTCTCCCCGCACCGTTGCCTTCGACCCTGGAGCGGGCAAACGGAGGCGGAGCCTGAGGATCAGCCGCCAGACCCTCAGAATCCTCTCCTGCCTGGAGCTACCAGGTCTAGTGGACAGGTAAATTTTTACATCACACTGACCACACACACCTTCCCAGACATGGCTGCACTAGTAGACTCACATAATAATACCTTAATGTTTGGACTTTAAGGGGCCCGTGGCTAAGTAATAACAGCCGCACGAATCAATCGATCAAGTTAAGCTCCGTGCGAGCGGCTGCTGCGTGGATGGGTGACCATCTTTATATACAAAGACCAGTACAGCACATTAAGCCGATGGTCCCGGCTGTCATTCGTGGATCTTTGACAGTCGTTACGGGTCATCAGAAGCCCGGAACTCTGACAAACAGTCTTACCAAGGGGTATCATATTACCCAGTAACTGGGTCGAGGAGGTCAGATAGGCAGCGTTTCATGTAAAATCTGCATCCAGTTAGACTGGAAGCTGACCCCAACATCGTTGGGAAAAGGCTGGGCGATTGATAAATTGATTTTGTTTGGACTTTAAAAGAGACCATGACCTCTGAGTTTGTTTCGGCATTTCTTCTCAGGGATCAGTCAGCTAGGAAATGCCGACACCATCTAGTTTCAAAAAATTTGACTATCATTTCATTTCACAAACGTAGGAACCCAGTTTTGGACCTGAAGGGAACAATGAAACTATGGTACTAAGTCATATTCTATGAGGATCAGTCAAGGTCCAGGGGCCCAGGGGTGCCACTCTAGATCTAGGGGGCAGCCTTCCCTTACACCTCTCAGTACGGCCATGACATCTTTATTGTAATGGGGGAGGCTTATGTCCAGCATAGGACGTCATTTGGCTGAAATGATGATGCAAAATATCTTTCTTTCACTCGGGAAGTTAGCACCATATCTTATGTTCTGGTGCACCAAGTCTTGCATGGGCTACAAGATCACAACCAGTTGACCCATGATAGCCACGTTTTGCACATCCTCTTTTATTATTACACAAACATGTTTAGTAAACAAAACACGATCAGCCGGTCGATTCTGTAAAAATCTCACCGTGAAAACTTAAGTGAAGTGAGCGTGGAGTGAGCCGTCATTCCAACTAATGCTAGGGATTGACACTATTGACAGCTCACTCTAAGCTCACTTCAGCTAACTTTTCATGGTGAGATTTTTACAGAACCGATCGGCTGTTTGCGGACGACTAGAAGAAGATTTTGTCGGCATGTCATATGTACTGTGAAACCGATTTATGAAAGTGTAGCTAACTTATTACCAGCAGTGCGATTCTGTAACCATCGCACCGTGAATACTTAGGTGAAGTGAGCGTGGAGTCACCTGTCATTCCAATGAATGCTAGGGATTGTCACTATTGACAGCTCACTCTAAGCTTACTTCACCTAACTTCTCACGGTGTGATTCTAACAGAATCGACCGGCTGAACTCGATGTTGTTATTATTTTTGTAATAGGTTTTATACAGTTTTGATTAAAGAAATAAATAATGATTTTCAGCGCAACGCCGTCTACACTTCCACCTATGTATTCCCTAACGACTTCCCGGCACTGCTGGAGCGTGTCCCAGATCCTCCGCCATCAGAGAACCCGCTGTTCCGCTCCTCATCTGCTAAAGGGACATGCAGGTCTGTGTTAATCGTCACCATCAAGACTAAGTGCGAATTCCACCTATGCACGACCAAACCGCGCTTAGGAGCATTCCACAACAATGATGACACTGACAGCTCTGCATCTGCATCAGCATCTGAGAGGCAATTCTCGTAATTTTAAAACATTTAGTTTTATCTCAGTCTCAATCTGTCAAAAATACCTCTAATTTCCCTACATTTTGACATTGATTGTCAGGGGGGTGGGGGTTAGGCCTAATGACTGCCGCACGGGTCGATCGATCAGGTTAAGCTACGCTTGCCGTGGCTGTTCCGTGGATGGGTGACCATCGTCACATACCCTTCCGTGCCTCGGAAAGCACGTTAAGTCATTGGTCTCAGCTGTCATTCGTAGATCTTTGACAGTCGTTACGGGTCATTAGTAGCCCGAAAGTCTGACCACCAGTCTTACCAAGGGGTATCGTATTACCCAGTAGCTGGTTGTGGAGGTCAGATAGGCAGTCGCTCCATGTAAAATACTGGTATTCAGCTGCATCTGGTTAGACTGGAAGCCGACCCCAACATAGTTGGGGAAAGGATAGGCAGTTGATGATGTCGCTTAGATGAGACTGCGACTAGATTTTGAACGTTTTTAATTACGGAAATTGGCCTTCTGGCTTAGATGTGCTGGTCGCGTCCGGTTTCATTGGTGAAATTCGTCCTAAGGCTGCTTTTCCACCAGAGATGTGCTATGCAGCTATGCTGCGAGGATGTGAAAGCTAAGCTACGGGAAGTACTCTGCTCTGCACATAGCTACACCACTCGCGCATCCATAGCTCCCATCCAGAACACGCATCCTTCCGTATAATAACTTAGCTTAGTTGAATCCGTTTCCACCAGTGCTATGCTGTGTGAACCAATGAATATGATTGGTGGATTACAAATGCATCCATAGCAACGTTGCATAGCACATCTCTGGTGGAAAAGCTGCCTAAGAACTCTCTTTTCAGCAACTCGGCACAAACTGTTTGGTATTTTTTTTATGTCGCAGCATCATGCTGAGATAGGAGCCTTTTGGCCTCGTATAGGACTTTCTGTTTCATTTTTTTTTTTATATATAACTTGATTTTTTATTTTTGACTGTGTTTAGTTTAGTTTGTGCTGTACGAGTCGCAATAAATATTTTTTCTTTCTAACTACAAGGTTCAGTTAAATTAGCTGGCGCAACTTCGCAGACGCTATGGGTATCGATATCTATAATGATGATATAACAAAAAATAAATGATTTTGTAAACTCGTACCTAATGTTAAAAATCTCTAACAGAGAGAAGGCCTGTGTCCCAGCAGTGGGAACAATACAGGCTGAATATAATGATTCTGATTTACACAAGGTAATAAACTCCATCTTCCATATTTCAGGGTGATGTGCTTCCATCCAAACTCCACCATGACCATACCTCTGATGACCATTGACGAGATCCTGGCTGTTATCAATGAGTAAGTATGAACTTAGTTAAGTATTTACTTAGTTAGGTGTTAGTTAATTAAGGATAGACGCCAGTACATCGAGCTACTACAGTCTGTCAAATTTCTTTAATAGATTTTCTACTTTATCGCTGAAGCATTAAGGTTCAAGATTGATTGGGAAAATTTGACAGTTTCGGGTAGCTTGACCTGTTGGAGTCTGTACCTAACAGTCAAGGGAGTCTCGTATCTCTAAATGCCAAAGAATAAAGTCCTCCAGACCGTATTTCGGGCATACATACTTAGCGGACATAGCCTTTTTTTTTTTCGATATGGCATCACGCAGTTCAACCTATGAGGTTGTCGTCAACAGCTTTCGGCGCTGGAGATATTATAGTGCACTTGCATAGGTGAACTCTCTCTTCCCTCACTCTCATTGGATGAGCCCTCCGGGGACGGCAAACCGGCACGACCGGAGAGAAATCAGGCGCAGGGCCAACGGCATAGCGTATTTTCCATGACACGTAATCTATACTCACTAATAATAAATAAGCTGAAGAGTTTATTTGTTTGTTTAAACACACTAATCTCTGGCACTAAAGTTGTCAAAAAATAAAAGGCCCGTTTTGACATTTGCGAACGCGTTCTTGACACCTGTCAGTTTCATACAAACGAATACATGTCTTGCGAATTAGATCTTTATTAACTACTAGAACTGTGAATGTCAAAACAGGATTACACGGATTTGAAATATGATTTTTGCATTTTATAGCCTAATTCTTGAGGAAGGCTATAGGCTAATTAACATCACGCTACGACGCTTAGGAGCCAAAGAAAAAGAAAAAAAAAACAGAAAAAGGTCTAAGCGAAAACAAAGTACATAATAGCGCGGACAGGCGATGCGATGTGACAGGGTGGATCAGCGAAACAAGAAATGTCACGTGAACGAAGTCGCAGACAGAAGCTAGTCTTACTAATACTTATTATAAACGCGAAAATTTGTATTGATGGATGGATGGATGGATGTTTGTTACTCTTTCACGCCAAACCTACTTAACGGATTTGGATGAAATTTGGCACACAGATATTTTTTATCCAGGACTAACACATAGGATACTTTTTATCCCGAAATTCCCACGGGATCGAAACTTATGCGGGTGAAACCGCGGGGCGCAGCTAGTCTATATAATTTAGTGTTAGATTGTAAATGGTATTTAAGATTAATCAAAACAATCTGAACTTACTCTTTCTTCCAGATGGGTGAACCAGTTACAAGAGCTAGGTCGGCGTTACACATGGGTGCAGATCTTCGAGAATAAGGGAGCTATCATGGGCTGCTCCAACCCTCATCCTCACTGTCAGATCTGGGCTTCAAGCTACCTGCCCAACGAGCCCAGGGTTAAGGAACGGTTAGTGATGATTTTTTGAAGGGTTATAAAGGTTTCTTCTTGCGTACTTGCGTCAAATTTTACCCTGTTGATGCTCTGGCCAAAAAATTGGTGAGATTATCTATACAGGATCAAGTTAAATTAGGTAGTTAAGTGACAGGTGTGATGAGTGTCAGTATCGGAAAATGATTAAAAAAAAAACGCATCTTGAAGTTTTGAAAAGCAGTTAATTTTCTTATTTTATTGTTTTCAAATATCCATCACGTCTGTGCAGTTAACACAAAAAAACTGATGTCAGACAACTCGCGGTCGTTGAAAAAACCTTTTTCTTTTGTTTTATTATGGTTATATCGCAGCCAACTAGCTTAATTACCCTTTCAGTTAACTGCATAGCCTTTAGAAGTGGCGTTCTCCGGCCACTGTCGCGGCACCGCTCGCTTCGCTCGCTCGGCTCGCGCGCGGTCGATTACAGTTCTAACCTAACCCATTTGGTCGGGGTGCCCCCGGGCCCCGGCTTAGTTACAGTGACCAATTCGGCTCACACGTGGTTGGTCCAACCTATAATGAATATGAAGGCCGCTAGTTGAACAGCGCCGATTAGTAAAATGGTTAAGCTGTTAATGAAAGGCTAATATTAAGCTAGCTGGCTGCGACATACAGGATGAAATTAAATTCATGGGCATCCTTTTAAGGGGTCATTGTAATCATCATTATGAACAACTTTTACTATGGGACCAAACCTGAAATCGCGAAATAAAAATCTGCTGTTCCCTAAATTTATGTTCGCATTAACTCGTCAAAATGTAGGGAACAGCTGTTTTTTTTTCAATGAATTCAATTTCATCCTGTATACATAATTGAATTTATATATTTTCTCAATTTCCAGAACCCAGAAGGAGTATTACATAAAGTTCAAGCGACCGTTGCTTGGGGATTACTTAAAACAAGAATTAATCAAAAAGGTAACAATATTTTATTATAAACTTTAATATTATTGTAAAGTTGTCATCCATTACATATCGAGACCCTACCAAGCCTCGCCGTTGGCCCCGGCTGTCATTCGTAGATCTTTGACAGTCTTCATGGGTCGTCAGAAGCCCAAAAGTCTGACAACCAGTCTTACCAAGGGGAATCGTGTTAATCTGTAACTGGGTTGTGGAGGTCAGATAGGCAATCGCTCCATGTAAAATACTAGTATTCAGCTGCATTCGTTTAGACTGGAAGCCAACCCTAACATAATATACACACAAGGCTAGGCAGGAGTAGGGTATCCAAGTCGTCGTGTTTGACCAACAAGGCTACATTTTATAAAAATAAATAAAATATTAATTTGTCATTTTCAGGAACGCATCGTAGTCGAAAACGAAGAATGGGTAGCTCTAGTACCCTACTGGGCAACCTGGCCTTATGAGACCATGTTGCTACCTGTCAACGGACATCCGCAGAGGCTGACAGATTTGAACGACACACAGAAGAGGGCGCTAGCAGAGATCATGAAACAATTGAACATTAAATATGATAACCTATTTAAATGCAGCTTTCCTTATAGTATGGGATTTCATGGTATGTTTTAATTGTTTTGATTCAAGGTCAAATTAAATTAGCTAGCGAAATTCTACAGAGGAGTCTCGATATCTAAACATGATAAACTAAAAAAATATATTTGATTATATTTTTTTTTGTCAACCATCGTAAGTCGACGGCGATGTCCTCCCTCGGGCGTTTAGTGAGTGACGATTTTTGCCCATCTCTCCGGGTGCATTCGTGATACGTGTCCGGCCCACCCCCACTCCAGCCTGGTTGTTGTTATCTCCAAATATAATCTTCTGTTGTGTAAATTTCATCACTTTAGAACGGCTGGACCGACTCGGCTATTTTTTATTTTAAAATGTTTGTCACAGTTCGAATTAAATTATTATGGAAAAAAATTTGGCAAACTGAACGTTCTTTTTCCAACACGTTTTCACAAATTCACAAAACGACCACAAACAAATTTATTGCAACAAGACAACGTCTAGTTTAAACTAAAAATAAAACTATTTCTTTCTAGGAGCCCCAACGGGCCCCAACAAGGCTCCCCGCGACTCGCCCCACTGGCTATTCCACGCTATATACCTACCTCCCCTGCTAAGATCAGCGACTGTCAAGAAGTTTATGGTCGGGTACGAAATGTTGGCGCAGTCGCAACGAGATTTGACACCTGAACAGGCTGCACAGAAGTTGAGGGAGTGCGAGGATGTGCATTATAAAAATAAGAAGTAGAAAGAAGACATAGGGAAACGTAGTTTGGCTAGGCTTAAATAAATATAGTACGCACGGCGACATAACAAACTATACATAACCAGTCTAAGCTGACTTCTCATTGTACGAAAAGCCTATACAATGCGAGGTCAGCTAAAACTGGAAATGTATCATAGTGTGTCTCTATGGTTTGTTCCAGAAGTATCTGGAGAAATTGTAAACATACTCAGTTCATGTTTAATTCTTACGCAAACACTCATTAAAGGGAATTAGTACACGATCATCTGCATTTATATCTCACCGTTTTTTTCAACAATTATTGATTGAATAACATTATTAAACTGTAATTTGAAAAGAATCGATTAAATAAAATTTGGTAAATGAACTCAATTTTAAATGAAAACATGGATGGTGATTTTTAAATTTGGATTTCGGGTTCAGGTATTCCAATAGTCACATTAAATCACTCAATTTGTAGTGGCACTACAAATTGGCATCCACAGATACGATTTTAGACCCATTTGTTTACATTTTCATCAAATACTTTTGGAACAAACCATACGCACACCACTACCCTAACAGTCGCCATTGCGTAACTCAGTTTTCTGCCATCAATTTTGTATCTTTTTTTTATATTGTAATTAATTCGAACCTAGTCAAACTGAATTAAATATTAAATTATGAACTTTAGAAGCTAAAAATACGTAAGTAATTAGAGCCTAAAATAAGTTTTTGCATATTTTTCTAGTATCTGCCTATTTTTATGCAAAGACTCATCGGGAGGGGCTCGTGGCTAAATGATAACAGCCGTACAGGTCGGTCGAAGGTAAAGCTACGCTTGCCGTGATTGGTTCGTGGATGGGTGACCATCAATTACATCTAAATTGAGAATCTGATATTGTGAGAATATGGTATTTTGAGAATCTGGTTTTTTGAGAATCTGGTATTCTGAGATGAAAGGATCGAGACCCCTCCGTGCCTCAGAAAGCACGTTATGCCGTTTATCCCGGCTGTCATTCGTAAATCTTTGACAGTCTTCAGAAGCCCAAAAGTCTGACATTCAGTCTTACAAGGGGTATCGTGTTACTGAGTACGTTCCTTATAAAATTCTGGTATTCAGTTGCATCCGGTTATACTGGAAGCCCGCCCCCAACATAGTTGGTAAAAAGCTAAGCAGAATAATTGACTATCATCGGGAGCCAACGCGATCAAAAATTCATTTCAAAATGAAAAGTAAGTTAGTTAGTTTTTAACTGATTAATTATCAAAGTTGACAAAAAATAAAAGGCCCGTTTTGACATTGACAGTTCTAGTAGTTAATAAAGATCAAATTCGCAAAACACGTATTCCTTTGTATGAAACTGACTGGTGTCAAGAACGCATTCTCAAATGTCAAAACGGGCCTTTTATTTTTTGAGAACTTTAGACTAAGTTCACATTTGTTTATTTTTATTTCTGTGAGGCTATTAATTTACATATTTATATTCGGGACTTAGTGAGAATAATAGATTGGGTTGTTTTATTATAATTATAATATTATTTTATAATCTCTCATTGTAATAGTTCCTACAAATATATACTTACCTCTATTTTGTTAAAGGTTGTTGTTTGATTTTTTTATGCGAGTGCAAGAACGAGTGTTCCGCCCGCCAAGCATGCGTCGCTGAGCGAGTACTCTCTTTGCGACACACGAGTTCTCGCCGGGGCGGTGTGTTCATCAGTCAGCGAACAACTATTATATATATGTATCTCTTTTACTTACACGGGACCTCAAACCCGGTTAAGCAGACGACAAAAAAAAACAAAAAAATATATATACGGGACCTACAAAAACCTGCAATGTTTTGTACCTTTCCTGTCCGAGAAAATATTTGATAGCTAGTGGCTTCCGGTGGGACAGGTGCCTAAAGGTGACTGGCGAAAGCTAGACTCACCCCACTTGCCCAATTACGTAGTTCTACAATGCCTGTATACGGACTTTGGCAAAACGGCAGTATACAGGCATACACACTTCCCATTTGAAATTTATTAGAATCTATGTACAGTCAAAGGATCATACTTCAAATCAAATATATTAGTGACGATTATTTGTGGATCGGTTGAGGTCAATCGCCCTTGTACACTGCTGAACTTAATCTAGGTTAGATTAACAGTAAATAAGATCGATAGACTGAGAAATTAAAAAGGTAAATATTATATATTATTATATTTGAGCTAAAATACAAGGTATCACAATTTTAAAAAAAAAGTAAGGTCAAGAAACGTTCCAACTACACACTCAATTTTGGATTTGAAGCTTTAGTTTACCGATACTTTATATAACATACACTTTTTTACAAGCTAACGCTAAAATATATATATATACAAGTATATAATACGAACAATTATAGAAAAAGGCAGGAGCTTATTGGGCATCAAAAAATTCGTCCGCATCACTGTCAATGGGCTATGTGCCCAAAAGGCTCGCAGCATTACCACGTTGGATGGCAATGCTGATTCTTTGGGCTAAAAATAGGCCAGCCTTCCAGCTTTAGTTGAATACGCTACCCCTTTTACACTGCTCAGCTGCATGCATGTCGTTTTCCATCTCGCTTTGTGATTTGACGATTGACAGCTAACGTTGACGGCCCGCCATGACAGCAAAGTGCTGTCACATACATTGTTTTCGTTTGAGTTTGTTTTGCCTTAATTTTAGTTTACAAAAACACTTTTCAGTTATTCTCATTTAATTTAGGTTCAAAATGAACACGGATACAAAACCAGTGATAAGCTGCAAAAAGAAAAACGAGTGTAAAATATGTAACAAAGTTATAACCGGGAGTTCTTTTAAGTTTAAAGCTCATCTTTACAAGCATAAGGCTGTGGAATCTCGATTTCAATGTGAATATTGCTCAAATGAGTATTTTAGGAAAGATGTGTATGAGAGACATCTCAGAGCACACACTGGAGGCAAGAAAATGTTTATTTGTGACCACTGCGACCGAGGTTTCGTCGAAAAACGCAACTTAAGACTTCACCTAAAAGTTCATGACAAATTCTTCACCGAACAGCAAATACAATACAAATGTATCGCCTGTGGGGTCAGTTTCTGTGAGGAGAGATTGCTGAAATATCATATAAGGAAAAAACACTTTAATTTCCAAGATACTCAGCCGACTTATGTCCAGAAACATTTGAATGAGACTTGGTTCGAACGCGTTTTGGAATCCGAAGTTTGCGTCGAAATGACTAAAGTAAATAACAATATTATCAACATAAAAAAGAGTTCAAAGGAAATAAAAATCAAAGACAATCCAGAGACATCTAGATTTAAAGAGTACATGTCTTCTGTCATCGCGAGCCAAGACAAGTCACAGTATTCCAAGGCTGTATGTGATTATTGCAAAAAGGAGATGTTGAAAAAAAGTCTGCTACCACACATTAGAGAGAGACATCTAAGATTGAAGAAGTTTTCCTGTAAAGAGTGCAAACAAGCCTTTAGTCGACATTACCAGTTGGTAAATCATATTTGTGGTAAATTTAGAATGAGGGTCAGGAAATAACAATATTTGGAACACTTTTAGCAAATGATCTAAACTACTTAAAGGGGTAATGATTCAAGAGCACTTTGATTATATGTAAGCATACAAATATGAACTTTTAGTATTTAATGTTCATATTTGTTTATGCGAAAGACGGTGTATTTATGTTAAATGTTTATGAGTGTAACTATTATGTTTCTTTATATTTTTAAGGTTTTTACCTGTTCCCTTATTCATGAGCGTTTACTGCCATGACAGTTCAAGTAATGTTTGTTTATCCACTGACTCCTGTCAAGCATGAACAATATTATTTAAAAATAGAGGGTGGATTTATGGGAGGGAGCAGTAATGGTAGGTATGTTAACCGTTGTAGCTACAGGAAAACAGTCTTAGCAGACCGCACTTAACATTTTGGGAAATTTTTATTGACATTCACTATTTTGATAAAATTGCATAGTCAAAAGTCAGAATTCGCAAGGTTGCCCTTACTGCCCCAACTCAAAATTCATTAACTGATTATACATTGTTAATTAACTGTCTAAGCACAAAGATGTCTTCCAGTTAGCTAGTTTAAGAAGTGCCTTTAATTAGAATATAGAAATGAGGTCTATTGCCTCATTGGTCTAGTGGTTGCAAACACTACTGCTGGGCATGAGGTTTGATTCCCAGTCATTGGGTTTTTCCGTCAGGAATGTCTCAGTAACAGCCCGGAGTCTGGATCTGTGCCCGGTTCATGGCAATAAGCTCGCCCCCTATTGCATGGGACTTAAACATAACTGGAGAAATGTGGGTGTATTATAGGTCCAGTCACAAGCATAAGTATGTATACACTTGGCTTTATTGAGAAGCGATTATCTCCTTTATTTTCATATAAACATAGTTTTTTCGAACCCATAAGTTTATGCAATTTGTCGTATTTAATTGTTTTTTTCGTTATTTCATGATAAAATCGGTATTGAAAGTTTCCAAGTGTTGATATATTAGTGCTCGTGACTGTACGCCCCTGCCTAACCCTTCGGAGATTACAGGCTTGATGTTATATTATATTATGTTATTAAGAGGTATATTTATGAGTCATACTTCTTGACGCCGAGCCTCTTAGGAACGCATGTTGTTAAGAAAATACCTACTATTATTTCTACGGTGTGACAACCTTTTTGTTTGGTATAAGTACAGTTATATTACTTATCTAACAAACCACTTTTAGAAAATATTGGCAAGGCCTATACGTTATATTGCATGGAGATTTCATGTAAAAGAATTACTATGTATAATAAAACGGTGGTCTTATGGCTAAGGGGTGCCCACTTGTTCGGGTATACATGATTCGGCACAGCCGTGCGGTAAAAACAAATAAAAATAGATATATGTTCCGGGACCTTGCTCGAATTTTGTTGAGCCGACCTGAACATGATTCAGGTAGTGTAGATGCCGAACGGAGTGTGCCGATCCTCACGAGTCGAATATGTCTAGTAATTGCTTCGGGTCGACTTTGTAGTTCAACAAATACTGGTACGTCGAATGTGCCGACCCGAACTAGAGTGGCACCCTTAAGATTTGGATGTTTATTTAGGTTTAAGACTCAGCAATTTAAGACTGAAGCAAAGTTTGCCTTCTATTTTAATTAAGTACTAATGGTACATACGCCAGCACATCAAGCTACCCGAAACTGTTAAATTTTCCCAATCAACTTTGCACCTAATGCTTTAGCGATAAATTTGAAAATCTATTAAATAAATTTGACGGATATGCTGGCGTCTTTACTATAGTGTAGAATTGTACTATTTGACTTCCTAAACGAAGTAGGTTTAAATAGGTAATTTAGACGATATTAAGGCTAATATTAACCTCATAAATTAGCTAGCGAAACTCTGCAGATGTGGTGGGTATCCTTAACATGATAAAATTAAAATGTTTGATGTATTTTGGATGGTCAATGTAAGTGATATTTCAAGAGACTACACTAATTACGGTCAATGACCAAACAAAAAGAGAATCAAATTAATTCCTTTTTTTTTGTCATGATGGATGATATCGAGACATCACGTCTGCGAAGTTTCGCTAGCTAATTTAATAAGTCTGAAATCGCCAACCCGTCTTGAGCAAGCGTGGTGATCAATGCTTGTGCCTCCTCTGTATGAGAAGAGTCCTTTCCCCAGCAGTGGCACAATAACAGGCTGGTGTTATATTTCATTGTAAGTCCATACTCTTGTTGTATGTCAAATTAAGACAATATTTTATTATCATACTATACCCTGTCCATTAGGTTAACCATTTTTTGACAGCTGTCTTAAAACGTACATATTACAGATTACGTAAAAGTTAACTTTAAAATGCGTTATAATTTAAATATATAAACTGCCTTAACTTGTTGAATTATCTTATTTATGGCTTCTTACAGACATTATAAATACCGAATGTGTATCAATCAATGTATTGTGTGTTGCTGCAATCACTAGTTTCATCTATCAAAAAACGGTTTACCTTATGGACAGGGTATATATAAATGTATCGTCTATATACCTACCTACTTCTTTAATATTAAGTAAAAATTACCTAGTGTCTAGGAAAAACTTTGTTAAAAAAATAGATTACTCTTAAAAACTGTGTCAAAATATGAAATGCCTTTAAATATTTTAAAATATTTATTATTCCTTTACAAAAAATGTTGCATGTTATATTTATACATCTAAATAATTTCCTAAGTAAATACATTGTGCCTTAAATAACATAAATTGTATTTAAATTTTTTGCAAAGTGCCTGAACTTGGCCAGCCCAAGTCTAAAACCTTGCACTACGCTACTCGCGAAGTTGCTTCGTCGAAGTACTGGTCGAAATTGACCGAAATCCGAAGTACCTACGTGACTATACGCCCCATAGTACTAGTATGAGTGTATAGTCTATACACTCATGCTAGTACTATGGGGCGCTTCGAGTGCGTTGACTCGGGTGCAAAAACCGACAACGATCGGAAGTCAGACCCGAGGCGACCCGAAATAGCACGAAGCAAACCGAAGTGCCCTTCTACACTCTCGTATTCGGTTTACTTCGATCATTTTCTGCAGTGTAGTGCAGGTTTACAAATTGTTTAAAAATTCTGTGAATGTCCAGTATATCATGTCATACACATTATACGGTCCGCAAAAGTAACGAGTACAATACGGTCAATTAATCATGGCCGGTCGGAATTGCGCAGAAGGCTGAACAATAAAAAATAAAAAAACATTTTTAAAGCGTGAAAGTTCAGAGAGCCTATGTTCAGATCGGCCATGAGTCAATGCTGCCAAATTTCTTTAGTAGTGTCGCTAACAGCACAAACACTAAGAACAAAAATACTGTCTCATAGTACGACAATTAAATGTATTTTTTCAAATGATTTGACTAAATTTAAACAATGTCGCACCAGTGCTACTTATTTGGGTGTTCGAGCGTACAATTCGTTTCCTCGTGATTACAAAACTAGTAAACGTTCTGTTTACTGCTTGTGCTGGTGGCGCCATCTATCGACCTCGACCTTCGCGTATAACTGCACGTCAATGATAACACCTTGAGCTGGCCACGCGTAGTACGGCGTTTCAATATAATATGAGCATAGCTATCCACAATCATCCCACACGCTATCATATCGAAAATGATACATTTCGATAACCTGATTGGCCTTGCCCCCGACACCAAACAGCTGTCGAAAGAATAGTGGTCGTCCTTACGATTTAAACTGTCATAATTTACTGGTTTTGAACTTGTGAACAGCGTTTAGAGATGACTCCTACGATAACATTGATTGATGTTCGATATGGTACGGAAGCGTATAGAATGGTTGCGAATAGCTATGGAGGTCAGCTAAGGACAACCTCCTCATGTTACCAGTTGGTTTCTAAAAAATGTAATTGTACAGCATTCTGCGCAAAGTTCGGACCGGCCATGATTTATCTCCTGTATTGTATTCTGCCATTGTTATAGTATTTTTTTCATTAAACTTTCTTACTGCAAATTTGTATTATGTTATTTTTTTTTATAAAACCTTATTTATATTCCATTTCTAAGTTAGCGTCTTCATACGATACATGATCTGCCTCCTTTTTCAGTTTTTGACAAGGAGTAACAGTTGGTTTCAGTAAAAACCTCTCTTCCAAGTTCATATCATTTTGCTGCCTTGCCTTCATCCCTCTTGACTTGGTTTTGTGTCGAGAATTTTCCTGAATGCTCATCTTTTTCTTGCTTTTATCCAAATCTACTAAGGGTCGAGTTTGTTCAATGCTAACAAGAACATATTCATACCCGCCAAAATTTGACAGGGACATATTCTCTTCAATTGGCGGTAAAACGTCATTCAAAACTTCTTCTGTTTTCGTGACTTCTGTTGGCAAATGCAAGACTTCATTCATTTCGTTCAAGAAAGTTTCTCTTTTCGGGTTGCTGTCATTCATTTCATTCAAAGCGTCTTCTTTTTCCGTGAGTTCCCTTGGCAAATGCAAGCCTTCATTCATTTCGTTCGAGACATGTTCGTTTTTCGAGACGTTATCATTCATTTCGTTCGAGACATATTCTTTTTTCGGGACGTTATCATTAATTTCATTCAATACCTCTTCTTTTTTCGGGAGTTTCGTTGGCAAATGCTCATCATTCTTTTCATTTAAAACATCTCTTTTCGTGACGCTATAATTAATGTCATTCGGAACGTCTTCTCGTTTCGTTTTACGCACAGTAAGGAGGTCCAACTTCAAAGGTTTGTCGCCTTTAGCAACTTTTCTTGTGTTTGGATTTAGACGGCCGCAATCTTCGACACAAATGTAGTTTTTGTTTTTTGCTTTCATTATTCTTGAGTAGATTACGTCATTTGTGGAGTTAATTATTCTAAATACAACGTGTTCCGGTGTTATCTGGGAATTAAGTAAAATATTTTATTAGTTTCCAGCAACAAAAATGCTGAGAAATGGCGACTTTCTAAATATTGAAAAAGAGAACAACAAACCAACAACAACAACAGCTCATCAGAACTTTACATAGACAGTGACAGCCATGTGTCATATTATTTGATGATATTATTATGCTTTCGGGTTTCTTAATTCGGACCCCGTCAATTACAAGTGCCATTCATACAAATAAACTTTTATAATAAATTGTTTTCTATACTCTGTCCACTAGGATAACCGTTTTTTGATATGATGCCTACAGGGTAATCACGGCTGCCAGTAGTAGGTACTGCCAGATAAATTGGCGGTTGTAGTGTCACTTCATTACGAAGTAAATATAATTAGTAAAGCTTTGGTTTACTAGGAAAGCGGTTCAGTCATGTCATAGAGTTTGACGGCACGGTTGGCGGAGTGGTTAAGCGATTGACTGCTGCGCTGCGTGTCGCGGGTTCGATTCCCGCACGGATCAAATATTTGTATGACCTACAAGTAGTTATTCCGGGTCTGGCTGTTTGTGTATGTAAGTTTAAATGTTTGTAAACGCACCCACGATACAGGAGAAATTCCTAGTGTGGGGCAACGTTTTTATTTAATAGAATTAAGGCCGACACCATTACTTGACATGAAGACGTCAAAAACGCTCCGTACTTGGACAGCCGCTAATGTGTGACAGGCTGGTTCCTTATGAAACCAAAGCTTATTCCTTTTTAATCTTATTCGACCCACTGCTGGGCAAAAGCCTCTCTACTCTCCTTCCACCTAGAGAGATTGAAGGCTTTATTATAGGAGTCCAGCTCATACCGCCATCTACTTCTGGGCCTGCCGCGATGTCGTTTGCCATTAAGCATCGTACCACACGTCATCGTGCCACTGGGTCGTAAGTTTCGCCCTTTGATCGTCTGACATGCGATATCCAGCAGTTGCTGTAGCAGCACTGCTGGACATCGCATTCATGGCTAATATATATTTTTTTTATTTTATTCGTAAGCTCACCTCATAAGTAGTAAAAATCTCGCAAAAATCTTTGCCTTTACAAATAACTTCACCATACTTCTCCGTCACGCCGTACTTCTTGGTAAACCTCCACTGCGTCTCGATGGGGTTGTCACACGTCGCTGTCAAATCCGAAAACTTGATGACAGAAGGACAGATGTTATTCACATCCCTGTATTGAGTATAGTTCGCTCCGCAGAGTTTGTCGTCAGACAGGACTGAGAAGAATTCGAAGGGACATGGCGGAGTTCGGTCTTCGATCGTCTACTGGCAGAAAGGTTTCAAGTATTAGTGATGTTGAGCGTCAAATGTCACTATGGCGGCTCAGTGGGGGTCTTCGTTGTTTGCTGCTTCAGCACGAGGCCAGTACATCAAGCTACTATAATCTGTCTTTCTTTAATAGATTTTCAACTTTATCGCTAAAGCATTTAAGCAGGTTCAAGGTTGATTGGGAAAATTTGACAGTTTCGGGTAGCTTGACCTGCGGGCGTCTGTACATGGGCGTAGTTGGAGGGGGGGGGGGGGGGGCAAGGGTGGGCAATACCTACCTTAGAAACTTCTTTGCCCAGCCTAGAAAAATCGACAGTATTGAAGAATTACTTACTGTTTAATCGCTTTTTATTAGGGTTTATATGAGCCGTACATTTTGACCAAGATATCAGAAAGCCAATTCTCGTAATTTAAAACGTTCAAAATCTAGTCGCAGTCTCATCTCGGCGACAAACAAATGTCAAAAACTTGTCAAAATGTAGGGAAATTAGAGGTATTTGAACGTTCTTAAAATTACAAGAATTGCCCCCCTGATAACTCTTTAACAGTGAAAGCGTGTATATCTTGGCAATCTACTTATTTTGTTTTTGGTGGGATTATTTATTACGAGGCGTCATTTATGATCTCTCATCAGATGACTGTGGTTAGTTCAGCTGAACGTCTGCCCCCTAGACAAAATCCCTAGCTACGCCAATGGTTGTGTGTTCAAAACCAAGGCAGCATGAATATCATGCATTAAGTGAGTATATAACGTATTTTCCTAAATGCCTTTTGACTGTGCTTTTAACAAAGAATAGGCCGGGGTAATTGCGTAACACACTTTCAGTAGCAATGGGTTTCATTTTGAAAGTTCAACAACATGCATTGCGTTATTTACGTTGTTGAGCAGACAAATTTTTCGAACATATGAAGCAATGGATTAGCATCAAAATGATTCAGATTGAGATTGATATTGTGTTACGCAATTTGGGTGCCGGTCACTGCTTAAGATTTTGGGGGACTCAAGTACAGTTTCAAGGTCGACACATAGCAGAAAAACTAAATTATAAAGCTTTAAATAGCTTGGATTATTTTGGCCATGACCACATTAAAACTCCTAGCCCTTCCCTTAGGACTGTGTCTTAAAAATCAAACCAACTAAGCCTAAGATCAGTGGCGTAACTATACCCTTTGGGACCCGTGGCAAATTCATGGGATTGGTAGGGCCCTCCCTCAATGTAAAGAAGCTCAACCAACGTTATATTTTTTTTTTACTGGCACTTCGCCCGCGATTTCGTCCGCGTAGGTTTCTTAATTTCTCCTACAAAATGGAATACCTGATCGCTTCTTTGTTCTAGTGGTCGAAAAAAGTTTGCGTTTCTATACTTAGGTATGTTTAGGATCCTCCTGTGCTCACGGCCCTCTCGGGCCGGGCATTTTGCCACTCCTGCCACCCTATTGTTACGCCACTGCCTAAGATTCGACTTCACCCAATGCTGGACAAGGGCCTCTCTTTATTTGTGCTAACGCCCACAATCTTGAGCCAGCCTCTTTGTTGTAGCGCATAAGTTAGATGTAACACATAATACTATAAAGAGAGGGGCTTGTGGCTAAGTAATAACAGCCGCATGGGTCTATCAGGTAAACCTACGCTTGCCGCGGTTGGTCCGTAGATGGGACCATCTTTACATACCCCTCCGTTTCTCGGAAAGCACGTTAAGATGTTAGTCCCGCCCGGCTGTCATTCGTGGATCTTTGAAAATCGTTACGGGTCGCAAGAAGGCCGAAAGTCTGACAGCCAGTCTTACCAAGATGTATCGTATTACCCAGTAACTGGATTGTGGAGGTCATGTAGGCAGTCG
Source organism: Apamea epomidion (assembly GCA_947507525.1). NCBI lineage: Eukaryota > Metazoa > Arthropoda > Insecta > Lepidoptera > Noctuidae > Apamea > Apamea epomidion. Next base: position 5,253,389 of record OX382255.1, read on the forward strand.
CTCCATGTAAAATACTGTTATTCAACTACATCCGGTTAGACTGGAAGCTGACCCCAACATAGTAGGGAAAAGGCTCGGCAGATGATAAGTAGTAATAATAAAGCTGAAGAGTTTGTTTGTTTTAACGCGTTAATTTCTGAAACTACCAGCCGTGAGCCGGATTTGAACGAACCATATCATACCAGTCTGATTTCTTTTTCATTTGATAGCCCAATTCATCAGGAAAGTTATAGGCTATTTACATCACGCTACGACTCTTAGGCAGCCGAGCAAAAAGAATATAATAAAGATACTATGCGAAAATGAAATAACAGCGCGACGGGCGATAATTGTACGGGCAGAAGCTAGTCATGAAATAAAATCTTACGGACTTACCCACATCCCGCAAGTCTGACACTCCCTCGCGTTAGCAGGTATTAGATTATTGCACTTATAACTGACTATTTGCTTTGTATCACCATTCACGGGCGGTATGCTCCTCCACGTCCGCCAAAACAGGTCCCTTTTATAATCATACTTCATTCCGTTCATCGCGAGCAACCGACGGAAATCCTTCTCGATAGCCCGAATTTTCTTCCAAGCTGGCGACGAACGGCCCTTTATTTTCCTATAATGCGCTATATCATCTAAAACTTCTTTATTATTTAATTCATAATTATTTAGAGCTGTGATTCTTTGGTCCTGTAGCGACCTCAGCCTTTTTCTTTCTAAAAATCTCTCCCGAAAGTCCAAATGGCGGCCCATCACTATGTAAAGAAGAGATGAGGTCAAAAAAATGTGTATTGTGGAAAACATTGATATTTAAATGCGACTACTTTCAAAGATCTCGTGTTTAGAATGGCGAAGTCTTAGAAAATAAAAAAGGAGCGTATCCTTTGTTATCGCTTTTACTTAACGATTGCTTTTTTTTCGTTGTATTTGTTGATAAAACATTAGGTGCATTAGCTACCTTAGAACTTACTTGATTACGGTTTACAGTGATTATGTTTTAACCACGCTTTCTGAATTTTAAAACCACGTATACACTCGTCTATAAGAGAAAGAGAGATTGAGGTAATCATGATGAGTGATGATGAGAGATGGAGGGGACATGACGCTTTTCCTTACGTGACGATTTCTACCAGTCGACTCCTACCGCGAGCCGCGTTAAAAAATCCAAAAACTGGAGCGAGACCCCTCCGTGTCTCGGAAAGCACGCAAAGCCGTTAGTCCTGGCTGTCATTCGCGGATCTTTGACAATCGTAACGGGTAGTCAGAAGCCCATTATTCTGACAACCAGTCTTATCAAGGGATATTGTGTAACCCAGTAACTGGCTTGTGGAAGTCATAGGCAGTCACTCCATGTAAAATACTGGTATTCAGCTGCATCTGGTTAGGACTGGAAACCGACCCCAACATAATTGGGAAAGGGCTCGGCAGATTGATATATCATAAAGAACCGAACAAGTCCCAGGAGGACTCGCGCCCTAACAAAGTCCGCTCAAAGCATTGCTCGTCTGCCCGAATTCCAAATCCGGATTGAATTGAAAATTGCAATTGCAATGGAACTTTTACTAAAGCGAAGAGAGGACCAATTTGAATAAAATACAAACCAAATGTTACTTCAAGATACGGCCTATGAATTTCCGAACGTTTGAAAAAACTACTCTCCCATCTCCCATACATCTTTCTACATCGTGGTCGATGCTCTAACTGTAAATGTATGTTTGTAATCGCAAAAACTTGCATTTTTCGTGATATACTTCGGTTTATAGAACTTTATTCTCATTAAAACAATCGTCACTTATATGAGAACATTAAATCTTATTAGGTACTAATTATATTTGAACAGTGCAGGTAGAAGAAAAACAAAAAGTAAAAATATAATTGTCAACAAAATTGGAAGCGAGTTCGCTGCATTCCTAAGATAAGGTGGTGGCACAAGTTAAAAGATGTTTCTGGTTTAAACATAAATAAACATAACACAATTAAGATGTTGTGTCGTCGTTATAAATAAAAGTGAATAGTTTATTTTTAAATATGTTGATTGAAGTCGCCTCCTTTACAACTTTTGGAAGTTAATTATAGATCTGTGCTCCCCCATATGTTAATACTTAGCTACAAATTAGTAACAATTTTCGAAATCTTTGTACTTACCTTTACTTGTGCTGTGAGATCTTGCTAAATTACATGATTCTAGGTCGACGGGAAGTACCCTGTAGGTTTTGCTTTGCTTGCGAACGAGCAAAATATGCGACATAAATGGCCATATTTTCTAATTGCGTTGACTAAGAAGCTGGATTTTTTTGCAGGTTCAAGGGACAGTAGACCTAAGTATTTACCATTTGGTATTAATTTCAACTTGATCCTTACACGCCGTTCTGAGAAAAAGGGAGACCAAAGACATTAAATTATTTGTACCTATCTTAAATCTCTTTGAGGGAGACAGACAGTCAGACGAACAACGAAGTGCTCCTTTATGGGTTTCGTTTTTCCGTGCGGCCCATTGGTGCTTTGAACCTAGATGGGGATGCATTTTACTTTCATCTATGCTCTAAAATAAAAAAGGGTGAAGGAAACCGACAATTTTTAATGTAAACAGTCAAAAATATTAAGGGCATGATGGTTTGCGGCAAATTATTTTTCTGTCAATTACAATAAAAATATGATGAAAACAGTCAGTCAAATCGGCCTACCGCAGTTCACTGCTGTATACCAAAGAGTACTATAAGATACCGGGCTGTAAATTGGCTGCGCCACAACACCTCTACCTTTCGCATCCAGTCTGTCCCAGCTACCTTTTTAAAGCTGTCGGTGAAATAAAACAAAAAAAAGTAAATGTCTAAAATTAGGCTCGTTATTTAATTTTTTATATTTTTACCGCGATGATACCTTAGCTAATACAACGACATCTGTGACGACAAACAAGTGCGACCAGCATGGAATTATGAAGTACTATATGCGACCAGTAAAAATGGAATAATGTTAATTATGTGACCATCGTGTCGCTGGAACGTATCGATGAATGGCGAAAAAAACTCCGCGAGTATTGTTGATGGACGTTTCATTCATTCTTTTTCGTACATTTCATTCCTCATAAAGTGATGGGAGATGACGGGTGTCTGTCGTAATTTCACAAAAATACCCATTTTGTTCAACTATTTTAGTTACGAAAACATTTTGTGACAAGACTCTGTGAGTTCGCGTGTGTGTCTGTGTTCGATTTGTGTGTTTTTATTCATTTTAAACAACGTTTTTCACTGTATTCGCTGCTCAACGTAATTTGGTATGTATTTTATTTAAATAACTTTTGTTGGGACCCTTTGTAAGATTTAATATTCTTGATTGGAAATGGAAAGTTAGTTTCGCGTTCTATTATTCATGGAACTACTTGGTTGGACAAAGATCATCTGTTGTAATTAATTATACAATCAGTCCTTTGTATTGAATACCACGCCCGTATAATGTGATGATCACAGCCACATTTTGAAGAGTTGGAAAAGAATGTTATTGTTTATGTTTAAAAAAAAAATCAGCTGGTGGTGGTGGTGGTGGTTTGATGAAGTTAGTGAGCGGTTTTTCCATGATATAAACATGCAAGTTAACTTTGTTCATTTGTATTAATACAAAGTGATTGTTTGCAATTGTAGTTTCAAATTAAATGCGTACCTAATCGATTTGGTATGCACGAAATTCTCGGTTTTAATCATGGCAAAGTTGTACGTCCAACTTATAAACTTACTCTAACATACATAATTAAATCTATGATTTCTGTTTCTATTATTTTAACCCAGTAACTTTTTACGATGTTAATGCAGTTATTTCTAGTATATTTATCATTGTAATTTATGAGAAATGCTGAACAACTTTCATTGTTTCATTCATTAAAAAGTATCAAAGAGTTCCAAAATGCATTAATGAACATTCATAAAATCCATTGTGATATAAACTTTTGACTATGACAACATAGCAACAGATAATTCTTTGTAGTATTTAATTATATAACAAGAACAAGGCACAAGCACAACACAAATACAGCCTGAATAAAAACTTCTTTATCTTTGTAACACTTTTTTGAGTTCTCATTTCTGGGGCACATGCTGTGTATGACTAAGAGAAACTGGCATGGAGCCAATCCTTTGTAAATGGCAAATATAAATGAGTGAATAACATTACAATTATGTATTTACTCCAAATACATATATGCTGTATGGTGAAACAACTTTGTTTAAATGAAGGTTCCATGCCCTTTGTGTTGGTCATTGCTCTGTCTGCCTTGGTTTAAACTTTAGAAAACTGAAGATAACTGAGAAATATTGGCCTGTATGTCTTGTAACCATGCTCATTCTAATTTTAAAATGCATTCAAACAAAACTTAAATTAAATGGTAATTGGCATAAACGCTGCTTTCATGTAATTTTTTTTTTTTCTTTCAAAAATGTATTCATAATATTGTATGGATATTAGCAAATCATTCGATAACCAAAAATACATATATGTGCCTTTGTGCCCTTCAAATACCTATAACTTTATGTAAACTAATTTTTCATTGCATCACATTTTCAATTAGACTGCAGGCAATGCCCTAGCCAGCGAAATTCAAATTTTTCTTAAGTTTTTTGCAATTTGCAGGTCAGTGGCAGATTGTATGTTGATTAAAATATGATTCGCGACCCTAACAACATTGTAGGTTCGGTTCAGGGTATCGTATTACCAAGTAATTGGGTTGTGAAGGTTAGATAGGCAGTCGCTCTATGTAAAATACTAGGATTTAGATCCGGTTAGACCAGAAGCCGATCCCCAACAGGTTGGCAAAAGGCAGGCTGTTGATGTTGAACAAGATTGTAGATAGTGAATCTACAATTCAAATTACCTACAAAATTCATTAGCAAAGGTTTTAAAGAGAATTATCATTACCTAATTTATACTGCTAATGATATCCATGACTATGACTTTCATTACTTTAGGCAAATGAGGGATTAATTAATGATTAGTACTGAATCTCATTGGGACTCGTAAACTAGATGGGGACAAGAATGGAATATTCTCAGGAAGTCATTATAATGTATACCTACTAATTATTGTTTGTAGCAACTCCATTGAATTACAATTCCATTGTTTCCTTTTCCTACATGATAGCGATTTCTATGAGTTTTGTGTTCTTGATTTAAGTTAAAATTACCATGACGGTTTTAATAAGGATTGAGCATATGCACCTAATGCAGTTTTCACAATTTCAGTTAATTACATTCCATCGCCAGTTAATTAGTTATCTAAGTCGATCGATCAGGTTAAGCTACGCTTGCCGCGGTTGGTTCGTGGATGGGTGAGCATCTTCACATACCCAGACCCTCTGTGCCTCTGAAAGCACGTTAAATCGTTAGTCCCGGCTGTCATTCGTAGATCTTTGACAGTCGTTACGGGTCGTCAGTAGCCCGAAAGTCTGACAACCAGTCTTACCAAGGGGTATTGTATTACCCAGTAACTGGGTTGTGGAGGTCAGATGGGCAGTCGCTCTATGTAAAATACTAGGATTTAGATCCGGTTAGACCGGAAGCCGACCCCCAACAGGTTGGCAAAAGGCAGGCAGTTGATGTTGAACAAGATTGTAGATAGTGAATCTACAATTCAAATTACCTACAAAATTCAGTTCAGTTTCAGTTAATTACATTCCATCGCCAGTTAATTAGTTATCTAAGTCGATAGATCAGGTTAAGCTACGCTTGCCGCGGTTGGTCCGTGGATGGGTGACCATCTTCATACCCAGACCCTCTGTGCCTCGGAAAGCACTTTAAACCATTGGTCCCGGCTGTCATTCGTAGATCTTTGACAGTCGTTACGGGTCGTCAGTAGCCCGAAAGTCTGACAACCAGTCTTACCAAGGGGTATTGTATTACCCAGTAACTGGGTTGTGGAGGTCAGATGGGCAGTCGCTCTATGTAAAATACTGGTATTCAGCTCCGAAACCAGGACCGCATGCTATGGAGCGAGGTATGCTCGTAATCTCTTTGAAGGATAAAATCAGGAATGAAATTATCCGGAAAAGACCCATAGTTGAGTAAGCGAACTGAAGTGGCAGTGGGCAGGCCATGTTTGTCGAAGGACCGATGGCCGGTGGAGCACACGAGTCCTGGAGTGGAGCCGGCGTGTATCGCCAAGCATGTTGTGGGATCCCCCCAGCTAGATGGACGGACAAACAACCTAAAGAAGGTAGCTGGGACAGACTGGATGCGGAAGGCGAGGGACAGGGTGTTGTGGCGCAGCCTGGGAGAGGCCTATGTCCAGCAGTGGACTGCATAGGCCGAGTTGATTGGTTGACCTCATGGTCAGCATTAGCGTTTGTGACCTAGTGGTCACAAACGCACCTCGTTGCCTCGTTGGTGTAGTCACCAACGAGGCAACGAGGAATAAAATTGATACATAAGCACCCATTATTCATGGAAAGATTTTGCAAAGAGATTTTAATCAAGTGAAGTGGTCTATTTTAATGTTTAATAAAAAATAAAACTACTGGCCATATGTGATAGGCTATTAGTTTTAAAGGCATTGTCCGAATGAACTGTTTTCAGTGGAAACCGGTTATGCTAGTTTTTTTTTGCTGCACATAATGTGATACTTGCAAAATAGAGAGGTACCTGTGTGTTAAAAAATGTCGATAGATTTTTTATTTCGCGTTTTAATGTCATTCTAGAAATCTTTAAGTATATAATATATAAAATAAATAGATTAAGGCTGCTTTTCCACCAGGGATGTGCTATGCTACGTTGCTATGGATGCGTTTGTTATCCACCAATCATATTCATTGGTTCACACAGCATAGCACTGGTGAAAACGGATTCAACTAAGCTATGTTTTTAAACGGAAGGATGCGTGCTATGGATGGGAGCTATGGATGCGAGCTATGGATGCGCGAGTGGTGTAGCTATGTGCAGAGCAGAGTATACTCCCCGTGCTTTCCCTACTATCGATGCATCGCATTGCTCGAGTTGAGCATCTTCCTCGCACAGCTACCTCGCGGCGGCACATCTTCAAAGCACATCTTACTCAGTCCGCTACACAGCTTAGCATTAGTGGAAACGGTCGCGCAGTTTCGTAGCTAAGCTTTCACATCCACGCAGCATAGCTACATAGCACATCTCTGGTGGAAAAGCAGCCTAACGCTTTTTTCGACCAACAAAGGATCATAGTAGGCACAAAATTAAAAGCATACAGTTAAAAAGAGCAGCGGTGGCCTAGTTGTAATGGCCGGGACTTACGAGTTATAGGTCGTGGGTTCGTACCCAGACAGGCGCTTTACTTTGTGTAAATAATTTCATCACCACTGCTCTCAAAACGGTGAAAGAAAACATCGTGAGGAAACCGGCATGTTCTACAACCAAAAATTCGAAGACTACTTCTTCGCCTTTCGATTGCGCGTATTACGTGAACTATACAGCAATGGTGCAGATACTCACAATCGAACCTCTGCGCGAATGCCCTCAGGATGCCGCTAAAGCCGCCGCTTAGGTCCTAGCTAGCGTGATGTTAAATAGCCTATAGCCTTCCTCAAGGATTGGGCTATCAAATACAAAAATAAATTTTCAAATCAAACTAGTACTTTCAGAGATTAGTGCGTTCAAACAAACGAAACTCTTCAGCTTTAGTATTAGTAATAGATAATCAGCTTATAACGTTCCCACTGTTGGGACACAGGTCCCCTCTCTGTGAGAGGGAGTGGGCCGTAATCCACCCTGCGGACCTATTGCGGAAAGGATAATAGATTTCCATACAAAAAAAACGAAAAGATATGTATGATATGCGGGAACCCTTCGTGTGCGAGTCCGCTTTTTATTTAATTCCCTTTCTCACCACGTGCCACTCAAATGCTCTCTTCAATAATATAAAACTTCCTTCATTTATCCAGTAAACATTGCATGGTTGTTCCAATTAAAAGTGACGTCATATCGATAACGATACTGATCTCTATCACAACACTTCGGAAGTCGAACAGTTGTTTTTTATATGACTTAATTTACACACAAACAAATATCGACCTTATCTTTCTTTTCATAGAGTTCAATTTTATTTATGAGTGACATGTCGTTAAAGACTAAGAACATTGGGATTTGAATCTTAAACTGTTTAGAATAGAGTAGGTTTTTGTTTGTGTGGAGTGTTATAGTAAAGTTTATTTACCTTTTGTTAAACAAAGGAGTATGTAGAGTGGTAATACTATGTTGCTACGCTAGTTTTTCGACCACCATTATTTATTCCGCGGCCATTCTAGAACCATCTCTGGTTCTAGAATGGCAGCGATTTTTTGTAACAAATGAGGTGTAGGATTAATTTTCATGTAGTTAGTACTGGAGGTACACGAATTGCTTTAATTATCAGTATAAAAGTACTATCATTTATGTCTTAAAATACAGTATTCATTTCTAGTCTCCCTCCGTCTTACGAATTTTCGATCAGGTCACGTGTCCTGACGCGAGTTTAACATTTTTTACCCATCACAACAAAAGTGCACAACGCCGCTAAAGAAGTTTTCACTTCAAAAATCTTCTGTTTCATAGAAAAGTGCAATACCTACGCGGTCAAAATGTGTGGAACAGCAATATTTTTTTTTAATAACCGAAGAAAAATTTCGACGCCATGGGGTCTAAACTCATGTGCTGAATCCATGGTTACAGTTTACGCGTGGATGTTCCTGCCACCCTGTATGAATGATTACCGGCACCTGACGGTGCGTAGTACACGCAACCGGGGTAAGCCCAGAGAGAGGCAATTCTCGTAATTTTAAGAGCGTTCACAGTCTGATCTGAGGGCTCGAATCTGTCCATAATACCTCTGACTTTTGACAAGTTTTTGACATTGATGGTAGCTGAGATGAGATTGCAAATAGATTTTGAACGTTTTTAGTTACGGGAATTGGCCTTCAGATGTATGAACATAAACGAAGCAAAAGGAGTATATAAGGATCGTAGCAGGTAGCGCTCTGTAGGGTCTACCTACTCCTATGGGAAGAAGGCGTCAGTTTGTTTATGTAAGTAGATAGATTTGTCAACGGCCAATTTGTTCAGATATCCGTACTACGGGTACAATCCAATATAAGTCCGCTCAATGACCTGTTGTGGCCGGATATAGGCACAAGCGCACAATTGTAGCCAATCAGCGGCTTAGACGTCTCGTAATAGAACTGTTTGTTGTTGTGACTTTACAATTGAAACTTATGTAATAGTTATGTTACATATCGAGACTTCTCCGACCTCTCGGAAAACATGTAAAGCCGTTGGTCGCGGCTGTCATTCGTAGATCTTTGACAGTCGTTACTAGTCGGAAGTCTAACAACCAGTCCTACCAAGGGGTATCGTTTACCCAGTAACTGGGTTGTAGAGGTCAGATAGACAGTCGCTCCATGTACAATACTGGTATTCAGCTGCATCCGGTTAGACTGGAAGCCGACCCCAACATAGTTGGGAAAGGGCTAAGCAGATGATGAATTAGGGTTCCACGCAAAAAAATTGAAATCCGTGAAATTTCCTACATCAATGCGGGCAAAGTAGCAGGCAGAAGTTAGTCATAACAATACAATTCACGCAAAAAAATTGAAATCCGTGAAATTTCCTACATCAATGCGGGCAAAGTAGCAGGCAGAAGTTAGTCATAACAATACAATTCACGCAAAAAAATTGAAATCCGTGAAATTTCCTACATCAATGCGGGCAAAGTAGCAGGCAGAAGTTAGTCATAACAATACAATTCACGCAAAAAAATTGAAATCCGTGAAATTTCCTACATCAATGCGGGCAAAGTAGCAGGCAGAAGTTAGTCATAACAATACAATTCACGCAAAAAAATTGAAATCCGTGAAATTTCCTACATCAATGCGGGCAAAGTAGCAGGCAGAAGTTAGTCATAACAATACAATTATAGTTTGTTCCACAACAATTCAATGATCAGTGACATCACTGACTGCTATGGATGATTCATGACCTATCTCGAGTCAAACTACATTGTGATTAATATGTTTTTGTGTTGTTAAGCGTTAGCGCCTCATCTTCAATTGAGGGGGATAACTCTCGAGATTCATCCTTGTGTATGTTTAATTGGATATATCATATACAGGGCCAATTTAAGTGAGCTAGCGAAACTGCAGACGTGACGGGTATCATGATGGGTGCTACATGTCTTTCATTGTACAGACGCCCCAGCACATCAAGCTACTACAATCTGTCAAATTTCTTTCATAAATTTTCAACTTTATCGCTACAGCATTAAGGTTCAAGGTTGATTGGGAAAATTTGACAGTTTCGGGTAGTTTGTCTTGCTGGCGTCTGAACCTATGGGTAATCACAATACTGAAAATCTGATAACCAGTCTTACCAAGGGGTATCGTATTACCCAGTCACTTGGTTGTGGAGGTCAGATAGGCAGTCGCTCCATGTAAAATACTGGTATTCAGCTGCATCCGGTTAGACTGGAAGCTGACCCCAACATAGTTGGAAAATGGTGAGGCAGATGCTGATGACATCTGCCGCATGTCAGACAAGCAATGCGCCAAACTCACGACCCAATACACAGGAAATACAAAAAGTAAAAAACCGGTCAAGTGCGAGTCGGACTCGCGCTCGAAGGGTTCCGTACCATTATCTATAAAAATTACGTCTGTTGTATGGGAGCCCCCCTTAAATATTTATTTTATTTTAATTTTATTATTTATTATTAAAGGAAAAATATAAATGAATATTTTGTGAATATTTCAAGTGCCTACCTGTTGCCATTATTGGCAAATAATAATTGCTTTTTTACATTAGATTTTTTTATTTATTTTTTGTATTATTTACTGTGATGAGCTTATGACACTATTTGATTGTATTTTATTGTACCTTTTAGTCTTAAGTTATGGTCTAATCTAAATTGAATTGCTATATTTGATGTGTGTAATGGACGAAGTTAAAATCACTTGATGCTGTGTAGCGTCCTACGTTTTATATTTGTACGCCGTTCAGGCAAAACATGACTGTCAGATAATTTTATGTAACATCTTGCATGCTAGGTGTATGTATACTCATGTTTTGGACAAATAAAAATTATCTTATCTTATCTTATCTTAACATATCGCATTATATCGAGCAAAAACGGGCAAAAAAATCGCGTTTGTTGTATGGGAGCCCTCCTTAAATATTTATTTAATTTTGTTTTTAGTATTTGTTGTTATAGCGGCAACAGAAATACATAATTCGAGAAGAGATTTCTTATGAAATAAGCATCACCTTTGTACCTTTTTTTTTTTCTGTTCTGTTTCAGTGTGTAAAAATGGTAAAATAAAATAAATAAATAATTTGTGAAAATTTCAACTACCTAGCTATCGCGGTTCTTGAGATACAGCCTGGTGACAGACAGACGCACGGACAGACAGCGAAGTCTTAGTAATAGGGTCCCGTTTTTACCCTTTGGGTACGGAACCCTAAAAAAGGAGCATTTAAAACTAACAAAGCTACACTAAAAACAACTAGAAAAAGACCTTTGCGAGGCCAAAAATACTCCTACCCCAGGATAATGCTGCGATATTTAAAAAAATAATACTGAAGCGCTGATATTCTGATAGGGCCCAGTTTTAGCCTACCTTCACTAGCATAGCAACCTGTCTATCAAAATCAGCCTGTTGGGACACAGGCCTCCTCTCTGTGATAGAGAATGGGCCGTAATCCACCACGCGAGCCCAGTGCGGGTTAGTAGATGTCACATGTCTTCGAATGTTGGCTTCTAGGACATGCTGGTTTCCTCACAATGTTTTCCTTCACCGTTTAGAGAGCAGTAGTGATTAAATAATTTATTCAAAGTAAAGCGCCTGTCACCTCCTACCCAAAGCTAAGTTCTGGGCTCACACAAAATGATGTATGTACGTACAAGTATGCATCCTCGTGTCTCAAAACTTGCAGTCAATGTGACCTCTGTGCTGTCACTGACAACGCCGTGGGAGTGCCGAACTTTTGAGCGAACAAGATCTATGTAACTATCTTCATTAGCATAGCAACCTGTCTATTGCAAATCTATAATAACAAACTCCTCAGTCGACACAACATACAAAGTTGTTTTTCAACAATAAATCTAACAGTCGTAAACGGAAACGGTATTTTTTGTATAAATATGAATAGTGAAGCAGTTTATTTATTATGCATTCTATTATTCTGAAAAACAAGTTAGTATTTACTGTCCTATGCCATGTAGGTACTGCAACCTAATTGCGTAAAACACTATCAACAACAATCTGAATCATTTTGAAGGATATTGCTAATCCATTGCGTTATATGTTCGAAAAATTTGTCTGCTCAACAACGTAAATGACGCAATGAATGTTGGTGAACTGTCAAAATGAAAGCCTTTGTTACTGTTGGTGTGTTTCGCAATTTCCCCGCTGTTTATAATATCGGCTTAACTAAATGAAGCTTCAGTAGTCATGTTAGTATTTGCCGAACCAGAAGGTTCCCAGATATGGCCCAGTCAAAAAAATATTCCAATGACGGGGAGTACATGACCCTCAGCTTCGTTAAGTGTCTTTTTACACACGTTATGTCATCCAAGAGCCCTCCCGTCCTCCAAGAGCCCTCCGGGCGTTTCCAGTCACATGAGCCTTGTAAATACGTTTTGTTAGTCGCCTTTTAATTTCATCATCCGTATGTCGAAGTCACAATGGACTACGCATTCAGATCTCGTTGGATGACTCATCGTCACTCACGCGAGTTTTATCAACATAGGCACACGCCCACAAAAGAATGTTATTATAGTACATAATATTATACTTGATATGCGTCGAGGATGCATTACGATAAAGTTCCCGTTATTTTTATTTTTTTGTGGAGCACTGCCGAGTTGTGTCACGCCTGGAAATCCAGTCACATAGTGATATCACAGTTCTCCATGACTTTATTAGGTCCCATAAAGCTTAGATCATTATTACTAGGTAAGCATGCATGTCCACAAATTCAAGGTCGCTCAGCGCGCTATGGAGCGAGCCATGCTCGGAGTTTCTTTGAAGGATAAAATCAGGAATGAAATTATCCGGTAAAGAACCGGAGTTACCGACATAGCTTGCAGAGTAAGCAAACTGAAGTGGCAGTGGGTTGGCCATGTTTGTTGAAGGACCGATGGCCGGTTGAGCAGACGAGTCCTGGAGTGGAGACCGCGTATCGGCAAGCGTAGTGTGGGACGCCCCCCAGCTAGATGGACGGACGACCTTAAGAAGGTTGCTAGGACGGACTGGACGCGGAAGGTCGAGGACAGGGTGTTGTGGCGCAGCCTCGGAGAGGCCTATGTCCAGCAGTGGACTGCGATAGGCTGAGTTGATTGATTGAAGCGTGTATGTTGGCAAACCATAAGTGCCTCTTCACTAATTCTTTTTCTAAAATAAAAGCCCCGCAATAAATATCTGAGGCGTACTGCTGGGTATCACGTCTGGAAACCCCAGTCGCTTTGTGTTATAATAATACTATCTGTTACCCGCGATTTCGTCTGCGATCCAGGATGAAAAGAAGCTTATTTCCTTCTCAAGGTCATTGTCTACACATGTGCCAAATGTTATCTAAATCAGTTCAGCCGTTTTAGCGTGAAAACCTTACAAACAAACTCACTTTCGTATTTATAATATTAAGTTATTATGAGTTAGGATATCATAGTTCTCTATAGCTAAATTAGTTCCTCTTAGATGGGACGCCCGATAGGATTTACCATCGCTTCATGTAAAATACTGATGTTCAGCTGCATCCGGTTAGACTGGAAGCCAGCCCAACATAGTTGGAAAAATGCTAAGTAGATGATGAAGCTTTAATATTGTCAAAGACACGACAGCATTCACCATAATAATTCAAATCCTACTAATATTATACATACGAAAGTTTGTATGGATGGATGGATGTTTGTTACTCTTTCACGCCAAAACTACTGCACAGATTTGGATGAGATTTGGCACTCGGGTAGTTTATAACCAGGATTAACACATAAGATTTTTACTTTTTATCCCGATATTACGGGATCGAAACTTATGCGGGTGACTCCGCGGAGCGCACTAGTAAGACATAAAGAAATCAATCATTATGGAATTGTACAAGCCTCCAAGTATTGTTTTCACCATGAAATGCTAGCATCAAGTCAATTGGGTAGAATTGCCTGTTATGACGCGGAACCATGATTATATTTAACTATCCTGACCTACTTTGTGTTAACTTGTAAGACTTGTAACCGATTACAATGTCTTGTTTGTAAGTTAGTAAGTTGTCACGGGAGCAATAAAACCACTGAGAGTTATAATTAATGTTTTATGGTAAAGAAGTTTTTATGCAACTAGCGTTTCAATGGTGAGTAAAGTAAGAATTTAGAAGCGAATAAATACATTTACGCTTAGTAAGAAGCCCGAAGGTCTGACTACCAGTCTCACCAAGGGGTCGGGGTGTCGTGTTACCCTGTAACTGGGTTGTGGTCTTGTGGAGGTCAGATAGGCAGTCGCTCCATGTAAAATACTGGTATTCTGTAGCGATGACCATATTTCTACCCTTAGGTATCTACTTAGGCTCAACTTTATTAGGACCGGCTTCCGTCAAACTGGAAGCAGCTGAATGCCAGTATTTTACATGGAGCGACTGCCTATCTGGTTAACCTCCTAGTGACTGCCAATTATTGGACTTCTGAGTATCTATAACGACTGTCAAAGATCTACGAATGACAGCCGGGACCACCAATGGTTTAACGTGCATTCCGAGGCACGGAGGGTTCTCGTCTATACAATTGATGGCCTCCAGAACTAACTCTCCACGAACCAACCGGGGCAAGAGTAGCTTAACTATCGAACGACCGGTGCGGCTGCTATCATTTAGCCACAAGCCCCCATATGAAAGCCATTGTACATTTCCTCTTCATGAGTTACTAAACCAGTCATGTCAAACATTAGTCAATTGAATTTCCATTCGTGGAATAGTTATCTATGATCTAGATTCTAGATCGCAATTTGAATATTAGCATGCAACATGGCGCGGCTCGAAGATGTTATTCACAAATATTTTTCCTGTGTTTGTCATCGTATGGGAATTTCCTATGGTTAATTTATCTATGTTCATCATAATCAACCTTTAACGTTCCCACTGCTGGGACACAGGCCTTCTCTCCGTGAGAGGGAATTGGCCTTAATCCACCACGCAGGCCCAGTGCGGGTTGGTAGATGTCACATGTCTTAGAATTTTTGGTCCTAGGACATGCCGGTTTCCTCACGATGTTTTCTTTCACCGTTTTCTGAGAGCAATGGTGATGAAATAGATTACGTAAAGTAAAGCGCGTGCGCCTGTCTACAACTCGGTAAGTAATGGCCGTTTATATACTACTCAAAACAAAATAAGGGCCACTTGTATATTTACATTTTAAACTAACTGAATGTTGACCTACGTTATGATAACTCATTTCTATGAGTTGTGTTATGAACTTATGAATGATCTTAAGTGGTTGAGGAACGATAACAGTGAAGTATGGGCAATATTGTGGTCGAGTGTACGATTTGACTGATATTTTATCCCGCACCTTCTCAAGTGGGTAGTTTTGTTTAATTTTTGTGTTTTATTTCAATCAGTTTAACTTCAGTTTGCTGTGTGTTACGGTTGTTTTTTGAAGTTAAGCGTGCAAATCGATCGTTTAACTGTACAATGCTAAGAATTCGACACCATATGGACAACGCTACTGCTATTAGAGCCGTAGCAATGATTGAGGGTGGTCAATCGCAACGTTCCGTGTCTCTGCAGTTAGGATATTCACGAAGGGCTGTTCAAAACTTGTGGAACCGGTACCAGGAGACCGGTAGTGTGTCTCGGCGTCGTGGCTCGGGAAGAGTACGTGCTACTACTGCCAGTGAGGATCGGTACATTCGACTTTGTGCAAGACGTGAACGAACTGTTACAGCGCGCACTCTGCAAAATCGTCTACGCCGGACTACAGGTACAACTGTCAGTGACCAAACTATACGCAATCGCTTGCACGAAGACCTGCAACGTTCAAGAAGGCGAGTAATTCAAACTAAACTGAACGGGAGCCACCGTGCAAACCGTTTAAGATTTGCGCGTCAATATCTGGAATGGGAGATGGAGGAATGGCGTAACGTGCTCTTCACGGATGAGTGCAAGGTGAAGTTTTCTAGTGACGATCGACGTGTCAGAGTGTGGAGAAGAAGCGGTAAACGATTTTCTGATCCTTGCATACACGAACGTGACAGATTTGGTGGTCCCAATGTCATGGTCTGGGGCGGAATCAGCTTACAAGGCAAAACTGGGCTTGTTTTTCTGAACGAGGGTACAGTAACAGCACAAAGTTACATCGAACATGTTGTCAGGCCCCATGTTATATCGTTTTCACAACGAGCAGACGATGGCTTCATCCTAATGCAGGATAATGCACGAGCACACACAGCCCGAGCGACCATGTCTGTTTTAGAGGAAGCCAATATTCAGGTTTTGCCATGGCCTGCTAACAGCCCCGACCTAAATCCGATCGAACACCTTTGGGACCAGCTGAAACGGCGAGTCAGAGCAGCTCAAGAGGATGTACACACCCAGCGCCAGTTGATTGACCTCTTGAAAAGGTGTTGGGAGGAGATTCCTGACGAGAACATCAGACACCTTATTGAGAGCATGCCTTCGAGGCTTCGAGAGTGTGTTTTAAAAAGAGGAAGACATACTCGTTACTAATCCCATAAAAAGCAACTGTACATTTTGTGAATTTGAGACTGAACTTTAACTTTAAAGTTTACGTTTAAATATCCGTAAATATGGTGAAACCTAAAAAGTATGATTATGTCGTTAATTTTTTATTTAATCTTATTCAAATTAATTTTATTTGATGATAAAATAGTTGTTTGATTTAATTTAAACACCCCCAGCATCGTAAGCTTGACAAGAATTAAATTACGCAGAAAAATAGTGGTGGCCCTTATTTTGTTTTGAGTAGTATATATGTATAAGTGTACTTTATACTAATTGATTTCATCATCAGCCGATGGGTCTTTCCATCGGCCAAAATTACGAATTTCCATACAAACTTTAATCTCCTGTTTACCCTCTTGAGGACACTAAATCAGCCTATAAAGTTCCCACTGCTGGGACCAAGGGCTCTTCTCTTCGAGAGGGTGTAGGCGTGATCCACAACACGGACCCAGTGCGAGTTCGTTAGAGCTACAAATAGTGTAAAACTAAGTTTGCAGTTTCGAAAGACCTGTTCTAACTGCGTGGTGCTCGAAAAAACCTCAAAGTTTTCGAATATCATTCAGTATTTTGCTTATGACTTCTAGCATCCTACGGAAAAGTCACCCAATACATTTTTAAAGTAGGTTTACAAAACGTGTTTCTCGAGTTTTATAAAACCTACAGAACTGCGCTTAAATTTTGTATAATTAAAACATGTATTGGGTAAGTTTTCCGTAGGATGCACCTTTTAGCACATGGGAGATTCCCTCGCGCCTTTCTCTCACCTCTGGAATGTCAGCATAGTACCTTTATTGTTCTATGTACCTCTTGCCTTGACCGACAGGCAAAAACAAAGACAACAATTTTCTTAATACCATTCTTTACCAGCGCAAGTAGTAGTAACATGTAAGTAACTGTCTAAATAAACCACGAGATAATTAAAAAAAAGCAGTTTTTAAAACTTACCACAGATAAAAAATTCATTGGAAATATAATATGCAATAGAACGAAATTGTGTCACTGTAGTTTCTACTGAAAATAAATTAAAATCACGGATGATGATTTAGAAATGACAACAGTCTTATCAGAATTCCCCGTAGAACGTTACCAGATAGGTACCTACATAATTATACCAATCTTCCTAATCTTTTCCCAACTATGTTGCGGTCGGGTTCCAGTCTAACCGGAGGCAGCTGAATACCAATATTTTAAATGGAGGAACTGCCTCTGACCTCCATAACCTAGTTACTGGGTAACACGATATTCCTTGGTAAAACTGGTTGTCAGACTTTCGGGCTTCCGACTGTCGAAGATCGACTGATACCGGGTCCAACAGCTTGACGAGCTTTCCGAGGCACGGAGGGGTCTCGATGTGTAAGGCCCGTCGCCCACCGCGACTTTTTATAGCGATGCTGTCGCGCGTTCGCATCGATACAGTCGCGATGCGGTCGCTAGCTGTTTACCCTCGCCCACACCACGATTCTCAGTCGTGATGCAAACGCGATACTGTCGCGCTTCTGTCGCGATGCGAGTTGCACTGATGCTCGGTTCTCCACTCACGCGCCACCCTCCCTCCGTTCTCTCCCCGATGTCGTCCGACACGGTCGCGCGTTTGCATCGATACAGTCGCGATGCTGTAGCGCGTTGGCATCGCTTCTGTAGCGCGTTGCAAATGCGACTAACACGCGTTTGTAGCGATGCATAAACGCGCGACAGCATCGCTACAAAAAGTCGCCGTGGGCGAGGGGCCTAATGAATGGTCAGTGGTCACCCATCCACAACACAACAAAAATGTAGATAAGTTTAGTAGAAAACACGCCAGCCTTATCAGAATTCCCAGTAAACGTTGCCAAGCGGAACAGTACTTAAATAAGTAAATATCAAACAAATACACTTCACAGACATTTGCAAATAATATCATCTAATGTTTGTCGACCTCATTGTGTCTTGATAAGCGGTGTCGTCATTAACAATAAAATTATATACAATGTGTAACCGAATTAATGCACAATATGATAGTAAATGGTTCAGAATCGTTTACTGAATCGATTTCTGTAATTTTTAATATAGGTTTTTATTTATCCCAAAAATAATGAAAACTATGTAAATTATTGTCACACTTCCGCTGTACAGTCAAAACAAACCAAAATGGATGGAATACCCATTATACGAGTGCGACTGTGTGCACGCGTAGATTTGTAATGTGACCATAATTTTCTCGCACAATCAGTATAACTAATTGGTTAAAAAAACAATGTTTTTTACATAATAATAAAAATTCAGTGTATGTACTATGATTATAAGATAATATTCTAAATAGGGTGTCTGGTGGTGTGCGTTAATTCCGGGACATGTTGTATATCGTAAAAAAGAGGCCTTCTTCTTTTTCGTGTCGCTGGCACGACTGTATTTCACAAGTTATTTTCCCAAAACGTTGCCACTTCCACGGCGTTGTGGAGCTATGTCACAAACCATGCTCCACCTCGTATCCTGCCCTGTGTCCCAAACATGCAGTCAAAGTTACCTTTGCGCTGCCACCGACAACGCCGTGGAAGAGGCCCTCGTCATACGGATTATAAGTCTTCAATATCAAGTTTTGTAACTGAACAGACAGCTGTGCTGCTGGGGAGTTTGTTGCGCCACTTCCCAGCGAAAGCACTAGGATGTTATGAACGGCGGGCGTTTTGGGGAGACTGTCTTCAGCGCCATCTGCTACGACTCTTGCGTACTACTTCTGCCTCGTTTACATTCATACCGTATCTGAAAAAAAGAAAGAAAGAAAAAAATGCATTTATTTGCGGCAAACATGACGCATGAAAAAAGGACATAAATATACAAAAAAAAAATTGGGGGTAAACATGGTCACATTCACGCAAAACGGCCATCGCTCAGCATAATGCTAAGACCCTATACGAGACACAGCCCAAGCGCTGGTTTTCAGCGACAGCCGGCGTTGACGTGATGACGTTAACCAGTGCAGCATGCAATTATACATAAATAAATAAAAACAACAATCAAAACAAGAAATAAAATAAACCATTGCAACATGATTCGACACAAACAAAAAACAAAAATCAAAACATGAAATAAAATAAAATAAACATACATTAAAAAAAAAGATGGTGAAACATGAAATATAAAGATGTGTGTGGTAACATTCCGGGCAACGAATCTCGCGCCGCGCCGGGTATAGGTAATCTGTGCGCGTTCGCAGCTGTTACAATGTATGTATCTGGTCATACACGCACTCCGTTTGCGAGTAGGTACTACGCACCTGACCTTTCTGAAGAACATCACCAATATATTATGGTCACTATAATTATGTTTATGTTATTATGTTGTGTTATAAGTATGTTTATGTTATGAGGCGTCCCCTCCCGGCGTTTCTACTCTTTCTGTGTTTATAACACACTTAACACATATACTTGTGATCATATTTTAATCAACACACAACCTGACTATGTCCTGCATATTGTAAAAACCTAAATAAATGATGCGTGCTACTTAAGCGCATCCCCCATTATCTTGAACCTAGTAATTACACATGTAACTAAGTGAATCCATACCGCTTTACCTTGACCTTCTGACCTAGGCAGCTATGGCAAGACAGCTCGTGCCATTTTCACACGAAACTTTTCTACGGGTACGTAGGTATGTTTCTGATTTGCATAACCCCACTAAACTAAACAAAAATACCTTTTCAACTTTGACCTAGTGGCGAGGTCAGGTCAAGGTCTAGCTAAGGCTAGATTGTAACTGAATTATTTGCTAGATTCAGGTTGACTTGAGCGAGTGATCTATCTCGTGTCTTGGCGACTACTCTCTAAGTCTGTCAACGAAGATACGGGCCCGTCCTAAAGTATCATAATTGATCTAACAAAACAAGTGACAAATAAATTATTTCGCTCGTCGTCGTTGTGGCAATCTTTTCAGGATTCTGAGTTTCACTGGGTATCAGTCAATGACATTTTCCTTCCACAAATTAATTATTCGTAATAATTAAATCAATTGGCTCTTTCCTATTTATTTATTGATATTGGTTTTGTGGTTTATGTTTTCAGATATTATCCTTTCCTTTTATTCCAGTCGTAATACGGGTAGTCCGCAGCACAAAAGGTCTGGCAACAAGTCCTACCAAGTGGTATCATGTTACCCAGTAACTGGGTTGTGGAGGTCAGATAAGCAGTCGCTTTATATAAAATACGGCTGATCTATTCTGAAAAAATCTAACCGTAAAAATTTAGGTGAAGTGAGCTGTGTGAATAGTGTCCAATCTCTAGCATCCTGTGGAATGACAGTGTAGCGGTATCTACAACGCCACATGTGAACAACGCGTCATACTGACGTCAGGCAAATCCTGCGTCTCGCAAGCAGAGTTTACCGTGCAATTAGCATGTATACAAACTTCCCAACATCAATCGCTGTGCAGTTGCCCGCCAGACACAACACCCGTCTGGTCGGAGCATCCTCCCTTTTCTATGGAGTATGTATGAGTGAACTTTTCACCCTGTTCCTCATACCTCTATACTGATGACCACGAGTATGAACGTCGGCGCAGCCTTCGTGCAAATACTTCAGCGTGACGTCATCATCATCACTCACTTCACCAAAATTTTTACGGTTAGATTTATCCAGAATAGACCGGCTGGTATTTAGCTGCATCCGGTTAAACTGGAAGCTGACACCCCTGCCTAACCCTTCGGGAATTACGGGCGTGATGTTAGCACATAACGCGGCCGCAACAGTACATGACATTGATACATACCGTCACTCCTCGATCACGTTATCCTCAACCGCGTTACATTTACAACAGGTGCAGGCCACGTGACAAGATTCAATGTTGTTATCAGATCACACTAACTAGTCTATCTAAGTTTATTTTGACGTGGAGATGTTCTGAGAGTACGTATCTCATAGAATACTAGCTTCTTCGAAATTTTTCTACCTCCCTCAGGTAGACGCAAAGATATTTAAAGTAGTATATGACCTCAAGTCGTACCAAAGATTCTCATGCATCAAGATCAAAATATTATAGTAATTATTTTCATAATTTTTTACGACATTACGCGTCGGGGATTTGATTTTTAAACAGGGAATTTAATTGAAAGTAATTTGTTACTTTGTTGATATTGTTTTATTCCCTCTAAATGACGTTTCCTATCAAATGATATGAATAATAACACCTTGAATTTAGTGTCATGATCACGTCTTTCAAAAAACTTGTAAAAAAATTATACTTTGCCGATTCTACATTAATTAAAAATAACTAGAATATAATAGAATAGAATTTTTATTTAAACGATTATCATTTTTTTAGAGCAATAATGGCCGTTCGTGTATGACATGTCAAACAAAATGAAGTAAGTACTTAATTTTTAGGTTATATCGAAGTTTTTGAAAATCTCCGAAACACGGGTTTTTTTTTACAAAAAGAACTTTTGTAGGAGTTAATATGATAAGTGTAGTCTATAAAAAACAAAATTTGACTTTGATGCAGCATGCCACGGGATTCCATACATCTTAACTTTAATATACATTACTATATTGAAGCTTCATGTAGTCAAGCCGATATTATAATCAGCGGGGTAATTGCGTACCACGCTAACATCACAAATCAATCGCTCCATGTAAAGTACTGATATTCAGCAGGATCCAGCACCCCAATTGCGTGACACACTTTCAATGACAATGTCAATCATTTTTAAGGATATTGCTAATCCATTGCTTCATAAGTTAGAAAAAATTGTTGCGTAAATAACGCAATGTATGTTGTTTGTTGAACTGTCAAGATGGAAGCCATTGCTACGGTTAGTGTGTGACGCAATAACCTCGGAGGTCCTGTTATTATGACAGAGGTAGAAAAACAATTGATTTTTATCAACAATACTTCTAAGTAATGTGTGTTTTTTAACCCAGTTGTGTAGACTTAAATAAAACAGACGTGAGATCAAACGTAAAGTTTTCTTGAAATTTGGTTAGTCAGCTGCGAAAATAACAACATTAGAAATGTTGTTATTTTGCGAAGTTTAACTAAACAAAGTTTGTGTTTCTTTATTTCAGTCTAGCGTCATTACTGAAACTGAGTTGTTGTGTACAACAACACAGTTGTGTACAATACAGAATTTACCAGAAAGGTGTGGTCAAACGGGATTGAAGGTCTTTATGTAGAGCCTGGCTGGCATATCTACTGTCGCGCCATTTTGTTTTTTTTTTTTTTCAAATGGCAGTCACTCATGTTTCCTATATAAATCCATAGCTGACATCAATGCAAACGGAAAATATAACGAGACCAATCTCCGTAAAGCGCCACGTTTCAGAGATATTAACGTCCAAAGATGATCACGTGACATTCATATTTTTTTGAATTTCTATAGATCTTGTTGCATAGTGGTTTGATTATTTACTTTAAAACTTTCAGAGTGATTATTTCAAACATCTACAAGAAGTACTGCTGCCAAAACCTATAACTGACCATTTTGAAAATAAAATCCCGTGCACATGATGACCACAGCTGCGTCCGTAAGTAAAACAAAAGAGGATCCTTTGTAGGTCGACTAACAATATGCGCTGCAAGCAGGAATAGTCCTTACGGTGGTCAGATATAGATTTTGGCGGTAGTACAAGCAAGGGTATCAAGGGTGTGGTACAGACCATCAAACTGAACAACTTTCTCTATAGGATAAACATCGTAATCGCGAAAAACTTATCAACTGTCCCATTTTAATACTTTTTTTATCATTTTTCGGCTCAACCAAAGCACCTGTCATCTAATCACTTCACCACCCTTGGTTGACTAGTAGAGAATGCCTAAGGCATTAAGTCCGCCTTTGTACAGACGCCAGCAGGTCAACCTACCCGATACTGTCAAATTTTCCCAATCAACCCTGAACCTTAAAGCTTAAGCGATAAAGTTGAAAATCTATTAAAGAGATTTGATAGATTGTAGTAGCTTGATGTGTGAAAAGATTAAATAAATACAAAACTTCAATATCTACTCGACCGAAATGTATATGATGGCTGATTATTTTTTGACCAAGGCCAACTTTTAAAGATTATCATTTATAATATTTTTTGGAAGGTCTTGCAAACTAGGTGTTATCAGATTGTTTGTGTGCTGAACTAGCGAACGAACAATCTTAGCTAGATCTACAGAACACAGGTGGCAGGGACATCGACGCGCAATCTGTTACCATGGATTCAGTACAAGATTCTGGAGGCCCCTGCATTGAAGGTTCTAATCTATCTATCTAACTAGTCTGTATTTTCCCACTGCAGGCCAAAGAATTAAGTCTTTTGTGAGTGACGGCCAGTCCTTACGGTAGGAGTCAAGCTCGTCCCACCATCTTCGTCTTGGCCTGCCGCGATGGCGCCGTGCGTTTAGTGGGACCCAATCGGTGGTTCTCTTAGCCCAATTGTTATCTGACATGCGGCAAACATGTCCGGCCCTGTCCCACTTAAGTTTAGCGGCTTTCTGGGTAACGTTATCTTGGTTTTGGCGCGCAGTACTGTGTTCCTTATACGGTCAGAAATCCGCACCCCCAGGATACTGCGCTCCATGGCTCGCTAGCAAACCGTTGCGCGTTGAAGGTTATGAAAAAAAAATAAGACCTGTTCCATCCATTTTGACCGCGTAGGTATTGCACTTTTCTATTAAACAGCAGATTTTTTTTTTAATAACCAACCATTGAGGTTCTGGAGTAGCAGGCCTCCCACAAGGAGGGACCGACGACCTTGTTATAGCTACAGAAACCCGTTGGATGCGAGAAGCACAGAACCGGTCGAAGTGGAGGTGCTTCGGGGAGGCCTATGTCCAGCAGTGGACGTCTTTCGGCTGAAATGATGATTATGATGATGAACCATAGATTTCTATGCTAGGGTGTCTAAAATGGTGTGCTTGTAGCGGTATCTCCAACGCCACATGCGAACAACGCGTCATACTGACGTCACGCAAATCCTGCATCTCGCAAGCAGAGTTTACCGCGCAATTAGCATAGATACAATTTCCCAACATCAATCGTTGGGCAATTGCCCGCCAGACACAACACCCGTCTGGTCGGAAGATCCTCCCTTTTCTATAGAGTATGAGTGAACTTTACACCCTGTTCCTCATACCTCTATATGCTGAATTCATGGTTACAGTTTGCGCGTCGATGTCCCTGCCACCCTGTATGATAGCAAGGACTGACCTAAATTCCTAGCCTGTAAGGTTTGTATGTGGCAATTTATGAGGCGTTGAAGCCAGTTGAGAGTTGTTATTTGATATGCTCACTCTTGTTACACTACGTGCAGTTATTTGAGGCATTTTAATCAGCTCAGGAGGAAACGCGGTCACGTGGTCGTTGGCGTCCATTCCTCACTAACGTGTTCCTCTGTTTTCTCCCTGATTAATGATACTACACCCTGCCCATTACGTAAACCGTTTTTTGACAGATGGAACTAGTGATTGCAGCAACACGCAATACATTGATTGATACACGTACGGTATTATAATGTCTTTAAGATCCCATAAATAAGATAAGTTTATTTTATTACGCATTTTAAAGTTAACTTTTACTTAATCTGGAATAGTTACGTTCTAAGACACCTGTCAAAAACGGTTAACCTAACGGACAGGGTATAGTCCAAATATTGACTTACGATAAAATGTATACCTATCACTGCCATGTCCCGTTTCTTTGTCGACATTATCTTAAATTTAGAAAAATTACAACACATAGGAACATGGTACTGGAAGAGAGTAGGGGAAGAACAGAGAAACGATGGTAGGACTGAGTGACAGATGATATGGCTAGAAAGGGGTGACTACCGAGATTACGACTATAACAGTAGTATGGAACAAGCAGACATGTTGTATCGACCACAAATAAATTGGGATAAGGACAAGGGAATGATGGTTTCAATATGCTAATTAAAGTGTTTTGTAAGTGCATGCTTTTTGAAGAGATTCAAACAGTGGTTTTTAAAGATATTCAAGGTTCAAGATTCTTTATTTGTTTAAACATGAGTATACATACAGAACATGCAAGTTGTAACATAATGTACATACTCACAGTTATCTTCATTCATTCCTCCAGGTCAGAACAAGCATTCTGTTACCGTTAGGCGCTGATCTGATTATTTATTACGACACGTTTTATCCACAATCAGTACACAGACACAGCTCCATCTTTAAGCGATGATTTAGTGACATCCAAGGGTTGGTAATTTCGCCCACATTGATGGATATCATTTTTCCTATAAACACTATACTTCTAATACAAAATAACTAGATTTTATCGTATTTTATTAATAATATATTTTATTATGACAGCTTTGACAACGACGTTTAATACGTCGCCATGGCAACCTTTCTTTCAAATTCTTACCTGCCTGTATCTTTTTAGCTAATTAGATATGAATACTTATTATATTTAATTACTGGCCATCTTCATAACTCAAATTCATATTTTCTACATGATGTTATTCTACGAGCTGACATTATAGATTCACGCAATCCAAGGATCAGTTCGGGTTTCGCCTCTAAAGCGGATACAATAAAGAGCCTGATACTCCAGGGCTACCTATCCCGGGAATACCCAGCGTACCTCTCCGCTCCGGTACCTGTCGGACCCTGCCTACGCCTCCGTCCTCTGTCCTCCGTGAAGGGCTCCTGTGACTATTGGCCGCGCCTCATCCGAGGGCCGCCTCACCTGGCGGGCTGACAGCGTCTCTGTCGTGCCTCTCTCTCTTGCTGTCGAGCTGCGTCCTGCCTTGCTGCGTGGACCCTCCAACGGGTGTCCTCCGCCTGCACTTCATCTATACCTGTACCTGCGCCGGCTCCTGCTGCCGTGCTGCAGCCTGCCCTGCTGCGTGGGCCCTCCTACGGGTGTCCTCCGTGCCGCACACGCACCAGTGACCTGCCCTCATCTGTACCTGCATCTGTCGCCGGCACCTGCCTCGCGTCTACCTCCCTCCATCTGGATCTCCACCTCAGCCTCCTCAGCCCACCTATCACGCATCGTCATCCACACACCACACCTCCACATACTACACACCACTCTTAGTCCATCTCCATCTTAAAGTTATAAATATACCTTTAATTGTTTTCTACCTCCCTTTCTTTATTTTAATTTTAACTTTAGATTTATAAGTTCAATTTTACTTGTCGCTACACGACAAAGTTTTCACAATACATTAATAGATCAGTCATGTTTGGCCTTAGTGGCGTACAAATATTTAAATGTCAGTAAATAACATGTCAGTAAGTAACATACAAATTTGATAAATAAAAACAAAATAATATTTAGTTAAATGTTAATTTAGTAGACAAAAAAAAAAGTCATAAATACAATTACAATTATAAAATATCAATTAAATTATTAGTCAGAGCATTAATATGTTGGTTTATTATTATGATTATGTCAAAGATGTATTGATAATATTTGTTACATGATATCAAATGTTGTCGTTAAGAAATTCTAGAAAAATCATCACATTCGAATTCTTTAAACCGTTGTAGTATCTACAACGCTACATGCGACAACCAGTCTTACCATAGGGTTACCGTGTTACCCAGTAACTAGCTCGTGGTTGTGGAGGTTAGATAGGCTCCATGTAAAACACTGGTATTCAGCTGCATCCGGTTAGAGTGGAAGCCGACCCCAACAGAGTTGGGAAAAGTCGCAGATTGATTAACAATCATAGACTAGACGATAATTATCTTAAAACCTTGGTGTTTATGATTTTACTCTCATAAAGAATGGTGTTTATTAGATTATGGTCATGAGGAAGTCCTCAATGACTTTGAGTTTGGAGATAAAACATTAAACCCACGTTTTATCTTTATTTTCGTTAATAAGTCAGATCTAGTTTGCTTTAATCATTCAAAATTACCTAGACTTAAGTTGTTGGCGTTATTTAGGTTGTTGAGTAGACAAATTTTTCGAAGATATGAAGCAATGGATTAGCAATATCCTTCAAAATGATTCAGATGGAGATTGATAGTGTGTTGTGCAATCATGGTCCAGGATAAACTCTTAGGCAAATACTCTCTAAAAGAAATTAGTAAAAGATTCAATCAGTACGTATTTAGAAGGAAGGGAAAGGAAGAAGGGAGAAGAAAGGAAGGGAAGAAGGAGGAAAGGGGAAGAAGAAGGAAGGGTAGGGAGATAGGAGGAAGGTTTCGATTGTAGAGCGACTGCCTAAGGCTTAATTTACACCGCCGCGGAACGGAGTGGAAGCAAGTTTTCGTACATAGCAAAATGAACTTTATGTCAATTGTCTAACGTACAAACTAGATATGAGCTTGTTACTGCCGGAATTCCCGAGAATGCGCGATAATTCTCCAGAAGATGCGCGACCTGTGCGTATTTCTGTATCTAGTGTGTGCGTTACACTTTTGGCATAAAGTGAATTTTGCTTTGTATACAAAAAAATCGCTTTCACTCCGTTCCGCGGCAGTGTAAATAAAGTATGATAGACATACAGTATGAGTTTGGTCCGTGGATGGGTGACCATCCATTACATATCGAGAGCCTTCCGTGTTTTGGAAGCACGTTAAGCCGTTGGTCCCGGCTGTTATTTGTAGACCTTTGACAGTCGTTACGGGCCTTCAGTAGCCCGAAAGTTTGACAACCAGTCTTACCACGGGGTATCGTATTACCCTGTACACTGAGTTGTGGAGGTCAGATAGACAGTCGCTCAATGTGAAATACGGGTATTCAGCTGCATTCGGTTAGACTGGAAACTGATCCCAACATAGTTAGGAAGAGGCATGCAGATGATGAGTTTTAAATCAGACATAAAACTCATTTATCTATAATACGATGTTAGTTTGGTACCGACACGGCCTTTAACGCCCAGATAAGAATTATTGGAGTTGTATAATTATGATGACAGATTACTTATTAACTGACAAACCAAGCGTTGAATGTTATGTAATGGCGTGAAGAGACTAGTCTAAACAATACGAATGGTAATTAAGAAAGATAAAATGTTAAACTCTAAGAACTAAAACTTTTTTTTTTTTGCCTTAATGTCGCACTGCTGGGACACAGGCCTCCTCTCGGTGAGAGGGAGTGGGCCGTAATCCACCACGCGGGCCCAGTGCGGGTTGGTAGATGTCACATATCTTCGAATTTTTGGTTCTAGGACATGCCGGTTTCCTCACGATGTTTTCTTACACCGTTTTTGAGAGCAGTGGTGATGAATTTATTTTGTCTGGTTTCGAACCCACTACCTACAACTCGGTAAGTCTTGACCACCGCTGCTCGTTGTGTTGTGTTTTTTATTGCGTAGTGCTTTTGATAATTTGTAGCCGTCATAATAACAAAATGAAAGGGTCAATATCTGATATCTGCTTGCCTGTCCCTCAACTATGTTTGTGTCGACATCCAATCTAACCAGATGCAGCTGAATACCAGTATTTTAGTTGGAGCGACTGCCTATCTGACCTTCACAACCCAGTTACTAGGTAATACGATTCCCCTTTGTAAGACTGGTTGTCATTCTTTCGGGCTTCTGACGACCCGTAACGACTGTCAAAGATCCACGAATGACAGCCGGGACCAACAGCTTAACGAGCTTTCCGAGCCACGGAGGGGTCTTGGTATGTAAAGATGGTCACCTATCCACGACCATCCGCGGTATGTGTAGCTTAACCTGATCAATCGAACCATGCGGCTGTTATTTCTTAGACACAAACAAAATGAAAGGGTGCGGTTCATAATTAATATCGGAGTGAAATCATGGAAACACAAGTAAATTATAATAAAATAATTGGCTCAAGATATCGATTTATCAATCTCTGCGTAATAACTGTGATAAGATAGGCACAGCTTTATCGGTACATAGTAAAAGTAGTCTGGTACGCCACATTATATAATTATTACTATTTATTATTATTATATATCACACTAGCAGCGCCCGCGGTTTCACCCGCATAAGTTTCGATCCCGTGGGAATATTAAGATAAAAAGTATGCTATGTGTTAATCTGGTTATAAACTATCTGTGTACCAAATTTCATCTAAATCCGTTCTGGAGTTTTTGCGTGAAAGAGTAACAAACTTTCGCGTTTATAATATTTACAGTAGCGCCCCGCGGTTCCACCCGCATAAGTTTCGATCGCGTAGGAATATAGGAATAAAAAGTATCCTATGTGTTAATCCTGGTTATAAACTATCTGTGTGCCAAATTACATCCAAATCCGTTCAATAGCTTTTGCGTGACAGAGTAACAAACGTCTATCCATCCATGATCCTCACAAACATTTACATTTGTACTTGTAATATTAATAGGATTAAATTGTTACGAACATTAAGCTAAGTTATACTAACATTATATGGATTTTTTTTATATGAAATAAATCATTTGAATTTGAATAGTGTGAGCGTAAAAAGAAAGACGCAGCATCTATAATTCATATGAATGTGTTTCTATAATGTGGGCCTCGGCCGATATACAGAAATTATAAGCTTTAGAAAAAGCCTGCGGGGTAATTGCGTAAAACACTATCAGTAGCAATGGGTTTCATTTTGACAGTTCAACATCATTCATTGCGTTATTTACATTGTTAAGCAGACACATTTTTCGAGAATATAGAGCAATTGATTTGCAAGATCCTTCAAAATATGCAATTCAGATTGATAGTATGTTAAGCAGTCAGGGTGCTGTTCCCCTTTTAGTTTTACCCTATGGTCGATAGCTGGCGTTCTACTATTTGGGTATTTGTAAAGGACAGAAGATAATTTTTAGTTTAGTCCTGTCAAATTTAAATACTCCATAGCAAGTTTAGACGTGATTAAAAACATGGCTACTAAAAGTACGTCAATTTACGTCAGGCGCTGACTAATTTGACAGGACTAAACTAATATTTATCTTCTGTCCTTTTCTTAATGAAATAGAAAGAAAAAGATGCACTGAACTTAAATTTAGTTTAGTTTGTGAACAATGGAATCGGCGCCATTGTTTTATTTACACTAAACGTCCTCGGGCAGTTTTCAAGTGCAGAACCTATCTTTAGAACAAAGTATTAGGCATTGGAATCACGTTTGATTAAATATATAGCAGATTATGTGTCGTTATGTAAGTTCTTAGCTCACGTCCGCACTAACGCAAAAAAAAAAATTCGCAACAGAGCGCATTCCAGTGACTAAAAAAACACACTTGGATTTTCAATTCTCGGCGCTAAGGAGAGCGTTGAAAATCGAGTGCGCGAAAAAAACCGGCGCGAGAAAAACGCTCGTGCTACCTTGGTTGAAGGAGTTGCCAAGTGGTTGCTATAAGAAAAGTACCTACCTACCTAAAAAAAATTGAAAAGGAGTTTCGGTTGTCGGTGTATGGGCATGTGATGAGGGGCTTGTGGCTAAATAATAACAGCCGCTAAGTTCGATCGAAGGTTAAGCAACACTTGCTGCGGTCGGTTCGTGGATGGGTGACCATTCACAACATAATTATCAAAACCCCTCCTTGTCTCAAAAAGCACGTTAAGCCGCTGGTCCCTGTTGTCATTCGTAGATCTTTAGACAGTCGTTACGGGTAGTTAGAAACTCGGAAGTCTGACAACCAGTCTTACCAAGGGGTATCGTGTTATTCAGTAACTAGGTTGGAGTGGTGGAGGTCTGATGGACAGTCGCTCCGTGTAATATACTAGTATTCAGCTGCATCCGGTTTGACTGGAAGCCGAATCCAACATGCTTAGGAAAAGGCTAGATGGATTGTGGTGAGGAGGAGTCAGGAAAATATCGTGAGGAAAGTTTTGACTATGAATGTGGATCGCTATTAGAGTAGGGGTAGAAAAGGGGTGACTACCGAGATGTCGACTATACGATAGAGAAGTATTGACTGAGAAGTTATGTATGAAGATAGGCACGCGAACCGTGATATCCGTCAGAAGTTGGCAGCAACACCCCAGCGCTGATTTGCTCGATTCGTTTTCTCCACTACCGATAATTTTTTTCTCCTGAAAGCTCATTTTGTTTATACGAGTATGTATGCATTTATCTATGTATTACTATTTGTTCTTGTATTTTATAGTAATTTCCTAGATATTTATCCCGTATGTTGCACCTGGCATGTTTTGTCTCTGCATCACCCAAAGGTTGACTGGTAGAAAAGGTCTCAGACATTAAGTCCGCCTTTGTACATTATTGTTTTACTTGTGCATAAAGTTTTAATAAATAAACAAATAATAAATATATTGCGCCGACCCGAATTGTGATAAGGGCAGTAGAATGATGATTAAATCTTAGGTAGGTTCAGCAGCAAGAAATCATTAGATAAAGCAAATCAGTTATCGCTAAATCTCTAAAGTATTTACAAAGAGTCTATTTTGATAAAACTATCATCGTTTTCGAGTAGGTACAAGTAGCGACCGCTATCTGTCTGTATCGTCTTGGACATATTCTTTGATACAGCTGTCTGATTTGGTATCATATAATGTCCATAATCGAACGATCATCAGACATTTTGTACTTAAGATTGTGGGGTATCAGACTAAAGTTTAATCTTCCAATTTGGAACTATTAATAACAATCCCCTAAATGCAAACGCCACCAGTGGTGTTCCAGTGGTAACGGCTCTGAATTACATTTACTTCGTCTTCTTCGTAATAGTAATTTGGTCAGTCCATCTCATGGGTGAGCGTCCCCTGCACGACAAGGCGCTCTATAGTCTCCCGCACGCCTCGAGGCATGTCCGAAGTATTTGAGGTTGCGCGTTTGGACCAGAACAGATAGACACTTTGTGATGTTGAGTTCTTAGCGTAGCGGGTGCGAAACTCAGTCCACGATACCCCAAGCATTCTTCTCGAAGTCTCGCAGCGTCCACGTCTCAGCAGCGTATAGAAACATTGGGAGAAACAGTGACCGAATAAGCCGGATCTTGGTAGTTTTGGTGAGATCTTGGACAGACTTACGTTTTACTTTGTGTAAATAATATCATCACCACTGCTCTCAAAACGGTGAAGGAAAACACCGTGAGGAACGGCATGTCTATCAAATCAAAAATTCAAAGACATGTGAGGTCTACCAACCCGCACTCCACATTCCCTCTCGAAGAGAGGTGGCCTCTGTCCCAGCAGTGGGAACATTTTAGGCTGATTATACTAATCCGATCGATTTCTGTCTCGGTGGCCAATCTTAACGGAGATTAGCCAGGTACCCAGGAAACATTATAGTCCAAGTGTGTACAGGAACACAGGCACTCTCTTCTCCTCTCATAGTCCAATGGGACGGCGATCCACCAAAACCGGGGAGAGATCAGACGCAGGAACAACGGCTTTATGTGCTCTCCAAGGGTCCGCGCTACATGTCTTTTTCTTCCATACTTCTTTATTAGTCGTCTAGTTAGTCACTCCCTTTCTAGCCATATCATAATTCACACAGTCCATCCATCCTTTCTTTCGGCTTCCTCTACTCTTGTCCATATTCATACTCAAAACTTTCCTCATTCCTCCGCATCACATGCCCATACCATGACAGCCGATTTCCTCACAACTTTTCAGTCACCGGCGCCACTTTTAGACTTCCTCTTATGAACAGCTTAGCGTGCATAATCATCCTATAACGTTCTCACTGCCACCACACCACACAGGCTTCCTCTATCTATAACAGGGAGAGGACTCCACTACGCGGGCCCAGTGCGGGTTGGTAGATGCCACATAACTTCGAATTTTTTGGTTCCAGGAAATGCCGGTTTCCTCACGATGTTTTCCTTCACCGTTTTGAGAGCAGTGGTGATAAATTCGTTTATACAAAGTAAAGCACCTGCTTGGGTCCGAACCTACGACCTACAACTGGTATGTCGCGGTTTTGCGCGCACAGGCGCACTGCTCTTAACACTTCGAACAGCTTAATATAGCCCGTATATTTAAGTGCACTATAAAAATTCTCTTAGCAGTATAACGACTATTTGGAACAGACAATAAACCCAGTTTGTTAGCTATAAAATTAAAGGTAAAATCAATTCCTTGCCTAAATGATGTCGTCGACAGGATGCGAGCGCGGTTCCTACGCGAAATATATCCGGTCGTCAAACGCCTAATTTGAATGAATACAGCTAGCAAAGAATATTAACTTAATTTTATTAGTCACGTGTTATCATAATCCATACCGTACTATAATCGAGGTATTCCACTCAGAGCACTGATTTCAACCGCACTTGGACTTCTCACTTACACTAACCGGACTGAAACAATTTTGTAACGTGCGGTTCGGTGGAACAGTTTATCAGTATTATTTTCAGTCCCAGAACGGCTCCTACGTAAAATATTTTTTTATTAGTGATGGAATTTTCTGTTCAAAGCATCGTCAGACAAAACATATCGATACAAATCAGCAGAAGTTAGGTCCTCTACTGGATAATCCCACCTTCAGCCTATAACGTTCCCACTTCTGGGACACGGACCTCATCTCGGTGAGATTGAGTGGGCCGTAATTCAGCATGCGGGCCCATTGCGGGTTGGTTGAATTCATAGTATATTTTCTCAACATTTAAAATCGCGCGATAGAGGAGCGGGGCGTCCCTGGGGGAGGGCGGCAAGAGACAGGCTGGATCGGATTAGAAACCCTTCGATCAACCCGTGCACCAGTTATTATTTTATCCACGAGTCTCTCATGTGGTAATAGTAAACTATTTTATGAAATTAAAGTTGAATAACTTCAAACTCAGACGGTAAACAAGAAGTCAGATAAAAACATGTTGTCGACGACAAAAATACGCTCTTACTAAAAATGGGTTAAACAGCACTCAAATATTGATATAAACATGTTTATGAAGTGAACGTGCTTGACATTTTTTATCTAGTAATAAAATAAAAGGTGTTCACCTGTTTATAATGTAAACGCATGATCATGTGTTCACGTGAAGAATATACCGACTTCATAGGTGGTTGCACTTAGGGCTGATTCTTTCATGGCCAGATAACTTTTATTCCAGGAATAAAATTGATGTTTGATAGTTTTTTTTATGAAATAACTGTCAAAATTTCAAAATTATTCCTCGAGTAAAGTTATCAGATGATTGAAAAATCAGCCCTTAGTGATGTATCTATCTATGCTAATAATAAAGCTGAAGAGTTTATTTGAACGCGCTGATCTCTGGAACTACCAGTCAGATTTGAAATATTATTTTCGCATTTGATAGCCCAATTCTTAAGGAAGACTATAGGCTACTGAACATCACGCTAGGCTCCTTAGGAGCTGAGCAAGAACAAAAAAAAAGCCAAAGAACGCTAAGCGACAGAGAGTCAGGATCTAAGTGAGTGACAGTCAAGGGATCAAGAAATTTTATGCTGACAAAGTCCAGGACAGAAGCTTGTTAATTAATTAATTTCAAATTATGTCCCTACTAGTAGCGCCCTGCGGTTTCACCCGCATAAGTGTCGATCCCGTGGGAATATCGGGATAAAAAGTATACCATGTGTTATTCTAATGTATAGGCAATATTACTGTAAAGTATCAGCAAAATCGGTTCAGTAGTTTTTGCGTGAAAGAGTAACAAACAGCCATCCATCTTCACAAACTTTCGCATTTATAATATTAGTAGGATTTTTAATCGATATTACATAACTTCGATATTTACCTTATTTATCTCAGATTATTTTAATCAGACTATTAAGAAGTAAATATAAAATTCTTTGTACAATGATAGCAGTGAAAATATTTGCAGTTACATTGTGAAAACGTGTCACTGCGAGTTGTTTGTTATTTATTTTAGCAATACATAAAGAAAGCAGCTGTTGGTATTGTTCGAGTTGTAGCCTTGTTTTTATCTCGACTATTGACCACAAGCCACAAGCTGAGGGGCTTGTGGCTAAATAATAACAGCCGCACAGGACGGTTGGTCCGTAGATGGGTGACCATCTTTACATACCAAGACCCCTCCGTGTCTCGGAAAGCACGTTAAGCCGTTGGTCCCGGCTGTAATTCGTGGATCTTTGACAGTCGTTACGGATCATCAGAAGCCCGAAAGTATGACAACCAGTCTTACCAAGGGGTATCGTATCACTCAGTAACTGGGTTGTGGAGGTTAGATAGGCAGTCGCTCCATGTAAATTACTGGTACTCAGCTGCATCCGGTTAGACTGACTGGAAGCTGACCCCAATATAGTTGGGAAAATTCAGGCAGATGATAGTGACCACACACACACACACTCACACACACACACACACACACACACACACACACACACACACACACACACAAACACACACACACACACACACATCCGCCCGCAACATCCTTAGGAAGATGTGGCTGTGACGGGTGACGGGTACGGAGGGTGACGGGACACCCTCCCAAAATTGGCAAGGCAATTCGCAATACCCAAACTAGTGTTCTTAATCTCAGATAATGTACATTCCATCGCCACTTAATCAGTTATCTACTTTAGTTTAATGTATTCTAAGTTGATTTTCGAGTGACCATTTATAACAAAAAGGTCCTATAAGTTTTGGTTGCAATGGAATTTCAACTTTGTTGAGTTTGTTGACATTTAGTTTGTTGTTCCATAACTTAAAAATTAACTCAAATTCCTCTCTCTGAGGGTGTGCGAGTAATTTGCTGATTCCTCAACCAAAGGTGGTTGGAGAAACACAATGTGGTTTTAGTTAGGGATAGTCTCGACAGACACAATGGCCCACATATAGCATAAGGCCTCCTCTCTTCGAGAGAGTATGGGCTGTAATCCACCACGCGGGCCCAGTGCGGGTTGGTAGATGTCACATGTCTTCGACTTTTTGGTTCTAGGACATGCCGGACGATGTTTTCGTTCACCGTTTTGAGAGCAGTGGCGATGAAATTTTTTGCACCTACAATTTGTAAGCGGGGCCGTTTCCACCAACCTTCCAATTTTGGAAAAAAAAAATTGGAAGATATCTTTGAGGATTTCCACAGACTGTTGAAGGGGCTGTTGTCAATCCAAGCGGAAAAAGGATTATCGGCTGCTGTTGTAAAAATAATGAGACTCTATAAATTGTTCAAGGATATTTCCACTTCTCCCTAGTACAGCCTGATTTAAACTTTTTGCTGGCTTGGAACATGAGGCGTGTCGCTACGCAGTGACAAATTCTCCTGTCAGCGGGAGTGAGGGGTGAGGTATTGCGCAGCGAGGAGCGCACTTCAGACCCTGACTGTAGTACTCGATTTCCTAATGCGGTTTACATTTACTCAACTCAAACCTGTCCTCTCGAAATCGAAGAGCTACACTTTTCTGTAACCTGCAAGGACGTTTTAATTGCAAGTAGGTATCATGTTTATGTTTGTGTAGTGTCAAATAACTAAGGATTGTCAAGTGCGTCGCCCGACGCGGCGGTCGGCAAGTCGGATTACATAGTAATCTGATCGCTCACTGATGTCGTGATAAAACTTTTATTTCTTTCAAGAGGCTTGCTATTATGGTAACATGCAATGGTTTGCCCTCCATACGCCAAGAGGCGTAATCAGCGGAGTAATTGCGTAACACCTAACAGTAGCAATGGGTTTCATTTTGACAGTTCAACAACATTCACAATTACAATCATTGCATTATTTACGTTGTTGAGCAGACATATTTTTCGAACATATGAAGCAATGGATTAGCAATATCATTCACAATGATTCAGATTGAGATTGATAGTGTGCTACGAAATTAGTGTGCTGGGTTCTATCATTAAAAATTTCATGAAATATCAATCAATAGGATTATATGAACTTAGAGGGTTTTATAGACGATTTTAATTATTGTCATTATACATACTTGTTACGGCCGCGAATCATATTTTGTTCAACATACAGATACAACCCGACACTGACCTGCAAATATAAAAAACGTGAATAAAACTTGAATTTCGCGGGCTAGTTAGCGCATCCTCCTTAAATACCGGTATTTTTGGGAGCCGGTACCATTGGCCTTGATGTGATACCGGTACCAGACATAATACCTGTACTAGTCCAACCGGTTCGTTGTTGTAGGTTGTAAGTCCGAACATAGACAGGTAGGTGCTTTCTTTGTGTAAGTTATTTCATCACCACTGCTCTCAAAACGGTGAAGGAAAACATTGTGAGGTAACCGACATTTCCTAGAACTAAAAAACTCGACGGCACATCTACCAACCCGCACAGGGCCCGCGTGGTGGATTGCGGCCCACTCCCTCTCACAGAGAGGAGGCTTGTGTCCCAGCAGTGGGAACAATATAGGCTTATTATGCTATGCTACGCTGCGATGCATGGTGGTTGGTAAATTACTGCTGCGATCGTAATGACGAGAGAACTGAGAGAAGGAAAAACTTAGTACATCCTTGCTAGTTATTAACCTTTTTTTTTAATCGGCATTCACAATTTCCTGCTCTAAGACCTCCCGTACAATCGTAAATGGTGGCTGATTAAAATAATTAGTCTAAATAAGGAAGTGAGGGGCTTGTGGCGATATGGCTACCATGGATCAAGGTCAAACGTTATCTCGATATGCTTGAAGTGGGTCGTAGCCTTAATACGGCATGCTTATCTCTAGGCACGGGATCCCTTCTGCAAAGAGTTTCGGCCAATCTATTCTGCAAAAATCTCACTGAAAATGTAGCTGAAGTGAGCTTGTAGTCAACTGTCACCTTTCCTGACTCTAGGGATTGACAACTCACCTCACCAAAGTTTTTACGGTGAGATTTTATCAGAATAGCATAACTGATCGGCGTAATTTAACGTTAACCCTTTCTAGCCTTGTTCGCAACGTATATCAGTTAGGATCAGGGGGTCCCCAGACACGTAATCCATAGTTTCGACTGCGTTTCATACTCCGTATTACTTCCGGAGATAAGATTAGTTCGGACCCGAACTATGAATGAAAGTCAACACTATTTGACAGCTGTCCTTACTCCCGAAGTGTTTTTGCCCGTATGAAATAGTTAATTAAGCGTGAGTCCATAGAACAGACATAATAAATATTAATTTATAATAAAATTTTAGATTAAATTCATAATTAATGAAATATTACCTTAAATTTTACTTAGAATAAGTTAGTTTGCATGTATAAATAAGTCTTCCTGTGCCCGAGACGTTCCACGATTGTTACAACAAATGTTTACGTACCACCTAGGCTTAAACATAGTGGAATGCAATAAATGATTGAGTATTGAGTTAGGTTCCTTCCGGAGTGTCGACCTAAATTACATTAGTTTAAGAACTTAGTTAATAAGGTTAAATAAAAAAGGTTTATTATTTTTTGCTTTTCAGGTTTTTTGGCGGTTTAATTTTTTTGTTAAAAAGTTTTTTTACCAATTGGACACAACTTGCCTTCCAATAAGTCACTATTTCACTAAATAAAAATGAAGGGAGTTGCATTTCACGATCATGTCCTTGATTTACAACCTGGTAGCTGAAGCCTGCGTACCGTGAAACATCAATTACTGATTATCGACAGCCACGAGTATTTGTTTTAATAGCTTTTTTCATGTGATTCTAATTCTCTTGATTAAAGTCTGCGGTTACTACCCGGATTGAGATATTAACAAGATCGTTAAATTCTTTCATTGAATAATTGTGTTTTTTTTTAATGCAATGTCAACATAAATGAATATTCTATTCTATTCTGGATATTGGATACTAGCATCTGCCTGCGACTTCGTCCGCGTGAAAGTTCTTGTTCCTTCGACCCATTCCATGGCAATGCATTGCCTGCCCGCGGTACTACTTCGTTTTCGCTTAGCGTTCGTTCTTGCTTTTTTTCTTATTGCTCGGTTCCTTAGAGTCGTAGCGTGATGTTAAAAGAGAAATTGGGCTATCAAATGCAAAAAGAATAGGCTAGTTGCCTAAAAAAATCTAATCAGTCCGTCAGTTAGATTATCAAAAAATATTGGACCCGTATTTTTTCTTTTGTCAATTATATAAAGAATGATGAAGATATCGCCCGTTAAAGTTCTGCGTGACGTCACGCCTTGCTACACTTTTTAGCAAGGCGTGACGTCACGACAACCTACTCCCAAATTTTGACGCGCTTTATCTGTGTCATTTTTTGTTTGATTGACAAAAGAAAAGATACGTGTCCATTATTTTTCGATAATCTAACTGACGGACTAAATATAATAATTATTTTGTTACCCTGGAAACTACCCTATTGTTCAAATTCGACTATTGTTTCAAGAGATTAGCGCGTACAAACTTTTCAGTTTGATTTTTAGTATAGTAGAGATATAGGGGCAGTGTTGGCCGAATTACGAGTTGTAGGTCGTAGGTTTAAACCCAGGCAGGCACTTTACTTTATGTAAATTATTTCATCACCACTGTTCTCAAAACGGTCAAGGAAAACATCGTGAGGAAATCGGCATGTCCTAGAACCAAAAATTCGAAGACATGTGACATCTACCAACCCACACTGAGTCTGCGTGGTAGATTACAGCCCATTCCTTCTCGAAGAGATGATGCTTTAGGGTACATACGGACTTCTGATTGATTGAAAGATTAGTCGTCGAAGAAACCTCCCTTAGCTCTGGAGTAATAATAGTAGCCACTAGGCCACCACTGCTCCTCAGTAGCAGCTGATGATGATGATGATGTGAAGTTTACAATGTACCTAATGAAAATTCCTTATGATTTCTGGTTCTGGGTTCGAGTTCGAACCTACGGCCTAACGCCCAATTCTCGTTCAAAATCTAGTCGCAGTCTCAGCTCGGCGACAAAAAAAAAATACAAAAATGTAGGGAAATAAGAGGTATTTTTGACAGATTGAGACTGAGATTATACTGTGAACGCTCTTAAAATTACGAGAATTGCCCCTCTCTGTTCAGCGTACCAAACACAAATATCTAACCGCCATTTTCTCTTGTTCCAGATTCAAAACCAGCCAATCAAACAAGACTGAAACTACATAAAACTATGTAGCAACGTATACATTACTTAGATATTAAACATTCCAATGCAACAGTACCTAATATTATGAGAATTGGCCGACATTTTGTGTAGCGCGACGAAACAAGATGGCGTCACCTGTCAAATCTGTTAAAGAGGAGAATGAGGGGGATGAGGCGAATGAGAAGCTGTTGGAGGATAATCAGGTGCTGATTGTACCGTCTTCGGTGCAAAATCAAGATGGAGGACTCGTTTCTGTTAAGTCTTCGAAGAAAGGTGAGTTTCTTTTGGCAATTTTTGCGTTAATTTTTATGTTTTGTGGAGATCCACGCGGTTGTCATTTTTAATTCGAAATTAGCAGAAGTGTCATTTTATAACCTAGGATTAATTAAAAGACTGCCTCATTAGGCTAGTGGTCGTAGGCGCTAATATTGAGCATGAGGTCCTGTGTTAGATTCCCAGGTCTGACATTTTTTCTTTTTGGGATTTGCATCTCGCAGTTCAACCTATGAGGTGGTCGTCTGCTTAACCGGTCTTGCCTGTGGATGCCTCAATAAATAAGACCTCCAGCCAGGGCTTAAAAAACTTAAAAACTAAGCGACTACACGCTAAGGGCACCCCCTACGGGGTACGGACCGCCGGCTTAGGGCGTCGGTCGCTGGGAGAGGGCAGCAAGGGACAGGCTGGATCGGAATTACCCAGGTCGGGAAAAATGTTAGTGGGTTTTTGATATTTGGAATTTTTCAGTATCTGAACGTAGTCTGGATTTGTACCCGATTGATGGCATAAGGCTCGCCTCTTATTACATGGAACTTAAACATAGCTGGCGACATGTTGGTGTTCTATAGGTACACTGTCTTAACTATTTTTGGAAGACAGGCGTGTTCTTTTTTCTTTCCAATTTCTCAATCAAAATCAAAAGTCATTTATTCAAATTAGGCTGAGAATCAGCACTTTTCGAACGTCCAAATTACAAAAGACAGTCCCCCAAAAAACGCCCGCTCTTCACCACTTCCTAGTGCTATCGCTGGGAAGAAGTGACGCAACAAACTCCCCAGCAGCACAGCTGCTGTTCAGTTAGAAAATACTTGATACTTGATTGTATACAATACTAGGTGTTAAATAATTAACATTGCAAGGCACAGAACATAAAATTAAATTATTTGCCATATGTCAGCTAGCCACGCCAATATACCAACAAATATAATAAAAACTATACATACTCAAGCTAAAAAATAATTAATTAAAATTAAAATGTAAATAAAAACTTACTACCTAAATAAAGGGCGTGACAGCTTACATATTTATGCATTACTGGGTTCTGTTCACATAGCTGTCACTTGAAGTCACAGATGATAAACTAGGACCATCGAAGTAAAATAAATAAATAAGTTAATACTAATAACAATAACCTGTCAGTAAGCTAATTCTGGAGAAAGAACATGAACATTGTCTTGAGTTAATTAGGGCGACCAACTATTCTTATCGTGTAAGTAGTCGTTGATGGAATAGTATGCCTTTGAACAAAGGTTGGATTTTACTTGAACTTTAAACGCATTAAAAGGCAAGTCTAGCAAAGAAGAGGGTATCTTGTTATAAAAGGTTATACCAAGTCCAACAAATGAGTTATGAAGCTTATGAAGCCGGTGAAAGGGGGCACGTAGTTTGTACATATTTCTAGTGTTAACACTGTGAACAATTGTTTAAAAACAGATCTTGTAAACTCTTAAATGAATGATTCATAGACACATGTCTAAGAAACAGTTTGCGCTTCGTGCTAACAAAATAAACAGTTTATTGCTAATCAAAACCTGCTCATTGTTTAAAGTTAACATTTGCAAAGTAACTACATATGATACATTTGTGATAATATGAGAAATCTACAATTTATGTGTAAAGTATTAAAGCAAAGCCATCCATCTGGAATTGCTCAGTAGCAGCCTGGAGTCTGATTTGTGCCCGGTGGATGGCAATGGGCTCGCCTATACAGGGTGGCTGGCACATTGACGCGCAAACTGTTTCAATGAATTCAGCACAGGGCTATAAATTTTTCGTCGATAAAAAAAATCTGCTAATTCATAGAAAAGTGCAATACCTACGCGGTCAAAATGTATGGAACAGCGACTCTTTTTTTTTAGAAAACGATGAAGAATTTCAACTCAGTTTGATTCAGAATCATGTACTGTCCATGGTAATAGACGCGTCGATGTCTCTGCCACCCTGTAGGTACACCTCTGCCTAACGCTTCGGGGAAAGGCGTGATTGCGTGATGTTATCTACTAACACACTGTATAAAGTTGTCATTTACAAGGTAACTACATATAAACAAATAGATGATAATATATGTAAAGTCTACAATTTAAGTGCTAAGTATTCTAATGAATCGTGCAACTTACAACTTATAACTGTTTTTCGAAACAAAGCAACGACTCGTTAAATAATAATTAATAACAGCCGCACGGGTCGGTTGAAGGATAAGCTACGGTTGCCGTGGTCGGATCGTGGATGGGCGACCATCTATAAGATTATCGAGACCCCTCCGTACTTCGGAAAGCACATTACGCCGTTAGATCTTGGACAGACGTTACGGGTCGTCTAAAAGCCCAAAAGTCTGACAACCAGTCTTACCAAGGGGTATCGTGTTACCCAGTAACTAGGTTGTGGAAGTCCGATTTAGATAGGCAGTCGCTCCATGTAAAATTCTGGTATTCAGCTGCATTCGGTTAGACAGCTGACCCCAACATAGGTGGCGGGCTAGGCAGATTTTTCGAAACAAAGGAGGTTCTATTTACTTGAAGAGTCATAGGTAATAATGCGTGTCTGGCCATTTAATTTCTCTTTGTTCTGAATATACATTAGGTATTAGGTATTTGTTATATGACTCAAACGTGTTGTTATACTCCAGAAATATCCAGTACTCACATTGTATTAGGTCATAAATTCCAATGGTATAAAATTAGGTACTCCTTATAAACTGTGACACATTGCAAAAATGGCTTTTAAATTAGAATTAATTTGTTGACAGAAGCTTAGTGCCAAGTTAACACGAGATTAGCACTTGTCATGAGTAGCTTACCACGGTGGTTAGTATTAGCGACAAGACACGTCTTGTCAGCGCTCAGCCTGAAAAATAAAGTCATCCAGGCCGAATT
This sequence comes from Apamea epomidion, assembly GCA_947507525.1. Classification (NCBI taxonomy): domain Eukaryota; kingdom Metazoa; phylum Arthropoda; class Insecta; order Lepidoptera; family Noctuidae; genus Apamea; species Apamea epomidion. Next base: position 5,297,009 of record OX382255.1, read on the forward strand.
TCGGGCATGGCGACCAATCGCAGCGGAGATCAGCCTTTGGCGCGGGAAATATTATAGTGCACAAGTGTGTGCGTAGAAATGGATGCAATCTCTCTTCCCTCATTCTCTTAATCCGATGGGACGGTAATCCGACGCGACCGGAAAGAGATCAGGCGCAGGACCAACGGCTTAACGTGCGCACCGAGGAAGGGGGTATCACACCGCCAACTTCCAAACTAAGTACTAAGCCCTTGTAATTATTAAAAAAGCACCAACTTTAAAATAACCACCTAGTTATGATAATTGCAAAAAAATACAACAAAATATTATATGCAAGCCTAAAAGACTCGTACCCCGACTATGAAAAAAATTATTCACTAACAAAATAATGTGGGTACATCTAACTTTTTAATCCATAGTCATAGTTTTTAGCTTGGCTTGTAGTTCTTCCATTCATTTTGTAGTTTGCTGTAAAGTGTTGTGTTGAGTGCTAAGAAATGGGGACAAAATATAAGAAACTTACAGGTAGGATTTGAATGTATAATTTATTGTAATTAAATCCTACTAATAAAACGCGAAAGTTTGTATGGATGGATGGTTGTTTGTTACTCTTTCACGCGAAAACTACTGAACGGATTTGGATGCAATTTGGCACACAGATAGACTATAGCCTGGATTAACATATAGGATACTTTTTATCCCGGTAGTACATTCCCGTGGGGTAATTTTTGACCTCCACGCGAGCGAAGGCGCTGGCAAAAGCTAGTGTATACTAATATTATAAAAAGGTAAAATTTTTGAGATTGTATGTAGGGGATAATCTTTGGAACTACTGTTTTGATTCTGAAAATTCTTTTACTAATGTGAAGCTATAGTATTGCCGAGTGTATAGGAAGGGTGGCAAGGACATCGACGCGCAAACTGTAACCATGAATTCAGCACATGATTTTAGACCCCTACCGTAGAAATTTTTGGTCAGTTAACAAAAGCAAAGGCCTGCATTATGCTGAGATATGAGCCTTTTGGCCTCGTATAGGACTTTCGGTTTCATTTTTGTTACTTTTTTTATAGTATGTATAACTTGATTTTTTATTTTTGACTGTTTTTAGTAGTTTGTGATGATATTCCTGTACGAGTCGCAATAAATACTTTTTCTTTCTTTCTTTCTCAAACGCAACTCAAACTATTTATTTCAACTAAACCAATTACAGCCACTTTTGAATTGTCAAGGTCGGTCAGTCGAAAAGATGAAGCTAGTTGCCCATTCCAACGCGTAGTAGGTACCTATGGAGAAGAACGGGCAGGGAACTGCATGCAGGTCTGCTTGCAACGTTTTCACATTCATAAAATAAAAAATAAATGTTGACAGGTACCGTGGTGATCAATATTGTCGTTCATTATCCGTGTGAACAGACCTTGACCCTGCAGGTACAATTACTGCTGGTCTCTACGATTCAATTATCATATTATCAATTCATGTGTGAACTAAGACAGACTTGCCATCTGTGATCCTAAGACTAAGACCCATACGCACGGTTACCAGGTTTACCTGACCTCGCAGTGAATAGGTTTTTCCTACATTCAGAAGTCAGCTTATACTGGTTATTAGGGTTCCGTACCCAAAGAGTAAAAACGCCCTATTACTAAGACTTCGCTGTCTGTTCGTCCGTCTGTCTGTCTGTAACCAGGCTGTATCTCAAGAACCGCGATAGCTAGACAGTTGAAATCTCCACAAGTTATGTATTTCTGTTGCCGCTATAACAACTAATACTAAAAACAAAATAAAATAAATATTTAAGGGGGGCTCCCATTTGCTTTATTGCTCGATATCAATAATGGCAACAGGTAGGCACTTGAAATATTCACAAAATACTCAGTTGTATTTTTACTTTAATAAAAAATAATAAAATTAAAATAAAATAAATATTTAAGGGGGGGTCTTGGCCGGTTTTTTTTAGTTTGATGTGTCGCCGTGTGTTCATGTTTTACTCGCTGTGACCGCTGGGACCTGGGGGCCTAAAAAGGCCACTTTGGCAGAATCATAATAGGTTAACAATATGAATCATATTAAAAATTGTAAAATGGTCACAAACTGACAATTCATCATATGATCTGTTTGCAATTCATATCACAATGAAATAACATTTAAACTGTAGACATGAAAAAAAATAGAAAACCAATTTGATTAATAAAAACTGTAATGAAAAATTTACCGATGAAATTACGGTTTTTATTTTTTTCATGCGGCAATGTTTACACCAAATATGAAATGAAATTTTACGAAAATTAGAGGAATTGCTAATGATCTGCTGGGAATTCAGGAAATGAATAGCTTTTAGAGGTATTGCTTACAGTGGCCTGTTTAGGCCCCCTGAACGTTTTGACTGTAACACATACATACCTATACCTATAAGTAGGTACATAATAGCATGAAATGATGGTAAATTATGGTACGACAGCTAATCACCGGTCGTACATAATAGTGTAGTTCCTTTAACCTCACCTGTCTCCCTAATTAACATCTTAATAAATATCGTGTTTTATGAACCTTGTAGTTCGTTTTAACTGCTCGTTGGCCTAGTGGTGGCACTGGTGGCGGAAGTGCCACTGCTGTGCATGACGGTTCCGATTACTTTACATTCGTACCGGGTGGCATGCTGTCCCTTCGGAGTATGAGAGCCAGGGAAGAGAGTCCACCTGTGTCTGCGTAAGTGCGCACACACTTGTGCACTATAATATCTCCCGTTCCGAAGGCTAAAAAAAAACAACACGCCTTTGTTCCCCAAAAGGGTTTGGCAGAGGTGGCTATAATACACCTACATGACGATGTAATGAAAATAGTCTCCCAGACCGTCGGCCAATGTCAACGGAGTCTCCGTTGAGATGTGCCGCCAAGGCCGAAATACGGTCTGGAGGACTATTTTCATTACATCGTCATGTAGGTGTACTATAGCCACCTCTGCCAAACCCTTTCGGGGAACAAAGGCGTGTTGTTTTGTTATGTTACATGTGTGTAATCTCGTGGCTAAGTAATAACAGCCGCATGGATCGATCAATCAGTTTAAGCTACGCTTGCCGCGGTCGGTCCGTGGATAGGTGACCATCTTTACATACCGAGATCCCTCCGTGTCTCGGAAAGCACGTTAAACCGTTGGTCCCGGCTGTCATTCCTGGAACTTTGATAGTCGTTACGGGTATTCAGAAGCCAGGTCTGACAACCAGTCTTACCAAGGAGTATCGTGTTACCCAGTAGACTGGGTTGTGGAGGTCAGATAGGCATTCGCTCCATGTAAAATACTGGTACTCAGCTGCATCCGGTTAGACTGGAAGCCGACCCCAACATAGTTGGGTATAGACTAGGCACATGATAATAATTATGTGTAACTGTTCTGAAGAACATTGCATTTATTAATATCGTAATTAATTGTAACCAATTTCATCAGTGGAAGTTTTCGAAATGACATAATTATATTGAATGACTTACATACACAATGATATCCTTGGAGTAACGTTGTTTACATAACAGACTATGTACTCACCACTTGTACAGTCTACAAAAGAGATAAGTATGCACGGTCGTCGGATATAGTTCAAGTTTAGAAAGAAACCGACGGATGTTTTCGAATGAAATTTAGTTTGATAAATGAACTATTAATTAAATTAAATTTTATCCGAAAACAGGAATCCGTTTCTTACTAAACTTGAACTATATCCGACGACCCTGCATTCTTATCTCTTTTGTTGACTGTACCTACTTACATAATACATGTTATTATGTATGTTATTGCAACGTTTCCGACATACGAGTAACCAGACAGTCTGACTGTTTTTATGTTCACGTGATTCTGTGGTGGCTTGAGTTTCTAATGTTATTATAATATGACTTTTGGCATTTTCAATCTCAAATAGCAGCCAGGGGGTTAGTGGTAGACTTTCCTTGTAATAGTACAAAATCCTCAAGAGGTCATTTCCCATAAGACAGCAGTACTTTTTTTCTGGTTTCAACAGTAATTTTTGTGTACGAAACGAATGATGCCCTTAAAATTGTCATTTAAATATCATTCACCTCGAATTTCATCAAGAATCCTAGAAAAAGGTCTATGTCAAAGTACATTTCCTTATTAGTTATTTGCTGTTTAGGTAATAATTCGCTAGTTTCCTATTCACGACAAACGTAGTAATAAAGTTAGTAAGTAATATGCCTAGTCTTTTGGCCAACTATGTTGGGGTCGGCATCCAGTCTAACCGGATGCAGCAGACCAACCAGTATTTTATATGAGTGACTGCCTATCTGACCTCCACAACCCATAAACTGAGTAACGCAAAACCGCTTGGTAGGACTGGTTTTCAGACTTTTTGGGATTCTGACTATCCGTAACGACTATCAAAGATCCAAGAATGTCAGCAGGGACCACCGGCTTTCCGAGGCACAGAACGGGTTTGGTGTATAAGATAGTCAACCATCCACGGGACAACCGCGGTAATCATTGTTTAATCTTGGCCCCAATTATGTATGGTTACAATTATTATTTCCCCTCGTAAAGTTACCACGTGCAAACAACGCCAATATCGTGTCTTGTAGCAACCTCTGTAACGGCAAGGAATCGAAATGTCAACCATACGGACAACGTGTATTTTGACAGTTCAAACCGCGCCAACTTCGCGTTTATTTTGCGCGGTTAATAGCAGACGGGCAATTCTCGTAATTTTAAGAACGTTCACAGTCTGTCTCAGTCTCAATCTGTCAAAAAATACCTCTAATTTCCCTACATTTTGACAAGTTTTTGACATTTGTTTGTCGCCGAGATGAGACTGCGACTAGATTTTTAACGTTTTAAATTACGAGAATTGGCCTTCAGATGTCGCGAATAGGCAAGTAATTGGTCGAAGTGAATTAGGGCCCTGATCGATCGACCCGGCTGTGCGGCTGTTATCCTACTAATATTATAAACGTGAAAGTTTGTGAGGATGGATGAATGGATAGACGGATGTCTGTTTCTCTTTCACTCAAAAACTACTGAACGGGTTTGAATTAAATTTGGCACACAGATAATTTATAATCAGGATTAACACATAGGATACTTTTTATCCCGATATTCCCACGGGATCGAAACATATGCGGGTGAAAGCGCGGGGCGCCACTAGTAAGTTATAACTTAGCCACGAGCCCCTCATAACACTGGCGAAATGTGGGTCCACCCACATTATAGGCACATCTCTGCTAGTCCTTATGCACTACAGCCGTGATGTCATGTTATCTTATAATAATATCTAGTAATTAAATACGTTACTAGTATTTAAGAGCAATACTATGAATGATGAATTGATGATCAATTACTAACCTCGTGCCAATGAAGGTTATTTTTTGTTGTTACGGCGTGCTCACACGTGTTCAGTCAATTGCCTTATTACTGGCGTAAAAAGTTGTCCAGTCAAGTAATACTGGCATAGTGCCAAGGATGGCTTGCAATCTGCCAGGGCCGCGGGTTGTTCGAAAGTGATACCGTGGCCCCTGCCACAGGCAACTGAAGGCACACGGGTGGGTTTTAGTCAGTAAAAGTCTGACACGCCCTTCCGCTCAGCCCAGAGCGGGAGAGGTCATTTGATGATTTCCCACCCAAAAAAAAGGATGGCTTGCAATAGAGGAAGCAGAACTTATGCCAAGAAAGATTGCGAAAGGAACAAACATTTTACGCTTTGAAACCTGCGGGGTAATTTCGTAACACACTTACAGTAGGTACCATTAGCTTTCATTTTGACAGTTCAACAACATTCATTGCGTTATTTACATTGATGGGCAAATGGGCAGACAATTTTTTTTCGACAGTAAGGTACAAAGCAATGGATTAGCACTATCCTTCAAAATTATTCAGATTGTGATCAATAGAGTACCAAAATACAAAAAATGGCCGTCGCAGATTAATATATTAGATTTTATCGTAAACAATGTTTGCTCTAGTTTCGTTATCATCAATCAGCCAGGGAGAATATAGAGGAAGGCTTTTGTATGGGATGAAAGCTAACGACTACGTGACCGCGTTTCTACTTAACAGGGGCTTCCGACAAAGTTGTTGGTGATTGTTGTCAGACTATTGAGGGGCTTGTGGCTAATAACAGCCACACGGCACGGGTCGATCGATCAGGTTAAGCTACGCTTGCCGCAGTTGCTCCGTGGATGGGTGACCATCTTCACATACCAAGACCCCTCCATGCCTCGGAAAGCACGTTAAACCGTTGGTCCCAGCTGTCATTACTGGAACTTTGACAGTCGTTACGGGTCGTCAGCAGCCCTAAAGTCTGACAACCAGTCTTACCAAGGGGTATCGTATTACCCAGTAAATGGGTTGTGGAGGCCAGTTAGGCAGTCGCTCCATGTAAAATACTGGTATTCAGCTGCATCCAATTAGACTGGAAGCCGACCGTGGCAGATGATGATATTGTCACAATATAACTATTTATCTATGAGAGATCTTGGTATAATCCTGTAGCCACAAAACATGATACCCACGTAAGAATTTACGGTGGTATTTCCTCTTAAAACCACACCTCTAAACTTATCAGAGTATTAATAACAAATTGTTCAGGGCCATCGCGTTTACTTGTCACTTATCATCAACGTTATCAACTTACACTCGTGTTGTGTTTATGTAAGCATTATGATTATAAGCTTGTTTATTTGTCCTATTGGTCGCAAGCAGTACTGCTGAGCATGAGGTATTGGGTTCAATTCGCAGGTTGGACAGTGTTATTGTACTTTTCCATCTGAAACCTCAATCCGGAGTCTGGATTTGTGGCCGGTTGATGACAATAGGCTCGCTCCCTATTACGTGGGACTTCAACATCTGGCGAAATGTCAAAATCAAAAGTCATTTATTCAAATTAGGCAGAGAATCAGCACTTTTCGAACGTCAAAATTACAAAAGACAGTTCCTAGTGCTTTCGCTGGGAAGAAGTGGCGCAACAAAGTCCCCAGCAGCACAGCTGTCTGTTCAGTTAGAAAATACTTAATTGTATACAATACTAGGTACCTATGTTCAGTAATTAACATTACATGGTACAGAAAATAAAATAAAATTATTTACCATATGTCACATTTGGCGTGGCTAGCTGCCACGCCAAATGTGACTTTCTTAAACACCTCTGTCAAACCTCTTCGGGAGTAAAACCCCGTGTTCTTCTAATAGAAAATGATCGTCGTGAATTTAGCGCGTCGTCGCGCCGACAGAGGGCGCTTCTGGTTTTCCAAACAAATGATCGAGTGTTCGTGTGACGATCGCTTCTATTAGCCCTCATTCCTGCGTGTGATTTTTAACGCGACGATTTTTTTTATCGCTCATTGGATTTTCAACTCTCGGTGTGGAGCCAAGCACTGAGAATCTAACAGAGTGCAAGCAAAGCGCATCAAAGAAATACAATGTTGGATTTTAAACTGTCGACGCTAAGCAGTGTGATTACAATCCAGTGCACGATAAGAAAACTTAGGCTTAGGACACACTCGACCCAAAGCGGATGATGTGTTCATGTATTTATTATCCAATGAGGCGCTAAGCGATCACTCAACGCGTTCCACTAAGAACGCTCGTTTGCTTATTATGTCTTGTTCACACTCTATTAGTAAATTGCTAACTTTATTTGAGACACAAAATGTGATAGTCAACAATAGATTTCTGGTTGGAAAGGGCATGTTTTTATTGCGTGGCCTATCTTGTCGAAATGGGGGATTACTGACCCATCCAATACCCAGTGCGAGTGTGGTACCTGTAACAGATCATGCCCCACTTGCTGGAGTGCCCCAAGTGCCCGTTCACCTGCACCTTGGATGACTTAATGAATGCCACTGATGCCGCAATCAACGTGGCCACCTACTGGACTCAAACAATATAAAATATCAAAGAAGAGTACCATCGACACGAAAAAAAGAAGTGGTCTATCTGAGTATAGTTTGTATGGTTGGCATCTACGCTATATACAACTCGCACGGGCGGGTTTTTCCCGCGGCGACTTTTTTTTTCGCGCACTTGATTTTCAACGCGCTGCTTAGCGCCGAGAGTTCAAAATCCAACAGCGTTTTTTTGACGCGCTGGTACGCGCTCTGCGTTCTCAATGCTCAGCTCAACACAGAGAGTTGAAAAACCAGTGCGCGATAAAATCCCGCCGCGATATATTAACGTCATACACTAGTTGTCTGTCATGCTGTCCTCTCCCAGCGACGCCCTAAGCCGAGGTTCGTACCCTACAGGGGGTGCCCTTAGCGTGCAGTCGCCTAGTTTTAATTAGCTTTAGCCCTGGCTGGAGGGTTTAAGATTTCTTAAGGCAACCACAGGATAGTCCGGTTAAGTAGTCACGACCTCTCAAGGTCTACTGCGAGATGCCATATATATATAAAAAAAAAAAATAGTCTCATTTTTACTGACAGACAACTACTGTTACGATGACTACGGTTACGATCCGTATGTCTCGACATATCTAGTTTTTTGGCCTCCCATCTGGACATTGCCTAACAACGTACTTTTCGACAAAAGGAGTTTGAATGTATCTGTCGCAGCCAACTGGTTAAATTTGCCGTTTAGTTAACCGCCTGGGTTTTGGAAGTAGCGCTCGCCTCGCTTCGCTCTCTCGACTCGCACGCGGTTGATCACAGTTCTAACCTAAACCATTTGGTCGGGGTGCCCTGTCTTAGTTACTGCGACCAATTCGGCTCGCACGTGATTGGTTACAGTTCCAACCTAAACTATAATTTATTGAATATCATTCAGGCCGTTAGTTGCACGGCCGCCGTTTAGTTAAAAGGCTAGCCGGTTAACTAAACGGCTAATTAAACCAGTTGGCTGTGACATATCGACTGGTTATGAATAGCTATGCAGGACGTATTTTGCGCAACCGGTGGTGACTCCATGTGATACCAAAACCGCGCATTTACGTATTAAAAATTAAATCAGAACTCGTAACGAAAGGTGACACCATTCATTGTCAATTAATTGCGTAGTTATCAGTAGGTAATAATAATTACATAAACAGGAAAGTTACAATAATTAAAATACAATAATATCGTTACTCATTTAGTCATTCCTTCTCGATCTGGGGCACGTAACTATATTGTATGCGGTGTAGGTAGGTAGTAACTGTAAGATAACAAATATAACAACAAAGCTGAACAATATGGTTGATGAATCATAGCAGGTCGGAACATGCTTAATGATTATCTGCGTATCTGTTATTGGGTAATACGATACCCCTTGGTAAGACTGGTTGACAGACTTTCGGCCTCCTGACTACCCGTAACGACTGTCAAAGATCCACGAATGATAGTCGGGACAGACGCCTTAACGTGCTTTCCGAGTCACGGACGGGTCTTGGTATGTAAAGATGTTCACCCATCCACGGACCAACCGCGGCAAGCGTAAGCGTCGGAACATGCATAATCAAAGAAAGAAAGAAGAAAGAAAGAAAATGCATTTATTTGCGGCAAACATGACGCATGAAAAAAGGACATAACACACAAAAAAACAAGTTGGGGTAAACATGCGTCACATTCACGCAAAACGGCCATCGCTCAGCATAATGCTAAGACCCTATACGAGACACAGCCCAAGCGCTGGTTTTCAGCGGCAGCCGGCGTTGACGTGATGACGTTAACCAGTGCAGCAACCAACCAAATATCAACCAATAATGTTCCCACTGCTGGGACACAGGCTTCTTCTCTGTGTTATCAGAGGATAACACACAGAAGTAGAGACTTACTACCGACGCCTGGTTAAAAGAAAGAGAATCTGTTTATTTTGCACAAAAACAAAACTCACATTACCTAAACAAAAACAAGTGCGAGTCGGACTCGCGCACGAAGGGTTCCGTACCATTATATCTATAAAAATCACGTCTGTTGTATGGGAGCCCCCCTTAAATATTTTTAGTATTTGTAATTATTTTGTTTTTAGTATTTGTTGTTATAGCGGCAACAGAAATACATAATTTGTGAAAATTACAACTGTTTAGCAATCGCGGTTCTTGAGATACAGCCTGCACCCTAATTGCGTTACACACGATCAATCGGAATTGGTTTCATTTTGACAATTTAACAACATTCATTGCGTTATTTACATGTTGAGCAGACAAATTTTTCGAACTTATGAAGCAATGGATTAAATGATTCAGATTCCGATTGATCGTGTGTTACTCAATTAGGGTGCTGGTGACAGACAGATGGACGGACAGACAGCAAAGTCTTAGTAATAGGGTCCCGTTTTTACCCTACGGTACCCTAAAAAGAACACATAAAAAGTAGCCAAAAGCCTCGTATTCAAAAAATAAAAGTTTAAAGTTTGACATTGTTGTCTATTACTGCATTGCATGTTGTTCTTGTTGCGATGACATGTGACGTATACCAACCCGCACTGGGCCCGTGATAGATAACAGCCCACTCTCTCTCTCAGAGAGGAGTCCTGTGTCCCAACAGTGGGAACGTTATACGCTGATTATGTTATGTTTGTTGTTGTTGACTGTATCAACGCGCAGTTTTGTTTACAACTACCGAACTAATGAGTCACTCATCGTATTTGTTTGTGTTATATCTAGGCCAGTGTCCTGACTTAACTCCACTAGTCTAGACACTGAAGTTCCCACAACTAAGCATTACAACTAACCCCGTCTTAACCAACCCTAGCACACGATAGCATGCAATTCTGTGCTTATTCATAAAGCTTATATTAGGCGCTTCACTTGAGTGAATTCTCATTTTTGATTCACACTCAGGCACTGACAAATAAACAAAGAAGTCTGCTCCTTTCATTTCACTTTTTGATCATTCGGTAGACGAGAGAAAGATGTCCAAAATCCAACATCATTGAATTAGTTCTTTAATGAATTCAATTTTCCACTTTTAATAAATTTTATGTTCGGACGTTTCACTTTGAGTGAATGATGCCCAATGAAAGGATAATATTAACAAAAAGTGAAGTGTCTGATATCGACATAACTCTGTCGGGGCGACCCTTACACGATTGCATGTGAGGATTTTATATATTGCTGTTAATAGTTTAACACCACTCCTACCCAGTCTAGACTAGCAAATTGATGTCCAAACAACGAAAGGATTGCACCACTTGTGTTCAAGTTAATGAAGAAAGCGAAGAGGGGCTCGTGGCTAAGTAATTACAGCCGCACGGGTCGAGGAAAGCTTGCGAATGTCGGTCCCAGGATAGGACACCATCCATTACATATATTCTTATTCCGTGCCTCGGAAAGTACGTTAAGCCGTTGGTCCCGGCTGTCATTCGTAGATCTTTGACAGTCGTTACGGGTCGTCAGAAGCCCGAAAGTCTGAAAACCAGTTTTACTAAGGGTTATCCGGGCATGGGTGTTACCCAGTAACTCGGTCGTGGAGGTCAGATAGGCAGTCGCTCCATGTTAAATACTGGTATTCAGCTGCATCCGTTTAGACTGGAAACTGACCCCAACATATGTAGTTAGGAAAAAGCTTGATGATTTTCGCACAAGAATCAAATGGAGGCTGGTGTTTGATGTTAGCGGATGTCTCAGACTTGTTTACGACTTTACGATACAGGCCCAATTATATAAATGTGAAAACAATGCTATCTATCGACACTAATAATTAATCTGAAGAGTTTGTTCGGACGCGCTAATCTCTGAAACTGCAGGTCGGATTTGAAAAAATCTTTTTGCATTTGATAGCCCAATTTTTGAGGAAGACTATAGGCTATTTAACATCACGCTATGACCCTTAGGCGCCGAGCAAAATGAGAAAACGAAGTGTTAGCGCGGGCAAGTGATGCGATGCGATACGGTGGAACGTCTTTCATTGACTTGAATGTGCCTTGGCAGCTGAGAGTATGTCATGCCCACTCTAATGTCTCGCTGATGGTGGCGCACGTGTTGGATTATTTAGCTCCCTTCAAAATGGTTGAGCTGAATGGTGCTAATCTATGCGTCATGGTCGTGAACGGGCGCCGTCAGTAGGGACTGGTCAACTCTTTGCTGCCATGGCTTGTTTTGATTTAATTTAATATTTGAATTGTTTTTTTTTATCTTTTCATTGCGGACGCTTTTAACGTTCTGCATCGTTCTCACATGCATAATTTTGAACATGAATGATGTAACCAATACTTTGTAACTATGTTAAAGAGTGTCCATGAAGTTTCTTGCCCGTTCTTCTCCATAGGTACCTGCTACGGTTTGGAATGGGCAACTAGCTTCATTTTTTTGACTGACCGACCTTGACAATTCAAAAGTGCCTGTAATTGGTTTATTTGAAATAAATAGTTTGAGTTTGAGTTTGAATCGGGGTTACAAGAAGTTTCACGCGGAGCAAGTCACGGGAAGAAGCAAATTCTTAGTATAAAGCAACCAACCTAAAGATTAAATATGCAACTAGCGTCGTCTGAGCCAGCCCTTACTATTAGCACGCAAGGATATCATACAAAATGGTTTGTACACACGCAATGTTAAAGAAGATGTTAGTTTCATTAGATTTCATCAGAATGCGCTCAGTTGTGTACCGTTTAGTGCCATGTGTGATGATCAGAGCAACTGTGATCAGCAAGAGGGTATGTAAGGGATATTTTAATAAACTTTTTAATTGGATAAACCAGGCTCAGCCTAGTGCAATGGTGACCCAGTGCTAACGGGTGCGACTTACGAGTTACGAGTTGTGGGTACTTAGGGTTCGAACCCAGGCAGGCACTTTATTTTGTGTAAATAATTTCATCACTACTGCTCTCAAAACGAAGAAAACATCGTTATAAATTTATTTTTAATTCATTATACCTTTTGTGGTATAGTAATTTTGTTTTATTATTCATGTATACAAAATATTAATAATAATAAATCATTTATTTCGGACTCTCACACATCCTTATTATTGTTAGTAGCACAAAAATACTTATTAACTATATTAGTATAAAGATCAAAGATATTAAAATTAAACATTGAAAAAAATTAAAAGCAATTTTCGGACAATCCGACACCAGTAAACCTTACTTGACTGCATGCAGTCGTATCCAGCGCTCAAGTATCGGAGAGTCCCATCGATCTGCCAATACGCGCAAGATGCAAAACACAAAAAAATAATATACAAAACATTTATCATCAAAATATTTTTCATGATATTGTAAAACATTTTTAAAAGAGTACCTAACGGTGGAGTTTTTTGCCCATTGTTCTCCATACGAGACTATTTTTTGGAAGGGAGGAGACTATTTTTTGGAAGGGAGGAGACTATTTGATGTGCCTGTTTCAACCAGTTTCACCAGCAGTGTGATTCTGTAACCATCTCAGCGTGAAAACTTAGCGTGAGCTGTCATTCCAACTAATGCTAGGGAATAGCACTATTTACAGCTCATTCTGAGCTCATTTCACCTCACTTTTCACGGTGAGATTTTTACAGAATCGATCGGCTGTGTCGCAGCTGTGGGGACAATGTGGGCTGATTATGTAGGCTCAGGGATTAATTGATTATGACAAACCACAAATGCAAGTCTTGGAAAGTAGTATCGTTACATAGCAGTTTTCAATAGTGTTTGTGGATGATTGATGTGCAGATCACAATCACCTATATTTTCTTTTGTTTTTGGAACGAAGTTCTTTTACGGAGCTTTCGGTTGTAGTAATGTTGGAGAAATCTTCACATAAAAGCGTTATGACCCCTCCATGTGACTTTTTATTACATATAATAGAGAAAATCAGAGAGATATAGAGATAGTTTTCATGGTTTTCGAGTGTGCTGAAGCAGATAATGGGGTTAAAATGAAAATCCAAGAGGGCGGCTACAATTTTTTTTAATTTATCGGTTTGGTTTTCGTCATCGTGGTTTCCGACGGTGCTGAAGCCGATAGCGAGGTAAAAATGAAAATCCAAGATGGCGGTTGCAAAAATTTTGTTTTTTTTTTTTTTGACCACATGTATGAAGGGGTTAGCAATTTCATTCAAAATGATTCAGATTCTGATTGATAGAGTGTTACGAATTATTAAATTATATATAATTAATTATATTCTGGTTGGGCAGTCTTTTTCCATTAGGCAATTCTCATTTTCAGCTGGGATTCTGGATTTGTGTCGGGGAAAATGGAACTAAAATGTAACTGCCGAAATTTGTGACTAACTAGTACGGTCAGCAACAAAAGTCGGTTAACACCTCAGTTATTTAAATCTTAATTATTGAGCAAAATATTCTTAAAAAACATGTAGTAGGTAATAGAATATTAAGGAATAATAAACTCTTTGCTATTACACGAAATAGTGAAAACCAATGTATCACATCATTTTGTATCAATTTAGATGATCTGTAAAAGTAACAGAGTTAATTGACTTTTGTTGCTGACTGTACCTACTAGGCGTAACACCTCTGCCTACCAATTCTTGGAATATACAGGATAAATTTTTACCCAGTGCACAAACTGTAACTATTTATTCTAGAGCCTCTAGAGTAGAAACGTTTCGTCGATAAAAAAAAATAATCCGCTGTTTCATAGAAAAGTGCAATACGTACGCGGTCAAAATGTATGGCAGAGATAACTTTTTTTTTATAACCGACCAAAAATTTCAAAGCAGTGGTGTTCAAAATCATGTACTGAATTAATGGTTATAGTTTGCGCATTGGTTAAAACTTACAAAATGTATCCTGTACGGGCGTGATAGTATAGTGTAACAGGCACGACGCTTACATAAATGGCTGCACTACCTAAACCGGATAGTTGGCAATCGTGATCACATGCATGGCGGATTTCCCATAAACAGGCTATTTGGCCTTATGGTATTAGTCAGACCAAGTCATCGCACGTAAACAATGAGTTTGAATGTGTAGATGTGTGGAAAGGAAATTTTATTTCTAGAAATGAAAGGCAAGGTAATTCAAGCATAACCTTAGTATGCATGGTTTTCTAATTTTAATCTTTGTAAAAAAAAATATATAAAAAAAAACATTTATTTCAGGTAAATAACACCCATTGTCAAACATAAATTAATAATAATCACATAAAATAAAGTCAAACAAACAAAAAACACTACACGCATACCTTATATGCATATACTTTAATAATTTAATATATAATATTAATCGAATAAGTAAATAGAGAGCGTAATAACTTGAGTTTAAGGCGCTCTCCCTCTCTCTACTTATTTAAAAATTTGCTGCAACCGACAAGGTTCATAATTGTTTCTATTATTTTTTATTTTACCACCTGTAATACATTGTGGATTGCAATAAACGATTTGAGATTCGAAAAAGAAAAATCTAAGGGGCAATTCTCGTGATTTTAAGAACGTTCACAGTCTGATCTCAGTCTCAATCTGTCAAAAATACATCAAATTTCCCTACATTTTGACAAGTTTTTGACATTTGTTTGTCGCCGAGATGAGACTGCGACTAGATTTTGAACGTTTTAAATTACGATAATTGGCCTTCGATAAAACCAGATAAGATGAAATAAAATCAAATTAAATGGAAACAAAAGAAATCAAATTTCTTTTGTTTTTTTTATGCATTTGGGGCCCGAACCACTATATTTTTCTCAAAAAGGCTGAGAATCAGCACTTTTATGTGTCAAAATCACATAATGGTGCATCCAGACAGCGAGGCTTGCGCCGCAAATGATTTTTTTTATATGTTAGATGCCTCAGCCCGAGGCAGCCTCACAGCCACACGCCTTGTAATGTCTGGACGCACCTTTAGACACATAGTTAAAAGCTAGACAGGTCGTGATGATGATGATGATGTGGTCTTGTCGAGAAACTAAGCAAAAATATACAAATACTAGCAGCGCCTAGCGGTTTCTCCTGCATAAGTTTCGATCACGTGGGAATATCGGGAAAAAAAGTATCCTATGTATTACTCATGGTTATAAACTATCTGTGTGCCAAATTTTATCCAAATCCGTTGAGGAGTTTTTGCGTGAAAGAGGAACAAACATCCATCCATCCATCCTCACTTTCGCGTTTATATTATTACTCGTAGTCGGATAGTAGGATTATACATTGTAAGTACCTAACTCCAAAGTTATTGACCAAGTACATTGACCCAGTTTAAACCACAAACTAGCTGTTGTTGATATTAACAACTTCAATTTAAAACCAGATTGGGTACGAAGACCTTTTTAAAATAAAAACACGACATGAACATTCACTTTGATATTTTCTTTTTGGATTAAAAGGATCGCTGTTCTTGACCATAAATATACTGTAGTGTGTTTTCGTTGCATGTCCAATTTGGTAAACAAACACATTATGAGTTTTGAACTTTAGTTGTAGGTTGTAGTAGAGATCTTTGTGAAGGAGCTCGTCTGGGGAAGTACTACAAATCCCTCAGCGATGTTTCTGGTACTGTAGATGTCCATAGGCAGCGGTGCTCACACAACCCTTTTTTACAGTCCGTTCAACCGATTTTGACTTCTCTTGCGTTGGTGGCATGACAAATGGCCGCTGCAGTAAATAGTTGGTATTGTAACCACTTTTTTTGCTTTTAATGCCATCCTTATGCCTACGGAATAGAAGTTAAAATCTGTTGAACGGACTGTAAAAAAGGTTTATTTAAATGTCTAATCTTATTCCGAATAGAGTATAGTTATCGATACCCGCCATCACGTGTGTGGAGTTTCGCTAGCTAACTTAATTTAACCCTCTGTATGGGAGTCAAGCTGTTGACTGTGGTTTCAATCGCATCATGGGAGATAACTACTACATTGTATTCCTAAACGATTTTGTCAGTATAGGTACTAATATTATTAAAAGCCGAAAGTGCTGTCTGTCAGTCGATCTGTCTGTAACCTTTTCACGCTTTAAGGGCTAAACGGATTTTGACATACGTAATATATGTAGATCAAGAACTGGGTTAGGTGGGACATTTTTTTTATTCCGGTATTGCGTTCCCGTGGGATAATTTACAACCGCCACGCGGGCAAAGCCTCAGGGAAAAGCTAGTAATAAGTATGTTAAGTATACTAGATTTTGGGAGTCTACTTGTTGCCCGTGGTTTCACTTAGGCATCCTGGAGGTAACTAATGCGTCGTCCCATGATAGATTTTTCTCATATACTAAAAGTTACATTCAAAATTGCCAAATTATAAAATGTACCTAGGTACTCCGTTTCACCTTGTATTTCTCTCGCAAATCGCTCGAAGCGAACGTTGACTTCGTCCGAGTCATAAGCACGGACAGCTGTTGATAACACAGTGGGAGGGGCGTGTCTTTGTCTGTATCTGTTTTATGTATGTCACTTCCGTATCTGTGCCACGGTTCGCTCTTGTTGCTAAGCTGGGCCCTAATTCACTATGACCACTCAATGGTTCCTTAATTCGGAACCACGTCAATTCAAGCTAATCTCGCGTTCCTTTCGCGGGGTTTCGTTGATTGTGTCATAGAGAATACGCCTTGTAGATAAGTTTGTATGTAACGCTTTCACGCTAAAACGGCTGCACGGATTTGGATGAAATTTGGCAAATGGGTAGACCATGAGCTGTAGAAGGACGTAGGATACTTTTCATCCTGGATCGTAGACGAAGTCGCGTGCAATAGCTAGTATTATATAAATGTAAAAGGTCTCTTGTGTTGGTGGAGGCCTATCAATGTCCAACAGTCTTTCGGCTGAAATAATAATGATGATGAAAATGTGTCTTTTAGTGTGTATGTTCAGGACCATGTTTACGGTTTAACCCAGCAAGATTTTTGTGGAAAAATAACGTTCAATAGCTAGTATCTAATAAACAAAATAAATGTAAAATCATACACAGGTAACTCCTCACGGCCAGAAAACACAAAATCAGCAATGTAAACTTCCACCCGCTGAAGACAGCCACCTGGACATGAGTTACCTTGGGTAACCTGGAAGTCTTTAAACAGACTCCGGACCCAGGTTGGCCGAAGCAAAGAAAACCTGTTCTGGTGGAGATTCATAGACGACTCCGACTTGGAGTGTAAATGTGGTGCTGTTCCACAAACGATGGGTCACTTAATATCGTGTCCTGCTTGTCCTGTCAGCTGCACGTTACAGGAACTGATGGACGCTAGTGATGACGTCAATCACGTAGCCGAATTCTATCGACACGCTTAGAAGAAGCAATTTAAACAAAAGATACCGTTTACAAAGAGCTTGGTATTTCAAATGTTAACACAAAGGAGCTTGGGGCGATCCAGTCAATTAAATCAAGGCTAAAAATAATAGTCATTTCATATTTGGAAACATACGGGAGTGCAGGACGTCTGATTAAGCGACGAGCTTGTTTTAAGACGCGACGGTTCAAGAAGTAAGAAAGAAAGAAAGAAAACGCATTTATTTGCGGTTATTTTTTTTTTTTTAATCATACCGACTGCGGTACAGGCTTTTACGCGTTGCAAGAACTGCCGGTCTGTTCTTGTAAAAATCTCACCGAGAAAACTTAGCTGAAGTGAGCTGTCAATAGTGTCAATCCCTAGCATCAGATAGAATGACATCTCACTTGACCAAAGTATTTACGGTGATTTTTTTTAACAAATTTCACCGGCTAGATACAAAGGTAAAAATTGATAGGTGCAAGTAAGGCTCCCTTATCAAAATGCGGCTGCAGAGAATTTTCTTATTAAATGGTCCAATAATCTGACTTGTAGGATCGCAACGGGGAAATAAGGATAAACTATGTATAGTAAATGGATGGTTGCATGAAAGGTTGAAATGAGCCTCCCCGAGCGACGTACCCTCCGATCTACTAATATGTCCGGCGTATCCTGGGCAATCGACTTGTTCGATTGGCTAATCCTTTCACCACGATGGTAAAAACAAGTCTTAATCGGCACTTCTCAGGGTCAGACAGTACACTGACATGACCAGCCCCAAAATAAAAAGATGTTTGAACTTTTTGCCATCGATACGCTAAATAGGAAAAATATGGACATAAGTTTCACCCCAAACTTCCCGTTCATTATTGCTGTATAAAAACTCTCTCGTTTACCGACTGAAGGAGCTACATCATGTAGATTGTGGTGTATTTTACATAACACTGGGATACAGCACACGGGTCAAATTAATTACCATGACGTGTGACATCTACCAAGGCGCACTGGACCCGTGTGGTACATTACAGCCCCACTCTCCCGAAGAGAGCAGGGCTGTGTCCCAGCAGTGGGAACATTATACGCTGATTATAATAGATATTGATCGATACCGATGACCCTGTATAGGTATGATATTTAATGACTGTTCTAACAGTATACGCGAACAAGCTCTAAATGTCATAGACAATACATATAGCCATAGAATGTGTCACAGAAGACCTTGGCAATGCCCATAAAACAGAGATGAAATAATTAAACGCGTCTTTCACGGACCATTAAAAAGTCTTCACGTTTCGTCTCTGGTAACTGCTCATAAACAGTTTATTACTGGATTCCTATTAGTACTGTGTAGGTATTGTTTAGTACTCTGGTGGTTATTTGTCATAGGAAAAATATTAACCTAGTTCTATGGTGATGTTATGGGCTATTAAGAATAAAATGAGGGCTGTAGTATTTATTGGGTATAAATTATTTATTCGAACAGGAATATCACAAACTAAACTAAACAGTCATCTGCCTGGCCTTTTCCCAACTATGTTGGGGTCAGCTTCCAGTCCAACCGGATTAATGCCAGTATTTTACATGGAGCGACTGACTATCTGATCTCCACAACCCAGGTACTGGTTAATACCCCTTGGTAAGACTGGTTGTCAGACTTTCGGGCTTCTGACTACCCGTAAGTAACGACTGTCAAAGATCCACGAATGACAGCCGGGTTGACGTGCTTTCCAAGGCACGGAGGGGTCTTGAAGATAGTCACCTATCCACGGACCAACCGCGGCAAGCGTACCTTAACCTGATAAATCGACCCATGCGGCTGTTATTACTTAGCCACAAGAAAAAGTGTAATACCTACGCGGTCAAAATGTATAAAACATTATAGCGCAAGGGGTTCAGGATGCCGGACGGCGCGTATGTGTTCCACGCGCGCCTCAAAGAGATGTCAGCATAGTTGACGGGGCCCGACAGGGCCGAAGCCTGCCGGGGTAGCGGGATCGTCCGAAAGGGTTACCGCTGCCCTGGTACATAAAGGGCTAAGGAAGGAACACGGGTGGGTTTTAGTCAGTAAGAGTCTGACACTCCCTTCTGCTCCACCCAGAGCGGGAGGGGTCATTTGAAGATTTCCCATCCTCAAAAAAAAAAAAAAGGGGTTCTATGGGATCTAGAATCATGTACTGAATCCATGGTAACAGGTTGCGCGTCGATGACCCTGCCACCCTGTGTAGTCATCTCAACATTTTTAGTTTCAATTTGCAAACTTCATAAAAATGGACGTTACCAATTAAATACAACATCAATGTCGAGACTCAATGAAATAGAAAAGTTTACTGCCTTGGAGATGACTTGAAGGTTGTTCTTAGGTTATAAAACATAATATTTATATGTCACTAAAGTATAGCACGCTAACCGTTGGTCCCGGCTGTCATTTGCAGATCTTTGACTGTATTAGTCTGAAGCCCAAAAGTATGACAACCAACACCCTAATTGAAAGAAAGAAAGAAAAAGTATTTATTGCGACTCGTACAGGTAGATCATAAAACTAAACTAAACACAATCAAAATAAATTGAACGAACTATTAATCACAATCTTTTTTTTTTTAACCTTGCCCCACACTAGGAATTTCTCCTATTGCGACTCGTACAGGTAGATCATAAAACTAAACTAAACACAATCAAAATAAATTGAACGAACTATTAATCACAATCTTTTTTTTAAACCTTGCCCTACACTAAGAATTTCTCCTATATCGTGGGTGCGTTTACAAACATTTAAACTCACATACACAAACAGCCAGACCTGGAACAACTAGGTGATTGTAGGCCATATAAATATTTGTTCCGTGCGGGAATCGAACCCGCGACACGCAGCGCAGCAGTCAGTCGCTTAACCACTGCGCCAATCGTGCCGTCGATATACGTAAAACGGTATCGGTAAACGGTAATGTGTTACGCAATTACCCCGCTGTATAACCAAGGGGTATCCTGATACCCAGTAACTGGGTTTTGGAGGTCTAATAGGATCACTCCATGCAAAATACTGGTATTCAGTTGCATCCTGGTAGACTGGAAGCTGATCCCAACATAGTTGAGAACTAGGCAGGTTGAACAATGTCTAGATTCAATGAAATAGGAAAGTTTACTGCCTTGGAGATGACTTGAAGGTTGCTTCTAGGTTGTTAAACGTAATCTTTATATAACAGCTAAATAAGTAAATATAAATATATCTATTGTACACAGGACGATATTACTAACATCATAAACAACAACTTTTGTTCTATGACTTTTATTAATTCATCAGGCTTTTATACAAAAACAAAAATAATGAAAGTCAACTAATTAAAATATTCAATTATATTCAATTCTATTATAAATGCAATTATATTATATTCAATTTTCTGTTACGAACTCTACTCGAAGCAAAAGAAAGCGCTAGTTAGGTAAACAAACTGCCGTGTCTAGTACAAAAAGCGGAAGGGAGCGGGGGTTAGACAGAACAACGAATTTCAATGAAATCTTAAAGGTTTGTTTTTGATAAATATACAGGGTGGCAGGGACATCGACGCGCAAACTGTAACCATGGATTCAGCACATGAGTGACCCCATAGCGTCGAAATTTTTCGTCGGTTAATAAAAAAAAAACATTGCTGTTCCATATATTTTGACCGAGTAGGTATTGCACTTTTCTATTAAATAGAAGATTTTTTTTAGATAACCGACGAAAAATTTCGACGCTATGGGGTTTAAACTCTGTGCTGAATCCATGGTTACAGTTTGCGCGTCGATGTCCCTGCCACCCTGTATGTTTTGTAAAAAGTCATAGAACATAAATTGTTGTTTATGATGTTAATAATCCAGTCCTGCAAGGTTGTTAGTGTTTTACTAATAACCCTGTATATATCTATTGTAATATATCAAAGCTAGAGAGTTTGTTTGTTTGTACGCGGGGGTATAAGGAACAGGGTGTAAAGTTCACTCATCCTCCATAGAAAAGGGAGGAAACTCCGACCAGACGGGTGTTGTGTCTGGCGGGGAATTGCCCGACGATTGATGTCGGGAAGTTTGTATTATATGCTAATTGCGCGGTAAACTCTGCTTGCGAGATGCAGAATTTGCGTGACGTCAGTATGACGCGTTGTTCGCATGTGGCGTTGTATATACCGCTGCAGGCTATTTAAGATCACGCTACGACCCATAGTAGCCGAGCAAAAATAAGACAAGTCAGAAAAAACGCTAAGCAAAAACGAAGGAATAGCGCGGGCTGAAAACGTGACTGTTTTTTTAGTACCTATATTGTGGTGTCTTACGACTTCCATGCGAATGAAGTCGCTGGCAGAAGCTAGGCTTTATATAATATGTCGGAGAAAGTATGTCTGTCTCTTGTTAACATCAGGCATATTTTAATTACTGTGGGCGTACTATGGGTAGTGTTGGTTATAGCACAATAGAAAAACGGTTTGCAGTTCAAATCAGATCACAATAAAATTTACGAACAAGTTTAAGTCACACTAGCGAATCACACACTGTAGGTACCCAACTCAACGATACGGAACGCAGACAGTTTCTAACACATGTTGTCCGTACGATGTCCAATGTTTCGATGATACCCGAGAGCTCTGCTCACACCGCTTTTGTGTAGCTGTTGCTCTCGTCACCCCACGAACTCAGGCTAGACTCTGTCTAGCGCCACGAGATGGCGCTAGCGTTCCGAATAGTCAAACGAATGACTCCGACATATATATGTAAAGTAGGTATAAATTGTTTCATAGTAATATACAGTGCAACCTTAATATAACGTACCTCAATATAACGAATTCCTCGATATAACGCATTCTTCGTAATCCCCTTGAATTGTCCATAAGCGTCAATGTAAAATATACCTTTACATTGCGAAGATTTTTTTCGAACAACCTCTTTCTAACGAATTTGCAACTATCAAAAAAAAAAGTGTAAACCTCTAATTAACGAATTTTGTCAACCCAATACCTTTATATAACGTTCCCAATAGTATGTGATTCAGTCGCGACAGGTTTCGACACGTTTTTACTTCTTTATAACAAATTTTTAGACCAAGCTAACCTCAATATAACCAACCTCAGTTTAACGAATTACTTGATATAACAAATATTTACTTGTTCCCTTCCGATTGGTTATATCGAGGTTGCACTGTACTTAGAAGTCTGATTGAAGATAACGTAATATCACGCCAGTAATCCCCGCAGGGTTAGGCAGAGGTGCACCTTTAGTTCACCAAAATTTCACCAGTTCTAAGCAACAAGGTGGAACAAACATATGTTTCATTTTTGGATTCAGAGCTAGAGACGTAGGGACCCATAGTGTCATTGTGACCCTCACTAAGCCCGAGGGTTCGCATGACCTATTCTTCAGTCTATTCTACCAGCTCGCAAAGTGAGCGAGCACCCCCAAAACCCTCACGACGCCCGAGAGTTTAACACCAGTTATGTTCAAGTCCCACGTAATAGGGTGCGAGCCTATTGCTATCAACCGGACACAAATCCTGACTCCGACAAATTTCTGGAATAACACTGGCCGAACTGGAAATCGGACCCACGGGCTTAAGCTTAGCTCTAGCGCTTCCAACTACATACTAGACCAAAATAACAAAATGATATCCTAAATTAACTAAAACTATTTACAAACTAAAATATAGCGTCGAAAAATTCATCCACATCGCTGTCGACTGGTAATGTACCCAAGACACTGGCGGCATTGCCACGTTGTATGGCAATGCTTATCCTCTGGCCAAAGTAAAAGCCAGCCCTTGGGTCATGGGAAGTTTCAACCAGTCTTTTCGAAATTTCCTTAAAAAGACCATGCGCTCTCGGACCCCACGGCCCGAGGGTGCAATCCCAAACGGCTCGAAAATATAATTATTAATAAGGTTATTATATTTACGCCGCTTGAGGTTTTCTGCAGCGGCAGCAGCAGCACCAGCGCAGCACGCCGACCCTGGAAGACCAAACAGGGTATAAATGTATGTTAGTATAAATTGTTAGTATTCACGGTCGCGTGTTACAGTGTAATACCGTTTGAGGTCAGATTGGAGATATTGTGTGAAATATTGGACAAGTTTTGGGTCACAGCGTTAGATAAGATAGATAATGTTCATTTGCCAAAAGCTGTGTTCATGTTTATTTATAGTCTACATTAATAGATAGGTTAATAAAAAAAATAATAATAAAGGCGGGTTGTTTCACGTCCACTTGACGCACGCATATACGTCAAAAAAATAAACGGCTTGTCAAAAAAAAAACCGGCTAAGTGCGAGTCGGACTCACGCACGAAGGGTTCCGTATCATTATCTATAAAAATCACGTCTGTCGTATGGGAGCCCCCTTAAATATTTATTTTGTTTTAATTTTATTATTTATTATTAAAGTATAAATACAACTGAGTATTTTGTGAATCTTTCAAGTGCCTACCTGTTGCCATTATTGATATCGAGCAAAAAACGGCAAAAAAATCGCGTTTGTTGTATGGGAGCCCCCCTTAAATATTTATTTTATTTTGTTTTTAGTATTTATTGTTTTCTTAGATTTAAGAAAATATGAATGGATTATGTACTTGCATCAACTCCATTCGATTTCGTTCAATCTATGGAAATGTAACGAACGAATTTGTAATAACCTTTCATGGCTTCTTTGCGCACGCAATGCCTTGTGACCAGATGTGGCCCAGTAGTAACAGCTGCGACTTACGAGTCGGTCGTAAGTTCGAGTCCTGACAGGCGCTTTACTTTGAGGAAATTATTTCATCACCACTGCTCTCAAAACGGTGAAGGAAAACATCGTGAGGAAACCGGCATGTCCTACAACCAAAAATTCGAAGACATGTTACATCTACCAACCCGCACTGGGCTCGCGTGATAGATTACGGTCCGCATCCACTCACAGAGAGGAGGCCTGTGTCCCAGCAGTGGGAACATTACTGGTTCATTATGATGAAGCACGCAATTCTAATGCCTTTGTGATGAGTGCTTCTATTTCTCCATCTTGAAACATTTTTATTAAAAATGTTTCAAGATGGAGAATGGACCTAGAAAAGAACATAGAGACTCCATTATCATGGAGTCTCTATGTTCTTTTCTAGGGTTCAGCACCCTAATTGCGAAACACACAATCAATCTCAATCTGAATCATTTTGAAGGATATTGCTAATCCATTGCTTCATAAGTTCGAAAAAGGTTACCTTCATAAAGTCTGCTCAACACGTAAATAACGCAATGTATGTTGTTGAACTGTCAAAATGACGGTTTTATTTTGACAGTTCAACAACAACAACATATATTCTGATTGATTGTGTGTTACGCAATTAGGGTGCTGGTTACCTTAGTCAGAAAATCTTCTGAATAACTATTGCACTATCGTCAAAACCACTTAACTTTTTCACCAAAGACATATTCAAATTAGCGTTGAATCGTTCCCTTATTAATTCCATTCCTATCTGGTTTCTTAGTCACCATCTGCATGCCTTATCCCAACTCTGTTGAGGTCGGCTTCAAGTTTACCCGGAAGCAGCTGAGTACCAGTATTTTACATGGAGCGACTGCCTGTCTGAATTCTGACCTCCACGACCCAGTTAATGGGTATACGAAGCCCTTTGGTAAGACTGGTTTTCGGGCTTCTGACGACCCGTTACTACTGTCAAAGATCCACGAATGACAGCCGGGATCAACGGCTTAGCGTGCTTTCCGAGGCACGGAGGGGTCTTGGTATGTAAAGATGGTCACCCATCTATAAACCAACCGCGGCAAGGGTACCCAAACCTGATTGATCGACCCGTGCGGCGGTTATTACTCAGCCACAAGCCCCTCCATCTGCCTTTTTACTCCAGTTCCAGAATTTGGAACTACGCCAAGTTGCAGTGATTATGTCTGTAAAAGAACATAATATGTCTCTCATTTATTACAGCTATTTGCCCCTCTTAGCTTTTCAACCAGAGATGTGCTATGCTACGTTGCTATGGATGCGTTTGATATCCACCAATCATATTCATTGGTGTACATAGCTTAGCACTGGTGGAAACGGATTCGACTAACATGTGTTTTTTATATGGAAGGATGCGTGCTATGGATACGTGCTATGGATGTGTGCTATGGACGCGTGCTATGGATGTGTGCTATGGATGTGTGCTATGGACGCGTGCTATGGATACGTGCTATGGATGTGTGCTATGGATGTGTGCTATGGACGCGTGCTATGGATGTGTGCTATGGATGTGTGCTATGGACGCGTGCTATGGATGTGTGCTATGGATGTGTGCTATGGATGTGTGCTATGGACCCGTGCTATGGATACGTGCTATGGATGTGTGCTATGGATGTGTGCTATGGACGCGTGCTATGGATACGTGCTATGGATGTGTGCTATGGATGTGTGCTATGGACGCGTGCTATGGATACGTGCTATGGATGTGTGCTATGGATGTGTGCTATGGATACGTGCTATGGATGTGTGCTATGGACGCGTGCTATGGATGTGTGCTATGGATGTGTGCTATGGACGCGTGCTATGGATTCGTGCTATGGATGTGTGCTATGGATGTGTGCTATGGACGCGTGCTATGGATACGTGCTATGGATGTGTGCTATGGACGCGTGCTATGGATCCGTGCTATGGATGTGTGCTACGGATGTGTGCTATGGACGCGTGCTATGGATACGTGCTATGGATGTGTGCTATGGATGTGTGCTATGGACGCGTGCTATGGATACATGCTATGGACGCGTGCTATGGATGTGTGCTATGGATGTGTGCTATGGACGCGTGCTATGGATACGTGCTATGGATGTGTGCTATGGATGGTCACGAGTGGTGTAGCTATGTGCAGAGCAGGGTACTCCCCGTGCTTTTCTTACTATCAATGCATCGTATAGCTCAAGCTGCGTATCTTCCTCACACAGCTACCTCGCGGGGGCGCATCTTCATAGCACATCTTACTCGTTCCGCTACACAGCTTAGCATTCGTGGAAACGGTCGCACAGTTTCGTAGCTTAGCTTTCACATCCTCGCAGCATAGCTGCATAGCACATCTTTGGTGGAAAAGCAGCTTTATAGGCGAGGCAGATATAAAAGTAGGCTACCTGCTCAGTGTGCTCCATTGAATGGTTTAAAAGGGGTTACAAAATAAGGTTAGCTTTTTGAATGAAGCTCGTGGCTGAATAATAACATCTGCACGGGTCCATCGAAGGTTAAGCTACGCTTGCCGCGGTTGGTTCGCGCATGGGTGACCCATTTAGAGGTTTATTCATAAACGTTGCTTAAAGTTAAGAGACGTTTTATCGTCAAAAATGTATGGTTAAAAACAGTCGTTCGTCACACATTACTTAACTACGTTTATGAATAAACCCCTTAATATCGAGACCCTTCGTATCTCAATAAAAACGTTAAGCCGTTGGTCCCGGCTGTCATTCGAGGATCTTTCCCCTAAATATCGAGACCCCTTCGTACCTGGCTGGTACCAGGCTGTCATTTGTCTTTGACAGTCGTTACGGGTCATCAGGCGAGGCTTAATAATAAAAGCCGCACTGTTCAATCGAAGGTTAAGTTACGCTTGTCGCGGTCGGGTCGTGGATGGGTGACCATCCATTACATATCGAGACCCCTCCGTGCCTTGGAAAGCACGTTACGCCGTTGGTTGATTTATTTACATCTTTGACAGTCGTTACGGGTCGTCAGAAGCCCGAAAGTCTGACAACCAGTCTTACCAAGGGGTATCGTGTTACCCAGTAACTAGGTTGTGGTGGTCAGGTAGGTATTAATTTTTATATTTTTTCTTATAGAAAAATAAACATTTTCATTCCACGAAAAATACACGTGATTTGCACATTATCCCCCATCGTGATTTTTTCTGGTCCCCTGTTCGAACCGCACGTGATTGAAGGTCGACCCCATAGATTTAAATCGGTAAATATGACACGTAATGGGAAGCCTTTCTAGTTTCAATGTACAGACGCCAGCACATGAAGCTACTACAATCTGTCAAATTACTTTAATAGATTTTCAACTTTATCGCTGAAGCATTAGCTTCAATATTGATTGGGAGAATTCGACAGTTTCGGGTAGCTTGATGGGCTGGCGGCTGTACCACGGAACCTCTGAAAAAGGAACTTTCGTCGATATCATTCATCATTCTCCTGCCTTTATCACAATATATTTGTGGTCGGCGTAAAATGTCTTTTTAACCCCCGACGTAAAAACGACGGGTGTTATAAGTTTGACGTGTCTCTCTCTCTCTGTGTGTGTATGTCTGTCTGTCTGTGGCATCGTAGCTCCCGAACAGATGAACCGATTTTAATTTTGTTTTTTTTTGTTTGAAAGAAATTTATCGGGAGTGTTCTTAGCTATGTTTGATGAAAATCGGTCCAAGATGGCCGCCGCCACAAAATGGCGGATTACATATTTTTTCACAACTCCCTCAATATGGGTATCAAATGAAAGGGCTTGACTAGTAGAATACTATACACTATGATAAATTTCAAATCCAAGATGGCCGCCACCACAAAATGGCGAATTACATTTTTTTTTTCACAACTACTTCTATATGGGTATCAAAAATGAAAGGGCTTGACTAGTAGAATACTATACACTATTACAAATTTAAAATCCAAGATGGCCACTACCACAAAATGGCGAATTACAAAAAACCTGATTAAATACCAAATTACCTGAATCTTAAATGAAATAACAAGGAGTCCCTACAAAAAGCATGAAATAAAAAATTACATGAAAAATTTTAAAAACCCCCGACAAGGTTTTTAAAATTTTTTATTTCTTCCATACTTCTCTATTAGTCGTCATCTCGGTACTCACCCCCCTTTCTAACCTAATCATTTGATCTGACTTGGTTTCCGTACGTCCTTTTCGGGTAACTACTAAAAATCAGCGCTGTGCTGCGGGTCCCCTGTAGCACAGCATCATGCTGAGTGGAAGCCTTCTTGTCACAGTCATGACGTGCAGCCGTCGACTATTTGTGCTCGTGATTATAGATATATTTTGTTTTTATTTTTCCTTATTATTAGAATTAATTATCATTATGTATGCACGTGTTTCTGTGACAAATAAACCTATCTTTCTTTCTTTCAAACCATATCATCATTCACACAGTCCATTCATCGTTTCTTTGGTCTTACCGTTTAGGATATCTATGGTTATACCACATTTCGCCGTTGCTCAATTTCCCTCCCGTATATTTCATTCTTCCAGTTCCAAAATTGGCTCCTCGCCAACCCGTGGGTGCTAACATCTATTAATACTATATTTTTAACTTGGCTTGCTAATGGCGCACTCTTGAATAATTATGGTAGATTATAGCATCGAGCAATGCCCTCCTGATCATAGTATAATTTCACGCCTTTTTACCCCGAAGGGTTAGGCAGAGTTGTACCCCCTGTCAAAGTAGTCAGCGCCTGACGTAAATTGATGTATTTTTAGTCGCCATGTTTTTAATCACGTCTAAAATGTCTATGGAGTATCTTAATTTGACAGGACTAAACTAATATTTATCTTCTGTCCTTTTCTTAATGAAATAGAAAGAAAAAGATGCACTGAACTTAAATTTAGTTTGTGAACAAGGGAATCGGCGCCATTGCCAACTAAACTAGCACTCTTTTCCTAAACAAAAAATCATAATAAAATATTTGACATCCCGTTCTAAGCTTGCTTGAATGTTCGAATGGAACCCGCGCTAAATTATAGCCAGCCTGCACTACATAAGGTTGACTTTAGTGGACAACCTTTACAGTACACACACTTTGCACCAGTTATGTTTAAGTCCCATTTAAGAGGGGGTGGGCCTATTGTCATCACCCGGACACCTTGACCCTTCGGATTGCTACGGAGGAATTTCGAATGGAAAAATCCAGAAATACTGCCCGACCGGGGAATCGATACCAGAGGGGCAATTCTCGTAATTTTAAGAACGTTCACAGTCTGATCTCAGTCCGAATCTGTCAAAAATACCTCTAATTTACCTACATTTTTGACAAGTTTTTGACATTTATTGTCGCTGAGACGGTGAGGGAAAACGTCGTGAGGATACCGGCATGTCTGAGAACCACAAATTCGAAGACATGTGACATCTACCAACCCACAATGGGCCAGCGTGGTGGATTACGACCCATTCCCTCTCACGGAGGGGAGAGATTTGGAGGTGATTTTAAACGTTGTTAATTACAGGAATTGGCCTTCTGGACCTCAGAAGCGCGCCAGCGACCACTAAACCCACGAGGCAGTGCCCTCCTGAAATTCAGACTAAGTTTAATGGACCTAGATAAGTTTGAGTGCAAAAAAACAAGAAGATTGATTTCCTAATTTAGTATTTGGGTTAATAGGATAGCGTTTGAAGTGATTGCCAAATAGCACGGAATAAAATGCCTGTTATTTTTATGGAAATGGTTTTTGTTAGCCATACTTCAAATGCCTCCCCGCCCCTCTCAAAATACTTATCTGTTTTTAATACACATACATTGCTACCTACTTTGTACTATCGCCAAAATCTATATCTGAACACCGTAAGGACTATTCCTGCTTGCAGCGCATATTATTAGTCGACCTAAAAAGGATCCTCTTTTGTTTTACTTACGGACGCAGCTGTGGTCATCATGTGCACGGGATTTTGTTTTCGAAATGGTCAGAGGTGTTGGCGATACTACCTAATAATCTTGTAAGACGAAGGAGATTAGTCTCCACGGCACAGGGAATCCTAGTGAGCCTCCACACTAGGATTCCCTGTGTCGTGTAGAGTAGTCTCCTAGTGCTCTTTAAATATTGTAACGTTTTTCCTGAACAATGAAAGTTTTTAACATATCTGTATCGCCGGACGATGATGTCGACATTCGGGAAGATGCGCTAAAACAGTGCGTGTACACGATGCATGTGCTCCGAGCTAAAATGTACGTATCCCGAGAAACTGTTGTTTAAAAGGATTATTTAAAAGATTTTATCATGTTTACATAATTATCGATATCCATCACGTCAGCAGAGTTTCGCTAGCTAATTTAATTTGACCCTTATATGAATACATCATCTATTATGATATATTACGCGTTGCGTTTTATTAACTTAATTGTACAAAACGCTTCGTCATTTCGAAAGAGCACTGAGTCATGTCCAGCCATAGCCAGGGGGCCTACTCCGAAGTACAAAGTGCGAATCGGACCGACACATGGCCAAACCGAATATTATTGAAAAATGCGAAAATAGTTCGGATCGGCTCAGTTGGGTCGGGACCATAGTCAATATTCGAAAGAGTGTAGGAGTGTAGGATCGGAACCGACCCAACCAAATAGTAACTTCGTAGCAGGAAACGGCCGAACAGTCGGCCGATACTACTTCGGAGTAGACCCCCAGAGCTGTAGGTTTTGCTGTCATTAGTCTGGTTGCCAAACGTAGTGACTTGGATATTCCCTTTTAAGGAAGATTAGATTGGTTTTACTGTAATACATTTTCTTTGGTTTGAATTTTTATTATACGAATGGGGAGGTAAGGTTAGGTCATGTATCTTCTGCGAAATACATTACCCAATACATTACCTTAATATTTCGCTTTACCATCACCGATTGCATCACTGCTTTACATCAGGCGGGATCGCAGTCAAACACTAGTTTATATAATTAAAAAAAAAAAAGAAATATATGATGTTATTATAGCAGTGATGGCCCATAATGGCCGCGACTTCCGAGTTCTAACTTCTAGTTGGCAGATTCGAACCCAGATAGGCTTATTAATTTGTGTAAATAATTTCATCACCACTGCTTTCAAAACGGTGAAGGAAATCATCGTGAGGAACCGGTATGTCCTAGAACCAAAAAAACAAAGAAATTATGGAATCTACTAACCCGCACTGGGCCAGCGTGGTGTATTACGGATTTACGGCCCTTTCCCTCTCACCGAGTAGAGGTTTACGTTGCAGTTGGAACTAATAGGTTGATTATACTGAATGATTATATTATGTTTAGTGCGCCCACATTTGAAGTTATTTTAAGGGGGCCTCAAAAGGCCACTTTGGCAGAATCATAATAGGATAACAATATGAATCATATTAAAAATCGTAAAATGGTCACAAACTGACAATTCATAATATGATCTGTGTGCAATTCATATCACAATGAAATAACATTTAAGCTGTAGGAATAAAAAATAAAAAAAACCAATTTGATTAATAAAAACTGTAATGAAACTACGGTTTTTATTTTTTTCATGCGGCCATGTTTACATCAAATCTGAAATGAAATTTTACGAAAATTAGAGGAATTGCTAATGATCTGCTGGGAATTCAGGAAATGAATAGCTTTTAGAGGTATTGTTTAAAGTGGCCTTTTTAGGCCCCAAGGTTCCATGCATTATGGGACACGACTGCGGATACGACTTTTACTGTTAAACGGTTATATATCTGACTTCGGACTGGCACTAAGAATTTGTCCTTATAACCCAAAGGTGGAATTTTACATTGGAAAAACTCAATAATCCAACCCGGGGACTAAACTCAGGACATCAGCTTTACTAGACTGTACCAACGAGTTTTGTCCTACAGGAACAATGGTGGGGCATACGCACGGGCGACAGGCGTCGACGACAGAGGCAACTGCACCCAACCCGACTCAAATTCACGAGCGACACGTTGTCGACGGCGACCGTCGACTCGTTTCGGCGGATGTAGTTGCCTCTGTCGTCGACGCGTGTTATTCGTATGTATGAGCATTTAGGCAAAATTATAACATCTTTTAAACAATGTAATTTGTAATACGAATCTTAGAAAAAATATAATATTGCAAGCAGTGCAACCGACGGGAATTCCCTTTGGCAAAAATGGCGAACTTATATAGGGTGTAAAATTCACTCATCCTCCATAGAAAAGGGAGGATCCTCCGACCACCACCGGGTGTTGTGTCTGGTGGGCAACAGCCCGATGATTGATGTTGGGACGTTGTATATACGCTAGTTGGGCGATTAACTTTGCTTGCGCGATGCAGGATTTTGCGTGACGTCGATGTGATGCGTAATTCGTAATGTGATGCGTAAAACAGGAGATTGAGAACGCAAGTGGCAACAAAAAGAAGCTATGGGATGTTATTAAACAGATTAGCGGCTCCAACAGGGCAATAGATCACTCCTCCTGTCTCATCTCAAGCGTCAACCCGGAAAGGAGTATCAACGAGGTCAATAGTTTCTTTGCAAACGTTGGACGCAACCTAGCCGAGCAGATCACTTGTCATTCATTCCCGCCCAGAAACAAGGCTGATAGTCTCGCGGAAACCGCTCCTCTTCATTCCTTGGTCATGCTCCCCTCGGACGAATCTGAGATCCTTCAGCTCGTTCAGGGATTAAGGGATAATTGTGCTGTCGGATTAGACCAGATCCCGGGCCGGCTACTGAAAAGATATGCTCACTTTCTATCCCCCGCTATTACCCACATCTGCAACCTTGCCATATCTACAGGGACATTTCCACAAGCGTTTAAATCAGCACTTTTAAAACCCATACACAAAGGTGGTGACAGGGACTGTGTCAATAGCTTTAGACCCATCTCTATTCTTCCAACGCTCTCAAAGGTTTTGGAGCGCCTAATGAATGACCAGCTGATTAGGTTCCTCGAGGATAACAACCTTCTTTCATCTTCCCAGTTTGGGTTCCGGCGCGGCAAATCTACAAATGACGCGGTACATGAATTGGTTAGCTCGGTCATAACGAGCTTGGATAGGAAGAGGAATTGCTTGACGGTGTTTCTGGACTTGGCAAAAGCCTTCGACACAGTTTCTGTCCCACACTTATTGCGCAAAATGGAAAATATGGGAGTACGGGGTCTTCCCCAAAAATTATTCCAGGACTACCTAGCTAACCGGAAACAGCAAGTTAGAATTGATGGTATGGTGAGTAACGAAGAGCCGGTGGCCTTCGGAGTGCCTCAGGGCAGTATACTTGGACCGACCCTCTTTTTGATCTACATCAACGACCTGTGCCAGCTTCACCTTAATAATGGTCAAATTTTTACATTCGCCGATGACACTGCTCTCTTCTTTAGTAATGATAGCTGGGAAGGGGTCTTTGGTGTGGCACAGGAGGGGCTTGACGGGGTTGTTGCTTGGTTGCGAAATAATGTGTTGACACTCAATGTCACAAAAACCAAATACGTGGCATTTGCACACCGATCGCACGTGCTACCCCCACGGTCACTGTCATTAACGGCTCACACGTGTTGGTCAACCTACCAGCCTTGCGGGTGTCCTCCTCTTCAAAGGGCAGATAACATTAAGTACCTTGGAGTTACACTGGATCAATTCCTCAGCTTCAAACCACATATAGACGTCCTGGTAACGAGATTGCGCAAACTCATTTACATATTTAAAACTCTAAAACATGTAGCCGACCTTCGTACCATCAAGATGGTCTACTATGCCTTGTGTCAGTCGCTTATTGACTACTGCATCATCTCCTGGGGAGGTGCGGCTAAAACGAACTTGATAGAGGCGGAAAGAGCTCAACGTGCCATACTTAAGGTTGCTGCGGGTCTTCCCTTCCGATTCCCTACAGTCGACTTATACAAAAAATGGGATGTACTGTCTATAAGGCAAACTTTCGTTCTGCACACAATCCTCAAAAAACACTCGCAGTTAGCCTACGACCCGGATCTATTAAAAGATAAACGAAGAAAGGGTACTGTGTGCAGTACAAAATTTTTCCGGTTACGTCAGACCCACAGGTTTTTCTGTTACCTAGGGGATTATCTGTATAATGTTATCAACAAGAGTCAAAATATTTATTCACTGCACAAGCTCAGTTGTAAGCAAAAAGTAACTGAATTCTTGAAAACTCATTCCTATGAGGACACAGAAATTGCTCCACTCAATCAAATAACACTTGTATTCAAATAATTACCTACACATCATCCACCATTCACATACGCACCCGCCACCATTCACCCTCACAGTAACCACCATTACCTACACATTCATCTCCATTCAACCTACACATTCACCACCACTCACCTACACACTCACCATACACTCTTTGACTGCTTATGTTGTCTTATTTTTTTTTTTTTTTTTTTTTTTTTTTTTCATCTCATTTATTTATTTTTTGTTTTAAGTGTTTAGTAGAAATATGTGTTACCTACCTGTCTATTTGTATGATGACACAAAGTGGGGCCTGGTGACCTGTAATACAGGTTTTTTTTTCTAAAACCTACTTCAGGCACCAGCTCTCACAATGTGAATTTATGTTGTTCAAACTACTACAAACCATTGTGAGAGAAAATAAATAAACTTATTATTAAACTTATTAATTCGCATGTAGATCCATACTGCCATACAAACTTTTATCCCCTAGTAAATCTCTTTACTAACGATTCTTTTTCTTTGTCCACAGTAAAGTTGCCGGAAGACTCGAACGCGGTATGCGGCGGCCGGTTCACCATCGGTCCGGCGCCGGAGCGGGACTGGGAGATGGTTCCGCCTGACGGGAAGTGGGGCTGGTGCGTTCTCGTAGGTAATCTGCCACCTGTGGCCCCTGTAACCTTAGACTAATGAGGTTTACCTGATGCTGAAGGACTATGTTGAGCTCCTTAAGCTCTGAGCTGAGCTGCATCAATCAACCAACTCAGCCTATCGCAGTCCACTGCTGGACATAGGCATCTCCCGGGCTGCGCCACAACACCCTGTCCTCCGCCTTTCGCATCCAGTCTGTCCCAGCCACCTTCTTAAGGTCGTCCGTCCATCTAGCTGGGGGGCGTCCCACACTACGCTTGCCGATACGGGGTCTCCACTCCAGGACTCGTCTGCTCAACCGGCCATCGGTCCTTCGGCAAACATGGCCAGCCAACTGCTACTTCAGTTTGTTTACTCTACAAGCTACATGATTACTGACAAATGTATGCACTGACAGAACAGCTCCAATCAATCTGTGTGGTTCTTTCCTCAAAAGATAATTTCAGATACCAATCTACATAGTTTTCACATGATCTGACCAAGATTATTGGTCTGGGCGTTAACAGAGTCTGTGACCTCTGAGTTTGTTTCGGCCTTTCTTCTCACAGTAGTCACATAGGAAATGCCGACCTCATCTAGTTTTTAAAATATGATTGACGAATAAAAGTGTTTGTACAAACCTACTTAAAGAAGACATTGTAACATTATGTAGACCGTCCAATGTTACGTAGGATGTGCACGGAAAGGTTTAGTTGCTAGACCATGGATCGCCGTACTTTTAGATCACCTGTTTTTTTTTTTTAAGTCAAATCGAAGAATCTTTATGATTTTTCCGTAATCCGGCTAGAGACAAAGCCCATAGCTTGCAAATTCAGCAATCTGAAGATCATACCTGTCGAGCCTTTGGTAGACTCAAAGAACCAAAAGTCGTTAGAGCAGATGAGTCCATGACACCCTCGTAACTAGACGGACTGTTGAACTGTAAGCAGCGGGCTCGGATGTCGCAACCTGCTTTGGAGAGACCTATGTCCAAAACGGGAATTCAGGAGTGATCATATAATTCAATTCAATCATTTAATACCTTTTCTGTAAACTGCAGTAGGATCTACTTATACAGGGTGGCGCAAAGGTAATGTCATAATTTGAATTGACTGCCATTTTGTTAGAAATGAAAAAAATTCGATTCTGTTTTCATGTAAAGTTTATTTGAAAGTGTGAAATTGATGACATTAATTGGAAAAAATTATATCACTCAAATGGTTACTTCCCGAGTTTCTTACAGCTTGTTGACAAATTTAAATAATAAGTAGATATAAATATAAACGACATAGAATAAGGTTGGTGAAAGCGGATCGCCTTGTTTGACAAAAAAGGAAAGAGGTGTCAAACAAGGCGATCCACTCTCACCTAAGCTGTTTACAAGCGCACTGCAGGAGATGTTTAACATGTTGCCTGATTCGTGGCAGTCACGAAGCATAAAAGTTAGTGGCCACCAGCAAACAAACCTCCGCTTTGCTGATGATATTGTATTATTCTCCACATCACCATCAGAACTTCAAGAAATGCTCCAAGATCTGAGCACAGCAAGTCTTGAGGTTGGACTTTCAATGAACAGATCCAAAACACAGGTCATGACCAACAGCACGAAACGTAGGGTCGAGATAGACGGACATGGTGTTGCAATATGTCGATGAGTATACTTGGGCCAGATAGTGTCTTTCAAGAATAGACAAGACAAAGAAGTCGAACGACGAGTCCAAAATGCTTGGAAGACCTACTGGTCCCTTAAAGAACATATGAAAGGTAAACTTAAAAGGAAATTCATCGACATGTGCATCCTGCCCGTCCTAACCTACGGTGCACAAAGTTGGTCACTTACTGAACAACAGAAGTCCAAACTTAAGATTTTCCAACTAGCAATGGAGCGCAGCATAATAGGTCTCAAGCGCACAGATCCAGTCAGAAACACCACGCTGCGCTCCATAACTCAAGTAGCGGATGTTGGAGAAAAAACAGCCTGGCTGAAGTGGGAAAGGGCCAGACACGTCGCCCGAATGCACCCGGAGAGATGGGCAAAGATCGTCACTCACTGGACGCCTGAAGGAGGACGTCGCCGTCGAGGTAGACCACGGCGAAGGTGGTGTGACGATCTAGCGAGGTTTGCAGGGCCAACATGGCCAGAGATCGCCCAAGACAGGGAG
This sequence comes from Apamea epomidion, assembly GCA_947507525.1. Taxonomy (NCBI): domain Eukaryota; kingdom Metazoa; phylum Arthropoda; class Insecta; order Lepidoptera; family Noctuidae; genus Apamea; species Apamea epomidion. The sequence goes on from OX382255.1 coordinate 5,334,662, forward strand.
GTTTGGAAGGAAAAAGGGGAGGCCTTTGCCCAGCAGCAGGACACAATATAGGCCAACGAAAAAAAATATATATATTTTGTCAAACAAGCAGTAACAATAGTTCCACCTTCATGAGGTGTGTATCGCTCCATGGCTTGTTGACAACTAATTCTCTCTATGTCTATAACATAAATGTCAAAGCACATTTGGCGCCATCAGCAAAAATTAAAGCACATTCACATTATGACATTACTTTTGCGCCACCCGTTATTACATAAAAGCTGGCATTGAACAACATGCTCCCTTTAAACCCAACGAATATATTAAGAGGCTTAGCTCTTACTACCAAGGTTTAAATAGTTTTATTACATTATCCACGTATCCACAGGTGCAACTCTCGTGAACATCCTAATACCCGGAACGATCAAGTCTTTCGGAGTCCTGCTGGTTGAGTTCAACGATGTCTTTCAGTCCAGTGCGTCGGCCTCGTCGGGGATCGTCGCACTTTGTTATTTCTTATATAGTAGTTTGGGTGAGTACTTTCTTTTGTTTAATTGTTAGTAACACCTAGTAGATCAAGTTCTTCTAGCTGAACAGGCAGCTGGGCTGCTGGGGTGTTTGTTGCGCCACTTCTTACCAGCTAAAGCACTAGAAAGTGGTGAAGGGCGGGTGTTTTGGGGGACCGTCTTATGTAATTTTGAAGTTCAAGTCAAATTGCTGATTCTCAGCCTAATTTGAATAAATGACTTTTGATTTTATTTTGTCAATATAATTGCTTTGCCATATCGAATTAGAACATTGATAATAAATAAAACATCAGCGGTATGGTGTTACCCAGTAACTGGCTTGTGGAAGTCAGATAGACAGTCGCTCCATGTAAAAATACTGGTATTCAGCTGCATTCAGTTTGACTGTAAGCCGACCCTAACATAGTTGAGGAAAGGCAGGCAGATGATGACCATTATCAGCCTAAAATGTTCCCACTGCTGGAACACAGGCCTCCTCTCCTGTCAGGAGTGGGCTATAATTCACCACGCGGACCGAGCGGGTTGGTAGATGTCACATGTCTTCGATTTTTTTGTTTCCAGGACACCTTTTCTTCACGATGTTTTCCTTCACTGTTTTGAGAGCAGTGGTGATGAAATAATTTACACAAAGTAAAGCGCCTGTCTGGGTTCGAAACCACAACCTACAAATCGTAAGCCCACCTCTGGGCCACCACTACTCCCCAGCTGCTGAAGATGATGGAGCGAAGTTTAAAATGTGTTTCATCTGTACCTAATTAAAATTCCGTATGATTCCAGGTCCATTATCGTCTATACTGTCAGTAAAATGGTCGTATCGAACGGTGACGCTCATAGGAGGCAGTTTTGCGGCGTTCGGCATGATCTTCAGCAGTTGTGCGTTTTCTATTACCTATTTGTATTTTAGGTGAGTTCTTAGTCGTATCCGTATCTATTTTGCTGTGTGTACATCTATACTAATAATATAACTAAAGAGTTTGTTTGAACGCGCTAATCTCTGGAACTACCACACGGATTTGAGAAATTCTTTTTGCATTTGATAGCCCAATTCTAGAGAAAGGACTATTTAACGTCACCCTAGGAACCTTAGGGACCGATCAAAAAGAAAAAAGTCAGAAAGAACGCTAAGCGAAAAAGAATTAAAGGCGCGGGTGGGCGTTACAAATAAAAAAAAAATGAAAAAAAAAAAAACTGGAAGCATATATTTTTTTTAAAGTTTTGTTTATTTATCTAACTTTGCTTAGCACTTAAACAGGTGACTTATCAGTAAGACTATACCCGTATACCGATTGGTAAATATTGGATTACAAACAAGGGTTTCATACCCGGCTGATCATTTTTGGAAAAAGTAAAATTACTTGGTTTAGTGCGTTTCAAAATTCAACATCATGATTTATTTGATGAATCTGCTGAATTTCTCATAGTTAGCCCTGTCGTCCCATCTCAAACACTTAATTAGTTGGTAAACATTTGATAGCGCCTTAATATCATAGCAGTAAGGGCGGTTTTCGTAGTGCAAAAGCTATGACTTGCTGTTGCCAATAACGTCCAATTTTAAGTGTCATTTGAAGTTTTAATCATTTTCATTTTCTTCTTCCAGCTTCGGCGCGATGGTGGGCACGGGTGCAGGCCTAGCCTTCCCGCCCACCGTGTACATAGTGACGTCGTACTTCGTGCGCCTGCGCGGGCTCGCGAACGGCATCTGTATGTCGGGCAGCGCGTTCGGCAGCATCATACTGCCACCCGTGCTGAGGTACCTGCTGGAGGAGTATGGATACAAGTGAGTTACCGGGCCGTGAATATGGCTCATTCGTAAATTTGGCTCATTGGATAATGTGGCTCTTTGGCCAATGTGGCTCTTTGGTAAATATGGCTCAATGGATAATTTAGCTGATTGCTAAATATGATTCATTGTTCTGTCACTGCTCCGCGTCAAATATTTCTTCCAGATTTTGTCTCTAATTCTTGTGGAATCCGTCTAAAGTATAGGTTCTCTACCTTATTGTACCCACCGCCCACTTTGAGTTTTTTTTTTTCCAGACCCCCATTTTTTTTTAACTGACCATCTATCTCGAATCTGAAACAGCTATTCGCATGGATATATTTAAACGTGTAATATTGTATAGTCGTAAGATAGGATATATAATTTTCTCAGGGTTTTCTACTGCCCCCCTGAAAGTCTCAAACGCCCACGAGGGGGCGTTATTGCCCACGTTGAGAATCTATGGTATAAAGTGGCCCGTGATCGTCCAAACTTGATCTAACACACACTCTCTCTTTCATTCCAGGGGCGCAGTACTAATACTGGGCGGTATAATGTTAAACGTATGGGCCGCTGCGTTGCTCTTCCAGCCCGTAGAAGAACATATGATCAGGAAGTACAAGGAGCCCGAAGAAGATGAGGACGGTCCACAGGTCGGTTGATTACGATGTTTATGGTGAAGTTGGAGAGTTGGAAATGATTTTGGGTAAAGTCGGAGGTGATTTTAGTAAACTCAGAAATGATTTTGGTAAAGTCAGAAATGATTTTTGGTAAAGTTGGAGATGATTTTGGTAAAGTCAGAAATTATTTTGGTAAAGTCAGTAATGATTTTGGTAGAGTCAGAAATGATTTTGGTAATGTCAGAAACGATTTTGGTAAAGTTGGAAATGATTTTGGTAAAGTTGGATAAGGTTTTGGCAAAGAGTCCAGTTCTGTCAACTTTTTTTGTTTTATGGAAGGGTTTTGAAAAGTTCTAAAATGTTGTCCAACTTTGCCAAATGTTATGACAGAGATAATGAAATATGTAGTTGCGGTTATTCTGGAAAACTATACTTGTAAACTATCCAACTTTGTCAACTTTCTGAATGAATTTCCATTTAATGGTTCAACAAATTTTACGTTTATCAGATGTATTTCTTGTGACAACAGCCATATTTTTAGAACCGTATGGCATTTTATTTTTTCTATGGGGCTGAATGCACAGACAGTGACTGTCAAACATTTTATCAGCCCCCCATTTTAACACCATAATTTATTTGTGTTAATTATTATTACTGATATTTTCGCGATTATTACAAATGCGTGCTACATTGGAACTAATCTTGCAACATACTATCAAGTAAAATATGTTTATATACTCCAATTAAATAAACAATTTTGGTATAGAAAATATAAAAGTTTATGATTGACAAAACAAATTATTGATGTCAATTAAATATATGGAAATGACATCTACGTTGCAGTCTTTACTACATTTAATTGAGTATTTTCTTTGTTACACGATTTTTGACAACCTACTCGAGTAAATCAACCGTCAAAATCTATCTCAGTTGTAATTTGTAGACAATAATTTAAATTCAGATTAAATTGAGAATTAGCCTTTGTAGAAGCTGGTGATAACTAGTCTTTAAATAATATTTACAGCGGGGTAATTTTTTTCTGTTCATTTTGACAGTTCAACAACATCCATTGCGTTATTTACGTTGTTGAGCAGACTAATTTTTCGAACAAACGAAGCAATGGATTAACAATAACCTTCAAAATGATTCAGGTTGTGATTGAAAATGTGTTACGCAATTAGGCGTTTGGGAGGCCATAGCTCGGTTAAGCAACCAGCAACCTCACAGGTTGACCTGCGAGAAGCAAATGTGACTAAAAAATCAGGAAATATGAAATGAAATTGTTTATTTTATAAATAGGATATCTTATAAAAGTGATTCACTTTTACAAGTCATATTATTAAAAAAAAACTAGATGAGGTCGGCGTTTCCTATCTGACTACTCTGAGAAGAAAGGCCGAAACAAACTCAGCGGTCACAGTCTCTTTTAAAGTCCAGTCATGATTTTGATCATATACGTGTGTCAAAGATTAGTTCCTAATGCAGCATTAACGGCTGATTTTTCCAACGCCAGATAATTTTATTCCGAGGAATAATTTTGAATTATTGACGGTTCTTCCATACAAAAGCTGTCAGACGTCAATTTTATTCCACGAATAAAAATTATCGGTCGATAGAAAAGTCTGCCCTAAATCAAATTACAATCAAACGATCGCTTTTGTCCGTAATACCCTAATTTTAACCGAAAACACGCGACTATTTGGTATATTTTTAAGAAAACAAAGTGTCTTTTTGAAAATGAAACTTGCTCTCACTGAGCTCGTCATGGTGGCATCCGAGCATAAAGTAAGCAATTCATTTTATTATGTGTTTATATGTGTATATGTTGGTCATAGTTTGTCAACGGGGAAGGGTGAAAGTCTATGGTTTTTTTTTCTTTTTAATATGAGGCTTTTTTTAGAGATAATAGGAGGAGAAGGGAGGTATACATATTATATTTATAATTTTAATAAGTTTTTGCGGCCCTTTATTTATAAAAAAATATTTATTCCTCAATTTTTCACAATAACACCTACCACTGTTTGTCTCTGCATCACCCAAAGGTTGACTGGTAGAAAATGTCTATGACATTAAGTCCGCGTCTGTATATTTGTGTGCTTAGGGGTGATTTTTCAATCATCTGATAACTTTATTTGAGGAATAATTTTGAAATTTTGACAGTTATTTCATACAAAAACTGTCAATCGTCAATTTTATTCCTCGAATAAAAGTATCTGGCGATGGAAAAATCAGCACTTAAAGTATTAAATAAATAAATAATGAAAAAGAAGGGACAACTTACCAAATAAAGTAATTAGGTGGTCTTTAAAAGACGCTTTTAGCGTTAAGACAACTCATTGTGTCAACTTATGTAAAATTTCTGTTTATACAAGGTTAAATTAAGTTCTGCAGACGTGATCGGTATCTAAACACTATTAAGGGTCCATTTTTCCAACGCCAGATAATTTAATCCGTAAGTTTTATTCAAAGAATAAAAATTATCTGTCGATTGATAAATGTGTTTTTTTTTTTTGGGGCCCAACGTCTGCTGTTTTGTTACTTGAAGTACGAGTTGAAAATTTTCTCTGGTTAAGACATTGATGCCTATCACATCTGCAGAGTTCCGCTAGCTAACTTAATTTAACCCTTGTATAAGTAGAAATTTTACATAGGTTGACATAATGGGCGGTCTTATCGCTAAAAGCATCTTTTAAAGACGACGATGTTTTTCTTCGTTCGTTCTTGTAATCATCACGTTTACCAAAAAAAAAAAGGAATTTTTTAACTGATATTTCTCGTATGTGGATTATAAAATAAATAATATTGGGTGTTTGGCATTGAGAGTAAGTCTATAGTTTAAATAAAAACTATATTCCTTATTTTGAAGAGGGTACAATATACACTTAACTGGTGGCAGATATCAAACGTAAAATCTGAGGGAAAAAATCTCTATTTTCATTGATTTATTTTATTATTTATGTACGGTCACCAAAGGAGATAAGTAACCAAGGTTGTCGGATATAGTTGAAGTTTAGTAAGAAACCGATGGATGTTTTCAAATGAAATTTTATTTGATAAATGAACTGTTTGTTTTCTATTAACTAAATTAAATTTTTGGTTTCTTATACTTTTGGTGATCGTACCCACAGTAAAATTGATGCAGATACGACATAGAGTACAAAGGTACTGCTTTTTTTTCTGTGTTTTTTTTCGATTTCGTGTCAGCGTTTGGGGTTTTCAAAAAAAACTTTGAGAAACTATGACCTTGTATATTATGTTCGTAGTATTTTTATTTGTCCGTTTGTAGTCGCTTAGTACTTGCTGTTAGCGAGATTTACTTTATACTAACAAAACTCACAGTTCATGTTCTAATGCTGTCTCGTTTCATCGCTTCCGTGAGAGTGAGAGGAAAGATGGTTTGAGTAAAATTGGGTTGTTTTTATGTGTGGATGTGTGTTAACAACATTATAAATGCCGGGAATATAGAAATATCTTGGCTCCTGGAATACTTCTGGATCCAAAATGAAGACATTTGATTTTCGCCATTTTGGCGCTGATAACAACGTGAGCGTCTGTGGAATTAATATTTTTGATAGCGAGTTTTACAAAATGCGCACTCAGTAAACACAAAATATGCAAAAAAGTCTTATTCCACGATTTAGACCTAAATCATCAGAGACGTACCAAAACAAACCGACGACCATTTGCAACAGTGTGTCAATTTTAGTTCCTGAGACGCTCGGGCGGGGTGCTTTGAATCGGCACAAAAAACAACTATCATTTCGTATAGTATATTTACTTCAGCGTACTTGTTTAGTAGAAGTCAGTGGCTAGTTGGGATAACCACTGACGGCCGCTATGGCTCACGCACAATGGTCCACTTGAAGGACTAACTGTGGAAACCAAACCCTCTAACACAGAACATATCTTGGGTCCTGACTATTCGTAATACTGCAGCCCCAATGCACCAGAATGTGTGCCTCTATAGCAGTGTTTATAATCTCAGATAATTTACATTCCATCGCCACTTAATCAGTTATCTACTTTCGTGTAATGTATTCTAAGTTGATTTTTGAGTGACCATTTGTAACAAAAAGGTCCTGAGGCTATGCGGTGGCCTGTCAATACAGGCCCCTCATGCCCTGCTGATGGTAATAGACTCGTCTGTATTACATGGGGTAGTGGTAACGCCCGAGACTTACGAGTTTAAGTTCGTGGCTTCGAGCCCAAGCAGGCACTTTACTTTGTGTAAATTATTTCATCAGCAATGCTCTTAAAACGGTGAAGGAAAACATCGTGAGGAAACCGGCATGTTCTAGATCTAAAAATTCAAAGACATGTGACATCTACCAACCTGCACTGGGCTCGCGTGGTAGATAACAGCCCACTCCCTCTCACAGAGAGGACTGTGTCTCAGCAGTGGGAACATTATAGGCAGATTATGAATTTTACTCGGTCTTCCTACAGTTAATTTTTGGATATTTATCTCACAGCACAGATGATAAAATCTACTATAGTCTGTTCTAAAAGAATCTCATGAAGGTGTAAACAAATCCTGTTCAGGTTAAATTCTTACGCAGTCACTCACTAATGGGTATTAGTAACACATTCATCTGTATTTAGAAGGTTTCAACTTTATATCTCACCGTTTATTCGATGTTTGAATAACATTCTTAAATTATGATTGAAAAATCATCGTCGATAATTGAGATTACAAAACTTACCTTAATCCCCAAATGAAAAACCTCTATAAGGTGATTTATAGTTAGAATTTCGGGTTTTAGTATTCAAATAATTAAATTAAAGCACTAAATTTTTAAGTGGCACTGTAAATTGGCATCCACGGATACAATTTTAGACCCATTTGTTTACATTTTCATCTGATTTTTTTTGAACAGGCCATAGTAATCTTATCTGTCTCTTGGGTTAAATTGTAAATATTTTACCTATCTTCTGGTAAATCAATAAAATACTAGTTGCACTCCGCGGTTTCACCCGCATAAGGCTCGATCCCGTGTGAATATCGGGATAAAAAGTATCCTGTGTGTTATTCTGATGTATAAGCTATATTACTGTAAAGTTTCATCAAAATCCGTTCAGTACGGTAGTTTTTGCGTGAAAGAGTAACAAACTTCCATCCATCCTCACAAACTTTCGCGTTTATAATATTAGTAGGATATTCGTTTAGAAGTAACGATTTGCTTACGGTACACCGTAGTGTTGCCACAATTAATGTCAAGCCACCGTAACTTCCATCTATGCTTCGCTTTTAAACTCACTAACATTTTCATTAATTCAATAATAATCACTTTCCTTATGTCTCCTGTATAAATATTACTTATGATTGATTATTTTCAACGAATATTAGCGAAGCAACCTTTTAATCCGAAGAAAATTCGGTAATCAGCGTTCTATTGTATTAATGGGCCGCTTATGCCACAGATTCATCGGGCTAATAATAAATGATTTTATTTTGTAAGTAGGTTTGTACAAACACTTTTACACGTCAATTATATTTTAAAACTAGATGAGGTTGGCGTTTCCTATCTGACTAGTCTGAGAAGAAAGGCCGAAACAAACTCAGAGGTCACAGTCTCTTTTAAAGTCCAGACATAATCTTGGTCAGATCATATGAAGACCATGTAGATTGATGTCTGAGATGTTTTTTTGACGAAAGAACCAAACAGTTTGAGAGGACCTGTCCAGTCAGTGCACGCAATTGTCAGAAATCGTGCAGCTCAACACAACACTTAAAGAGCTCGACGATTCGACGAACAATACCAAAGAAAGGACATTTGGGTAGGCCACATTAATTACTCAAACTGCCAGACCATGACAAAAACTAACATAACAGCGAGAAAAATAAAAAATAAAATGACCCACATAGTCTTCACATTCACAAATTCGCTAATTGCGTGACACATTATACCCTGTCCATTAGGTTAACCGTTTTTCGACAGCTGTCTTAGAACGTACATAATCCAGATTACGTAAAGGTTAACTTTAAAATGCGTAATAAAATAAATATATAAACTGCCTTATCTTATTGAATTATCTTATTTATGGCTTCTTACAGACATTATAATACCGTGCGTGTATCAATCAATGTATTGTGTGTTGCTGCAATCACTAGTTCCATCTGTTAAAAAACGGTTTACTTGACAGTGTACATCAGTAACAATGGGTTTCATTTTGACAGTTCAACAACATTCATTGCGCTATTTACGATTTCGAGCAGATTTTTTTTTTCGAATTATGAATCAATGGGTTAGCAATATCCTTTAAAATGGTTCAGATTTTGATTATTAGTGTGTTACGCAATTAGGGTGCTGGAATTTCTAAAAATAATACCTATAAAGACAGTAAATATTTCAGTAGACAACTTGTTCAGTCTCCGAATGGAAAGATCTAACACATTTAGGTATTTTTTTCTTGCACTGTGAGAGTCATTATTTTACTGACAACGTTCAGGGTCCCAATTTAGTATGGCAATTTTTATGCCCTGCGTAACCTTGCCACGTGCACAACACATCAATATCGTGTCTTGTCCTTGTAACGGCAAGGAATCAAAATGTCAAACGTACAACATGTATTTTGACAGTTGAAACCTCGTCAACTTCGCGTTCATTTCGCGCGGTTTCGTTCAGTGTGTCATAGAGAATACGTTAATAGCAGATGTCGTGATTAACTAATAAATTGACGTGTTTCGAAGTAAGGAATCTTTAAGTGATCATAGTGAATTCTGTATTATTCCCCGCGAAATCTTACCACGTGCAAACCACGTCAATATCGTATCTTGTTAACGGCAAGGAATCGGAACGTCAACCGTACGGGCAACATGTATTTTGACAGTTCAAACCACGCCATTTATTTATTGGCCTATCTACAATTGTTACACTGTTTATCCTTAAAATACAAGCAATATATAAGCATAGTGTACAATATGATGCGATAGCCACAGCATGCAAACACAAAATTATAACATCAATAAAATTGTAATAATTGTGCAGAAATAACGCTTACAGCACTAGTGGTAGCTTTAGACAACATGACAAGGAAAAAAAAAAGAATTGTGTCATAGATAAAACGTTAATAGCAGATGTCGTGATTAACTAAGGAATTGACGTGGTTTTGAAGTAAAGAATCGTTAAGTGGTTTTAGTGCATTAGGGCCTTGGCTGAATGAAAATGACAGTTCGAAAAGGAGCGAATCGAAATTATATTATGTAAAATGTCTTTTTTTTTTTCACGGATAATAGGTAAAGTTGTTCACTTCTTATAGTGATTTAAGGTTTGAACATTGAGTTTCGAATTTCCTTCTGCTAAGGTCTGTAGGTACATGCTTTGACGTTGAAATATAGTCATCATGCACAAGTAATTCATACAGGAGTCTTGAACACATACATTCGAGTTTTTTTGTTTCATTTTCAAAAATACGCATTTTAATTATAAAATAACCGTTATCGTGCTAACGCTGTTACAACGTTAAAATAACTGGTTTATAACGAAAGTGATTATACGTTAATAACGTTTTAGATGGTGTTGCCAGAAATCAAAAATATTTTTTGTTTAATGTTTTTTTTTTTTTTTTTGTTATTAATTACTCAAAATGCATGATTTTAATATGTGTTGGGTCTGTGATAACAATGGAATATGGAGACTGACAATAAGAGTATTGCTATCCTTTTCTAACAGACAGAGCGAGAAAGAGATAGAGGATTATAGCTGTTATTAACTGTTTTTTTGCCGTCTAGTTTTGAAGTGTCATTTAGACATTTATGGATATTCTATATTTATTTTATACAGGGTGGCAGGGACATCGACGCGCAAACTGTTACCATGAATTCAGCACATGATTCTAGACTAGCAATTTTTCATCGGTTATGAAAAAGAAATCTGCTGTTTCATAGAAAAGTGTGACACTTACGCTGTCAAAATGTATAGGAATAGCAATATTTTTTTAATAACTGACAAAAAAAATCTACGCTATGGGATCTAGAATCATGTACTGAATCCATGGTAACAGATTGCGCGTTGATGTCCCTGCCATCCTGTATAAATTGTTTAAAGTTCTTCCGTCTCTTTCTAGTTTTATCTGCAGATTTATTCAAGACTAAAATTAAAAAAAATTGGGGGTTTATAACTGACAACACTATTAATTATTCCCTTAATAATAATAATGAGTTCAGAATCTAATGAAATCGCATTTGAGCTTGCGAATGTAAAATAAAAAATATTCACCCCGTAATAATAATGTTTTATACTTAATAGTATTTAACCGTATTTGTATATAATTTTATTTTAAATAAATATGTGTACTGATAATGATGTAACGCATAACGAAATATATGCAATACTTTTCATAATACAAGAGTTAGCCCATTCGTACGGCGTTTTTCGCGCACTGGATTTTCAACGCACTGCTTAGCGCCGACAGTTGAAAATCCAACAGTGTGTTTTTTGACGCGCTGCGAGATTGTTGCGCTCTGTTGGATTTTCAACGCTCGGTTCAAGAGAGTTGAAAATCTAGTGCGCGATATAATCCCGCCGCGATATTTGTACGTACTATCGCTAAAGCCTTTCTCTGACCATTTTGAAAACAAAATCCCGTGCACATGATGACCACAACTGCGTCCGTAAGTAAAACAAAAGAGGATCCGTTTTAGGTCAACTAAAAAGTTTAGTTTAGTTAGTTTAGTTAAAAGTTTTTTATATGCGCTGTAAGCAGGAATAGTCCTTACGGTGGTCAGATATAGATTTTGGCGATAGTACGTGCGGGCGGACGTGCGCTTAGCGGTGCTTAACACACGTTCGGGTCTACACATTCGATTCTGCAGTATTTGTTGAACAACAAAGCCGTCCCGAAGTAATTACTACTTATATTCAGCTTTTAACCGGCTCGTGACGATCGGCAATCTTCGTTAGGCGTCTACCCTCGCTTAATCAAGTTCGGGTTGGCTCGGCATAATTCGAGCTAAGTCGAACGACTTAATCCTGAACATACAGGCTGGCAAGGACATCGACGCGCTAACTGTAACCATGAATTCAGCACATGATTCTAAACGCCCTAGCGTAGAAATTTTTCGTCGGTTAAAAAAAACAACTTTTGTTTCATAGAAAAGTGCACGAGTGTGACCTATGTGGTCAAAATGTACGGAACATCAAAAATTTTTATAGGGGTTATAGGGGCTTGAATAATACGCTAAATTCATGGTAACAGGTGGCGCGACGATGTCCCTGCTACCTTGTATATCTTCATATATCCGACTTTGCTGCTCGGCTGTGCCGAATCATGCCGAGCTAAACATGCATGGGCTCCTAACAAGCATTATTTTAAGTGAACTGAGATTTGTAGCTCAAATCATATTTTATCAGTACCCATATTTATTTAAAATCTCGTCAACCGTACCAATTCAAAGAAAATTACCACGAACAATTACTTTTCAGGACGACATCCTTTTCGAAGAAGAGGAACCAATCGAATCGTTCCAAATGACGCTCACGGCGCCTGAGAAAACCGAAAACGGACACACACCGGACAAAAAACCGTCTCAAACCAACATACAGAGCATGACGTCATCACAGCAACTACGTCACAACCCGTCCAAACGGAAGCTGTCTTACACGCGTCCGATACCAAAATCAACGTACAGTTCATCATCTATTAACTCGGGGGTCTTAAAAAAATTGGGGTCCCAAGAAGGTTTTGGGAGAAAATTAAGTACGGCAACTGCTGGTCCTAAAAGAAATTTCTCGACGTCCAGTTTTGCTCATGTTTCCGCTACACCATTCCATGGCTCTACGCTTTCCGCTTTCGAGCAACCGAACGAGTTCGCTTCACAATTTTCCCTCAGATCCATGTCTGAGAGTGTAGCGGATGCAGCGTATTGCTGTTTCTGCTGCAAAAAGAAGAAGTCTTCAAAAAAACTCGAAGGGAACAAATTCTTTGACTTAACGTTGTTGAAAGATCCAACTTACTTAGTAATTTTGATTTCCAGTAGTACTGTAGCTATATCGTGCACAAATTTTATTATATTACTACCCTCACATGCACAAAACATAGGTTTTGACAAAGCGAGAGGCGCTTACTTACTCAGTACCGTCTCAGCTCTCGACCTGGTAGGACGTATTGGAGGCTCTGCTCTTTGCGATTTGAACTTAATCCCGAAGAGTTTTTACTTCGTAGGAGGGTTGTTATTCTCTGGTATAACGCTAGCCATAATCCCGTTTTTAGAATCGTATGTTGCTATCAGCGTTTTTTGCGCGTTATTTGGACTCGCTTCCGGAGTTAACAATAGTGTTACTACTTTGGTCATGGCAGAGGTATTAGGAGTTGAAAGGCTCATGTCGACTTATGGGATAAGTCTGTTTGTCAATGGTTTGTTGCAGTTAGTCGGCCCGCCAATTTGTGGTCTATGGTTTGAAAGAGATAAAAACTTTTTGAAGATGTTCGTGACTTTCGGAATGATTTTTATTGCTGGGGCTGCTCTGTGGTTGTTGATGCCTTTTATAAATAGGCATAAAAGAGAAAAGGCTAAGAGAGAGGCGGAGAAAAGTCAGAAAGTATAATGGATAATTGGACATGTGGGAAAGATTAGATTCTTAGTCCTGGGGGTATTTTTAGTATGATTTATTAAACAGGTAGGTTTGTATGGTAGTTTAATCTTAGGAAGGTAAGGTGCAAAGGAACAAAACAAATTATTTTAAACAATATCGCGGAGGGATTTTATCGCGCAATGGATTTTAATCTCTCGGTGTTGAGCCGAGCGTTGAGAATCCAACAGAGCGCATTCTAGCGCGTCAAATAAAACACACTCTTGGATTTTCAACTCTCGGCGCTAAGGAGTGGGTTGAAAATTCAGTGCGCGAAAAAGAATTGCCGCGGAAAAAACAGGCTTGTGCAAACCTGGGCTAATTGTAGATATAAGAGTGATAAATATTTCTATTTTGCCCCAAAAATTATTTATCATGATCTTGCACCTCCTCTATAAGCATTGACTATGAGAACAACCTGTATTGTATTCGTGTTGGCTACTTTTTATGTATGCTATAAATGTCTAAGTTTAGGCTATTAATGCAATTTGAATTGACTATTTTATATTACATGAAAATATATTACAAAAACTTTATGCGTTTCTAATGATGCACACTTTTTTAAATAATTGACCCTCTTTTTTAACTTTCTGGTCTTTTCTCAATGTTGGACGTCGTAACTAAACTATTTAGTATTGTTAGGACCCTAAAATAGGAATTATTTGAGCTCCACAAAAAGAGGCGCAATCATTATATTTGAGTGTTCAAGAATATTTTTAGGAGCGCAAAATGGGAATTTTTAGAGGTTTGATTAGATACGTCGTGCTTTACAAAAATAGCCCTTATTTATATAAACATAAAATCTTAAAGGAAAGAATAAAGAGATGGCATATTGATGTAAATATGCTCACGAACCGTATAAGGAAGTGTAAGACAAAAAATGTTCCGTACAAGAAAGAGACGGAGCTATACGACCAGTATAGCGCCATCCCTTTCTCTCATGGCCCAAAAAAGGAAGATTTACAAAGCAAGCTGGCTTAGAATAAGTTATTAAAACCATGGTGCTTAATACGAGGTAGTTTAAAGTTTTAGCCATTTAGCCAAATGTTAATTTCAATTATATTTACAACTTATTACAAAAAAAAAAAAACTCATACACATTCGAGTCTGTTTTCGTATTTTGAACTTTTTAATCCGACTTGAATAAAGTTCTTAATACAAAACTGACAACTACACGTCCTAATAGAAAGCAATCGTCGCTTAGGTATACAGGGTGACAGGGACAGACGCACAGCCTGTTACCATGATTCAGTATATGATTCTTAACACTCCTGCGTTGAAATTTTCGTCCGTTATTAAAGAATAAATACGTCCTAGCGTCCTGCCATTACATCGTGAGGAAACCAGCATGTCCTAGAACCGAAAATTCGAAGACATGTGACATCTACCAACCCGCACTGGGCCCGCGTGGTGGATTACGGCCCACTCCCTCTCACAGAGAGGAGACCTGTGTTCCAGCAATGGAACAGTATAGGCTAATTATGTGTTATGTGTGTCCTGCCATACTGTAGCGTTGTGAGGGTCTTTTTTTTTTTTTTTTTTTTTTTCAGGATGGGAAATCATCAAATGACTCCTCCCGCTCTGGGTGGAGCAGAAGGGAGTGTCAGACTCTTACTGACTAAAACCCACCCGTGTTCCTTCCTTAGCCCTTTACGTACCAGGGCAGCGGTAACCCTTTCGGACGATCCCGCTACCCCGGCAGGCTTCGGCCCTGTCGGGCCCCGTCAACTACGCTGACATCTCTTTGAGGCGCGCGTGGAACACATACACGCCGTCCGGCACGGGCCTGGTCCTGATCGGACGGAGAGCTACCCATTGCTCTCCGCCCGCAGGCCCGCGCCTACGGTGGCCGGGAGTCGTCACGCGGCTCCCGACGCCCGGAGCGTCTCCCTCGGCGGCTGAGGCGTGAGGATCTTTCCCTCGCCCATCCCGCCACCTCCTTCGCTAGCATGACTGCTTCGCAGAAGGAGGTGACCGCCTCCTACTCCCTCTCGCCCCGGACCATGGCTTGCACCAGGGCCGGGCGCGAGAGGTCGCCGCCGCTGCCGATCGCCTCTACGAGGACACGGCGGTGCTCTGCCCAAGCGGGGGTTGTGAGGGTCTTAACGGCAAATAGTCGACTGATAATTAGTAAGTTGTAAGTCACTTCACTAGAATCATGGCACAACACTAATTTCCTAAGAACACTCTGTAATTTTAACAGAGTTAAAAGTTTATCGTATTACCCAGTAACTGGGTTGTGAAGGACAGATAGGCAGTCGCTCCATGTAAAATACTGGTATTCAGCTGCATCCGGTTAGACTGGAAGCCGACCCTAACATAGTTGGGAAAAGGTTAGGCACATGATGACTCTGTCATTTTAACATCCGCTTGCTTAGCTAGCAGAAGTGATTCCCTGATCCTTAAGATACTGGTGCCCCTAATCTAGGGTGAGTTCTTCATTAATTTGGTAATTATACCAGACCCTCGGTACTGGATAACCTACAGCCTTGTGACCTGTCATTGACAACCACGCAAATAGATACATTGGTAGATAGATATTTACAACGGCTATCCATTACAGAGGGTCTGGTATAAGTACCAAATCAATGAGGAACTCACCCTAGATTTTTATACCCGATTTATAACTGACGAACATTTTCTACGGTTGGGGGTTTAAGTTTGCACGTTGATGTTCCTGCCAACCTGTATATGTCACTTGCGTTAAAATTAACAGTAAATAATTTACATAGCAATTATGAATTCTACATTTCATTTACCTTTTTAAATTTTGACGTCTCGTCTTTCTGACTTTGTTGGTAGATATAAGTTTATGGCAATGTTTTAGTGTTGAATTAAAGAAAATTGACTTAATTATGATAAAATTCTCTGAAAATTATGACGGAGATTGATAATAAAATACTTAGCATGTATATACAGGCTGATTTTTTAAAGACCAGCCAAATTTAAGGATGTGGTACAGACCATCAAACTGAACAACTTTCTCCATGGGACCAACATCGTAATCGCGAATAAAAATTCAGCCGTCCCATACATTTAGGTCGAGTAGGTATTGAAGTTTTCTATGCGACAGTTGATAAAATTTTCGCGATTACGCTATTTGTCCCATGGAGAAAGTTGTTCAGTTTGATGGTCTGTACCACATCCTTAAATTTGGCTGGTCTTTAAAAAATCACCCTGTATATTGGCTAAGCATTATTTCTGTGACCACTGGTGGGTCAGTGTTAGCTGCCCCGACTTGTGAGTTGTAGGTCATGAGTTCGAACACAGGCAGGCACTTTACTTTGTGTATTTATGTCATCACCAGTGATAGGAATAGGTAGTGCCTATTTGCCTAAACTTCGAAGAACAGAGACAAGAAACGGAGACTTCCTTAGGACTAAATTTTTCCGGGACATCTGTCCCGAAATTCGGGACAACACTTTTAAATACATTAAAAAAATATTTATGTTAATTGGAATAAGTAATTCGTCTATATTTACCTAAAGTTTGCGACTAGACATAACATTTGTAATTTATAACTCCATAATAATAACTTATCCTCTATGGGCTCTAAAGGAAAAATAAAACACATAGAATACTGTTGTAACAAATATATGTATTTTATATTATTTTTTAAATATGACGTAATTGGAAGCATGAAACAAAATGTACGTACGGAAAAAATTAACGTAAAAAATTTAGTCCTAAGGAAGTCTCCGTTTCTTGTCTCTGTTCTTCGAAGTTTAGGCAAATAGGCACTACCTATTCCTATCACTGGTCATCACCACTGCTCTCAAAACGGTGAAGGAAAACATCGTGAGGAAACATGTCCTAGAACCTAAAAGTTGGAAGACATGTAACATTCACCAACCCGCACTGGGCCCGCGTGGTAGATTACGGCCCACTCCCTCTCACAGAGAGGAGGCCTGTGTCCCAGCAGTGGGAACATTATAGGCTGATTATGTACTGTTGCACATCTGTCAAACTACAAGTGCAAGATAGAGACGGGAACATTTCTTAGCAAAAGCTCGTGCTAAGTAATTTTTATCAATCTGGTACAGTATTTTTATCTCACAAAGCGACGCGCGCTTTCCTTGTGTTTACAATTGTATAAACACGCTGTGAATGTGTGCGCACGAGATCTCTGTACCGTCCGAGACAATGGCAAAGTCGGAAGTGTGTGTGTGTGTGTGTGTGCTGACGCTACTCGTCTGTCTTCACAGCGTGTTTGTACTCTTGGTTACCACAAGTATAGCGCGCGTCGCTTCGTGAGATAAAATACTGTATTGTTTGTTTTGTCTCGATGACAAACATCTGTTATGACAGCGCTTGTCAGAAAGAATTGGTGATCACAGAATTCGATATTGAAGCAATATTTAAAATGACAACTACACAATTTATTTTATTAAAAGAAACTTTAATTAAGAAAAAAGAAATGAAATGAAATGAAATGAATGATATTAAGAAAAATAACTATTCTTATGCAATTATGTAAACGAAGGAAAATATTATGAATTTATAGAAATAAATTACATATGTAAATTATACAGGTTGTAATAAAACTGTTTTTATTTTTTACATCCTGTATGTTTAGGGTTCGGTAGTCCGTACCAAAAATGCACAAAATAAATTCTAAAGCTGATATATAATTTAGTTTAAAATATATGCTTGTCGACAGTATACAATGTGCTTTGTCAATCTAAATTCGACATTATTTTCATCAATGTTAGAGCTGACATTTGTATGAATAACCAAACATGCACATAAACTATGAACCAAGATATCTTTAGTTTAAATTAATAGTTTTGTGTACTGCTTGTACAACAGTATAAAATGTGTTTTGTCAATCTAAACTCGACTTTATTTTTATGCTATGCTCCATTCGGAATAAGATTAGACAAACAAACCGTTTTTACAGTCCCTTCAACCGATTTTAACTTCTATTCCGTAGGGATAAGGATGGCATTAAAAGCAAAAAAGTGATTACAATACCAACTATTTCATCAACTGTCATTTGTCTTGCCACCAACGCAATAGAAGTCAAAATCGGTTTAACGGACTGTAAAAAAGGTTCGTTTAAATGTAATCTTATTCCGAATGAGGTACAGTTAGAGTTGACATTTGTTTGAATTGCAATAATGTACTAAATAATTCCACTTTATTTATCTCTACGCACAAATCACAATTATACATATTTTCTTTTTTAATTTTTACACTTAATATTTTTTTAATGTGGTCTGGTGGTCGCAAGCGCTACTGCTGACCATGAGGTCCTGGTGTGGTGGAGGTGGCGCCTCAAAGAGATGCCATCACTAAGTGACGGGGTCCGCCAGGGCCGATGCCTGCCAGGGTCGCGAGTTGTTCGAAAGAATTACCGTGGCCCCCTGGCACAGGCAACTGAAGGAACACGGGTGGGTTTTAGTCAGTAAAAGTCTGACACGCCCTCCCGCTCCGGCCAGAGCAGGAGAAAAAAAAAGTCCTGGTGTCGATTTCCGGGTCGAGCAAAATGCTGTTGAGGTTTTCCATCTGGAATTTCTCAGAGCCAGGTGTCTAGATTTGTGTCCGGTTGATGGCAACAGGCTCGCCCCCATTTACATGGGACTTAAACATACCTGGCGAAATGTGGGTGTTACTATAGGTACAACTCTGCCTAACCCTGCGGGGATTACAAGCGTGAAGTTATGTTATATTTATAATATTTGACAATTCCAAACGAATTTACTTACCTTTTTAGTCCGAATTAAAAAGCATTTTCAATTTTATTAATTTTAATTCTATAATATGTATTTTTAATTAAATATTGTCTATACGGCATGTCCTTCGAAGACATGTGACATCTACCAACCCGCACTGGGCCCGCGTGGTGGACGGTCCACTCCCTCTCACAGAGAGGAGGCCTGTGTCCCAGCATTGGGAACATTTTAGGGTGATTACGCCTATTGTCTATTCCAATGGTAGCTTTTACAATGCATGTACGCGGTCATATGGAGGTGGGATTTTATCGCGCACTAGATTTTCAATTCTCGTTCTAAAGCGGAGCATTGAGAATCAAGCAGGGCGCATCCCAGCGTGTCAAAACACACTGTTGGATTTTCAACTCTCGGCGCTAAGGAGTGAGTTGAAAATCAAGCGCCCGATCAAACCTGGCACCCAAAGCGCCTGCCATCTCATCTCTTCACCACCCTTGGTTGACTGGTAGAGAATGCCTAAGGCATGAAGTCCGCCTTTGTACCTTTTTGTGCGAAAAGTTTTAATAAATAAATAAACAACCTCTCACCTCTTTTAGAAAAGGGTCTGAAGGTCCGTGGCATACCTATTGTCCACCATATTGTTTTTTTTTTTTTTTTCAAAATTTCGGCCATGCATGAGACCAATATAAATCGATAGCTGACATTAATGAAAACGGTAAACATAATAAGACCAAAGCCTGTAAAGTGTAACGTTTCCGAGATAATAACGTTCAAAGTTGATCACGTGACATCCATATTTTTTGTACTTACGTCTCGTTGCATAGATGTTGGAAATAATCACTCTGAATGTTAGACTACATATATCGGATTCAAGCGTGGCCGCCATTTTGAAAAAAATATCAAAATGGCGGACAGTAGGTATACCAGGCTCCCTATAAATATCTTCGATCCCCTTATGTCTTGGTAGAGCGTCGACTCTGTCATTCATACATATGGAATAGAATCAAATGAATTGACTTGTATATTTTATAAATTAACCTAAGTTTCTTTATATATTTTTTTAAATTTAAAAGGATGTTATTTTTCCCTTATTATTATTATATTATTTATTAGTTAAAATGAACAAAAGTTACCTTAAGAGGCTTTGAAAATTATTAATTTAATATTTTTTTTATTTTTAACCTAGGTTTTATTTATTTTAATTTGGCACTTTGTTTTTGCTGTACTTATAGTAATATTTTTTATCCGAATATGTTGATGTTCTCAAAACGGTGAAGGAAAACATCGTGAGAAAACCGGCATGTCCTAGAACCAAAAAATCGAAGACATGTGACATCTACCAAACCGCACTGGGCCCGCGTGGTGGATTACGGTCCACTCCCTCTCACGGAGGGGAGACCTGTGTCCCAGCAGTGGGAACGTTATAGGCTGATTATGCTATGTTGGGTTTAGTGTTTAAAAGGCTTGTCTATTTTTTAAAGCAAGCAATATTGTTAAGAGATGCGAAAAATTGTACTTGAAAGGGCAGGAGTAGGAAACAAAATGTTCAGCCAATAAAAATTTTATATGCCTGTTCTTAGGGGCTGTTCATTTATTCCGTAGGACAGTTTTAACCACTTTCTGACCCCCCCTCCCCCTACGTAGTAATAAATAAGAGTTGGATGAAACCCCTGCCCCCCTTTTTAACCGAGTTCAAAAAAGGAGTTCTCAATTAGACTGTTTTTTTATGTTTGTTACCTCAGAACTCTGTTATTTATAAGCCGATTTGCAAAATTATTTTTTTATTTGTAAGGATATACTTTCAGATTGGTCGCATAGAACTTTCATCAAAAACGGTTCAGTAGTTTGGTTTTTAAACCAAATTTACTGGTAAAAATTACAACTTAAAATTGAAAAATAAAAGCTTTTTTGTAAAAAAAAAAAAACAACTGACTTCCAAAAAATACACTACAAAGTGAAAAATAACTTTAATTTCGGAAGTCGGTGGCAAACAACGAAAATGTGAACCCAACGACACCCCATCACCAACATTGCAAAGACAAAGTAGCAAAAAATGAAAAACTTATAGTTTTTGCTTACTTTTGTGATCTTACGTAAGAACAGTCTGGACCCCCCACCGCCACGTAAGAAAAAATAAGACTTGTTTGGACCCCCTCCCGCCTGCCCCTGCCTGGAGGCTACGAGTTTACTTAAGGCAAGTAGTCACGACCTCTCAAGGTCAACTACGAGATGGCATATATAAAATCAAAAAAAAAAACCCTACCCTCTCAAATCGTCTTACGTAGTAAATGAACAGCCCCTTATGATAATATTAAATTACATAAATTCTTTAGAATACACTCCCGCACCCTAATTGCGTAATACACTATCAATCGTAATCTGAATCATTTAAAAAGATATTGCTGATCCATTGCTTATTGTATTATGTAAATGGTACACCACAGACTACCTACAGTATTTGTCTCTCCTTCCCATTTTTAATTCATCGAAAGGTTGTGTTTAAAATATCGCTCTCAGCGATAAGACCGCCCATTGTGTCGTCTTTTTTTTTTGTCTGTAATTTATATGGTGTACATAATGAAGAATATTCTATTCTTCATAATATGTTCGAAGAATTTGTCTGTTCAACAACGAACAGACGCCAGCAGGTCAAACTACCGGAAACTGTAAAATTTTCCAATCAACCTTGACCTTAATGCTTTAGCGATAAAGTTGAAAATCTATTAAAGAAATTTGACAGATTGTTGTAGCTTGATGGGCTGGCGTCTGATCATAATTCAATTAATGTTGTTGAACTGTCAAAATTATAGCTGTTGCTACTGTTAAGCGCAGGTCACACCGCCAGCTGGCGGGCGGGCGGGCGAGCCGAGCGAGGCATCGTTTCACATCTTTTCATACTTTGGTAGCTTATCTCTGTAGTTCGCGGTGTGAACCCAAGTATGAAAAGATGTGAAACGATGCCTCGCTCGGCTCGCCCGCCCGCCCGCCAGCTGGCGGTGTGGCCTGCGCTTAAGTGTGTTACGGAATTACCCCGCTGGAGTGTATATTTCATTTATTGATAATTTAACGTTTGATTAAAAAAAATGAAAAACACGAAAACTGTACTTCCCATTGATAACTTCTTGCCAAATATTTTTTTTTTTTTTTTTTCTTTAATCTTTTGCTAAAATTAATTAGTATTTACCTACCTAAGTATTTCGAAATTGCTTAAAAAATAATTTTAATTAATTCATTCCTTATTATTACCTATATTCATTCCCTTATTTTTCCAATTATTTTAATTGTTATTTCCAAATAAATATAAATGAATTTTCTTACAATAAACCTAGTTTTTATACTTACTGTTAAATGTTAATTTTCTAACGTAGGCAAATATTAGTTGGTAAGTAACTAAATGTATTTTTAAAATAAATTATGTATTTTTTGTAAAACAGTGTTTAATTTTAACAAAAAACCGTTCAAGTCTTTCTTCATCTTATGCTACGGTTTCCTAGAAGAGCGATGACCGCCACATAGCGTCCGCAATTTACTGTTGAATGACGTCACTACAAAGTTATTTATGAAAGTAAGTTGGTGTGTTTCCTAGAGAGCGTTTTTTGACACCGTTAAGTCAAACCCCGCTGTCGTCATTTTCTTGACAGCCGTGTCTGCGGCCGTAATGTGGCGACCACCGCCCTTCTAGAAAACCGTAGGATTATTGCCAAGGAAAGTTCTTCTAAAAAATTTCAGAACTTTCTCCACTATTTCAACAGTTTGTTGAATACTTTTTTTAACGCGATGATTTTTTAACGCGCATTGGATTTTCAACTGTCCGTGTTGAACCGAGCAATCAGAATCCAACACAGTACAGTCACGAGCACCAATATGTCAACACTTGGCAACTTTCAATTGCGATTTTTTCGTGAAATAACGAATGCATCGTTGATATACGACACATTACATAAACCTATGGGTTTGAAAATACTATCACTTCGTAGCAACATAAAATTTCATTTAAAAATAAAGGAGTAAATTGCTTTTGAATAGATCCAAGCACAAAGCTCGTGACAGTACATCCCAGCGAGACAAAAAAAACACTCCATTGGATTTTCAACTCTAGGTGTTAAGCCGATCATTAAGAACCCAACAGCCTTAGGTGGCTACCCCTTTTGATTTATCTTAAGACAAGAGTTCACAATATCACTATAATGACACTACAATCACTACAAATCATTTGTTAACTCATTATTTCAAAATTCTGATATATTTTATAAGAATATGAATATATTTATTTGCTTTATAACATATACACCATGTTTGGTTCTTGGTTCAATATACATAAACATCGACCAGATGTTCAGTTCAGACCCTGTAAATAAGCATTTTTCATTATGGACACATTAATGAATTTTAATTTTTGTATTTTTCATACAAACTAAATACCTTGACGTAAATCACCCGATATGCATGCCTCTTTATCTCTTTATTCGAAACATTTGATAGATTTATCATTTTAATTGCACTAAGCGGCAACATAGGCTAAATTAAGAACCTTTCTTACTGCATAGCTCAATTAAATTTCATTAAATGAAATCACAAATATCTTTGTAACGAAGCCTTTTTAAATACTACTTCCTTTGTTAGATATGATTTGTAAAAGCTATAGAAGCGTTTGCCAAAGTTTAGTTAAAGTTAAAGTTTAGTGAAGAACACGGTGTATATAAAGATTTAGATCGCTATATTTGCTCTCAACGTACTAAGTCGCGCGAAACATGTCCATACTGAGAAGAGTGAGTTCACACAATAATAATGGCGTTTCCATGACAACCAAGTCAAGTCACTGCGTCATTGTGTGCCAAAACAAAACAGACACGCGACCTTTTGACGCGGCAGGGCGAAACTACGATTTAAATCTTTGATATTGTACTCAACTTTATCGTAATTTGGAAATATACCAAAAAAAAAAAAAAAACAAAAGTCATTTATTCAAACTAGGCTGAGAATCAACACATTTCGAATGTCAAAATTACACAAGACAGGCAATCAAAACGCCCGCACTTCACCACTTCCTAGTGCTTTCGCTGGGGAGAAGAAGTGGTGCAACAAACTCCCCAGCAGCACAGCTGTCACTGAAAAACACTACAACACCATACAATATGATCTCAAAAAATAATAATAACAAAATAAAACATTTTTCATTACAGCTGGAACCTTTCATCGAAGAGGACGGTGAACTAGAAGATTCCGACCACCCTAAATTAATGTTCACTCCGGAAGAACCCACACCGACGCCAGACAAACACCCGAACGGTTCACCCCCTATCTTCCAAAACCAGTCAAACGTCAACTTAGACGAAAACTCGAAACCGGAGTTCGCAAGATCAGCTAGTGCGGTCCAAGTCGCATCGAAGGACGGAGACCGAGACCGCAACCGGAAATCGACACCGGTATCGTCACGACATGGTCTCCAACACATATCAAGTAAAAATCATTTGCCTAGCAACCCTTCGCTGTTAGGATCTGTTCCGGAAGGCAGAAGCAGTAGGGTGAACTCTCAGGAAGCGTTCGGTAAGAAATTAGGGGTTCCTAAGACACCAAAACGTAGTCCTTCAACGTCCAGTTTTCAGTACATGTCTACTCCTTTCCATGGTTCGACGCTGTCTGCATTTGAGAAGCCAAGCGAGTTTGCTTCTCAATTCAGCCTGAAATCTGTAACAGACAGCCTGGCTCCCATTTCCTACTGTTGCGGTTGCAAAAAACGCGCAAAGGAAGACGACTCTAAAAAGGAACCAAGCAAATATTTTGACGTAAATCTATTAAAAGATCCAATTTATTTAGTAATATTAATTTCGAACTGCACTTGTGCGATATCGTATACGAACTTCATTATTCTAGTCCCATCGTACGCAAAAGAACTAGGCTTCGATAAATCCTTAGGAGCGTATCTTTTATCGATAATTTCCGCACTAGATTTAGTCGGCAGAATCGGGGGTTCCGCACTATCAGACGTAGTAGTAACACCAAAGCGTTATTTCTTTATTTTCGGTCTTTTGTTATCTGGTATTAGTCTCTCGATGATACCACTGGTGTCGAGTTATTCGGCGATTTCAGCGTTTTGTTCGATTTTCGGTCTCGCCTCTGGTATTAACGTGGGTGTCACAGCACTAGTTATGACAGAAATGTTAGGTACTGAAAGACTGATGTCTTCTTACGGTATTAGTCTATTCGTGAATGGTATACTACAGTTAATCGGACCCCCTATATGTGGATTTTGGTTCGAGTATACGAAATCGTATAAGTCTTTATTTGTGACGCTAGGGTTTATTCTAATATTCGGAGCTGCGTTATGGGGATTCGTTCCTATCATACATAGGAGGAGAAGATTAGCGCAAAAGAAGTTAGACAACGCTATTGTGAAAGCGTAGTATAGAGCGAGGTTGTGTGTTTGCGTCGGTAATTCTTTTTGTTTTAACTCTGACAAAAAACTTGTTTCGAATTTTGGTAGACAAATCTCAACTTTATAACCGTATAAAAAATGTTGATTTTAGAATGACTAGTACTGTTGAAAATGTCATTTAATAAAGTTGTACCGCAAATTGGACTTTATGTGTGGGTGTTAGAGTTAGTTTTCTAAAAACACATCTTTGACAGCTAAGTTGAGAACACAGGATAGAACCAATTGTGGTTAAAAAGGTCTTATTAAAAGAGTTATCGACACAAACAGTAGAGGGCGGTCCTGTCACTTTAAAAAAGGTATATGTTTCAAAATGTCCAATGTGTCTTAGCAGGTCTAAATAGCGCTATTTAAGAAATAAATAGTGGTCCTATCGTAAATCTGATAAGAAAACATATTTTCTGAAAAGTTACAAATACTTATAGATTTTCGTTTGTCCGAAAACTTAAAGTTAATCCGGCAAATCGAAAACACTTACGATGTTTCGTCGAATGACAAAATAAGTCGAAAAATTTAATTTGTTTCAGAAAAAATGTTATACAGACGCCAGGACATCAGGCTACACGAAACTGACAAATTTTCCCAATCAACTTTGAACCTTATGCTTTACGATAAAGTTGAAAATCTACTAAAGAAATTTGACAGATTGTAGTAGCTCGATGTGCTGGCGTCTCTACATTCTTCAACACACTTGAAAAAGAGGTTCTGTATTTGAACCGTTTGAATGTCCACGATTTTGTTCCAGAGTCAACTTTTCAGTCTTTTTTTTTCCTCTCAGTATATTACTTATACTTACATATTATGAAATCAGTATATTTAAATAAAATCCCTCTTTTTCGCTCTCAGCTAAGATATATCGGACATAAATATTAGACATACGATCATGCGCCCGTATACCGAGATAATATAATTATGGGTATATTGTTATAATCATAGAAAATATTAATAATATGGCTGGTTACTTCCAAATAGTTTTTAAATCATTATTTTATAAGTCAAAAGTTCCCTTATATAAGCGTCAGCTGGACATAATGCAGGATAAAGGCTTGGCCCATAAGCGTCCCAGCTGGACATAATGCCGGATAAAGGTTTGGCCTATAAGCGTCCCAGCTGGACATAATGCCGGATAAAGACTAGGCCCATAAGCGTCCCCAGCTAGACATAATGCCGGATAAAGGTTTGGCCTATAAGCGGCCCCAGCTGGACATGATGCTGGATATAGGCTTCGCCCAAAAGCATCCCCTTTGGGGTATAGTGCCGGAGTAAGGCTTTGCCTATAAGCGTCCCCTGCTGGACATAATGGCGGATATAGGGTTCGCCTATAAGCGTCCCCAGCTGGACATAATGTCGGATATAGGCTTTGCCCATAAGCGTCCCCTACTGGACATAATGCCGGATACAGGCTTCGCTTATAAGCGTTTCCTGCTGGACATAGGCCCCACCCAATAACCGGTCATAGGGGATATCCTAATATCGGGAACTAAAGAAAACGTTATATAAAATGTACCAGTTAGAGTTTTAAGTTCATTCTTAAATATAATTTACAAAATTTATGAAATAAAATTATATTATACTCTATAGTAATATTTTAAAAACATACGTTTTATAATTTGTATTTTATAGCATAATCCCAGTATTATGTATTATACAAATTTATATAAGTATTATTATTAGTTGTTCTGGAGTGGCGACCGTGTACCGGAAGACGTAGCGTTGCGAAGGTATCCCTCAAGGTGGACCGACGACCTTGTGAAGGCCGCTGGAACCCGTTGGATGCGAGAAGCACAGAAACGGTCGAGGAGGAGGTGCTTGGGGGAGGCCTATGTCCAGCAGTGGACGTCTTTCGGCTGAAATGTGTAGTGGACGGCTTTCCAGTCTAATCGTATACAGCTGAATACCAATATTTTACATGGAGCTACTGCCTATCTGACCTCCACAACCCAGTTACTTTAATTTTTTTTATCAGCCGTTAATGTCCCACTGCTGGGCAAAGGCCTCCCTACTCTCCTTCCACCTCTCTCTGTCCAGAGCTGCCAAGGACCAATCTTTATAAATAATAAATAATTGCCCATTGATCGTCTGACATGCGGCAGATGTGTCCAGCCCTTAGCCATTTAAGCGTGGCAGCTTTCCGTGTGACATCAGTTATTTTATTGATGGAACGGACTGTTGTATTTTAACCCGGTCCACAAGTTTAATACCCAGAATACTCCGTTCCATAGCTCTCTGGCAAACCTCGAGGGTGGACCTCTGCTGAATAGGCTATTTTCCTAAAAAAATCTAATTAGTCCGTCAGTTAGATTATCAAAAAATATTGAACCCGTATTTTTTCTTTTGTCAATTATATAAAAAATTATGAAGATATCGCCCGTTAAAGTTCCGCATGACGTCACGTGCTTGCGACACTTTTGCAAGCAAGTGACGTCACGACCTTATCTTTGTCATTTTTTGTTTGATTGACAAAAGAAAAAATACGTGTCCATTAGTTCGATAATCTAACTGACGGACTAAATATAATTATTATTTTTTTACCCAGGCAACTACCCTATTGTCAAACACCATGTTTGAGAACCTATAGGTGAGGATGGGAAGAATACACATGTCAATGAGTCTTCTCTTGAGGGATAGAGGAAGATCGCCCTTCTTTAGATCGTTCATGGCCTAATAGCTCTTCCAGGCATTTTCGGTGCGTCTTGCAACTTCTTACTAAATATAAATATTGGATGAATAATAAATTTTATAATCAGTGAAATCAATAATAAAAATTTATTCATAATTTAAAATTATATGAATACAATTTTAAATTTTAACGAAAATTATTTGAATCGAATTTTCAATCACTTGACATTTTTGAAAATTTATATATTATCTTTATATCGTAACATCGCACCTGTATTTCGTGAAGGAATAGGCAGGGGTGTCTTACACCCACGTTTCGCCAGTCATGTTAATAGTCTTATGAAATACGGGACGAGTCTGTTACGTACGTAATATCAAAATAATTTATTGAACAATATAATTCTTATATTTTTTTACTCCTTATGTTAAATGTCATTAACGCTTTATCACAGTCACAATTGCAATAGCTTTCATTTTCACATTAAAACTATCTTTATTTTCTGATGATTTGCATTGTTAACGAAAAAAACTCGATATATCGATAATTATTATTAATCCCAGAAAAGAATCGATAATTGTCTAATTGTTTCATTAACTTTCGATTCATGTTATGTCACATCTCTAAACTAATAGGTAATCGGAAAATGACAATGCAAATCATCATTTAATAAAGAAATTATTTCCTAATTAATAAGTAATTTTTATTTTTTAAATTAAATATCTATTTATAATAGTCAAACCCCCGATTTCTGTATCAGTTACAATTCGGCTGATGGACATAGCCTCTCCGAACTTTCGTGTATGTGCTACAATCTCTTCAAAACGTCACGGCAGCGTGCGGTGACGTCACGACGGATGTCCGATACGCCACCGCCGGCCACCGGTTGCCAAAACTTTCGTTGCCGCCGTCGCACCTGGCGGTCGCGGGCGGCGTGCGAGCGAGACCGAGCCCATGTATTTACGAACACAGCATTCGGCCGTCGTCGGTCGCGGTCGGCATATGGTCAGATAGGAACTGTATTATATTGCGTAGCCTTTTGCGCAAAGTTCGGACCCACCATAAGTCATCGGCTGTATTGCATGTCCCAGTTAACCGTCGCAGTCTCAAACGTATTTATTTTTAGCTAAATATACATCGAAAATAGTTTTAGTAGCAATATTACATAAAGTTTAAATCACACAACAAACTCCGCACAGTTGGGACTCAGGCCTCCTCTCTGCGAGAGGGGGTGAGCCGTAATCCACCACGCGGGCCCAGTGCAGGTTGGTAGATGTCCATGTCTTCGAATTTTTGGATCTAAGTCATGCCGGTTTCCTCACGGTGTTTTCCTTCACCGTTTTGAGAGCAGTGGTGATGAAATTAATTACACAAAGTAAAACGCCTGCTTGGGGTCGAACCCACGACCCGTATACCGCTAAGTGTAAGTGCCGATACCGCTAATCCACCACTGCTCTTTTATTTTGTTCGTCATTAATATATATTTTTTTAATTTGAGCCCTGAAGTTTCTTGCCCTAAGTTTTCACGGCATCTGTAACCTTTTTAAAGGTCAAACAATCTCAACTATGTTGGGGTCGGCTTTCAGTGTAACCGGATGCAGCTGAATACCAGTATTTTTCATGGAGCGACTGCCTATCTGGCATCCACAACCCAGCTACTGGGTAACACGATACCCCTTGGTGAGACTGGTTGTGAGTCTTCGGGCTTCTGAAGACCTGTAACGGCTGTCAAAGATCTAAAACAAATCACAGCCGGGACCAACGGCGTAACGTGCTTTCCGAGGCACGGAGGGGTCTCGATATGTATTGGATGGTCACCCATCCACGACCCGACCGCGACAAGCGTAGCTTAACCTTCGATTGAACAGTGCGGCTAATAACCTCCGCTGTGGCTGCGGCTAATAGCTTTAGCCTCGAACCCCTCGAAAATAGGTATGAGATCTTTACAAAAGTCTTATACCAAATTTTTATGCAAATAGTATTAAATGAATACATATACATTTTTTAAACCATGATTTTAAAATCAAAGAGTCTCATTGTCTACCTCTTTTCAGTTTGAAACCTTATTTATTATAAGTATTTTTTTCTTGACCGTCATACAATTTAACACCACTTCCCAAGTATAAAAGAATTTTTAGATGAACATTTGTTGGTAATATCTTAATTTTCCACCTCTATGGGAAGCAAAAAGTAAATTGGATACTCCTCATCACCATAATCTAACTAGCGTTCTCCCAACCATGTCAGCCATGACGGATGTCAGGTCCGGGAACCTGTCAAAACAGAATGATGAACGAATGAATGAAACGAATGATAAACGTCATCATATTAATTGTCGAAATGGAAGACTCTGGTCAAGGTGGCGCCAATTGGTAGTGTGAATTTTCATGGAAACCCTCATTTTTGTTGTCGTTGTAGTAATTTAGTCAATTGCCTTTCCTCGCTAAGCAATCAACCTATCTAGGGAACAATTTAATACCTTATCTGTCACAACCGTAGGTCTCAGCGTCTGCGTCTTTGTGTCAAATTGTAACTAAAAATTGTATTTCAATCGTATTTTTTATAAGAGACATAGTTTTAAAATGTTGAAATGTGCAACTTTTTAAATAATATCCCAATTCCCAACCAACTCGCGATTTCCTTCCGTTTACACTTACAATCGCTTTTAAGTGACAGTTCAAAACAATTGAATGATTTGGACATTCACTTGCACTGTCAAATGAAAGCGATTGCGATTTCAGTTTGTCACGCGTGAGGATGATTTGGTTGAATATTTGAGTTTATTTTGGGATTTCCATTTGTCATAGCAAACCAGTAATCTATGTATAGATTCCTGGGCATGTAGCCATATTTATCAACATTTTAAAACTATTTATGTAAGTAATATATTATTAAGGGTCGGGTGTACTATAGTTGTGATATATAGAATTTGAGGACCTCATTAAATAGTTTTTATACTAACTTAAGTTTTTATTAATATTTAATTTTTAGAGCCCCGTTAAACGTGCACTATAGCAATATTTATGCCTTACTTAAACATACTTGCAAAAAAATATGTGTTGAAATAAAAAGATATGAGAAATGATATCAGCTCCCTGACTCCTAAATCTAACCACCCAGCAATATTTTGTCTAGAGGTCTATGCTTTTTTAAATGGTCTTGAATTCAAATTCAGAACAATGATAACTCTAAAATGATGGCCAGTATGTTACCTTCAAAAATGAATAAAACCTTTTTGTTTGAGTCATCCTTATTTTGATTTTTGTATCTAAGATGGTGGCATTAAGTATGTGAGTCTGGGAGTTTAATATGGAGCTTGTGAAATATGTAATCCGCATTGCAATACAAAACTAATGCAAATGTTGCGCATTTCATTTGTAAATCAGAAAATATTGTACATAATATGTATACTGCGAACTTGCAACACCACACTGTTAAAGTCATCTCAACTTTTTTGTAAATATTTTTACAGCTGGATATTGGATAATTACCTATTGGTTTACTAAACACTAAGAGATTTAATCAAATCGAATCGAATTATGTTAATTTGGCAATTATTCGAATCAGATTTGATTCGATTTCATAACTCGAAAGATGACAGGAGTAAGTTCGCCGATTTAAATTTACAGGGAATTCAAAAATAAAATCCAATTTTTTGTATCATTCATGAAATGATTTTCGTATCGATGCAGAAGAAAGACGTAATTTTAAATAATAGAAATACTAGATATATATTGTACAAATTTAATTTGCATTTGCATTCAATGCTTACAAACGGTTTACCATCCCTCATTACTGTTTATTTATTTTCTTTTTTAGTGGAGCCATTCTAATCGAGATTGCATCGATACAAAAATCGCTTCATGACTTCGATAATTTTAAGTTTAGATTAAGAAATTTTCTACAAAATAGAATTATACATTCTTCCTTATACAGTTCCGGACTCCTAAATCATAGAGCTCATTTAAATTTGGAACAAATAAGACCACAAAATGGTGGCCAGTATGTCAACTTCAAAACTACATAAAACCTTTTTCTTTGAATGTTTTCATGTTTTAGGCCTTATACCTGACATGGACACGGAGGCAAGATTCAGGAATCTGGAAATGTATTTAAAATTTAAGTTTTAAGCTCTTATTGATACAAATCAATTAAAAATAAAAGCGCTTACAGTAATGTCAATTGAAAGGTGACAGTGCCATGTGGAAAAAAAAACAATTTTGCCTTACTTATTCGTAACTTAGGTAGTTATTTCTTATAAATATAATATCATTTGTACTATGTGAGTTTATTATTTATACCTGCACCCTGAAGGCCAATTCTCGTAATTTAAAACGTTCAAATCTCGTCGCAGTCTCACTCATCTCGGCGACACACAAATGCACAGAACATATATTATACCTATACCCTAATGGGTATATATGCACAAATGTCAAAAATATAGGGAAATTAGAGGTATTTTTGTCAGATTGAGACCAGACTGTGAACGTTCTTAAAATTGCGAGAATTTTCTGCCTGATTGCGTAACACTTTCAATCACAATCTGAATCATTTTGAAGGATATTGACAATCCATTGCTTGATATAGTCGAAAAATGTTGTCTGCTCAACAACGTAAATAACGCAATGAATGTTAATAAACTGTCAAAATGAAAGCCATTCCTACTGATGAGTGTTTTACGCAATTACCCCGCTGCTTTATTTTCTACTATCTCATATGGTACCTAAGAAGACTTCTCTCTTTAGAAATAAGTCCTGGCCCGTTCTTCTCCATAGGAACCTATTACACTTTGAAATAGGCAACTACAGTTCGTTTACTAGTTATTTTACCTCTGACAGCAGCAACCTTATTATGACAAGAATAAAAATAACAACTACCACAAAGTGCAACAATTCGACGGCTCATTTTGCTGTGCTGCTGTCACTACTACACTGGCAGAATGGTCTACATCGGCTCGATTGCCAAAAAGGGAAAAAAAACCGGCCAAGTGCGGGGTCGGACTCGCCCACGAAGGGTTTCGTACATTATCTATAAAAATCACGTCTGTTGTATGGGAGCGTCCCTTAAATATCTATTTTATTTTAATTTTATTATTTATTATTAAAGTAAAAATACAACTGAGTATTTTGTGAATATTTCAAGTACCTACCTGTTCCCATTATTGATATCGAGCAAAAAAGGGCAAATAAATCGTGTTTGTTTGATTTTAGTACGATTTTGTACGATTTATTTGTTGTTATAACGGCAACAGAAATACATAATTTGTGAAAATTTCAACGGTCTAGCTATCGCGGTTTTTAAGATACAGCCTGGTGACAGACAGACGGACTGACAGACAGCGAAGTCTTAGTAATAGGGTCCCGTTTTTACCCTTTGGGTACGGAACCCTAAAAAAATGATCAACATGATTTTGACAGACTCGTCAATGGCAGCAACTCAACAACAACCTTATCATAATGAGAATAAAGATCACGGTGATTTGGACAGTGATGCAAAAAAAATCTGACGTGAAAATGTCTGTGAACGGACTGATAATTCATCTTTCTGTCTGACCGACTCCTTGACAATTCAAAAGTGCCTGGTTTAATTGAAATAAATGCTTTTTTGAGACTCCACAACTAAGTAAATGTCGCAATGGTGGATTGGCGAGGTCGCCTTCAGTTCAGTGCACGCCCCTGACAGCCTGACACTTCATACAAACAACATAACATGACACCTGTAATCCCCGAAGGGTTAGGCAGAGCTGCCCGTCTATTCTACAAAAAAGTCACCGTGAAAACGTAGGCGAAGTGAGTTTGAAGTGATCCAAAAGGTAATAGTGTCAGTCCCTAACATCAGCAGTGCTAATCTGTAAAAAACTCACCCTGAAAACTTTAGTGAAGTGAGATGCTAGGGATTGCCACTAAAAATCAAACAAAAATCTCACCGTGAAAACTTAGGTGAAGTGAGCTGTCAAAGCTCACTTCACCTAAGTTTTCACGGTGAGATTTTTACAGAATCGATCGGCTGTATCTATTGTACACCCACATTTCGTCAGTTATGTTTAAGTCCCATGTAATATGGGGTGAGCCAATTTTACCATCAACCGGGCACAAATCTTGACGCCGGTTGCTACTGAGTAATCCCAGATGGAATAACCAACAACACTGCCCGACTCGAGAATCGACCGCAGGACCTCATGCTCATCAGTAGCGCTTGAGAACATTAGACCAGTGAGGCAAACAAAATATGTATTGCATACGACTACTACAGGAATACCTGCCTACATTTATTGTGGGTGGGTGGTACTGGGCTGAGCTAAGCCAATCATGGACTGCCAGCGGGCGCGACCGTTTAGCTTGACGTTTTCGGGTTTGATTCCCGGCCCACTAAGAGTTTGTGTAGGTGACTTTCTGTTAGAGTAACGTGGAAACACAGGGGAAAATGAAAGTTCCAGGCAATTGAATCTACCTATAGTTGCAGTGTGGTGTCTCTATTGTAACGCTCTTGAGTGCTTGCGGGTTCAAAACGGGCAGGCAAGCATTTTTTTTTATCACCAATGCTCTCAAAACTTTCAAAAAGGGTGCCCGTGTCACAGCAGTGGTAACATCGTCAACTGAGAATAAGTCGTAGTAGGACACGTCCTATCATCATGATTTTGATGGTGTGTGCTCAGATAATGACTGTTTGTAGGGATAGGGAACTACATGGGCTTCTTCCTAACGTTGGGTTTAAGGTTACAAGGGGTAATGTTCAAGCGTACCTCACAGAAGTCAACGGATTGGCCGGCCAAAGTGAAATAATTGAACGCGCCCCTGACTACTTTCTTTTGACGTTAATCTGTTTGACAGATGATAGACGTCAAATTCAAAGATGACACTATTGTCAAAAGGAAATTTCACGAAAAAAGTAAATAAACAATTAATAGTTTCTAAAAACAACAGTAAGAATGGAAACAAAAAAGCTGTGAGTTATTGTACATCGGAAACTATTGATTCACTCGACTTTTGACAAGTTTGTTAATGGGTCTGTCTTATTTTGCTTTAAGGGTTAAAATCGGCATATTATAGGGTAATATTTCTTATATTACAGCCTCAGGAGCACAAGCGCACAAATAAACTTCATAATAAACTACATGTCTACTCACAAAAACTTTGCTAATTCCATTTACGATGCTAAACTCGGCGTAAAGAGCATCGATGAAGAGTGGACGTATCTACGCGGTTTACTGAAACAACACGGGCCGGATAAATCCATTGAGCGGTGGAAACAGGTAAGTTACAGCTTACTATAATATTTGATTAAGAATCTTACAATAACATCAAATTACTTTGTGAATGAGTATGGATTGTTTTAAAATAGTCAAACAATACTTTGAAAACTTATTGAAAACTATTAAGTAGGTACTATCGTGACATGTTTCATTATTTTGTACCGTAGTTATATTCATTATTTTCTGTAAAGAAATAATGCTTCACATGGACTATCTTTTAATTATATTTTTTTGGTACGGTTTCCTTAAAGAGTGTTTCCATCATATTTATAACGGACATCATGAAAATCTCTCATTTTCCACCAGTATTTCATGTTAAGGGCTTAACAAGTCAAAGAACACTCTGCATTTGGCCATTACAGCTGCATGTGGTCATCACCGCCCTAGGAAACCAATAAGCAACCACCCAATTTATGGAATGAATGAATCTAGCACCATGAAAGTTGTATCCCACCGTTTTTACTGCTGTTCTCCCTGCTGGTGTAAGGAATTCCTTCATTCCTTCCATGCATCACAATTTGCACTACCTCTTTCCAATCATCTAAAACCGCCCCAATATCTTTTTCATGGCCCACCACTGCTGCAAGAAACCAACTCCTTTAAAAAAAAAACAACGGGTTGCACTCCGGGAGTGCCGGCAGAAGTGAAAACTTGAATATTAACGTTGTGCATTTTTCATATTTTGGAATGTGGTCTACTCTCCCTCCGTCTTACGAATTTTCGATCAGGTCACGTGTCCTGACGCGAGCTCCGTCTTACGAATTTTCGATCAGGTTACGTGTCCTGACGCGAGTTTAACATTTTTTACCCATCACAACAAAAGTGCACAACGCCGCTAAAGAAGTTTTCACTTCAAAAAACTTATCATTTGTTTACCAAAAACCTTAGCCTGGCTAGGTAATATCGGTGTTTTTTCAATAAAAGATTGGTATGGCTATTACAGGTGAGTAAGACCCCTGTCCTACAAACTAGGTAAACCAGTTTCTTCAAGACCAGACACAACCAATCATTTCTTCTACAGCCTTACCACCTTCTTTCTCAGACATGGCGCGACATAAAGCGGAAAGCACGTAAAGAACAGGCAGACATATCAGCCAAGAGTTTTGTGAAACAGGAGAAGGATCAGAACCCTCCCGTAGTGTCAGAGTCAACGATAAAGGTGCTCGACACAATAGGACGGGAGATACCACCAGAGTGCAAAGTGAAGATTAAACCTATGAGAGAAGTATGTATGATGAGTGTTTAGAGTTATATTTATTTATATCAGGATATTGGTATTTGTGACTGTTATTTATTTGTTATTATTTATTTATCCTCACACTGGAACGCCGTACGGCAATTATACCAATGGAGCAAAAAATCACTTCATGTGCTGCTTTAATAGGTAATACGGGCTGGTGTCCGCAACTCCACGACAATGCGCGTATTTTGCGTACGGGTGGGAAAATCGATTATTCGATCCACCCCAGCTCCTCAAGGAAGGCCAGCAACGCCTTGATGTTACTGACCGTCTCACGTAGGGTACCTGGGTTACCGAAGTACTTTGCCCTGTACGTGGCAACCACCGGGCAGTTAAGCAGCACATGCGCCGCTGTCTCATCATCCTCCATGCAGGCCCTGCACAGCGGACTGTCTGTTACTCTTATGACATAGAGGTGTTTGTTAAATGACCCATGGCCAGTTAGAGCTGCAGTAACTGTACGCAGCTTTAGTTTATTTAGACGGAGAACTGTTTCGTGAGGCGGCCATCAATTGTGGGAAGTGCTTCCTTGGCCTGCCTACATTCGTGTAGCTCCGTCCAAAGTTTGTCGTGTTGGTCTCTGGTGCGTTTTCTTACCAGAGTACGTATGTATCCGAAGGGGAGTGGCGCGATGGGCTCAGGCCCTACAGGTGCCATGCTCGACCCCCTTCTGGGAAGTTCATCGGCTGCATAATTGTTTAGCGAACTGCTGTGTCCTTTGATCATTTGCTGCTTTCCTTTCATCCTGTGGACATCGAACGAGTGGCGATGGATCACGCACGCTCACACAGCATGCAAGTGCAGCATTACTCCGTAGCCAAATCACTCCTTCCGTATTGCGCACATTCATTGAGAATTTTTGAAACTCAATGATTTTTCAAAGTACAGACGCCAGCACATGAAGCTACTACAATCTGTCAAATTTCTTTAATAGATTTTCAACTTTATCGCTAAAGAATGAAGGTTCAAGGTTGATTGGGAAAATTTGACAGTTTTGGGTAGCTTGACCTGCTGGCTTCTGTTCATTAAAATTAAAAACACGGAAAATTTTGAGGTGTAATCCTGCCTTACAGATGACACGACTGTGATTAGTGGTTGTAAGCACTACTGCTGAGCATGAGGTCCTGGTGTTGATTCTTGGGCCGGGCAGTGTTATTGGATTTTATCATCTGGAATTTCTACGTTGCAGCTTGGAGTATGGATTTGTGCCCAGTTGAT
Source organism: Apamea epomidion (assembly GCA_947507525.1). Lineage (NCBI taxonomy): Eukaryota > Metazoa > Arthropoda > Insecta > Lepidoptera > Noctuidae > Apamea > Apamea epomidion. Next base: position 5,372,550 of record OX382255.1, read on the forward strand.
AGTACAGTCACGAGCACCAATATGTCAACACTTGGCAACTTTCAATTGCAATTTTTTCGTGAAATAACGAATGCAACGTTAAAATACGACACATTACATAAACCCATGGGTTCGAAAATGCTATATTCGTAACAACATACATTTTCATTAAGAAATAAAGGAGTAAATCGCTTTTGAATAACGCCGAGTGTATACATACTTTTGCTCGTGACTGTACAAATTAACATTTAAAAAATCATAATATTAGTTTTTATTTTATCATGATTAGAAATCAGTATCTTTATATGTCTGTGAAGCAAAAAATATTTTAATATGAAATAAGTAAAAAGTCATGCTCAAACGGTGAAGGAAAACATCGTGAGGAAACTGGCATGTCCTAGAACCAAACATTCGAAGACATGTGACATCCACCAACCCGCACTGGGCCCGCGTGGTAGATTACAGTTCACTCCCTCTCACAGAGAGGAGGCCTGTGTCCCAGCAGTGGGAACATTATAGGCTGGTTATGTGTTTGCATTTTATAAAGTTGCCTGATATCATCCTGACGTTTTCCTACGTTACATGTGGTCGGCACAATATGCCATTTTCTTTCATTCTCCGCTGATATCAATAATATTATTTTCAGGTCAAATATTTGGCTGTACGTCGGCGGCGCCGGTATTTGGCTCCCGACCCACTCCCTAAAGGAGACTTGTTACAAGTACAGAATCAAACAAATACACTCCTACAGGTAAGGAATAAAATACAGTATCCGGGCGTTCCTCGTTGTCTAGCGCTCGCTAGAGCTTGTTTTGAGCACGAGGCCCTGCGGGGTAGATGATAAATGATTTATTTTCTGTAAGTAGGTTTGTACAAACACTTTTACACGTCAATCATATTTTTATTAAACTAGATGAGTTCGGCGTTTCCTATTTGACTACTCTGAGAAGAAAGGCCGAAACAAACTCAGAGGTCTCTTTTAAAGTCCAGACGTAATCTTGGTCAGATCATGTGAAGACCATGTAGATTGGTGTCTGAGATGGTCTTTTAAGGAAAGAACCACACAGATTGAGTGGACCTGGCCAGTCAGTGCACGCCTTTGTCAAAAATTGTGCAGCTCAACTCGGAACTTGAGTTACATAACATACTAACAGCAGCAATGACTTGACAAAGACAATTAAACAACATTCATTGTGTTATTTACGATGTTGAGCAGACAAACTTTTAGAACATATGAAGCAATGGATTAGCAATATTCTTCAAAATCATTCAGATTGAGATTGATAGTCTGTTACGCAATTAGGGTTGATCGTTTCGGTTCCTAGGTCGGACAAACTGTTAAATTATTGAGTTTTTTATCTGGTTTTTATTAGTAGCAGCCTGGAGACTGGACATGTGCGCGGTTGATGGGAATAGACTCGCCCCTTATTACATGGGACTGAAACATAACAGGGCCCCAAGTCTGCTATTTTTATAAATTCGTTATTCCAACACGATCCCATTCCCATCCCATTGTCATTTTGCTTAAAGTTCGTAATCTGCTAAATTCTTAATGGCGATCATTGGTCGGCCAATGGTCTCGTAATAGAATTGTGTCATAATGACATTGTCGTATTGCCTATAATAAAACCCATTAGTAGAAATTATTTTCGAAAAACTACCACTACTTTATTTATGCCAGATTTCATTTATATATATTTTTACATATTATTTATTAGTGTTTTATACAAGTCAAGTGTTTTATGTAAGTCAGTCATTCATTTATCATTATGTACGAGATTACCATTCTATGCAATTTCTTTTAATGGAGTGTCAGTGGTTGACCACTGGAAAGTCATAATGACGCCATTATATTAGTAGATTACCAAACTTGTCAAAATCAACAATTATGAAATCAATGATAGACCATTCTGACACTATTGTAATAGCAGACTTGAGGCCCTGGGGAAATGTGGGCCTTACTCAGCGTTGCCAGATTTTATTTCGCCAAAAGTGGGGTTTTATAATCTTTTGAGAAAGAAAGGAGCCGTTTTCGCCGAAAGCGGGACATAACGTTACGTTACGTTTTCTTTGATAACAAAAAAAATGTAATTTAAAAAAATACGAGTGATCGTTTATATTATTTCTACTTGTCCTTTTAAGTATTTGAGTTTAAATCAAGGAAACATGACGATGCCATAGAAAATGTATTTTAATGAAAATACATTACTATACTAATGACAATAGCTGTCTGGTTTACCAGTACCACGTAATGCAGTTTGTTTTTCTATTTCCGAAAAGCGGGACTAAGGCTGTCCCGCGCGGGACTTTTAAGTTAGGGCTAAAAATCGGGACGTCCCCTCAAAATCGGGACGTCTGGCAAGGCTGGTGTTACTATAGGAATACCTCTGCCTTACCCTTCGGGGCAACAGGGTGTGATGTTATGCAGGTGCTGTTGGTCGCTAATTTAAAAGTTCTTTACCCAACCCGGGATTCGAACCCAGGACCTCGTGCTCAGAAGTAGCACTTGCCACGACTAGCCCAACGAGACAGGATATTAACAATGGCATTTATTTTTCAGAAACTATGTGAATTGATGGCAGAACAAAATTCAGTGCTAAAAGAACGAAACCAGATCGAAAGGAGAAAATTGTAGGTATTTAAAATAGTCAAAACATGTATATGTCGCAGCCAACTGGTTTAATTAGCCGTTTAATCAACCGCCTAGCCTTTTAACTAAACGGCGGCCGCTCAACTAACGGCCTGAATGATATTCAATAAATTATAATTTAGGTTGGAACTGTAACCAATCACGTGCGAGCCGAATTGGTCGCAGTAACTAAGCCAGGGCATCCCGACCTAATGGGTTAGGTTAGAACTGTGATCAACCGCGTGCGAGCTAAGAGAGCGAAGCGAGGCGAGCTAAGAGAGCGAAGCGAGGCGAGCACTACTTCCAAAGGCCAGACGGTTGACTAAACGGCTACTTTAACCAGTGGGCTGCGACAGATAGTTACAAGATATAACAGAATAAGTGCAAGTTCTGAAAGTATTTTGTCATAATTGACTACTGAATCGATTAACTATTATGTATTATATACTAACTATTACCTTATTATTATATATTAACTATAGACATTTTTTTCAAATGCGTAAAGTAATGTTAGGGTCAACACGATTTTCTTAATAATAATAGTTGGCTTTAAAAGAATTATTAAGTTTTGGGCATTGTATTAAGCATTTAACTCAATACTCTAATTATGTTACATATTGTATAGTCCGATTAAGTAATAACAGCCGCATGGGTTGATCGATTAGGTTAAGCTGGTAGTGATTAAAGATGGTCACCCATCGACAGACCAACCGCGACAAACGTGGCTTAATCTGATCGATCGACCTGTGCGGATGTTATGATTTAGCCACGGACCCTCCGAAATAAAAGATCATAATTTATTATTGTACTGGATACTCCTCTTACTTATCACCATACTTTTTGTACCCACATTCATAGCAAATACATTATTTCATTTCATTATTATAAAAAAGAAAAAATATATTCGGCCATTTTTCACTTTACAAAAACTTGAAACTGAAATATTTTATATTTTGTTTACAGGTTCTACAGAAAGCGGAGAAGATAGTGGGTTATGAATATTATTGATTTATTTAATTGATAGTTTATGATTAAGTTAAATAGTAAATAAATATAAGTTCACAAATATTTTCATTGTTTTACTTCATTCTTCAAAATTGGATAACTTTTTTGTGTTTTTCGTAAATATCTCAAGCAAGCAAGGTCTCGTATTTGCAACCGCTATTGCTGAGCATGAGAATCGAACCCAGGCCGTTCGATTCCCGGGTCGGGCAAAGTGGCATTGGGGTTATCCATCTGGAATTTCTCAGTAACAGCTCGGAGTCTGGAATTCGTGCCCTAAAAAGCTGTTTTTAGGGTTCCGTACCTCAAAAGGAAAAAACGGAACCCTTGTAGGATCACTTTGTTGTCCGTCCGTCCGTCTGTCTGTCAAGCCCCTTTTTCTCAGGAACGTGTGGAGGTATCAAGCTGGAATTTATATCAAAGGGTCAGGTCAGGTCGTACTGACCCTTGGAGTTGTGAAAAAATCAAACTTCTAAACCAACGCAATCAAAAGATACAGCCGTTTATACCGCAAATTTTCGACACGCGCAAGGGAATTAAAACCTATAGAAACCTTCCCGTTGATCTAGAATCATGAAATTTGGCAAGAAGCCACGTCGTCGCGTCGTGTAGCACAAGTAAAGGAAAAAATCCGTAAACCGTAAATTTGTAGTTGCCTACAAATTTATACGGAACACTCGGTCCGCGAGTCCGACTCGCACTTGACCGGTTTTTTTAACTGATATTTCAAATGACTACACTGGTTGCTGTCGGTGACCGCACAAAAAAATCGTCAAATTAATTTATTTTTTGTTTTATCTTGTTGAGATATACCTACCACATCTGCGGAGTTTGACATTTCGATGTTTTGACATATCGCCTTATAATGTAGATTGCACCTGTGCGAAGCAAGGACGGGTTCACTAGTAGAAAATAAATTAAAAAAGCAAGTAATAATATAATATAAGTATTTATTGTACTGCATATAAAATACATAATTAGTACCTATAACTTATTATTATAACTTAAATCTTGGAACACCATCTGAAAATAAAACAAAAAAAAAATATTATTGAATAAAATTATATATTTTTAACTTTCTGACGTGAGATTACTGCCTTATGTTCAGATTCAAGTATTACATCAGTGAGTTAGGAGAACAGAGGTAATGGTAACATGGAAATAATGTTGAGGTCGGCTTCCAGTCTAACCGGATGCAGCAGAATACCAGTATTTTATATGGAGCGACTATTTATTTATTATTTATTTAAACTTTTCGCACAAAAAGGTACAAAGGCAGACTTAATGCCGACTATCTATCTGATCTCCACAACCCAGTTACTGGGTAATACGATACCCCTTGGTAAGACTGGTTGTCAGACTTTCGGGCTTCTGACGACCCGTAACGACTGTCAAAGATCCACGAATGACAACCGGGACTAACGGAAACATCTATGCAACAAGATATACGCAAGTTCAAAAAATATGGATGTCACGTGATCAAATTTGAAAGTTAATATCTCGGATACGTGACACTTTACGGGGTTCAGTCGTACTATATTTTGATTGCATTGATGTCAGCTATCGATTTATATAGGGTTCACGCGTGTTCGCCATTTTGAAAAAAATATCAAAATGGCGGACAGGTATGCCACAGACCTTCAAAGCCCTTTGTTTAGATCTATATGTATTTAGTGATTATTGGTGTAAGCTGACCTAAGTGCAGCCACCTAGTTGCTGACCATTCAAGCTCTGTTCATCGGTAAACACTCCTGTTCGAGCCAGTTCACATCTTCATCGAGTCCTCGCTGCTTGAGTATGGGCCCCAGAGTGTCGAGCACACGCTTGTGGTAAGCGTTGATGTAGGAAAGCTGTAACAAATATATTAAAATTAATAACTCCGTTAGGTATTCGGTTTTTAGGTAGCAAGTTATAAATATAAAAATGAAGACTAGTAATGTATCTGCATAAATGCCCAGAGGGGCAATTCTCGTAATTTTAAGAACGTTCAGTCAGAAGGCCCAATTCTCGTAATTTAAAACTTTCAAAATCTAGTTGCAGTCTCATCTCGGCGACAAACAAATGTCAAAAACTTATCAAAATGTAGGGAAATTAGAGATAGTTTTAACAGATTAAGACTGAAATCAGACTGTGAACGTCCTTAAAATTACGAGAATTGCCCCTCAGATCTCAGTCTGAGACTGCGACTAGATTTTGAACGTTTTAAATTACGAGAATTGGCCTTCTGTTCGTATACAAGGTCGAATTAAATTAGCTGGCGAAACTTCTAAGACGTGAAGGGTAAATGATATCTCATATTGATGAGAAAATATACTTTTTAAAGTAATTTAAAATTTAAAATTGTAAGTAAATTTTTTTTGTACATGTATTATAAAGAGGTATTTTTTTTTTCTTTGTTTGTATGCATGTAATATTTTAATCTCCGGAACTACCAGTCAGATTAAAAAAAATCTTATTGCATTTGATAGCCCAATTCTTGAGGAAGGTTATAGGTTATCTAACATCACGCTACGCCCTTAGGAACTGAGCAAAATGAAAAAAAATGTGAGAAAGAACACAGCAAAAACGAAGTATTGGCACGGGCGAGTGATGGGACGCGACGCGATGGACCAAAATTTCACGCGGACGAAGTCGCGTGCAAAAGCCAGTTTTATAGTAGTAGTTGCTTGTTGTTGTTGTTGTTTTGTTGTAGTGTTTGTTTTTCAGTATAGAGGTATGAGGAACAGGGTGAAAAGTTCACTAAAACTCCATAGAAAAGGGAGGATCCTCCGACCAGACGGGTGTTGTGTCTGTCGGGCAACTGCCCAACGATTGATGTCGGGACGTTTGTATCTATGCTAATTGCGCGGTAAACTCTGCTTGCGAGATGCAGGATTTGCGTGACGTCAGTATGACGCGTTGTTCGCATGTGGCGTTGTAGATACCGCTACATCAAGCTCTCTGCCCACTACACCGTACCATTCCATGACCGTGCTACGAACGCATCAGGCGCGGAAAGTAACATGACACGGACTACTATGCCTACTAGAACGTATCAACACCGTATTATACCCATACATAACGGTTGTAGGGACCGTAGCATCCGCGTATCATCTGCGTGTTTATAATGTTGCGCGCCACAATTAATGCCTGGTACATGGTGACATTAGTTACCAGTAGTGCCATCTAGTATCGAGTAGCAGAACTAATAGAGTCAAGATACTTTTAGAAATTTCGATGCTAGAACTTTCTAGAACTATCGACATCTGGCCAGTAGGGACCGGTATGTACTCGAACATTCTAGAACTATCTGCGGCACTATATAAGGCCGGGATGAGCCACGATAGAATCAGAGTTGGATAAGCGATACAAGTGAATACATCGAAAGATCTTCAAATGCAACTTAAATGCAATTGTGTTTTATAATTAGTGTGTTTGAGTTGTTATTAGTGTTGTTTAATTAAAATGTAATTTTTGGTAATTAATATAGGCAGTTTTTATTGTCACGAACCCCGAAGCTCGTAACAATAATTTAATTTTATGATTTAAAAAGAGTGTCCGTGGAGTTTCTTGCCCGTTCTTCTCCATCGGTATAGGTACCTACTACGCTTTGGAATGGGCAACTAGCTTCATCTTTCTATCTGACCGATTTCTTGACAATTCAAAAGTGCCTGTAATTGGTTTATCACACTAATATTATGAAGGCGAAAGTTTCTGAGTGAGTGTGTGTGTTTGTATGTTTGTTACTTCTTCACGCTCAAACTGCTGCACGGATTTGGATGTAATTTGGCACACAGATAGTTTATAACCAGCATTAACATATAGGATACTTTATATCCCGATATTCCCACGAGAACGAAAGCTATGCGGGTGAAACCGCGGGGCGCGGTTGCTAATAAATGCTTCGAGTTTGTGTCATATCCGTATTCCCGTTCTCTTACTTTTCACTTCTCAGACTTACTTTTATCACAGTTTTACTGTCGCAAAACTAAATAAAATATATTGCGGTCCGTCGTGCTCGGCGGCCTGTTGCGCTTTGAGTGCACCGTGCACGGATGAATCTCATCTAGATTGATCGAGAAAAACAGGTTTTGCTGAGACTGCTGTTTTGGTTTTGTTTTTTTTAATTTGTAATGATATGTACGGGATTACTAGTTTATTTATTTATTTATAAGTATGTATTAGGTATGTTGAAACTGTGTGTACTCCCCGTCACTTTTCCCTAAAGGTTTATTAGAAAACCAGCGTCAGACAGCATCTGTCTGGCATTAATGCTGAAATGAACCTTTTTGACGCAGCCGTGAGGCACAAACTATTGTTGTCTGAAACATTATTTTTTATATTATTAATTTTGTATTTTGTGTTTCACGAACTGTGTCCAAATAAACTTTTTTCTTTCTTTCTTACTTTGTTGGCTAACATTTAGGTACATACCTCAAAATCAGAAAGCATTTTAACATCAATGCAGTCCTTCTGATGTGGTACTAGAGTGAGCGTATTGAATCCCAGCACGCCGCGCCCGTCGTAGTCGCCTTGCAAACCGCTAGCCTGGGAATAAGCATAATCAAATGATTAACATAGGTGCTCGCCAACTTAGCTAAGTAACAACACCCGCACGCGTCTATCGAAGGTTAAGTTACGCTTGCCGAGGTCGATTCGTGGATGGGTGACCATCTACAATTTGTAACATTTTTTTTAATGATATAAACTAGTGCTTGACTGCGATCCCGCCTGATGGAAAGCAGTGATGCAATCGTTGATGGTAAAGCGCACTAATTAATTATGAGCCTATTCAATCTAGCCTTGAAGACACTTAAATTATAATCGGACGGGAAGACCGCTGCAGGCAAATTGTTCCAGTCCTTCGCAAACGCTTCGTCCGAATAATTAACGCAAGACCAAATTTTTTTTATTTAGCCTACACTCCACTGCTGAGCAAAGGCTTCCCCCAAATCCTGCCATGCATCGTTTTCTAGAGCCACCTCGATACAACCCTTGCGGTACGCATCTAGATCGCCTCGACACCTCTTCCTGCTGGCCTCGGCGATGCCGTCCATCCTCAGGTACCATCATGTGGAGACTGTTGCCCAGCGGCCACTGAGCATGCGACTGACGTGACCCACCCAATCAGAGTATTGAGTTAAAAGCAAAACATTGACCAAAACTTATTTTTTTTTTAAAGGAATCTTAAGAAAATCGTGTTGACTGGAGCGGTGCGGTTATAATAAGATAAGATAATATTTATTTGCTTATACATGTGTCATACATACAAGAAAATACTTGCATGCAAGATGGTAACAATATTGTTACCATCTTGCATGCAAGTATTTTCTTGTATTAATCTTCTTGTATTAATTTTATGTAATTATATAATTAGGTATGTTTGCCACATGATGTGACGTGGAAATGTCAAGAAATATTACTAATTAAAACATTCTCAATTCAATGAGTGATGACCTTTAAAATGACTATTTACCTTGGGGTGTTTGGTGTCCTTAGTAACGTGGATGATCTCGACCAGGTCCTCGTGACGAATGCCGAAATCTCCCACCTTGTAGTAGCCTGGCTCTGAAAACATAATAGGCTATTTTCCTAAAAAATTCTAATTAGTCCGTCGGTTAGATTGTCAAAAAATATTGAACCCGTATTTTTTCTTTTGTCAATTATATAAAAAATGATGAAGATATCGCCCGTTAAAGTTCCTCGTGACGTCACTTTTGCAAGCAAGTGACGTCACGACCCCCCACTCCCAAATTTTGACGCGCTTTATCTTTTTCATTTTTTGTTTGATTGACAAAAGAAAAAACACGTGTCCATTATTTTTCGATAATCTAACTGACGGACTAAATATAATAATATTTTTTTTACCCAGGCAAAAACCCTATTTTATTCCACGAATAAAAATTATCTGTCGATTGAGAAATGCCCTTAAACTGACAAAATTTTCGGGTTTTGGACTTGTGAACAGCTTTTAGAGGACTCCTGCGATACCATTGATTGATGTTCCATACGGTACGGAAGCGTATAGAGTGGCTGTGAATAGTAATGCAGATGTATGAACTTACGAAGCATACAGAGTATGTAAGAATTGCAGTAGTTGGCGTCCTGTAGTTTCTGCCTAACGCCATGGGAAAATGGTGTGAATGTGTGTAAAATGAATTTATCAGAGAAATCGGGAGAAACTAATTGAAGACCCTAAATTAAACCAGCGCTGGGGCTCTGTCTCGTATAGGGTCTTAGCATTATGCTGAGCGATGGCCGTTTTGTGTGAATGTGACGCATGTTTACCCCCAACTTGTACTTTTTTTTTTTGTGTTTATGTTCTTTTTTTTTGCGTCATGTTTGCCGCAAATAAATGTATTTTCTATTTTTCAACCCCCTAAAAGGGGGCCTTAAAATAACTGGTGGTAAAACTTCACAGACGTGATGAAAATAATAAAATAAAAAAAGATTTTGTAAACTTTTTATCAAAAATCAAAAGTAATTTATTCAAATTAGGCTGAGAATCAGCGATCTTCGAACGTCAAAATTACAAAAGATAGTCCCCGAAAACGCTTTTAATAATTTAATTTTTAATAATAATTTATTAATTTCCCTAAAAAAAAAGTGTGGTTCATACAGTCTGTTACTATAAACATAATTTTACAATTTAAGGAAAAATCATAAAGAGTTACAAACGAATTGAATCTGGCGTCCCTACACCACTTCCTGGTGCTTTCGATGGGAAGAATTATTAATTACTAGCTGCGTCCCGCGGTTTCACCCGCATAAGTTTCGATCCCGTGGGAATATCGGGATGAGAAGTATCCTATGTGTTAATCCTGATTATAAACTATCTGTGTGCCAACTTTCATCCAAATCAGTTCAATAGTTTTTGCGTGAAAGAGTAACAAATATCCATCCGTCCATACAAACTTTCGCGTTTATAATATTAGTAGGATTGTTTGAGCCCAGTAGGTGGCCATGTAGTCATCCAAGGTGCAGGAGAACGTACACTTACGGCATTTCAGCATTCGCTCCATGTAAAATACTGGTGTTCAGCTGCGTCTGGTTAGACTGGGAGCTGACCCCAACATATTTTTTTTAAATTTTTTTTTATTTTACCTTACACACATATTATAAACAGACAATGAAAAACAGAACAGAAAAAATAGGTACAGAGGTGATGCTTATTTCATAAGAAATCTCTTCCAGCATACCTGAGATAGGACAATAGATACAGAGATGTAGACAGCGTGTGATAGAGCAAAGGAGACAAAAAATAATACATAGAATCAAAAAAAAAATTCACTTAAAAACTAAACAAGAATTACGAGAATATATTAACATACATACAAATAAACATACATAAATACTTCTAAAATAAATATTACAAGAATGATAATAATTATATCATACTCAAAATAATAAATACATACACAACTATGATGAAGTGGACATATTTAAGGTAAGGTATATTTTGAGCTGCTAGTTGAACTTACCGTTGCTAAGAATCTGTCCAACGTTGAGGCCGGGGTCGTGCGGGTAGGGCCGCCAGGAGATGCCGGCCGGGCCCTCGTGCACGTTGAGGAAGTGTCCCACGCCGTGTCCCGTGCCGTGCGCGTAGTCCAGCCCCACCTCCCACAGCGAGTGGCGCGCGAGGCTGTCGAGGACGTTACCCTGGGAAGATGAGGATATGCAAATTAAAATATAGTTTTTTGAAGTGAAAACTTCTTTAGCGGCGTTGTGCACTTTTTTGTGATGGGTAAAAAATGTTGAACTCGCGTCAGGACACGTGACCTGATCTAAAATTCGTAAGATGGAGTTCGCGTCAGGACACGTGACCTGATCGAAAATTCGTAAGACGGAGGGAGAGTTTTTTGTGATGGGTAAAAAATGTTAAACTAATAGCGTCAGGACACGTGACCTGATCGAAAATTCGTAAGACGGAACTCGCGTCAGGACACGTGACCTGATCGAAAATTCGTAAGACGGAACTCGCGTCAGGACACGTGACCTGATCGAAAATTCGTAAGACGGAGGGAAAGCAGACCGCATTCCAAAATATCAAAAATGCATAACGTTAATATTCAAGTTTTCACTTCTGCCGGCCGCGGCACTCCCCGAGGTGCAACCCGTTTTTTTTTTAAATTATATTCCTCACTCCCGCGGTTTCATAAGTCTCGATCCTGTGGGAATATCGGGATAAAAAGTATCCTTTGTCCCACCCCAGATCATGGTCCACCCATGTTACTCTTTCACGCAACATAAACACTGCACACACACACACACTCACACACACACACACACACACACACCCACTCACACACACACACCCTTTCACTCAAATCACCTTGTTTTGATTATGTACTCGTATTAGTATAGTTTACAACACTTTTCGTTTATGAAAGAGCGGAGTCTCCTAATACAGCATATTTTGCTTCAGGTGGATGCTCCAAGGTAGCCGCGAAATTCAAATTTTATTACGTTTTTTGCAGTTTGCTGGTCAGTACTAAGTTGTACGTTGATTAAAATATGATTCGCGGCCGTAACAAATATGTATTTACAGAATCATAATCATTAGAATCAGTAATACTGTTACAGTACTGTTCGATGAAACTTTACAGTAGCTTATACATCAGAATAACACATAGGGACACTTTTTATTCCGATGTTACCGCGGGATCGACACTAATACGGGTGAAACCGCGGATCACTGCTAGTGCATAATAACTGAGACTATGAATTGAAGTAAAAGTATAGCTTCTTACCTTGACTCCCTTCGGGAACAGCGCACTACCGATCATCATCTGTCCTTTAAGAACTCTGGTGAAAGCAGACTTCTCCTCAGGTGTGGGTGCGCGGGCCATGTGGCGAGTACGAGTGATGTCTGTCGTGCCGTCTCTGGTAGAGACGAGAAAAAAATTAATAATAAACAAATATTTTCGTGGGGCTCGTGGCTAAGTAACAGGCGCACGAGTCGATCGAAGGTTATTTTACGCTTGGGGAGATCGATCCGTGGGTTAGTGGTAATCACTGTAGTCACCCCCTTTCCAACCATATCATCATTCACACAGTCCATCCATCGTTTCTTTGGTCTTCCCCTACTCTTATAGCCATCGACATTCATACTCCAAACTTTCCTCACGACATTCACAGAATTTTTCGAAGACATGTGACATCTACCAACCCGCACTGGGCCCGCGTGGTGGATTACAGCCCACTCCCTCTCACAGAGAGGAGGCCTGTGTCCCAGCAGTGGGAACATTATAAGCTGATTATGCTTGAAATATGATCCTGATGTTTTTTGAACTCTTACTGAAACAAAAAACATCAAGTTTTTCCGTCATATTTACTTGTACTGTCCACCGGAGTCCAGTAGGAACACGTCACCGTTCTCTATAACCTTCTGCACCCCGGTCCTAGAGGGGCTGTAGTGAATGATCGCACCGTTGGCTCCCGCACCAGGTATGGTCTCGAACGAGGGGCCCATGAAGTCGGCTTCCTCTCTACAAATAGATTAACATTTATTTCTTTAATAAAATTACTTTGCCATTTCCACGATGTTGTGGGTGGCAGCGCAGAGGTCACTTTGACTGCATGTTTTGGGACAGAGAGGGCAGGATAGGAGGTGCAGCATGGTGTGTGACATAGCTCCATAATCAAACCCTACTGCCGTTCCGTCAAGGTAGCCCCACTTCACCAGGTTGAACTTACATCTTCCGACTTGTGTCCGGAGACGGTTCAGAGACTTCCAAGTGGACCATAGAAGGTCATACCCTGCAGGAAGATGCTTCTTTGATGGTCGGTAGTTAGTAGGAGGGGGAAGAGTGTCCTGCCACAGTTTGCAACGGGCGCAAGCCGGGTTTCCTGACAGAGACGCTGTCGATTTTAAGGTGGATGCTCCAAGGTAGTCCGCGAAATTCAAATTTTCTTACGTTTTTTGCAATTTGCTGGTCAGTACTAAGTTGTACGTTGATTAAAATATGATTCACGGTCGTAACAAATATGTATTTACAGAATTATAATCATTAAAGTCACAACTCTCTAAGATCAAGTAATCCTACTGAATGACTATTTCATGAAATCTTGACATTTAAGGATTATACTAACTTAACAAGTATTACTGATTCTAATGATTATAATTCTGTAAATACATATTTGTTACGGCCGCGAATCATATTTTAATCAACGTACAACTTAGTACTGCCCAGCAAATTGCAAAAAACGTAAGAAAATTTGAATTTCGCGGGCTACCTTGGAGCATCCACCTTAAGAAGCTGAGTCTGCTTTTCAGCCGTTGCGTTGGTAGCTGTGCGCCAGATAGTAGGTGTCTGGTATCAAATTCCTTTTCAGTGGCAAAGTTTTGGGAAAATAAGATTTGAAATTCAGTCGTGCCAGCGACACGAGATGAAGCATAAAATTAAATTAAAGAAATAAAATCTTATTCATTTATCAGGTATAGAATACAGTATTAGATTTTTTTTTTTTTTCAAAAAAGTGAGGTACATACAGTCTGTTACAATAAAGATAAAAATTATACAATTTATGGAAAAAAAAAACAAAAGAGATTTACAACAGAATTGAATCTGGCGTCCTAGCTAGGTTACATGGTAACCTGTATTAAGGTTCGCCAGCCCAGGTTCCCACATAAGGAATACAAAAATCCAATAGAGACTGCTTAGGACTTTATGGTAAAAACATATGAAGACTATACTAAGTGTTAAGTGTTAGTATGTCTATGTGCTTTGTGATGAGGTGTGGTGTGGAGTGGTGTGTGTTTTAGATGAACACATAAGGCAGGTATAATCCGCCAGGGCCGCGGGTTGTTCGAAAGAGATACCGTGGCCCCTGGCACAGGCAACTGAAGGAACACGGGTGGGTTTTAGTCAGTAAACGTCTGACACGCCCTGAAAGGGCAGGTATGATCTTTGGAATCTGGTGATTTAAGTACGAGATTTTTGGAAACAAAGAACATAATGAACATAATCAGTTGACATAGAGTCAACACCGCATGGCTGAAATGGCGATCTCTAACTGGAGTACTTTTCTTCTTGGAGTACTCTGTGACACCCGAAACCAGTACGAACTAAGAGTAAAATCTTCAAACCGAATCTTCAATCGACGAAAAATTTCTACGCTTGAGTGTTTAGAATCATGTGCTGAATTCATGGTTAAAGTTTGCGCGTCGATGTCCCTGCCACCGTCATTACTTTCTTTTTACTGCCGTATGTCATTACATCCCAGATTTTTTTTTTTTTTAGTCGTTGCCTTACACTAGGAATTACTCCTGTATCGTGGGTGCGTTTACAAACATTTAAACTCACATACACAAACAGGCAGACCCGGAACAACTACCTGTAAGTAATACAAATATTTGTTCCGTGCGGGAATCGAACCCGCGCCACGCAGCGCAGCAGTCGATCGCTCAGCCACTGCGCCAACCGTGTCGACAATTAGATCCTTATTGGCGACACTATCGAATGGTGTAATAATACAGTTTTTTTTTTTTTAAATCATCGAGTTCGATTCCTGGCTAGAAATATTGATTTTTCAAAAATCCAATGATGCAGTTTTAGTTTACATCAAAATCGAGCACGAGACTCCTTTGAGTACTTTTCGCTATTCCTCATAGTTTCGGATTTGGCCATCCACGCCCACTTGAAAAATTCACCCTGTATACCTCTGCGGCTCTGCCAACCCCTTCGGGTATTGGAACCTTTATTTTATCATATCAACTTACTTGCGGAACTCTAGCAGTTTATCAGCAGCCTGTATTTCAGTGATGGTCTTCCCGCCATCTATCTGGTCGTGAAGCCATTTGAGGAGGCGACTAACTGCAATGCCATCCCGCACGTGGCACTGACGGAAACCCTGGATAAAATATATTTATGTTATTACAAGCAGTGTGATCAATAGCGGGAATCCAACCCGCGACACGCAGCGCAGCAGTCGATCGCTCAGCCACTGCGCCAACCGTGTCGTCAAATTGCACTCGATGTAAATGGCGAATGCTTACCTCTAATTCCACCTCAGTTTTGATAAGCTTCAGCAAAGCTACGGGAGATATTTCCGATATTAAGTTCAAAGGGGTCTGTATGACATCCATCTGAAAAATATAAAGTTTTTTGTGACTGACAAAACGGTGATGAAACCGGTATGTTCTAGAACCAAAAATTCGAAGACATGTGACATCTACCCGCACTGGGCCCGCGTGCTGACCCCTCACAGAGAGGCCTGTAACGTGACTGTATGAGTGTATTTTTTTCTATTATGAGTCAGTGATACTTGAATTTCTTTTTTTTTTTGAGCGCATGGTTCCCTTGCTCGCTATTCTCTATTTATCATTGTATTTGCTTTGGGGTCGTATTATGACGTGTTCAAATATTTTTTTATAAAAACGTTGCCCCACACTAGGAATTTCTCCTGTGTCGTGGGTGCGTTTCCAAACATTTAAACTCACATACACAAACAGCCAGACCCGGAACAACTACTTGTAGGCCATACAAATATTTGTTCCGTGCGGGAATCGAACCGCTTAACCACTGAGCCAACCGTGCCGTCAAAATCATTATTGTTTCATTGCAAAAAAGGGAAGGTGATTGGTGTTATCCGTCTAAGAAAGGGATGGGGCTATTCAACCTGTATAGCTCCATCTCCCTCTCACACTAGATGAATCGTGGTTTTAAAACGTCATTCGGCCTAAGAGGCCCCAACTCAAAAGGGCTTTGAAAAACTGTGGCATACCTACTGTCGCGTCATTTAGTTTTTTTTTTTCAAAATGGCGGCCACGCATGAAACCTATGTACATCGATAGCCGACATTAATGCAAACAGAAAACATCTTCATCACCATTATCAGCCTACAGCAGTCCACTGCTGGACATAGGCCTCTCCTATTGCACGTCATTCAACTCGATTTTCGGCAACTCTCATCCAGCTTTTATCAGCCATCCTGCGAAGATCGCCGCTCCACCTAGCCTGAGGGCGTCCTACCTTACGTTTACCGATTCGCGGTCTCCACTCAAGAACACGTCTCCCCAACGGTCATCGGTTCTATGGCTAATATGTCCGGCCCATTGCCACTTCAGCTTGACGCGACAGTAGGTATTCCAGGCTCCTTAAACCAGCGCTGGGGCTCTGTCTAGTATAGGGTCTTAGCATTATGCTGAGCGATGGCCGTTTTGCGTGAATGTGACACATGTTTACCCCCAACTTGTTAATTTTGTTGTGTGTGTTTATTGTTTTTAATGCGTCATGTTTGCCGCAAATAAATGCATTTTCTTTCTTTCCTTATAAAAATCTTCAATCCCCTGTACCACTTACCCCGGCAGCAGCTCTGTGTATCGCCTCGCTCGCATCACTGGAGAGCCAGATAGAATGCTTGCCGTCATCCGTTTGAGAAACCTGTCTCTGTAACAAGAACAATCACATTAAGAATTTAACGCAAGTCCTAGAAGTAATTTGTTCATAATTGACTACTAAATCAATTTCAGTAACTTTTAATATAGAGTTTTTCTCAAAAAGTGTATGTATTTTGCCATACTAACAGCCGATTGAGCCAAAGAAAATGAAACCTTATTTCAAGGCAATAAGACTTTATTTCAAATACGTAAAGTCAACACGATTTTCTTGCCAAACTCCATATAAAAATCGTCAAACTCCTTTCCGGGACGTGTCGCTGGCAGAAGTTAGTTTATAATATTTGTGGAATTTCACTTTCATTGGACTTGTAGCGGTATCTACAACGCCACATGCTAACAACGCGTCATACTGACGTCACGCAAATCCTGCATCTCGCAAGCAGAGTTTACCGCGCAATTAGCATACATACAACTTCCCAAGATCAATCGTTGGGCAGTTGCCCGCCAGACACAACACCCGTCTGGACGGAGGATCCTCCCTTTTCTATAGAGGATGAGTGGACTTTACACCCTGTTCCTAAACGCAAGACCGTCTCGGCTCTCTCGTGTTTCGCGTTTTTTCATCTGGAATTTTTCAGTGGCAGCCTGGAGACTGGATATGTGCCTGGATGGCAACAGGCTCGCCCCCCTGTTATATGGGACTTTAACATAACTAGCTAAACGTGGGTGTACTACAGATACAACTCTGCCTAACCCTTCGAGGATTACAGGCGTTATGATATCTTAAACTCAAACTCAAAGTATTTATTTCAATTAAACCAATTACAGGCACTTTTGAATTGTCAATGGGTCGGTCAGTCAGAAAAATGAAGCTAGTTGCCCATTCCAAAGCGTAGGTACCTATAAAGAAGAACGGGCAAGAAACTCCATGGACACTCTTTTAAATCAAAATAATATGGTTACAAAGTATTGGTTACATCATTCATGTTAGAAATTATGCATGTGAGAACCATGCAGAACGTTAAAAGCGTCCGTAATGAAAAGTAAAAAAAAAAATAATAAGCCATGGCAGCAAAGAGATGACCAGTCCCTACTGACGGCGTCCGTTCACGAACATGACGTGATGACATGACTTATGATGTAGAAGATCATACTTACAGCCATCTCATGCAGATGTTTCTCCACATCTCCGTATGGAAACCCTTGGATTTCCACCGCCTCAGCAGCCAGATGTTCCCTAACTGCTGCACTTAGGTCGCTGGCAGTAAACAGTAGCACGGAAGATGGTGTGATGATGAGGTAGGAGAAGAACACTGGGTTGTATTGTATGTCACTACCGCGGAGGTTCAGGGTGTCTGCGGAGAGAATGGCCAAAATTAAGAACTGCTGCGAGTGCTGAAATTAGGCGACTGTTAGATTTAGGATTCAGATGGATAAAGATAAGGCACTTCTGCTAGATACAGGTATGAAAATGGGTGGATTAAGGTTCCTGCTGGATTAAGGTAACTGCTGATTTAAGGCGTCAACTGGATCAAGCATACTGTTGGCATTAGGACACTGTCGGATATATGACACAATTGTATCAAGGGCGAACCTGTTAAGGGCAGGCTTAATACAGGTCCGGAAAAACTAAAATGTTAGCGACTTCTACAAGGTGTAACAGAATAAACGCAAGTCCTGATCGTAGTTAGTTCATAATTGACTACTGAATCGATTTCAGTAACTATTAATATAGGTATTTTTTTCAAAAGTTATATATTTTGTCATACTGACCGGTGATTGAGCCAAAGAAAATTAAATCTTATTTCAAAGTAATAAGACTAAATTTTAAATGCATAAAGTAATGTTAGGGTCAACACAATTTTCTTACAAATAATAGTTAGCTTTAAAAAAATAAATTTATGCTTTTAACTCAATACTCTAATTGGGGTGTATGAGGTCTTGCGTTAATTATGTTACATATTAATATATATGTCGGAGCCATTCGTTTGACTATTCGGAACGCCAGTGCCATCTCGTGGCGCTAGACAGAGTCTAGAATGAGTTCGTGGAGGTGGACGAGAGCTACAGCTACAAGAGCGGTGTGAGCAGAGCTCTCGAGATCATCGAAACATTGGACATCGTACGAACAACATGTGCTTAGAAACTGTCTCGCGTTCCGTATCGTTGAGTTGTGTACCTACAGTGTGTGGTTCGCTAGTGTGACTAACTTGAATGAATGAATAAATGAATTGCAGCGATCACAGCGTGGTTTGACCAGACTCGATAAATCGAATGAACCCCAAGATTCGCACTAGCTCCTGTAGCCTCATGTTCATGGTGCTACAGCCACCATTGCATATCAAGAAGTAGACCCGGGGCGCGGTTTTTGTAGGGAAGACGTGCCCGTAGGATAGGATTTAAGAGCCTACCGGATATGCATCCTAGAGTAAGCATTGGACTAGTGGAGAGATGGGTGATATTTGTCTATGGACGGGCATCTTTTGAAGACTTCGCGGCCAGGTGCTTCAAGTCGATCTTCACCCGTGAATCTTTTGGCGGGATTCTACTGCTTTCTCGGTTCTTTTGTATGTCCTTGCTCTGCTGTGTTATGTTGTGTTAGATGTTGCTGTTTTCAATGTCATCATCGGAGTTCTCACTACTATCCGTTTCCGGTTTTTTGTGTATCTCACTAGCAGCAATCTTGGTCTTGTTTTTGTCATCCGTCGTATTCAACCAAAAATCGATTCCTTGTCGAAGTACTTCATGTCCTGTTTTAAGTTGTCGTTCCGTCGTATCCATCCAAAAATCGATTCCGTTGTCGAAGTACTTCGTGTCCTGTTTTAAGTTGTCGTTCCATGTGTAGATAGGTCAGCCGACCTTCGTGGTTTTGGCCTTGTACTCCATTGCTGCATGCAGTAGATGTGGTACGCGGCGCCTGTAAACATGTGCAAGATAGCACATCCTGTGGTTCTTGATGCGTTTGGTTACTGTTTTTCCGTCTAAGATTTCATGCATTTTCTTTTGTCTTGGTTTATTCCTAGAGTGGTTAATCAAGTATCTCATGATAACTCGCTCATATAGCGAGTACATAAATTCTTTTACCAGCACGTTGTTCTTCATCTAAGACCCTTTTAAGCGTGAAGAAATGGTCGTCTGTTGATCTATTGTTTAAAAAGCCAGCTTGGTAGTTGTCCAATTCCGTTATTCACTCGCATCTTTAGGGTTATTGTTTTTCGGAATTGGTACCTGCACGGTCTCCAGCGCACAATGATGGCCATGGTTTTATGGTTTTGTTAGACCTTTTCTGTACATGTGCAGCTTTAGAACAATAGAGAGAGCGTACTGTCTGAAATTTATGAGTATCGCTCTTTGTTGATCTTTAGAAACATACCTTGCTATGCAAACTTAAGAGTTTGGGGTAGTTTTTTGTTGCACTGCCAGGTTTCTTTTTTGTTGCAGCGGGAGTGGATTTAGAAACTTGACTTACAAGCTACTTGTTCCATGCAGTTTTGGTAATATTTAGTACAATGTTACAATAGGAAAAGCGTGAAGTACGAAATCTAGAACGGTACCGTATTTTGTGCTATAATAAGAGAGTGTATTAGTTTATGCCGCCCTACTAAATATAATATAAAAACATTGTCCTAAAGCTTACATGGGCACTGTACGTATGCCACTACGTGAACAATAAACTAAGCGCGAAACAAAAGAATTAACACGTGGTTGTTAACTTCATAAACACGCACGAAATATAATCTAATCGAGTAGAACAAATCACGTTAAAATGCACAAAAACTAATCACCGACAAAATCAACAACACGTGGTGAAAAATTTTAAACAGTCTCAAAATCACTATTTCCGTTTAAAAAGATGGCGAACGATCAAAATCGCGTGTAATTACGTGCGTGCGTGCGTGCGTGTAACGTGTCCCACTTCTGATCTTAGGGATCAGAAGCCTAATTATAGCTTAAATGATGTTGAATTCACGCGTGGCTTCAGAAGTCCAAACAAACTAAATCCCAGCCGGATACCGCTTCCAATAGAGATCCCTGAAATAAACGGAAAGATCTCACCAGATTGGCCTGCAAAGGGCCCTCAGAGTTACTCGACGACACCAGGATCCTCGGCCGGAGAGCCTAGGCCGTAGTAGCCTAGCCTAGGCTGTAGATCAGGAACCCACGTGTCACTTTTCCACTATTTTAATTTGCACCCACGAAAACACCATTTAAATTTCGAATTCGAGTTTCAAACTGCCGACAACGTGTTTTGCACGTGCAATCACGACGGGACACATCTGTTCTCTTCGACGGTCAGTATCCCCGCTAGTTGTTCGTAAATTATAATCTGATTTGAACTGCAAACCGTTTTTCTATTGCGCTATAACCAACACTACACATAGTACGCCCACAGTAAGTAAAATATGCCTGATGTTAACGAGAGACAGACATACCTTCTCCGATATATATAATTCTTCTGGACGTGTGTTCGTCACCTAACTCCTCCTAAACGGTTGGACCCATTTGGATGAAATTTTGTGTGTATATGTCAATGGGTTCCTGGATGGTTTGAAAACACAACTGGACCAGGTCGGGCAGGACGACGTCTGCCGGGTCCGCTAGTATTGTATAAGTTGTTAACGTTTGACAATTGATCGGCTGCTGGAGTAGGTCATATCACCCCTCTGGCGCTGTATGAACATCGATTGATTATGCTTAAAAGAAAACTCACAAGCCACTTCATCCAGAGCTGTGATGACGAGCGCCGAAGCATTCTTCTCAGCCATTTTCTGACGAAGCTCCGTTATCTTCTGGCCGGCAGCCTTACCTAGAACACAACGAATACATAGTTTAATAATCAAGAAAGTCAGGCCCACATAGATAAAAAAAAAACTCAAAATGGTGCCTGAAAGTACTTTACCCTGCGAAATTCAAAATAACTTTTTTTGTTTTTTTTTTTAAACGTATCCCTACTCTAGGAATTCTCCTGTATAGTGGGTGCGTTTACAAACCTTTAAACTCACATACACAAACAGCCAGACCCGGAACAACTACTTGTAAGCCATACAAATATTTGTTCCGTGCGGGAAGCGAACTCGCGACACGCAGCGCAGCAGTCAATCGCTTAACCACTGCGCCAACCGTGCCGCCATGAAATTAATATTCAACTGAAATGAATATTTTTTCATTTTCCAGCTCAGTATCTGGCGCAATGGTCGCCCAGTGATAACAGCCCCGACTTACGAGATATTTAACCATAATTATCATCATTCACACAGTCCATCCATCGTTTCTTTGGTCTTCCCCTACTCTTATAGCCATCGACATTCATACTCAAAATTCTCCTCACGACATTTTCCTCAATCCTCCGTATCACATCCGTATGACAACCGATTTCCACACAACTTGTCAGTTACCGGTGCCACTTTCAGACTTCCTCTTACACAGGCTGTTAAAGAAATTACGTGCCATAGCTTCAGGGTGGGTTCAGTATCGATAAAGGAACCAGTAAAAAATAAAAGCTTTAGAACAGTTTAAAAAAAAAAACGGAAATTATCGTAAGATGAACCTAATGTAGTACCTACAAATTAAATAGCAATCGTTTAGAATTGATTAAAAAATTGGTTAAAATAAGTTTCTATTTTGTTTAAATGCTAATTAATAATTTTCTAGAGTTACCTACCTACTATCGAACGCAATGAAATACCTACGCCTGAACACTTCGATAACGCCGGGTGAAGGATAGGTAACTAGGTGCGTAAATGACTATTCCAAGTATTTCTTCTTCCTACTTTAGCGTGCTTATCTCCTTCAAAATTAAAACCTACAATTAAAAATCTTGTTTAACTAGTAGGTATTCAGCAGCAGTTGAAGAACGACTGAGTATTTTAAAATGGAAACAAGTAGGTAGGTTTATAATGAATTAAAATCAACTTATTTACCCACTTGTTGAAAGTTATCACAACACAGCGTTTTTCACTACGTAGTTATTTAGTAGGTACTAAATTAGGTTGATCTTGCAATAATTTTTTTATATTTTTGTTTTGAATTTTTATTTTTTTTATTTTTTGGTTTCCTTTATCGATACTGAACCTACTACTAAGCTATGGCACGCAATTTCTTTAACACCCTGTATACTCATTTCTTATTCTATCCATTCGTGTAACTAAATTAGGTTGATCATGCAATCATTATTTTATATTTTTATTTTGAATTTTATTTTTTTTTATTTTTCCTGGGTTCCTTTATCGATACTGAACCTACGCCTAAGCTATGGCACGCAATTTCTTTAACACCCTGTATACTCATTTCTTATTCTATCCATTCGTGTAACACCACACATCTCTCTCAGCATTCTCACCTCAGCTGCATGCAATTGCCTTTCATTCATCCCTTTTGTGGCACAACATTCTGATCCATACAAGACAGCAGGTCTTATCATGGTTTTATATATATTTCCCTTAAATTGAAGGGGAATGCGGGAGGCGCAGATTGTTCCCGTGACCTGCCGCCATTTCATCCATCCAGTGTTCATTCTGTGCTTAACCATTCGATCTACTTCGCCATCGCTTCGCTATAGGCCGATTATGCTGATTGGCCGATTATGCTAATAAAATCGCACCGTGTTAAATCACACTTTAGAGCTTCTGTAGGAGCGTCGAGTCGGCACCTCCGTCGCTGGTCCCCCCCCGCCGGGCCTCCCCCAGGTAACGGGGGGTGTCACCTGGCGGGGACTGACCGCCGAGGTGTCGTGAAGAAAGCGGCGCCGTGAGTCGGCGTCGCGGCGCGCCTACAGAGAAACACACAGCAACTACTCACATGGGCGCGCGCAACTCACGCGCGCCCGACAGGCCAAAAGCCTTTGCGCACACACCACGAGGGGCCCGTATTTACGGGCCACCGCATAGCGCTCTGCGGCCGGGGGGCATAGCCCCGGTACCGCTCGCCTCGCCCCCTTGCGGGGGCGACGCGATCTCCTGAACGCACTTTAGAGGCTCATTTACACGATGCTAGTGAACTTACCGGTATATTTCACAGGTAGCGGTATGATTGTGTTCTTTGGCCTCTTCGGAGACGGGTCACCCAACTCGCTCCTCGCTTCGTCGACCAAATTCTTGGACACCGGGATCAGTTGCATGTTGTGTTTTGTGAGCGCTGTCTGTTGACAAAAACATGGTTTATTAAGATACCGTTTTTCTTCTTATCATCTCAACGGCAATCTAAAGGGCTTTGAAGGTCTTTTTTGTTTGTTTGAACGCACTTATCTCTGGAAGTACTGATCGGATTTGAAAAAATCTTTATGCATTTGATAGCCCAATTTTCGAGGAAGGCTATAGGCTATTTAACATCTCGCTAGGACCCCAACCACCCGAGCAAAATGAAAAAAGTGTCAAAAAGAACGCTAAGTGAACACGGGCAGGCGATGCGGTGCCACTTCCCAGTGAAGAAGAAATTTCAGACGGACAAAGTCACGAGTAGAAGCTAGTGAACAGAATAAACATTGTCAGGAGAATAAACTTTGTCTGGAGAATAAACTTTGTCAGGAGAATAAACACTTTGACAGGAGAATAAACACTTTGACAGGAGAATAAACTTTGTCTGGAGAATAAACTTTGTCAGGAGAATAAACACTTTGACAGGAGAATAAACACTTTGACAGGAGAATAAACACTTTGACAGGAGAATAAACTTTGTCAGGAGAATAAATTGTCGGGAGAATAAACTTTGTCAGGAGAATAAACATTGTCAGGAGAATAAATTTTGTCAAGAGAATACACGTTGTCAGGAGAATAAAAATTGTCAGGAGAATAAATATTGTCAGGAGAATAAATATTGTCAGGAGAATAAACATTGTCAGGAGAATAAACATTGTAAGGAGAATAAACTTTGTCAGGAGAAATAACGATAATTTATATTATACGTTGCAGTATAAAACTGATTTACATCCGTCACCTCACACATCAGGTCCAGTTGAAAACCAGCGTCAGGCACTAGTTGTCTGGCATTTTGGCTGAACTTGGGCCTTTTGGCGCAGCCGTGAGGCACACTTTCCTGCTGATTTCTTACATCGGACTTTACACTTTTTATTGTTTTTATCTGATCTATTGGTATCTGGTGTATTGTGTGTCTTTTAGTCTGTGTTAAATTAATGTATTTCCTTTCTTTCTTCTTTCTTTACCTGTAGCGGGGTCCACTCGTCCCTCGTAAAGGTGTGAGGATCCACGCCGACTACGGCGCCCGCTGTCAGGTGATGAGTCAACCATTTCTCTATACTTGGAGTGTCAGTGAGGGCTGTAGACAAAAAAAAATTACATAAAAATCCACCATCGTGTAATTATAACAGCCGCACGGGTCGATCGATCATGTTAAGCTACGCTTGACATGGTTGGTCCGTAGATGGGTGACCATCTTTACATACCAAGAAGATCTTTACATACCCTCCGTGCCTCGGAACGCACGTTAAGCCGTTGGTCCCGGCTGTCATTCGTGGATACTTGACAATCGTTACGGGTCGTCAGAAGCCCGTAAGTCTGACAACCAGTCTTAACAAGGGGTTTCGTATTACCCAGTAACTGGGTTGTGGAGGTCAGATAGGCAGTCGCTCCATGTAAAATGCTGGTACTCAGCTGCATCCGGTTAGACTGGAAGCCGACCCCGAACATAGTTGGGGAAAGGCAAGCAGATGAACCGACGAAAAACGTCTACGATAAAAATCTGAAATCATATATGCTGAATTCTTGTTTACTGTTTGTGCGCCGATGTCCCTGCCACCCTGTATACAACATCCCGATATCACCCGTCGGGCAGAAGCCCACCAAACGCAACACCCATCTCGTCGAATGATCCTCCCTTCTCTATAGAGGATGAAGAACTTTCCACCGTTCCTCATACCTCTATATAATCATTATAAAAACTTACACTGTTTCATAAGGGTCCAGAGCTTCAAATCGGCTTCCTTTTCGAACTGTGTATAATAACGTCCGTCAGTCCAGACGAGCGCTGCTGATGACGTCACCACGGCCGTGCCAGCCGAACCAGTGAACCCGGAGATCCATTCACGTCTAGCATCTACGGGAGCTATGTATTCGGACTGCAAAAGAAGTCAAATTAAATTCGTTAAATTGAACTTCCTAGATGTGCTTGGGTATCGCATAATCAACCTATAATGTTCCCATTCCCACTGCTGGGACACAAGTCTCCTCTCCATGAGAGGAAGTTTTTTATAATTCATTACGCGGGCTCAGGACGAGTTGGTGCCCGTCTGTGAATTTTTGGTTCAAGGCCATGTCGGTTTCTTCACGTTGTTGTTCTTAACTGTTTTGAGGGTTATTGTGATAAAATAAATTGCACAAAGCCTACCTGGCACCAAACCTGAATACGTGACCTACAATAGGCTAGTTTCCTAAAAAAATCTAATTAGTCCGTCAGTTAGATTATCAAAAAATATTGAACCGCATTTTTTCTTTTGTTAATAATATAAAAAATTATGAAGATATCGCCGGTTAAAGTTCCGCGTGACGTCACTTGCCTGCCTTGCCTTGCTACACATTTTAGTAGCATGGCGTGACGTCACGACCCCCACTCCCAAATTTTGACGCGCTTTATCTTTGTCATTTTTTGTTTGATTGACAAAAGAAAAAAATACGTATCCATTATTATTCGATGATCTAACTGACGGACTAAATATAATAATTATTTTTTTATCCAGAAAACCACCCTATTCGTAAGTTAGGACCGATACCGCTTTTTTATTAAGAGTAGATATAATATAAAGTTGCATAATCAACCTATAATACTCCCATTCCCACTGCTGGGACACAGGCCTCCTCTCTTCGAGAGGGAGTGGGTTGTAATCCACCTCGCGGGCCCAGTGCGGGTCGGTAGATATCACATGTCTTCGAATTTTCGGTTCTAGGACATGCCGGTTTCCTCACGATGTTTTCCTTCACCGTTTTGAGAGCAGTGATGAAGAAATAATTTACACAAAATAAACCGCCTGCCGTTCGGACCCACGACCTATAAGAACGGTTCTGCACTGCATCCGATCCGAAGCCGAGAAATGACGGTCCGAAGTAGCCATAGTACTATTTGTATGAGGGGTTGTTGCGCACTACATCCGAACTCAGTCCGTCCGAATTTAGAACATTCCCAACTCGGATCTTGAATTCGGATTCGGATCGGACGAGGTGCGAAACCGCTCAAACTCGTCAGTCCAGGCCGTCACTACTAGGCCACCATTGCTCGAGGGTAGGACTCAACTAAAAGTACTCACATTATGGGCATCTGCAGTAGGTACGATGTAAGCAGCGAGCGCTTTCGGCTGATTAGCCATCAGCCCCCGAAGGGTTGTCAAGCGCTGAAGCGACATTCTGTGGAAGGCTGGAAGAAAACGCTTTTATAAGACTATGCTGTTTATTTATTTAATGAAACATTACAAGGTGGCAGGGATATTGACGCGCAAACTGCAACCATGAATTACAGCACATGATTCTAGATCCTCCTAGCGTAGAAATTTTATGCAGGTAAAGAAACACAATACCTACGCGGTCAAAATGTATGGAAGAGCAATTTAAAAAATAAATAACTGACGGAACATTTCAGCGCAGGGGGTTCAGTATCATGTACTGAATCCATGGTAAGAGGTTGCGCGTCGATGTAACTGCCACTTTGTATGTGCGGTACAAACGGGCTCGTGGCAGGCGCACGGGTAGACCCAGGGTAAAGTCATGCTTGCCGAGGTCGGTTCGTGGAAGTATGACCAATATGATCATCCATTATATATCGAGACCTCTCAGTGCCTCGGAGAGCACGATAAGCCATTGGTGTTGGCTGTCATTTTCAGATCTTTGACAGTCGTTACGGGGAGTTCCAAGCTCGAAAGTCTGCCAACCCTAAAGGTCGTCCACTAGTCCGCACCGGCCGCAACGCACGCACGGCACGCAACGAATTGAACGGATTTGCCGATGGTATGCGTCCACTGTACCTAACTCTTCTTTGCAAATTTCAGTATTGTCGACGTTTCAGATTATATAACTCTTCATATCTTTCTAGTAATAGATATGAAGAGTTATATATTTCTACTAATAGTCCGTGCCTCAGAAAGCACGTTAAGCCGTTGGCCCCGGCTGTCATTCGGAGATCTTTAACAGTCGTTACGGGTCGTCAGAAGCCCGAAAGTCTGACAATCAGTCTTACCAAGGGGTATCGTATTACCTAGTAATTGGGTTGTGGAGGTCAGATAGGCAGTCGCTCCATGTAAAATACTGGTATTCAGCTGCATCCGGTTAGACTGGAAGCCGACCCCAAAATAATTGGGAAAAGGCTAGGCAGCGAGTCGTCTAATTTAATTTTTTTTTGGCGGTTCTCACCTCAATTACAAACAAAACAACGTGCGGTAGTGAGCAGTGAACTAATTCATGTGACGTCGCCGGCCCGCAACGCATTTTTTGTTCATATAAACGCATTTTTGCGCTCGGTGTTGGCGGTACCGATACTGGGCAGTGCTGTATGAATTCATACAAAGTAAACCAAAATCCGTCGTGCATGCGTTGCGTCCGGTGTTGACCAGTAGACGTTCACCTTTAGCCCTATCATGAATACCCCTTTCCCCAAATACATAACTTTCATTATCGTCGAATAAACAATACCTTACCTTTATCTGCAACAGAATGTCTGATATCTTCATGCGCTCTCGAGTGTGACTTCGCGGCCAAACTGTTGACAACAATAAAATTGCTTAGAGTAGGTAACTGTTTTGCTCACAATACCTTGATACGAGTAAATCAGTGAAATTTGTTATTTTTATGGTTGGCAATGTATTTCGTTTAACAACTCATAACTCATTCGGAACACCATGCTGAATTTCAAAACGGGTATAATAGTCGTAGGCAAGAAGGCTGCCAGGCTCAAGTGGGATTGGGCGGGTCACATCAGCCGAATGTATCTCATGAACCATAATAGGTTGACAGTTGAAATTTTCACAAAGTATGTATTTCTATTGCAGCTAATGAAAATAGAATAAAGTAAATAATAATTACAGGGGTTATTTATACAAGAAACGTGTTTTTCTCGGCGTTTTTTGCCTTGTGATACGGAACACTTCGTGTGCGAATCCGACTAGCACTTGGCCAGTTTTTGTTAATACATCTCGGTTGTACTTTCAGAGGGTTTGAAAGGGTACCCAGAGGAGAATGCAATGCATCCACATTTTGCCAGTTATAAATCCTACGTAAGAAGGCGACACTGTTAATTTCGATCCAGCCTGTCCCTTGCCAGAGGGCGGCCTGGCGACGCCCTAAGCCGAGGTCCGTACCTCACAGGAGGTGTAGTCGCATAGTTTTTAAATTGTTGTCGTTTGTAATTTATTGAGGCAACCTCAAGCAAGTCCGGTTAAGCAGTCGACAACCTCCTACGCTGAACTACGATTATGCCAATTCGACCCGGGCTGCTATTAAGAATTTCAACTTGACTCGGGCTCCTGAAGGGATCAAAATTCGATCCAGCCTGTCCCATCTTGCTGCCCTCTCCCCAGTGACGCCCTAAGCCGAGGTTCCTACCCCACAGGGAGTGCCCTTAGCGTGCAGTCGCTTTGTTTTAATTAGTTTTAAGCCCTGCCTGGAGGCTTTAAGTTTACTTAAGGCAACCAGAGTATCCGGTTAAGTAGTCACGACCTCTCTAACTCAACTACGAGATGCCATTTATATAAAAAAAAACAAGCTCAAAGGGATGCGTTATGGTAGCCCGCGAAATTAAAATTTCCTTACGTTTTTTGTAATTTACTGGTCAGTGTCAGGTTGTATGTTATAATAGTTATGTATTTACGGCCCGGTAAACCACGTTTCTAAGAGTAAAGACTAATGTGTCTTTACTCTTAAGCCATGGGAACCAAATTTTTACCTGGGTCTCTTGTTTAAAAATAAATAAATAACGACCACTCACTTAGTAATACTAAAAAGTAACACACATTTTCGCCACATGATTAATTAGAAACAAAACTTTAAACACAGCTTTTCAAAAATAAAATTCACTTATTAAATTTCTTATTGACAAAACCACGATTTTTTCAAAATAGACGCCATTTAAAATTTCAGTTTGACAAACTGTCACAACAAGACGCGCGCCAAATTTTGAATCGTTCTTTAAAATTAGTATGTACTATGTTCGTTCGAAACGCCTCACGTCTGCGGATCAATTGATATTCTGAGTAGGACATTAAATGAATAGGAATACAATGGGCATGGATAAAGGTGCGCTTACAATATCAATAATAAAAAAAAATTATGATATTTTATAGATGAGATTCCTAAAGACCAATTCCCGTAATTAAAAACATTCGCTATCTCATCTCAGCGACAATCAATGTCAAAAACTTGTCAAAAATTAAAAGAAATTAGAGGAACTTTTGACAGACTAAGACTGAGATCAAACTGTGAACGTTCTTAAAATTACGAGAATTGCCACTTCGATTTCGTTTTTCTCCAAAGGAACCTACTACGCTGAATGGACAACTGGGGGCCTAAAAAGGGCACTTTGGCAGAATCATAATAGGATAACAATATGTATCATATTAAAAATCGTAAAATGGTCACAAACTGACAATTCATAATATGATCTGTGTGCAATTCTTATCACAATGAAATAACATTTAAACTGTAGAAATAAAAAATAAAAAACCAATTTGATTAATAAAAACTGAAATGAAAAATTTACCGAATAAAATTATGGTTTTTATTTTTTTCATGCGGCAATAAAATATGATATTAAATTTTATGAAAATTAGAGGAATTGTTAGTGATCTGCTGGGAATTCAGGAAATGAATAGCTTTTAGAGCTTAAGGTGGCCTTTTTAGGCCCTCTGACTTCATATTTCTGAATGACAGACTCCTTGCCAATTCAAAATGGTCTAATTGAAATAAAAACTTTCGAGTTTATTTTTTTAACGGTGTGGACGAGCCTTTATTTGTATACTACAAAAGACTGTTTTATTCAAGCAGAAATTTACGAGCAATTGTAAACTCTATACACCATAGATTACAGTTGAAAATAAAACAACACTATCGTAAATTCGTAGGTAGGCTGTTGCCTAGTGCCTACCTGCGAATTTACTTTGATAAAATGGAAAGCAAATTATTTCGCGACACACATTAACTGATATTAGAAATCTAAAACAAGGTCTTTCACGCTCGATATATTATTGTATATGTCGGAGTCATTCGTTTGACTATTCGGAACGTTAGCGCCATCTCGTGGCGCTAGACAGAGTCTAGCCTGAGTTCGTGGTGGGACGAAAGCAACAGCTACAAAAGCGGTGTGAGCAGAGCTCTCGAGAGGATCGAAACATTGGACATCGTACGAACAACATGTGCTCAGAAACTGTCAATTGCGTTCCATATCGTTGAGTTGTGTGAGTGTGTGATTCACTAGTGTGACTACCTTGTTCGTAAATTATAATCAATTATAATCTGATTTGAACTGTAAACCGTTTTTCTATCGTGCTATAACCAACACTACCCATAGTACGCCCACAGTAATTAAAATATGCCTGATGCTAACGAGAGACAGATATTCCATCTCCGACATATCTATTATAACCAGCACCCTAATTGCGTAACACACGATCAATCGGAATCTGAATCATTTTGAAGCAAATTGCTAATCCATTGCTTCATAAGTTCGAAAAATTTGTCTGCTCAACACGTAAATAACACAATGAATGTTGTTGAACTGTCAAAATGAAACCGATTCCGACTGATCGTGTGTTACGCAATTAGGGAGCAGTAATAATAATAATAATAATAATAATAATAATCTTTATTGACATAAAAGTATGTTACATTATTATATGGAAACCCTGACTCCTGCGCTAGGTAGTAACCTGTGTTACAGGAATCAGTGTCTTCTCCCAGTAGTTTACACAGAAATTATGCAATAAGATTTAAACAATTTTACATTATACAATATCTGCTTAAGGCGTATGGGTGGGGGTGTATGAATGAATGTGTGTGTGTGTGAGGGTGCGAGGGTAAGGTTGTGTGTGTGTGTGAGAGAGAGGGTGTGTGTGTGTATGTTTGCGTGTGTGTGTGGTGTGTGTTTATATGTTTATCGTGCATGTTTATAATGGGAAGCGCTAATTGCCGGGTTTATGTTATTAAGTTTTCTGTCTGTATGTAATCTAGTGTTTGTAGAAACGTGTTTATTTTATTTTTAATTTCCTTTTTAGGAAATGGGTTAATATCTAGGGTCTTGTTTATCTTATTATAGATACGCGTAGCAAGAAAAAGATGTTGCCTTCTGGCTGAGGCAGTCTTGCATTTGACGTATTTACAAACATTAGCGACTGTTCGTTTACTCTTGTAACTGTTGTTTATAGGTGTGATAAGGTGTTGCTTCAATGTGATATTGAGAACATACAGCTGTCTCACTGTGAGTACTGTGCAGTTTTGGTACAATGTTACGGTCGGGAAGCGGTATGGTTTAAAGGTCATGACTTTGAGCAATGATCTTTGAGCTCTTTCAAGGTGGATCATAATTGTTTTACAAGCTCCTCCCCACACCGTAATACAGTAACCAATTATCAGTTATCAGCAGTATAAGCTGACTTCCGATTGTACGACTAACCTATACAATGCGAGGTTAGCTAAAACTGGAAATGCATGACTTGTACGTTGTACTTAACGTGTGTACCTATATTCAAATTTTATTTATGTTTCAAACTGGCGTTATTTCAAGTTTAACAAATATCAACTCTATTTTAATGGCAATTAAGTTGATTTCAGAGTGACTAGCACTATTGAAAAACTTATAAAAATGTTTGAAGTTGTAGCGTAAGCTGCATGAACTTTATTATGTAGCAATTAAAGTTATTTTTCCATAAACTCATATTTGTTTACATTTTTGGCGAATATGTCGCGATATTAGATTACACATAGTTGGTGTGAACAAATAAATAGAAGAGTGGTATGTGTATGTATATGGGCTCGTGGTTAAATGATAACAGCCGCAGGATCGAAGGTTAACCTACGCTTGCCGAGGTCGGTACCTACTTGGATGGGTGACCATTTATTACACAGAGTGGCAGGGACATCGACGCGCATCCTGTTACAATGGATTCAGTTCAAGATTCTGAAATTTTCCTGCGGTGAAATTTTTCGGCAATACTTAATAAAATATTATATTATACTCTTTTCATGTATAAAGCTAGCTAAAAGTTTAATTAATATAATACTTAATTGAGAAAGTTCCTAATATCAGATAAAGGATACTCCCTAGAATATTATTAGTTATAAGTTATCTTGCTGCGCCCTAACAGGGTCATGTACTCACTAGTTTAAGCCTACCGAAATATGGTTGTGTACATTGTGCATTAGATAAATAAATTAAAATAAAACGGGTTGCACTCCGGGGGTGCCGGCAGAAGTGAAAACTTGAATATTAACGTTGTGCATTTTTGATATTTTGGAATGCGGTCTGCTTTCCCTCCGTCTTACGAATTTTCGATCAGGTCACGTGTCCTGACGCGAGCTCCGTCTTACGAATTTTCGATCAGGTCACGTGTCCTGACGCGCGTTTAACATTTTTTACCCATCACAAAAAAAGTGTACAACGCCGCTAAAGAAGTTTTCACTTAAAAAATTACTTGTTCCATGCAGTTTTGATCGCGTACGTATTGCATTCTTCTATGGAATAGCAGTTTTTTTTTTATAACCGACAAAAAATTTCTACGGTGTCTAAAATCATGTGCTGAATTCATGGTTTCAGTTTCCGATGTCGATGTCCCTGCCATTCTGTAAACCGAGATCTCTACGCGCCTCGGAAGCCACGTGAAGCTGTTCGTCCCGGGCTCCCGGCTGTCACTTGTAGATCTCTGACCGTCATTACGGGTAGTCTGAAGCCAGTCTTACCAAGGGGTATCGTGTTACCTAGTAACTGGGTTGTGGACGCCAGAAGGCAGTCGCTAAATGTACCATACCTACTGGTATTTAGCTGTATCCCGTTAGACTGGAAGCCAACCCCAACATAGTTGGGAAAAGGCTTGGCAGATTAATTGACACTGCATATAATAGACATTTGTATGTAGATAGACTTTACGACATTTACAAAGAAAAACTGTTTTATCCATGACCCAGAATAGACAAGGTTCATTTGCATAAAAATATTCTCCACGAGTGGCAACACTTACGCTAAGTGTTCACTATGTTCGCACACCAACTGTACTTCGAAAGATTTATGTTAGCACTAGCTGCGCTCCGCGGTTTCACCCGCAAAAGTTTTGATCTCGTGGGAATATCGGGATAAAAAGTATCCTATGTCATAATGTAGTGTAGTGTATGTCGTAATGTAGTGTCAGCTACGTCCATACCAAATTTCATCAAAATTGGTCCAGCCGTTTGAGCGTGAAGAAGTAACAAACATACAAACACACACTCACAAACTTTCGCCTTTATAATATTAGTGTGATTCAAAACGGACACAATATCTAACAATATTCGCGGAGCACGAATGAAATGAAATTTGTTTATTCTGAATATTTGAAATTTGAATGACGTTTATAAGTCATATAAAAAAAAAAGTTAGATGGAGTCGGCATTTCCTATCTATTTGCGGCATTGGCTACCCTTGAGAAAAATGGCGTAACAAACTCAGGCGTCAAAGTCTCTATAATCTTGGTCTGATCATGTGAGGAACACGTAGATTAGTGTCAGAATAAAATTGATCTTTTAAGGAAAGAACCATACAGATATAAGTGGGCCTCAACAACGTAATTGGGTAATAAAATACCTTTTGGTAAGACTGGTTTTCAGACTTTCAGGATTCTGACAACCCGTAAAACGACTGTCAAAGATACACGAATGACAGCCGGGACCAACGCGCAACGGCTTGATGTGCTTTCTGAGAGACGGAGGGGTCTTGGTACGTAAAGATGGTCACCCATCCACGGACCAATCGCGGCAAGCTTAACCTGATCGATCGAACCGTGCGGCTGTTATTACTTAGCCACAAGTCTCTCATTATTAGTGTCAGAATTGGTACTTTAACCTCAACAATGTAAATAACGTAATGAATGTTGTTGAACTGTCAAAATGAAAACCATTGAACTTACAATGCCTCACCTTAACTTACAATACTTAACTATTAAAAAAAACTTGAGAGGTGTCAAGGGACACCCGGATGGAACGAAGTTCCTTTCGATTAATTAGTGAAGGAATTGTAATAAAATTTTATTTTTTTTAAGTTATAATAATGTTTTTTTTATTATTAACAAATATAATGTTATATAAACTTAATCAGTAGGCTCAATTTTCGTAATAATTGGCTTGTGGTAACTGAAGTAGCACAGCTTACAATAGCTTACTATAGCAAAAAGTGTCGTGACAACTTTTCGTAAGAATTTTTTCCGTCTAGCCCCCTTTCACAACGCGCGATAAGGAACTTCGTTCCAATTACACTTTGTAAGCAAGGATATTACAAATTAGAGGATTATATCCAAGATAAGAATGCTTGGAAACATGCTGGTCTTGCTCCATAGGACAATCTCTAGAGTCTAGACAAAATCAAACTGGTTGCTATTGTAATTGTATAATTTTTTTTTTTTCTTTAACATTGATTTACATTCTGTAATTACTTGGGGTCACACCCGGACTTATTACTCCTTATTTATTTATGAAAATCGTCTACTTTTGGAATGTTTGTGAATTCGTGAGCACCATGTATCTATCACAAAGTTAATTTATATGTATGTCATGGTTTCATTTATCCATTTTAATTCTTTTACCTATTGTGGTATAGTAATTTTATTTTTAGGTGCATCGCATTCACATATAATTATATAATTAATGTATGCAAAATATTGTAAAACATATTAAAAGAGTAACGGTGGAGTTTCTTGCCCATTCTTCTCCATACGAAAACTACCTTTTGGAAGGGAGGACTAGAATCAATTTTATTTTTATTTTATTTTTGACGTTCAATAGTGCCTTTTATGTGCCTATTTGAAATAAATGGTTGACTTTGGCTTTGACTTTGATTGCCACTCATAATGTGTTACGCATTTACCGCGCTGTCATTGTACTTTGCAAGATAAAAAATATATGGTTAAACTTGACACTTTACCTTAGAAACACGATTGCACACTATCACAGATAAATGAACACTGATGTAGGTACCTAACAAAGTCGTAATGATATTTTATTGCGTAACAGATAATAAAAACTGTTTATTTTATCACCTGTCTCATCGTTTAGCATAATCAGCCTATAACGTTCCCACTGCTGGGACACAGGCCTCCTCTCGGTGAGAGGGAGTGGGCCATAACCCACGCGGTCCCAGTGCGGGTTGGTAGATGTCACACGTCTGCGAATTTTTGGTTCTAGGACATGCCGGTTTCTTAATGATAACAGCCGCATAGGTCGATCGATCAGGTTAAGCCACGGTTGGTCTGTGGATGGGTGATCATCTTATCTTATCTTACATACCAACCCCCTCTGTGCCTCGGAAAACACGTCAAGCCGTTGCTACGCGGCTGGCATTCGTGGATCTTTAACAGTCGTTACATAGTCAAAAGCGAGAAAGTCTGACAACCAGTCTTACAAAGGGGTATCGTATTACCCAGTAACTGGGTTGTGGAGGTCAGATAGGCAGTCGCTCCATGTGAAATACTGGTTTTCAGCTGCATCCGGTTAGACTGGAAGCTGACCCCAACATAGTTGGGAAAAGGCTAGGCAGATGGAAGGTTTTTACTTTTGCTATCCTAAATAAGTGAATTATATCGGTCGAGCAATGCCAACGTCGTCACTAGAAAAATGTACAGTGCGAAATCACTCTCTAAGGCAGGTATCACACCTCCACAGCGCAGCGAAACCACAGTAGTTGCACCATTACTTGTCCGTTGTACGACAAGCGAAACAGAAGCAAAACTGCCTGTTCTAACGTACAGATTTGATAATGATTCTATCTTTTTTCCGTGTAATTTCGCTGACCTGCTCGGAAGCCGATTATACCACCGCGCTCGCCATTTTGTTGCGGTGCCGCGTTTGTTTCGCACATATCTGTGACAGTCAACAAGTTTATAAAGCTAAACTTCTTTTTTTTTTTGTAAAATGGATACTTATTGATATTGCGGAAAACTAATCTAAGATGTTCTGAGTAGACCTATACTATATTTGCTAAGTCGAAAGCATTGCACATTTGGCTCCCTTTTCTAGAATTTAACTGTTGTTCGATGATATACCGGCCCATAGTGCTGCTCGACGAGGTCGGCAAGCTCTTTGAGAGAGTGATTGCGGGCCGCCTCGTCGGGCACCTGGTGAGGACGGGGCCGGATCTTGCGGAGTGCCAGTTTGGCTTCCGCAAGGGGCGCTCGACGGTGGACGCCATCATGCGCGTGAGAGCCCTCACGACGGGGGACGCGGTGTCCCGGGGTGGGGTGGTCGTGGCGGTGTCACTCGACATCGCCAACGCGTTCAACACCCTGCCCTGGAGCTGCATAGGGGAGGCACTCCGGTATCACCGGGTGCCGACTTACCTCCGTCGAATAGTCGGGGCGTACTTGACGGACAGAGCCGTCATCTACCCCGGTCGCGACGGGAACTGGAACCGGCGAGAGATGTCGTGCGGTGTCCCACAGGGATCGGTTCTGGGGCCGCTCCTGTGGGACATCGGTTACGACTGGGTGCTGCGGGCCGACCTCCCTGATGGCGTCAGCGTAGTTTGCTACGCTGACGACACGCTGGTCCTGGCGCAGGGGAGGTCGCATCAGGCGGCGGCCGACGCGATGACACGCGGGGTTGCGATAGTCGTGGAAAGGTCCGGCAGTTGGGTCTCGAGGTGGCATTGCACAAGTCCGAGGCCATGTCCTTTCATGGGCCTCGGTACGGGCCACCTTCGGGATCCCAACTGATGGTAGGAGCGGTTCACATCGGCGTCGAGACAACGATGAGATACCTGGGTCTCGTCCTCGACAGCCGGTGGAACTTCGTCGAGCATTTCCGACGTTTGGCCCCCAAACTGGAACGGACCGGGGCCGCCCTAAAGCGGCTCCTGCCCAACCTGAGGGGGCCAAACGCCTCCTGCCGGAGGCTTTACGCAGGGGTCGTGCGGTCCATGGCCCTTTACGGGGCCCCGGTGTGGGCGCGTTCACTGCGGCTTCGAGCCGCACACTATCTGAACGCGCCCCAAAAGGTGGTTGCCGTAAGGCTTATAAGGGGGTACCGCACGATCTCGGGCGAGGCAGCAAGCCTCCTTGCCGGACTGCCACCATGGGATCTGGAGGCGATAGTCCTCGCGCGCCTGTATGACTGGCGCGCGGAGGCACTACGTCGGGGGGAAACTCTGCACCCGCGGCAAATCGCTGCGGAGCGGACGGACCTCCGGCGCGGTCTCATGGTGGAATGGAAGGCGCGACTATCGCAACCCAGCGCAGGGCACGCCACGATAGCGGCGATAAGACCCCTCTTTGAGGAGTGGCTAGAGAGGCGTCACGGCGCTCTCACCTACCGCCTGACGCAGGTCCTCTCCGGACACGGATGTTTCGGGAGGTTCCTGCACATCATCAGGCGGGAGGAGACGCCCGGGTGTCACCACTGCGAGGATCGCCCAGAGGACACGGTGGAGCATACGGTGGAGGTCTGCCCCGCTTGGGCAGAGCACCGCCGTGTCCTCGTAGAGGCGATCGGCAGCGGCGGCGACCTCTCGCGTCCGGCCCTGGTGCAAGCCATGGTCCAGGGCGAGAGGGAGTGGGAGGCGGTCACCTCCTTCTGCGAAGCAGTCATGCTAGCGAAGGAGGTGGCGGGATGGGCGAGGGAGAGATCCTCACGCCTCAGCCGCCGAGGGAGACGCTCCGGGCGTCGGGAGCCGCGTGACGACTCCCGGCCACCGTAGGCGCGGGCCTGCGGGCGGAGAGCAATGGGTAGCTCTCCGTCCGATCAGGACCAGGCCCGTGCCGGACGGCGCGTAAGTGTTCCACGTGCGCCTCAAAGAGATGTCAGCATAGATGACGGGGCCCGACAGGGCCGAAGCCTGCCGGGGTAGCGGGATCGTCCGAAAGGGTTACCGCTGCCCTGGTACATAAAGGGCTAAGGAAGGAACACGGGTGGGTTTTAGTCAGTAAGAGTCTGACACTCCCTTCTGCTCCACCCAGAGCGGGAGGAGTCATTTGATGATTTCCCATCCACAAAAAAAAAAAAAAAAAGTAGACCTATACTATATTTGCTAAGTCGAAAGCATTGCACATTTGGCTCCCTTCTCTAGAATTTAACTGTTGTTCGATGATATTCCGCTACCGTACTCGAAACGCGACATAATGTAGTATGTCCCGCAGCGGAATTCGTTTAGTGGCTTCGAATCATAATTTTCGCGTCAAAGGTGTGCTAACGCCCTAAAGCTACCAACCATAATGTCGTAACAAACTCTCTAGCAACAATATTTTGATCCGTAAACACTGCCTTCTGACATTCAACGTCAGGTCAACGCTTATACAAGATGGCCAAAGAGTATAATAACTTACTATATGAAGGTGGTGCAAAAGTCATCACCCTATCGGAATATGCTATATTTTTTGCAAATGGCGACAAATGTCAATTCTTCTTTGACATTTGTGAAGTAAACATATACAAAATACACGTACCTACTCATAAATAACGCGATATATTTTTTGCGGGTCGCCTAATTTTTCTTGTTTTGAGGATTTGCACTGACTGGCAAAGTCGCCTGATTTAACCGTTACAGACATCAATATGACAGCGGTCGATGACCCCACAAAAAATCATCAAAATAATTTGTTTTTAGTTTGATCATGTTAAAATATCGATACCAATCACATCTGGGTTTCGCTAGCTAATTTAATTTGCCCCTGTATAGCTATATGTTTTAATCATTCATCTCACACCCACTTCTATAATTAACATTTTATAAAGTATTGATTTAGCCTATTGTATCAAGAACCAACCTGGTGAACCAGAAACAATTGGGTCGCTATTTATATTCTCCTTCGAGAATTTCTTTCGAAAGATGAGCTGTGTTCTGTATAAAGAAACTAGATTTACCATTTGTAGAAATTGTTGCAAGAGATTTCGCCACACCATATCGGACACAGCGCATCGCTCGCAGGTGGCTAGATGTCTACTACGCCTGGACAGGAACGGCCTACGCCTGGTGACGGGGACCATCACGGGACACTGCTTTCTTAACAAACACTTCCACACGATAGGCATAACGGACAGTCCCTTATGCAGGGCTTACATGGAGGCTGAGGAAACCGTTGCGCATGTGCTCTTTCAAATGCACAGGCGTCACCCAGATTAGGTCAGAATGAGAATCCCTCGGGACACCCAGATCTTACACAGATGTTCTCAACAGGCCAGGAGACATAATTAACTTCTGGAGGGAGGTGGGCTGGTTGGAATAACCACCGACGGCCGCCATTGCCCACGCACAATGGTCCACTTGAAGGACTAAGCGCAGAAACCAAACCTTATAATAGAACATAGAGGGTGCAAATATTGCTTTAACCTTAAACTATGCCACAGGCAATTCAGTCGCTCCGTGTAAATCTAGAGACGACTGCATCATAATCTTTCTGGTCTTCTTCCATGGTATTCGGAGTCGGCGCAATACTTTTATTTATTTACTAGCTGCGCCCTGCGGTTTCATCCGCACAAGTTTCGATCCCGTGGGAATATCGGGATAGAAATAATCCTATATATTAATCCTGGTTATAAACCATCTGTGTGCCAAATTTCATCCAAATCCGTTCAGTAGTTTTTAGTTTAAACATCCATCCATCCATACAAACTTTCACGTTTATAATATTAGTAGGATTTAATCTTTTCGCACACAAAAAGGTACTACAAAGGCGGATTTAATTATGCCTTAGGCATTCTCTGCCAATCACCAAGGGTGGTGAAGAGATTAGATGGCAGATGCTTTGGTTGGTACGTTTTCTTCTTCCATTCTCCCCTGGCAACCGTTACGCTATCATTCATTGCCTTCTCTTTCGTATCATTCATCCCTCTCCATCCATAAACATTTATACAGAGTGGCAGGGACATCGACGCTCAACGCAACCATGGATTCAGCGGGCTGATTGCGTAACACCCCATCAGTAGCAATGGGTTTCATTTTGACAGTCCAACATCATTCATTGCGTTATTTACGTTGTTGAGCAGACACATTTTCGAACATATGGACCAATGGAGTATCAATATCCTTCAAAATTAAACCTGTTACTACTGATGGTATGTTACGCAATTAGAGTGCAGTGCATGATTCTGACCCACTTGCGTTGAACTTTTTTTTATCGATTATTAAAATAAAAAAATGCTTTTCCATACATTTTGACCGCGTAGGTATTGCACTTTTCTATAAAACAGCTGATTATTATTATTTTGATATCAATCAACTCAGCCTATCGCAGTCCACTGCTGGACATACGCCTCTCCCAGGCTGCGCCACAACACCCTGTCCTCCGCCTTCCGCATCCAGCCTGTCCCAGCCACGTTCATCGTCGTCCGTCAATCTAGCTGGGGCGATCCCACACTACGCTTGCCGATACGCGTTCTCCACTCCGGGACTCGTCTGCTCCACCGACCATCGGTCCATCGACAAACATGACCGGCCCACTGCCACTTCAGTGCTTACTCAGCAAGCTGTCGGTAACTCTTATTTTGATAACCGACGAAAATTTTCTACGCTATGGGAGCCTAGCATCATGTGCTGAATTCATGGTTACAGTTTGCACGTCGATGTCACCACTCTTTTAGTCACATGCGTTTCCTCCCTCCTCATCGAGAGAATACTTAACTAAGCCGTGTCTCCTGCGCGTGTTTTTTCGAAACATTACACGATAACGATCATTGATAACGATCGGTTTCAGATAGCGCGTGATACGTACGGACGTCCGATCGAAAGCTTTACTAAACTGGGGAAAAATAATAGTCTCAAACCCTCAAATGGTTATGTATATGTGTACGCAGTACGATGCCGAATAATAAATACTCTTAGGGATCGGACAGGGTTTTGGTACATGCTGTATGCCTTTTAAGGTAGGAAATAATTAAAATATTTTTTTAAATCTTTTAGTTTTTCTTTTATGTGGTTGTGCATGGTGCGTGGCATAATTATTAGAAGCTGAAGGTGCACGTAGGCAACAGCGCGTCGTATTTCGAAGTGAAGTTATTTCAATGATAATGTGATCGGGATGGCGCCACAATGCAGTTTATTAATTTTGTAGCTGGACCGCACCGTATTCGTTACGTGGAACGGAACGCTTAAGCCGAGTGTGGCGTCTGAATGTTGGTAGCACTGACAGTCCAGCGATGAGTGCACACGCGTAGGACTTTGCTGTTTATGCCGTACACATAACGGCGAGAATTCCTTGCATTTACGAAACAGACACTGTGCTAATGCACTTTTGAACAATAATACGATAGTTATTGTTTTTTAAACATTCGGTAATTCTTCGCGCACTACAGCAAATGATTACCACTTCATAAAACTTGAGTTTTTACGGAAAGTTTTATAAGCGAATAAGCGAGTGATATTATATTTTGCGGATAAAAAAACTTAGGACAGTATTTAGGAGCACGTTCCGTTTTTTTTTTTTGTATTGTTGGTATAAAGTATTGCAGGTAGTCGAGTTGATGTAACATTATTTTAGCCATTCATTATACTTGTGTGTGCCTGCACGTCGCTACGTGTATTGTTTATTCCCGTATCCAAAGTGCTCCCAACCCAAAAATTGTTCAGTGACGACGAGGATTAACTAACTGAATAACCTTATTAAATAAGGCGTGTGATTTTGCTAACGGAAAAAAAATGCCACTCGGTAGGTTCCACGAGTTCGACATATATAAGGACGATTGGAGGTTATACGTCGAACATCTGGAACAGTACTTTATAGTAAACAAAATATCGAGTGAGTTACAAGTGCCGGCGTTAATCACCGTTATGGGTGCAACTAGCTACGAGTTGTTGGTGAATTTATGTACTCCAGCGAAACCGAAGACAATGACGTTAGAACAGATTACGTTTATTATGGAAAAACATCTGCTGCCGCAACTGAGTAAGTTGGAAGAACGTTACAAATTTCTAAATCGCAAGCAACTTACAAGTGAAAACATATCGGACTATGTAGCTGTTTTAATGAAAATGTCAAAAAGTTGTGAATTCGGAGCGAGGCTCGAAGAAAGTTTAAGAGACCAGTTGGTTTGCGGGATTAAAAGCGAGACCATTAGACATAGACTGTTTGCAGAAGATAAGTTAGATTTCATGAAGACATATAATCTGGCCGTAAGCTTGGAGGCGGCAGAGAAAGATCTGTTAGTGCAACAAGTGAGGCGAATGGGGCCGGTGGATTGTCAGCTGACGATGAGTACGCGGCGGAGGAAATTGCCACGTGGCTGGCCGGTTGTCGATAGGCGAGCACGTGCTACGCAGGTGGCCGCAGCACGCCGGGCAGCACCCGCGGCGTCGGCGGCGCCGCAAGCGTCCGTGTCGGTGAAGCGAGAGCGGCAACAGCGAGAGTGTCGAGCAGCTGGAGCATGTGGCGGGCCGCATGAGGTGGCCGTTTGCAAGTTCAGGCGCATACATAATGCTGGGTGTGCAACAAGCCGGGTCATTTGCGGCGTATGTGTCCGCGACTGACAGCAATATATGTATATACCGTCGAGGCCGAGTTCGAGAAGGACGTATACTCCATTTGTTTAGGCAATAAAATAAAGGTGAACAAAAAAACCACGTGACTTAGTTAACCCACTAAACGTAATACCAGTCATTTCAGTTGTCATGC
This sequence comes from Apamea epomidion, assembly GCA_947507525.1. NCBI lineage: Eukaryota > Metazoa > Arthropoda > Insecta > Lepidoptera > Noctuidae > Apamea > Apamea epomidion. The sequence continues at coordinate 5,416,242 of OX382255.1, forward strand.
TACGTCACAGTTGTACTGTTCAATTTAGCAACGTTATTATCCTAACTAATGATTTAAATGTTTATTTCTGTTAATTCGTGTGGTTTTCTCAGTTTTGGGTTTTATGATCGTGTTATTTTTTATTAAGATCAAAATTAAAAACGTATTTCTTAGCGAAGAAGTGTTCCGCTTTCATTTCGCTACAAAATGGCGCACGTTGCTAAATTTAAATAAACAACTGAAGCGATTGTATTACGTTTAGTCGGTTAACTAATGAATTCGTGACAATGGTGTGGGTTACATGTGTAGTAACACAAATATAGAATAGATTACGTATAACTAAATTCTAAGTATTGTGCTAATTTATGAATTTTTAGTAAAGCTTGGCATGTAACTTTTTATTGTCCCTTACAAATAAAATAAAATAAAACTAAGTCACGTGGTTGTTTTCCTTTTATTTTATTACCTAAACAAATGGAGTATAGTGAACAGCGAAGATAGTGACGAGGTATTAATAATTGAACTTAATGGATTGACAGTAACCTAAACAGTAAACCTATCATCATTTCATTAAGAGGTTCGGGGTAAAATAATTAAGTTTGAGTGCGATTCTGTAACCATCTCGCCGTGAAAACTTAGGTGAAGTGAGCTGTCATTCTAAATAATGCTAGGGATTGACACCTTTGACAGCGCACTCTAAGTAATTAAAGTACAGTGCTATCGTCAGCGAATAATGTCATATCGTGATTTAATACCGATGGCATGTTGTTTATATAGACAAGGAAGAGAGGGGCGGATAAGATACCCCCCTGTGGAACGCCAATCTCTACCGTTCTGGATTCAGACGCATAAGTTTCTTCTGTTTTTGTGACTATGTTTACCCTCCTTATCTCTGTAATTTGTTGCCTATTAGATAGATATGATTTTATGAGATTGTATGCATTGCCTCTCACACCGTATGCATATAGTTTTCTTAGGAGAATATTATGGTCAACACGGTCAAAAGCTTTTGACATGTCCATATATATTGCTACAGCCGGCAGTCCTTTGTCCAAATTTGTCATTATTTTTCCCAAGAAATTATATATTGCTACATTAATCGATTTATTTTTCCTAAAACCATATTGACTTGGAGAGAAAATGTTATGGCTTTCGAGGAAGGTGTAGAGACATTTATAAATGACCTTTTCTAAAATTTTGGCAAAGATAGGTAATAGCGCTATGGGCCTATAGTTGCTCATATTTGTTCTGTCACCTTTTTTAAAAACTGGCTTTACAATTGAAATTTTTAATTTGTCCGGAAATAGGCCTTCTTCTATACACAAATTGACTATATAGCATAAGGGTTCTGATATATCAGCAACATCTTTAACAATATTAGTCGTAATTCTATCATAACCGGTACTGGTTTTATTTTTTAATGAAATTATTATTTTATGGATGTCTTCTGGGATTGTCGGAGTCAAGAAAATAGAATTAGAATTATATGTCAATTTATTTAAAGAGTTTTTAAGTGTATCGAATTGTTTATTATTATTATTAATGTCAAGAAAAAAGTTATTAAATGTTTTAGCGATGTCTTTGGGATTGGTTATTATTTCGTCGTTGATAATAATTTGTTCTACGCTATCGATCGGAAATTTATATTTGATCTCATTTATAACATTCCATGTTGCTTTGCTTTTATTTGTGGCAGTCCTAATGTAGTAATCGTTTTGGGATTTTTTTGTCAGCCTGATTATTTTTTTGTATCTCTTCGCATATGTCTTGAATGCGTTTTTGTTTGATGCATTTGCGTTTTTCCTATATTGCCACAAGAGATGGCATTTACGTTTGCTGCATATTTTTAGGCCGCGTGAAATCCATTTTGGTCTTGATTTGTTAAAATTTTTAATTTTAGTTAAGCTCACTTCACCCAACTTTTCACGGTGAAATTTTTACAGAATCGAGTAGAAGGTAGTGCTATTTCGTGTATAAATGAACACAATATAACATAGGAAACCTTCATTCAGAAAAATACTGTTCTAGAGGAAAATAACAATAAATTTCGTCGTTCACAATTACTTTAGGACGCTAGATGGCGCTACGAGTCTTTCGAATCATGATTGAATTGTAACCCGACTTTCTGAGCAGTACATATTCTAACAAAAAGTACTAGGCTTGTATAAATTCACGATAATATTTCCATCATTAGTATTATGCTTTTGAAAGGATTTGGATGATAACATTATTACCTGGATTACGTCATATACTTCGACTTTTAATAATTGTATTCAGTATCTTGATAGTTCAAAGAAAAATAATGTTACCATACTAAAACTAATAGTGTTGGGGTAGTGAACGATTTTGCGAAAGAACGAATGATAAAAATGGTTTAATTTAAATAAAACTTTAAATATTCATAATATTTTCGTAATACGTCGAATATTCGAAAAATTAAATCAATTCCCATGATGTCCTGGAAGAAGAAAGACTTGAATGTCTTTTTTCTTCCAGGGCATCTTGGGAATTGATTAATTTTTTTTGTGGCTGAATAATAATAATAATTAATAGGAACATTCTAAGTAAAATTCTACAATATTTTTAATATTATTTAATTTTAAATAAAGAGTTTGCATATAGGTACATTATTTAAGTTTATTCAATTTCGATCATTCTTACACCACCTCACTATCTTTGTTTTTGTTAAAATCTTGTAACCCTTCAACTGTCAACTTACTGAATACAATTTAAAAAGTCGAAGTATAAGATACTTTTTATCCCGGTAATACGTTTCCGTGGGATAATTTTCGATCTCTACGTAGACAAGAGCTAGTTACTTATACATATAATGTCCTCTCCTCGGCCCGTGCGGCTGTTATCATTTAGCCACGAGCCCTAATATTGGCATATAGTCACTGATCTGTCTAGTCACTGACCTCCTACGCGACGATGAGGACATGGACAGGGAGCGTAGGGCGCTGTCGGTTAGAGCGAACATGATAGCCCACAGGTTTAAACGTTGTAATTCTCAAAACTCTCAAGTGAAAATAACACTTCAGAGCGCATTTCTCATCACTATACGCGTGCTGCTTGTGGGCTCATTATACGCAAAGATCATTATGCGCCTGCGCGTCCAATATTGTTATACGAGCTTCTGCCGGCGACTTCCTCCGCGTGAAATTTCTTGATTGATTAATCATGATTCGAAATGCATGTGGCGCCATCTATTATCATAATAACGTTATTGTTATTTTCCTCGGGAACAGCACTTTTTTTCAGGATGAAAGGTACCCTATGTCCGTTTCTGTACACCTAACAACGTATATGCAAAATTTCAGGATGATCGGTTCAGTGGTTTAGGCGCGAAAAGGTAACAAACAAACTTACTTTCGCATTTATAATATTATTTAGGTTTGGACGCGTCGAATATTGTTATATAAAACGCCCTGAACGCATTGTTATGCGTTCAGTGCGTTGTTGGGGCTGTCGCGCTGGTGCAGTGCATTGCGCATGTTTGCGGACGCACATGTTGACGGCATCCACGCCGTGCACCGCAAGCGATGAGCCAGGACCTCGGCAGGTTGCGCGCCAGGACCAACAGCATCCTGGCTATTATTATGGATAGGATGGACACGAGTTTCGTCCAGCACTGGGTTAATACTCACATTAGGTAATAAGCAGTATTATAATGTTTCTTAATTTTTACTACTAACACTAGTTTTATAAGTTTTACTGTACTTACTAACATTCTACGGATTTAAAATTTAAGTCTGAATTAAAAAGATTTTACTTTTATTTATTTTTCTATTATGATTGATTACCCATTTACCCAATACTTATTCCTGTGTCACAGATTATTCCCTCATAATATTTCAATTTAACCTTTTGCTCAACCCACGTCGTTACACGGGTACCTACGCTGGGAAAAGGTCAGCAGCTCTCGATATTAATTATATATTTGTTACAATACTGAAATAATATTGTTATGTATTTTCATGATCCCTGGGGATTTTTGTAGGCTGGCTGAACGCCCACGACTTGTTTAATGATCGATTGCCCAAGTCCCGGGTTGTTTTAAATGTTTTATATTTCTGGGATAAAATGTGTACCTAAAGCCGTGTCTCCTGCGCGTGTTTTTTCGAGACATTACACATTAACAGTTGTTTTCATACACAAGCCGTCTCCTGCGTATTAAAATATTTTTGGATCAGTGCCAACTATTCACAAGACAATATAACCTCAAAACCTGTTGTCAGTTGGAATTAAGCGGTGCGCATGGTGGTTGAAAATGAAACAAACCCTTCCCCTCTTCACCCGCGCGGGGAATGTTTTCCATGCAGTTCGGAAAACAAAAACATCGTGTTTTCATACACAAATGTGTATGGCCACGCCTCTGTTTTGACGTTTTTGTGTAATGTTTCGAAAAAACACGCGCAGGAGACACGGCTTAAATGATGATAAATAATTTTATTTTTGTTAATAGGTTTGTGCAAACACTTTTACATGTCAATCATATTTTAAAACTAGACGAGGTCGGCGTTTCCTATCTGACTAGTCTGAGAAGAAAGGCCGAAACAAACTCAGAGGTCGCAGTCTCTTTTAAAGTCCAGACATAATCTTGGTCAGATCATATGAAGACCATGTAGGTCGATGTCTGAGATGGTCTTTTGAGGAAAGAATCACACAGATTGAGAGGACCTGTCCAGTCAGTGCACGCATTTGTCAGAAATCGTCATATTCACAATAATTAAAGTTAGCTTAGTTTTCTCTCGATGAGGAAGGAGGAAACGCATGCGAATAAAAGAGTGGTGACATCGATTAGTAGTAGTTTTTCGAAAATCTTTTCTACTAACGGGTTTTATAATAATGGCAATACGACAATGTCATTATGACACAATTCCATTACGAGACCATTGACCGACCAATGATCGACCATTAGAATTTAGCAGATTACGAACTTTTAGCAAAATGACAATGGGATCATGTTGGAATGACGAATTTATAAAAAATAGAAGACTTGGCCCTGATGAGATGCGATGCGATAATCATGAGATGAGAGATGATTGGTTGTTTTTCTTTTTATTGTTTTTTTTTAACCTTTTTGTGCGAAGTTTAAATAAATAAATTAAATAATATTTATGGAAAAATAAAACCTAATTTTTAAGCATAAGATTGAAAAAAACTAAGTTGCAAAAAAAGACCACTAATCTGCAATCGCGACTTATTAGCCAAAGATGTAAACAAATATAAGTTAATGGAAAAATAACTTAACTCCTACATAATAAAGTTCAGTTTACGCTACAACTTCAAACATTTTTATAACTTTTTCAAGAGTGCTAGTCACTCTAAAATCAACTTAATTGCGATTGAAATAAAGTTGATATTTGTTTAACTTGAAATAACATCAATTTGGAATAGACTTTACCTTACATTATTTGTGGTCTTATTTTTCCGGCCGTTTTTGATGCGCTCATCGAAAATCTAATCTACGTTCGCGATTAATGTGCCAAACATGTAAGCAAGTACGAGTTATTGGAAAAATAACTTTAATTCCTACACAATAAAGTTCAGTTTACGATAAAACTTCAAAATTTTTTAAGGCTTATTAAATAATGCTTGTCACTCTGAAATAAACTTAATTACCACTGCAATATAAATATAATAATAAAGTTGATATTTGTTTAACTTGAAATAACATAAATTGGAAATGTAAATTTGAATAGACCTTAGTACTTGTGGATCGCAGTGTTCGGTTAAAATAATTTTCGATTCTCAGTGACGTCCAGCGGGGTAATTGCGTAACACACATTAGTAGCAATGGGTTTCATTTTGACAGTTCAACAACATTCATTGCGTTATTTACTTTGGTGACCAGACAAATTTTTCGAACATATGAAGCAATATCCTTCAATATTATTGAGATTGTGATTGATAATGTTAAGCAATCAGGGCGTAGCTGCGGTAATATTGAAAAATAAAACCAAATCGTGGTATTAAACTATGTATTAAGAACTTAAATAATGTCTAAACGTAATTTACACATAATAGATGAGAGTACAAATTATTTACAATTTACAATTTTATATAACCAGCAATCATTGTTATGATATAGAGTAAGGAACGATTCCATTGGAGGAGGTCAAATATACACCGTGTTCTTCAATTTATCCATAAACTTTGGCAAACGCTTCTATAGCTTTCACAAATCAAATCTAACAAAGGAAGTAGTACCTACTTAAAAAGGCTTCGTTATAATGATATTTGTAATTTCATTTAATATAATTTATTTGCAGTAAGAAAGGGTCTTATTTGGCCTATTTTGTCGCTTAGTGCGATTACCATAATAAATCTATCAAATGCTTCGGATAAAGAGATAAGGAGGCATGCATATCGGGTGATTTATGCCAAGGTATTTAGTTTGTATGAAAATTAACAAAAAAAAAAAAAAATGCTTATTTCCATGGTCTGAACATCTGATCGAAGTTTATGTATATCGTCCGGAACACAGTGTATATAATTCTTTGAAACAAAAAAAAAATGGAGCGAAAGGAGTAGGCAAGGATGTAGCACGCGAATTTCTAATGGGTCTGCCTACCCCATTGTAAAAGGCATGAGTTTATGACTATGGACACAATAGGTAAAAATATGTTTTTTCGCTCAGTGGAATTTCAACACTCTGTGTTGACCCGAGCATTGAGAATCAAACAGAGTGCGTCAAAAAAGTACAACGTTGGATTTTAAACTCTCGGCGCTAAGCAGTGCGTTGAAAATCCAGTGCAAGATAAAAAGAAAAATGGGTGTGGTTTGAGGGCTTGCCCGTTGCCGCCGGGGCTGCGGGTTGTTCGAAAGAGATACCGTGGCCCCCGGCACAGGCAACTGAAGGAACACGGGTGGGTTTTAGTCAGTAAAAGTCTGACACTCCCTTCTGCTCCGCCCAGAGCGGGAGGAGTCATTTGAAGATTTCCCAACCAGAAAAAAAAAAAAGGGCTTGCCCGTTATTCGCTATTATATTAAGTTTTGACGTCCGACATTGGAAACACGTTGTTACATAAAATACATAGGAAAACAATACACGTAACTGCACTATGTCATTGTTAATACATAAACACATAATTTAGAACACATTATAACTAGGTACAGATTCATTGCCATTTTATACAAGTCAATATAAAAAATCCTGATTGTGTAGAGCGCTATAAACATTCGTCGAGTTATCAGAAGGCCTCCCGTAATTAAAAAAGTTTAAAATCTAGTCGCTATCTCATCTCAGCGACAATCAATGTCAAACTCTTGCCAAAAATGTAGGGAATTTCGAGGTGTTTTTGACAGATTGGGACTGAGATCAGACTGTGAACGTTCTTAAATTTACGAGAATTGCCCCTCTGGTCACTAAAGTGGCTGTTAAAATAAATCTATACATGATTTTTTTTAGTCCAAACAGCATCTTAAGAATTTATTAAGGAGAGTATATTTTTATCGCGTTTAAAAACGGTTTGGGTCATTGAAATAAGAGTCATATTTTTATGTCACTTCTTTTTTAAATGCCAATGATTAAGAGCCAACCTATCGCGCAGTGACATGAAAAATTCACCCTTGTTTCAAGTGATTAAAATTATTTTTTAAACGCGATAAAAATGTACTCTCCTCTCGGAGCCGCACCCTAATTGCGTAACACACGATCAATCGGAATCTGAATCATTTTGAAGCAAATTGCTAATCCATTGCTTCATAAGCAGTGATCGGATAATCGGATGCATATTTACCTAAAGTGTAGGTGTTGGTTATTATGGAATGCACTTTTGTATCGAAAACTCCCGGGAATTCGGAATCGACAAATTTAGTTTTTTTACTGTAGAATCAAACCGGGTGTAGGAATATTTACTTAGTTTAAGGTGTTGGATAATATTATGGATTGAACTTTTATATCGAAAAAATCCCGGGATTTATATTTTAAAAAATATGTTTTAAGAAGCCGCTTCCATAATTTCCTAACCAAAAATGAACTTTAGGTAAATATGCATCCGATTATCCGATTACTGTTCATAAGTTCGAAAAATTTGTCTGCTCAACACGTAAATAACGCAATGAATGTAGTTGAGCTGTCAAAATGAAACCGATTCCGATTGATTGTGTGTTACGCAATTAGGGTGTGCCGGGCTGTGTAAACGGACATTAAAATATCTGAGTGCGATTTTTAATACAATCATGTGCCAGTTTAAACTTGGTTCTAGCAAAATGTCAGGTAACAGTGCAAAAGCCGTTATAATAAAAATCATATAATACAGGCTGGCAGGGAGATCGACGTGCAACCTGTTACCATGGGTTCAGTACCTACATGATTCTGCGTTGAAACTTTTCGTCGGTAACTAAAAAAAAATAAATTGCACTTCCATAAATTGTGATAGCATAGCATGGATAAGATAAGATAATTTTTATTTGTCCAAAACATGAGTATACATACACATGGCATGCAAGATGTTACATCAAATTATCTGACAGTCATGTTTTGCCTGAACGGCGTACAAATATAAAACGTAGGACGCTACACAGCATCAAGTGATTTTAAATTCGTCCATTAAACACCTCAAATATAGCAATCCAATTTAGATTAGACAATAACTTAAGACTAAAAGGTACAATAAAATACAATCCAATATTGTCAAACTCATCATAGTAAATAATACAAATAAAAATAAAAGTGTGGTGAAGCACTTTTTATGAAACAGCTGTTTTTTTTTTTATAACCGACGAAAAATTTAGAATCATGTACTGAATCCATGGCAACGGGTTGCGCGTCAATGTCCCTGCCATACTGTATGAAATATCATAATTTTGTAATGAAAAGTACTTGTTTTAAATATTAACACTAGGCATGCAAAATCGGTCTCCTACCACTTTGTACCGAACAAAAAATCCTTACACATTACAAAAATCATATTTGATGTCGACACTCAAGGCACAAAGATATTAATTTAATTACGTACTTCCTTAAGACCCTAAATTGGACAATTAGGTTATTTAAGGATCATTGACATTAGATCGAGTTACAGTGCCCTACCGTCATTAAAGTTATTTTACCTCGGATACACTACGGGACATTTTGTCCCGAAACATGGGTCGCAACACTCAGTCTACGTGACGCTGCAACGTTGCAATATAGCCACGAACACACTAGGGGACAAATGGAGCGACATGTTGCGGAACATGTCTCTCGACAACTACGTGAATGTCCCGAGAGAATGTCGCGGAACATTTTGCAGGCCTACAAATGTCGCGACACTGACGCGGGACGTCTGCGCTCGCTCTCGGAGCGGGAGCAAGCAACATGTCCCGTGTCACGTAAAATGTTGCGAGACACTTTGTAACGTTGCAGCGACACGTAGATTGAGTGTTGCGCGTCATGTTGCGGGGCAAAATGTCCCCTAGTGTTTCCAAGGCTTCAGTGTCGCGCCATTTGTACGCCTGCAAAATGTTCCGCGACATTCCCGGGGACATACGCGTAGTTGTCGAGCGCTATGTTCCGTAACATGTCGCTTCATTTGTCCCCTAGTGTATTTTAGGCTCTAATCAAGTGTGCTGGCTCAGATTATTTTGCGAACGAAAGATGAAACTGTAACGCTCTGTTCCTATAAACAAAAACGAATCGTTTCCCTTACCAATGGTAGCATTTTTCATTGCCAAAGTGGGCATTTAAATAGATTTGTAAGCTTATTTTACTCGTGACAGCTTCTTCCATATGAGAGGGTCTATGAAAGGCTGAGTTTTTTTGCTTCATTATTGGTAAAGATACAAGTCTTAATTTTAACCAATAACGGACCGTAAATTATAGGAATCGGCCATTAATCTTTCAGAAAGAGACGAAAGTAATTAAAAGCTGTCAAATAAGGTTCAAATTAAATACAATTGAAAAATCTATCGGGCCAACCAGCAAGGGAGATAAATTCTCCGTCTCTTTCTCGCTCAGTTTGTTAGTACGAGATAGCAATACTCTTATTTTACTATAGTTGTTGACTGTTGTACAGATGCCAGCAGGTCAAGCTAACCGAGCTAAATTTTCCCAATCAACCTTGAACCTTAATGCCTTAGCGATAAAGTTGAAAATCTATTAAAGAAATTTGACAGATTGTAGTAGCGTGATGTGCTGGCGTCTATACAAACAACACTATACTATCGGCCTTATTACAAAACAAACTTTATCTTCAGTCCCAGGTTTAGACCACCAACCCCTTTTTGAATTTCATACTTTATTCCGACAGTGTTAAAGTTCTTTTCACAAAAACTGTTATTAAACCAAAGTCTATGTTGTAAATTTTGCATTCAGCATAAACAGCCTATAACGTTCCCACTGCTGGGACACAGGCCTCCTCTCTGTGAGAGGGACTGGGCCGTAATCCACCACGCGGGCCCAGTGCGGGTTGGTAGATATGAAAACTAAACGTTAACTAAGCGCTCGCTCCGGAGCGAGAGCAATCAACATGTCCCGCGTCACATATTGTTGCGGGACACTTTGCAACGTTGCAGCGACAAGTAGATTGAGTGTTGCGCGTCATGTTGCGGGACAAAATGTCCCGTAGTGTATCCGAGGCAAAATAACTTTAACTTATATGAAATTTTGCATTAAGAACTTTATACTTGTCGGAATAAAGTTCAAAATACAGTAACTGGGGTTTGGGTATGGGATATATCTAAAGTCAGAACTCGTTTTGTAACAAGACGGTATGAGTTTACAAGTGAGGTCAGAGCTCCAAATTTTTAGCACAATTTATACAAGGCTATTATAATTATAATCAATATTGATCCACGCAGCTTCATATGAATAATACTAATTAAAAGCATGTTAATTGTCAATCACAACTATATATTACTTAAATAAAATTAAACTAAACAACACTTTTTTTTTACAAATTGTCGAGTGAATTTTGAACTTTAATTACTGTACCTGCAACACGGCCGAAGAATCATGATTAGTCTGACGATGTATGGGTTCTTTGATCAAAGAATAATAACTAATACGGCAGTAACTAGTAAGCCTACGGTTTCCTAAAAGAGCGGTGGCCGCCACATTTCGGCCGTCATGAAAATCACGGCATCGAAGTTTGACTGTACGGTGTCAAAGATCGTTCTCTAGGGATACACAGCAACATACTTTCATCAATAACATTTCGACGGTCAATTACGGACGCTATGTGGCGGCCACCGTTCTCTGGAAGACCGTAGCTCTAGTAGTTATTGCCTTAATAGTTATTATTCTTTGATCTAGTAGTTTACACATACATTGTCAACCTTAGAAACGTGAAATGTCTTAAGCGCCTTCATGGCCCCCTCAGTTCATATTTATTTTCTATCCAATCATAATCACTTATTCGTAGTAATACTCCTAAATTATAATTATCAATATATTCTTGCATTATTGCCGTGTCACGGTAAAAACTAAGCCTCGGGTACACCAGGGGACATTTTGTCGCGCAACACTCAATCTACGTGTCGCTGCAACGTTGCAAAGTGTCTCGCAACAAGTTCCGAAACATTTTACGTGACGCGGGACATGTTGCTTGCTCCCGCTCCGAGAGCGAGCGCACGCATCCCGCGTCAGTGTCGCGTCATTTGTAGGCCTGCAAAATGTTCCGCGACATTCTCTCGGGACATTCACGTAGTTGTCGAGCGCCATGGTCCGCAACATGTCGCTCATTTGTCCCCCCTAGTGTATTTGAGGCTCTATAGTCAACCTCTGTAACGAGAAAGACCTTTCGCATCTAGCGTAGGTGTACAGTCACGAGCACCAATATGTCAACACTTGGCCACTTTCAGTTGCGATTTTTTCGTGAAATAACGAATGCAACGTTGAAACACGACACATAACATAAACCTATGGGTTTGAAAATGCTATGTTCGTAACAACACAAAGTTTCATTCAAAAATAAAGGAGTAAATCGCTTTTGAATAAAGCCGAGTATATACATACTTTTGCTCGTGACTGTACTTGTTTATTAGAAGTCAGTGAGACAAAACAAATTAGCCGCTATAAATGGAGTTTTGAAAATTGCAGATAGATGTAGCTACTGGAAATCTTTCCAGCGTTCCGCGGCAAAGTAAATTGACCCTTAAGTATTCAAAAACGCTCTGTGTTTTGACAGACGTTATTCTGTGACCATTCAGTTTTCTTAGATAGCCAGCCTTATCGCTCCGCTTATGCCAAAGGCCGCACCTTTATTATGATAAACCTCCTTGTAATACATATTGCTGGTAGAACATCAGCTATGAAAATAACACCTAAATATTACATTACAATATATATATATTAAATAAAGCTTATTCGCGAATACAGTCATGTTAAGAACGTTACTATTTGACAAAAACTTGACATGAAGAGAACAAATATAATATAATAAATAAATTGTTATTTTATATTGGCTAGCTAAACTCCGCAGACGGGATGTGGAATAAAAAATAAAAATTATGCACAAAATATCTTTATTTATTATTTTATCGTGTTTAGATATTGATACTCGCCATTCGCCATCTCGTCCATATCCCGTCTGCGGAGTTGAGCTAGACAATTTTAAATAACCCTGTATAATAAAACACAAGATTACTTTTTGCAATAAATAAGACTAAAAACTGTTTTCTGAAGGCCAATAAAGTTAAGTAAATTTGCTGTCAAATCGTATGATAAACTGACTTACATATTATTGGTATTCGGTAACCTGATAGTTTCTGATAAATACATAAAGGGGTCAAATGTTGGCATGGTTTTACACATATTACAGCTTCTAGCAATATTTGTCTATGCCGCGACAACGCAGTGTCAGTCAACTTCGGTTCAGGGGACGGGACCCGCATTCGACGGACCGGTCAACTTAGCGCGAACGGGTATTAATTGAATATGCAATCAGAAAACAGAATTTTGTTAAATAAATTGAACTACTTTTATACAAAAATACAACTATTCCTTACTAAAACTACTTAAATTAACCTAAATTAAAATCGTGCAAGTTTTCGAGAAATAGTAACTCCAGCCTGCTTTGACCAACAATAGCACTAGATCAAGGATTAGGAACAAAAACACATCGCTTAAGTGGCCACGATTGCATATAACTTGATTATAAGCCTTAACCCTCAAACATTAAGTTTATTATCGTTTGCAATATATTTACTAATTTGATAGAAAAGAAAACGTATTTTTAAAATAAGATACCAAACTATTTATTGAAAAATAAAACAATTTCTAAGCATAATCAGCCTGTAATGTTGCCACTGCTGGGACACAGGCCTCCTCTCTGTGAGAGGGAGTGGGCCGTAATCCACCACGCGGGCCCAGAGCGGTAGTTGGTAGATATCACATGTCTTCGAATTTTTGGTTCTAGGACATGCCGGTTTCCTCAGGATGTTTTCCTTCACCGTTTTGGGAGCAGTGGTGATGAAATTATTTACACAAAATAAAGCGCCTGTCTGGGTTTGAACCCACAACCTACAACTAGTAAGTCGTGGCCATTACCACTGGGCCACCACGGCTCTTTAATTTCAAAGCAATAAGGTTGAAAGAACAATGTAGCAAAATAACACCACATTATTTTGTGGTCTTATTTTTTTGGTTGATTTGATGGCCTCATCGGAAATCTAGTACTATTGTTGATCAAAGCCAGACTGTCAAAATTCTCAGTCCATTGTGTTGTGTACACAATACAAGATTATGAGTCTCATCATGAAGCACTCAGCTTCAGCTCATCTTCTCAGGATATTCATTCTGCTAAACTAGTATTTGGTAATCTGAAACAAAGATTTATTAGTTTAAATAAACCTTCCATTTTTACTGCGACTAGTTGCTTCATCATACATTTGTAGATGTCACACTAAATACCAAGAGAAGGTCATTTTAATATCAACATACATACATAAAAGTCATAGCTTTGTTCCTTGAGGGTATGCAGTAACCACTAAATGCCACATGCTACAGAAAGTTAAAGCTACTAGCCCATTCCAAAATATAAATAGATTTCTATGGAGAAAAACAGGCGAAAAACTCTAAAAACACTGTTTTAAATCAAGATTCTGGGTACATTATTAGTCTAAAAAAAAATATAAATATGCATAGTGCAGTTGGGAGTGCTAAGTCCCCGGTACCACATACTCTGGCCGCACTTAATGTTCTCTTGGACTCTAATTCAAAAATGATCTGATTCAAAAATGATGAAATGATGAATGAATGATGATATTGTAAAACATTTTAAAAGAGTAACGGTGGAGTTTCTTGCCCATTCTTCTCCATACGAAAACTACCTTTTGGAAGGGGCGACTAGAATCAATTTTATTCTAATTTTATTTTTGACGTTCATAAGTGCCTTTTATGTGCCTATTTGAAATAAATGATTTGACTTTGACTTTGACTTTGATCTGCTTGCGGACGAATGGACAGACACAAGCCCCTATATTGTAGTAATGTATACAAAGTAAAAATACAGGTTTTAGAACTAAGTTTAAGTCTAATTTAGAGTTCTAAACTCAGTTTGGGCCATTGTGCTCCCCTGCATGTATACTCCTGGATGTATACCTATTTTTTTTGTACATAGTCTACAGTACTTATCATTCAACTATTGGCTGTTCAAAGGAATTTTAAGTACCTAAGTAAATAACTTTTAAAATATTAAGTCATAAGCATGAGTCATAATAATGTAGTGGAAAATTTAATATGTAAACAAGTTTTTGAACATGTTGCTACATGAATAAAATTGCAATGGTTCATGAGTATGTTCTAGGGCAGAAGGAAACTCCTATGATATTGATTTCACATTTTTGCATAAAAAAAGATATTTACAAGGCAGATGTGAGGGGGAAAGACACCCTAGGAGTGAAGTGATCTTATTGGTAATGTTCTTCAGAAAGGTCAGGCATACAGGCTGATTTTTTAAAGACCAGCCAAATTTAAGGATGTGGTACAGACCATCAAACTGAACAACAACAACTGAACAACTTTCTCCATGGGACAAATAGCGTAATCGCGAAAATTTTATCAACTGTCCCATACAAAACTTCAATACCTACTCGACCTAAATGTATGGGAAGGCTGAATTTATATTCGCGATTACGATGTTGGTCCCATGGAGAAAGTTGTTCAGTTTGATGGTCTGTACCACATCCTTAAATTTGGCTGGTCTTTAAAAAATCTGCCTGTATAGTATTCACAACCGGTGTGCGTGTATGACCAGAAGTATGAGTGTAAACAAAGCAATAGGATTGTATCAGTTGGCATTCTATAGGTTCCTCCTACCCCCATGGGACAAAGGCTTTAGTATGTATGTATGTTTCTACCAGGGTATCATATAACTTCTTAATTGCATATTTCTACACATTAAGGCCTATTGCCAATTAGTCAAAAATTTTGCTCATAACATAATGAAATCCTACTAATATCATAAACGTGAAAGTTTGTATGGATGGATGGATGGATAGATGGACGGATGGATGGATGGATGGATGTTTGTTACTCTTTCACGCAAAAACTACTGAACGGATTTGGATGAAATTTGGCACACAGATGGTTTATAACCAGGATTAACATATAGGATATTTTTTATCTCGATATTCCCATGGGATCGAAACTGATGCGGGTGAAACCGCGGGTTGCAGCTAGTCATAAATAAAAATAACAAGATTTCTTACCTCAGCACTCCATAGGAGCAATTGAATTAGAATTATCACCATAACCGCTTAAGCTGCCTTGAAACTCAATCCCGCTGATCTGGCTGTCAGCATTGAAGGCATAGGAGTCATTACTTGGTGCATGGGAAGTTTCCAAGTTGCCATCTCCCGAATCGGCAGCTGCCGCCGCGTCAGGCTCAGCCCAGTTTATCTTAAATCTAGTCACACGAGGTTCAGAAGCGAGAATGTTTCTCACCACTTTGTCAAACTGAGGTTTCGCTGGTGGATTTTCACGTAATTCTGGCTCGGATTCCGAGTATTCGTTATTAATAAAGTAACCAACTCTCACGAACTCCTGTCTTCGGTAAGAACACGTTAGAAGCACCACTGTGACGCCGAGAGCGTCGTTTTCAGGTATCCGTGTAACATCAGGTGGGGGCGCTTGAAAGACAAACATGTGCCTTCCTTCAGGTATCGGTCCGACGTAAATTGTGTCTAAAACCTGGTCGTGCTCCTCCGTTTCAGCTGATCCAACGTATATCATCTTCCATTCTAAGTCTTCCTTCAGTTCCTCAATGCATTCGAACGTTAACTCGAATTGAAAAGGGTTCAGAAACGGACTCGGATTGTCCAATACAACAACATTGGTTATGTGCACTTTTGCCATGATTGTGTGTTTTTACTATTGTTTCACTTCAGTCAAGGACTAGCACGCGTTTTTGAGTATTTTTAGCCGTAATCACTCTAGATAGACGAGGAAAATAACCGTTTTCTTGTATCGACAGAAAATTCTGCGGGTCGGCGAAAAAATGACAATTATTTTGGCGGTTGAATTGATCACGTGACCAAAATAAGTTTAGACGGCAGCGCAGCGGTGGCAATGACACGTACTAAAATTAAAAAGTTGAAATACTTTGACAGCGACGATGATAATTGAAAATCAAGCCAATAAATCAATATATTTGGTTCAACAAAACAATTCTAAAAGGCAGATCTAAGGAACCGTTTCTTACTGACCCAATAAAATCATGATAACTTACATTTTCTGTAGTTTTCTTATTTGTTTTCCACACTTTATCACTATAAGAAACGTCAACTAACGTGCATAGACAATGATGAATAAGAAAAATGTTGCCATTTCTTCCCCATTTTCAGAATTTTCTATTCTTGTCTATGCGTATAGAGTTGGAAGTGGAAACAAAGGAAAGCTGAAAGATAAAGTTTAATTCTTGGTTTTTGTTTTTAATTTTGTTTTGGGTTAACGATTTTATAACACAATTATAGAAACCTTCTCACAATAAATGATTATTATTAGATCATGGCCTTCATCTTTGATTCAATCATTTATTTGCAAAATGGCAATAGAAGAACGCAAATATCATAAATATTTAATATGGCGTCTTTGCTCTGTGTTCATTGTGCATGTTTTCTGTCAAAAATTGTATTGTGATTTAAAACAAAACCCATTTATTTCGCAATAACACTATCAATACGTAAACCGCCGCTATAATAATATAGCATGAAGGTCAAACGTTAAAAACTAACTTAAAACCAAAGAGAAAGGTGCAAGTATTATTCTCAGGAAAAGAAGGTAATCATTTTTTGCGCTTTCTTTTACATTTGTACTCATAGTTGTTATTTAACGACTGCATCACAACCCTATCTACGTCTTACATGTGTAGATTTCCGGGTTATTATAGTAGATTGTGTGTAAATCGAAAGTTTTCACGGCATGCCTTTTACGATAAGTTCTGAACAGTTTGTTAACTTTTTTAAGGATGTGCGCATAGTTTCGTTCTGAGTCACAGCCTGTGTTGTCCCGTATGCCCTCCGTAATTAATACGAGCGTCAATTGTTGATCGTAGCTGTAGATATTACGTTCAGAAGCACAATCAAACATCGTGTGTGCAACTCATGCTAATTAACTGTTTAAACTAATTGTTCCGAAGTCGTAGTAACGTTCCATATGAGTAGTTATAAAGTATTGTTTTAACTAGCTCACTTCGTTTTTGAGATCAAGGTAACATGCATAAAATATTCAATCAGTTTGCTTACTTGGGCTAAGTATAATCCTTTTTAATTAACATTGAAACCATGGTAAACAAGTCAGATTCAAGAAATGAAGAAACCTGGACAGTCAGCCTTGCTCCCATATTGCTGACCTGCCAATGTTTTTACTAAGGCACAAACCTTTTTGAGCATATCAAAAAGTTGTGCGTGAGGAGACCGCCTCATCATCATCTACCCAACCTATTCCAAACTATGGCTTCCGGTCAAACCACATGTAGCTGAATACCAGTATTTTAATTGGAGCGACTGCCTATCTGACCTCCACAACCCTGTTACTGGGTAAAACAATGCCCCTTGGTAAGACTGGTTGTCACACTTTTGGGCTACTGTCTTCTGACAACACTTATAAAAAAAACTGCTATTTCAAGATATTGTCAATGATACAATATTTTAAATAAGTCATGGGCTAAATCTATCGCAATGTGGGTCCCAGAAAACGTCTGGAACACTGAGGCAAATCCAGGAGAAGATGGCGGGACAAGCTTTTCTCCTAAAGACAGGATTGGTTCACACTAGCTCAAGACAAAGAGGAATGGAAAGGAGAAAGGGAGGCCTTTGCCCTGAAGAGGGACAACATACGCTAAAAATAAATGTTTAATATACAGTGGACTCCCGGTAATCCGACAAATGTTTTGCAGGGCAGTGTTGGACTATCGAATTTGTCGGATTATAAAGTACTGCCTAAGACCCACTATGTTCTATGTTACGGGCTTGGTTTCCGCACTTAGTCCTTCAGGTGGACCATTGTGGGTGCATAAGACCCAGTAGTGTCCGGATTTTTTTAGAAAAGAGTACCTTTATAATCCGACAAATTACAAATCAAAATAATAAGTGAGGGCAGGGAAAAGTATGCGAAAAACAAATGAATGATTACATTTTTCCATTTCCACATGTCTATACAAAACAAAACGCATCAAGAACAATACAGTGTAGTGGTGGCGCATACAAGTTGAAACCTGTTTAATCATGCATTATCTTACATTAGTGAAGATTTGTCAAAAAAAATAATGTTTGTGTTCCTACATTCAACAGTGACAGGCATGTCGGATTACAGGGGGCGCCGTATTAGACAGGGATCAATTACAATTTTTTAAACTACATATTTATTTAACAATTACATATTTCTGATTTATCTTTTCAGCAGCTGAATGACAGCTAAGTCAAGATGGCGTCAAACAGAGATGAAGGGCCCGTCTATTACAGGGAGATACAGAAGAATGCATATCTGAAACGGATACCCAATGATGTAGGCAGCAGTAAACTGAGGCCTTTGGGGAATAAGGTAAGCTTGACTACTTTGCACTCTTTTTGAACAGTGAACGAAACTCAACCGCTAGGGTCGGTGACGCTGAACCGGGTATACTCGGCTCCAGTCTGTCGGTGACACTGAAGTGAGTATACTCAGCTCCAATCGGTTGGTGACGCTGAATCGCGTACAGTCGGTTTCAGTCGGTCGGTGACGCTGAATCGTGTATACTCGGCACCAGTCGTAAGTATTCACTTCTATCTATTTTGTCATAAGCACACCATCTTTTTTCTGCTAGGTATCCATAACAATAGCTAGAAGAGAGAACCAAGAAAATTTTAAATGTCACTGGAAAAGGGGCCATGATTTGGTCAGAAGGTATAAAAGGACTATCCTCTTATATTTAACAATAATAATAAAACATTAATTTCAGGCTACAATGGCTCCCAAATTCAAGTAAATTCACCAGTAATTGAAACAAATACCTAGTTTATAAAAGATTTTCTTCCACCATTATCTGCCTTACCTTTTCCCAGCTATAGCTATGTTGGGGTTGGCTTCCAGTCTAACCAGATGCATACTAGTATTTTACATGGAGCTACTGCCTATCTGACCTCCACAACCCAGTTACTGGGTAATACGAAAGCACTTGGTAAGACTGGTTGTCAGACTTTCGGGCTTCTGACTACCCGTAACAACTGTCAAAGATCCACGAACGATAGCCGGGACCAACAGCTTAACATACTTTCCGAGGCACGGAGGGGTCACAGTATGTAAAGATGGTCACTCACCCGTACACAGACCAACCGCAGCAAGCGAAAAGATTATCTTCCATCTATTGTAAAAAATAACAGTAACTCTTACATACCCCAGGTTTTTTTTTTAAGTCAATTCTAAGGTAATTTAAGCCATAAACAGAATCAAGCAGAATTCTGTTTATGGCTTAAATTGCTGCTCATCCTGCAAAGTATTTAAGGCTTGAAATTCTTGAAGCATACACTACTATGATATGAAACCTTACAAACTATTGTTTTCAAGTAGCAGAACAATCATGCATAGCAACTCTCATTATGATCTCATTCTCTCATATTTCTCATTTTATGATTTTGATAAAGTTAAGATGCAATTATATCTCGGTACCTTACTTCTAGAAGTCGGTACCGAGATATAAGTATAAGTAGGTACTATAGGGTACTTATAAACGCCTATGACTGTTGTCAGTAAGGTGTTTGAAAAGTTGATGCTCAATCAAATGTTACGTCACTTTAATAAAAATTACATCTTTCATGAACACCAGTACGGCTTCACCAAAGGGCGTTGTACCACTGACGCCGGTGTTACCCTAATGAAGAACATTTTTAACGCCTGGGAGGAAGCACAAGATGCTATTGGAATCTTTTGCGATCTCTCTAAGGCGTTCGATTGCGTAAACCATGAAACACTTCTGATGAAACTCGAGCACTATGGGATTAGGAAAACAGCACTTGACTTGTTAAGATCATACCTGAAAGATAGAAAGGTTAAAGTCCAAGTAAATGGGGTAAACTCATTGGGTTCTGAAATGACAATGGGCGTTCCTCAAGGTTCGATATTGGGTCCATTCCTCTTTTTAGTTTATATTAATGATTTACCCCAATTACTTCAAAATCAACCGAAGATGGTGTTATTTGCAGATGACACATCATTGATCTTTAAAATAGACCGACGGTCACAAAATCTTGACGACGTGAATAACTCTATTCTTCAGGTCCAAGATTGGTTTACGGTTAATAATTTAGTACTTAATGAAAAAAAACAAAATGCATTAGATTTAAATTACCTAATGTTAGAAGTAGCGAATGTGACATCGTATTGAATGGCCAAAAATTAGAATTTGTTAATCAGACAGTTTTCCTAGGAATCACGCTAGACGAGAAATTACAATGGGGACCTCATATAACATCTATTGCGGGGCGGCTAAGCTCGGCCGCATATGCTGTTAGAAAGATAAGACAATTAACAGACGAAGAAACCGCGCGCTTGGTCTATTTTAGTTACTTCCACAGTATTATGTCATATGGCATTTTACTGTGGGGTCGGGCTGCTGACATTGAATCCATTTTTATTTTGCAAAAGAGATCTGTCAGAGCCATTTACAATCTACGTCGCCGCGAATCTCTTAGGGAACTATTTAAAAGGGTTAATATTATGACGGTACCTTGCCAATTCATTTATGAAAATATTATGTATGTAAGAAAAAATCAACATCTTTTTAATAAAATAAGTGATAGACATAATTTTAATACTAGAAATAAAGATAAATTAGATCAACCTTTTTTCAGATTATGTAAAGTTCATACATCGTTTATGGGGTACTGTGTTAAATGTTACAACAAAATACCTTGTGAAATATTGCAATTAAATGAAAGAAAATTTAAAACTTATATTAAAATTACACTTTGTAAGCAAGGATATTACAAATTAGAGGACATATCCAAGATAAGAATGCTTGGAAACATGCTGGTCTTGCTCCATAGGACAATCTCTAGAGTCTAGACAAAATCAAACTGGTTGCTAATGTAATTGTATAATTTATTCTTTTTTTTTTTTTCTTTGACATTGATTTACATTCTGTAATTACTTGGGGTCACACCCGGACTTATTACTCCTTATTTATTTATGAAAATCGTCTACGTTTGGAATGTTTGTGAATATGTGAGCACCATGTATCTATCACATAGTTGATCTATATGTCATGGTTACATTTATCCATTTTAATTCTTTTACCTATTGTGGTATAGTAAGTTTATTTTTGGGTGTATCGTCTTCACATATAATTATATAAATAATGTATGCAATATATTGTAAAACATTTTAAAAGAGTAACGGTGGAGTTTCTTCTTCTCCATACGAAAACTACCTTTTGGAAGGGGCGACTAGAATCAATTTTATTTTAATTTTATTTTTGACGTTCAAAAGTGCCTTTTATGTGCCTATTTGAAATAAATGATTTGACTTTGACTTTGACTTTGACTTTGACTTTTTTTAAACTCAATGTGCCATATTTGCGGAATATAATCAACATATAATTTTCCCACTCCTGGGACACAGGCCTTCTCTCCGTGAGAGGGGGCCGTAATCCACCACGCGAGCCCAGTGCGGTTTGGTGGGTGTCACATATCTTCGATTTTTTTTTGTTCTAGGACATGCCGGTTTCCTCACGATGTTTTCCTTCACCGTTTTCAGAGCATTGGTGATGAAATAATTTACACAAAGTAAAACGCCTGCTAGGGTTCGAACTCACGACACAGCCCTTACCACTGGGCGTTACTGCTCTCTCTTCTCTATTTTATAATGTAAAAAAATATACTCACATAACTTTCTATCTCTCTTTCCAGAAAGTGCCCCCAAAACCGATGTGGACACAACTATGCGTGCACAACGGCAGGACCCCCTACTTGGAGCAGTACCCAGAGGCGAGCAGTGCTGCCACTATCACACACAAACCAATATGGC
Source organism: Apamea epomidion (assembly GCA_947507525.1). Classification (NCBI taxonomy): domain Eukaryota; kingdom Metazoa; phylum Arthropoda; class Insecta; order Lepidoptera; family Noctuidae; genus Apamea; species Apamea epomidion. The sequence goes on from OX382255.1 coordinate 5,438,650, forward strand.
GAGCGTGTCTGAGAGCTGCAAGGCATGTGACAGCGAGCGTCAAACCACACTGTGGGGACCAGTATGACTTCTTGGTGGATACTGATAGTGGTGCTGTCAGGATGCTGGCGCCTGATTGGTAAGCATACGTGCCTTTTCTAATTATCTAAGTTCATTTCAGGGCGAATTTCACCAAACTTTTATATATAGTTTTTCCATACTATCAGAAGGCCAATTCTCGTAATTTAAAACGTTCAAAATTTTATCGCAGTCTCATCTCGGCGACGAACAAATATCAAAATGTAGGGAAATTATAGGTATTTTTGACAGATTGAGACTGGGATCAGACTAAACGTTCTTAAAATTACGAGAATTTCCCCCATGATGAAAGTGTAAACAAACCCTGTTCGGGTTAAATTCTTACGCTATCACTCGCGAAGGGGAGTTCGTATCACATTTATCTGTATTTACAAGGTATTAACTTTTTATCTCATCACTTTTTCCAACAATTATTCTTTGGATAACATTATTAAATTGTAATTGAAAAATGATCGACAAAAATGAAGGCTATAAAAAAATAAACCTCAATAGTCAAATGCCTTTTTCTTTAACTTAATTTAGAATTTTTTAACTTAATTTTTTTTTTTTTAACTTAATTTAAAATATCGGTATTAACTATTTAAACCCTATTACTAAGACTCCGCTGTCCGTCCGTCCTTTAATCACAGAGCTGTATCTTTTGAACCGTAAGAGGTAGACACTTGATATTATCACAGAGTGTATACTATGGCCGCTATAACAACAAATGGCATAAATAAAATATTTGAACAATGGCACAGAACTCTTCCTGTGCGAGTTCGACTCGCACTTGGCCGCATTTTTAACAAACACAATTTTGGCCGACTTATCGTCATCCCAATTTTCAACATCTTTCCAGGGAATCAATGCAAGACTGGGTCTCAACACTCCGCAACACACTCCACGAGCTGAAGATCCTGGGTCGCAGTGAGAACGTGTACTGCGCGGGGCCTGCGCCACCGCCGCCCCCTCCGCCCCCTCGGGCTGCGGCCAGGGACCCCACGTCGCCACTACCACCGACGCCTCCTACACCACCAGACAGGTAGACACTTACTACATTTTTTTTTTAATGTGACTTTGGCAAAAAACGCTCTCAAAACGGTGAAGGAAAACATCGTGAGGAAACCGGCCTAAGGGAACATGTCCTAGAACCAAAAATACGAAGACATATGGTTTCGTTGCTGCGTTCCTATTTTCCTTTACCGTTTTGAGAGCATAGCATAGCATATGCATAATATAATGTTCCCACTGCTGCGGCCTCCTCTCTTCAAGAGGGAGTGAGCTGTAATCTACCACGTGGGCTCTGTGAGAGGGAGTGGGCTGTATTCCACGGCCCAGCGTTTTGATAGCTGTGGTGACGAAACTACAGTGCAACCTCGATATAACAAATCGGAAGAGAACAAGTAAATATTCGTTATATCAAGTACCTAATTCCTTAAACTGAGGTTTGTTATATTGAGGTTAGGTTGGTCTATTTGTTATAAAGAGGTAAAAACGTGTCGAAACCTGTCGCGACTGAATCACACACTATTGGAAACGTTATAAAAATGTTTTAGGTTGACAAAATTCGTTAATTAGAGGTTTACACTTTTTTTTTTGATAGTTAAAAATTCGTTATAAAGAGGTTGTTCGCAAATAATCTTCGCAATGTAAAGGTATATTTTAAATTGACTCTTATGGACAATTCAAGGGGATTACGAAGAATTCGTTAAATCGAGGAATTCGTTGTATTGAAGTACATTATATTAAGGTTACACTGTATTTGCAAAAAGTAAAGCGCCTGTCTAAGAACGCAGTCGTTTCCACTGGCCCATTGCTCTCGTAAAAGTAAAGCGCCTGTCTAAGAACGCAGTCGTTTCCACTGGCCCATTGCTCTCGTAAAAGTAAAGCGCCTGTCTAAGAACGCAGTCGTTTCCACTGGCCCATTGCTCTCGTAAAAGTAAAGCGCCTGTCTAAGAACGCAGTCGTTTCCACTGGCCCATTGCTCTCGTAAAAGTAAAGCGCCTGTCTAAGAACGCAGTCGTTTCCACTGGCCCATTGCTCTCGTAAAAGTAAAGCGCCTGTCTAAGAACGCAGTCGTTTCCACTGGCCCATTGCTCTCGTAAAAGTAAAGCGCCTGTCTAAGAACGCAGTCGTTTCCACTGGCCCATTGCTCTCGTAAAAGTAAAGCGCCTGTCTAAGAACGCAGTCGTTTCCACTGGCCCATTGCTCTCGTAAAAGTAAAGCGCCTGTCTAAGAACGCAGTCGTTTCCACTGGCCCATTGCTCTCGTAAAAGTAAAGCGCCTGTCTAAGAACGCAGTCGTTTCCACTGGCCCATTGCTCTCGTAAAAGTAAAGCGCCTGTCTAAGAACGCAGTCGTTTCCACTGGCTCATTGCTCTCGTAAAAGTAAAGCGCCTGTCTAAGAACGCAGTCGTTTCCACTGGCCCATTGCTCTCGTAAAAGTAAAGCGCCTGTCTAAGAACGCAGTCGTTTCCACTGGCCCATTGCTCTCGTAAAAGTAAAGCGCCTGTCTAAGAACGCAGTCGTTTCCACTGGCCCATTGCTCTCGTAAAAGTAAAGCGCCTGTCTAAGAACGCAGTCGTTTCCACTGGCCCATTGCTCTCGTAAAAGTAAAGCGCCTGTCTAAGAACGCAGTCGTTTCCACTGGCCCATTGCTCTCGTAAAAGTAAAGCGCCTGTCTAAGAACGCAGTCGTTTCCACTGGCCCATTGCTCTCGTAAAAGTAAAGCGCCTGTCTAAGAACGCAGTCGTTTCCACTGGCCCATTGCTCTCGTAAAAGTAAAGCGCCTGTCTAAGAACGCAGTCGTTTCCACTGGCCCATTGCTCTCGTAAAAGTAAAGCGCCTGTCTAAGAACGCAGTCGTTTCCACTGGCCCATTGCTCTCGTAAAAGTAAAGCGCCTGTCTAAGAACGCAGTCGTTTCCACTGGCCCATTGCTCTCGTAAAAGTAAAGCGCCTGTCTAAGAACGCAGTCGTTTCCACTGGCCCATTGCTCTCGTAAAAGTAAAGCGCCTGTCTAAGAACGCAGTCGTTTCCACTGGCCCATTGCTCTCGTAAAAGTAAAGCGCCTGTCTAAGAACGCAGTCGTTTCCACTGGCCCATTGCTCTCGTAAAAGTAAAGCGCCTGTCTAAGAACGCAGTCGTTTCCACTGGCCCATTGCTCTCGTAAAAGTAAAGCGCCTGTCTAAGAACGCAGTCGTTTCCACTGGCCCATTGCTCTCGTAAAAGTAAAGCGCCTGTCTAAGAACGCAGTCGTTTCCACTGGCCCATTGCTCTCGTAAAAGTAAAGCGCCTGTCTAAGAACGCAGTCGTTTCCACTGGCCCATTGCTCTCGTAAAAGTAAAGCGCCTGTCTAAGAACGCAGTCGTTTCCACTGGCCCATTGCTCTCGTAAAAGTAAAGCGCCTGTCTAAGAACGCAGTCGTTTCCACTGGCCCATTGCTCTCGTAAAAGTAAAGCGCCTGTCTAAGAACGCAGTCGTTTCCACTGGCCCATTGCTCTCGTAAAAGTAAAGCGCCTGTCTAAGAACGCAGTCGTTTCCACTGGCCCATTGCTCTCGTAAAAGTAAAGCGCCTGTCTAAGAACGCAGTCGTTTCCACTGGCCCATTGCTCTCGTAAAAGTAAAGCGCCTGTCTAAGAACGCAGTCGTTTCCACTGGCCCATTGCTCTCGTAAAAGTAAAGCGCCTGTCTAAGAACGCAGTCGTTTCCACTGGCCCATTGCTCTCGTAAAAGTCGAGAAACAACTTTCATTTATTAATTATAATCCCCCTTGATTTGCATGCATTATAGCAGTCATTAAACATACAGGATTCAAAATTATTAAATTAAAATCATCCTTGATCTGTGTAAGATCTGGGTGACCCGAGGGTTTCCGATTTGGTCGGAAACCCTCGGGACACACAGATGTTCTCAACAGACCAGGTGACTTAATAAGCTTCTGGAGGGAGGTGGGCTGGTTGGAATAACCACCGACAGCCGCCATGGCCCACGCACAATGGTCCACCTGAATGACTAAGTGCGGAAACCAAACCCGTAACATAGAACTATCATTTGTCTCTTTCCAGGGTACCCGGCATAGAACTAACAACAACCCGACCAACCAACCCGACCTCTCAAGAGCCGAGCCGACCCGAACCGCCCCGAACCGAACCCGAAGTCGCCGAGCCCACGACGTCTACAGAGGAAGACATTGATATCTCGAACTGGGACGCTCCTTTCTCGTCCATACCTAGTACTAGTCAGGCTAAAACTGAAACTAGGAAGAGTGTTGCTAAGATCTGTGGTCAGAATATCTGCTTAGATGATTCTATATTTAAAAGGTAAGTTGTTTGTCAAAATCAAAATTAATTTATTCTAATTAGGCTGAGAATCAGCACCTTACGAACGTCAAAATTACAAAAGACAGTCCCCCAAAAACGCCCGCCCTTCACGTAGAATCGTTGAGCTCTTTAAGGTGGCACTAATGTTGTCAAAAAATAAAAGGACGTTTTGACATTTGAGAATGCGTTCTTGCCACCTGTCAGTTTCATACAAAAGAATACGTGTTTTGCGAATTTGATCTTTATTAACTACTAGAACTGTCAATGTCAAAACGGGCCTTTTTTTGACAACCATAGTCGATATTTTTCCCATACAAATTTCGGGAGGGTATTACTCAACTGTTTGACATTTTACATACAAAGTTAAACATGATATCGTTGTGTCTTGTGCAAACTAAGTTAGTAGCGCCGATTCCCTTATTCACAAATTAAACTAAATTTAAGTTCAGTGCATCTTTTTCTTTCTATTTCATTAAGAAAAGGGCAGAAGATAAAATATTAGTTTAGTCCTATAAAACCATAGACAGTTTAAACGTGATTAAAAACATGGCTACTAAAAATACGCCAATTTACGTCAGGCGCTGACTAATTTGACAGGACTAAACTAATATTTATCTTCTGTCCTTTTCCTATTGAAATAGAAAGAAAAAGATGCACTGAACTTAAATTTAGTTTAGTTTGTGTACTAGAGAATTGGCGCCATTGCCTTCAAGTAGACACAAATTATCGTCGGATCAGTTATTTTTTTCAACATTATCAAAACAAAAAAGAAAATTAAAGTATTCATTTTAGCGCACGCCCGATAAACAATCCATTCATCGTTGAGTTCAAACCATGAAGCAAGTTGCCAACGTTTTGAACTAGCGGAATTTACCTAATTTTGACCGTTCCTACGGAATAAAGGGCTCGTGACAACGTTGCAAATCGAAAACCTTAATAACATGCTCTAAATTTACTTTAAAGCACGCTAAAGATCTTTTGTTTGTCGCATTTATTTGAGCTCAGAACGGTATAGCGAATCACTCTTCGCCGATGGTACGGTTCGCCGAAATCACTCTTAGTCGACGCATGGTTCCACGAATAAATCCATCGCCGATAGAACTATCCGCCGAAAACACTGTTCATCGATGGTCGCTTCAGCTACAACACCTTTTACCGATGGAACGGGTCGCCGAAATACTTCAAACACAAATAATTTCACATCAGCTTCCTGGTGTAGGTGTCTAGGCCTCAGACATTAAATATTAATAATAAGTAGAAATAGCAACTAGTTCTATCGGCGAATAGTTCTATCGGCGATGGATTTATTCGTGGAACCAACCGTCGACTAAGAGTGATTTCGGCGAACCGTACCATTGGCGAAGAGTGATTCGCTATACCGTTCTGAGCTCAAATAACTTTACTTTGTATAAATTATTTCATCGCCACTGCTCTCAAAACGGCGAAGGAAAACATCGTGAGGAAACCGGCATGTCCTAGAACCAAAAAAAAAATCGAAGACATGTGACATCTACCAACCGGGACTGGGCCCGCGTGGTTGATTACGGCCCACTCCCTCTCATAGAGAGGAGGCCTGTGTCCCAGCAGTGGGAATATTATAGGCTGCTGATGTATTTAATTTCAGCCTGTCTAAGCATAATGTTATATTATTCTTTTCTTTTTTATTTCCAGGACGAGTGCCACAGACAGTGATGAAGAGTTCTTTGCTGAAATAGATAGAATGTGTGATGAGGAAGTTGAGGGCGAATACAAGCAGAGAGTGGTGGTCAGTAATGGAGACAAAGATGGCACGGAGAGTTTGAGGTGGGTGAATGTAAATCATCACATCTACCTAGTTTTTCCGAACTATATTGAGGTCGGCTTCTGCAGCTGAGCACCAGTATTTTACATGGAGCGACTGCCTCCACAACCCAGTTACTGGGTAATACGAAACTTCTTGGTAAGACTGGTTGTCAGAATTTCGGGCTTCTGACGACCCGTAACGACTGTCACAGATCCACGAATGACAGCCGGGACCAACGGCTTAACGTGCTTTCCGAGCCACGGAGGGGTCTTGGCATGTACAGACGGTCACCCATCCACGGACCAACCGCGGCAAGCGTAGCTTAACCTCATCGATCGACCCGTGCGGCTGTTATTACTTAGCCACGAGCCCGGCGGTGGGTTAAATAATAGGCACAAATTTCATGTTATTACGGGTGAAAAACGACGAGTAACGAAACCAAAAGTCACTTTATCCATTCTTCCGTCATTGTGATAATTTTTTGTACTGGACTATTTATTTATTTATTTATCCATTTATTTTAGGCATCAAGGTCCATAAAAACACATACAATAGAATATTAATATAACTTACAAATACTATAAACACATACAACATTAAAATTACACTAAAAACTAACTAACGCACACCAAGTGTGTGCGTCGTGTTTCGCTGACTGGTGTCATGTAGCCGGCTACGAATCCGGCGGTACACAACACCCTTCGGCCAGAACTCTTCCTTGAGGAACTTCTCGAGATGATGTGTCGGAACACGCACCACGAACGACTTGAAGTTCGTGTTGTGACGCGACTCCAACTTCTCGACCCTCAAAGTTCAGTTGGTCTTCACACGCATGTACTCCCCGATCTCCTCAACCTTCGTTGAGTGGTTCGTTGGTGTTTTTTTGTACTATGGTCCAGTACAAAAAACTGACTGAGTAGTACTAGGTATGGACGAGAAAGGGGTGTCCCAGTTCGAGATATCAATGTCTTCCTCTGTAGACGTCGTGGGCTCGGCGACTTCGGGTTCGGGTCGGGTCAGCTCTTGAGAGGTCGAAAGAGACAAAGGATGGTTCTATGTTACAGGTTTGGTTCCCTTCTGGTTACGGAGACATTGGCGCCGAATCCCTTGTCCACAAACTGAATTAAATGTATGTTCAGTGCATCATTTTCTTTCTATTTTATTAAGAAAATGACAGAAGATAAATATTAGTTTAGTCCTGTCAAATTAAGATACTCCATAGACAGTTTAGACGTGATTAAAAACATGGCTACTAAAAATACGTCAATTTACAAAAGGAGCTGACTACTTGTCTGTCCCTTGACTGTCCTTTTCTTAATGAAATAGAAAGAAAAAGTTGCACTGAACTTCAATTTAGTTTAGTTTGTGAACAAGGGAATCGGTGCCATTGAAAGTTCACCTTTCACCAACCACCACGTGACGTTCACTAATGGCCCGCGTGGTGGATTACAGCCCGCTCAAAGTCAAACTAAAAAAGTACAGATAATTTCCCCCGAATATAAAAACCGGCCAAGTGCGAGTCGGACTCGCGCACGAAGGGTTCCGAACCATTATCTATAAAAATCACGTCTGCTGTATGGGGGCCCCCATTAAATATTTATTTTATTTTGTGTTTAGTATTTGTTGTTATAGCGGCAACAGAAATACATAATTTGTGAAAATTACAACTGTCTAGCTATCGCGGTTCTTGAGATACAGCCTGGTGACAGACAGACGGACAGACAGACAGTGAAGTCTTAGTAATAGAGTCCCGTTTTTACCCTTTGGGTACGGAACCCTAAAAAATATATAAAGCAATGGTGGCCCAGTGGTAACAGCACCGGCTTACGACTCGTAGGTGGTAGATTCGAACCTAGATAGGCGATTTACTTTGTGTAAAATGTCATCACCACTGCTCTCAAAACGGTGAAGGAAAACATCGTGAGGAAACCGGCATGTCCTAGAACCGAAAAATTCGAAGACATGTGACATCTACACAGGCCTGTTGGTCTAGTGGTTAGTGACCCTGACTGCTATGCCGGAGGTCGTGGGTTCGATTCCCACCCAGGACAAATGTTTGTGTAATGAGCACGATCATTTGTTCTGTGTCTGGGTGTAATTTATCTATAATATTTATGTATTTAGAAATATATAAGTATGTTTATCAGTTGTCTAGTACCCATAACACAAGCTCTGCTTAGCTTGGGACTAGATGGAGTTGTGTGATAGTTGTGGAATATTTATTTATTTATCTACCAAACCGCACTGGGCCCGCGTGGTGCATTATGGCCCACCTCCTCTCACTGGGAGGAGGCCTGTGTCCCAGCAGTGGGAACATTATAGGCAAAATAAACATTAAAAAAAATTTGCTGACTCAACCATTTTCTTTCTTTTTCAGTAACCACCAAGCTACCAACATAACGGTCATCCAAGTTTCAAATAAAGAACCTCCACACACAGCCATACCTGTCATGGGACCGGAAACGGACGTATTCGACTTCGAATTTAAACAAAAACTTACCATTACTGACCAACCTAACCCTAACTTCGTAAACATAGTTAATACAGAAGAAAATGAATACGGAACCACTTTCGCTAAAAACGATTCGGATTATGGACACCTGAGTTTGACTACAACAGTGAGCTTGTCGGGGACTAACGATGGATTTTCGAGTTTTTCGACCTCAACAAACTTTCAAACTGGAAATCAAAATGAGGAACTCTACGAGAAGCTATGCATGGCTTCCACTTCAAACTCGAAACCGTCCCCATTACCAGTGAAGAAGCTAAAAAGTGTTGAAAAAAGTCGGAAATCTTCACTCCCGAATTTGGAAGTCGGAGATTCGACTTACGAGTACCTGTTCTTGAGTAATAATAATACTAGTTCAGTTAACGTGACCCCTGAGGTTAATTGCAATGGGGACTCGAATAGGGTGCAGGTTAATTCAGGGTCGAATAATGACCCTTTGAACAGGCTGAGGTCTTTAGAAAGGTCTAGGAGTCAGAATGCTTATGATGCTGCTGTTAGAGCGAGAGAGAGTATAGCTAGAAGACAACAGAATCATAGTCCGAAGAGAGAGATTAAGAATGGTAAGTAGAAATTCTTCCTCTTCATAAATAACTAGCTGTTGTCCTACACATCAACATACACAACTAGCTGTTGTGTATGTTGATGTCGGGAAATATCCCACGGGAACGGGTCCAGGTTAGAAACTATATGTGTGCCAAATTTCATCCAAATCTGTTTAGCCGCGTACGTAGCTTACATCCAGACATTCGGACAAAACTTTCGGCATCAGACTCGTTCCCACAACACGTAGATATTACTTTTTTTTTTATATATTTAATGTTGTTTTTGACTTCGATACTGTTTTATTATGTATATATAAAGTTGGAGAAATCGTCATGTAACGAGAAAGCGTTATGCCCCGTCCATGCGACTTTTTATTACATATAATGAAGAGAGTCAGATAGATAAACAGGTCGTTTTCATGGTTTTTGAGGGTGCTGAAGCCGATAGTGAAGTCAAAATGAAAATCCAATGGTGGCTGCAAAAAAAAAAACAATTTTTTGCAGCCGCCATCTTCAATTTTCATTTTGACCTTCGTTCCTGCCGACTTTTTTTTTTAAATTATAAATGTATAGACTATAGATAATATATTTGAATTCACCTAAATAATAACTTTTTTCAGAAAATACGGAACAAAGTCAAACTCAAACTCAAAACAAGCCCATATGGAAGCGAGGTCTGACCGAACTATCCTTATTAACGAGGCTAAAATCTATAGGACAGACCAAGAAAGAAAGTCCTACCCGACAGGATGATAATCAAGATAGGTAAGTTGCCCGGAATGTTACCACATTATTATATTTCATGTTCCACCATCTTTTTTTTTTATTTTTTTATTATATGTTTATTTTACTTTTGCCTTTTGAGTTTTGTTTTGTGTCGAATCATGTTGCAATGGTTTATTTTATTTTCTTGTTTTGATTGTTGTTTTTATTTATTTATTATACATAAATAAATAAAAACAATTGCATGCTGGACTGGAGCGCTGGGGCTCTGTCTCGTATAGGGTCTTAGCATTATGCTGAGCGATGGCCGTTTTGCGTGAATGTGACGCATGTTTACCCCCAACTTGTTTTTTTTGTGTGTGTATATCCTTTTTTCATGCGTCATGTTTGCCGCAAATAAATGCATTTTCTTTCTTTTCTTTTCTTTCAAACATTATATTATAGAGGTACTAGCTGCGCCCCGCGGTTTCACCCGCATAGTTTTCGATCCCGTTGGAATATCGGGATAAAAAGTATCCTATATGTTAATCCTGGTTATAAACCATCTGTGTCCCAAATTTCATCCAAATCCGTTCAGTAGTTTTTGCGTGAAAGAGTAACAACCATCCATACAAACTTTCACGCTTATAATATTACTAGGATGAGGAACAAGGTGTAAAGTTCACTCATCCTCCATAGAAAAGGGAGGATCCTCCGACCAGTTGAGTGTTGTGTCTGGCGGGCAACTGCCCGATGAATCATGGACTGTTGTATATATTGTGATTGCGCGGTAAACTCTGCTTGCGTGATGCAGGATTTTGCGTGACGTCACTATGACGCGTAGTTCGCATGTGGCATTGTAGATACCGCTACAATATAATAAGCTTCACATAAAAGCTATTTTCTCCGCCCCGACCCTGGCTCGAACCAGGCCAGGCCGCTCTTTTTTTAGGCTGAGTCCATTTAGATTGCTATCGACAATAGCAATCTAAATGGACTCAGCCCAGAATTCCACTACTTGTTTGGCGCCATCACCAGCGTCCATCAGTCCCTGTAACGTGCAGCTTACAGGACACGATATTAAGTGACCCGTTTGTGGAACAGCACCACATTTACACTCCAAGGCGGATTCGTCTATGAATCTCCACCTAAACAGGTTATCCGTGCTTTGGCCGACCTGGGTCTGGAGTCTGTTTAAAGACTTCCACGTTACCCAAGGTAACTCATATCCAGGTGGGAGGTCAGTCCCAGGCCGCTGAGCCTGTAGCTTTAAATTCGTCCCTAGATAATTCCGATCAACCATGTCCCTTGCTGTCCTCTCCCAGCGCCGCTCTAAGCCGAGGTCCGTACCCCACAGGGTAGTTTTTAAGTTTTTTAAGCCCTGGGCCTGCAGTCTCGACATTCATAGCGATCGCTTTACAACCGAATTCGGTCGCAAAGTCCTGTCACTCCATACATTACACCTGTCAATCCGGGACTTTGCGACCGAATTCGGTCGTAAAGCGATCGCTATGAATGTCGAGACTGCAGCCTCTGGCTGGAACATTGGGGGCCTTACTTTGTGTAAATTATTTCATCACCGATGTTCTCAAAACGGTGAAGAAAAACATCTTGAGGAAACCAACATGTCCTTCAACCAAAAATTCGAAAATATGAGACAACTACCAACCTGCACTGGGCACGCGTGGTATACGGCCCACCGGCCCACTCCCTCACACAGAGAGGAGGCCTGTGTCCCAGTAGTGGGGATGTTATAGGCTGAATATGCTGTACATCTTTTTGTATCATGATTGTACGAACATTTTGACTTAAATCACGTTATCAAAACGAGTTTTTGAATAGCCAGACTTTGTAAAATTTAATACCATAATAATTATTCTAAAAATAGATTTGGGGGCAAAAATATAAACAAAAAGATTTTTTCCACTTTTTTTATTTATTTCATCAAATTACTGTATTTTTAGCAGGAGTCCCGGAGTGACGTCACCCGTTAAGGTGGTACACAGATCGAGGCCTGAAGTGAGAGTGGATTCGACTAGGAGAAGAAGCAGTTCCTTGAGTAATGGTAAGATGTTTACACTTTTATTTACGACATTTAAAAAAAACCGGTCAAGTGCGAGTCGGACTCGCGCACCGAGGGTTCCGTACAAATTTGTAGGTAGGTAACTACAAATTTACGGTTTTCGGATTTTTTCCATTACTTGTGCTACATGACTTTGCTGCTTGCCAAATTTAATGATTGTAGGTCAACGGGAAGTATTTTGATTCCCTTCCAAGTGTCAAAATATGCGGCAAAAACGTAGCATAAACGCCCGTATCTTTTGATTGCGTTAACTTAGAAATTTGGTTTTTTCACTGCTTCAAGGGATTTAATATTAATTTCAACTTGATAACTTCACGCGTTCCTGAGAAAAAGGGTCTTGACAGACGGACAATGAAGTGATCGTATAAGGGTTCCGTTTTTCCTTTTGAGGTACGGAACCCTAAAAACGTCAACTATCTTAAGTGGTTACATGATCAATCCATCCCTACGACTTCGAAAGTGTGGGTGAATAATAACTACTATATGGAAGGGTACCTAATTCAACCTTAAAAAACTTGTATGTATGTCAATTTGTCCGGAATTTTCTCAAAATCTGTATCATTCTGATGATTTTATCACTTAATTGTTATAGTTACTTAGCAGTTTCAGTTATATTTAAATTACTTATTAGCGAATAGGCTAGATTGTAATGTGAATCAAATATCAACATCTTTTTTCCTTTATGTAAACAGGAGTCAAAGGTTTAAGCTGAAAACCAGCGCTTAGCAACCCACTAGGGAACCTAAGCATAATGCTGACGCTCGAACCTTTTCCTTCCGGTATTATAGTTTTGTGTATGTACTAATACTACTGGCTGTAATTTATTTATTTATTTATTTGGTTCACCAACAATCGTATACACTATTATAAGCACTTTAAACATAAGCAACAAATCGAAATAGAGTGCAAAGAGTAGGTAAACTCAATCGTTGTCTTAAGTAACAAAAATAGCAAGACTATGGAAATGTATATGCGTGTGCGTGTGCGTGTGCGTGTGCGTGTGCGTGTGCGTGTGCGTGTGCGTGTGCGTGTGCGTGTGCGTGTGCGTGTGCGTGTACGTGTGCGTGTGCGTGTGCGTGTGCGCGTGTGTGTGTGTGTGTGTGTGTGTGTGTGTGTGTGTGTGTGTGTGTGTGTGTGTGTGTTGTTTTGTGTTGTGTTGTGTTGTGTGTGTGTATGTTTGTGTAAGTTGCACAGATTAGAGCTTAATAAATTTGTTAAACTAGATTAAAACAAACACTGGAGACAATAAACGTTATTCTATTCTATCTTTTAAAAAAGGAAAAAGAAACTTTCAGGAAAGTTTTTATAACTTAAATATCTCTTTTATCAACAGACACTTCCCTATACACCTCCGCCCCAGCACCTATGTCAGCCCCCGGAGCCCTGACACCTCTCCGAGCACGCCAGGCCGCCGCCCTGCGCGCAGAACAGAGGAGAGGAGCTGCCCTACCAGCGACAATCAACACGACACACGCACCAATCTTCACCGACTATCACAATCAAGTGTGGTAAGTCCTTATAACTATAGGAAAAAAATACCTCACTGTACCTTTGGGCCGACTGACCTATATTCTACAAGTACGCTGGAATAAATAAACTAAACGAAATTACTGTTATTTTTTTGTCCCCATTCAAAGCTCGAGCGACACAGGAGCTAAAATTGACACATTGCCGCAAATGGCCGTCGTTTTGTTTTGGTACGTCTCCGATGATTTAGGTCTAAATCTTGGAATAAGACTTTCGTGTTTGCTACGAGATATTTAGAACATTTTTATCATGAGAGAAAACACACTATCATAAATATTAGTTCCACGGACGCTGACGTTGCTGTCAGCGTCAAAATGGCGAAAATCAAATGTCTTCATTTTGTCATTGATAGTATGAAGTCCAGCGTACTTGTTGTGACCCTAGCGGCCCATCTTACACTTAAGACTTCACCGAACATACCCGCTAACCCTAGGAGCCCCACTAACCCTAGGGGGCCCGCTAACTCTAGAGGCCCCACTAACCCTAGGGGGGCCGCTAACCCTAAAGGCCCCGGGGGACCCCCTGACTATCATGTGTGGTAAGTTCTTTAACTACCTATCATCTGCCTAGTCATTTCCCAACTAGGTTGGGGTCGGTTTTTAGCCTAACGGGGTGCATCTAAATACCAGTATTTTACATGGAGCGACAGCCTATCTGACCTCTACAATCCAGTTACTGAGTAACACGACACCCCTTGGTAAGTCGGGTACCTAATTAAATAGTAATAATGTGTAATGTGTACAGGGTAGCGTGGTGGGGCCCCCCGGGAGTGCGCGTGGGCGGGCGCGCGGGCGACCGCGTGGCCGCGCTGTGCGGCCGCGCGGCCCGGGACGCGCCGCACGCGCGCCAGTTGGTTAACAACGCGCACTCGCACACGGTAAGGCGCTAAATATACCCATAACTCTTTTATCTTTCTTAGTTTGGTCTATCCATAACTACAGTTTTTTTTTTTAAATTACGGAATTTGGCATTCTGGTGTCCATGTGAAAGGCCGCACGCGGCTAAGGATAAATGATTTTTTTCTGTAACTCTTACACAAACACTTTTACACGTCAATCGTATTTTAAAAACTAGATGAGTTCGGCGTTTCCTATCTGACTACACTGAGCAGAAAGGCCGAAACAAACTCAGATGGACTTACACTCTCTTTTTTAAATCCAGACATAATCTTAGTCAGATCTGTGAAGACCACGTAGATCGATGGTAGGTACATCATTATCGATCGTCCTGTCAGCATCTGCATTGGAAAGATAGATGGGTAGTTCTTCTAACTGAACAGACAGCTGTGCTGCTGGGGAGTTTTTTGCGCCATTTTTTCTTCCCAGCTACATCACTCGGAACTGCTGATAAGCAGGCATGCCGGGGGACTGTCTTTTGTAATGTTGACGTCCGAATAGTGCTGATTCTCAACCTAGTTTGAATAAATGACTTTTGATTTGATTTTTATATAGTCGGGAAACCTTTAGGGTTTTTGAGCATGATAGCTGAGTAGGTGCGGCATGATGCGAGAACACTGAAAATATATTTGAAAAGGTTCAGATAGGAGCCCAGGGGTCAGCAGGAATCCACTTTCACATTTCAAAATAGAGCCAAAAATGATCTGGGCTGTGAAAATAATTTTTATTTTTAGCCCTATTTGCTCAAAAACCCTCTGGGCTCTCCAATCCATAGTCGTCACAAAACAAACATATTAACTATTTTTTTTTTTTTTTTTTTCAGGTCGACATCCTATTCCACAGAGTGCCTCTAGGTAAAATCTACGTCATCAACAAGAGGGATCAAGAGTCCCTAGGTCTGAAGCTGGACAATGAATGCAACATAACGGGCGTGTCGCCTCACAGTGCGTGCGCCCGCGCAAGTGTGCCGCCGCCGGGCAGTTGGGCGCTTACGGAGATCAATAATAGGCCTATTAATCTATTGAAGGTAAATATCTCTTATCTATTCAGTATACTGATTCGTAGAATCGATGACCGTTGGGGTAGACGTGTTCTTGAGTGGAGACCGCGAATCGGTAAACATAAGGTAGGACGCCCTATTTGAGATAGTGTTGATTTCAAAAAAACTTTTACTTGCTGCTTTGAACTTGTTTAATTTGTACAGTTAAACATGGATTTATTTTCGAAGGAGGTTAGATTTACAGAGCAACGTTTGGTTGAGTTCTGCGTGTGGCCACACGAAGACGATTGACGTTCTGCCGCGCGGCGAATCGCGCGCTGGCTTGCGCGTTTACGTAGTGTGCAGCGGCGGTTTTTACGTGTGTGCGTGCGCATAGCGAGTTGGCTTGAACACGCCCTCAGGCTAGGTGGAGCGACGATCTTCGCAGGATGGCTGGTAGCAGCTGGATGAGAGTAGCCGTAAATCGAGTTGAATGACGCCCAATAGGAGAGGCCTATGTCTAGCAGTGGACTGCTGTAGGCTGAAGATTATGATGATGATACTAACTTTTGCGCGTAGCTTCGCCCGCGTGGATCTCGTCTCGGTATGTAATGGATGGTCACCCATCCACGAACGATCCGTGCGACCCGTGCGGCTGTTATAGTAATAATAAAGCTGAAGAGTTTGTTTGAACGCGCTAATCTCTGGAACTACCAGTCGGATTTGAAAAATTATTTTTGCATTTATTTGCTCAGTTCTTGAGGAAGGCTTTAGGCTATTTAACATGACGCTGTGACCCTTAGGAGCCGAACAAAAAGAAAAAAAGTCTGAAAGATCGCCAGGCGAAAACGAAGTGACAGCGGGGGCAGGCGATGCGATGCGACGCGGTGGGTCGGGGAACAAAAAAATTCACGCAGACAAAGTCACGGGCAAATGCTAGTATTATAATAAATGTAGTAACTGTTTATTTGTCTCTTGTAAGAAAGAAAGAAAGAAAATACATTTATTTGGCACAAACTAAAAGACACACAATACACCAGATATATACATCAGACAAAACAAACAAAAAGAAAAAAAAGATTGTGAAGTCCGATGTAAGAAAATTATCAGGAAAGTGTGTCTCACGGCTGCGCCAAAAAGGCCCAGTTCAGCATAAATGCCAGACAACTAGTAGTGACTGCCTGTTGTTGCACGCCTAAACGGCTGAACGGATTTTGATGCAATTTGGCACACAGGTAGGCCATGATCTGCGGGGTAGTTGTGTAACACAATATCAGTAGTAATGGGTTTTGTTTTGATATTTCAACGACATTCATTGCGTTTTTTACGGTTTTTGAGCAGACACATTTATCGAAAATACTAGCTGCGCACCGCGGTTTTACCCGCATAAGTTTCGATCCCGTGGGAAAATTGGGATAAAAAGTATCCTATGTGTTAATCCTGGTTATAAACTATATGTGTGCCAAATTTCATCCAAATCCGTGTAGGAGTTTTTGCGTGAAAGAGTAACAAACATCCATTCATTCATCCATACAAATTTTCGCGTTTATAATATTAGTAGGATGATGCAATGGATTAGCAATATCCTTTAAAATGATTCAGATTGAGATTGATAGTGTGCTACGCAATTAAGGTGCTGGCTTAGGACTATAGTGTGACCAAAACCGCTGTACCGCGCCTTCGGTATGTGCGCGGCTCCCGGGGGGGCAGTGCAGGCCGCTCATTCGTCATCGCTCACGGCGTCCCGCCCCCCGCCTCGCCGCGCTTTCCTAAGGCGCGGTACAGCAGTTTCGGTCAAACTATAGGATATATTTTATCCCGGTAGTAAGATCCTGTGGAATGATTTCCGAATTTCTTCCACGCGGGCGAAGCCGCGGGGCAAAGGCTAGTCATCATCATTCTCCCGCCCTTATCCCAATTTATTTGTGGTCGGCAACATGTCTTTTTCTTCCATACTTCTATATTAGTCGTCATCTCTGTAGTCACCCCCTTTCTAACCATATCATCATCTTTCACACACTCCATCCATCGTTTCTTTGGTCTTCCCCTACTCTTAGAGCCATTCACATTTATACTCAAAACTTTCCTCACGACATGGGGGAAGGCTAGTAAAGAAAAGAAAAAGAGAACAAGTTTGGGGGAAAATATGCGTCACATCCACGCAAAACGGCCATCGCTCAGCATAATGCTAAGACCCTATGCGAGCCAGCCCCAGCGCTGGTTTTCAGCGACAGCCGGCGTTGACGTGATGACGTCAACCCGCGATGAAAATCATGGGGTGGTGTTAATTATTTCTTACTAGCGGACCCGGCAGACGTCGTCCGGCCCGAAAAAGCAGCGCCACCTACCGGGTTCCATGTGTATACAAACCTTGTCCTGACAATAACAAACACAAAAAAAAAGAATTATCCAATTTGGTGCAGTCGATCGGAAGTTATGCGCGTACATACATTTCAGTGATTCATTTTTATTTATGTATCTTTGCAGGGAGGTGAAGATGACATGAACAGACTTAGTAAACATGGTACGGAAGTTTCAATTCTCATACAACCGTCAGCGTTCGTGAAAAAACTCCGCTCGTCACTCAAAGGAAACAAGACCTTATTGGGTTTGAGATAAGACGCATTTTTATTTATTAATGTTGTATGGATATACGCTGTATTATGGTATTAATTTTGAATCTATACCAGTGTTCATAATCACAGATAATTTACATTCAATCGCCAGTTAATAAGTTATCTGTTTTAGTGAAATATATTTTAAGTTGATTTTTGAGTGACCATTTGTAACAAAAAGGTTCTCCTTCATCTAACCGGATGTAGCTGAGTACTAGTATTTTACATGGAGCGACTGCCTATCTGATCTCCACAGCACAGTTCCTGGGTTACACCATACTCCTTTATAAGCCTGGTTGTCAGACTTACGGGTTTCTGACTACCCGTAACGACTGCCAAAGATCCACGAACGACAGCCGGGACCAACGGCTTAACGTGCTTTCCGAGATACGGAGCGGTTTCGATATGTAACGAATGGTCACCTATATACCACCTTTGTTTGGCGTTAATACAATATAATATAGCGTATATCTATAACTTTGTATTTTTATCAAAACCCCTTTGCTATTCAGTCGGGTAAAATGGTAGCTCGAATTTAGAGAGGCTTTTTCAATGAAAATCGAAAATGTATTTACAAAAATGTTTTTTAAAGTTGTATGTAAATTCTTAGTCCATGGCGTTCTTTAGATTTTGCCTACTTTTGAGGCAAATTGGCCTCATTTTCAACTGAAGCGATAAGTGTGGCAGCTAAGCTAGTCTGGGAAATTCATTATTTATTTTGGCATCCACATTTGCCACTTTCACAATCAGTGCCAAAATATATTTTTCATTAAAGAAAGAAAAGAAAAATTGTAGGAAAAATAACAACAGAAGATTCACCAGTGGGATGCGTAGTTCGTATGTGGCGCTATAGATGCCGATACATCACTCCCCTTCGGAATTATTGGCACCAGGATGTCTCCTACATATTTCCACCCCACTCTTGAGATGGCTGCTCATTCCCAAGCCACTTGGCAGTTGGTCAATTGGTTCAAAAAAGAGCAAAATATATTTTTACTTGTCACAATTGAATTCAGTTTTTTTTTTTTATAAACTATATGAGTTCGATGTTTCCTAACTGACTACTCTGAGAAGAAAGACCGAAATAAACTCAGAGGTCACAGTCTCTTTTAAAGTCCAGACATAAACTTTGTCAGGCCATATGAGGACCATGCGAATTAATGTCCGATGCTCTTTTGAGACAAGAACCATATGATTTGAGTGGGCCTGTCCAGTCAGTGCACGCATTTGTCGATAAGTAGTCCCGTGTTCCACCACTATCTCACCTGATGGTAAGCTATGATGGGGTCGACGATGCTTAAGTAACCTATTCACTTGAAACTTGAAGACCAATGAGGGTTTCTGAAATGACGTTCATCACTGAGACGGTCCATCTAGCTGGGTGGTTTACTACACTACGCTTACCGATACGCGGTCTCCACTCCAGGACTCGTCTGCTCCACCGGCCATCGGTCCTTCGACAAACATGGCCAGCTCACTGCCACTTCAGTTTGCTTACTCTGCAAGCTTCTCCGGTTCTTTTCAGGATAATTTAATTTCTTATTGTATCCTTCAAAGACATTCCGAGCATAGCCCGCAGGCTTAAAGCAATCAGAAAACAGACTGCAGATGATGATTTTCTTGGCTAAAACTACTTATCTCTTTAATTTAGTGTACTATAAAGGGAACAATTTTATTGTATAAAAACACTTACTTTTGTAGAATTTGTCTCGAAAACACACAGTTTTTTAGAATATTTACACTTTAAAATAAGTTAATTATACAGATTTTGATAAAACTTTTTCCAGCCTTATTCTGTAAATATCTCACTGTGAAAACTTAGGTAAGGTGAGCGTGAAGTGAGTTGTCAATAATCAATCAATCAGAGTAACATAAGATCAGTGGTGGCCCAGGGGTAACGGCCGTGATTTACGAGCTGTAAGTCGTAGGTTCGAACCCAGACAGGCGCTTTACTTTGTGTAAATTATTTCATCACCACTGCTCTCAAAACGGTGAAGGAAAACATCGTGAGGAAACCGGCATGTCCTAGAACCAAAAACTCGAAGACATGCGACATCTACCAACCCGCACTGGGTCCGCGTGGATTACGGCCCACTGCCTCTCACCGAGAGGAGGCATGTGTCCCATCAGATGGATTGACAGTTCACTTTACCTAAGTTTTCAAGTTGAGATTTTTACAGAATAGCAGTACTGTTTATAGTGTCCGTTAAACATTTTTTTAAATATTATTATTGCTTTGTAAGTCATGTGAAAGGTTCGTGCGAGTTTTAAAAATATTTTCATTATTTGTAATTATGCCTTTTTTATGTATTTTAATGGGGAATGTCGGTCATAGTTGATTGTAGATGGCGTGAATGTAGCTAGGTCCCTACGGCCCAAAATGATTTTGATATTTCGTCCATCCATTCTATTTTGTCTTCATTCATAAATTTCGTTAATCGGTGATTTCAATGTTTTAAATCAAGCATTTGACATGGAAAGTGTCAGAATTTATAACCTTAAGTATTTCCTTCCTCGTTATAATTTTCTTCAAAATGTTTTCTACAGTTGTCTGAGATAAATAAATTATTATTATTAAGCCAGAATCTTCTAATTGTAGGGTCTTTTGAAAAGTTATGGACAACAATTTCGGAGTATTTAGGAACACAATAACGCGTCATTTTCGCCAAATTGTACTTTACGATATACTGTGCTACTTCAATCACCCATATCGTATACTATTAGCACGTGTGACCAAAACCAGCACTTTTCTGTGTAAAAAAAAATCAAAATCGCTTCAGCCGTTTGGCAGCTACGATGGCGCAGACAGATACACGGATACACACGTTAAATTTATAACACCCCTCTGTTTTTGTTGGGGGTTAAAAATGGACTACCTAGGAATATAATACTGTTTCAAATCAAATCAAAAGTCATTTATTCAAATTAGGCTGAGAATCAGCACTTTTCGAACGTCAAAATTACAAAAGACAGTCCCCCAAAAACGCCCGCCTTCACCACTTCCTAGTGCTATCGCTGGGAAGAAGAAGTAGCGCAATAAACTCCCCAGCAGCACAGCTGTCTGTTCAGTTAGAAAATACTTGATACTTGATTGTATACAATACTAGGTGTTAAGTAATTAACATTTTGTACACCATATAAATTACAGACATAAATATATAAATTTTACAAAAGGTGACGCCATGACACCTTGGGCGGTCTTATCGCTAAGAGCGATCTTTTAAAGACAACCTTTAGATGGATTAAAAAGGGGAAGGAGACACAAATACTGTAGGTAGTCTGTGATGTACCATTTACATAATACAGTAAATATATACATAAAGTATATTATACTAATCTAAATAAATATATACATCCTACTAATATTATTAACATGAAAGTTTGTATGGATGGATGAATGGATGTTTGTTACTCTTTCACGCAAAACCTACTGAACGGATTTGGATGAAAGATTAACAGGATTAACATATAGGATACTTTTTATCCCGATAATCCCACGGGATCGAAACTTATGCGGGTGAAACCGCGGGGCTCAGCTAGTATAATAATAAACATGAAACAGGAGCAAAGAAAATATAATAGTCACAGAGTAGAGTGACTTCGAGTGCGGGTTTAAGTCACACAATGCTATAAATAAAATAAAACCACCTCGCGCCTTGCATTATTAGTTTGTGTAGGGAACTAGATACGACTGCGCCATTTTGACAGGTGCATTCCCCATTATCCTGTTTTTTTGTTATCGTATATTCTATCTTGGGGTACAATATAATAATAATCAAATATCAGCGGGGTAATTGCGTACCTAACAAGTGTGTTAGGTACGCAATCACCCCGCTGATATTTGATTACTGATATGGATCAGTAGCAATGGGTTTCATTTTGACATTTCAACAACATTCATTGCGTTATTTACGTTGTTGAGCAGAAAGATTTTTCGAACATATGAAGCAATGGATTAGCAATATCCTTCAAAATGATTCTTATTGAGATTGATAGTGTGCTACGCAATTAGGGTGGCGGTTCATTTTCGATTAACGAAAACAATCTATTCCAAGATATTTAGGAAACTGTTAGAAGAATGCAGCCCATGATAATTTTTTTTTTTTTGTCAAGTTATAATGTTCTTTTCAAACCTTTTTTGTATGGAATTTCGTTTTAATTATTAATAAATTGTGTATATGTAATATATTAAATTCGAAGACTGCCTATCTTAATAGAGAGAGGCGAAAATTATAAAATAAAGCAATCGTTTTTGTGATATATGTATAATATTATTAATATAAGATTTTATACAGTCTTTTATGAAGGTTTTAGCATTTCTATGCTGACAGATAGTGTGTAAGCGGCTCAACGGCGCCGATTCCCTTGTTCACAAACTAAACTAAATTTAAGTTCAGTGAATCTGTTTCTTTCTATTTCATTAAGAAAAGGACAGAAGATAAATATTAGTTTAGTTCTGTCAAATTAGGATACTCCATAGTCGGTTTAGACGTGATTAGTAAATTGGCTACTAAAAATACGTCAATTTACGTCAGGCGCTGACTAATTTGACAGAACTAAACTAATATTTATCTTCTGGCCTTTTCTTAATGAAATAGAAAGAAAAGATGCACTGAACTTAAATTTAGTTTAGTTTGTGAACAAGGGAATCGGCGCCAATGTCTGAAATAACTGATTCTGAATAAATATTTGTATGTTCAGCTTCGGAGATAGGAATTTGAGATCAGAGTTCCATCTGAATAGTAAAATGTTGTAAATTTGGATGAACGTAGTACCTATCGAGCGCGCAAAATTAGTATCTAGAGTTCCGCTCAGCCTGATTGATCGTTAAGGCGAAGGCGCTAGGATAACCCACAAAATTATAATTTTCTTACGTTTTTTGCAATTTGCATGTCAGTAAGTATCAGGTTGTATGTTCATGAAAATATAATTCGCGAACGTAAGAAATATGTATGCACAAATTATAATCATTAGAATATTTTTTGTTTATTGAGAGACGATTTTAATTACATAAATACATATTTGATACGGTCGCGAATCATATTTTCATCAACACACAACTTGATGCTGACTTGCAAATTGCAAAAAACGTTAGCAAAACGGCAAACACGTTGTAATCTGTTCGTAAACTATTTGATGAAAGTGTAAAAAAGGGTCGGAAAACGGACCTGTGGATGATAACATGTAACACCACTTACAAATTCATTGATTATTTGAATATCTTAATTTGGAATCACCGAAAGATTGAGGTTAATTTTACAAGGTCAAGTTGAAACCTTCTAAATACTGAAGAATATGTGTGTGAACAGGATCTGCAAATCGTTTTGGGACAGGGTATACAGGGTCAATTTAAATTAACTGGCGAAACTCCGCAGACGTGGTAGCTTTATCGACCTAAACGTGTTAAAACAAAAAATATTTTTTGTTTCGTAAACTTCGTCGACCTGATTTTTTTTGTTTGATCGTGTTTAGATTACGATACCCATCACATCTGCGAAGTTTCGCTACTGTTACGTCTGCATCATCCCAGTACTGGACAAAGCCCCCATGACTTCCAGCTCTTTCGATCTAAGGCTAAAGTGGACCACTGGGTGTTTGTTTTCTCCAGCTCGCCATCTTTTAGTTTCGCTAACTAATTTAATTTGGCCCCGTATATTTCATTGACAATGGCGCCGATTACTTTGTTCACAAACTAAACTAAATTTAATTTCAGTGCATCTTTTTCTTTCTATTTCATTAAGAAAAGGACAGAAGATAAATATTAGTTTAATCCTATCAAATTAGTCAGCTCCTTTCGTAAATTGACGTATTTTTAGTAGCCATGTTTTTAATCACGTCTAAACTGTCTATGGAGTATCTTAATTTGACAGCACTAAACTAATATTAATTATCTTCTGTCCTTTTTTTAATCAAATATAAATAAAAAGATGTACTGAACTTAAATTTCGTTTAGTTTGTGAACAAGGGAATCGGCGCCATTTTTTCATCCTTACTTACATTGTCCAGTTAGAAATGAAGTGTATGAATACCTTTTTATAATTAAGACATAAAAATATTATCATCTCGAAGTAAACCAAGTCCATATAGTTTTAAGACATCCAGTCCTTGAATTATTTAACTACTTTATTAACGCGATCTCTAATGAATCTAATAGCATACTATTAATTTATTGGCAATTTATCTACTTCGTATAAATATTTTTCCTGTTAAAAGTAGTTTTAGAATTGTGAATTATGACTCGAACACTATGGCATCTAAATATCAACATTGTATGGTGATTGCTGTTCTAGAAGTATTTGATGAAAATTTAAGTAAATGGATCATGAAAACCTGTGGATGCCAATTTGTATCCTTTGAACTCCTTTTTCATTTGACAATTGATGTTAAGAATCCTAACTACAGATGACAGTGTTACCTTTAGTAAGAGATTACGTAAGAATTTAACCTGAACAGAGTTTGTTTACACTTTGATCAAATACTTTTGGAATTTTTCATAGTTAATTGTCTCGAAAAAAAATAGCGACATTTTATTGAATGGAACTTGATCACACAGTTTGATAAATCCCGTATTCGAGAAACATTTTCCAGCATACCTAGCGGACTTGTCGGCACAAGAATAAGGTTCATTTTCGTATGAAAATCTTACTTTACTGAGGGCTTATTTGTTTGTAATCGGATCACTTTTATCTGTCTGCTAGCTTCTTAAAGTATACGACACACGGCAACACTTTAGCTTCTCGTTAGTGAAAGAATTTTCGGATTACCCCCTACTTAAAAACTGACAAATTTTACCTCTTTATAATATTAGTTTAGTATACATTGACAATACAGCCCTTAGTAAAGTAAAATCACAGTTCGGCCTGTGAATCTCGACCAGAGATAACTTCCTGAGTAAAACGTTTTTATCAACTTTATTCATTAAATTCAAAGTTCATATATTTACCCTTTTGTAGCAGCCGAAGTATATGATACTTAGTATAATTTACCCACTTTTGTATAAAGAATTGTAAGGCCCAGTTACACCACAAATTACTAAATACTACACGTTAAGCGCTAAAAATGTGTCCGACGACAATGCGTTCTTGACACCTGTCAGTTTTATACTAACGAATACGTGTTTTGCGAATTTTATCTTTATTAGCTACTAGAATTGTCGTACTCAGGAGCGAATTCTCTAAACGGCCGAACTGTTGTGATTGTGTAGCCTAAGTTATAATGGCATTGAAGATTTTTATACGAGTCTGGCATACCTACTGTCGCGCCATTTTTTTTAAATCGATTTATATAGGTACCAAGTGTGGTCGCCATTTTGAAAAAAAAAAAAAAAAACAATATGGCGGACTAGTAGATGTGACACGTCCCTTCAAAACCCTTTACATTGTGATCTTTGTTTACATAATTATGTTATATACAGTATACACATATCTTATTATTGTGATAGAATTAGCTATTGAAAGTCTGCAATACATTTTTAAAATGATTCTTTGTTTTATTTTTAACTTTTGTGTGATGCCTTGGAATTGGGTTTCCTCAGTGTCGGTTGATGGTAATACTCTCGCCTCCCATCATCTCCCTGCCTTTTCCTAAAATATGTTGGGGTCAGCTTCCAGTCTCACCAGAGCACCAGTATTTTACATGAAGTGACTGCCTATCTGACCTTCACAGCCCAATTGCTTAGTAGTACGATACAGCTTTCGAGCTTCTGACGACCCGTAACGGCTGCCAAAGACGAGCTTTTCGAGGCACGCAGGCCTCTTGATATTTAAGATGGCCATTGATATTCAGCCCGCTTCTAGTAAGATTGGAAACCGATTTCAGTGAAGTTGAACAATAAAAAAAAAACTATTAGAAATAATACTTTTATTTAGTAGGTACTACAAATACAGAAAGTTAAAAAAATCAAAACATTAATTAAGAATTAGTGAACTAGGTAAAAAAAAAATTGTTATCAAATTGAGGGAAGCGAAAGGCACAAATATATACAAATATTACGAAGATTTTCGTGTAAAAAGGTATAAATACTTTATTGCAAAGAAATTATTTTAAAAGTTTAAATGCCTATTTAAATAAATATTTATAACATTGTATGAATATGTCATCTTTTACTTCCCTGGACAATAAATATCAGAATAAATATTGAAAAAAAAAAACTCAAAAAGTATAATACTTGTTTACAACAAAAATAAATTAAATCATTTAAACACCATGTTAAAATAATTATGACCTAAAATATAAAACTAAAGAAAATCACAAGAGCACAATATCAAGTTAAAACTAAAATATTATTATACTTATAAAAGAAACAAATATGAGAGTATCATCCTCACTTTTTTATTGGATGTTATGTTTTATTATAAAGAGTGGTAGTGTTATTTTAATTGATATTTAAAAACTTTATTACAAAAATAAGAATAACCGACTTCAAAAAAAAAAACTACAAAGAGAAAAAATACTTTTATTTCGGAAGTCGGTGTCGGTGATTACCCCATTTTCGTATTTTGACAACGACTTCCGAAATAAAAGTCATTCTTCACTTTGTAGTGTTTTTTTGGAAATCGTTTTATAAAAAAGTTTTTATTCATTTTTTAGTTGAACCTACCCCACACAAATTTATTAAAACATCATCAATATAAACTAAGTGGAAAAAATCGTCGCTCAAATTTATTTTAAACTAGATCTGACTGGTCCACCATCATCATCTCAACTGCTGGTGAGATGATGATGGTGATTATGAAAATAAAGGGGATTGAAGTGTTTATAATGGAACAAACATTCAGAATGATTATTTCAAACATCTATGCAACAAGATGTAAGCATGTTAAAAAATATATGTCGGGTCATGTGATCCAACTTTGTACGTTAATAGCTCGGAAACGTGACACTTTATGGTGTTTGGTCTCAACATGTTTTCTGTTTGCATTGATGTCAGCTATCGATTTTTGTAGGTATCATGCACGACAGCCATTTTGAAAAAAAAATGACAAAATGGCGGGCAGGTAGGTCGGCCACGAACCTTTAAAACCCATTGGAAAAATTAAAGATATAGGTAGGTAAGTACTATACTCATCATCATCTGCCTAGCCTCTTCCCAAATATGTTTGGGTCGGCTTCTAGTCTAACCGGATGCAGCTGAATACCAGTATTTTACATGGAGCGACTGCCTATCTAACCTCCACAACCAAGTTACTGGGTAATACGATACCCATTGGTAAGACTGGTTGTCAGACGTTCGGGCTTCTGACTACCCGTAACGACTGTTAAAGATCAATGAAGAGTAGAATGTCAACCGGGACCAACGGCTTAATGTGCTTTCCGAGGCACGGAGGGGTCATCCACAGACCAACCGCAGCAAGCGTAGGTTAACCTGATCGATCGAGCCATGCGGCTGTTATTACTTAGCCACAAGCCCAAGTGGTACCTAAGTACTATATCAGCGGCAGTAATTGCATTGGCACCAGCCCTAAACGCGAATTTCCGAACAAACTAAACCTAAAACAGTGTTCATAATCTCGGATAATTACATTCCATCGCCACTTAATCAGTTAACTACTTTAGTGAAATGTATTCTAAGTTCATTTTTGAGTAACCATTTGCAACAAAAAGGTCTTTATAAGTTTTTAGTTGCAATAGAATTTGAACTTTGTTTAGTATGACATTCGGTTTGTTGTTCCATAACTTGAAAATATCTCAAATTCTTGGCTCTAATATATTCTTATGGGGTACTTAATTGATGCAAAGTAACTCCTTTAGGTGAATAGCATATACGATTATAGTTGTAAATTTATTTGTGTAAAAAAATACGCCAGTTCCCCAGGAATCTAAGTTAAATTAACTTTTTTTACTTCCAGTCCGTATAATTTTCATTTTTACAATTTTCTATTTAGGTGTACCTAGGTTATCTCAGAAAAATATAACGTGCCACATAGCGCTGCGTAGTCCGGTTAGATCTACTTGTAAATCGTCGAAAGACGGACGAACCTCCTGGCTCAATGTACAGACGCACCAGGCCCGTGCCGGACGGCGCGTATGTATTCCACGCGCGCCTCAAAGAGATGTCAGCGTAGTTGACGGGGCCCGACAGGGCCGAAGCCTGCCGGGGTAGCGGGATCGTCCGAAAGGGTTACCGCTGCCCTGGAACATAAAGGGCTAAGGAAGGAACACGGGCTGGTTTTAGTCAGTAAGAGTCTGACACTCCCTTCCGCTCCACCCAGAGAGGGAGGGGTCATTTGATGAGCCTCAAAAAAAAAAATGTACAGACGCCAGCACATCAAGCTACTACAATCTGTCTTTCATTAATAGATTTTCAACTTTATCGTTAAAGCATTAAGGTACAAGGTCGATTGGGAAAATTTGACAGTTTCGGGTAGCTTGAGCTGCTGGCGTCTGTAAGTCGTACTTCCCGAAGATTTGGTATTAAAAAGTCTGTGTATAAAGACTTCTTTACACGCAGCGACCAAAAAAAAAAGACAGAATAAGGAGCACCTGCTCCCACGAAGACCATATCATAATAGCTGTTTTAAAAACCCATGTCAACCAAAACCCAAGCCTTGTCTTAATGAACGGCATTTAGCAGTCTCGCGTGTAATAGTAAACTACTTAAGTCACACGTATCGTAACATACTATGTTCACCGGCGCCGCACTGATGAGACCTGTAAAGGGCCCTAAATGGAATGAGAGGGCAATTTTAGCAAGCAAATAGCCTGATGACGGATGGAGAAAAATGATTTTGAACCCAGAGATCAGCACACACAAGGACCAGAGCATGCCAGGCCGCTTGCGCCTGCAAGGGCCTACGTAGAGCTATGTCACATGCCCGTTTTGTTTTAGATAATCTACACATCAATGCAAAATCGTATAAAAAATATACACAGCATGAAAATATCTTTCAACTTATATCCCTGGGGAACTTTAAAAACAGCTCTGGCATAATTTTTTTCTCACGTAAATTTAATCTATAACTAAATGTAAAAAAGGGGCTAGCGACTATAACAGCCGCAAGGGTCGATTGTAGTTTGTTTACGTCCGCTGCGGTTGGTATGTGAATGGGTGACCATCCGTTCCATATCGTGATCGCTCCGTTTCTCGGAAAGCACGTTAATCCGTTGGTCCCGGGTGTCATTCCTAGATCTTTGCCAGTCGTTACGAATAGTCAGAAGCCCGTAAGCCAGTTACTGAGTTGTGGACGTCAGATAGCTCCATGTAAAATACTAGTATTCAGGTGCGTCTGGTTAGACTGGAAGCTGACCCGAATGTAGTTGGAAAAAGGCAGACAGATGATGATGATCCAAATGTGAAATTATTAACTTAAACCAACTAGGTAGGTAGGTACTTGGTATCTGTTCCCATGCCAAGAATAAATTTAGTTTGTTCACAAATTCGGGTTAAAGGCTTGGGCACATCTTGCGGGCGGCGAGCTATGGGCAGCTCGGTAAGGACCAGGCCCGGGTCGACGGCGCGTTGTGTTCCACGCGCGCCTCAAAGAGCTGTCAGCACGAACTGACGGGGTCCGCTAGGGTCTCACCAGTGTGTGTGCGAATATGAGTTTTCAAATGATACTTTTGATTAAAACTTCTCTGACAAACATCACATTTATAAGGTTTCTCACCAGTGTGTGTACGGATATGGCTTTTCAGATTACCAGATTTTTTAAAACTTCTCTGACAAACATCACATTTATAAGGTTTCTCACCAGTGTGTGTACGAATATGAGATTTCAAACTACATCTTTGATTAAAACTACTCTGACATATATCACATTTATAAGGTTTCTCACCAGTGTGTGTGCGAATATGAGTTTTCAAATTACCTATTTGATTAAAACTACTCTGACATATATCACATTTATAAGGTTTCTCACCAGTGTGTGTACGAATATGAGATTTCAAACTACCTATTTGATTAAAACTACTCTGACATATATCACATTTATAAGGTTTCTCACCAGTGTGTGTACGAATATGAATTTTCAAACTACCTATTCGATTAAAACTACTCTGACAAACATCACATTTATAAGGTTTCTCACCAGTGTGTGTACGAATATGAGTTTTCAAATTACCTATTTGATTGAAACTACTCTGACATATATCACATTTATAAGGTTTCTCACCAGTGTGTGTACGAATATGTTTTTTTAAACTACTTTGATCACTAAAACTACTCCGACAAACATTACATTTATAAGGTTTCTCACCAGTGTGTGTACGAATATGAATTTTCAAACTACCTATTCGATTAAAACTACTCTGACAAACATCACATTTATAAGGTTTCTCACCAGTGTGTGTACGAATATGAGTTTTCAAATTACCTATTTGATTGAAACTACTCTGACATATATCACATTTATAAGGTTTCTCACCAGTGTGTGTACGAATATGTTTTTTTAAACTACTTTGATCACTAAAACTACTCCGACAAACATTACATTTATAAGGTTTCTCACCAGTGTGTGTGCGAATATGAGTTTTCAAATGACACTTATGATTAAAACTACTCTGACAAATATCACATTTATAAGGTTTCTCACCAGTGTGTGTACGGATATGAATTTTCAAACTACCTATTCGATTAAAACTACTCTGACAAACATCACATTTATAAGGTTTCTCACCAGTGTGTGTACGAATATGAGATTTCAAACTACCTATTTGATTAAAACTACTCTGACATATATCACATTTATAAGGTTTCTCACCAGTGTGTGTACGAATATGAGATTTCAAACTACCTATTTGATTAAAACTACTCCGACAAACATCACATTTATAAGGTTTCTCGCCAGTGTGTGTGCGAATATGAGTTTTCAAATGACACTTTCGATTAAAACTACTCCGAAAAATATCACATTTATAAGGTTTCTCACCAGTGTGTGTACGGATATGCGTTTTCAAATGACCAGATTCTTTAAAACTACTCTGAAAAACATCACATTTATAAGGTTTCTCACCAGTGTGTGTACGAATATGAATTTTCAAACTACCTATTCGATTAAAACTACTCTGACAAATATCACATTTATGCAGTCTACCTTTATCACACACATTATTGTGTCTTAATAAGATATGTCTCTTTATATCACTACTGTTAATCCCATTGGAATTACATATCTTACATTTGAATTCATCTTTATCAACATTAATACACTGCAATGGAGTAGCATTTTCTTTGCTTTTCATGTCTACAATATTTTCTTTATTACAAATATTATTATTTGTAACTTCAGGACTTGTTTTAATAGAATTGTTATTTGGAATATTTTTTGTTGTTTTTCTTTTAGTTTTAGCCGTACTTTTCTTAGTATTTTCAGTATTCTTTGAAAGTGCTTGTCTGTTTGTCTTAAGTTTGGATGATGTTGAATTTTCATTGTTTTCCTTTTGCTGGTCTAGTTTAAGCTTCTTCGCAACAGGTGCACCTATTGCAATAATAATGTATTAATATTGTGACGAAGGTTTTCTTTAAAAATGCTTACCCGCGTAAACTTAGAAAAACAGAACTAGAATACAG
This sequence comes from Apamea epomidion, assembly GCA_947507525.1. NCBI lineage: Eukaryota > Metazoa > Arthropoda > Insecta > Lepidoptera > Noctuidae > Apamea > Apamea epomidion. Next base: position 5,470,169 of record OX382255.1, read on the forward strand.
AATCCTCGAAAAATATCAAACTTTTTAAATTCAGACTCTTTGCCATGTAGTTAAATATATAATCTATATATACACCGTGTTCTTCACGTTATCCATAAACTTTGGCAAACGCTTCTATAGCTTTTACAAATCAAATCTAACTAAGGAAGTAATACTTAAAAAGGCTTCGTTACAAAGATATTTGTAATTCAATTGATTGTCATTTAATTTGGCCTATGTTGCCGCTTAGTGCAATTAAATAAAAAAAAATAATTAAAAAAATCTATCAAATGCTTCGGGTAACGAGGCATGCATATCGGGTGATTTACGTCAAGGTATTTAGTTTGTATGAAAAGTAACAAAAAATAAAAAAAAAGAATTTATTAATGTGTCCATAATGAAAAATGCTTATTTCCATGGTCTGAACATCTGGTCGAAGTTTATGTAAGTCGTATATCGTCCGGATCGCTGTTCGTTGAAAAGCGCTTCACTTGAGAACGCCTGGACTGATTTGGTTTTTTCTTTCAATTGTTTACTCAAAAATCCACTCAGACTACAAGACGATAAAGTCGATAGTGGAGTACGTGTGTGGCAATTAACGTAAATTATCTAAGATTCAGAATTCAAGTGAGAAGTGTTGGTAACCTCAGTTGATAAGAGTCTCTTCTAGCTTCAATTCAGATTAGAAAAACCGGCCAAGTACACTTGGCTACTTTAAATTGCGATTTTTTCGAGAAATAACGAATGTAACGTTGAAATACGACACATTACATAAACCCATGGGTTCATAAATGCTATGTTCGTAACAACATTAAATTGCATTAAAAAATAAAGGAGTAAATCGCTTTTGAATAAAGCCGAGTGTATACATACTTTTGCTCGTGACTGTTCGTGTCGGACCACGCACAATGAAGGGTTCCGTAGTTGTAATGAATTTATCCCAAGAACAAACTTACACTGTAGTTCAAAATCGTGTTCTCGCACCATTTAGCTGACAAGGGACGCTCGACTCTAACAAAAATTAGCACTTTAAAGCTTAATATTTCACATATGGATCCCTGAATCGAACAATTGTTTTCACAAACCCGCAATATTTTTTAAAGGTCTATCCAACGACACCATGTGGTAGACGAGAAAAAAAACATCTCCACTTTACTTGCAGAGGAGGAACCCTAAAAATATTTGTCTTGTCTTGTCTTGTTCAAGATTTTATTTTACCACTTTGTCGGCGTGATTAATATGTATATCCATGCCAAATTATAGCTTTCTAGTACTAAGAGTCTGAGCTAAGCTGCGGATGGATGGACAGACGACGGACATTACGAAATTATAACTATTCCTTGTTGACTACGGAACCCTAAAAATTACAAATAAACATGAACCAATTAAAGAAGACTGCGTTTAAAACAATAATGGAGTAAAAGCGCAGTTCCATTGCTGCAGATGGCTGGGCACGTGTAGCAATAGTTTGTATAAAAAATGCAGGTCAGCATCATCCCCTGAGTCACAAGGTCCCGCTACGCACGGATGTGTGTCTGTCAAACAAATGAACCACGCAGCGAATGTGCACATCCTACGGAGCAGAGGAATTGCGCCTTTTGTCTCGTTTTCCCGCTGACTGTTATTCTGAGTTTTAGTTAGACATGCTACACATTTGTTCACATCGATTCGACTACTATTCGCGTTTCATTCAGCTCGTGCCGTTCCGCATCTACCTTCGCTGAATTACCATTTTGCAGTTGATTTTTACCACTCGACTTAGCCTCCACTTCACACAGCGTGCGGCCAAGACGAGCGGCCTCCTTCCCGAATTTTTTAGAATAGAATAGAAGATATTTTTATTGTAAAACATGAGCACCTATACATCATAACATGTGCAAGGTCTTATAATAATGGTTAGATCTGCATGTTTTGCCATTTATGGCGTACAAAAACAACATATTTGGTTTAAAATAACCACAAAAGATTTGAGTCTAAACAACAAAACAATTTTTTCTTCAACGTTAACTACTTTATATTTATATATTAACTACTTAAAAAACAAGAAAATGTACAGATTAGGTTTCATAGATTTGAGATTCAAATTGTAAAAATGTCGTAACTGCAGAAAAATACAATTAATTATTAGAACTATGTACAGACGCCAGCAGGTCAAACTACCCAAAACTGACAAATTTTCCTAATCAACCTTGAACCTTAATGCTTTGACGATAAAGTTGAACATCTAATAGAGAAATTTGACAGATATGAATGTCGACCCGAAACGTGTGTGACACGCCTGACCGACCAGGATTAATCGCATGCAAGGTAAAAGACCAATTATAATAATAAGTTTTATTTCTCCTCACAATGACAAGCTTAGATTTCATATAATATTTGTTTCTAACTTCTTTAGCAATGAGCTGGTGTCTGAGTTAGGCGTAAAATGCCTGTATTACAAATCACCAAAAAGTCTAACACTAGGGGTTCATCAATAAGCAATATTTTACCGAATTTCTGCGCATATCCGGGCGGCGAGTTGTACTTGCTGAGGTTGATGTGAAGTGCGTTCGCGAACTCGCTGCCGTAGAACACCATCAGCTCCGTGAAGCGAGGAATTATTTTTATTGTCCTGAAACGATTCGAAAACAATAATTTTAGATCCAAACAAGATCTTTATCGTTTGTCGTTTGCAGAATGCGATCACTACTCGCTTGATACTTGGCAAATACCTATAAATTACCTTGCCATCCAGTTCCAAGGGTAATGGAAAACGATTTTTCGGTTTGATGGTTTTAAAAATTCCTCCAAACTTATTTTATCCTGGCTATACTAAATCCTCATAGCCAGGTTATTCACATTTTTTTTGGGAGGCCCTTAAAAATCGTTGTCAATTTTGTAGTCCATGCTTTTTTTGAACCTTTGTTATACAGGCCGAGAAGATATCATCATCATCATATCAGTCGAAATACTTCAACTGCTGGACAAACCCTCCCAAAATGTCTCCATTACCTGGTTCTGTGTATCCAACCCAAAACACTAAAGTTGTGCCAAACTGTGGCGAATCCCGCGCAGGATGCGGGACGATTGTGTCAACTAACTTGTATGAAGGTCTTCAAACTTGCGCGAATAGTCGCTTGACTTCTTAATCATTAAGTCACGGGGCGGCAAATGATTTTGAATCCTATTTTCATACGCATAAAACTTACATTTCCTTGTAGTCACAAAGGAGACTTGAGCAAACCGCGGGGAGCTGTTTGCCGTGCCACGGCATGCCGTCTAGTACATTATTTTAACAAGAACATACCTGTAATACAGCTGTCCCTGATACTGGTAAGCGAGCAGGTTCTGTTCACGCCAGCTCCTCGCGCAGTTGACGTAGCGCATCCAGTTGGAGCGATCGCCGTCCGCCGCGTCTACCACGTGCGACCGCTTGTGCGAGCGCGAGTAGATCTAGTGAAGGCAAGTTGTATCGTACGCCTTAATGTGCATACACACGAGCGACACACGAGTCGGCGGCTGCCGACAACATTCCGCCCGTGTATTTCAGCACCGTACTCAAATACACGAGTGACACGTTGTCGGCGGGTGTCGACGGGTGTTGATGGCTGCCGTCGACGCGTGTCGACCGTTACAGTTGCCACTGTCGTCGACGCGTGTCGTTCGTGTGTATGAGCACTTAGTGACTTCAGAGCAATTTAATGATTTCTGAATAACCCAAAAATGGCAAAGGGCGGAACATTATCAAATTTATTTTTTTAGGTATTACAGTACCTGCCAGCAATACATAGAGTCGACTTCTTGCGTGCGTATTCCGCAGTACGGACCAAAGCGCACCCCGCACGGGAGAGTTAGTGTGCTGAATACACCCAGACCTGCCCCTGAGTGACACAATAGAAGGTGTAATAGGTCTGTGTAATTTTAAAACTGCAGTGCATATTACATATTTATTTATTTATTTAATGCACACAAATGTACAGAGGCGGACTTAATTCCATAGGCATTTTCTAACAGTACACCTTTGGGTGATGCAGAGACAAACAGTGGTACATTCATGAAGGACAAAGCTGTTCCGTTCTGTGTCCTCTATAATTTTTAAGATTTAATAAGTTATTGTAAGTAAACTTTATTTATTATGAAAATTGAGGAATAAATACGTAACATGATATGTAAAATATTTATAAATAAATGCATTTTCTTTAATTATTTTCTTTCTTCAATTTATTGTAATACTTAACTGCAAACTTCACAAGAGATCGTTGTAGTCATCATTATCAACAACATTTACTAAATGGGATCGTCTCAGAAAACTCGAAAATCAAATCAGCTGCTCCATACATTAATGTTCTGACTAGCTTCTATCTGCGACATTGTCACTCCGTCGCATCGCAACGCTTGCCCGCGCTATTACTTCGTTTCGCTCAGCGTTCTTTCTGACTTTTTTATTTTGTCTACTCCTAGGGATCCTAGCGTGATGTTAAGTAGCCAATAGCCTTCCTCAAGAATTGGGCTATCGAATGCAAAAATATATTTTTCAAATCCGACTGGTAGTTCCAGAGATTAGCACGTTCAAACAAACAAACTCTTCAGCTTTAGTATTAATATGTAGCACTATAGCAGTGCACTGGTTGACGTCATCACGTCAACGCCGGCTGTCGCTGAAAACCCGCGCTGGGGCTATCTCGTATAGGGTCTTAGCATTATGCTGAGCGATGGCGGTTTTGCGTGGATGTGACGCGTGTGCGCGGTTTTGCGTGTGTGTTACGGTTTCCCAATGCTAGGGAAAACCCTTAATCTATAATATGAAAATCAATTGCTGTTCGTTTGAGTCGTTAAAACTCGAGAACGGCTGGGCCGATTTAGCTGATTTTGGTTTTGAAATGTTTGTCGTAGTCCAGGGAAGGTTTAAACGGTGAGAAAATATGGAAAAATTGCGAAAAAACAACAATTTCATTTTCCCATATAAACTGTTCTACCTACTTTCCTGTCAAACATTTGACGATCGTCCCTTCGGTACGGTAGACTAGGGTCCACTCGAATTGAAGCACGTATTAAATTAAGGGTTTTGAATAGTGTAGGAGTAGGTTAGGAGTAGGATAGGGGCTAGGACACCACGCGAACGAAGTAGCGCCGGGCAGCTAGCAATAATTTATATGGCAAAACAAAGTTTGCCGGGTCAGCTAGTTAACAATAATTATTGATTACATTGATTTCTCTAAATTGCATTGTCATCATTTTAAAGCCAGCACTGCGTCCCACTCTCGTGGCGCTTCAGTCTGATTCCAATCGCTGAACCGGTACCATCTCTGTATCCTTATCGTTGTTCCAAATCAGTCTAGCCCAAAATTGTGTCAAGGTCAAACCCCTAATTAAAACCATTTCTTTCATGTAACTAAAAGTGGTTTTTTTTAAACCTGTGTTCGGGGTCCCGTATAACAGCATGTTTTCCCCCAACTTGTAATTTTTTATTGTGTTTCTGTTCTGTTTACGCGTCATGTTTGCCGCAAATAAATGTATTTTCATTCTTTCTTTCTTTGCACGTATGGAACATCTAATTTTCTTTTCGGAACGGTGTGATTTTTTTTATTATAGGGTAAAATAGGCAGCATACCTGGTATGATGGAGGGAGCCAGGTGTAGGAACACATGCGGGATAGTGAGGGCGGCGCGCGGGACGTAAGCAGGGAACGGGCTTTTGGATGGAACCTAAACAAAGATGTGTTACAGTATACTATATGACCGCAAAGGGGCATGCGTTAAAGTAGGTAGCCAGCGAAATACAAATTTTCTATTTTTGAAGTGAAAACTTTTTTAGCGGCGTTGTGCACTTTTTTGTGATGGGTGAAAAATGTTAAACTCGCGTCAGGACACGTGACCTGATCGAAAATTCGTAAGACGGAGGGAGAGTTTTTTGTGATGGGTAAAAAATGTTAAACTCGCGTCAGGACACGTGACCTGATCGAAAATTCGTAAGACGGAGGGAGAGTAGACCGCATTCCAAAATATCAAAAAATGCACAACGTTAATATTCAAGTTTTCACTTCTGCCGGCACTCCCAGAGTGCAACCCGTTTTTTTTTAAAGATTTTTGCAATTTTGCTGATAGGTTGATTAAAATATAATTCGCGACCACAAGTACGCGATTACAGAATTGATCATAATTATCATCTGCCTAGCCTTTTCCCAACTATGTTGGGGGTCAGCTTCCAGTCTAACCTAACTACAGAATTGATATTTCATGAAGTAGTTATTCAATAGAATTATATGAACTTAGAGTGTTGTATTGATCATTTGTAAAACTTTGTAAATACATACTTGTTACGCTCGCGAATCATATTTTGTTCAACTTACAACATGAGACTGATCTGCAAAATGCAAAAACGTAAGAAAATTTGTATTTCGCGGGCTACCTTATATTATTGCATACCCCTTTTTTAACCGTTATAGTCCAAAGTCTAGGCTGCTTCTCAAATGATACTTAACTTAGCCGTAGGATCAAACCCATGTGAATAAAATTCGATATATCGATATTTCTTGGTAATATTTTTTTTCGATCTATAGATATAATAAAATATAAAGTATCGAAAATTAATCAAATCCTACTAATATTATAAACGCGAAAGTTTGTATGGATGGATGTTTGTTACTCTTTCACGCAAAAACTACTAAACGGATTTGGATGAAATTTGGCACACAGATGGTTTATAACCAGGATTAATATATATATGATACTTTTTATCCCGATATTCCCACGGGATCGAAACTTATACGGGTAAACCCGCGGGGCGCAGCTAGTATGATATATTTCCAATGGCAACACTGTTGTCGCCACTGACTAAAACCGCTGGAATACAGAGCCGTAAAAAATAGACTTTTTTTTCTCATTGTGTGTTTGGTATTTATATGAATAAAAAGAATCACAGCAGAATTTCATAAAGTACTTTTTTTTTTATTTCATCGATGTATCGTTTTTTTTCGATATATCGATACTTTTAAGCACTTCTTGCATGCCTAAGTCATAGGGTGCGTTTCCACTGAAAAGGAATGGACCAATGGAATGGCTAAAATGCAGAACTCATTTCCGCTCCGCATTTGGTTAATTGGTCGATTCCTGCGCGCCACGTTTCCGCCCTGCTCGTCGCCGCTTCAATGGATACGCACCCTTATTATTTAAGGTAAATTCTTATTTTCCATAAAAATTACGAAAACAATAATTACAAAATAAAAATTAAGCAATTTTTGGTAGTCGTTGAAAAAAGGTAAGTTCTTAACTTGTTACCTTATCATCAGGTATAACCAGTAAAGGTCCGTGTATGGCGCAATACTCGTACACAAAGTCGGCGCACTTGTCGCAAACTGACAACAGAACAATAAAATCATGTTTACATAAAACTATAAATAAACATCCACGACCCAAAAGATCCTTCTTCATCATTCTGCAGAAAAAAAGATCTTTTGTCGCGTGGTCACAATTGGAAGTAAAGCTGCCATCTGGATTTTCAATACAATACAATAATTTCACAAATGTTTACCAACAGCGCCCCCAGTACAAGGAGTAATAGTGTTCTGTGCCCCAGTAACACTGAATTAACTTACAATAAGTGTTTGTTTGTGTGTGATAAGTTTTTTTTTAAGTTTAACGCTTCTCAAATCAATCTATCCGGTTGAATTTACATAATATTAGGGGTTAAAGTATGAAATTGCCGATTTGTAATGAAAAATTTAAATTCGTTTTTTTTTTTAATTTAACATATTTATTTAATCAAAATTATTACCATTATTATCTATACATTGCTGCCATCTAATAGGTAGGTCATTTATGCCTTTGCGATAGAACTCTCGTGATCTAGATTCGACAAACTGTGTGAAAGCATTTTGTACTGCCTCCTGAGAAGAAAACTTTTTATCACGTAGAAAATTGTCCAAATCACGAAAAAAATGTTAGTCCGTTGGAGCAAGGTCTGGCGAATACGGAGGGTGACGAATGGTTTCTAATTGCAGTTCCTGTAGAGTTAAAACGGTTTCTCGTGCTGTATGAGGTCTCGCGTTATCATGGAGCAATAATGGTGAAGATCGATTCATGAGTCGGGGCTGTTTCACTGCTAGTTTTGCTATCATTGTTCGCAGTTCAGCACAGTAGACATCTGCCGTTATTGCTTGACCAGATCGGAGAAAGCTATAGTGAATAACACCATGCTGAGACCACCAAACAGTTACCATTACCTTTTTATTGGTAAGCTTTGCTTTTCCATCACGAAAGCGTTTAAACCAAAATCGCACGGTGCGTTCATTACCAGTCCCCTCTCCAAACGCAATATTGATATTGCAAGCTGTTTCTGCCGCGTTAGTTCCGCGTCGGAATTCGTATTCAAAAATAACTCGAATTTTCGAAGTATCCATCTTTCTTGTCTAAGCTGAATAAAAAAAACAACTGAAAGTCGATAATCGGATGTTGCACATTTTTTAATAGAAGAACTTCATAGGTACCATGTGAAAAAAGTTTCACCCAATAATCTCAAACCATGAAGGTTCTATGTCAATTCGAAGTACCTATTACAATGAAACGGCAATTTCATACTTTAAACCCTATTATAATTTTAGAAACGATTCTAACCCATTGTATCTCGCGTTACGTAGACGAAGGGTTAAACGAATATCGTTATTTTAATAGTATCCGCGTTAAACTGTCCCACTGCAGGGCAAAGGTCTCTTCTCATAGAAAGAAGGAACGAGAATAATCAACCAAAACATTGATCTTCGTTCACCACGCTTGATCAGTGAGCACTACGTACTTAACAATGACAACTTTAGTTTTATGTAACGCACCTGCCTGATCCAGCGTTGAGGCTGCAGTCTCGACATTCATAGCGATCGCTTTACGACCGAATTCGGTCGCAAAGTCCCGGATGGACGGGTGTAATGTATGGAGTGACAGGACTTTGCGACCGAATTCGGTCGTAAAGCGATCGCTATAAATGTCGAGACTGCAGCCCGTGGGGCTGTCTCGCATAGTCTTATCTTAGCATTATGCTGACCGATGGCCGTTTTGCGTAGATGTGACGAATGTTTTCCCCCAAGTTTTGTTTTTTTTTTTGTGTTGGTTCTTTTTCTACGTCATGTTTACCGGAAATACACGTGTTAGAATAGAATAGAATAGAATAGCATTTATTTGCAAATATGGGTAATACATAAGTAAATAATAGTAGGTATAAATCAGAGTTCAGCCATATTTCACCATTCGGCATGCAAACATTTTCATTATACAATATTGTTAAAATTTAAATTCTCATTAAAACATTGAATTAATTATTAGTATTCTCTATATAGTGTTCTCTTTCTTTCTTTCTAAAGTAATTAAATGTATGTTGTGTGTATGTAATACTTACAGATATATTCGTCCAAGCTCGGCTCTTCAGGCTCGTAATAACTAATGCGCGGCTTCAGCCGCAAATTGCGACGACTCATCTGTAATAAAGATTGTAGGTAAGTAAATACTTACAGAATATACAGACCGACTAAACTACATTAATTTTATTCAAAACTACTGAACATTTTGTCCGGTAGACGTTTGACTCTTGACTTATTCATTTCAATCATCTTAGCTTATCGCAGTATACTGCTGGCTCAGATCAAGCAAATTTTATTTGATCTAAGACGCGTGGCCATACGCCTCTTCAAAGTCGCTCCACAACACAGCTTTCTCCGCCTTTCGCTATCAACATAAATCACCCTGCCTACCTGTCTATCCTTATTCACTTTGTATTTCACCTAATAATCAATATCACAAAAGCAATTAATTACCTTTTTCTTTCACTGGACGGATAAGTGTCACGTGTGTTGAACTGTTGATTGACGCGATTCGCGATGATGAAAAACTGATCTTTCCCGCCTATTTTTCCAAAAAATTGGCGCGTTTCTGTTACAAACTGGAAACCATAGAGTCTAACTTTTCGATTGGATACTTGCATTTTCAGCTTTATTTATCATCATTTCAACTCTCTAAGTTAAGTAGTATTAATGATTCTAATGATTATAATTCTGTGAATATATTTTTTGTTACGGTCGCATATCATATTTTTATATACTTACAACCTGACACGGCCCTGCAAATTACAGAAAACTTAACAAAATTTGAATTTCGCGGGCTACCCTAGCTTATCCCTCACAATTAATTTAATTTGTTATATTTATGCAGTCTGGAAATTTTCAATTTGTATAAATAATTAACTTGGATAACCTCTAAAACATGATTTATTTTCCATCCCTGTATCCAAAGACAACAAAGAAGAAGATATATTTTTTCAATGTGGCTGACGGACGCGGAAGTTGTTAAAATAAAAAATAAATAACTAATGACAGACGATTCTCTGTATCTGAAATTAATCGATCGATTTTACTACCTTGTTGCATACTTGCACCTGCAGTTCGCAATTGGAGAACATTAAATAATATAATAACAGTGCTAAGTCAAGTTTAGTGTGCCGCTCTGTTCAGGTAAAATAATAAATAGTCCATCTATTAATTTAAACTATGAAGTTGATTAACATTCATTGTTATTAAATATTAACGAGCGAAAATGATATTGTGGGCCCTTAGATTTTTCTTTCTCGCATACTAAAAACGGAGCACCTACAAAGATAACTAACGGATTCCAATTAGAAAACAAATCAATTTTATATTTGCTATAATTCAAAAGTTATCATCTAATAAAATACAAATATGTACTTTGATAAAAAATCGATATCACAGGTAACCACAGGACAACAAGATGGAAGCTGGCAGTTCTAGCCAAGCTGAAAATCATGATGAAAATACCAACCATGATGCCAATAATGGTGAAAATACCAACCATGATGCCAATAATGGAGAAAGTAGTGTTCAGAGCACTCAGACTCAGAGCACTGCTACTATAACAAATTTTGATATAGCTGCTTTCACTGTTACCTTCCCACCTGGTCCTGAACCTGACGAGTTAGTGAGTGATCATGGTGAGGATGACGAGGGGCCAGAGGGAATACGTTCTGTGAGTATTTAAGTACCTACATTTTAAGCAATTGCAATTCAGACAAATAAAATCTTTTGTTTAGTCCATCACAAAATCATAATCTTCTTTTTAAAAAATTTAGATTTTTTTTAAATTCCTTTCTAGAACTGTTTATGACTTAAAATCTAAAAAAAAATATTCTATTCCTTTTTTAATTAATTCATTGTGAATTCAAATTTGGAATAATCATGACACAAAATGGTGGCCAGTATGTTGACCTCAAAACTGCATTTTAAGTTTTTCTTTGACTTATTGACATACATGGAAATGCACAGTGGATGGAGTTGGGATTTCTGTATAAATATCATTGGTATGGACAGAATACAAAATTTTTATTTTATTTTTGTTACTTTTTTTTATATAACTTAATTTTTAGGGTTCCGTACCCAAAGGGTAAAAACAGGACCCTATTACTAAGACTTCGCTATCTGTCCGTCCGTCTGTCTGTCACCAGGCTGTATTTCAAGAACTGCGATAGCTAGACAGTTGAAATTTTCACAAATTATGTATTTCTGTTGCCATATAACAACAAATACTAAAAACAAAATAAAATAAATATTTAAGGGGGTTATACAACAAACGCGATTTTTTATATTTAAGGGGGGCTCCCATACAACAAACGCGATATTTTTTGCCCTTTTTGCTCGATATCAATAATAGCAACAGGTAGGCACTTGAAATATTCACAAAATACTCAGTTGTATTTTTACTTTAATAATAAAATTAAAATAAAATAAATATTTAAGGGGGGCTCCCATACAACAGGGGATTTTTATAGATAATGGTACGGAACCCTTCGAGCGCGAGTCCGACTCGCACTTGGCCGGTTTTTTATTGTTGACTGTGTTTAGTTTAGGTTGTGATCTTCCTGTACGAGTCACAATAAATACTTTTTCTTTCTTTCCTTTCAAATTGGTATGGAAAGAGCATATGTACATTAATTTAATCTTTTTGACATTTACTAAATATTTGACTAATTTACAATTTTAATGTTATAATGCAGTTTGAGTGATTGACAGTATCTAAGAAACAGACCATAAAATCTGAAGAAAAAAAAACAACGAAATTGAGAACCTCCTCCTTTTTTGGAAGTTTATTAAAAATGTAGTTGTATGCCAGAAACATCAGAATATTATCAACTTTGTAACAAGTCTGTAACAATATTCTGACAAATAAATGGACTATTACTATTTTATAAAGAAAATAAGATATACCCATTACGTCTGCGGAGTTTCCCTAACTAATTTAATTTGACCCTGTTTATTCGGCTATAGTTTGGGTGGGTGGGTATAGTAAAATATAATAGTTCTAGGTAACTACCTAGAACTATTATATTTTATTTTATTAAATAGGAACAACAAACAGCTTCATTATTCAACAAACAGAAAAACATTTTTTTTTCTTAGCCTATTCTGTCCCACTGCTGGGCAAAGGCAAAAAATCCTTCCAAGAACTCTTTTCCCGCGCCACCTCGAACCACCCCTCGCGGTACGCGTCCAGGTCATCTCGCCATCTCTCTCTGGGCCGGCCTCGGCGGCGGCGTCCATATTCAGGCAACCATTATGTGGAGATTTTCGCCCAGCGGTCATCGTGCATACGGCTGATGTGACCCGCCCACTCCCATTTAAATAATTTAATAAATTAATATAATATAATAATTATGAAGACCACAGCCCTGTTTACAGATTACCATCTATACAAATAAATAAATAAAATTGATGTGTGTTTCTAATGCCAAATAACAGTTTTTACTAAATGCATAAGAAAGTATATACGGTACTTTTTTTTTTGTTCCGGCTTATCTCCGAAACGTCCGGGGCCTATTTTGGTGGAACCTTCACTGGCAGATAGCTGATGTTATAGGGAGTAACAGTAAATTAGGCTAAGAGGCAGTGGGCTATAATCTACCACGCGGGCCCAGTGCCGGTAGGTAGATGTCTGTCTCGTCTTCGAAGTTTTGGTTCTAGGGCATGACAGTTTCCTCACGATGTTTTCCTTCACCGTTTTGAGAGCAGTGGTGATATAATGATTTCAACAAACCGCGGTTTTTTTTTAAATGTGAACATAACCCAGAATTGCATAAATATGTAAGCTGTCCTTTATGCCGGGAGACTTTAATTTAGGTACTTATTAAAATTATTTTTCATAAAATCTACAAAAACTAGTTTTTAGTTTTTTTTGCTTGAGTATAGATTTCATTCTATTTAGTGGTATATTGGCGTGGCTAGCTGACATATGGCAAATAGTTTAATTTAATGTTCTGTGTCTCGTAATATTAACTACTTCGCATACCTACTATTGTATTATATACAAGCAAGTTTTTCTAACTGAACAGACAGCTGTGCTGCTGGGGAGTTGATTGCGCCACTTCTTCTCAGCTAAAGCACTAGGAAGTGGTGAAGGGCGGGCGTGCTGAGGGACTGTCTCAAATATTATACGTTAGATAGGTGAAGTGGTAATTAGGGAGAGTCGAAAAAAAAATAACACCAGTGTGAGTGTGTATGAGACAAATAGTGATGTGCTTACTGGCTGCCTCAACGTCAATTATCGATATACATATGTAGATTTAAAGAAAGAAAGAAAAATTTTGTTATGCACAAACACAACGCACAATTACAACTAAAAAATAATAATAATAAATAAAGACATAAGATACAGATTGCATTGTCTTCAGTTCTCCTGATGAACCTAAGTTTTTTTTTTAAATAAACGGGAATTATTTCGTTCACGATTGACGTGGGCCGATACAGGCCGCTAGCGTGAACGGGATTGCAATTCCGATCTTGCTAGTATTGTTATACTATATCTATGGACAGTCTTATGTAATTTTGACGTTCGAAAAGTGCTGATTCTCAGCCTAATTTGAATAAATGACTTTTGGTTGTCGACATAGCTCAGAGAATAAGCAAGTGGCAATGGTCCGGCCAAATTAGCCATAGAACCGATGACCATTGGGGTAGACGTGTTCTTGAGTGAAGACCGCAAATCGGTAAACGTGAGGTAGGACGCCCTCAGGCTAGGTGGAGCGACGAGTGGCGTGCAAAAGGAGAGGCCTATGTCCAGGAGTGAACTGCTGTAAGTTGATGATGGTGACGATGACTTATGGTCTGATTTGATTCATTTTTTTCTTGCAGGTTTGCAGTTTATGCTACAAGAATGGCAAAAAACTGTACACTATCCCACCACAAAACAAGGCGAGTTTCCAGGAACTACTCAAAAACGTCGCCAATTCGGTAAGTTTCAATGTACAGCATTAGCTTCTGTATATAATACTAGCTGCACACCGCGGTTTCACCCGCATAAGTCTCGATCCCGTGGGAATATCGGGATAAAAACTCTAAATCTTATGTCCTAAGCCAGCGTGCCAAATTTCATCCAAATCTTTCTATCCTGTTAAAAATGTATGGAAAAGCTATTGTTACGAACTTCGGGTTCGTGACAATAAAAGCTGCCGATATAAATGACCAAAAATCACACTTTAATTAAACAACACTAATAACAACTCAAACACACTAATTATAAAACACAATTGCTCTTAAGTCGCACTTGAAGATCGCTTTCTATGTATTCGCATGTATCGCTGATCGAAGTAAGGTCGCGGCTAAACCCGGCCTTATATAGTGCCGCAGATAGTTCCAGAACCTTCTATTGTAGATACATCTAGAATGTTCGAGTACATATCAGCCCCGACTGACTAGATGTCGATAGTAGTATCGAAATTTCTAAAAGGATCTTAGTTCTGTTACTCGATACTAGATGGCGCTAGTGGTAAATTAGTTCTGCTATTTGATACTAGATGGCGCTAGTGGTAACTAATGTCACCATGTACCGGGCATTAATTGAATTGTGGCGCGCAACACTATTTTTTTTCAACCGTCGAAAAATTTCAAAGCAGTGGGTTTCAGAATCATTTACTTTGAATCTATGCTAACAGGTTGCGCGTCGATGTCTCTGCCACCCTGTACAGCTTCCTATCGTTATAATAATAATAATAATTTATTTCTATTTATGTATATTATAATTTATTTTCTTTTATTCAGACTTTGTCCAAAGATTTGTTAGTAATAATGTTCTTAGCCTAGTGTAAAAAGTACTTAATGATAACTTCAGGCGCTTGCTCTCGCTTGAAGGCCTACCCAGCGCGCCATCAGTGCCGAGTCCCACCGGCCGGCGCACGCGGCCATGATGGCGCTAGGGCTGCCGCACACTCGCGCAAGCATGCGCGCACAGTGCTACCGTATGATCGCTTGGAAGCCGTTCACGTGCGCTTCCGCGAACATGCCACTCGCGTTACAGTACCGCGGCAGCCCCATCAACACGCTGAATGCGTTAATAAATTGTGCACGATGGGCGTCGTATGTCCTCTGCATGTAATGTTCAGTTCAACGCCGTTTGATCGCATGCTTACGATTTTTTCTACAGGAAGGGGGTTATGGTGTATTAGTGCCCGAACGAGTTTGCTGGGATTGTAACGAGATTCTTACTTCGATGACGGCCTTCAGGACCAGAGCCATACAAACCAACTCATTGCTCTACTCACTCATTCGCCCGTTCATCAATGTCAGTGAACATGAGACATCCGCGCCGACGGGGAGCGGAATTCCCGGTACCTATAATCTGTTCGAAAACCTTTTTGATGAAAGTGTAAACAAACGATGTTCAGGTCTAATACTAATGATAAAGCGGAAGTTTATTTGTTTGTTTGAACGCGCTAATATCTGGAACTACCAGTCGGATTTGAAAAAATATTTTTGCATTTGGTAGCCCATTTCTTGAGGAAGGCTTTAGGCTATTTACATCACGCTAGGATCCTTAGGACTCGAGCAAAAATATAAAAGTCAGAAAGAACGCTCCGCGCAAAATGACGTTATTGCGGAGGCAGGCGACGGGATGGATCGAGGGAACAAGAAGTTTCAACTTTATATCTTATCCCTTTTTTTTTTCTTCTTTGGCAACTGAGCCTATGTCGACTATTCTGCCAGCGTTATGTGGTGATAGCAACGCAGCAAGGTGAGCCGCAGCCGTCGAACTTGGCACTCCGTAGTAGTTATCTAGTTATAATGTTAATAGCCGAAAAGAAACAGTTTTATTTTCTACATTATTAAATTGATTGTAGTTGAAAATTTTTCAAAGAAAATTTACATTTTAACAATAATCATCTTTGTCAAAATAAAAACATCTTAAGGTGATTAAAAATTAGGGTTGTCAGTGTTCGAATAATCAAATTAAAGCACTCAATTTGTGGGTCTCAAGACAAATTGGCATCCATAGATACGTCTTCTGATACGTTTGTTTACATTTTTATCATATACTTTTGGAACAGAGTATATATATTCAATGTACCTATATCATGTGTCTTACCTATAAAATACCCATCACATGACACAGCGAGACAATAGAAGGCAATAGAAGATTTTTTGTTATTATGTTTGGGGGCGTTTACATATATGCGTATAATGTTCCCACTGCTGGGACACAGGGCTCCTCTCTTGTGAAAGGGAGTGGGCCGTAACCTACCACGCGGGCCCAGTGCGGGTTGGTAGATGTCACATGTCTTCGAATTTTTGGTTTTAGGACATGCTGGTTTCATCACGATGTTTTCTTTCACCATTTTGAAAGCAGTGGTGATGAAATGATTTACACAAAGTAAAGCGCCTGTCTGGGTTCGAACCCACGACCTACAACTCGTAAGCCACTGGCCCACCACTGCTCTCGGGGCGCTTTGAATCGGCACTAAATACAACTGTCGACGCCCCCAAACGTAATAACAAAAAATCTTCTATTGTCTCGTTCAGTTACCTCCAAAGGGTTTATAAAATAGGGAATATCCATGTGATTCAAATGAGGGTCAAATATTTCTTTTATAAACTGTAACTTCAGAGTTATGCCTCCATCAATATTTTTGATTATAATTTCTTTTTGAGGAAGAATTTTTTTTTAAAGAGCCAATTCTGTGGGTCATCAAATATTTGAAAAGCGACGCCATTGCTCAGAGCGATTGTGTCGTAAAAGTTAATTAAATACATTCAATTGCTTTTTTGGCATTGAATATTTTTTACTATTATATGGCAGTGGTGGCTCACAGGTAAAGGCTCCGACATACGAGTTGTAGGTCACGGGTTCGAACCGAAACAGGCGCTTTGCTTTGTGTAAATAATTTCACCGCCACTGCTCTCGAAATGGTTAAGGGAAACATCAGAACCATCCTAGAACCAAAAATTTGAAGACATGTGACATCTACCAAACCGCACTGGGCCCGCGTGGTGGATTACGGCGCACTCCCTCTTACTGAGAGGAGGCCTGTGTCCCAGCAGTGGGAACATTATAGGCTGATTATGTATGGCGATGTAAATGAGCGAATAAAAATATTAAAAAAATACATGCATATTCCCTATTGTCCTGCAACTCGAATATTAAATGTTTGTCTGTGTGTCCTGCGAACGAATTGATTTCATAAAAATTCCGCATTATGTTAATGCTTTGCGAATTACTGGCTTGCTTGTAATATCTTGCAAATGCATGCGTGTTGTCTTGTGTTATTTTTTGGAACGAAGTTCTTTATCGCATATTTACAGCTCTGCGCACTTCGCGAATGAGAGCTGGGCCGAACAAGATGTGTAACATTTTGACCTTTTTTTTTTTTCATTCAGACGTTCTCAATGTTGTTCATTTATTTCTTTGTGCCTGTTATTTAGTACAGACGCCAGCAGGTCCAGCTACCCGACTGCTAACTAGCTAACTGTCAAATTTTCCCAATCAACCTTGAACCTAATGCTTTACCGATATGTACGGGCTGGTGTCCGCAAATCCACGTCAATGCGCATATTTTGCGTACAGTGCTTTACCGATAATGTTGAAAATCTATTAAAGAAATTTGACAGATTGTAGTAGCTTGTTGTGCTGGCGTATGTACAGAATATACAACGAAAGGAACTTCGTTCCAACCGGGTGGCCCACGTCTTTAAAGTGGCACCGGTGTGGGAATCGGTTGTCATGGTATGGGCATGTGATGAGGAGGTATGAGGAAAATGTCGTGAGGAAAGTTTTGAGTATAAATGTCTATAAGAGTAGGGGAAGACCAAAGAAACGATGGATGGACTGTGTGAATGATGATATGGTTGGAAAGGGGGTGACTGTCGAGATGGCGACTGATAGAGAAATATGGGAGACAAAGACATGTTGCGGCGCATCCAAGTAAATTGAGATAAAGGCAATGATGGTGATCTGTTTGTTTTCAGCAACCCCTCGATGTGTGCACAGGCACCACGGTAGACGACCATACGATCCTTCGGACGAGAACAATCCAGGCCGTCCCGGCAGACTATCATTTTGCGTGCTGCAGCGAGCACGAAACCAACCCCAGCCCCAGGACCAGGAAGAATAAACCACATGAAATTAGTTTACAAAACTTAGATATAAGAGATGATGGCACACTTACATTTAACTACATATATATAGATTCTAGCGTCGATAATATACTAATAAAAGAAAAAAGATGAAAAAGGAATAAAGAAAGATGGACGTTGCAAGCCAGCAAATGAAGTATTGAATAATGATATTTTTAATATTAAGGACTTAAATCAAGAAGAACGATTTTATGAGGTTTATAAAGACAGTTTTCTACTAATTATAAGAATTCAGGATGATATACAGGACACATGATCAGGCATACGGATGTAAGTACCAATTTTGTATCTATAGTCCATACTCTGTACCACTTTTAGTGGAGTCGATTTGTTTACATTTTCATCAGATACTTTTATCTGATGAAAATGTAAACAAATCGACTATAATTTATTCAGAACTATCTGTTGCCTGCGACTTCGTCTGCGATCCAGGATGAAAAGTTCAGAACTATCTGTTGCCCGCGACTTTGTCTGCGATCCAGGATGAAAAGTAGCCTATCTCCTTGTCCAGGTCATGGTCTACCCATGTGCTAAATTTCATCCAAATCCGTATAGTCATTTTAGCGTGAAAGCGTAACAAGCAAACAAACTAAAGTGAAATATTCGGCCCAGAATGAGATGGCGAGATGACCCGGGGGCCTAAAAAGGGCACTTTAAGCAATACCTCTAAAAGCTATTCATTTCCTGAATTCCCAGCAGATCATTAGCAAATCCTCTAATTTTCGTAAAATTTCATTTCATATTTGGTGTAAACATTGCCGCATGAAAAAAATAAAAACCATAATTTTGTCGGCAAATTTTTCATTACAGTTTTTATTAATCAAATTGGTTTTTTTATTTCTACAGTTTAAATGTTATTTCATTGTGATATGAATTGCACACAGATCATATTATGAATTGTCAGTTTGTGACCATTTTATGATTTTTAATATGATTCATATTGTTATTCTGCTATGATTCTGCTAAAATGGCCTTTTTAGGCCCCCTGGACCGGTACCGCAACGGCTGGTTCTAGGTGGCGCAGAAAAAAAGTTCCTGGAATGATTTGGGGGAGGACTTTGCCCAGCAGTGGGACAGTATAAGCTGACAAAAAAAACATATACAGCGTGTCCGGTAATTAATGGATAACCTCTTAAGGGGTCGATGTACTCATCATTATGATCAACTATTACTGTGGGACTAAACCTGAAATCGCGAAAAAAGAATCAGTTGTGTCCTACATTTTGACGAGTTATGCAAACATAAATGTAGGGAACAGCTGTTTTTTTTTTTCGCGATTTCATGTCTGTTCCCGTATTAGCAGTTGTTCATAATGATAAGTACAGACTTTTTTTTTTTTTTTTTTTTTTTTTTTTTTTTTTTTTTTTTTTTTTTTTTTTTTTTTTTGTGGATGGGAAATCATCATCATTAGCAGTTGTTCATAATGATAAGTACAGACCCCTTAAGGTGGATGCTCCAAGGTAGCCCGCGAAATTCAAATTTTCTTGCGTTTTTTGCAATTTGCTGGGCAGTACTAAGTTGTACGTTGATTAAAATATGATTCGCGGCCGTAACAAATATGTATTTACAGAATTATAATCATTAGTTGTAGTATGTAGTATGTTTTGATGTCAATTTTTACTTATCTAATTCTATGGACTTCAACGTCTGCAAATAAATAAATAATAATTATTATTATTATTAGAATCAGTAATACAACTTGTTAAGTTAGCATAATCCTAAAACGTCAAGATTTCATGAAATAGTCATTCAGTAGGATTACTTGATCTTAGAGAGTTGTGTTGATGACTTTAATGATTATAATTCTGTAAATACATATTTGTTACGGCCGCGAATCATATTTTAATCAACGTACAACTTAGTACTGACCAGCAAATTGCAAAAAACGTAAGAAAATTCGAATTTGGCGGGCTACCTTGGAGCATCCACCTTAAGAGGTTATCCATTATTTACCGGACATCCTGTATAACAACGCATACCTCTCTATCTGTCTCTCTCTGCTGAGAATCTCAACTCCGTTTCAAACGGTCTTTTTCCATCTGTTACGATCGGTGGCCTGGTGGAGTGAGGGCTGATGTACCTCCAGTTGCTCAGATATTGGATCCGACTACCGTTTTGGGCTTCGGCCTCTAGGTCTTTTGTCCTCAATCTTTCCTGTCACCATTACACATTTATTTATTTATTTAAACTTTTCGCACAAAAAGGTACAAAGGCAGACTTAATGCCTTAGGCATTCTCTACCAGTCAACCAAGGGTGGTGAAGAGATTAGATGCCAGGTGCTTTGGTTGAGAGAGACAATGATAAAAATTAAAAGAACGCTTAAAACTAGGTACACAAATACATAAATAGGTTATATACACATACATAATATTACTATTTCATGTTGTTGGTACCTCGACAAGCAATGTGGCCGAAGTATCTCACGGCACGTTGCAGGCAGGTTGAAGACAGTTTTTGTGCTTTATTTTGAGCGGTTTAAGGATCGAGACTATGCTGTGGGCTATCCATGGTATCCTTAATAGATTTACTATTCCTAATTTATAAACAAAAATAACTATTTATTATCCTAACTTAACTAAAATTATTAGCAAACTGAAATATGGCGTCGAAACATTCATCCGCATCGCTGTCGACTGGTGTACCAGTCCGCCAGTCTCTTGGGTACTTTATAATGTACCCAAAATACTGGCGGCATTGCCAAACAAATGAATCAGAAAACGTACCTGTGCCAATTTGTAGGAAGAGGAGTGCACCCGTGTCTGGGCACTTGTGCAGTATAATATCTCCCGCGCCGAAGGCTAGTCTCCGTTGAGATTTGCTTTAAAAGAGACTGTGACCTAGGAGTTGGTTTTGGCCTTACTTCTCAGAGTAGTTAAATAGGAAACGCCGAACTCATCTAGTTTAATAACAATATGATTGACGTGTAAAAGTGTTTGTACAAACCTACTTACAGAAAATAAATCATTTATCATGGCCGAAATACGGTCTGTAGAACTATTATTAGTGAGTGATTGCTAAGAATTTAACATGAACAAGGTTTGTTTACATTTGCATCAGACACTTTTCGAACAGTGCATTTTTTTAGCTAGTCTACTGTTTACGAGACAAAAAACATAACTTTCCATATTTTTTTCAGCAATATGGAATATACAGCTGTGCTATATGCAAGGTACGGTTCAAAAAGCTGTAAGCGCTCAGAAACCATACAACCAGTCATATGTAGAAAATTAGCTGTTACAGATGTGACTATGTGGCCTTTAGGAGGTCAGTATTATCTTTATATCCAGGTTGGCAGGGACATCGACGCACAACCTGTTACCATGGATTCAGTACATGATTCTGGACCACCCTGCGTTCTTTGTCGGTTGTATAAAAAGAATTAGCTCTTCCATACATTTTGACCGCGTAGGTATTTCTATGATAAAGCAGATTTTTTTTTGATAACCGAGGAATAATTTCTACGCCAGGGGTCTAAAATCTGGTGCTGAATTCATGATTACAGATGCCGTACGTTGTCTGTCAGTAAATGAATGAACTTAAGATTTTTATTAAGTTTGATAGTTGATTTTCAGGCATGCAGCTAAACTACACGAGGATTATCATAATGGCACAAAATATGTCTGCCCACGTTGTATGGAGAATTTCGAGTAAGTGCCTTTAGTTTGTTCATTTCTGTTATACAGGCTAATTTTTTAAAGACCAGCCAAATTTAAGGATGTGGTACAGACCATCAAATTGAACAACTTTCTCCATGGGACCAACATCGTAATCGCGAATAAAAATTCAGCCGTCCCATACATTTACGTCGAGTAGGTATTGAAGTTTTCTATGGGACAGTTGATAAAATTTTCGCGATTATGCTATTTGTCCCATGGAGAAAGTTGTTCAGTTTGATGGTCTGTACCACATCCTTAAATTTGGCTGGTCTTTAAAAAATCAACCTGTATGTTGTTTATTTGTTATACAACGTGCCGCTACAATCAATGGCGACATTAATTTTACACACAGGTCTAGTGGCCAGTAACCATAAATATCATCGTCATCATCTGGCTAGCCTTTACCCAGCTATGTTGGGGTCGGTTTCCTGCCTAACCGGATGCAGCTGAATACCAGTATTAACATGGAGCGACTGCCTATCCACAACCCAATTACTGGGTAATACGATACCCCTTGGTAAGACTGGTTGTGAGACTTTCGGGCTTCTGACGACCTGTAACGACTGTCAAAGATCCACAAATGACAGCCGGGACCAATAGCTTAACGTTCTTTCCGAGGCACGAAGGGGTCTTGGTATGTAAAGGTGGACACCCATCCACGGACAAACCGCGGCATGCGTAGCTTAATGATGACCATGTATGATGATGTTCATAAAACGAATACTCGAGACCGTATCCGTGTGTTAAATTAATGTCGCCAGTTAAGTAGCACTATAGGAGCTGTATAGGGAAATGTTCATGCTTCAAGAACCAGCCAGGTTTAGGTTGTGTGTGAGTGAGTGAATGAATGAAAGATTTTTGTTAAGTAGATTGTTATTGTCGATTTACAGTAAACTTGTAACCTACATGAACCACATTAGCATAAAGCATCACTCCACTTCTTCGTCAGCGACAAGGGACTAGGTCCTTATAACGAGCTGTAACACCAGTTCAATGATCACCAAGTAAGTGTGTACTACTGGAAAGACAGACTTGACGGATAAAAAACAGTTTTACGTGTTTTAACACCCAAACGACAGGCTTATTATTCGTAACTCTCAAAAGTTAGTCCTGAGCACTCAAAAGACAGGCTTAATAATCAAAAGTTAGTCTTTCACTCAAAAGTTAATCTTCAGCACTCAAAAAAAAACTGAACACTCAAAAGACAGTCTTAGTACTCAAAAGTTGGCTTTAGCACTCAAAAGTTAGTCTTAGACTCAAAAGTTGGCTTTAGCACTCAAAAGTTAGTCTTAGACTCAAAAGTTGGCTTTAGGACTCAAAAGTTAGTCTTAGACTCAAAAGTTGGCTTTAGGACTCAAAAGTTAGTCTTAGACTCAAAAGTAGGCTTTAGTACTCAAAAGTTAGTCTTACACTCAAAAGTTGGTCTATAACACTTAAAAGTTAGTCTTACACTCAAAAGTTGGTCTATAACACTTAAAAGTTAGTCTTACACCCAAAAGGTAGTCTTTAAAAGGAAATCTGAACACTCGAAGGGAGACTTAGCGCTCAAAAGGTAGTTTTAGCAGTCTTACTTCTAGTAAACTATCTACTTACATGAGCCACATCCGTATAAAGCACCCTTCAGACATAGTGTGTTGGTTGTGTGGCTACTCCGTCGTTAGCGACGAGGGAAAAGACAGGACTTAAAAGTTAGTCTTTAGCACTCAAAGGACAGTTTTAGTACTCAAAAGTAAGATCTAAATACTCAAAAAACAGTTTTAGAACTCAAAACTCAAGGCGTAAAGCACACGCCTTCATGAACAGTTAAACGGCCAAATATATTATTTCCTTTCTTTTTTATCACTTGAAATACAGTATTTTGCGCCCAAAGCGCGATTTTAGCACCTTTGATCATCAAATTAGTTTATTGACTCAATAATCACATAT
Source organism: Apamea epomidion (assembly GCA_947507525.1). NCBI lineage: Eukaryota > Metazoa > Arthropoda > Insecta > Lepidoptera > Noctuidae > Apamea > Apamea epomidion. Next base: position 5,494,158 of record OX382255.1, read on the forward strand.
GTAGCTTTCGAAGACACGTCGACTAAGCTCAGTGCTCACTCCGGCGTAGCTCATAGTGCTACGCCGTAGCCCATGGAGCTACGCCGTAGCACATCGAGCTACGCTGCGCAGTGCTAGCTACGACGTAGCACGGAGTAAGCTACGCCGTAGTACTGTGCAAGCGCCGATCTTTTCGATACTTTTCTAACATAAACATGTCTTATGTGGAGTAGCACAGTGATAAATTTTTGTGTTATACTTTTTATGCGTAATTACAAATAAACGTAACTTCATTCTTTAATTACTAAGGATATTTGCTGTTGAATAAAATATTGTTTCTATCTTTAACAGGTCCCTGCAGACGGTTCGTGGTGTACTAAATGTGACGTACAAATTAAGACAAGCAAGGAGGCTTTAGACAGACACGTTTAGTTATCAAAAAAACATAGCTATGAGATGTAAGTACTAACAGTAGGTAACTAATGTAATTTAACGGGGATGCGCCAAAGTAGTACTGGGGAGGTTTACAGAGCGAAAACACAGGAAATACTGTTAAGCATTTGTTAAGAAGGTATAAAGGTTTATCTAAGAACAATGTGTAAAATGGAGTCTAATGAAAAAATATATATCAACTCTTACATAGATAGTTTGTCATCTAGCCAGTGTTAGGTTAGTACATGGAGGTGATATAACTTCAACAGGAGCTACCTGTTGTACAACGAACTTGCGTTTTTTGCAATTTGCAGGTCAGTATCAGGTTGTAAGTTGATTAAAATATGATTCGCGACCGTAACAAATATCGCTTTACAGAATTGTAATCATTAGAATCAGCGAACTTTGACTTAGACTATATCAACTATATGTAAGTCCGGGTTTCCTCACGATGTTTTTCCTTCACCGATGTCTTCCCAAGTTAACAAAATCAGTTATTTTTTTTGTTTAGCCTGTACTGTCTTACTGGGCTCAGGCCTCCCCCAAGTCCTTCCAGGAACTCCTTTCCTGCGCCACCCCGAACCCGCCCTCGCGGTACGCGTCCAGATCATCTCGCCACCGCTTTCTGGGCATACCTCGGCGGCGCCGTCCATCTTCAGGCATCTATTGTGTGGAAACTGTTGCCCAGCGGTTATTCTGCATGCGGCTGATGTGACCCGCCCAATCCCAATCGAGCCTGGCAGCCATCTTGCCTACGACTATTATACCTGTTTTGGAACGCAGCATTGTGTTCCGAAATTTGTCCTGTCTTTTCACAAAATCTTATTTTAAATCTTTTTATACAGACAATCAAGCAAACTACATGCCCGTCGAACCACAGATAAAGACAGCAAGATTCACATGTTCACAATGATACGGAAGTGAAGAAGAAATGGACAACATGCAAGCCTGGGAGACCTATAGATTGTGAACAGGTGAGATTCTTAGTGATTCAAGTTCTAAATCATAAGTCAGAACCTATGATTTAGAACCTTATTTTGTCTTGCTCACTTTGATAATGGCGCCGATTCCCTTGTTCACAAACTTAACTAAATTGAAGTTCAGTGCATCTTTTCCTTCTATTTCATTAAGAAAAGGACAGAAGATAAATATTAGTTTAGTCAAATTAAGATACTCCATAGACAAATTAGACGTGATTAAAAACATGGCTACTAAAAATACGTCAATTTACGTCAGGAGCCGACTAATTTGACATATCTCGGAAACGTGACACTTAAAGGGGTTCGGTCCTCTAATGTTTTCTGTTTGCATTGATGTCAGCTACCAATTTATATTGGATTCATGGGGTGACCGCCATTTTGAAAAAAAAAAAAATGTCGATGCAGTAGATAACCAGGCTCCATATAAAAATCTTCAATCCCCATTAAAGTCCTCATACAAGGAAGTGCTTTTTCTAAAAGAAATATATAATGTTAAATATTGTTGAGGGGCCTGTAGCTAAATAATAACAGCTGCACAGGTCGATCGATCAGAATAAGCTACGCTTGCCGCGGTTGGTCTGTGGATGGGTGACCATCTTTACATACCGAGACCCCTCCGTGCCTTGGAAAGCATGTTAAACCGTTGGTCCCAGCTACGAGTCGTCGGAATCCCGAAAGTCTAACAACCAGTCTTACCAAGGGGTATCGTATTACCCACCCATCGTATTATTAACTGGGTTGTGGAGGTCAGATAGGTAGTCGCTCCATGTAAAATGGTATTCAGTTGCATCTGGTTAGACTAGAAGCCGACCCCGACATAGTTGGAAAAAGGCTATCCAGATGAGATGAGTGTTAAATATTGTTCGGTGTTACGAAACCCTTTATGTGCGAGTCCAAGTCGCACTTAGCCTGTTTCTCCGGTCTTGCTCACATTCACCAAGTGTGCAGAGTATTATTTGCGATAGCAAACTTCGTCCCATAAACTAGTTAGCACGGAGATGCCTCGGCGGCCCAGCGTGTCAATTCCGTGCTCAAAATATATTCATATTTCTCTTACAGCTGCATTTCACCAGCATACTATCGACACTTCAGAAGAATGCATCCGGACAAGAGTCGAACCAACTACCCTTCTATGAAGTCGAAGAGCACGTGTGTTTGCGGGAAACTATTTCAGGTAAATAAATAAAAATAATAAATAAAATAAAAATTGTTTATTCTCAGACCATTACTACAGTCCATAGAAAGGTTAGTAACATAAATCTTGGAAACTATGTAAGTACAATTAAAATAACAGTGGGAATAAAATTGGAAACAATATACATACGTCCTTCTTCACTAACCTGCACCTGTCACATGCAGGTCAGTGATCCATTCTGTCCGCTATCATGGATGCTGTTACGGCTTCCCCTCATACTCCACAGACATGGTTTTCCCACGCATTTATTACAAAGAAAATACCAATATTAAAATATTATATATTATTATTATTTTATTATTTGGCTATTTTCCAAAAAAAAATCTAATTAGTCCATCAGTTAGATTATCAAAAAATATTGAACCCGTATTTTTTTCTTTTGTCAATTATATAAAAAATGATGAAAATAACGCACGTTAAATTTCCGCGTGACGTCACTTGCTTGCGACACTTTTGCAAACTAGTGACGTCACGACCCCCCACTTTCAAATTTTGACGCGTTTTGTCTTTGTCATTTTTTGTTTGATTGACAAAAGAAAAAATACGTGTCCATTATTTTTCGATAATCTAACTGACGGACTAAATACTATTATTTTTTTAACCAGGCAACTACCCTATTGCATAGAAATCGTCTGTATGCGCATCTGCAAACATGCCTGAAGCACTACAGTACCGCGGAAGCCGCGCCAGAGTCCTGAAAATGTTATTATATTAAATTTTACCTTTACTTTATTTACCTCATTTGTCTAGTGGCCGAAAGTGCTGAGAATGAGGTGGGTTCGGTTCCCAGGTCGGACAAAGTGTTATTGTGTTTTTACATCTGGAATTTCTCATCAGCAGGTCTGGATTTGTGTCTGGTTGGCAATAAGCTCGCCCTAGTACATGGGATTTAAACATAACTGGCGAAATGTGGGTGTACTATAGATACACCTCTGCCAAACCTTTCGGGGAAACAAGGCTTGATGTTATGTTTAACCAATATTTCTTGTTTACAGAGTCACACCCGTCTTAAGCCGTCCAAATGTGAGATGCCAGTGAGAAACGTCTCCACGTCACCTGCATACATCTTAAGAATCCGTGGCCGAAGCGCGCTAGAGGAAGAAGAGGAAGGAGAGTAGGCAGGTATGTATGTATAACATAACTTATTTCCACTTCTAACTACAGACAAAACTCATAAATGGTGCAAGCGAGTAAGGACTTTAATATTCTTTGCAAAGAGTTCTCATTTGACCCATTTACCACCAATACCTATTCTTCACGCTTTCGGCTGAACGCTGACTTTTCTAAAAGTGCACAGTGCTCATATACCTAATCAGCTGCTGACCAAAAGCAGTAGACCACAACTAAAAAAGCAAAAAAAACAGTCTGCAAAAGCAAGCTGCCTTTTCTATGGCATTTGCGCTATATGATGATCTACTATTCTTGTCTTCTAACGATTATGTATTCTTTTATTAATATCCTTCTATCGTTCTTGTTAATGATCCTAAGATTTCTACTACATTTTCTGTTTTTACCCGTGAGAACCTGTATTTGACTTTATGTCTCATACAATTGTTATCCTTCTGTTTATTTATTTATTTATTTGGTTCACCAACAATTGTATACACTATTATAAGCACTTTAAACATAAGCAACAAATCGGAATAGAGTGCAACAATCACTTATAGGTGAACTCTGCAGGCTTCTGTTATAGCTGTTGGTTCTCCTATAAATAAATAAACAAATGACTAGTTTCTGCCCGCGACTTGGTCCGCGTGATATTTTTTTTTCTGACACACACACAAAAACTATTAAAATGATTGAATTATAAATAAAAAGCGTACACAAATACATTAATAGGTTAAAAACCTATGATACACATACATACTATTTACTATAATATCTTCTTAAATAATTGTTCTGTACGTGTGTTTGTCACCTAACGTCTAAACGGCTGGACCGATTTGAATGAAATTTTGTAACATAATTGGACCCGGTCGGGTAGGACGACGTCTGCTGAGTCCGCTAGTATACTTATTTTAAATACTTTTCTTCTATACATATAAATAAAAATGAATCACTGAAATGTATGTACGCGCATAACTTCCGATCGGCTGCACCAAATTGGATAATTCTTTTTTTTTTTTGTTTTTTTATTGTCAGGACAAGGTTTGTATAGAAGAAAATTAAAAGTCATGTCCCTCTCAATCAAAGCACCTGGCATCTCATCTCTTCACCACCCTTGGTTGACTGGTAGAGAATTCCATTATAAGTCCGCCTTTGTACCTTTTCGTGCTAAAAGTTTAAATAAATAAATAAAAGAAAAAAATATATATGGCGGTACGACGTTCGCCGGGTCAGCTAGATATAGATATAGGGTGACAGGGAAACTCGACGAATTCCTTGAAAGGGGTTATACTAGAGGTAACTTCTAGTATAACTCCGTTCACTGGACTTTAAATGTTGCTGATGACATTTAAAGTCCAGTGAACTAGGGGTCAAAGCTAAGGTAAAGGTTAAAAAATATAAATTTTACTATTGAAGACCTTTTATTTCTGAGATTATGTAAGTTTTGCAAGAATTTTTTTTTAAAATGATCACTGATTTTTCAACTTTCAGGAAAGCGTCAATTAAATGTTGGAAGTGTAGTAGTTCTAAAAAATCGAAGAACCGACACAGCTCGGTAACCGTCCAGTTTTGAACACTAGTTAACTGGACTAAATTTGTTTCTAATGACCGCTAGTATACCGCTTTTCAAGGAATACGTTGAGTTTCCCTATCACCCTGTATATAAACCATAGCATTTCAATCTAAACTTGCTTATTTTGTTCACAGAATGACGCACAAACCACTCCGATGCCTGCAACAGACATTCAACCCGAGCACATAGATATAAGAATAGTAAATAAGCCAATATATTATTATAATATAAAAATGTAACGCAACAAGAACATTTCGCCGACTTGCAACGTCTCTGAAATTAAATTATCGATAAAATCAACACTACATTAAATACCATTGCTTCTGAAAGGTTGTGGCGCCATCTACATCGCAACATGCGAACTACGCGTCATACTGACGCCACTCAAAATTCTGCATCGCACAAGCAGAGTTAACCGCGCGACTAGCTTAAATACAACGTCCCGACATCAATCGTCAGGCAGTAGCCCATCAGACACTACACCCGTCTGGTCGGAGGACCCTCCCTTTTCTATGGAGGATTAGTGAAATTTACACCCTGTTCCTCATACCTCTATAAAATTATCATCTTGAGGAGCTCGTGGCTAAATAATGCAGCATGAGTTGATCGAAGGTTAAGCTATGCTTGCCAAAGCCGGTCCGTGGACGGGTGACCATCCATTACGTTCCGAGGTACGCAGGGGCCGTGCCTCTAAAAGCACGTTAAACCGTTGGCCCCGGCTGGCATTTGTAATGCTTGGAAAATACTGGTATTTGTCTGAATCCGGTTAAACTGGAACCCGGCCCCAACATAGTTGGAAAAAGGCAGCAACTTAATTAAGCTTTTAGAATACTACGATTGGTATTTCCTTTATAACATACCATAACACAGACCCGCGCTAACACAGGTACTAATAAGATTCTTGCAGCAAAATTGCGTTTAGCGCACGACTTCTGTCATCTTCGCCATTCAAAGCAGTCAGTTTCTATACGGTTTCCTAGAAGAGCGGTCTCCACATAGCGTCCGCAATTTAGCGGTGAATGACGTCACTGAAACGTTTACGAAAGCAAGTTAGTGTGCATTCCAGAGAGCGTTTTTGACACTGTAATGTCAAACCCCGCTGCCCAAAGATTTATATCGCTAGATGTGCCCTCACCGTACTTGATCATGCTGTAGAGGCCCCTTTCATGCACAGTGATTTGGACAGTGGTGCAAAATCAGAGATAAAGTAACTGTAAAAGGACTGTAGTATTTAATTATTTATATAATGACCTTTTTTTAAAAAATACAGGATGAAATTAAATAGGTTCGACGGATTAAAATATCTAATTCAACGTGTTATAAAGTAAATTTAGAGCATGTTATTAAGGAAAGGGACGCCTATACGTGCGCGTAGGCGAGCGATTTACAACGTAGTCGCGCGCCCTTTTTTTCGTTGAAACGGTCAAAATTAGGCACCTAAATACCGCTAGTCCAACACGTTGTCAACTTGCTTCATGTCGTGAACTCTGCGATGAATGGACTGCTTATGGGGCGCACGCTAAAATTGATACTATAATTTTCATATAAATTTCGATAATTATTTAAAAAAAAAAACCGTAACGACGGTAATTCGTGTCTACTTTTTTTTTTTTTTTTTTTGTGGATGGGAAATCATCAAATGACTCCTCCCGCTCTGGGTGGAGCAGAAGGGAGTGTCAGACTCTTACTGACTAAAACCCACCCGTGTTCCTTCCTTAGCCCTTTACGTACCAGGGCAGCGGTAACCCTTTCGGACGATCCCGCTACCCCGGCAGGCTTCGGCCCTGTCGGGCCCCGTCAACTACGCTGACATCTCTTTGAGGCGCGCGTGGAACACATACACGCCGTCCGGCACGGGCCTGGTCCTGATCGGACGGAGAGCTACCCATTGCTCTCCGCCCGCAGGCCCGCGCCTACGGTGGCCGGGAGTCGTCACGCGGCTCCCGACGCCCGGAGCGTCTCCCTCGGCGGCTGAGGCGTGAGGATCTCTCCCTAGCCCATCCCGCCACCTCCTTCGCTAGCATGACTGCTTCGCAGAAGGAGGTGACCGCCTCCCACTCCCTCTCGCCCCGGACCATGGCTTGCACCAGGGCCGGACGCGAGAGGTCGCCGCCGCTGCCGATCGCCTCTATGAGGACACGGCGGTGCTCTGCCCAAGCGGGGCAGACCTCCACCGTATGCTCCACCGTGTCCTCTGGGCGATCCTCGCAGTGGCGACACCCGGGCGTCTCCTCCCGTCTGATTATGTGCAGGAACCTCCCGAAACATCCGTGTCCGGAGAGGACCTGCGTCAGGCGGTAGGTGAGAGCGCCGTGACGCCTCTCTAGCCACTCCTCAAAGAGGGGTCTTATCGCCGCTATCGTGGCGTGCCCTGCGCTGGGTTGCGATAGTCGCGCCTTCCATTCCACCATGAGACCGCGCCGGAGGTCCGTCCGCTCCGCAGCGATTTGCCGCGGGTGCAGAGTTTCCCCCCGACGTAGTGCCTCCGCGCGCCAGTCATACAGGCGCGCGAGGACTATCGCCTCCAGATCCCATGGTGGCAGTCCGGCAAGGAGGCTTGCTGCCTCGCGCGAGATCGTGCGGTACCCCCGGATCAGCCTTACGGCTACCACCTTTTGGGGCGCGTTCAGGTAGTGTGCGGCTCGAAGCCGCAGTGAACGCGCCCATACCGGGGCCCCATATAGGGCCATGGACCGCACGACCCCCGCGTAAAGCCTCCGGCAGGAGGCGTTTGGCCCCCTCAGGTTGGGCAGGAGCCGCCTTAAGGCGGCCCCGGTTTCGTGTCTACTTGAAGGCAATAACTTAGTTTGCACTATCTAAGACGATAATTTCACGATTTTTTTTCATGAATTTAGATTTGGGAAATGACAATTTATTATAATAATAATAATAATTTATTTCAGATTCATCCTAAGATTACATCCATATTTGTTAGTAAAATTGAGAGCTTTATGGTTAGCTATTATGGTTTCAACTGTAAGCTGCTCTCAGCCTTTTTGACGTAGGCGTGAGGCACACTTTCCGGTTAATTCCTTACATCGGGTTTCTCAACTTTTTTTTACTGCACCTCCTATTTTGATCTGTCGCAAGTTTTCAATTTCATCCTGTATTATGACCAATATAAGTGTGTCATCGTCTAACCGTAGTACTTTTTCATCTATGTCGATTTATATAATCTATGTGCATTTATGCTTTTATAATATAAGTGAGAGATAAGATTTGTACTATGTAAGAATGACTCATACATAATCATACGAATTTCTCGTCTCATATTATTGTCTAAGGAAATGGAAATGCACATTTTATTTTGCGCAATTTACGCCTACTGTGAGTACATTTGCTAGCGTAATGCAGCAAATTATTAGAATAGCCGAAGTAGTATTAAAATCTGTGTTTATTATTAAGTGAATGTTTGAATTCTCAACTTTAGTCCATAAAAAAGCATAATTATTATATTTTGCGTAGTTTATTTTCGTTCGAGAAACTAGCCTCATCACTAGTGTAAGTGCTAAAATCTCCTACAGTATTATGAGGGACACTCAACTCAACATAAATAATATAAGATGTCACATACTCAACTTAGTATTAATACATCTAGTCATAATGTAATCATGTACCTTTCTAGGTTAGAATTTCATGTATTGATGTACTTAGTATGAAAATACATTATAATTAATCAAAATTGTGTGTTTTATTTCTGACTGCCTTGTTAGCTCAGTATTTGCTGAACACTGTCAATCTCAATTTGAATAATTTTGAAGGATATTGCTAATCCATTGCTTCATATGTTCGAAAAATGTGTCTGTTCAACAACGTAAATAATGCAATGAATGCTTTTGAACTGTCAAAATAAAGCCATTGGTACTCGTGTACTAGTGTATTACTCAACTACCCCATGTTCGACAAATATGTCTGTTCAACAACGTAAATAATGCAATGAATGTTTTTGAACCGTCAAAATGAAAGCCATTGGTACTCGTGTACTAGTGTGTTACTCAACTACCCCATGTTCGACAAATATGTCTGTTCAACAACGTAAATAATGCAATGAATGTTTTTGAACTGTCAAAATGAAAGCCATTGGTACTCGTGTACTAGTGTGTTACTTAACTACCCCGCAGGAACGCACGGGTGTATTTTTATCGCGGCGATTTTTTTCGCGCACAATAAGAAATATGAAATTTATCAATAGCAGCTCGGAGTCGGAATTTGTGCGCGGTTGATGGAATAGGGTATTTGCCTGGGTAAAAAAATAATAATTGTATTTAGTCCGTCAGTTAGATTATCGAAAAATAATGGACACGTATTTTTTCTTTTGTCAATCAAACAAAAAATGACAAAGATAAAGCGCGTCAAAATTTAGGAGTGGGGGGTCGTGACGTCACTTACTTGCAAAAGCGTCGCAAGCAAGTGACTATCTTGAGTGAGTATCTTCATCATTTTTTATATAATTTACAAAATAAAAAATACGGGTTCAATATTTTTTGATAATCTTACTGACGGACTAATTAGAATTTTTTAGGAAAATAGCCTATTTTAAGAACGTTCACAGTCTGTTCTCAGTCTCAATCCGTCAAAAATACCTCTAATTTCCCTACATTTTGACATTTGTTTGTCGCCGAGATGAGACTGCGACTAGATTTTGAACGTTTTAAATTACGAGAATTGGCCTTTTGGTCAAATGTGGGTACTATATGGTACAGCTCTGCCTAACCCTTCGGAGAACAAATAAAGGCGTGAGATTATGTAATTATACTTCGACTTTTAATTATATTATTTAGTATTCTTATTTATTATGTATTATTATTTAGTATTCAGTTCTAGAGTAAAATAATAAATTTCGACGGTCACAATTACTTAGGACGCTAGATGGCGCTACGTGTCTTTCGAATCATGATTGAATTGTGACCCGACTTTCTGAGCAGTACATATTCTAACAAAAAGTACTAGGCTTGCATAAATTCACGATAGTAATTCCATCATTAGTATTATGCTTATGATAGGATTTGGATGAAATTTGGCACACAGAAAATTTAATAAAACCTGGATTAATACATATACTTCGACTTTCAATTATATTCAGTATCTTGACCACAGACTAAGTATATCTTGACAGTTTAAAGAAAAATAATGTTAACATACTAAAACTAATAGTGTTGAGGTAGTGAACGATTTTGCGTAAAGAACGAATGATAAAAATGGTTTAATTTAAATAAAACTTTAAATTTTCGTAATTCGTCGAATATTCGAAAAATTTAAACAATTCAAAAGTGGCTGAATGATAATAATAATCAATACATTCTAAGTTGTACTACTGAGAAACAAAATATATAGCAAATTCTACAATTTTTAATAGTGTATATCGCGTTTTTAAGACAAGTTATTAAAAAAATAAAATGTTTGCATTTTTTTAGTTCATTCATTTTCGTTCATTCTTGCACCACTCACTATCTCTATTTTTGTCAAAATCTGGTAACCCTTCAACTGTCAAGTTACTGAATACAATTAAAAGTCGAAGTATAGTTTAAAACTTCTGTAATGTGGCGCATGTTGAAGAAAGATGAAAATTTCATTGCCAACATTCAATAATAATAATTTCATTGCTTTTTTTTTTCAATTTCAACTATGACGTTTAGTTTTAGAGATATTTGCGAAAAACTCAAAAAGGGGGATTTAAAGTTCCAATCGATGTTTAGGCTCAACACAGAACCCATCGTTTACACTTTTATAGATACTTTTGGAACACACATGGGTCAGAGTCGTCGCGCAATGGGTGCTAGAAGACGAACACCGTCACAGAGGGTAGCCAACGAAACGCCGGCGTGATGACTTAGAGGTGCTTACGGGAGATTGGTCGCAGAAGGCAACACACAAGGATGAAGGAAAAGCTGTGGGAAGCCTTTGTCCAGCAGGGAGACAATAAAGTTTGAAAAAAAAATGTTGTATGAATAAAACAACCACGTATATTATAATAATTACGCATTTATTACAACTCTTCCAATAAATAACTAGCACAAACTCACACTCTTTAATAAATATACACGACAAACCTGAAGCCTTATAGTATAGTTGACCTCGTAACTGCATTACCACACCCCCTAACGTTGAATGTAACTTGCACTTAATAATTTGATAAGTTCTATTTGAGTAGGGGCCAGTTTCTCGAATGAAAACTATCGCAAAATGTATGTGACAAATTGTGAAACGCGAATAAACTGCTGCAAATTTTTTCTTCTTAGCCAATCGATGGCAAAAAGTTTAAAACATTTTTGGCCCAAAATTTAGCTGCGCGAACTCCACTCACTGACGCAGTCGTAAGATCATTAAGTGCACAGGTGACAGGACATGCGGCGCAGGATGGAAAGTGGGCCATTGTCTGTGGGGAGGTGCCGCATATGCACTAGAGATCTGAGCCCTCCGAGTACCCCCATCTGTGGAGATTGTCAGCAGCAACAACAGCTGCTGTTGACTAATCATTCAACCAATCACAGTTTAGCTTTTTACCTTTAGTGAAGTTTCATTTAACTGGGAATCATCAAAAGTGGTGCAAGCAATTACGAGGTCAACTATACATACTGAATGTAATGCTTATATAAACTAGAAAACTTATAATTTGGTCATCACAAAATATGTATGATTCTAATGTCGTGGTGTTACAATTTTTGTTGGTTTTATTGCATTTGACATCATCAGATTATTTTCAATTTTAGCCCACGTTCGCACAAACATAAAAATATCGCGGCGGAATTTTATCGCGCACTGTATTTTCAACTCTCAGTGTTGAACCTAGCATTGAGAATCCAACAGAGCGCATTCCAGTGCGTAAAAAAAAATCAACGGGTTGCACTCCGGGAGTGCCGGCAGAAGTGAAAACTTGAATATTAACGTTGTGCATTTTTGACATTTTGGAATGGTTGGGGAATAATTTTGCACGAATTGCTTTAATTATCCTTAAGAATTTTCGATCAGGTCACGTCAACGTGTCCTGATGCGAGCTCCGTCTTACGAATTTTCGATCAGGTCACGTGTCCTGATTTACCCATCACAACAAAAGAATATTTCACTTCAAAAACACACTGCTGGATTTTCAACTCTTGGCGCTAAACAGTGCGTTGAATTTCCAGTGCGACGACTGCAGTTACCTCTATCGCCGACGATGTCGCTCTTGTGTATAAACACTTAGGGCCTAAACACACTTATTCAGCTTTTGTCCATAAAAAACAACGGTTTTGTATGTTATGTTGTTGGTATTCCATACAAAATCATACAATTTTCGATGGACAAAAGCTGAACAGAGCTGAATAAGTGTGGTTAGCCCTTTACGCAAATACCCCTGGAAAATCATACATCTATGCTACGAGTATCATAAAATATTCCAAACATTTCTAGGCCCCAAATTTCATTATTTCTATAATCTAAGAGCCTCATACATACATTAATTATAATAATAACTAAATTAATAAAATTAATTATCTAGCAGTCATCTATAAAATATATCTAGTTACATCACACAAAATAAAAATGTACATAATTTTATAATTTTTGAGTATTTTCGTAAATTAATTCAATATCATTATTTGTATTACACAGGGTTAAATTAAATTAGCTAGCGAAACTCCGCAGACGTGATGAGTGTCGTTATCTAACACGATGAAACAAAAATATATATATATTAAGGGCTGAATTTTCAAACACCAGATAACTTCTTCTGAGGAATAATTTAAAAAATTTGACAGTTCTTCCATACAAAAACTGTCAGACGTCAATTTTATTCGACGAATAAAAAATATCTGTTGATTGAAAAATCTGCCCTAAATTTTATTTTATTTTTATTCATCATTCTCCTGTCATCATTTTCATGTCATATCCCAATTTATTTGGGTTCTGCGCAACACGTCTTTTTCTTCCATATTCCTCTATTAGCCGCCATCTCTGTAGTCACCCCCTTTCTAACCATATCATCATTCACACAGTCCATCCGTCGTTTCTTTGGTCTTCCCCTACTCTTATAGCCATCGACATTCATACTCAAAACTCTCCTCACGATATTTTCCTCATTCCTCCGTATGACATGCCCATACCATGACAACCGATTACCACACAACTTGTCATTTACCGGTGCCACTTTCAGACTTCCTCTTATGTACTCATTTCTTTATTTTTTTATTTGACCCCGTATAGTGCAGTGATAACGGCCCCTACTTACCGTGCCGTGGTCGTACGTTCGAACACAGGCAAGCGCTTTTCTATGTGAATTTGATTTCATCACCACTGCTCTCAATATCGTGAGGAAACCGGCCTGTCTTAGAACCAAAAATTCGAAGACATGTGACACCCACCAGCCCGCACGGGGCCCGCGTGGTAGATTAGGGCCCACTCCCTCCTGATCGCGCAAGCAGAGTTTACCGCACGACTAGCATATACAGGGTTATTTTAAATTGGGTAGCTAAGCTCTGCAGACGTGATGGGTATGGGATATCTAAACATGATACTTTTATTTTGTTGGGTTCATCGACCGCAGTTATTGTAGTCACTGTCAGTTTAAGGAATATTTTTTTGTTGTGTAAACTTCACAAATGTGATGGGTGTCGATACCTAAACACGATAAAACATAAGAAAACTGTTTTTCTCAAGTCGCACTGCAAGTCACAATACTAACAGCGGTCGTTGGCCTCCCAAAAAAATCTTTTTTGTTTTATCATCTTGGATTTCGATGATACCCATCACGAATGCAGAGTTTAGCTAGCTAATTTAATTTGCCCGTGTATATGTTATACCTTAAAGCTACCTAAAGCTTGCCAGTAATCAAAATAATTGTCCAGTATAAATATATAATATCATATGTGTTATTGTGTAGGCTTCAACATCATCATTTCGGCCGAAATACGTCCACTGCTGGACATAGGCCTCCCTCAAGCACCTCCACTTCGACCGGTTCCGTGCTTCTCGCATCCAACAAGTTCCTGCGGCCTTCACAAGGTCGTCGGTCCACCTTGTGAGAGGCCTTCCAACGCTACGGCACTCCAGAACCTTTCAGCCTCATCGGCCATCTGTTATGTAGGCTTATTGAGATCAAATCTAACTTATCATAATATCTAGTTAAATCTAGCTACTTACATTCTAGTATAAAAGGTCTTAGGAAGCCATTACTTTATTTATAATTTTGTTTTATTACTTCATTTATATGCGATATACTATGGAACTACCTTGGGTCTATTTTTGCTGCCTTCTGGTGTTCAAAATAGGCCAGAAGGGCAACTCTCGTAATTTTAAGAACGTTCACAGTCTGATCATTGTCTCAATCGGTCAAAAATACCTATAATTTCCCTACATTTGTAGCGGTATCTACAACGCCACATGCGAACAACGCGTCATACTGACGTCACGCAAAATCCTGCATCTCGCAACCAGAGTTACCGCGCAATTACCAAATATACAACAGCCCGACATGACTCATTGGGCAGTTGCCCGCCAGACACAACACCCGTCTGGTCGGAGGATCCTCCCTGCATTTTTGATAAGTTTTTGACATTGATTGTCGCTGAGATGAGATTGCGACTAGATTTTGAACGTTTTTAATTAAGGGAATTGGCCTTCTGATCTCGCGAATCATATTTTAATCGTCATACAACCTGACACTGACCTGCACATTGCAAAAAGCGTAATAAAATTTGAATTTTGTGGAATACCTTAGCACATCCCCTTTAAAATAAATAAATACCCAGTATGTACTACAGCCAAAATCTATATCTGACCACCGTAAGGACTATTCCTGCTTGCAGCGCATATTGTTAGTCGACCTGAAAAGGATCCTCTTTTGTTATACTTACGGACGCAGCTGTGGTCATCATGTGCACGGGATTTTGGTTTCAAAATGGTCAGATATAAGTTTTGGCGAAAGCTTTCTGAGTTTATCTTGGACATTACTATGCATTAAATTATTACATCGGTGAAGGAAACCTGGACTTTATAGTTAAAACAAGTCTGAAATCGCCAACCCGTCTTGAGCTGCAGCGTCTTTGCTGCCATGGCTTATTTTAATTTAATTTAATATTTGAATTGTTTTTTTTTATCTTTTCATTACGGACGCTTTTAACGTTCTACGTCGTTCTAACAGGCATAATTTTGAACATGAATGATGTAACCAATACTTTGTAATAATATTATTATGATTTAAAAGAGTGTCCATGGAGTTTCTTGCCCGTTCTTCTTTATAGGTACCTACGCTTTGGAATGGGCAACTAGCTTCATTTTTCTGACTGACCGACCCATTGACAATTCAAAAGTGCCTGTAATTGGTTTATTTGAAATAAATAGTTTGAGTTTGAGTTTGAGCAAGCTTGTGCCTTTTCCGTATGAGAACAGGCTTTTGCCTTGCAGTGGGACAAAAACAGGCTGGTATTATTATGTAGTTGCTTGTATGAGGGGATTGTGGTTAAGTAATAACACAACAATAACTTTACATACATCCTCCGTGCCTCGGAAAGCACGTTAAGCCGTTGGTCCCGGCTGACAATAATGGATTTTTGACAGTCGTTCCAGGTCTAAAGTCTAACAACCAGTCTTACCAAGGTGTATCGTATAACCCAGTAACTATGTTATGGAGGTCAGATAGGCAGTCACTCCATGTAAAATACTGGATTCAGCTGCATCCGGTTAGACTGGAAGCCGACCCCAACAAAACAGTATTTGGGAAATGGCAGGCAGAGATGATGATTTTGATGTGGTTCACAGATACACTCAGTCCTCAATACTGGGGTCATCGCATTTCCAATCCCTGTTCCTCTGCCTAGCCCGCTTGGGCCACGGTTTCTTCAGATGCACATGTTCGACATGCGCCCTGTGCTCGCCCGCTGTAGTGAAACATTTGCCGCATGTGTCACATTTGAAGGGTTTGAGGCCCGTATGGATCTGGAGATAAAGAAATTAAAGATTAGAAATGTCCATTTTAATTATATTTAGTTAAGAAAAAACCGGCCAAGTGCGAGTCGGACTCTTACACCAAGGGCAAACCACAAGGACAAAAATGCCGAAAAAACACGTTTCTTGAATTATTATTTGTTGTTAAAAGTAGCGGCAATAGCAATACACACTCAGTAAACATTTCAACAAAATCAAAATCAAGTCATTTATTCAAATTAGGCTGAGAATCAGCACTTTTCTAACGTTAAAATTACAAAAGACATTCCCCCAAAAACGCCCGCCCTTCACCACTTCCTAGTCCTATCGTTGGGCAAAAGAAGTGGCGCAACAAACTCCCCAACTGTCTAACTAGTACGGTTCATGAGATACAGCCCGCTGACAGACAGACGGACGGTCAGCGGTGGCTTAGTAATATACATATGTACGTTGGCACCCTTTGGGTACGATACCCTAAAATATTCTATAATTTTTGAGATAATCAAATTCTGCATTTCTGTAGGTGAAAGCTAAAGGACCTTAAGTCACATTTTATAAATTATTCAGTAGAGCTCATTAAAGATGTCTATACCCGAAATTAGATATTAAAATCGACCGTGTATAAAAGTAAATAGTGTATCGTTGTAGAATAAAAAGTATGATTCATATCATCTGCATAGCCTTTTCCCAACTACGTTGGGGTCGGCTTCCAGTCTAACCGGATGCTGCTGAATACCTGTATTTTACATGGAGCGACTGCCTATCTGACCTCCACAACCCAGTTACTAGGTAATACGATACCCCTTGGTAAGACTGGTTGTCAGACTTTCGGGCTTCTGACTACCCGTAACGACTGTCAAAGATCCATGAATGACAGCCGGGACCAACGGCTTAACGTGCTTTCCGAGGCACGGAGGGGTCTCGGTATGTAAAGATGGTCACCCATCCACAGACCAAGCGCGGCAAGCGTAGCTTAACCTGACCAATCGACCTGTGCGGCTGTTATTATTTAGCCACGGGCCCCTCTCTAATAAAAAGTATGATTATGAAGTTTTATTAAGCTATTGAAAATACAAAACTATCATTGAAAATGCAAAAAATGGACTTAAGGTCCTTTAGACGGGGTGCCAGGGCAGAAAACCTCCACGTGTGCCTGGGGACTGGAGTTCCCTTCTGGATACGTCCGGGGGGAAGACCAGTTTTCGGGCCGGTGCATCCTGGGGTGCGGGCAGCTATTTCTCAGTGGGATTTTTTCCCAATGAGATCTCGCTGCCCGCATGCTAATGTTCTGCCAAGAGGAACGCTCCACACAAGCCGCTATGAGGAGCAGAGCGGCTACTGTGTGGAGTAAGAGCGGGCCTGGTGTGCACTTACCCTGCCGCCGGGCAGGCAGGAGGGGATAACCCCCCTCCTGCCACCGTTAATATCGTAGCCCCGAAGATTGTCAAGGTCATGTCTCTGACTTTTGACGGGGGTCGAGGGTCTTGGCTTAACCGCCCGGACCGCGAGGAAGATTAACCTCTATAAAAAATTCCCCAAACCTCCAAGCGGCGGCGCACCGTGAGGGAGGTAGTAAGCTTGACTAATGGGTAGCTTGGTTTAGTCACTAGTGCGAACCACGTAATTTGAGCAAGTACAAGAAGTTTTTTACTCGTGGGAACAAATATGGATTCATTTTTTAAAAACCCCAAAACCACAACAGACGAAGATGCGGTGTCGGAGTCCGACGCTGCATCTGGAGGAGCGAGCACGGGAGGCTCAGTGAGCCCTCGCCGTGACCAGAAGACGGCCGCTGCCAAGAGAAAGGCACAGAGCAAGCGGCCAAGGTCAGTGGACGGCCAGGGGTCGTCCTCTGACGGGGAGCTGGCTTCGGCCAGAAAAATCCCAACCAGCAGGCGCGGAGGAGCCCGAGAGCGAGGCTTAGGGAGGGGGCTCACTGCTCGGGAGGCGGCGGAGAAAGCGGAGGAGCCCGCAAAGGTGGGGGGGTCTGGTCGCGCGGTCGCATCGGAGCCCTCGAGTGACGAGGCGGCGGAGGTAGGCGGCCCTGATGCGGACCGCAAAGAGAGGTTTGCGGCGGTCGTGGAGGCCGCGATCCGGGACGTGGCCCTGAAGAAGTTACAGACTTCTAAAAACAGGGCCATAGTCTCGGCCAAGGCCTCCATCATGGCGGCGGCGGAAGCCATTCACTTCGGGCCCCCGCCGGACGTAACGTCCGATATGCGGGCGGAGGTGGCCCGCTTGACGGCTGCCATGGAGCTCCTCCGAAAGGAGAACGAGGAGCTCCGAGCAGACCTGGCCGGGCTGCGAGCAGCCGGCACAGCGCAGGTGACACCATCAAGCCAGCCCGTGCCGGTGGAGAACCAGGTCCTGAACCTGGTTCGGCAGGAGCTGGCGACCTTCCAGGCGCGGTTCGCCGTCCTGGAGGGTATAGTCCTGCGCCCCCCCTTGGCGGGTAGAACGGACCCAGGGCCGAAGAAGGCGGCCTCGTACGCGGCTGCTGCCGCCCCTAAGCCCGGGCCGTCTGGCCGGGCACAGGCGCCGGTTAAACCGGCGTCGGCTAGAGGAGCCCCGGCGCCGGCAAAACCGACGTCGGCTGGTGGAGCCTCGGCGCCGGCAAAATCGGCGCCTGCCGCCAAACCCGCGGTGCCGGCCCAGAGAAAGGGCAGAACGGCTGGGGAGGGGAAGGCCCCAGAGCCTACGCCTCCCCAAAACAAATCTCCCACGACCAACGCTGAGTGGCAGGTGGTCGGGGAGAAGAAGAAGGCGGCCAAGGCGGCAAGGAAAAAGGCGCAGAGGAAGCGGCGCAAGGAGCGAGCCGTTGCGGCTAGGCTTCGCTCCCCTAAGACCGCGGCTGTAGTTATCACGCTACAGCCGGACGCGGTTAAGAGGGGGGTGACCTACTGCGACGTGCTCACCAAGGCGAGAGCGACCGTGAATCTCCAGGAGTTGGGGATCACCGGAGGCCTCCGGCATAGGGTGACCGCCACTGGTGCCCGCATGCTGGAGATCCCCGGTGCGACGAGTGGCCCCACCGCTGACGCCCTGGCTGAAAAGCTAAGGGCGTCCCTCAATGCGGACGAGGCTCGAGTCTCCAGGCCCGTCAAGTGCGCGGATATGCGCATTGTGGGCCTGCATGACTCGGTGACGGGGGCAGAGGTGGTAGCCGCCGTCGTCAGGACTGGCGGGTGTCTGGCCGACCAGGTGAAGGCGGGCACCCTACGTCCTGACTTCACGGGTATGCGAACCGTTACGATAAGCTGTCCCGTTACGGCGGCGAGGAAAATTGTGGAGGGCGGAAGGCTCCTGGTGGGCTGGGTGTCAGCGCAGGTCAAGCTGCTGGAGCCCAGACCTCTAAGGTGCTATCGATGCCTCGTGGGGCACCACGTGGGCCACAGAGTGCTGCGGTCCTCTAAGGTGCACTGGAGCACCTTAGAGGACCGCAGCACTCTGTGCTTCCGCTGCGGCAAGCCCGGACATACGGCCGGCTCGTGCAACGCCGCGCCGCACTGCGTCGCATGTGCGGCTGCTGGCAAGCCGGCCGATCACCGGGCGGGGAGCAAGTCCTGCGCTCCACCCGCCGAAGCCAGGAGGAAGGGCAGGCCCTCCGCCGTCGTCGCCACCACCACCGTCGCCGCCACTGTCGCCGCCACCGCCACCGCCGCCGCCGCCGCCGCCACCACCGCCGCCGCCGCCGCCGCCGCCACCGCCGCCGCCGCCACCACTGCCGATAGGGCCCGGGAGGGGGCTGAAATGGAGGAGTAATAACTCCTCCACTACGCCTTCTCCAGGCGAACATCAACCACTGCGCCTGCGCTCAGGACCTGTTGCTCCAGAGCATGACGCAGTGGTCGATTAACAACGCCGTGGTCGCTGAGCCGTACTTTGTCCCGCCCAGGGATGACTGGGTGGAGGACCTGAACGGCTCAGTGGCCATAATTTCGTCGGCCGCCGCCGGTACCCCGTCCCTCGAAGGTGTCACGAGGGGACAGGGGTGCGTAGCAGCACGGTTCGGAGAGATTGTAGTAGTGGGAGTATACTTCTCTCCGAGCCGAACTCTCGCCGAGTTCCAGAACTCTCTAACAGAGTTGAGTGTCGTCGTCGCCAGAAACCATGCCTTCTCCGTGCTAGTGCTCGGGGACTTCAACGCCAAGAATTTGGCCTGGGGTTCCCGTTGCACGGATGTGCGGGGCAGGATGGTGGAGGACTGGGCTCTGGAAACAGGCCTGGTCGTCCTAAATCGGGGTTCTGTTCCTACGTGTGTGCGGATGCGGGGCGAGTCGGTAGTGGACATCTCGTTCGCCAGCCCCGCTCTGTCACAGCGTGTCATTGACTGGCGCGTCATAGAGGAGGTGGAGACATACTCCGATCATCGGTATATCCGGTTTGATGTCTCCACCCAGACCTCTAACGCGCTAGTCCAACAGGCCCCGAGTGGTCCGCGGTGGGCGCTGAAGCAGCTGGACCGGGAGCTTCTCCTGGAAGCCTCAATCGTGCAGGCCTGGGTGTTTTCACCGGACAAGCTCTTTGAGAGAGTGATTGCGGGCCGCCTCGTCGGGCACCTGGTGAGGACGGGGCCGGATCTTGCGGAGTGCCAGTTTGGCTTCCGCAAGGGGCACTCGACGGTGGACGCCATCATGCGCGTGAGAGCCCTCACGACGGGGGACGCGGTGTCCCGGGGTGGGGTGGTCGTGGCGGTGTCACTCGACATCGCCAACGCGTTCAACACCCTGCCCTGAAGCTGCATAGGGGAGGCACTCCGGTATCACCGGGTGCCGACTTACCTCCGTCGAATAGTCGGGGCGTATTTGACGGACAGAGCCGTCATCTACCCCGGTCGCGACGGGAACTGGAACCGGCGAGAGATGTCGTGCGGTGTCCCACAGGGATCGGTTCTGGGGCCGCTCCTGTGGGACATCGGTTACGACTGGGTGCTGCGGGCCGACCTCCCTGATGGCGTCAGCGTAGTTTGCTACGCTGACGACACGCTGGTCCTGGCGCAGGGGAGGTCGCATCAGGCGGCGGCCGACGCGATGACACGCGGGGTTGCGATAGTCGTGGAAAGGATCCGGCAGTTGGGTCTCGAGGTGGCATTGCACAAGTCCGAGGCCATGTCTTTTCATGGGCCCCGGTACGGGCCACCTTCGGGATCCCAACTGATGGTAGGAGGGGTTCACATCGGCGTCGAGAAGACGATGAGATACCTGGGTCTCGTCCTCGACAGCCGGTGGAACTTCGTCGAGCATTTCCGACGTTTGGCCCCCAAACTGGAACGGACCGGGGCCGCCTTAAAGCGGCTCCTGCCCAACCTGAGGGGGCCAAACGCCTCCTGCCGGAGGCTTTACGCGGGGGTCGTGCAGTCCATGGCCCTATATGGGGCCCCGGTATGGGCGCGTTCACTGCGGCTTCGAGCCGCACACTACCTGAACGCGCCCCAAAAGGTGGTAGCCGTAAGGCTGATCCGGGGGTACCGCACGATCTCGCGCGAGGCAGCAAGCCTCCTTGCCGGACTGCCACCATGGGATCTGGAGGCGATAGTCCTCGCGCGCCTGTATGACTGGCGCGCGGAGGCACTACGTCGGGGGGAAACTCTGCACCCGCGGCAAATCGCTGCGGAGCGGACGGACCTCCGGCGCGGTCTCATGGTGGAATGGAAGGCGCGACTATCGCAACCCAGCGCAGGGCACGCCACGATAGCGGCGGTAAGACCCCTCTTTGAGGAGTGGCTAGAGAGGCGTCACGGCGCTCTCACCTACCGCCTGACGCAGGTCCTCTCCGGACACGGATGCTTCGGGAGGTTCCTGCACATAATCAGGCGGGGGGAGACGCCCGGGTGTCACCACTGCGAGGATCGCCCAGAGGACACGGTGGAGCATACGGTGGAGGTCTGCCCCGCTTGGGCAGAGCACCGCCGTGTCCTCGTAGAGGCGATCGGCAGTGGCGGCGACCTCTCGCGCCCGGCCCTGGTGCAAGCCATGGTCCGGGGCGAGAGGGAGTGGGAGGCGGTCACCTCCTTCTGCGAAGCAGTCATGCTAGCGAAGGAGGTGGCGGGATGGGCGAGGGAGAGATCCTCACGCCTCAGCCGCCGAGGGAGACGCTCCGGGCGTCGGGAGCCGCGTGACGACTCCCGGCCACCGTAGGCGCGGGCCTGCGGGCGGAGAGCAATGGGTAGCTCTCCGTCCGATCAGGACCAGGCCCGTGCCGGACGGCGCGTAAGTGTTCCACGTGCGCCTCAAAGAGATGTCAGCATAGATGACGGGGCCCGACAGGGCCGAAGCCTGCCGGGGTAGCGGGATCGTCCGAAAGGGTTACCGCTGCCCTGGTACGTAAAGGGCTAAGGAAGGAACACGGGTGGGTTTTAGTCAGTAAGAGTCTGACACTCCCTTCTGCTCCACCCAGAGCGGGAGGAGTCATTTGATGATTTCCCATCCACAAAAAAAAAAAAAAAAAAAAAAGGTCCTTTAGACACTGACACAGAGCGGGAGGGATCAATTGATGATTTCCTATCCTCAAAATAATAAAAAAAAATAAAGGTTCTTTAGCTTTTCCCTACAGATTTCATTCTGAGGTCGGGCAGTGTTATTACGCTTTCCCATCTGAAATTTGTCAGTAGCGTCCCCGAGTCTGGATAAATTGATGGGACTAAGGGAGGGCGCCCACGAGCAACTTAGTTACCCAGCAACTGTTTAAGCCATTGAAAATATTATACCTTCTTTTCAATTTAGCTTCTAATACATTTAATGTTGTCTTCTTTTTAAATGTTTGATGTAAATTGATGGCCTGAAACACAGGTTTTTCATAAACCTAGATGCCTGATCTATAGGTCTACATTACAGTTAGAATTTAACTTTCCTCGATTGTAATTAATGTAAATTATATTTTTACTTTACTTTGTCTCTGTCGCTGTCTCCTCGCCGAGATTTGGACGATGCTCACACGGGAGAGACAGCAACGCTGCTTTTTTGTTAAATTTTCGGTTGAGCGGCAACTGGCTAGCCGGTCACTTTTTTGTCGCCGTGCGCGCTCTTGGATTTCAACCAATAGACGGGCGACAATTGCGTCCAAACCCGCGGACAAAAATGACTCCCAGCTGTCGCGTCGCTACGTGCGCGCACTTTCATGGAAACCCGTAGACTTGATGTGAGAGACAAATTAGTTGCGGAGACAAAAGTGGGTCGTGGGCGTCCCTTACGTTACTGGCGAAATGTGCTTATGTACTATAAACAGTGACCTGTAATAAACAACTATGCTGGACTTCATACTATCGATGACAAAATGAAGACATTTGATTTTCGCCATTTTGGCGCTGACAGCAAGGTGATCGTCCGTGGAACTAATATTATTGATAGCGAGTTTTACAAGATGCGTATACTCTCATGATAAAAATGTTCTAAATATCTCGTAGTAAACACAAAATACACAAAAAAGTCTTATTCTACGATTTAGACCATCGGAGACGTACCAAAACCAAACGACGGCCATTTGCGGCAATGTGTCAATTTTAGTTCCTGAGATGCTCGAGCGGGGCGCTTATACAAACGTGAAAGTTAGTATGGATGGATGGATGGATGTTTATTACTCTTTCACGCAAAAACTACTAACGGATTTGGATGAAATTTGGCACACAGATAGTTTATAACCAGGATTAACATATAGGATACTTTTTATCCCGATATTGCCTGTTTGGGACCATGCCCAATGTGGCACCGTTCCGCTCACGCCAAGGAAGTAGATGTTGCTCTAAACGAGACCTGCCGTACGATCACGGGCTGCCTGCAACCGACCCTTTGCTTTCAACCCCACTGCTAAAGGTTCAGAAAGCAGATGGGACCTACCTGATCTTGCGGGCTCTTATTGATTAGGGCTCACATATGTCTCATATCACAGAGAACGCTGCTCAGCAATTAGGATTGCAGTGATCCAGGTGTGACGGCATAATCACGGGCATAGGACAAAGGGAAAACAGTTGCAAAGGAATGCTGAACCTGAATTGTATGTCAGGCTCAAGAATCTATGCAAAATCTATCAAGTCAACGCACTAAATCCCACAGCTGGCATAGCACCACCACAAGTCGGAAGAGAAGTTGCAAGCGCAGTGGAGAAACTCAAACAGGAATCCGATACCAGACACTCACTATCTCGCGCACAGCTACCAACGCAACGGCTAAAAAGTAGGCACAGCTTCTTGAAATCGACAGCGTCTCTGTCAGGAAACCCGGCTGATGCCCGTTGCAAACTGTGGCAGGATACTCTTCCCCCTTCTACTTACTATCTACCTCCAAAGGAGCATCTCCCTGCAGGGTGTAACCTTCCGTGGTCCACTTGGAAGGCCCTGAACCGTCTCCGGACACAGGTGGGAAGATGTAACTCCAACCTGGTAAAGTGGGGCTACCATGACGGAACGGCAGTAGGGTGTGACTGTGGAGTTATGCCGCAAACCATGCCCCACCTCCTATCCTGCCCTCTCTGTCCCAAAACATGCAGTCAAAGTGACCTCTACGCTGCCATTGACGACGCCGTGGAAGTGGCAAAGTTTTGGCCCAAAAAGATGTAAAATTCAGTCGTCAGCTACATGAAAAAGAAGAAGAATCCCGATATTCCCACGGGATCGAAACTTATGCGGGTGAAACCGCGGGGCGAAGCAAGTAGAACTATAAATTATAACTTACAAACATATGTCGTCTTCTATTATTGAAGAACGCGAAGTGCTTCCCGCACAGCGGGCACTCGTAGCTGGGTCGCGAGGCGCTGTGGACCCTCATATGGAATACGAGGTTCGTCTTCTGGGTGAAGCTTTTCGTGCAGCGGTCACATTTGAAACGTTTCTCACCGGTATGGACCCACATATGGTCTTTTAAGAGGGCCATGCTCTGAAAACAAGAAATATTAATTAGAAATGCCGGCCATATTACCCGTAGAACCGATGACCGTTGGGGTAGACGTGTCCTTGAGTGGAGACCGCGAATCGGTAAACGTAAGTTGGGACGCCCTCAGGCTGGTGGAGCGACGATCTTCGCAGGATGGCTGGTAGCAGCTGGATGAGAGTTGCCGAAAATCGAGTTGAATGGCGTGCAATAGGAGAGGCCTATGTCCAGCAGTGGACTGCTGTAGGATGATGATGATGATGATATAATTATTCAGGGTGGCAGGGACATCAACGCGCAAACGGAAACCATGAATTCAGCACATGATTCTTGACCTCCAAGAGTAGAAATTCCTCGTGTGTTATCAAAAAAAAAAACTGCTGTTTCATAGAAAAGTACAATTCTATACGGTCAAAATATATGGAACTTTAATAACCGACAATTTTTTTTTAATGCAGTCTTTAGAATCATATTCTGAATTCATGGTAACAAGTTGCACGTTTAACCAGTTCTATATTACATCTTGCCATCGCACGTTCGTATTTCCGAAGATAGACGATGATTCCCGAAGCGGCATGCTCTTTGGAAAGCTGTAAATAATGAATAGAATAGATCTACCTGGAATATCTTGCCGCACTGCTCACACATGCACGGGGTCTTCATCGCGGGGTACTTGGTTCGGTTCTTGTCCGGGTGAGCCCGTCTGAAGTGTTGCGCGTACACTCGTAGGTCGCGAAGTTGCATACCGCACTGTAGGAGAAAAGATTATTATTTACTAGCAGCTTCCCGCGGTTTCACTCGCATAAGTATCGATCCCGTGGGAATGTCGGGATAAAAAGTATCCCGACATTCCCGCCTATGGAGGGTAAAATTTCATGACATTTTCAATCCGTTCAATAGTTTTTGCGTGAAAGAGTAGAGAGAGTACTCCCATTTGGTGCAACCATGAGACACACACCGCCCAGTAGTGATCGACCGTTATAGACTACCGTTATTTACTTGTACGAGGTGTCTATGGGTCAATTTAGCTTTTTAATTTTAGTTTTTTTTTTATTTCACCTTTTTTTGATGTTTTTTTTTATTACTTGTTTTGTGTCTTTTGTTGCAATTAATAAAAGTTTTATCTATCTATCTATCTAACATCCTCCACTTTTTTATTGAGTAGATGTTTTAATCATGTATCATCACTACCTAGCGTTTTTCCAACTATGTCGGGGTCGGCTTCCAGTCTAACCGGATGCAGCTGAATACCAGTATTTTACATGGAGCGACTGCCTGTTTGACCTCCAAAACCCACTTCTTGGGTAATACGATACAACCTGGTAAGACTGGTTGTGAGACTTTCGGGCTTCTAACGACTCGTAACGACTGTCAAAGATCTACGAATGACAGCCGGGACCAACGGCTTAACGTTCTTTCCGAGGCACGGAGGGGGCTTGGTATGTAAAGATGGTCACCCATCGATCCGTGGTCCTGATCGATCGAACCGTGCGGCTGTTATTTCCTAGCCACATGCCCGTATATAAAGCTAAATACATAACTATGCCTATTATTATCGCTACTACTAAGTCGCCTACAAAGCAGCTCGAACCGCGTCCTGAAGGTATGGACCGACCGGTGGGATCTGCCCCTGTTGCAGAGGTGGATGCAGCTTCATAGTAGCGCACCCCCTCGTATTATGTAATATTTTGTGTTTTTATTTTTCATTTTGGATCACATGTGTATAATAATAATAATTTAATAATTTATTTAATAAAAAAAAACGTTTACAAAAGGTGTACATTTAGACAAGAGTGGCAAATTTCCCATACAATGATAGTGCCTAAAAATAAACTACAAGTAAAATATTTTTATTTTTATTACAGGTGCAAGTAATGATGGTTCGGAATTCGAGTGTTAGGTAGCGACCCGCCCGAACTAGGTTTAATTCAAGCCTGTGTTTCAGGCCATCACTTTACATTTCAATTAAATTTGGGAATTAAATTTTTAAATAAAACTAGTATATAAAAATAATTATTTAACAACTCTGCGAACAAGCACAATAGTACATTAATACCTATTACTAAGCCTATGTAAACATACTAAAGTAAATACTTACAAGGGAATAAATTCAATCATGACAAAATTTCTAGAAGTTTTTTTGTGTCTGTGTAATTGAGTATCGCTAAGTAATCTGATAACAATGTATGTATTTTTATTTAATTTTGTTGACATTTCATTTGATTTGAATGACTTGTGTGTATTTTAATTTTATTTGATTTGAATGTCCGAGTATTATTTTATTGTGTATGTGTGATTATTATATCAATTTTATGTTTTTAATGAGATAAAATGGACTTGGTCTGAAAATAAATAAATAAATATTCCACAACTATCACACAACGCCATCTAGTCCCAAGCTAAGCAGAGCTTGTGTTATGGGTACTAGACAACTGATAAACATACTTATATATTTCTAAATACATAAATATTATACATAAATTACACCTAGACACAGAACAAATGATTTTGCTCATTACACAAACATTTGTCCTGGGTGGGAATCGAACCCACGACCTCCGGCATAGCAGTCAGGGTCACTAACCACTAGACCAACAGGCCTGTCAAAATGAATTATATTATATATTATTATTACCTGTTCGCAATTAACAGGTGTGTGCGGCTCATTATCACTGTCGCTCGTCAAGCGTGGATGTATGACCGGCCTCCTTTCAATGCGTCTCATAACACGGCCATTGCGCTCTGCGTTCATGCTTTGTGAATCATTCCGGATTCGGTTACTGGGAAATAAAACAAAATATGTATAGTTGCGCATCAATTTCAAGCGAAGCAAGATGTTTTATACAGGGTGGCAGAGACATCGACACACAAACTGTTACCATGAACTCTCCATGGACACTCCCTGCGTTGAAAAATATCCTCGAAAAAAAAAAAATTGCCGTTCTATCATCCATGTTCTTCACGTTATCCATAAACTTTGGCAAACGCTTCTATAGCTTTTACAAATCAAATCTAACAAAGGAAGTAGTACTTAAAAAAGCTTCGTTACAAAGATATTTGTAATTCCATTTAATGAAATTTAATTGAGCTATGCAGTAAGAAGATGCAGTAAGACTAAGCGGCAACATAGGCCGAATTAAGACCCTTAATTCAGCCTATGTTGCCGCTTAGTGCAATTGAAATGATAAATCTATCAAATGCTATTTGCACGTGCGAACCCGAGCGTTAGCGAAGATGGACGATCATTTACGTTAAGGTATTTAGTTCGTATGAAAATTATCAAAAAATACGAATTCATTAATGTGTCCATAATGAAAAATGCTCATTTCCATGGTCTGAACATCAGGTCGAAGTTTATGTATATCGTCCGGAAAACGGTGTATACTATACATCTTGACCGCGTATTGCATTTTTGTACGCTAAAAGCTGATTAAAAAAAAACCATTGAAAAATTTCAACTCAGGGCGTTCCGAATCATGTACTGAATTCATGGTAACAATTTGCGCGTTGATGTTCCTGCCACCCTGTACACACCACTTATACTTACGGGTCATGGTCACTGCTATGTTTCGAAGATAACTTCAGATGTCTGTCATGAGCCTCCTCTGACACGAACTTTACGTCGCACAGCTCACAGTAAGGTCCTTCTAATGTTAGCTGTAATATAATAAATAATAATGTATATTTCAGTGTACAGTCATGAGCAAAAGTAGAGTAGAGTATACACTCGGTTTTATTCAAAAGCGATTTACTCCTTTATTTTTGAATGAAATTTTATGTTGTTACGAACATAGCATTTTCGAACCCATAGGTTTATGTAATGTGTCGTATTTCAACGTTGCATTCGTTATTTCACAAAAAATCGCAATTGAAAGTTGGCAAGTGTTGACATATTGGTGCTCGTGACTGTACATACGCCAGCACAAACTACCCGAAACTGTCAAATTTTCCCAATCAACCTTGAACCTAATGCTTTAGCGATAAAGTTGAAAATCTATTAAAGGAATTTGTCAAATTGTAGTAGCTTGATGTGCTGCTATCTGTACCACAGAGCGACATTACATAATTACATTTAGAAATACTGATAAATACGATTTTTTTTTTGTATTTTCAAACAAGATAATATTTACATTATATACAGGGTGGCAGGGATATCCGTGCGCAAACTGTTACCACGAATTTAAGATATGGTTCTAGAGACCCCTCCTAGCGTAGATATTTTATGTCCGACGGTAAATTTCAACGCAGGGGTTCAGAATCATGAACTGAATCTATGGTAACAGGATGCGCGTGGATATCCCTGCCATCCTGAATAAGCAGACTTAAATATAATAATAATAAGTACATATATACAAAAAAAAGAGGGGCAATAATCATAGGGCATCAAAAAATTCGTCCGTATCGCTGTCAACAGGAACGGTGCCCAAAAGGCTGGCAGCATTGCCACGTTGTACGGCGATGCTGATTCGTTGGCCAAAAAATATACTATACACAGTCTGGCCATAAATACTGTTACAATTAAAAATAAGAAAGATATTACATTTGAATTTGGAATCTGTCATTTTTATACGATTGTTCATTGAGTTTTTTAATTTTGGCGCCAATACATTGTACAATATTTTGCGATATTTAAATGGAGTGGGGTGATAAAGAGAACCGAATCGCTATGATTGCATTACACAAAGTTGGTCTGGAGCCAAATGCAATTTTTAAAACTCCATACGCTTGGTATTAGTCAAATGTTTGTGTACCGGGCTATTAATAGGTACAATGAGACCTCCTCTGTTTGTGACAGAAAAAGATCTGGCCGTCCACGTAGTGTTCGTACGAAAAAGTTGGTCAAAGCAGTAAGTGAAAGAATTCGAAGAAATCCTGTCCGAAAGCAAAAGATTTTATGTCGGGAGATGAAGATAGCACCCAGAACCATGTCGCGTATTTTAAAAGATTACTTAGGACTTGCAGCCTATAAGAGACGCACTGGTCATTTTTTAACTGATAATTTAAGAAAGAATAGGGAGGTAAAGTCGAAACAACTACCGAAGCGGTACGCAAAGGGAGGTCACAGAAAAATTTTGTTTACGGATGAGAAAATCTTTACAATTGAGCAACATTTTAACAACTAAATGACCGTATTTATGCTCAAAGCTCTAAGGAAGCTTCCCAATTAGTCGACAGAGTGCAACGTGGGCATTATCCGACGTCAGTGATGGTTTGGTGGGGTGTTAGCTATGAAGGAGTGACGGAGCCATATTTTTGTGAAAAAGGTATCAAAACATCGGCACAAGTGTATCAAGATACCATTCTTGAGAAGGTAGTTAAGCCCCTTAACAACACCATGTTCAATAACCAAGTATGGTCCTTCCAACAAGACTCGGCGCCGGGTCATACAAATATTCGATCCGTGCGGGAATCCAACCCGCGACACGCAGCGCAGCAGTCAATCGCTTAAC
Source organism: Apamea epomidion (assembly GCA_947507525.1). NCBI lineage: Eukaryota > Metazoa > Arthropoda > Insecta > Lepidoptera > Noctuidae > Apamea > Apamea epomidion. The sequence continues at coordinate 5,524,634 of OX382255.1, forward strand.
CACTGCGCCAACCGTGCCGTCAAGAAAATATTTCTATGTAAGTGTTAAGATACTGACCGCTTTATCAATCCGATGTTTTTTCTTCTTGTGGACCGCAATCCCCTTCTCACTGACAAACGTGTACCCACAGAGCTCACATACGAAATCCGAAACGTGCTTTATACGAATATGACCCATGTACGTTGTTATTTTACTGTAAACAAAACAATACTGTTGTAGAATATTACTGACGAAACAACCAACCAACCAACCTTCCAATCAACCTTATAAACTTTGAAATAAAGTCGAAAATTAGATCTAATGAAACGAGAACATAAAACACGTCAATAATATATTTTCGACTTTATTTCCACGTACGCAGACTTGATTTTTGTTTAGTTGTGTCCACTATAGTTCACATACGATATCGGAAACCTGCTTTATACGAATATGATCTAAGTACGTTGTTATTTTACTGTGAACAAAATGATACTGCTGTCGGCGTGATTAATATACCCATGCCAAATAACAGCTTTCTAGTACTAAGAGTCTCTGAGCTAAGCTGCGGACATATAGATAGACAGACGGACATAGCGAAACTACAGGAGTTCCTTGTTGACTACGGAACCCTAAAAACTGACGTTAAATCCGAGTCAATTTTGTATTAAGAACTTTGTTTGTCGGAATAAAGTTCAAAATACAATAACTGGCTCGAAAGTTTCAGCTTGGACTACAGTTGTAAATAAGTCGGCTAAAGTATTTACAGAGCCTTTCAAAAATAACTTAATTTGAATGTTTTTGATGTTGGAATTTGCTTTTTTTTAGTTTAACAACACTATACAGAAAAGGTAACATCTATAATATAATAAATACTCACTCAAACTCACTAGCACAGTGTGGACACTGGTATTTAGTCCCCGCATGCCATTTCTCATGTTCCCTCGCTACACCTCTGAAACAAACAAATTCTGTAATTACTCGTCACTTTAATATAAATAGGTATGCAGAAATGTGACCTTTTAAATGCATACATTGTGTCGACTAGTGCAAGGGCCCAAGTTTATTTATTTTTATTTTTTTGCTAAATGATTCTGCTCTTGACCTCAAAACTGACCTGCCAACTCAATTGTGGCAGGAGCGCCGTCGCAGTCAAAATCAACTAACTACGGTGGTTTGTTCATTTTGACTTATAAACGTGAAAGTTATAACGGTTTTTAAAATATGATTGACGCGTCAAAGTGTTTGAGCAAACCTACTTACAGAAATAAAATTATGTATCATTTACAAGCGGTCGTTGTCCCCTAAAAACAACACCAAGTCATTTTTATTTTATCGTTTTTGATATCGACACCCACCACGTATCAGTTTCGCTAGCTAATTCAATTTGACCCTGCGCAAAAAAATATTTAGTAGTTACTCACCTATTTCTAGTGACAAACGGACATCCCTTACAACTATATTGTTCTGTATGTTGTGCCGTTAGATGTTTCCGTAGCGCGCGACTAGTTTTGAGTCTAGTTTTGCAGATAAAACATTCGTAGGCACCGCTTTGCTAAAACAATAGGACTGGTCAAATGCGAGTTGAGTTTCTATCTCCTGTCGACAAGACTCGAAACGTATTGTTTGGTAAACAAGTAGCTGAGTTGTGGAGGTCAGATAGGCAGTCGCTCCATGTAAAGTACTGGTATTCAGGATCAGCTGCTTCCGGTTAGACTGGAAGCCGATCCTGACATAGTTGGTAAAAAGCTTGACAGATGAGGATAACTTTTATGGCATAGTTGCCTATAGTAATGGCAATAGCATAATTAGTTTATAATGTTCAAACTATTGGGACACAGGCCTCCTCTCTGTGAGAGGGAGTGGGGTTGATAGATGTCACATGTCTTCGAATTCTTGGTTCTAGGACATGCCGGTTTCCTCACGATGTTTTCCTTCACCGTTTTGAGAGCAGTGGTGATGAAATAATTTACACAAAGTAAAGCGCCTGTTTAGATTCGAACGGGGTCTACTCCGAAGTAGTATCGACCGAATGTTCGGCTGTTTCCTGCTACGAAGTTACTATAGTTCGGTCGGTCCCGATCCTACACTCCTACACTCTTTCGAATATTGACTATGGTCCCGACCCAACTGAGCCGATCCGAACTTTTTTCGCATTTTTCAATAATATTCGGTTCGGCCATGTGTCGGTCCAAACTCACACTCAAAGTATTTATTTTAATTAAACCAATAACAGGCACTTTTGAATTGTCAATGGGTCGGTCAGTCAGAAAAATGAAGCTAGTTGCCCATTCCAAAGCTTAGGTACCTATGGAGAAGAACGGGCAAGAAACTCCATGGACACTCTTTTAAATCAATTTATGATGGTTACAAAGCATTGGTTACATCATTCATGTTAGAAACCATGCATGTGAGAACGATGCAGAACGTTAAAAGCGTCCGTAATGAAAAATAAAAAAAATAAATAAAAATAAGAAAACTTAAAATATTAAATTAAATTTAAATAAGCCATGGCAGCAAAGAGATGATCCGAACATTCGCACTTTGCACTTCGGAGTAGGCCCTACAACCCGTATATCGCAACTAGTACCACTGGGCCACCATAATCTAATTCTTACCTCAGTATGCCTGACAGAGTGAGCGGTAAACCGATCTCTGATCTGGAACCCTCGATAGCATATCGTACATTTATAAAGAGCGCTGGTGTAGTTGTAACTCTCCTGTCTTTTCAATATCTCTTCTATTTGCTGGTCGTAAGTCAGTGGAGTGATTGTGAATAGCGATTCGTCGAAAGCTTCGTTATTTCGACGGCGTTTCACATCGTTTGTTTTGTACCTAGAAAATTTTTTTTTTTTTTTTTTTTAATAAAATGTACAGTTGAATTGAACACTAAGGGCATGTGTGTATCCTGCCAGGGTCGCGGGTTGTTCGAAAGAGATGCCGTGGCCCCTGGCACAAGCAACTGAAGGAACACGGGTGGGTTTTAGTCAGTAAAAGTCTGACACGCCCTTCCGCTCAGCCCAGAGCGGGAGGTCGTTTGATGATTTCCCACCCAAAAAAAAAAAAAAGCCCAAAAGTCTGACAGCCAGTTTTACCAAGGGGTATAGTATTAAACAGTAACCGGTTGTGGGGGTCAGGTGTACTCTCTCTTTCCCCTCACTCTCACACTCCGGAGGGACGGCAATCCGACACGACCGGGGAGAGATCAGGCGCAGGACCGACGGCTTTACGCACTGCCAACTTCAAACTCCGGGCTGTTATTAAGAAATTCTTAATAAAAAAACTCAATAACACATTACCCGACCCGGGAATCAAACCCCGTACCTCACACTCGGCAGTTGCGTTTGCGACCGCGAAACCGACGGGGCAGTCAAACACACAGACATAGGCAGGAAGGTGATGGTAACATACTTATCTCTAGTAGTATCCGGATCATCTTCTTCCTCAACTTTCTTCGGCGGTTTAACTTTCTTCACAACTTTTTCCCTCTTTTTCTTAACTTTAGGCTTCTCCTTCTTCTCCACATAAACTTCACTTAGAACCTTGTCATCGTCATCATCAAAATGGTCATATTCTTCAAAAAATATCTCATTACTACTCTCGTCCTTAATTTCAACTTCATTTATAGGCGCCAAACTTTTGACGTCAATGTCTTCGGCAATAATCGGTATAATTTCGGACGTGTCCGGTATTTCTTCGGCTTTTATGCTAGAGAGGTCTGTGATGCGTAGATCGAAGTCATCGTTCTCGTATATTTGATGTATTAAGGTAGAGCTGAGTTGGTTGTGTTTACGATTTATCGATTTTATGTCGCGGATTTTTATCTGTAAGCAAAATGTTGGTTTATTTGAGGAGAAAAGTTTTTTTTTTAAATGTTTTTGAAAACAAACAACCAAGCAGATATATAATATTATTAGTGTTATATGAATAAAAATAATCAGTTTTTTTTTTTAAATTAGCTGGCAAAACTTCACCGAGGGGTGTTGGGGTTCGAATAATTGGTATAGTATTTTTATCTCACGAAGCGACGCGCGCTTTCGTTATGGTAACCAAGTGTACAAACACGCTGTGAATGTGTGTGTAAGCACAGGAGCTCTTGGTACCGTCCGAGACTATGGCTAAGTTAGCGTGTATGTGTGTGTGTGCGTTATACAGGCTGATTTTTTAAAGACCAGCCAAATTTAAGGATGTGGTACAGACCATCAAACTGAACAACTTTCTCCATGGGACGAATAGCGTAATCGCGAAAATTTTATCAACTGTCCCATAGAAAACTTCAATACCTACTCGACCTAAAATGTATGGGACGGCTGAATTTTTATTCGCGATTACGATGTTGGTCCCATGGAGAAAGTTGTTCAGTTTGATGGTCTGTACCACATCCTTAAATTTGGCTGGTCTTTAAAAAATCAGCCTCTATATTATATATTTTATTATTTTCCTTTCTCAATGTTTTAGTTTCTTGATAATTTTCTCAAAGAAGATGTACTGGTACGACGATCAATGTTTATATAGTTGTATGTCAATGAAATCTGGGGGAACTTCGGCTTCTGAGATTCAGGCTTCTTGCCTAGTTTAGAAGTCAGATGTTTCGACCTTAAACTGTGTCACTGCTGTACAACTTAATCCTAAGACTTCTCCTTGTACTATTTGGTTTTTATGTGTGTACAAATAAACGATTTTTATAAAAAAAAAAAAAATATTCTGACGCTACTCGCTGCTACTGCTTCACGAACACATTAAATTCGTGTTTGTACACTCGGTTACCACATGTAAAGCGCGCGTCGCTTCTTAGTACAAATCCTGTACTACTATGTATAATTCGGCATATTTTCTTCGATATGGGGCGTATGACAGGAGACGTAGAGCTAAACTGAGCGAGGGGCGACCCGCAGGTGATACCATTACCAAGTAGATTTTTATGTTGTTCGCTTTGCCCAGTATATCGTAATTCCACAGGGTGCCTCAACGCGCAACCTGTTGCCATGAATTCAGCACATGATTCTAGAGTAGAAATTTATCAAATAAAAACTGCTTTTTCATTAAAAAAAAGCGCAATACCTACGCGGTCAAAATGTATGGAACAGCTGATTTTTTTTTAATAACCGACGAAATATGGAGGTACTACTATTAATTACACCTCTATATCCTGTTCCTCCACCTCTAAAGTCTGATAGTCAGATACTTTTTACAGACGGTACTTACTACTTTGGGGAATCCAAGCGTCCTGTTATGTAAAATGGTACCACCCGCAAGAGTTAACTTGTGACACTCAGATGACGTAAGCGCGCAGTACTGATGCATCGATGGCGAGACCAGTACCCGCGTAGGGGACGGGAGGGGCGCTCGGGTCTCAAATTAACTCTTGCGGCTTCTAGGTTCAAAGTTTTATGAAGCTTGGTATACTTACATAAGTGTCGGACTGCAGCATATCGTGTAGCAAGGTATCGCTGCGTAAAGCCTTATTTCTGAAGCGACACGTCGAGTTCAGACGACCGGCGCATTCCCAGCACACACGCTGCGGTAGACGCTCTTCTGAACTAGCCTTTATAGAGAAGACAGGTACATATCAGAGGGGCAATTTACGTAATTTTAAGAACGTTCACAGTCTGATCTCAGTCTCAATCTGTGATAAGTAACTCTAATTTCCCTACATTTTGACAAGTTTTTGAGATTGATTGTCGCTGAGATGAGATCGCGACTAGATTTTGAACGTTTTTAATTAAGTACGGGAATTGGTCTTCAGATCAAGCACTGGATAGTATGTAGCAAGAGTGAAAGCAGTGGAGGGCCAATAGCAACGGCTTCGACATACCGAGTTGTAGGTCGTGGGTTCGAACCTAAGAAAAAACAACCGACTTCAAAAAAAAAACATTACAAAGTGAAAAATAATTTTGGAAGTCGCTGTCTTTGGATCTGTATTTTAGTCCTTTGTCACCGACTTCCGACACTTTGTAGTGTTTTTTTTTTAAGTCAGTTTATTTATTTTATTATGTATGTACACACAATTAAATACATAGGGATATGACATAGTTATAAGTCAGTTGTCTTTTTTTTTTTTTGTAATTTTTTTTTTAGTTATTTATTTATTTATATCAGGCGACACTAAACATACATATCTTTCATTATAAAACTTCACATCACTAGTTATGGTACCTACTTCACACCAATTCGTATACCACTACTTGTTATGTAAACAACAGTGACAGGACAGGCAGTATTATACCATCATCAAGATACACAAAGTGGATTAAATAGGTTTTATCGAGGCTAACCCAAAAACTACCCGAGCAAAGTTAATAAAATTCATAGGTGTGTAGGTGTGGCTTTTCGTTGCTTTTAGGAACTAAATGCAGTGCATATTACATATTTATTTATTCATTTAATGCACACAAATGTACAAAGGCGGACTTAATGCTGAGGTATTTTCTACCAGTCAACTTTAAGGTGATGCAGAGACACAACATGGCAGGTGCAACATACGATTGAATTGAAGATTTTTGTGTGGCGTCTGACATGCATATTTTTTAGCTTGCTGACATCTTTTTGTATACATGTTTGATTACTTTAAACTTCCAGACTGATTATTTCAAACATCTATACAACAAGATGTACGCAAGTTAAAATAATATGGATGTCACGTGATCAACTTTGAACGTTAATATCTCGGAAACGTGACACTTTGCGGAGTTTGGTCTTTTCTGTTTGCATTGATCTCTGGTATCGAATTTTAAAGGACTTCATGCGTGGCCGCCATTTTGAAATAAAAAAACAATATGGCGGTTAGGTAGGCATGCACGGACACTGACCTCTAATAATCAAGTACGCTGGACTAAATATACTATAAGAAATTAATACTGTTTTTTGTGTTGAATCAAAGCGTCTCAGAAACTAAAATTGCCACACACTATTGTAAATGGTCGGTTGTTTTGGTACGTCTGTGATGTTTTAGGTCTAAATCGTGGAATAAGATTTTTTGTGTATTTTTTGTTTACTACAAGATATTTCGAACATTTTTATAATGATTGACGCATTTTGTAAAACTCACTATCAAAAATATTAGTTCCACGGACGCTCACGTTTTCATCAGCGCCAAAATGGCGAAAATCAAATGTCTTCGTTTTGTCATCGATAGTATGATGTGCAACGTACTTGTATAATATAGGTTAATGGCCACGGAGCTTCAAAGCCCTTTCAAGATGGTGGTTGTTGAACACTTACCATCAATCCAGTGATTTGCTCATACATTTGATCCAGCTTCAATTCTTTGATGTGGTACATCTTTCTGTCCATTGCAAGGCATATTCGGCACACCTGGAAATATTATCAAAACTGTTAAACGAAGTTATGAAACTAGAAACTCAATATCCTACATGCAACGCCCAAATTGCTTTGACAACAATATTTACTAAGGACCTTCTTATTATAAACGACTACTCAAAAATAAACTGAGACTTCATAGTGGTAGGGTCGATAGTTTATGGTATAGACATCTATATATTATGTATGTATACTTATGTAGCAGTATCTACAACGCCACATGCGAACAACGCGTCATACTAACGTCACGCAAATCCTGCATCTTGCAAGCAGAGTTTACCGCGCAACTAGCATACATACAGTTTCCCGACATCAATCGTCCGGCTGTTGCCCGCCAGACACAACACCCGTCTGGTCGGAGGATCCTCCTTTTTCTTTAGTGGATGAGTGAACTTTACACCATGTTCCTCACACCTCTATACTTATTACTTATTATAAATTAAAATCACTTTTAGTGTCTGTCTGTGTGACCGCATTGTTCTTTTAAAATTAGCAACAGATTTTGATGTGGTTTTCTCTATCTTTTAGAGAATGTATACTTTCCAAAGGTTTACTAATGATAGCATAAAATATACTGTCATAATTTACATTGGCATAACGAAATTCAGCATAATGGTCACTTGGTACGCATAATAATAGGGGTTAAAGTATGAAATTGCCGTTTCATTGTAATAGGTACTTCGAATTGACATAGAACCTTCATGGTTTGATATTTTTGAGTGAAACTTTTTTCACATGGTACCTATGAAGTTCTTCTTTTAAAAAATGTGCAATATTCGATTATCGACTTTCAGTTGTTTTTTTTATTCAGCTTAGACAAGAAAGATGGATACTTCGAAAATTCGAGTTATTTTTGAATACGAGTTCCGACGCGGAACTAACGCGGCAGAAACAGCTCGCAATATCAATGTTGCGTTTGGAAAGGGGACTGCTAATGAACGCACCGTGCGATTTTGGTTTAAACGCTTTCGTGATGGAAAATCAAAGCTTACCAATAAAAAGGTAATGGTAACTGTTTGGTGGTCTCAGCATGGTGTTATTCACTATAGCTTTCTCCGATCTGGTCAAGCAATAACGGCACATGTCTACTGTGCCGAACTCCGAACAAAGACTGCAAAACTAGCAGTGAAACAGCCCCGACTCATGAATCGATCTTCACCATGATTGCTCCATGATAACGCGAGACCTCATACAGCACGAGAAACCGTTTTAACTCTACAGGAACTGCAATTAGAAACCATTCGTCACGCTCCGTATTCGCCAGACCTTGCTCCAATGGACTACCATTTTTTTCTTGATTTGGACAATTTTCTACGTGACAAAAAGTTTTCTTCTCAGGAGGCAGTACAAAATGCTTTCACACAGTTTGTCGAATCTAGATCACGAGAGTTCTATCGCAAAGGCATAAATGACCTACCTATTAGATGGCAGCAATGTATAGATAATAATGGTAATTATTTTGATTAAATAAATATGTTAAATTAAAAAAAAAAACGAATTTCAATTTTTCAATACAAATCGGCAATTTCATACTTTAACCCCTAATATTATTAGGTATAAATGTTTTGCCATAATGTTTCTTGCCAAAAATACTGTTGGCATAATTATAATGAAGCATAACAACAAATATTATTGGGTGTGTGAATTACGTCGCAACGTGAATTATAAATGTAACTCTCGTGTAATTACAAAACTAAGTGACGAGTAAAATCAGGAATTGATATCAAAACAAACACCAAATCACAACCACAGTATAAATATTTACTGTGTCACAACCATGAACCTTATGCTTCTGGAGAACAGGTACGTTTTTCATTTTTACTGTTTGCGTATCAACGCAAAATAACTCATATAAAACAAACATGTTTGCATATTTCAATAATTTTTAAGAACTAATAAAACCAGTTTAAACAGTCGTTCTTACCCTCAATGCGGCTGGTGCGTCAAGGTCATCTGCAGAGTGCTGAAAAATGAACCATAAGTTTTAAGACAAAAAGGTTTAAAACTTAAGTTAGCAGTACAAAATGGTCCCTAGTTTTTAACTACTAAATGTTACAATGTCACAAGGCGCTTGAACAGGTAACTGTATCGAACCGCAACACAGTGACACTACAATGGATAAAAGGACACAGTGGATCACTAGGTAACGACGCGGCTGACGAGCTGGCCAGAAGGGCATCCAGCACGTCAGTCTATGGACCGGAACCAGTCGTGCCCATGCCCTTCAATCAATTACGCAGGTGGCTACAGAAGCACACCCACACACAAGCAGAGAACTGGTGGTCCTCGTCACCGGGCTGTAGGCAGTCCAAGGAAACCATCATTAGATGGCAAGCTAACGAAATGATTATTACGCCTGGACAGGAAAGGTCTGCGCCTGATTGCGGGGACCATCACGGGACACTGCTCACTAAACAAACACTTCCACACGATAGGCATAACGGACAGCCCCGTGTGCAGTGCTTGCATGGAGGCTGATGAAACCGTTGCGCATGTGCTCTTTGAGTGCACAGGCGTCACCCAGATTAGGTCGGAAACCCTCGGAACACCCAAATCTTACACAGATGTTCTCAACAGACCAGGAGACTTAATAAGCTTCTGGAGGGATGTGGGCTGGTTGGAATAACCACCAACGGCCGCCATGGCCCACGCACAATGGTCCACTTGAAGGACTAAGTGCGGAAACCAAACCCGTAACATAGAACATGTTACAATTTAAAGGACATCATTCAAGTGTCGAACATTTTATACTCAAAAATTAAGGTCCGGTCAAGAAAAAGAAGTACTAGGAAATCTTGTGGGAAATAACATATCGAGCATTTTTTACTATCACAGCGAAATTCTAAAATTTACCTCCTGGGGCTGCAGTCTCGACATTCATAGCTTTACGAACGAATTCGGTCGCAAAGTCCCGGATTGACAGGTGTAATGTATGAAGTGACAGGACTTTGCGACCGAATTCGGTCGTAAAGCGATCGCTATGAATGTCGAGAGTGCTGGGGCTGGCTGCTAATTGAGATTGGAAATGCCAAAAATCTTATTTTTATAAAGTGTTTTAGGCATAACATTAAAAAATACCGACTTTTCATTGAATTTAACATCCTGAACATGTTTTAACTATAAACTTCCTTGAGGAGCTGGGGTGGATCGAATGATCGATTTTCGCGATTTAAATACGCGCATTGTCGTGGAGTTGCGAACACCAGCCTGCTGTACCTACCTAACTATAAACTTTAGACTTTCCTTGTAATAGTACAAAATCCTCAAGAGGTCTCCCATAAGACAGCGGTGCTTTTTTTTTCTAGCTATTTTAATTTTTGGGCAGGAAATGAATGATGGTCCTACCTTGACTGGTCCCAAATAGTTTTCAGCACATAATTCCCATCCCTCTTGACTATTACAGGGATATTTTTAATAGATTCAATTAAACCATACTCACTGTTGTCACAACAGGCACTGCTCCGCACTTTATCTTCCTCAACCCACCCTTGGTCTCATAGATGTCATCACTCCTGAAGTGTTCGGAGCATATGGTGCTTCTGTCTTTCGGCTCCCAGTCAGCCATGCCGAGAGCCTCCACCCAAGCGGTACGGAGGTCCAGCTGTTTAGGGAACCTGTAAAATTAATTACATAAATATTTTTACTTCCATTCTAGCTGTTACCTGCAACTTTGTCAACACACATTTATACAACTATTCAGGATGAAAAATACCTTATGTCCCTGGTTCCAGGCTACCTATCTACAAAATTTCATAACAATTCACAGACAGAGTTATTTTGGCATTCACAGTAATATTATGTGTTAGTATGGTAAGTACTGTAAAGTGAAAAAAACCTGAAATATTAGGAATTTCTTTTTCTCGAAAACCAAGTGTTTGCCTGCCTTGACATTTTGCAAAAACGCTCAACATGAAGGACATTTATATGCAAAAAAAAGGACGCTTTTCACTAGCAGACCATAAAGAACATTGGACCCATAGTATGGATTAAAACCAAAAAATATTCCCTCCAAATTAGAAGTCTATTTATCATAGTTCTGGGCTAGGTGGCTGGTAATATTATAGCGTGACAGTATCTTGTTAGAATTTGAAATAGTTTAGAAGCACAGTCCAATTCTAAATTATTGTGGATCTCAAGAAGCAATACTTAAAGTTGTATCTAATTAGGCTGAAAGCCGCCTAAACAGAGGCCAAACATTTTCTTGTAAAAATTTTATAATCTATAACATCTTTGAGTTTTAAAAACTATGATTTTGAATAAGCCTCCCTATCTTTTTCTTTTATCTATTCGTGCTGTTGGATATACTATGCTATAGCCAGTGTTAGGGGAGTGAATCTCTGCAGTAGGACGAGTAATAACTAAGAAGCAGATGAAGAAAAGTATCTTAAATCGTTTGTTGTGATCCAATTTAATAAGTATTAATTTCATGGTAACTTACATATGAAATGTGATTCCATGGCTTTTGTTAGTTGTTCTCGTGTCATTGGAACAATTCTGAACACTGCACCTCATGTTTTGTGGTGAATATTTTATTATAATGTTAGTTTTTAAAACGTAAACATAGCGTAGACTTCATGCTTACAATTTTCGTTTAATATGTGAATAGGGTAGCGGTTTATGAGTACCATTGCATTACGAAATTAATAACCTATGTTTATTTTATGTCTTCAATCATCGTATTATTGTTTATTTTAGATTATTTGTGTATTTCAAATAAATACACAAGCTGTCAAACATCAAGCGGCCACCATGTTTATTTTAACTTTTTAATTTTTGCCGCTATGTGGGAACACTGTCTTTTAGCACTGTCAGTCGCTCTTGTAGGAATCATAAATAAATAATAACACTTTGAGTAATTTTTGCCTAATATCAAGTTAGTATGAAGTGGCATCATCATGTTCATCACCTTTAGTACTCCATAGAGTGAGCATTCGACAGAGTGTAGCTGCTGCTGTAGTGTAGTATAGCCGTTTGTTTCGGTGTTTCATCTCAGTCAGAGTAGTCTGTTAGGAAACACCGACCTCTATCTAATCTAACAAGCCATCGGTGGTTCTGCCATCAATGCCATCAGTGCTATATTTATGGACATGACAAAAGCTTTCGATTTAGTTGATCATAATACTCTACTACGGAAACTTAATGCGTATGGAATAAGGGGCAAAGCACTTTCTCTATACAATCTTATCTAGAATCTAGACAGTAGAACACAGTGTACGGAACTTAAACGAATTTCTATAAAAGAAAAAAGGAACTTTAATATGTATCTGAAAAATTTGACATAACTTTTGTAGTACCACAGGGCAGCGTGTTGGGCCCGCCATTATTTTTAGTCTACATAAATGGCTTTCCAAAACACGTCACTTTTCCTATGGTTCTTTTTGCTGATGACAGTACGATAATTGTTAGACAAAATAAAAATAGAAACTATGAAAGACTCATTGCAACAATCAATTAATTGGCTTGATCATGATATTTCATTTAAAAATAAATTTAATTAGAACTAAAATTATGCAGTTTAGACAAAGATTAATACTCCTGACATAAATATATTATTTGACGATAACAGAATTGAAGAAGTAGAGCATATAAAATTTCTCTAGGATTGACTATTGACTCTAGACTGACTTGGAAAGAACATGCATCAATCCTTATAGAAAAATTAAGTCGCTTTTCCTTTGCTCTATACAAGCTTAAGAAAATAGTTAATCAGGCAGCTGTTATAGCTGCATAGGCTATGTAGATTCCACATTACGCTACGGAGTAATTTTTTGGGCGAATTCCTGCGAGAAAAATATCATTTTTAAAGCACAGAAGAGGTGCATTAGATCGATGTGTAATTTAAAACCAACGGATAGTTGTAAACCTTGTACAATCGCTTCTTAAATCGCATAAAATATTGACATTGCCTTTCCTTTACATGAGACTGCATTGTTCGTCAAGAAAAACAGTAAATTGTTTAAAAAAGCTTCAGAGGAACGTTATAGATCAACAAGACCAGAATATCGACACGAATTATGTCTAAGAGCCTCAAAGACGGCCCCTAAGCACAAAAGCATTCCCTGCATGGCTCCAAAGATATTATATAATAAAATACCAAATGCTATCAAAGATTTGAATTGGACACAATTTCAACGGAAATTTAATTATTTTTTAATTGAAAAATGCTGCTATACCGACGAATTCCTTCTTGATAAAATGTTATAAACTGACAATTATATATATAAGCTTGACAATTTGACTAATTATTGATTGTCTTTTTAATCTTTGTAATAATAATTAATTGTATTTTAATTTTTATTGTAATCTAAATTTTGACATTTCTGTTTTGTATACCATATCAATTTTAAATTCTTATATTGTTAAAGAGTGTATGCCCAATGGGTAGCTTTTTGAGTTCCCATAAATTAACTGTAAGACCTGATCATTAAAAAAGCACACGAATAAATACTTTGACTTTGTTCACTTAGCCCAATTGTGACAAACATGTTCGGCCCACGTTTTTTGCACTTTTCTAATTATTATAATTCTGTAAATACATATTTGTTACGGCCGCGGATCATATTTTAATCAACGTACAACTTAGTACTGACCTTGACACTTAGTTTTGACGTTCAAAAGTGCCTTTTATGTGCCTATTTGAAATAAATGATTTGACTTTGACTTTGACCAGCAAATTGCAAAAAACGTAAGAAAATTTGAATTTCGCGGGCCACCTTGGAGCATCCACCTTAAGTTTGGCGGCTTTCTGGGTAACGTCCTTTAACTTGGTTTTGGCGCACAGTATTGTGTAATACGGTCAGAAACTCGTCAGAAAGACACCGACCTCATAGGTTTAAAATATAATATCATACTTCCTAATAATATCATAAATACGAAAGTTTGTGAGAATGGATGTTTGTTACTCTTTCACGCAAAAACTAGTGAGGGGATTTTGATGAAACTTTACAGTAATATAGCTTACAGGGCAGAATAACACCTAGGATACTTTTTATCCTAATTTTCTCACGGGTTCGACACTGATGCGGGTGAAACCGCGGGGCACTGCTAGTCTTTTATAATAGAAATAATACTCACTGTGGCCCATACTCTTCGAGACAATTAATAAAAGTCACCATAAGTTAAAATATCATTTATTATAACTTAACTACTATTACTCCTCATTCCTCTGCAGGCATAAGCAGAGTTGTATTAACTTAAAATTAACATTTACGATTATACATTATACTTACAGAGCGCTTACAAAAATTGCGCATTATAGTTGCCAGACCAAAATTGGAAATTCTTAGCAATGACGATTTATTCAAGATAATGGCGCCGATTCCCTGGTTCACAAACTAAACTAAATTTAAGTTCGATGCATCTTTTTCTTTCTATTTAATTAATAAAAGGACGGAAGATAAATATTTGTTTAGTCCTGTCAAATTAAGATACTCCATAGACAGTTTAGACGTGATTAAAAACATGGCTACTAAAAATACGTCAATTTACGTCAGGCGGCGACTAATTGACAGGACTAAACTAATATATTTTATCTTCTGTCCTCTTCTTAATGAAATAGAAAGAAAAATATGCACTGAACTTAAATTTAGTTTAGTTTGTGAACAAGGGAATCGGCGCCAATATTTACATTATATAAGCTAAAATTTTAAATATTAATACGTACATGTAAACAATAAGCAAAAGAATCATAGGGAATCAAAAAATTCGTCCGCATCGCTGTCAACACAGGAACTGTGACCAAAAGGCTGGCAGCATTGCCACGTTGTATGGCGATGGTAATTCTTTGGCCAAGAAACAGGCCAGCCCTCTGGTCACGTAGAATCGACTAGTCGCTGGGCGATATCTCGAAAAACCAAGTGGGCACTCGGACCCCTTAGCAATTACTATAATATCTTGGGAGTTGACGTTAATTAGGCGCAGAAGAGTAGTGGTAGCTCAGTGGTAACAACCTACGAGTTGCAGATCGGGGTTCAAACTCAGGCAGGCGCTTTACTTTGTGTAAATAATTACATCATCACTGCTCTCAAAACAAAGGAAAACATCGTGAGGAAACCGACATGACCTAGAACCAAAGATTCGAAGACATGTGACATCTACCCGCACTGAGCCCGCGTTCTAGATTACAGCCCACTTCCTCTCGAAGAGAGGAGGTCTGTGTCCCAGCAGTGGGAAAATTATAGGCTAATTATGGTAGGCATTAAAATTGCCAAAAATTACTCAGTTTCAAGGCGCTCCGCCCCGAGCCCGCATAGAAGATTACGGTCCACTCCCTGTCACAGAGAGGAGGCCTGTATCCCAGCAGTGGGAACATTATACTACTCATTGAGTTAGCTCATATTAATTAAGATATAAATTCCACATCAGGCAATTTCTGCCATAGAGATTTTTTTGAAGATAAAATTGACGGCGTTTGCACGATCTTTTCTTCATTAATATGTTCTGCCAAACTCTTGTCTTGTTCAGCTGTGGTAGTTGTGTTGTTTGTTATTTTTATGTTATTTTCCTTGCACCATCGACGCCACCAAAGGTAAACGGAGGTACGCTGTAAAAATAAGAATCATTTTTAAAACTCTTATATTTATAGAGGTATGAGGAACAGGGTATAAAGTTCACTATAGAAAAGATATCCTCCATAGAAAAGGGAGGATACCCGAACACAGGGTTGTTGTGTCTGGTGGGCTATTGCCCGACGATTGATGTCGGGACGTTGTATTGTAAATGCTAATTGCGCGGTAAACTCTGCTTGCGCGATGCAGGATTTTGCGTGACGTCATTGTGATGAGTAGTTCGCATGTGGCGCTGTAGATGCCGCCACATTTTGGTAGGAGATACTAGAAAATATTAGGAACAGTGGTGGCCCACTGGTAACGGCGACGACGGCTAGATCGCAGGTTCGAACCTAGACAGGCGCTTTACTTTGCTCAACCTATAGCTGCAGGATTAAATTAATAAAACTTACTGTCACTCGGAATTGATTTGCGATGTCGGTGACCGATACGCCACTGTGTTTCATCGATATTATCTGTTGCTTGGTTACCTCATCGACCCTAAAAAATAAAACTATATTTACTGTCATAAACCACGCCTCGTTTCCCCGAAGGGTTAAAGGGAAAAATATCTTTTTGCATTTGATAGCCCAATTCTTGAGGAAGGCGTTTCCCATTTGGTGGGTCGCGACCATGTACCGGGCAATAAAACTAAAATACCGGGTCGCAGCATTCCCGCCTTTTTTTAAAAATAATACTCATGTGACATAGCATTCAAAGATACGTTCGAGACTGATAGATTACTGGTTATCTTGTCGACCAAGAACACACAAAATGTTGTAATATATACATACTTGTAAAAACAAGAAATGTCTATTATTTTACTTAATTTAACCAGCGGGGGCCCTTATCCCCCTTGGGTTTAAAACTATTGAGTAGGTCATGAAGGGGCAGTATGAAAATTACTGGGCCAGGACAAATAATGTTTGGAAAACACTGCTATAGGCTATTTAACATCACGCTATGATCTTTAGGAGCCAGAAAGAACGGTAAGCGAATAAGAAGTGACAGCGCATGCGGGCAATGCGATGTGACACGGTGGGTCGGGGGAACAAGAAACTTCACGCGGACAAAGTCGCGAGCAGAAGCTAGTCATTAATATTTAGTGACTTATCTATTGCTATATATCTACGACTGTAAATAAATAAGTGAATTACTTATGACTCCGGCCCGATCTCAGGGGTACACTGGCCTTCCTTTCCTGGAGTTGAAACCCTGCCTCCCTCAGTCTGCTTCTGACACACCTAGAAGGAAATAAATATTTGTATAATGAAGTTTCGCTAGTTAATTTAATATACAGGGTCAGATTAAATAGGTTCTTTTGTCAATTATATAAAAAATTATGAAGATGCGCTCACAGAACGGAACGGAACACGCGGAACTTTAACGGGCGATCCGTTAAAGTTCCGCGTGACGTCACTTGCTTGCGACACTTTTGCAAGCAGGCGACGTCACGACACGTCACTCTCAAATTTCGCTTATCTTTGTCATTTTTTGTTTGATTGACAAAAGAAAAACTACGTGTCCATTATTTTTCGATAATCTAACTGACGGACTAAATATAATAATTATTTTTTTACCCAGGCAACTACCCTATTAGCTGACAAAACTTCACAGACGTGATGGGTCGATATCTAATGAGTAATGACGATAAAACAAACAAAAGATTGTGTTTAAATCTTTGATTGAAATTGTGAAAGTTTTGATTACGAATGTGGATGGCTATAAGAGTAGGGGAAGACCAAAGAAACGATGGATGGACTGTAAAAGATCACTGCTGTACTTATTTTTCTGTTAAGATTTTTCTTGTCTGTTTATACAATGTGTAACTGAATTAATGCACTTTATGAAAGTACTTTGTTGAGAATCCTTTACTGAATCGATTTCTGTCATTTTTAATATAAGTATTTTTTTATCCCAAAAATAATTATAACCACGCAAATTGCTGTCACACGTCTGCTGTAGAGTCAAAACAAACCAAAATGGATGATATACCTACTACGCTAGACCCTTATACGTGTGCGACTGTGTGCATGCGCAGATTTGTAAGTTGACCACAATTTTCTGCCACAATCAGGATAACTTATGTAATAAAAAAACAATGTTTTATACATAATAATAAATAATCAGTGAATGTATTATGATTATAACATAATATTCTAATTGAGGTGTTTGGTGGTGTGCGTTAATTCCGGGACATGTTGTATATGTTTGTACAGTCACGAGCACCAATATGTCAACACTTGTCAACTTTCAATTGCGATTTTTTCGTGAAATAACGAATGCATCGTTGAAATATGACACATTACATAAACCTATGGGTTCGAAAATGCTATATTCGTAACAACATAAAATTTCATTAAAAAATAAAGGAGTAAATCGCTTTTGAATAAAGCCGAGTGTATACATACTTTTGCTCGTGACTGTACATAAATGGTAAAATAAATAAATAAAGATGATATGGTTAGAGAGGGCGTGACTACCGAGATGACGACTAAGGTCATCACTCATTATAATCGCAGCGCTCCAGCGCTGTAACGCCTCGAATAAATCTACCCGCTTATCTCCAACGCACCGTCAGTAAGACGCCCTGGCACGCCACCGGTGACATGACAGCTTGTTATTCACGCACCGCTTACTAGTTGGTAGCTCACCGTCCACGCGCCAACGCCTAGTTTTCAGCTTACAGACGGTTTTGAGAACATTAGTGAGTGTGAGAATTTACGGGCGACGGGGAGACAGCCATGCGAGCGGCGCGAATACCGGTTGCAGGCGTTTCTTCACCTGGCAGGGTCGCGGGTTGTTCGAAAGAGATACCGTGGCCCCTGGCACAGGCAACTGAAGGAACACGGGTGGGTTTTAGTCAGAAAAAGTCTGACACGCCCTCCCGTTCCACCCAGAGCGGGAGGTCATTTGATGATTTCCTACCCAAAAAAAAAAAGGCTTTTCTTAACCGTGGAGCGGGCTGCTCGCTCGAAGCGTGCGGTTGCGCTATCCACTATTCTGTATTGTCATCGTTAAATTTACGTTAATCCTATCTTGAATGACGTTAGAGTTTTAAGAGTTTTTTTTATCATTGTCCCTGTCAATCAAAGCACCTGCCATCTAATCTCTTCACCACCCTTGGTTGACTGGTAGAGAATGCCTAAGGCATTAAGTCCGCTTTTGTACCTATTTGTGCGAAAAGTTTAAATAAATAAAATAAATAAATGACAAGTTATTTACTGTGTCGGAGCG
This sequence comes from Apamea epomidion, assembly GCA_947507525.1. Classification (NCBI taxonomy): domain Eukaryota; kingdom Metazoa; phylum Arthropoda; class Insecta; order Lepidoptera; family Noctuidae; genus Apamea; species Apamea epomidion. Next base: position 5,543,713 of record OX382255.1, read on the forward strand.
GTGTAGCTATAATGAATGATGGTCTTAATAGAAGAGTAAGGAAAATGATAATTATTACTTTACAGAAATGCCTAGTTCCTTAGCCAGGGATGGCGTGTGAACAGTTTGTTCTTGAGCCACCCGCTCTATTAAGAGCTGGTCTTCCTGAGGCGTCGTCTTCCTCTTCGATCCCGTACTTTTATAGTTGTTCATATGGCCCTCATTGCACCAGCGATTCCACCATTTGCGAACCGTCATTCGCTGAAAGAAAAAAGAGATTTTTAATCAAATTATTTTAAACTAGCTGACCTAGCAAACGTCGTCCGGCCATTATTTTAAAATCTTTTTTTCTTTTAATTTTCTTCTATACAAACCTTTTTTTTTTTTGAGGATGGGAAATCATCAAATGACCCGTCCCGCTCTGGGTGGAGCAGAAGGGAGTGTCAGACTCTTACTGACTAAAACCCACCCGTGTTCCTTCCTTAGCCCTTTATGTTCCAGGGCAGCGGTAACCCTTTCGGACGATCCCGCTACCCCGGCAGGCTTCGGCCCTGTCGGGCCCCGTCAACTACGCTGACATCTCTTTGAGGCGCGCGTGAAACATACGCGCCGTCCGGAACGGGCCTGGTCCTGATCGGACGGAGAGCTACCCATTGCTCTCCGCCTGCAGGCCCGCGCCCACCGTGGCCGGGAGTCGCTATGCGGCTCCCGACGCCCGGAGCGTCTCCCGCGGCGGCTGAGGCGTGAGGTTCTTTCCCTCAGCCATCCCGCCACCTCCTTCGCTAGCATGACTGCTTCGCAGAAGGAGGTGACTGCCTCCCAATCCCTCTCGCCCCGGACCATGGCTTGAACCAGGGCCGGACGCGAGAGGTTGCCGCCGCTGCCGATCGCCTCTACGAGGACACGGCGGTGCTCTGCCCAAGCGGGGTAGACCTCCACCGTATGCTCCACCGTGTCCTCTGGGCGATCCTCGCAGTGATGACACCCGGGCGTCTCCTCCCGCCTGATGATGTGCAGGAACCTCCCGAAACATCCGTGTCCGGAGAGGACCTGCGTCAGGCGGTAGGTAAGAACACCGTGACGCCTCTCTAGCCACTCCTCAAAGAGGGGTATTACCGCCGCTATCGTGGCGTGCCCTGCGCTGGGTTGCGATAGTCGCGCCTTCCATGCCACCATGAGATTTTATACAAAACTTGTCCTGACAATAACAAACACAAACAAAACATAATTTCATATCATCATTTATCATTTATCATTCGGTGATTCATTTTTATTTATATAGACTAGCTTACCCGGAAAATGTTGTTTTGCCATATAATTATTTCTGTCTGCCCGGCCCTACTTCGTTCGCGTGGTGTCCTACCCCCTACCCTACTCCTACCCTACTCCTAACCTACTCCTACCCTACTCCTAACCTACTCCTACACTACTCCTATAAGTAAATAAAAGTATTAAAGAAAAATGTATCCTAAGTCTGTCTCCTGGTTCTAAGCTACCTCCCCACCAATTTTCAGCCAAATCGGTTCAGCTGTTCTTGAGTTATAAATAGTGTAACTAACAAGACTTTCTTTTATATAAGGTCCCATTAAAATCAGTGGACTTTTAGAAATCATTCAGACCACCAAAATAAGGACAATGTAGTCCGGTCAATTTAGACATCCAAGTTTAGAAAAATTCACACTCGGCTGAAAATTGGTAGGATTGTTCAAAACACTATTATAAGTGAAATGTCCTCATCGATCCGACACCTGGAAAAAAATTTACTCGGGGTCGAAGGTCACTAAAGCCCGTTTTTCGCGATTTTCAGCAAAACGGTAAGTTTTATCATAAAATTAGACGAGACAGAAATTGTAGATCAAATAATTGTCTATAAAAAATGTCTAAATACTTCTTTCCTAAGGGCCACCGTTTTTGAGTTATAACGATTCAAAAAGTTGAAAGAGTTGTAATCGTCATAATATGCACACGTTCGTTTAATCGAACCTTTAGCGACCTCTTATCTACGTTTGTAGTTTTGCAAACATTTCTTAATTCGTTCAAAGTGAACTGACAGTCATCGCTATTTTCGATGTAAGTGAATATTTCCTCCATTGCCAGATTCGTAGATTCATCCTGAGGTTGACCGACTTTAACCCCAGTGTTCGGTTTCAAGAAGGAAATGAAGCAGTCATGATGATACTTAGCCTCAGCAGCAACTAAATCGTACTCGTTTTCTACTCGAGCAAGAACAGCTATAGCCATAGCATCAGAACGAGCCTGAGCTGTTTCCAGAACCAACCAACCAACACATACACAAACAGCCAGACCCGGAACAATTACCTGTGGGCAATACAAATATTTGTTCCGTGCGGGTATCGAACCCGCGACACGCAGCGCAGCAGTCAATCGCTTAACCACTGCGCCAACCGTGCCGGCAGTCAGAGACGTCTTCGACTCTGCCAGCCGCGATGGCGTCGTGCGTATGCAGGACGAGCTAGAATCATGCGGAAGGACTGGCACTCGCAAAAGATAGATTAAATTGTGAAGATAGATTAGATTGTGTGGGAAAAGGGAGGAGGCTTCTGCCCTGCAGGAGGGCAATACAGGCTAGTTAGAAAAAAAATGAAAAAAAGATGGTTTCACCATCATCATCATTTCAGCCGAAAGACGTCCACTGCTAGACATAGACCAGAAACACCGCCAGCGGAATCCGCTGAATGCGAGAAGTATAGAACCGGTCGCAGTGGCGACGGTTGAGGGAGGCCTATATATCCAAAAGTTTGTTTTGCTAGCAATACATTTTGCTATTGTTGGTTTATACATTGTTGCTGTGTTACAGTATTTTGATCTCACGGAGCGACGCGCGCTTTACTTGTGGTTGCCAAGTGTACAGACATGCTATAAATGTGTGTGTAAGCCCAGGCTTAATCACGTTCGAGTGGGCTCGGCTATTCAAGCTAACCCGGCCGTTTTTTTCGAACATCCTATCCTATCTAATCCTACTATAATATTTAAAGCGCGAAACGTTGTGAGGATGGATGGATGATAGACGGATGGATGTTTGTTACTCTCACGCAAAAATGACTGAATGGATTTGGATGAAATTTGGCACACAGATATTTTATAACACATACATCCAGGAAAGATTAACACATAGGATACTTTTTATCCCGATATTCCCACGGGATCGAAACTTATGCGGGTGAAACCGCGGAGCGCTGCTAGTATAGCTAGTATATTATATGTTCAATTTGCCACTACGTCGGTACCGGTGCCGCGATCCGAACGTGTATTAGCACCCTTATGGTTAAGTAGCTAGAGCCCTGCGACAGTATGAAACCCTAAATAAGATAATTGTTGATACTCACTGTAGTATCCAACAGGTAAGCTACCCGGTAATTACTCATTCCTTTTTGCTTCAGCGCTATTATTCGCTGTTTTAAATGGTCATGAAGCGCTTTATTCTTGCTGAAATACAATACATAATCATATAAAGGCGTATTCTTCGATCAACAATAGCACTAAATAAAGGATTAGGAACAAAAACACATCGCTCAAGTGGCCACGATTGCGTATAACATGATTATAAACCTTAACTTTCAAACATATAGTTTACTATCGTTTGCAATATATTTTGTACTTTGATTGAAAAGACGACTTTCTACGCCACTCCTAGAGGAGAAGTCTTCAATTTCTTTCGTCTACAATCATGTGCAGCATTCATGGTTACAGTTTGCGCGTCGACGTCCCTGCCACCCTGTACATGCTAGTCGCGCGATAAACTCTACTTGCGCAATGCAAGATTTTGCGTGTCGTTAGTGTTGTGTAGTTCGCATGTGGCGATGTAGATGGCGCCACAGACAAAATTACCTTACATTCTGCCCCATATTCACAGTTATTTCAGGCTTCTTCATGAGTATGTGATCAAGACCAGCTTGCCGCATTCGTAATCTGACTGTCGCAGAACAACCTTCTATTTCTTTACCCGCTTCAGCGTTATGATAGTGATTCTGTTCTAAATCATGGTTATAGGTAAGTAACCTGTAAATAGAAGTTATCTGAAAAAAAAAATATATATTTTCGTTTCAAATAACAGTTTTTAGGGTTCCGTACCTCAAAAGGAAAAACACGGAACCCTTATAGGATGCCTTCGTTGTCCGTCTTTGTGTAAATCTGTCGGGACCCTTTCTCATGAACCCAATATTAAGGGCCGGTTGTTTCAAACGGCTGGTTAACGTAACATACGTACGTCAAATAATAACGACTACGTACCCGTTATTATTTGACGTACGGCAAGGTCATAATTTTGTAATTGTAATTTGAAACAACACTTTTTTTTGGTTTGACGATAGTTAGCGACATTTTTGACGTATACGCGTGCGTCAAGTGGACGTGAAACAACCCGCCCTAAGTCAAAGCATTAAAAAATATACGGCCATTTAAGCGCATTGAACAAACGCTTCGAATCTTGCCACAGAAATCATCACTCCAAGTGGTCAATCAGCATGTGCCCACGGCAGGCGCCCCACCCAATTTCTTTCACGTCGCAAACTGCGCTAAATCTGCATCCACAGCATCATCATGCCTTTTCCCAACTATGTTGGGGTCGGCTTCCAGTCTCACCGGATGCCGCTGAGTACCAATATTTTACATGGAGCGACTGCCTATCTGACGACTACAACCCTTACTGGGTAATACGATTTATACGATATCCCTTGTTAAGACTGGTTGTCAGACTTTCGGGCTTCTGACGACCCGTAACGACTGTCAAAGATTCACGAATGACAGCGGGGACCAACAGCTTAACGTGCTTTCCGAGGCAAGAAGGGGGTCTTGGTATGTAAAGATGGTCACCCATCCACGGACCAACCGCGGCAAGCGTAGCTTAACCTGATCGATCGATCAGAGCAACTGTTGTTGCTTGGCCACAAGCTCCTCCATCTGCATCCACATGAATATGCGTATTAATGATTGCGGATGCGGATGTAAATATCCGTAACATCCTATTTTTTTTTTGGTTGGGATATCCTCAAATAACTTCTCCCGCTCTGGGCGGAGCGGGCGGGGTCAGACTTTACTGACTAAAACCCACCCGTGTTTCCCCAGTTGCCTGTGCCAGGGGCCACGGTAACTCTTTCGAACAACCCGCGACCCTGGCAGACATCGGCCCTAGCGGACCCCATCAGTTAGTGCTGACATCGATTAAAGGCGCGCGTGGAACACAACGCGCCGTCGACCCGGGCCTGGTCCTTGCCGAACGGCGAGCTACACATTGCTCGCCGTCCGCAAGCCCGCGCCTACGGTGGCCGGGAATCGGCTCTCGATTCTCTACGCCTAGGGCGACTCCTGCGGCGACTAGGGGAGTGAAGGCGCAAAGATTGTCTCTCCCTCATGCGTTCCGCCTTCTCCTTCGTGTGCAATAATGTTTCGCATTCCTGATGTCAGTGCCGGATTACGCCAGCGCGGGGCACATAGTTTGTTTAAGGTTCTAAATTTTACAAGATAAAACAAAACTTTTCATAATAGTTTTAGTTGTATAGTAATTTTTCACTAGTCAAATCAATGTTTCTTAACAAATACGTTCTTATTCGTTCCATATCAGTTGAAGCACTTAAGCCAAATTACTTTCCATAAACAACGCTCAGTACTCGTATAGTAGGTACTTTTGTAAAAACCTACATGAATCATTTTTCGTATGTTCGCGCGTGATTTAACAGTGATTGCAAGTTCTGTCAGAACTTTGTATGCAAGAGCGAGCGAAGCGAGCTCGAACATTTTTAGCATCCCACCTCGGAGAACTTAGGTATCTTTTGACCATTCTTACCTAATATTTCAGTGAATCTAATGGTGGTACAGGATACCATGACTTGTTTTGGTACCTCCAAGCGCACGGCCCCCACAGCGCGGGGCCTGTAGCATTTGCTACTCCTGCTATATAGCTAATCCAGCACTGCCTGATGTTCAGACGCCAGCAGGTCAATCTACCCGAAACTAGCGTCGATTCCCTAGTTCACAAACTAAACTAAATTTAAGTTCAATGCATCTTTTTCTTTCTATTTCATTAAGAAAAGGACAGAAGATAAATACTAGTTTAGTCCTGTTAAATTAGTTAGCGCCTGACGTAAATTGACGTATTTTTAGGAGCCGTGTTATTAATCACGTCTAAATTTGCTTTAGAGTAGATACTCTATAGCAAGTTTGACAGATACAATTGACAGGACTAAACTAATATTTATCTTCTGTCCTTTTCTTAATGAAATAGAAAGAAAAAGATGCACTGAACTTAAATTTAGTTTAGTTTGTGAACAAGGGAATCGGCGCCATTGTCTAATTTTCCCAATCAACCTTGAACCCTAATTCAATTCGCTTTAGCGATAAACTTGAAAATCTAATAAAGAAATTTGACAGATTGTAGTAGCGTGTTGTGCTGGCATCTGAACATAATAAAGACTATTCTATTGAAATACTCACCGACGCTCCAGTTTCTTCAGCTATAGCGGGAACAGAAAGACCCATTTTCTTCAATGCAATTATTTTTTCTTTTAAACGTTCGTTGTTCCTGTGAGAACAAAATTATAATGATTTTGGTTACTAAATTCCACCTGCCGGCTTCGTCCGCGTGGTATGTCGATAAAAAGTATGTTTGTTTCGGCTAATCTCCGAAATGGGAGGACCGATTATGATGAAATTTGATATGAGGATACTTTGTACCCTGGGTAATGACATAGGCTAATTTTAATCGACATACTACGCGAGCAAATCCGCGGGCGGAAGCTGGTCTTTCTAAAATAAAATATTATAAAGAGAAAAGTTTTAATTTTTTGTAGGATTGTTTGCTCCGCTTTCACGCTAAAATGGCTGAACGGATTTGGATAAAATTTGGCACATGGGTAGATCATGACCAGGATTAGGGCATATAATACTTTATATCGCGATATTCCCACGAGATCGAGACTTATGTGAGTAAAGCCGCGGGCGGAAACTATACTCAGTCCACTAGGTTAACCAGTTTCTGACAGATGGAACTAGCGATTACAAAAAAGTAACATTTTGATTATATACTTTAGAATGTCTGCAAGAAGTCATAAATAAGGTAATTCAATAAGATATGGCAATTTATATACTATTATTTTATTACGTATCGTAAAGTTAACTTTTACGTAATCTGGAATATGAACGTTCTAAGATAGCTGTCAAAAAACGGTTTAGCTAGTGGACAGACTATAGTATGTTATAAATTCGTGCCAGAGAATATTTTTTTCTTACCTAATAGTTGTTCTTTCCTTCTTAATTCCAACCTTGCTGCTCATATTTTGCTTACACTTCTTGAAAGATACTTCTTCTGAATGTCTATCGTCTTCACTTGAAGCCTCATACACAATATTACCGAAACCATCAAGCTGTGGTTTCTTATCTACGTCATCATTGTCATCTACGAAAGCGATGTTGACATTTTCTCTTAAAATATTATCATTATTATTAATTTGTGCTTCAGTATTTCTTATTTCATCTTCACTATCTTCTCTGGGAGATGTATCATTGGAATGTTCGAAAAATTTAACGCTTTTTTGATCTTCAAATCGCATGTTATTATCAGCTATTGGGTCAGTTTCGACCTCAGTTTTTACAGGAACATCTATCCAAGGCTCACACTCTTCAAATTCTATATCTTTCTCATTTATTCTTATTTCTGATTTTTTCTCCTGTATAGCTGTATTATCATTGGGTATAAATATGTTGTCTATTTCATTTTCAGAGATAGTATGTTCGCATGCAATATCATGTGAAGTAAATGCTGTTATAATAGATAGAGGTGATTTTAGAGAACTGTAATTTTGTTTTAATAATGCAATGTCACTTTCTTTGATGTGTACTTTGTTTTTCAGCAATGCATCGGTGAGCAGCGCTTTTTCTCTGAATGCTGCAGCCGCCGTAAGGCGCGCAGCGCACTCCCAACAAACCCTCTGTAGTAAACTGCCTTTTTTTTCGATAGCCTGACAAATTAATACTGTTGTCACGTGACTTATCATAATCTCGGCGCCTTACACAGGGTGAAAAGGACATCGATGAGGAATCTGTTGCCATCAATTCAGTACATGATTTTGGACGACGAACAATTTCAACGCAGGGGCTATTGAAATTGTTCGTCGGTTATTTAAAAAAAAATTGCTGTTCCATACATTTTGACTGCATATGTTTTTTTTTTTACTTTAGGGTATATAGAATCATGTATGGAATCCATAGTAACAGATTGCGCGTCGATGTCCCTGCCGCCAAGAGATGCGCAAAACGTGTCCAACAAAAGATAAGGAGTGATATGAATATTTTTGCTTCCGGAACTAGTCCACCCATCTACTTCATTAGTTCCTTTAGTACCGGGGAACGCTTTCAGTTCACTAGTACCACAGAATAGCTCCAGTACCGTGTAGTTCTGAACTATCAAAGCCAAACTGATATATTATTACCTCGGGACTATACGAGTACAAAACTATTACGAACATACGATGTGTTCCCATCTCGTTCTATCATAGGCGTGGCGGTGCGTCGATGTGCGATGGCGCGAGCGAGAGCATGCGAGAGCTAGCAGAGTGCTTTGGTACGAGTAATAGTCGGGACTACTCAGTACTAGAGGACCTAAAGGACACATTTGAATTGGTAGTGAACGAGTGAGTGGTGTAGTACCGGGACTGGAACTATATCATTTTCATGACTCGTTCCGGAACTACCCAAGTCTACTGCCGCCCTGTATAGAATCGCACCTGGGCGTATAATACGCCTGCAGCAGATTATACCTAGGATTTCAATTTTTATTTCGCTGCAATATGTAAGAGGAAAACCAATTATGTAGATTTTTCGGACAATGACTTACCGATATTCCCGTGATATTTTGGAACATTTCACACAAGTTGAAATTAATCATATTGTACATTTTGACATCTAAAGCTAGGCAAACTCTGCACACCTAAAAATAAATAAAAAAAATTATAAATGTACAAATAAATAAATTTGTTGTTGATAAATTTATTGTTGCAAATTAATAAATTTGAATTTGTATTTACTACTGCTTACCTAAAAAATAGGTTTTTTATTTGCCTCCACTGGCTCACTTCTGGGTAAATGCCTACCCCAAAATTACTACTTAGTATGAATATTTTTAAAGTCACGTCAAAATCACTAATATATGTATTTTCAAGTTTCAGTCCACGTCCACGTCAGACTTTTTGGAGCACCGATAATCAGGCCGATCTTTCCTCCGATGCTTAAGACCGATTTTGTGACCGACTCAACTTACACGTCCGTCACTTTGCCTGTGGCACAACGTCCTTCCCTAGCAAGTGCATGCGGCCGACTCTCGGTGAGTAGTGTGCGTTAACACATATATTTCCGAGCGTTCCATTTTTCACCGATAATCGGATCGGTCGGGATGGACCGATTTTAATTCTGACCGACTTTTTGTAGGACGTGTGCCTAGCACTATTGCCATCAGTAAGTTCTATTTTTCTCCTACAAAAATCGGTCACTGAATATCGGACGTGGGCGGGCAGCCTCAAGCGAATTTGTTTTTACATTTTCTCTAATGATGACAAACAGTCCTCAACATTAATATATTGCAAACACAATTCAACTTTGTGCTCCTGTATAAGTTCAAGATATTTAAAATAACGTTTTATATATTTTTTTAAATTAAGTTTACAATGTACAGTTCAGTATTTTTATATCACGGAGCGACACGCGCTTTGCTTGTGGTAACCAAGTGTACAAACACGCTGTGAATGTGTGCGTGGCGATGAGTAGCGTCAGCACACAACACACACACACACACTTCCGACTTTGCCATTTTTTCTGACGATACCGAGAGCTAAATACTGCGGTTACACACACTTTCACAGCGTGTTTGTACGGTCACCAATGGAGATAAGCAACCAGGGTCGTCGGATATAGTTGAAGTTTAGTAAGAAACCGATGAATGTTTTCGAATAAAATTAAATTTAATTAATAGAAATCCAACAGTTCATTTATCAAATTAAATTTCATTCGAAAACATCCATCGGTTTCTTACTAAACTTCAACTATATCCGACGACCCTCGGACCCTGGTTACTTATCTCCTTTGGTGACTGTACACTTGGTAACAAAAACTAAAGCTTGGGTCACTTTGAGATAAAAATACTGTACTATCAATAGCGGTCAGTTGAGTAATGAGTTTTTGTTCGTGATCTAGTGTATTCTAACTGAAGGTATTTACTATAATATATAGGGCTTACGTTTAATTCTTCCTGGATAACAGGAGCCATCTGAAAAAAAAAAAAAGGTAATTTTATAAATATAATTTCCTCAATGAAAGTTAGTGGCCTAAAAAAAAGTTAAATGAGGTTTTTGCGCGTCGCTGCGCTAATTCAAACTTTACAGTATTTTTTTAGATTGATTGTAATTTTATACAGGGTGGCAGGGACATCGACGCGCAAACTGTAATCATGAATTCAGCACATGATTCTATAATACACTCTAGCATAGATTTTTTTGTTTGTTTTTGTTAGCCTGTCCTGTCCCGTTGCTGGGCAAAGGCCTCACCAAATCCTTCCAAGAACTCTTTTCCCGCGCCACCTCGAACCACCCCTCGCGGTACGCGTCCAGGTCATCTCGCCATCTCTTTCTGGGCCGGCCTCGGCGGCGCCGTCCATCTTCAGACACCCATTGTGTGGAGATTTTTGCCCAGCGGTCATCATGCATACGGCTGATGTGACCCACCCAATCCCATTTGAGCCTGGCAGCCTTCTTTTCTACATCCATTATGCCCATTTTGGAACGCAGCGTGGTTTTCTGAATTCTGTCCTGTCTTTTCACACCCAGAATGCTGCGTTCCATCACTCTTTGGCAAACTCCAAGTTGGAATGTTTGCGGAACGTTTTTAAATAACAGATGTGAAATTTCAAGGCTGTGTCTCCAGAATCATGTACTGAAATATTATAAAATCCACAAATATTTACAGTTAACTTACTATGGTAGGAACTGCTCCACTTTTGACTCTTCGCTGATTGGGACGAGTGTCATCAAAGTCTTCAGGTAGAAAATGTTCAGAGCATACTACAATACACTTATTTGTTCGGTAACCCAGTTCAGCTAAGGCTGTTAACCATGCAGCAGAATGATCCGGATCCCTCGGTAACCTGAAATATATCATGTATATGATATTTAAATTAATCATCATCTGCCTTTTCGCAACTATATTGGGGTTGGCTTACATCTAACTGGATGCAGCTGAATACCAGTATTTTACAAGAAGTGACTGCCTATCTGAACTCCACAACCCAGTTACGGGGTAATACAATACCCTTTGGTAAGACTGATTGTCAGACTTTCGGGCTTCTGACTACCCGTAATGACTGTCAAAGATCCATGAATGACAGCCGGGACCAACAGCTTAACATGCTTTCAGAGACAAATAAATATCAAGTCATTATGTGCTTTTAAAATATTAATAACAATATGTATATTTCTGAGAAGCTGTGCCCTGCAATTTAACCTGCATAAGTCTTAATCCTGTGGGAATATTGGGATAAAAAGTATCCAATGTCCTAGTCCAGGTGGTCTACCCATGTACCAAATTTCATTGAAATCCATTCTGCCGTTTTTGCGTGAAAGCATAATGTTGCTTATGTTCTAATTCTAACACCACGTAAGTCATAATTAACCACTTTACAGGAGAGTGACAAAAATATATCAGTATATATATCAGTGCAACCTCAATATAACAAATTGGAAGGGGACAAGTCATTATTTGTTATATCAAGTAATTCGTTAAACTGAGGTTTGTTATATTGAGGTTAGGTTGGTTTAAAATTTGTTATAAAGAGGTAAAAACGTGTTGAAACCTGTCGCGACTGAATCACATACTATTGGGAACGTTATATAAAGATTTTGAGTTGACAAAATTTGTTAATTAGAGGTTTACACTTTTTATTGATAGTTGAAAATTCGTTATAAAGAGGTTGTTCGCAAAAAATCTTCGCAATGTAAAGGTATATTGACTCTTATGGACAATTTAAGGGGATTACGAAGAATTTGTTTAATCGAGGAATTCGTTACATTGAGGTACGTTATACGTGGTACGTGGTATTGAGGTTGCACTGTAGTATCTATTAGATCTATGTAAAATTATGCCATTTTGTCACTCTCCTGTAAAGTTGTTATTTTTGACTTACGTGGTGGTGTTAGAACTTAAGCGACGATAACAAAAAAACATACAAAAAAATCAAATCTTTTATCTTTAGATTATTTTAGTTTCGATATTTTATAAAGCTAAAATTAGAATCTATTATCTAACTAGCCTTTTCCCTATGTTAGTGTCAGCATTCAGTCTTATCAGAAGCAGCTGAATACCAGTATAATACATGGAGCGACTATCTCTCTGACCCGCACAAGACAGTTACTGGGTAACACAATACATAATTTGATGCTCATTAAAATAGCCTCTACAGCCTTCTTGTGGTCCACAGGTGACAATTCTGAATTGATATCTGGTGTACCTTGGGCAACCAGCCCTGCTACTACCTAGCTAACTAGTTTATTCCACCACAGCCACTATTCATAAGAGAGTGCAAAATACTGCTAAGGGTTTCATGTTCTGGGCGAAATTACTATTTAAGAACTTAATGGTCAGGTACCTACTTATGAAATGTGATCCCATGGCTTTTATTTGTTTTCTTCGAATCATGATTGAAGCAATTCTCTACACAACACCTCATATTTTTTGTTAAACACTGTTAGACATTGAAAATAGTAACTTTATAAAACGTTAACTTAGTACCGTATTGGTTAGAAACACAGATTTTTCATATATTAAGTGAACAGGGTGCAGATTAATTACAAGATTAGAAAGTATTTATTACATACGAACTGAAAACGAATTTTTCGCAATAAATATTTGGTGTTTTCTTCTTCTTTGATACAATTTAAACGTAGGTAGATACAAATACAATACAAACAGCTGTCAAGTACCTATATCAATATCAATGTCAAACAAAAAAAAACACAAGTCGCGTACCATTGCCAGACATACGGCTTTTTGCGTAGCTCTATATTTTTTCTCTCTTTCCGGATTTGGTCATTGATAAATACGCAAAATACAGGGAACAATGGAAAAAAATAACTTAAAAAATAACTGCAATGACATCAAAACAGCTTGATACTGAGATTGATAAAGGTAAAGAATTCAGAAATGCATTTCAATTAATTATATCAATAAAACATGAATAAAAAACAAAAAACGTGTCATAATTTAAATAGTTTGTTAGTTTATTTAGTATAAAAAGTTTATCCAGTGCCCTACGTATGTGTGTATATTTATCGTATATAACTACAGTTAATAAATTACAAACAGCTAATCAGTCGACTGCCTCGGACACCATGGCCTATCCTGCAGCTAGATTAGAGCGCTGGACGGATGGCAAGGCACGCCAGCATTAATGACATCATCCGTCGGGCTCTTGTCTCCGCCGGGGTGCCAGCTGTTTTAGAACCCAATGGCTTGACACGCGACGATGGAAAGCCTTGGAAGTTGGGTAGGCCTTTGGTGTGGGATGCAACCTGTGTTGACACCCTCGCGCCATCCCATCTTCCTAGCACGGCGGGCTGTGCTGGGGCGGCTGCTACAGGAGCAGAAAACCTCAAACGGCGCAAATATAACAATCTTATTGGGAGCTATATGTATGTGCCGTTTGGGGTTGAAACACTAGGGCCTTGGGGTCCGAGTGCTCATTGAATTTTTCGGGACATCACCAAGCGGTTGGTTGACTCTTCACGTGACTAGAAGGCTGGCCTATTCTTAGCCCAAAGAATCAGCATTGCCATCCAACGTGGTAATGCTGCCAGCCTTTTGGGAACTTATCCCATTGACAGTGATGCGGACGAATTTTTTGATGCCCAATGAGCTCCTGCCTTTTTCTATATCTTTTCGTATTATATACTTGGATATAGTATATATTAGTGTTAATTTGTTCTTATACAGTATTACTAGTTAAAATAAATAATTTATATTATTGTATCAAATTAAATATATAAATTCAAAACAATTATGTTAATAAATTACATTAACACTGAAAGTAAGTTACATAATAAGGGTGTACGCTAAAGCTCGTATGGGTGCACGGAGCGGGTATCCGCTCCGGACGTCTGATGCGGACCTGCTTCCGTGCACCTCATGTACCGCCGCTAGTACAAATTTGGCCTCGAGAGTGTAAAGTTGTGTTGGGTAGACTGCCTGGATTATTTTCTTATTTGGCAAAAAACAGCGACAAAGTCGACAGATCTCCCCGTTCGTGACAAGTAGGTCTCTTTATTCGTTACCTCTGTGCAGTCTGTGCGTAGCTGTACCATCCGACGCGTGAGACCGCGCCTTGCGCCCGCCGCTCTTGTGCTACTTAGCTGCTATGATCACGCCATCTACAATTAGCTTTGTCCGACCTTCCTCATTCCGTATTCTACGGATTTAGATTACTTGCTAAATTGAAAACATTTTAAAAGTTGAAACTAGCAACACTTTTCTACTTTATGATGCGTGAAGCGGCCAGCATATTTTTAACTTTTAAATAGTTACTATTGTCAAAGTCAAATCATTTATATCAAAAAGGCACATAAAAGGCACTTTTGAACGTCAAAAATAAAATTAAAATAAAATTGATTCTAATCGCCCCTTCCAAAAGGTAGTTTTCGTATGGTGAAGAATGGGCAAGAAACTCCACCGTTACTCTTTTAAAATGTTTTACAATATTTTGCATAGATTATTTATATAATTATATGTGAAGACGATGCACCTAAAAATAAAATTACTATACCACAATAGGTAAAAGAATTAAAATGGATAAATGAAACCATGACATATAGATTAACTATGTGATAGATACATGGTGCTCACATATTCACAAACATTCCAAAAGTAGACGATTTTTATAAATAAATAAGGAGTAATAAGTCCGGGTGTGACCCCAAGTAATTACAAAATGTAAATCAATGTCAAAGTAAAAAAAAAAAAAATATACAATTACATTAGCAATCAGTTTGATTTTGTCTAGACTCTAGAGATTGTCATATGGAGCAGGACCAGCATGTTTCCAAGCATTCTTATCTTGGATATAATCCTCTAATTTGTAATATCCTTGCTTACAAAGTGTAATTTTAATATAAGTTTTAAATTTTCTTTCATTTAATTGCAATATTTCACAAGTTATTTTGTTGTAACATTTAACACAGTACCCCATAAAAGATGTATGTACCTACTTTAGATAATCTGAAAAAAGGTTGATCTAATTTATCTTTATTTCTAGTATTAAAATTATGTCTATCACATATTTTATTAAAAAGATGTTGATTTTTCTTACATACATAATATTTTCATAAATGAATTGGCAAGGTACCGTCATAATATTAACCCTTTTAAATAGTTCCCTAAGAGATTCGCGGCGACGTAGATTGTAAATGGCTCTGACAGCTCTCTTTTGCAAAATAAAAATGGATTCAATGTCAGCAGCCCGACCCCACAGTAAAAAACCATATGACATAATACTGAGGAAGCAAAGAGATTTAAGATAGTTGTCAAGTAAATAATTTAATGTCTTTGTGTGGAAGTAACTAAAATAGACCAAACGCGCGGTTTCTTCATCTGTTAATTGAATTGGAACACTGTCTTTTTGCTTGCTCTGTCTGTATTATTCGTCCAGAAAATGAAATGAATAGGTACCTAGTTCAAAAAAAAGAGAGAAAGAAAAAGAGTAAATAAATAAATAGTTTTATGTTGCTGTCACACACTTTCACCACAAACATGTCTGCTGTCGGCTTTCAATTTGCTGAATAAGTACCATAATATTAGTTTAGACTTGATTCTGTTAAATAATTTTTCTTAGGTTTTTCAGACAGAAATGGTAGTGTGGTGAGGAATTCGCCCAACAATGGCAGTGTGGGACTGGTCATAATCATAGTACAGTAGCTTGGACCTTGGACCCTATTCCTGATACCAGTGGGCTGTCATATTTTGCTAACGTTCTTTTAAAAGAAATATTCAAAATGTATTAATTAATACGATGCGAGTGAAATGACGGAAATAATAGTAATTTTACACTTACAAGTAATATTTATTATAATAGGTACATATTTTCTATATTTACAATAGTTTTTAGACAATTTCCGTAACATTAAACTCGTAAGTACATAAATTCCTAGGTTTTATGAATTAACTACAGTGCGGCCGACGAGAGAATGGGTTCCTGACACTTGTCAGTGCGACAATTCTAGTAGCTAATAAAGATCAAATTTTCAAAACACGTATTAGTTTGTATGAAACTGACAGGTGTGAAGAACGTATTCTCTTGACGGCCGGCCTGTAAATATATTTTAATTAATTTTTCGTAAACTGTAAACGTGTTCAACGTCACTATTAGTCAAACCTTATAGGCGTACGGTATGCCCCAGACGCTAGCACATCAAGCTACCCGAAACTGTCAATTTTTCCCAATCAACCTTGAACATTAATGCTTTAGTGGAAAAGTTGAAAATCTATTAAAGAAATTTGGCAGATTGAACATTTACAGGGCAATTTTTAAGAATTTTGATATATATTTTTAAGAATTTTGATAATATGACACGTTGGTGACAATCCCATGGTCCACGCGGACGAGCGACTGACGCTCCCGCCAGGCCCGTTCCGCCGCCCACAGACTTGTAAGAAAAAGTTGCCCTTTCATTTTATGTCTCTGTCTAATTTCGTTATGTAGTTTTGGCTTTAACAGCTGAAATTGCGCAATTCTTGTTCCGTGTGTAGCGCCATCTACATATCCACATGCGAACTACGCATCACACTGACGTCACGCAAAATCCTGCATCGCGCAAGCAGAGTTTACAGCGCGACTAGCATATATACAACGTCCGGACATCAAAATCGTCGGGATATAATCCGATCCAGCGACGCCCTAAGCCGAGGTCCGTACGTACCCCACAGGGGATGCCCGTGTAGTCGCTTAGTTTTTAAGCTTTTTAAGCTCTGGCTGGAAGCCTTCATTTATTGAGGCACCCACATGCAAGTCCGACCACCTCCTTGAACTGCGAGATGCCACTCCCAAAAAAAAAAGCAATCGTCGGGCAATTGTCACGATACCCGTCTGGTCAGAGGATCTTCCCTTTTCTATGGAGCATGAGTGAACTTTACTCCCTGGTCGTGTGTTATACGTGTAAGTGCATCTTATGGTTTCAATTCCATATCGGGCAGTTTCTGCCATAAAGACTTCTGTGACGTCATTATTGACGGCGTTTGCACAATCCTTTCGAGGGTAGTATGTTCTGCGAAACTCTTGTCCTGTTCAGCTGTGGCACTTGTGTTATTATCGCTTGTTATTTTTATGTTGTTTTCCTTACACCATCGCTGCCACCATTGGTAGATTGTGGTGCGCTGAAAAAAAATTATACTATTATTGGTATGATCTAGAAAATTGCCCATGCGTTTGATGGACTTAAGGCTCAGTGCAGTCTATAGGTGTCGGACGTCTGTTGATCGCACGGTGAGTTTAAGGCAGGTATCACACCTCCGCCGCAAAACCATAGCAGCGAAACCGCAGTATTTCCGCAATGACTTGTCCGTTGTACAAACAGAAGCGAAACTGCCTATTCTAACGCACAGATTTGATTACGATTTTATCTCTTTCCCGCGTAATTTTGCTGATCTGCTCGGGAACAGGTTACCTCTGCACTCAGCCGGCCATTCTGAAGAAATTTGGCACACAGATAGTTGATAACCTGAATTACCACCGGGATTAAAAATATCGATGAAATCCTATGTATTTCATCGATATTTTTAATCCCGGTGGTACGTTCCCGTAGGATATTGTCTGACATCCACTCGAACAAAAGCTAGTTTGTACTGTTACTATTACACAGTAGGATTGGTAACTCACCGGCACTCGAAATTGGTTAGCAATGTCGGTGACTGAAACGCCATTTAGTTTCATCGATATTATCTGCTGTTTGATTTCCTCATCGACCCTGTACATAAATAAAATAATATTTTAATACATAATATTGCAACACAGATCAATATGTATTGTCAAAATTGTCAAACCTTTAGACAAAATTGACAAACTTTTATTGCTTGAGTACGAGGCTTTTGCGACCTTGTTTGTGTGTATTTTGTGTAATTTTTGGAACGAAGTTCTTTAACGGAGTTTGTGGTAGGAGTAAACTGGGAGAAATCATCACGTACCGAAAAAGCGTTATGAGACTTTTTTTTTTCTATGTAATAGGAAGACACACACACACACAGAGAGAAAGATAGTTTTCATGGTTTTCGAGGTCTATAACTGACTAAATAAATAAGTGAATTACTTATGACTCCGGCCCGCTTTCAATGGTACATAGGCTTCTCTTGTCTTGTTTTTAAATCCTGCCTCCTTTAGTCTATTTGTTAAACACCTGAAAAGAAAGAAAATATATTTATTTACGAATAAGGCCTCGTACGATACGTAAAGCGATTTATTAACGCGGCAATTTTTTTTTCGCGCATTTGGTTTTCAATGTCCTGCTTAGCGCTGAGGGTTGAAAGTCCAACAGTGTGTTTTTTTGACGCGCTGGTACGCGCTCTGTTGGATTCTCAATGCTCGCTCAACACTGAGAGTTGAAAATCCAGTGCGCGATGAATTCCCGCCGCGATATTTTTACGTATGTGCGAACGTGGGTAAACGCGTGTGTTGTGAAAAGGGGGATAGGATCATAGACGTCGACATTTTTTTTTTTTCGATTTTGCGCTCTACCTAGCTGGAATATTTGGATAAAGTACACCAAAACAAAGAACTATGTTCAGGAATATGGTGCCCTAAAGTCTCACGCTGCATAGATATTCGGCGGTAAAGATCGCAAAACTTTACTTTCAAATATCTCGGCAGCGTGAAACGTAACACTTACGGGTGCTATATCCCCGGACATGTTTTGTTTGTTTAAGTGTGCTCTACCCACATATACCAGTTGTGTTATTATGTGGGCGCCGCATTCACTATTTGGTCTAGAGAAATGATGCTCTCAAGTGTCACGCAGCCGAGATATTCGGGAGGTAAAGATCGCGTTAATTTACCTGCACATATCTCGGCAGCGTGACATTTCTGTTGAAGATTCATAGAAGTGTCACGCTGCCGAGATGTACCAGAGGCATCGCAGGTGCGTTGTCACCAGAGACCAAGGCTAATAAAATGTGTTATATAACCTTTATTACACTCATACTTTTCAAACAGAACCACAGCAACGCTGTTTGGTGACAGAAATATGTAGTGGTAGGTAGGTATAGGTGGTAGTACTCCCCCTGACGAGGTCCTTCACAAAGAGCTCTAATACTGCTCTTCTATGTAAAACAAGCTAACTAAATACAGGCTGATTTTTTAAAGACCAGCCAAATTTAAGGATGTGGTACAGACCATCAAACTGAACAACTTTCTCCATGGGACCAACATCGTAATCGCGAATAAAATTCAGCCGTCCCATACATTTAGGTCGAGTAGGTATTGAAGTTTCCTATGGGACAGTTGATAAAATTTTCGCGATTACGCTATTTGTCCCATGGAGAAAGTTGTTCAGTTTTATGGTCTGTACCACATCCTTAAATTTGGCTGGTCTTTAAAAAATCAGCCTGTATATAAGGGCAAATTAAATTAACTAGTGAAATTTTATATCGATATCTATAAATGATGATAATACAAAATGAATTATTTCAAAGTAACTACAGCTAAGAGTGGTGGCCTAGTGGTATCGACCGCGGCTCACGAGTGGTCCTGAGTTCGTATCAAGGCAGACACTTTACTTTGTGTATTTCATCACCACTGCTCTCAAAACGGTGAAGGAAAACATCGTGAGGAAACCGGCATGTCATAGAACCAAAAATTCGAAGACATGTGACATCCACCAACCCAACACTGGACCTGCGCGGTGGATTATGGCCCACTCCTTCTCACCGAGTGTCCAGTGAGAGTGACCTGTGTCCAGCAGTGGGAACATTATAGGCTGATTATGCTACGCAGCAACGATACGTTTTTGTTTTATTTTCATCAGATGTCGACACCTATCACGTCTGCGAAGTTTCGCTAGTTAATTTGATTAAACCTTGTGTATTAGTATAATTACTTACTTCAAAGAAATGCCAAATTCCTTAGCCAGGGTGGGCGTATGCACGGTTTGTTCCTGAGTCACCCGTTCTATTAAGAGTTGGTCTTCTTGAGGCGTAGTTTTTCTTTTCCTTCCAGGCTGTTTGTGGTTTTGCATATGCCCTTCATTGCACCAGCGATTCCACCACTTGTGAACTGTGTTTCGCTAAAAAATATACATAACATCACGCCTGTATCCCGCGAAAACATTAAAGCAAATTGACATATTTAAAAAGCTATTACTATTTTGGTAAAATAAAATCCTACTAATATTATAAACGTGAAAGTTTGTATGGTTGGATGAAAAGATGGATGGATGTTTGTTACTTTCACGCAAAAACTACTGAACGGATTTGGATGAAACTTGGCCCACAGATGGTTTATAACCAGGATTAACGTATAGGATACTTTTTATCCCGATACTGCCACTGGATCGAAACTTATGCGGCTGTAACCGCGGGGCGCAGCTAGTAATTATATAAAAAGACCTATTATTAAAACGACATATTAGCAATACTTCAGAAACCGGGCATAAGTGCAAATCGAGTCGAGATTAGCCACTCGAGATCTGGCGTGCTAAGTCTAGCTTCGAGATTAGCAATATGAGATTTCGCCCAGCAATCAGACGCTCGCCTGAACGTTTTCGAGATTCCGCCTACTTTTCTAAATAATGTTCAAGATCTCGACCAATACGTTCAAGATCACCAACGAGATTGTCTTACCACGTAATTAATCTTGAAAAAAGTCTCTTGATCTCGCGTGATCGAGATCGCATTCCTTAGTCGTGGTGAAAAAAGATACGAAATAAACAAAGTGGTCTAAAAAATTATAAAACGGTACATGTTTTCATACTCACTGCAGTATTTAACAGGTAAGCTATCCGGCTATTAGACATTCCTTCTTGCTTCAGCGCTATTATTCGCTGTTTTAAATCCTCATGGAGTGCTTTACGCGTACTGAAATAAAATACATAATCATTTACAGTATTTTTATCTGACGTAGCGTCGCGAGCTTTACTTGTGGTAACCAAGTGTACAAACATGGTGTGAATATATACGTGAAGACGAGTAGCGTCAGCACATAACATACACACGCACACAATTCACACTTCGCCATTGTCTCGGACAGTATCGAGAGCTCCTGCGCTTAGACACACATTCACAGCGTGTTTGTTTATTTATTACACCAACAGTACATAATTCATAGAATACAATACTAGAGTAAAAATGCTCGTATTTATGCCTATAACAGGCATACGCAGTGTTCAAATTACCTAGTTTTCACCCCCATATTCACAGTTCTTTCAGGCTTCTTCATGAGTATGTGTTCAAGGCCAGCTTCACACAATCTCTGCCTCACTATTGTAGGACAAGGCTCCATCTCTTTGCCAGGTTCTGCAGCGTTGTAACAGTAATTCTGTTTTGAAATAGTCTGGACTCCTGGAGTAATAGATCTACGGAATGTGTTACCGTTTATACGGTAGCGTCTCCACCAACAGCTTATAGATGATGTCTAAAAATAGAAAATTATTAGTAAGTCATCATTTTTCTGCCCGTATTCCAATTTGTTTGGGGTTGGTGCAACATGTCTTTTTCTTCCATACAGTCACGAGCATTAATATGTCAATACTTGGAAACTTTCAATGGCGATTTTTGACGAAAACAACAATGAAATACGACACATTTCAAAAAACCTATGGGTTCGAAAATATTATGTTCGTAGCAACATAAAATTTCATTAAAAAATTAAGGAGTAAATCACTTTTGAATAAAGCCAAGTGTATACATACTTATGCTCGTGACTGTACAGGATCAAATTAAATTATTTAGCAAAACTCCACAGAGGTGATGGGTATTGATATCTAAACATTATGAAACAAAAAAAAATAATGATTTCATGATATTTTTTTGGAATCAGCGACTTTTACTTAGCGTAGTTACTTGAAATATCAGGTTAAAAATCAGTTTTAGATCACTGCGATTTTTCCAGTGCAGCAATATTGCATTACTGTCAAAATCACAGTGATCTTTATTTTCATTCTGATAAAGTTGCTGTTGGATTGCTGCCACTGATAAGTCAAAATCCAAGTCATCTTTATTGTGGTTTCAATAAGGCTTCTGTAGGATTGCCGCTGTCAGATGTAAAATAAATGAGACAGGACTCGTGTCACCGATGTCGAGCCCAAGAAATTCGCAAACTTCGAACCGCGATTTTAATAAGGCTTGAACGTTATTCTGCATTAAACGTCTGTCGATCGTCAAAAAAAGAGGGTGTGTGCTTATTTATTTGACCTAAGGATAGTAGTGAAAATTCAGGGTCTCCTGTCGACTGGCGCCTAGTATACCCTATACAGCGTCTTCGGCCGACTGGAGCCGAGTATATCCGATATTGCGTCTTCGGCCGACCCGAACGCGACGGTTCAGTTCCGTTCACAGTTCAGAAAGAGCGTAAAGTGCGCCTAACGACGTTTTCATTTAAAAAATAATAGACATAAGACTTACCGACATTCCAGTTTCTTTAGATATTGCGGAGACTGAGAGACCGCTACTCTTCAACGCAATTATTTTTTCTTTTATTCTGTCGTTAAGCATGTACTTACGCCTGTATGAACAAATTGAAAAATATAATTACTTAACTTTATGACACAGTAATAATAATCATTTAAATAATTTCTTAATAGCCAAGAGCCTCGACAAACACCTGAGAAGGCTCTCGTTTGGCAGCTGGATCAAGGGCTTGATTCAGAAAGCGGTACTTCTGCACACGGCTCGCATTGTTAGGAGGTTCCTCTCTCTAGAGCCCTGTAGCTTGGACCCTGTTCCCGAAACCGGCGAGCAAAATTCTATAATGGGCCTCTACGAGTTTGCTTCGGCCCCTCGTATGCCTCCCAAAGGATCGGGACTCCATGGTCCGGAATAAGATAATTTCAAAACATACAACACATCACTCATACACATTCACCACTCATGCATTCTTTATTTCATTCTATTACACTACATTCAAGTCGGTACCACATTTCTGGCTGTCCAATGTACAGGATGCCAGGGACATCGACGCGCAACCTGTTGCCATGGATTCAGTAAGTGATTCTGAACCCCGTAGCGTCGAAATTTTGCGTCAGTTATCGTTTCAGGGTTTAGGATCATGTGCTGAATTCATGGTTACAGTTTGCGCGTCGATTTCCCTGCCACCCTGCATGGTTCCTGCCTAACGAGAGAAGATTATATCTTACCTTACTCTTTTATTCGAAGCCCCCTCACTGCTCATCGTTTGTTTAGACGTATTGCCAGATACTGCTGTACTTGGTACGTCTTCATCACTCGAGGACTCGTCCAAAGTATTACCGAATACACCAGGCTTCAATTTTTTCTCTTTATCAACTAAAATGATGTTACCAGCGTCATTTATGTATGGGATTTTTTTTTGGGTATCTTCTCTTATAATCCCATCATTATTATTCATTTGTACTTCGGTATTTGTCATTTCATCTTCACTATCTTCTCTGGGAGATGTATCATTGAAATGTGTGTGTTCTGAGAAAGTATCGCCTTTTCGATCTTGAAATCGCACGTTATTATCAGCTATGGGATCAGATTCTATTTCAGTTTTCACAGGAACATCTATCCAAGACTCGTACTGTTCGTATCCCATCTCTTTTTCTTCTTCAATAACAACTCTTATTCCAAGTTTTCTGTCTTGGATATCTGTCTCATCATTTCGTATTATTTTTACTTCTTTATTTTCAGAGATAGTATGTTCGCATTCAATATCATATGAAGTTACTGCTGTTTTAACGGATAGAGGTGATTTTAGAGAATTGTAATTTTTTTTGAATAATGCAATGTCACTTTCTTTGATGTGTACTTGGTTTTTCAGCAATGCATCGGTGACCAGCGCTTTTTCTCTGAATGCTGCAGCTGCTGTGAGGCGCGCAGCGCACTCCCAACAAACCCGCTGTAGTATGCTGCCTTTTTTGTCGATAGCCTGACAAATGAAGACTATTTTCACGTGACTTATTATAATCTCGGAGCCTTATTATATTAAATTTCTAATACACAGATGTGTACCTACAAAGTTGCGATGAGTGACACCGGTATGTGAGCATGTGGGCAAAGAAGTTTAAACTTTTTTTGATGAAGCTGGTACAGTAACCCTCCAACCACCATTTTGTTTTTTTTTTTTAAGTTGCGGCGAACGATTTTTCTGGATTATATGGGTAGAGGATACTTAAACAAACAAAACATGACCGGCACCCTAATTGCGTAACACACTGTCAATCTAAATCTGAATCATTTTAAAGGATATTGCTAATCCATTGCTTCATATGTTCCAAAAATTTGTCTACTCAACAGCGTAAATAACACAATTAATGTTGTTGAACTGTCAAAATGCTGCTATTACTATTACTACTGATGGTGTGTGACGCAATTCCCCCACTAGGATAGTGTCACGTTGCCGAGATAAAGGTAAATTATCGCGTTCTTTACCTCCGAATATCTTGGCAACGTGACACTTTAGAGCATCATTTCCCTGGACAAAATAGTCTATGCAGCGCCCACATATACCACCAACTTGTAAATGTGTGTCGAGGATACGTTAAACAAACAAAACATGTCCGGGGATATAGTACCTTAAGTGTCACGTTGCCGAGATATATGAAAGTAAAGATCGTGATAGTTTATCTTCAAATATCTCGCCAACGTGACGCTTCATGGCACCATCCTTATTCGTAACCTAGTCGTCTACAAGTAGTGACGTATCACTCTCTGTTCGTGTTCAATGTCACGTAACCCATGGTTTTATTTTTACGCAATTATTTCGCAAAACTATAAAGTGTAAAATCATTTATAAAATTAAGTTGATTTTTGATAGCTTTTAGCTCGTTCGTTATTTTTCTTACTGTCACTTACCGATATTCCTGTGATATTTTGAAACATTTCACCCAGTTTAAAATCCTTCAAATTGTACATTTTGACATCTAAAGCCAGGCATACTCTGCACACCTACAACATAAAGTAATGGTGTATATGACCATCAGGGTGTAAAGTTCACTCATCCTCCATAGAAAAGGGAGGATCCTCCGACAAGACGGGTGTTGTGTCTGGTGGGCTACTGCCCGACGATTAATGTCGGGTTTTTTTTTTAATGTCTGGTCGCAGTTTTACCTAGGAGGCAGTCGTCTGTTTAACCGGACTTGCCTGTGGATGCCTCAATAAATTAAGGCCTCCAGTAAGGGCTTAAAAAACTTAAAAGCTAAGGGACTACACGCTAAGGGCGCCCCCTGTGGGGCACGGACCTCGGCTTAGGGCGTCGCTGGGAGAGGGCAGTACGGCTGGATTGGAATTAGTTGTCGGGAGTGTCGGGACGTTGTATATATGCTAGTCGCGCGGTAAACTCTGGTTGCGCGATGCAGGATATTGTGTGCCGTCAGTGTGATGCGTAGATCGCATTGGGCACAGAACTTGAGAAAGAGACTCACTCAAAATTAGTATTTATTTATTGTCGTATTATCGGACGTCTCGATATTTTTGGAATAAAGTTCTTTAACGGAGCTTGCGGTAGAAGTAAACTGGGAGCAAACGTCACGTAACGAGAAAGCGTTATGCCCCCTCCATGGGACTTTTTATTACTTATAATAGAGAAAGTCAAAAAGAGAGAGTTAGTTTTCGAGGTTTTCGAGGGTGCTAAAGCCGATAGTGAGGGCAAAATCAAAATCCAAAATGGCGGATGCAAATATTTTCAAATTTTTCGGCTTGGATTTGTGATTTTCGAGAGCTCTGGAAGCCGATTCGCCGATTGAGCCAATGTCGCAGCCGCCATTTTGGATTTTTATTTTGAACTTCGTTCCTGCCGGGGGTCCCCAACCGTTTTTATAGTTCTATGTATACTACTCGCTCACCTTTAATTCATCATGAATAACAGGCGCCATCTGCAAAAAAGTGACTTTTATTTATTTTATTTCCTCGATAACACTTAGAAGCCATTAATATGAGGCGACATTCTAAACTAAACTAGAGCTAGACTGGCAAGGGGCTATGTAAGGGCAAAAGTTTTTGCGGATTGTGGCTTTTCTAGTACTCTGACCTCAGTTGGTCCAGAAGACTCTTTTAATCCTCATCCGAAACTGCATCCATTGGCATCATAAAAATAAAACGTGTGGATTGACGTTTTCCTAGCTGACTGTACCAATTTTACAAAATCAGTGATTACAGTCAGCATTTAATAGAAAAGTTAAAGGCAGTTGTTTTGCTGTAGCTAAAATGGTTTAGGTATCTGCCCTTACTGTCCTGTCTCAAAAATCCACCGTGTATTTTGAGATTGACAGCAACTTTATAAACCATTTACAGTTTGTCACTTAAATATTACTTTTTTAGAGAAAGTTACAACTAGAAAAGTATTTATTGTTGGTGAAATTCCAATCAAAAGTCATTTATTGAGAATCAGCACTTTTTGACTACCTAAAGAAACTGCCTGTCTTTCACCACTTCCTAGTGCTTTAGCTGGGAAGAAGTGCCGCAACAAACTCCCCAGCAGCTAGCCTCCAGCAGCTAGCCTCCAGCAGCTCCTTAGAGCAGCTGTTTGTTAAGTTAGAAGAATTGATTCTATAGAATAGTATGCAAAGTTATTAACATTATTGTGGGAGAATTACTGAAACATAAACAGATGTTCTCCTTCAGTGGAAATGCAAAATACTAGTCTTACAATTTTAGGCATTTAATTAATTATTTTAATGAATATTTACTGTTGCTATGGTAGGAACGGCTCCACTTTTGACCCTTCGCTGATTGTGCCGTGTATCATCAAAGTCTTCAGGTAGAAAATGTTCAGAGCATACTACAAGACACTTATTCATACGGCAACCCAGTCCAGCTAAGGCTGCTAACCATGCCGCAGAATGGTCCGGATCCCTCGGTAACCTGAAATATA
The DNA here is from genome assembly GCA_947507525.1 of Apamea epomidion. NCBI lineage: Eukaryota > Metazoa > Arthropoda > Insecta > Lepidoptera > Noctuidae > Apamea > Apamea epomidion. Next base: position 5,570,765 of record OX382255.1, read on the forward strand.
TCACATTTATTAAGTCTTTGGATGGTTTTATTGCTGCTAAAATTATAATCTGGTATCTGCTTAGCCTTTCTCAAACTGTTTTTGACTCTACTGTATTAATTGTTCACATTAACAAATTACCCTCCATACGGGTGAGGTACATCTGAATGAACGCCAAATTAGCCCAGCTTGGAGAGCGAAGCGAGGCGAGCACTACTTCCAAAGGCCAGGCGGTTGACTAAACGACTAATTTAAAACCAGTTGGCTGCGATATATATACTGTTGGCGTACCTATTTCAAATAAATGAGTACTTTGGGCAGCCAACCCCGCTACAACTAAACTTTTTTCTTAGCTAACTAGCTTATATTTTACAACAGCCCACTAGATAGTGCCAACGCCAACCACCTCAGAGTTTCATGTTGTGAGCGAAATTACAATTTAGTTTTAGTTTAGTTGAGGCAAAAGAATGATGTATGGTCAGGTACTTACTTATGAAATGTTATTCCAAGGCTTTTATTTGTTTTCTTCGAATCATCATTGAAGCAGGTCTGTACACAGCACCTCATATTTCTTCGTTAAACATTGAAAAATATTGTAGTTTATAAAACTTACACTATCTTAGTGTATTGAGAAACTTTGATGTTTAATTTATTAAGTGAACAGGGTACAGATTAATTACAATAAATTTTGTAGTAATTATTGCAAACGAACTGAAAACCAATGTTTCGGTTTCCACAATACCTAAATCATTCGTGTTTTCTTTTTTTTACTTTGATGAAAATAGCATAGCTGTCAAACCAGAATCTTTCGATCAATAGTAAGTGACACAAATCACGTAGCATTGCCAGACCTACGGATTTTTCAGTAGCTCTATGTATTTGGTAATTCATGCATTCAAAAATACTGAAATTACATTACATACGGAACTAGAAACAAATGGGGAAAAATAAAATGCGACTTCTTTTACGCGTAATAAATGAATATTCCACGTTGCACAGCTGTTGACTGCAAAAAACGGGTATGAAATATCGGGTTTCCAATTTTTTCGAGTTTTCTCAAAATACTTACAAGGGTCCTTGTATTTTGCAGGCGATAGCAGCGCAACTTAATTTTAATTAAATATGCGTAAAAGAAGTCACATATTTTTGACGGCACGGTTGGCGCAGTGGTTAAGCGCTTGACTGCTGCGCTGCGTGTCGCGGGTTGGATTCCCGCACGGAACAAATATTTGTATGGCCTACAAGTAGTTTTTCCGGGTCTGGCTGTTTGTGTATGTGAGTTTAAATGTTTGTAAACGCACCCACGATACAGGAGAAATTCCTAGTGTGGGGGCAACGGTCATTATTTAAAAAAAATCTATATATTTATGTGTAAAAGAAGTCGTATGTTTACAATAAATGTATGGATAGTGACAGCTAGCTGTCAAATTCTTAGACGCTGGATAGTAGCGACATCTGAAGTGAACAGGTGGCAGTTTTTATCCCCATTATGAACTGATAGTATTTCTATCTTTGACTTTTCGCATTGGATTGCTTAAGTTTTAATTTATTTTCCAAGATTTGAGCTATTTTAAATCGTTCAAAAATAATTTTGAATAGTGTATTCTACGGATTTATGATTAGCAATACTTCCTTACTCTTTGATGCATGAAGCGGCCAGCTGCGGCCAGCATAAGGATTTAACTTTTTAATTGGAACAACACCTTTTTGCTTCTTAAGTCATTGTTATTTAAGCTCAACCAGAGAATAAAGACCATTTTGTATTTATTTTGCTGCCACACAGTAATGGAATGGCTGGAGGCCTTTGACCAGTGAGATAATACGGGCTAGTCTTAATAGTAATACGGAATCGGCAACATACCGTCGAATGACGTCACTGGAACCCTATTTATGAAAGTGGATTGTTTTCCTAGAGAGCGGTTTTTAGCACCATAAAGTCAAACTATTATTATTATTATGACTTACTGTATGTTTAGCTGTAATTTTTCCTAAAATAAATAAATAAACACCGGTGCCGACATTTTCATGACGGCCCTCACTGAGGCCGTGATGTTGCGGCCACCGCTATCGTAAGAAACCCAAGCTTTAGGCCATGTTCCCAATAGCGGTAGGTGGTTCTATATACCTATTTAAGAAAAAAAAAATTTCAAAATGTAAATAGACTCAGCCCATTGCAGTCCATTGCTGGACTTAGGCCTCTCCCAGGCTGCACCACAACACCCTGTCCTCAACCTTCCGCATCCAGTCTGTCCCAGCCACCTTCTTGAAGTCGTCCGTCAATCTACATAATTGGGGGCGTCCCACACTACGCTTGCCGATACGCGGTCTCCACTCCGGGGGGCCTACTCCGAAGTGCAAAGTGCGAATGTTCGGATCGGACCGACACATGGACGAACCGAATATTATTGAAAAATACGAAAAAAGTTCGGATCAGCTCAGTTGGGTCGGGACCATAGTCAATAGTCGAAAGAGTGTAGGATCGGAACCGACCGAATCAAAAAGTAGCTTCGTAGCAGGAAACGGCCGAATATTCCGCCGATACTACTTCGGAGTAGACCCCTAGACCCCCAGGACTCGTCTGCTCTACCAGCCTTCGATCCTTCGGCAAACATGGCCAGCCCACTGCCACTTCAGCTTGACCCTGTAAGCTATGTCGGTAACTCCGGTTCTTTTCCGGATAATTTCATTCCTGATTTTATCCTTCAGAGACTCCGAGTATAGCTCTCTCCAAATGATAAAAAAAAAAGTAAATATAATGATAAAATAATAATCAATTTGCGCACTCAAAATATCGTTTATTATATTATTCTGGGCCGACTCCATTTATAGTCCAACCTTCGAGAGAATGCATTCCTGACACCTGTCAGTGCGACAATTCTAGTAACTAATAAAGCTCAAATTCGCAAAACAGGTATTCGTTTATATGAAACTGACGGGTGTCAAGAACGCATTCTCGCAACGGCCGGAGTGTAGTTCACATTGAGATTCCCATCGCCACGTTAAGAATAAATATTTTTGTTCCCTATTTACCAATACCAACACATCAAACTCGTAAGTACTTTTTAAACACTTATTTTTTAACGTGAAATCTTCTAATGCGGTGGGTCAAGTGCGTTCTATGACGTTGTATGTAATGATTCTCTCGCAGAGTTGCGAAATTAATTTTAGTATTAAATTAATAGATATTTTTAATTTTTCTTTTTTTTTCTTTAAGAAAAATATTAATATTTCGTTTTTGATTATGCCATATTTATTCCCTTTCTTTCTATACAAAATAGTTTCGATGTTTTACATCTGCCAGGCGTCGTCGTCGGTTAAATAAAACCAAAAATTCAAAAACATGTGTGACATCTACCAACCCGCACTGGGCCCGCGTGGTGGACGGTCCACTCCCTCTCACAGAGAGGAGGCCTGTGTCCCAGCAGTGGGAACATTATGGCTGATTACGCTATGCGGCCAATTAAAATTGCGCAATTCTTGTTCCGTAGTTCATACTTCATCTTAAGATATTAATTCAACATCTGGCAATTTTTGCCATAAAGTCTTTTGAGACGATATTATAGCTGGCGGTTGCAAACTCTTTTCAACTTTGTTATCTTCTGCTAAACTCTTGTCTTGTTCAGTCTTGGTACTTGTGTTATCATCGCTTGTTATTTTAATGTTGTTTTCCTTACACCATCGCTGCCACCATTGGTAGATTGTGGTCCGCTAAAAGAAAAAAACATTGTTTTAAACTTCAATTTCGACAAATTGCCCATGGATACGTTTTTTCGACTTAAGGTGGATGCTCCAAGGTAGCCCGCGAAATTCAAATTTTCTTACGTTTTTTGCAATTTGCTGGTCAGTACTAAGTTGTACGTTGATTAAAATATGATTCGCGGCCGTAACAAAAATGTATTTACAGAATTAAAATCATCCACCATAATCCTAAAATGTCAAGATTTCATGAAATTGTCATTCAGTAGGATTACTTGATCTTAGAGAGTTGTGTTGATGACTTTAATGATTATAATTCTGTAAATACATATTTGTTACCGCCGCGAATCATATTTTAATCAACGTACAACTTAGTACTGACCAGCAAATTGCAAAAAACGTAACAAAATTTGAATTTCACGGGCTACCTTGGAGCATCCACCTTAAGGCTAACTTCAGAAGACAGGCGTTAGACGAATGTTCTTTGCGTACAAAAGCTCGCAACGAATGTTTACAAAATAGACTGATGAAGGACTATTTCATGAAATATCAACCAATGGGATTATATGAACAGAGGGTTGTATTGATGATTTTAATGATAATAATTCTGTAAAATAATATTTGTTACGTTCGCGATATATTGTTCAACATACAACCTGATACTGACCTGCAAATTACCAAAAAAGGACGAAAATTTGAATTTCGCGGGCTACCTTAGCGCGTCCCCTTAATTACACAGTAGGATTGGTTACTCACCGGCACTCGAAATTGGTTAGCAATGTCGGTGACTGAAACGCCATTTAGTTTCATCGATATTATCTGCTGTTTGACTTCCTCATCGACCCTGTACATAAGTAAAATAACACTTTAATACAAAATAATTAACTTATGCATGCAGTAGGTACGCGTTCGTAAATATGACACACTAGCAGCGCCCCGCGGTTTCACCCGCATAAATTTCGATCCCGTGGGAATATCGGTATAAAAAGTATCCCATGTGTAAATCCAGGGTGTCAGCTTCTTCCATACCAAATTTCATCAAAATTGGTCCAGCCGTTTGAGCCTGAAGAAGTAACAAACACACACACTCACTACTCACTCACAAACTTTCGCCTTTATAATATTAGTGTGATCTAATTATAGAACAGGTTCAGTTTTATAGAGCTTCGTATCGGTCACTTATAACTACGTGACAGTCTCTTTCCCACCCCGCGTCCTAACCAAAAGCAATCGTTTTCATATGTCACTTATCTTCGAAATACCGGGAGGCACCGACCACACGTTCCGGTTCACCGAACTAAAAGTGACATATGTGTGACGACCATGTATTCGCGCGACGATCGTTTTTGGTTAGGACGCGGCCTATAGATCGAACTGTCGTATAAACGCCGGGGGCTGCAGTCTCGACATTCATAGCGATCGCTTTACGACCGAATTCGGTCGCAAAGTCCTGTCACTCCATAGTGTGATGTATGTCAATCCGGCACTTTGCGACCGAATTTGGTCGTAAAGCGATCGCTATGAATGTCGAGACTGCAGCCCCTGGTACTGTAAATAAATAATTATGTAAATTACTTATGACTCCGGCCCGCTTTCAAGGGCACATAAGCTTTCCTCTCCTTGTGTTTAAAGCCTGCCTCCGCTAGTCGTCTTCGAACACACCTAGAAAGGAAAATATAATAAATATATCAGCCTGTGTTCTCCCACAGCAGGGCAAAGGACTCCCTTTGCTTATTCCACTCAACACGAAGGAAAGAAAATAATCTCGTCCGGGACGAGCCAGCATTTGTTTCAATTAAACTACAAGCACCTTTGAATTGTCGAGGAGTCGGTCAGTCAGAAATATGAAGCTAGTTGCCCATTCCAAAGTGTTCGTTTTTAATGGAGAAGAGCGGACAAACCATTCTATCAGTCTTTTAAATGAAAATATTGTTACCAAGTATTGGTTACATCATTCATGTTCAATTTATAAATACAGGATGTAACAAAACTTTTCACGAAGCCGTGGTCTACGTATTCTGTACATCAAACTATCTGTACAACAAAGTAACTCTGTGCAAAGGTAGTGCGTCATGTAACAACGGTACAGGGATCGTGGGAGTATTAAAAATTAAGATATAACATTTAAAAAACTTTTTGCAAAAAAAGTAAACAACCGACTTCCAAAAAAGACGCTACAAAGTGAAAAATAACTTTAATTTCGGAAGTCGGAGTCGTTGGGTTAGCATTTTCGTTGTAATTGCCACCGACTTCCGAAATTAAAGTTATTGTTCTCTTTGTAGTGTATTTTTTTTAAGTTGTAATTTTTACCAGTAATTTTGGTTTAAAAACTACTGAACCGTTTTTGATAAAATTTCTATGGGACCAAACCTGAAAGTATATCCTTACAAATAAAAAAAGAATTTTGCAATTCGGCTTATCAATAACAGAGTTCTGAGGTAACAAACATTTAAAAAAAATATAGTCGAATTGAGAACCTCCTTCTTTTTTGAAGTCAATTAAAAACTTGTTTTAGTTTAAAAAAAAAAATAACTTTGACGTTCCTTATCTCCGTAACCAGATGGTATGGTCCAGTACAAAAAAAAAATCACAATAACGGAAAAACAAGTAACTTTCGGCTTCAATAAGGGTGTTTTAATATTTTTACATCCGTTATACAGGGTGACAGGGACATTGACGCGCAACCTGTTACCATGGATTCAGTACGTACATAGGTACATGGTTCTGAAACTCCTTGCGTTGAAGTTTTTCGTCTGTTGCTTTAAAAAAACCTGCATTTTAACCGCGTAGGTATTGCACTTTTCTATGAAACAGCAGATGTTTTTTTAATAACTGACGCAAAATGTCTCCGCTGAAATCATGTGCTGAATTCATGGTTATAGTTTGCGCGTCGATGTCCCTGCCGCCCTGTATGTGAGAACAAACACAAGGAGCTCTACTATATAACTACTGCTTTTAGCGATAAGACCGCCCATTGTAAAATTTCTACATTTATATCTGTAATATTTATAGTGTAGTTACAAAAGAGCTCAACTGTCACTAATAAGCAGTGGTCGGAGTAGGTAGAGCTGTTTGGGGTGAATGACCGCAACCATTGATGTTAACATGTATATGCCTCTGAAATCCCGGGATTTTGAAATTGTCGAATGATTTAAGAGAGTTAATATGGGTAAATGGGCAGTTATGAGCAGGTAGTAGGTGAGCACCCAAACAGTATATACTTATTTATATACACACAGGGATCCTGGAATGTTGTTAGAGGTAGCTTCGTGAAATATGAATTGATTAAGTAAAACTGTTAGAAACAATACTAAATATACAACAATATTAAATAAACAATGTTTTTTTAATTCCGAGAATTCCCGGGATTCCGGGAAATATTTGCCATATCCATGTTATGTCCGCATGTCGCAAGTAGCAAAAACAGCTCTACCTACTCCGACCACTGCTAATAAGACACAATTACATTTTCTATTGTTACCGAACTTAAAGCTTGCCTAACAAATGAAGAAATAATAAAGAATAATCTACACTATTCCAAAACAAGCAATTAAATATTTATATTACTCAGGAGAAATCCCCAATTCCATAGCCAGAGACGGCGTATGGACAGTTTGCTCTTGAGTCACCCGTTCTATTAAGAGCTGGTCTTCTTCAGGCGTAGTTTTTCTTTTCCTCCCTGTCTGTTTGCCGTTCTGCATGTGACCTTCATTGCACCAGCGACTCCACCACTTACGAACTGTGATTCGCTAAAAAATTGATTAAATGAGTAAGTACAGCATCTAAACGTTAGAAAGAGAATTTTGATATACACTTATAATTAGCCTCTAATGTTCCCACTGCTGGGACACAGGCCTCCTCTCTGTGGGAGGGAGTGAGCTATAATCCACCACGCGGCCCAGTGCGGGTTGGTTGGTGCGAGTTGACATGTCTTCGAATTTTTGGCTCTAGGACATGTCGGTTTGCTCTCGATGTTTCCTTTAAAAAAAGTGCAAGGTGGCTCGAGTTAGGAATTCGGGAGTGAATCATCTTTATCATCAGCAGCATACAGCAGTCCACTGCCAGACATAGGCCTCTCCTATTGCACGCCATTCAGCTCGGTTCTCGGCAACTCTCATCCAGCCGCTACCAGCCATCGCGGGAGCGTATAATAAAGTATATTGTATCAAAAGTACCAATTAATAATACTTTAGAAATCGGCAGAGTAAATGCGCAACAAACTATCAGTGGCGCCGATTCCCTTGTTCACAAACTAAACTAAATTTAAGTTCAGTGCATCTTTTTCTTTCTATTTCATTACGAAAAGGACAGAAGATAAAAATTAGTTTAGTCCTGTCAAATTAAGATAAGTACTCTATAGACAGTTTAGACGTGATTAAAAACATGGCTACTAAAAATACGTCAATTTACGTCAGGTGCCGACTAATTTGACAGGACTAAACTAATATTTATCTTCTGTCCTTTTCGTAGTGAAATAGAAAGAAAAAGAAGCACTGAACGTTTAGTTTAGTTTGTGATCAAGGGAATCAGCGCCATTAGCAATGGTTTTCATTTTGACAGTTCATCAACATTCATCATGCTATTTACATTGTTGAGCAATGTAAGTATTAACAATATCCTTCAAATCATTCAGATTGCGATTGGTCGTGTGCAAGTAGGGTGCTGGGTGTAAAGTCTATTCTTTCAAAAACCGGCGGTGTTTTGACAATTCAACCAAATTCATTGCGTTATTTACACGGCTGAGAAGACAATTTTTTTGAACATATGAAGCAATGGATAATTTTTTATTTTATTTATTTCGGCAAACCAACTAAATACATACAAAGACATTCCAAGTACATATCATTTACAAATACAATAGCATTGCATGCATCTAAATTAAAGGCAGGCACAGAACGTTAATAAAATCTCGCTATACAATATTAATTAACAAAAAGATGGATAACAATGTAATTAGAACTAATATCAATAATCTCTTATACATAAAATCAATTTGAATTAGATTAGATAAATATGTAATTCCATTTTATAAGATAACACTAAAATAACAAAATATTATCCTAAATTAACTAAAACTATTTACAAACTAAAACATAGCGTCGAAAAATTCATCCACATCGCTGTCGACTGATAATGTACCCAAGACACTGGCGGCATTGCCACGTTGTATGGCAATGCTTATCCTCTGGCCAAAGTAAAAGCCAGCCCTTGGGTCATGGGAAGTGTCAACCAGTCTTTTCGAAATTTAGATTAGATTAAATAAGGTTGAATAAAATTAAAATATCCTACAAAATATTCAGTTTCTGATTGACAGTGTGGTTACTCAATTAGGGTGCAGGCAGAAGTCGTGGTTACATGATTACATTTAGTGGAAGTGGTGTTATATAAAATGTTACATTTCATACTCACCGAAGTATCCAACAGGTAAGCTATCCGGCTGTTAGTCATTCCTTCTTGCTTCAGCGCTATTATTCGTTCTTTTAAATCATCATGAAGCGCTTTATGCTTGCTGAAATAAAATACTTAATCATTTAAGACCATAGTAGGTATATTTATCAGTATAGTTCTGACCAATATTATGTCTGGACTTTAAAAGACACTTTGACCCTCGAGGTTGTTTCGCCATTTCTTCTCAGGGGCCACCATCATAATCAACCTATAGCGTTCCCACTGCTGGGACACAGGCCTCCTCTCTGTGAAAGGGAGTGGGCTATAATCCACCACGCGGGCCCAGTGCGAGAAACCCCTGTAACGGCAAGGAATCGAAATGTCAACCGTACGGACATATATTTTGACAGTTCAAACCACGTCAACTTCGCGATCATTTCGCGCGGTTTCGTTCATTGAGTCTTATAGAATACGATAATAGCAGATGTCGTGATTACATTCAAATTTTATTTATGTTTCAAATTGACGTTATTTCAAGTTAAACAAATATCAACTTTATTTTAATGATAATTAAATTGATTTCAGATTAACTTGTAGTATTATTTTAATTGTGTTGTAGCGTAAACTGAACTTTATTGTGTAGGAATTAAAATTATGTTTCTATTAAATCATATTTATTTACATTTTTGGCGAATATGTCGCGATTCATATTTAGGTACGGAATTGACGTCACTTCGAAGTAAGGAATCATCAACTGGTCATAGTGAATTAGGGCCCAGTTGTGTTCCCAGTGGAACGAATCTCGAATCTGCATTCTGATCGGTTGTGCAAACACTCCTTTATTTACCTAGTTGTTATCTTTTCCATTTTCCCGTTTCTTTCAGGCTTTTTCATGAGTATGTGTTCGAACCCAGCTTCATGCAATCTTTGTCTCACAACTGCAGAGCAAGCCCCCATCTCTTTTCCAGGTTCGACCGGACCGTCACAATAATCCGGTTTTGGATCAATTTCGTCTGCCTCTGCAGTGGTAGACTTACGGTATGTATTACCGTTTTTGCGATAGCGGCTCCACCAACGGTCAACGGATGCTATCTGAAAATAAAATAAAATTGATATAATAAATCAATCTGCATAGCCTTTTCCCAACTATGTTGGGGTAGACTTCCAGTCCAACCGGGTGTAGCTATAATACGGCCGTGATCTGCAGTGGCCCATAGAACGTGTTTTTTTTTATATCCCATAACTCTAGTGGGTCATTGTACTCATCATTATGAACAACTTTTACTATGGGACCAAACCCGAAATCGCGAAACCAAAATCTGGTGTTCCCTACATTTTGACGAGTTATACGAAGATAAATGTAGGGAACAGCTGATTTTTTTTCCCGCTTTCAGGTTTGGTCCCATAGTAAAAGTTGTTTCTAATGATGAGTACAGTCAACAGCAAAAGTAGTTGATCAAAATCAGAAATTCAATACTAATGAACGGAGTTGGCGTCAGAACTGTGGCGTCGAAGTGATTCAAAAGTATGTGATTGTAAATTATACCAAACATTTACTACTAGTACAGCCACACAGTTCTGACGCGAACTCCGTTCATTAGTATTGAATTTCTGATTTTGATCATCTACTTTTGCTGTTGACTGTACAATGACCCCCTAGATTTATGGGATATAAAAAAAAACACGTTGTATAGAAAGCTCTCAATCGATTGCGTACCCAAGTAGGGCGCTGCAGACACAACTTGTCGAAATGGGGGATTACTGACCCATCCAATACCCAGTGCGAGTGCGGTGCCTTTAATCAGACCATGCCCCACTTGCTGGAATGCCCTAAGTGCCCGTTCACCTGCACCTTGGATGACTTAATGAATCCCACTGATGCCGCAATTAACGTCGCCACGGGCTCAAACAATATAAAATATCGAAGAAGTGTACCATCGACACGAAAATAAGAAGAACATATTTTTAAAAAAAGAAGGAAAACTGCCGTCGAACCGCGTTCGTATGTCATTAGAATGACCCACGCACAAGGTTCGACGGAATAAAATGGTATTTTAAGACTCACTGATAATCCCGTTTCCTTAGCTATTGCACGGACAGAGAGTCCGTTTTTCTTTAACGCAATAATTTTTTCTTTTATCTTGTCGTTTAGCCTGTGTGAACAAAATATATGTTATTAGTTATGAATGTATGATATAGGTGATACAGTTAGAATAATAATTTTAAAATATCATACATGCAGGTAGGTTTTGTAGGACATAGTTTTAAATTGAAGACTGCAATAAACATTTTATAAATACAGATACATACTACAATCAAGTCGCAACCACCTTTCCGACAACCTGCAACCACGCGCAAACTGTAACCATGAATTCAGCACATGATTCTAGACCCGCTAGCGTCGAAATTTTTAGTCTGTTATCAAAAGAAAAAACTGCTGTTTCATAGAAAAGTGCAATACCTACGTGGTCAAAATGTATGGAAATGCAATTTTTTTCAAACTCGAATATTTTAATTCAATTAAACCAATTACAGGCACTTTTGAATTGTCAAAGGGTCAGTCAGTCAGAAAGATGAAGCTAGTTGCCCATTCCAAAGCGTAGGTACCCATGGAGAAGAACGGGCAAGAAACTCTACGGACACTCTTTTAAACTATAAAATTGTTACAAAATATTTGATTACATCATTCGTGTGAACCATTAACCACGTGAGAATGATGTAGAAAGACGTGCATGTTAAAAGCGTCCGTTATAGAAAACATAAAAACAATACAGAAATTAAAAATTAAAATAAGTCGTTTTTTAATTTTAGCGGCGTTTTTTAATAACCATCGAAAAGTTCAGAATCTTGCACTGAATCCATGGTAACAGGTTGCACGTCGATGTCCCTGCCACCCACTATAGGTACCAATTACCACTGCATGAGCTTTTCTCATATCGCATCGCATTATGCTGAGATAGGATAGGAGCCTTGTGGCCTCGTATAGGACTTTCTGTTTCATTTTTCTTTACATTACTTTTTTTATATAATCTGTTTTATTTTTTATTTTTGACTGTTTAGTTTGTGATCTTCCTGCACGAGTCGCAATAAATACTATTTCTCTCTTTCTTTCTTATATGGTTTCTGCTCAAACTTGTTCTTACCTGACTCTTTTATTCGAAGCTCCGACCTGACTGCTCACCCTCTGCTTAGCCTTATTAACAGACAAATCTTTCACTTTAGCCAGCGTCTCTTCTTCACTCGAGGACTCGTCCACAATATTAACGATAACATCAAGTTTCAATTTCTTCTCTTTATCATCTACTAGAACGATGCTACCACCTTCATTAACTATTGGTACACTAGTAATTTTGGTATCCTCATTTAAAACCCTATCATTATTATTGATTTGTTCTTCAGTATCTATTATTTCATTGTCTTCACTCGATGTAAAAACCTCATTGAAATGGGTAGGTTTTGTAAATGCATCGCTTTTTCTAGCTATGTTATTTTCAGCTATAGGATCCGACTCGATTTCAGTTTTCATAGGTACATCTATCCAAGGCTCATACTCCTCGAATTCTATCTCTTTTTCTTCTTCCATAATACTTAATATAGATTTTCTTTCTTTGTCATCTGCCTCTTCATCAAGTAATATTTCGATTTCTTTGTTTTCAATGATAGTGTCTTCACATTCAATATCAGATGAAGTGAATACAGTCTGGACGGTTAGAGGTGATTTGAGAGAACTATGATTTTGTTTTATTAATGTGATGTCACTATGTTTGATGTTGACTAGGTCTTTTAGCAGTGCATCGGTGAGCAGCGCTTTGTCTTTGAACGCTGCAGCCGCTGTCAGTCGCGCTGTGCACTCCCAACATACACGATGCAATACGCTGTCCATTTTCTTGCAAGCCTGACGAATGAAGGGTATTATTTTATTATACTTTAGTATGGAAAGCATAGAATTACTATGGACAGCTATACCCTGTCCATTAGGTAAATCGTTTTTTGACAGATGGAACTAGTGATTGCAGCAACACACAATACATTGATTGATACACGTACGGTATTATAATGTCTGTAAGAAGCCATAAATAAGATAATTCAATAAGATAAGGCAGTTTATATTTATTTTATTACGCATTTTAAAGTTAACTTTTACGTAATCTGGAATAGTTCGTTCTAAGACAGCTGTCAAAAAAAGGTTAACCTAATGGAAAGGGTATAAACAATTATATCTGATTCCATGATTCATCCAACATCCCCTGACGTCAAGATGGCGGCAAGTACACAGGGTCAAATTAAATTAGCTAGCGAAACTCTGCAGACGTGATGGGTATAGTTTTATCTAAGAATGATAAAATAAAGATAAAAATATTAGATGTTATTTTTTTGGGTCATCGACTGCTATTTGTGTAATCTAATTTCGCGACATATGAGTTTATGGACAAAATAACTTTAATTCCTACACAATAAAGTTCAGTTTACTCTACAACTTCAAACATTTTTATAAATTTTTCAATAGTCACTTTGAAATCAACTTAATTAGCATTAAAATAAAATTAATATTTGTTTAACATGAAATAACATTAATTTGAAACATAAATAAAATTTGAATATACTTGGAGTATTAGTTGAGAAAATCGCTTTCTCTTTATTTTATTGTGGTAAGATATCGATGCCTATCACATCTGTAAATTTTACACAAAAAAAAAAAACTTTTTAAACTGATATTTCAAGTAAAAAGTGGTCGATGACCACATATAAAATCATGTAAGTAATTAATTTCTTTTTGTGGTACCAATTATTTTATTTTCTAAAGCTAAGTTTCAGTATCTCCAGTCTAATCCAAATGGCTTATCCAAAAGTCTACGTTTTTAAAACAATGACTTACCGATATTCCCGTCACATTTTGGAACATTTCGCTCAATTTGAAGTCCTTCATATCATACATTTTGACATCCAAAGCTAAACACACTCTGCACACCTAAAAAAAAAAACATGGTTTTGATACCCTGACAAAGTGACCTACCAGTGTTAACGATGATGGAAAAGTGAAAATGTATGGGACTGACACACTGACCTATAATAAACAAGTACGTTGGACTTCATACTATCGATGACAAAATGAAGACATTTGATTTTCGCCATTTTGGCGCTGACAGAAACGTGAGCGTCCGTGGAACTAATATTTTTGATAGCGAGTTTTACAAGATGCGCATACTCTCATGATAAAAATGTTCTAAATATCTCGTAGTAAAACAAAATACACACAAATGTCATTCCACGATTTAGACCTATTCATCAGAGGCGTATCAAAACAAAACGAGTGCCATTTGCGACAATGTGTCAATTTTAGTTCCTGAGACGCTCGACCGAAGCGCTTTAAATTGGCACAAAAAACAACTGTCGATTCATATAGTATATTTAGTCCAGCGTACTTGTATAATATAGGTCAGTAGACTGACAGTTGTTGTAGAAATTAGAAACTCAGTTGTCATACTATTTAAATGGCTCACCTTTATTTCAGCCTGGTTTGCGGAAGCCATCTGAAAAAACATGTATTTATTTTCTTCACTGTAACTTAGAAATCATTCATATCCAGTCCCGGATTTCCGACTAGGCCGAGAAGCCCTAGGGGCCCAGCCAGCCACCCCAACCACGTAACTTGCCTGCCTAACAGCAGGCGGACAGTGCCAGGTGAACGACATAGCAGGTGTAGTAAATGCTACAGGCCCCGAGCCTTGGGCAGCCCTCTAACTCATATCATGGTACCAAATCTATACCACCTGTAGGTCCAATGGATCTATCAACGGTTGGAAGAAATCTGACCACTCCAAGGCGGCTTGCAAAAAAAATTTCAAGCTCGCTAGTAACTCTTAATTCTTAAAAATGTATGCATAACTTGAAAAGTAACTCCTGTTACTGTACGAATAGTCAAAAGAAAACTAACCTAAAAAAATTTTGCATTTGTATGAGGGGGGCCTCAAATGTCTAATGCCTAGGGGGCTTACTTTTACTGGAGTCTTATAAGAAGTAACTTGGCTGCATTTATATTAGAAAAAGAATTTAGGTCCTGAACAAACAAAATTAAAACGCATGAAACTCAATTTGTTTTCTGACATACATGCGAACAAAGTCGCGGGCACAGTAAGTAATAAATATTTAATGTGCACTCACCAGAGTGGGAACAGCTCCACTTTTGACTCTTCGCTGATTCGGGCGTGTGTAATCAAAATCTTCAGGTAGAAAATGATCAGAGCACACAACAAGCCACTTGCTCAGCCGGCAACCCGCTTTAGCTAAAACTCTTAACCAGACAGAGCAAAGGACTGGATCTTTCGGTAACCTAAAACAAATTTATCAAGTGTTTTTACAATACTTAGGGCTGATTTTTCAACCAACCAATAATTTTAATTTGTGGTGTAACTATAACTGTCAAAATTTCAAAATTATTCCCTGAATAAAGTTACCAGATGATTGATAAATCAGCCCTTAAAAGATTACCATTAAAAAATAAAGCATTTTTTTGTAAAGTTAATATAAGGTTCATTAAAATAGCCTCTACAGGTTTCTGCAGTCCACAAGTTTCAATACTTAATGGTACATCTTGAATGCCGCATTGGTCACGTGGTCGCAAGCGCTGCTGCTCCAGGTTTGATTCCAGGTCGGCCAAAGTGTTATCGGGTTATTTCATTAGAAATTCTTAGTAATAACCTGGAGTTTGGAAGTTGGCAGTGCGATGCACCCGTGCCTCAGAAAGCAAGTTAAGCTGTTGGTCCTGCACTTGATATCTCTCTAGTAGTGTCGGATTACTTGCGGTCCCATTGGGCTAAAAGAGTGACGGAAGAGAGAGTGCACCTGTGTCTGTGCACACACTTGTGCAGTAAAATATCTTCCGCGCCGAACGCTAGTCTCCGCTCAGATTGGCCGCCGTAGACGAATAACAGTCAGGAGGACTATTTTTGGTACATCTGGCATACCCAGGCAGTCAGGCCATAAGCACAGTTCTGACCGGCTATAGTTTACTACTGCACAAGCTAGAATAAAGTTGGCGCCAATCACTTAGAATTTGTTAGGTATTTTTTTAACAACAATTTCCTCAGACTTTACAATATTACTTGACAAATTGGGTCAGGGACACCAAGTCATCAATCAAATGGTGTGGCAGTTCTAATTGGGATCGCGACGATTCTGAAACAACTGTTTAGAATTTTAATGGTTTCGTCTTAGGTTTAGGTACGGTACTTACTTATGAAATGTGATTCCATTGCTTTTATTTGTTTTCTTCAAGTCATCATTAGTGCAATTCTGAACACAGCACCTCATATTTGTTTTGATAAAATTTAATATTTAACACAAAAGATAACACTTCTGATTTTTCACATATTATGTGAACAGCATACAGATTAACTATGGAAGATGAAAGGTACCTAATAATTTTAAAGGTACAAATTAAAATAAAACTTTTCAAAACCAGTAAATCAATATTTTGTTTGTAAAACTGCTGTCAAACTATGTCAATTGTCAAAGTCAATCAAACATCAAAACGTGAACATGACACAAATCATAGGGTGCGTTCCGAATTGAGCTGTAATCATTTTGAGCGTGCTTTTCCCCGTTCCGGATTAATGGAAGTAGCCTGCAATTTTTTTAAATCTTCTCCGTTATTTTGGAACAATGTCTTTTATGTTACGTCAGTTAGTACTTGTAAAAGCTCGTGACTGACATTTTCTTAGATACAATTGAATATCAGAAGTTTTCTCGTAGCATGAAGACCTTTTGAAAATATTTTGCTTTTTCTTTATTAGGGCCAGCCCACTTCTATATTCCCAATATCCTGTGTTCCTTTTGCTGTGCCCGACAGGGTTCACAATGAATATATTATGTAAAACCTACCACCTAAATTCACATGTGGAATCAATAAACATATTATATCAGTATCCTGGGGGCTTACCACCAGGTCTTATAGCAAGGCAGAAGTTGAAGTGCACTGCTTTTTTATAGTAAGTCATAGAACAAAAAAGCCGTGCAGCCCCCTGATAACCTTTAACTCTTCTAGGCCTTACATCTACTGTAGCCAGTGGCGTAGCTGCGTGACCAAGGGCCCCGGAGCGAAATAATTGGTCCTGGTTTCATAATCCTCATGAATGTCCACCGCTCGGGGGGGATCGTACGATCTTTCTGCAACCCTCGGCTGGTGCTGGCCCGCACTGCGGGCCTCCTCGGGTAAGGGGTGAGTGAGGTGTTGGACTCCCTCCGCGGCGTCAAAGAGGGGCGCGCGTGGAACATTATGCGCCGCCACCTCGGGTCCTGATGTGTGGAGGGCGACCGACGTCCCCGAGTCCGTCGCCCCTGGACCCATTTAAGGGGGCTGGAAAGGGCCCCCCAGATTAGGAAGTAGCGTTAATAGCGCACCAGCCACGCCCAACAACTTGGGCGCCAGCCGCCGGAAGGGGGGGGCTTTTCCCCGATGTAGGTACCTACTACACAAAATTTCAAAATTATTCCTCGAATAAAGTTATATGGCGATGGAGAAATCAGCCCTTGTATAAATAAAAATAGAGTAAACACTTGATTGTCTTTTTATCTTGTCAGTGTAGAATAATTGGTAGACTATTTATTTTTTGTAATGTAAATAGGTACTATCTTAATATAATAAAACCATGATCACATTTTAAATTAAAATAACATTTATTATAATGTTTTTGTTTCTTATTCACAAGTTTTTTGAGCACTTCAGTAACATCAAACCTATAAATTCATACAAATGTCAGCGAGCGTTATTATGGTACAGCATTTTTGTCTCACAAAGTAACGCTCCCTTTACTTTTGGTAACCAAGTGTATAAACACGCTGTGAATGTGTGCGTGAAGACACAGAAGCTTCTGCACATTACACACTTCCGAATTTTCCCGTGTCTCAGACGATACAGTGCTTCTGCGTTTAAATAAAAGTCCTCCAGACCGTATATCGGCCACGGCGGCCTATCTCAACGGAGACTAGCCACCAGAAGACCACCTGACTAGTCTGGGAAGAAAGGCCGAAACAAACTTAGAGGTCACAGTCTCTTTTAAAGTCCAGACATAATCTTGGTCAGATCATGTGAAGACCATCCGACTACTCTGAGAAGAAAGGCCGAAACAAACTCAGAGGTCAGTCTCTTTTAAAGTCAAGACATAATCTTGGTCAGATTAATGCAAGTACCACACAGGTACATCTACAATCTAACTAGCCTGTACGGTCCCACTGCAGGGCAAGCCTCCCTCTCTCTTTTACACACCATTTTTCATCGTCTCGCTCGAGTCGGTAACGCTAAATTGGGTAAACTCGGCTCCAATCGGTCGGTGAGGCTGATTTTTTTTTAAAGGTACACACCCATGACGACATATGAAGCTATGCATTTCCAGTTTCCATTGCCGCCATGAACTGACGTTCGCTAGAAAAAAATAACACATAGTTTTATTATCATGGTATTTTCCCCTGCAAATTTCAACACCCCCTTGGAATTTAACCTGACCAACACCCATCTAGGGTGTTAGAAAAAAATATTTATTACAATGATAATAATTACTTTTCCTATAAGCCATATTTTCACCCCTCAAGGGTAAAATCATTTGGGTGGTTTCCATTATATGACTTGAAACATTATTATACCATTTCTTAAGTTAACCAAGTCACGCAGTCAAATCCTCCCCTAAAAACTTAATTACCCCGTCGGTCGATTTTGAAAAACTTTTTTTCTGTCAAAATTACAACGAGTTTCAAATGTATCGCACCGCGTGTTATGATTCTACCATATAAAAATTTTAACACCCCCAGGGGGGTGTTTATTACCCTTTTGAGACTGTTTACTATTATAATAACGCTGAAGTTTGTTTAAACGCCCTATTCTCTGGAGTCTGTTTAACATCATGCTACGACTCTGTCGTAAAGAACGCTAACGTAAAATGTAGTAATAAAGCGGACGGGCGATGCCATGCGACAGGTGGGTCAATATAAATGAAAATAAATTAAATATATGAGTGGATACCTGTGGAAACAGGTACAATTTCCGATCCATTTGTTTACATTTTCGTCAGATACTTTTGGAATAGATTATAGTCCCGGCGTGTATTACGTCCATCATCATCTGCCTGCCTTTTCCCAACTATGTTGGGGTCGGCTTCCAGTCTAACCGGATGCAGCTGAATACCAGTATTTTACATGGAGCGACTGCCTAAGTGCCTATCTGACCTCCACAACCCACTTATTGGGTAATACGACAACCCCTTGGTAAAACTGGTTGTCAGACTTTCGGGCTTCTGGCGACCCGTAACGACTGTCAAAGATCTACGAACAGCCAGGACCAACGGCTTTCCGTCTGCTGATAAGTTAATTTAACCTCTTTCTTTCCTCTGTCCTGTTCAGCCTAAAACCTTTACGACACTCTTTTTCTAGCAGTTCTTGTAGATGTATAAATACAAGACTCCTGTGCAAGTGACGATGTACTGACAAATTCTTGTTATCTCAGTCTGTCGCCTATACTCTCGTATATGTCTTCTATTGCTATCCTTGTCCTGTCCACAACTTCTCTGGTCTATTGGACCATTGACTTCCACGTTGGTCTAGCCGTCGCTAGTGCGACTGCTATTCGGGGCTCGATTCCGAGGTCGCGCAAGTGTCAATAGGTAATCCAATCCAACTGAGAAATTCCATTCTCAGTAGCAACCTGGAGGATGAATTTGTGTCTGGCTGGCAAAGCTCCCTATGACAACTCATAAGACTTTTATATAACTGACGTTTGTAATTCCTCCACATTTCAAACACACCATCGCTTGGAGACACAAATATGTATGGTAGTAGTACTTCCGCAGAGAATTATCTTCATCATTTCAGCCGAAAGACGTCCACTGCTGGACAGAGGCCTCCCCGAAGCACCGTCACATTCTGAGATTTGGCTACCTCGCAAATAGCTGTCAAATATATCACTATTTTGATTAATTTGTCAATATTACAGAATATCACTCTTTAGTACAAGTCTGTGTAGTGTCTACAAGCATCATCATTTCAGCTGCACGACGTCCCCTTCTGGCCACCCCTAAGCACCACCATTTCGACCTGTGCTTCCCGCATCCAGCGATCATCGGTCCACCTTGTAGGAGGTCTTCCAACGCTACGTCCTCCGGTACGCGGTCGCCACTCCCAGAACTTTTCGGCCTAAACGGCCCTCTGTTCTGCGAGCAATGTGCCCTGCCCACTGACATTTTTTGGCAATTTCACGGACAAGCTCCTTCAAAAAGTTCTCTTCTGTTTAAAACTCAAAATTTTTAAAAATCAGAATTTCCTCATCTGTAGGAGTATTTGCCTTAACTTCAGTCTTTTTCACCAGTTTTTTATTCGAAGTCTTTTTACTGACACCACCCATTTTCACATTTGTATTTTTTGATTTAGCACTTATTAATTTTTTCAAATCTTTGGAAACTATTTTTGAAATCGAATCCCTTTTTGTGGTTATTATTACATGTTTCTTTATTTTATCTTCACATTCACTTGGTGTTTTTTTAAGGTAGCCCAAAATCGGGTACTTTGGCATAACATGGGAACAGCCTGGCAGAGGGCTGCTATCCGTTGAGTTAATTTTGTCATCTCCTAAAGTTTCATAATTACTAACAAGAGGATTTGTTTCTATAAAAGCATTGCTACTTTCTTCCCCAGTGTTAGGAGGACATATATGATCAAATTGATCATATTCCATCTCAGTTTTGATAGGAGCTTCAATCATTGATTCGTCTTCAACGTCCGTTTGATCATCATCTTTTTCGATGATACTTTCTTTTTTTATTTTAAAGGAATCTTTTCGCACAGTATTTGGTACTATTTCCGTGTCATTGTTTTCAGACAAGGGAGTTATGCCATCGTTTTCGGGATCAATATCTACAGAATGAAATACTTCTACAACGCTCAAAGTTCTGGCTGATTTGAGGTAATCTTTGTTTTCTTTAATTAGAGTGATGTCATTTTTTCGTATCTGAAATGTGAAACAAAAAACCATTAAAAAACCGGCCAAGTGCGAGTCGGACTCGCGCACGAAGGGCGGAACCCTTCGTGCGCGAGTCTAACTCGGACTAAATTAATATTTATCTTCTGTCCTTTTCTTAATGAAATAGAAAGAAAAAGATGCACTGAACTTAAGTTCGTAAACAAGGGAATCGGCGCCAATGTTGGATTATCAACTCTCGGCGCCAAGCAAAGCGTTGAAAATCCAGTGCGCGAAAGAGGGCCGCCCCTCCCTCCTCCTTAGTCCACCAGTGGCTCCTTTACAAAGAACTTTACTACTACTATTGTTACTCACTTGTTCACCAGTGCTTGCTAAACCCCGCAGTAAAGCATCGCTGAGCAGCGCTTTATTTCTGAAGACCGCAGCCGCTTTCAGTCTTCCAGCGCACTCCCAACACAGGCGCTCAAGTATAGAATGGTTATTTTCAGTAACCTGGTATGGAAAAGAAAGATAATGCGGATAATGGCGGAGTTCAGATATCGTGTTACCCAGTAACTGTGTTGTGGAGGACAGATACACAGTAGCTCCGTCTAATCTATACTAATAATAAAGCTGAAGAGTTTGTCTGTTTGAATGCTGTTATCTCTGGAATCCATTCATAGCTGAGTTCAAACCATGAAGCAAGTTGGCAACGTGTTGAACTAGTGGTATTTACCTAATTTTGATGGTTCCTACGCCAAATAGAGCGCGCCACGACGTTGTAAATTTACGACGATTTATTTGAAATACTTCTGTTTAAAATGCAAATACAAAATGCAAAATACCTATTTTGTATTTAAATGCCTTTTAGTAAAAAACATTTTGTATTTTATTTGAAATACCTTTCGAGATGTATTTTGCATTTTTAATATTCATTTCAAAATGCAAAATACTTTGTGATTAAGTTTAGCCAACATTACCAGTCAAACAAAATGAAATTAACGAATGACGCTTGTGCCCTTTTTTTCTTCTTTGGTCAGAGTGCGCGCCTTATGTCTGACTAGTGTCAATAATAACATAACAGAATTTATTGATACGCGTACTGATAAATAAATATGACCAAACAAAATGTCATGCATAAGGTGCCATTTGGCTCGGCATTGTATCTGTATTCTATTTCTCATGATAAATACCTAAAATAAATAAAAATATCATTCGATTTGGTCAAAAGGTATTTTATTTTGAAAAAGTATTTTGAAAATACCTATTTTGCATTTAGCATTAGAAATACAAAACGTAAAACTATTTGGTATTTTGCATTTGAAATAGTAAATCTGAAAAGTATTTTGCATTTTGAAATGAATATTAAAAATGCAAAATTATAAGCCCCCGACGCAAAAACGACGGGGTGTTATAAGTTGTCTCTCTCTCTCTCTCTCTCTCTCTCTCTCCCTCTCCCTCTCCCTCTCTCTCTCTCTCTCTCTCTCTCTCTCTGTGTGTGTGTGTGTGTGTGTGTGTGTGTGTGTGTGTGTGTGTATGTGTGTGTGGCATCGTAGCTCCTGAACGGATGAACCGATTTATTTGAAAGGTGAATTTGTCGGGAGTGTTCTTAGCTATGTTTGATGAAAATCGGTCCAAGATGGCCGCCGCCACAAAAGGGTACTTGTAGGGTCATAATTTCAAGGTTATTTTTTTCTTTTTATAGGGTTTCACGTTGTCGGGGGTTTTATAAATTTTTAATTAATTTTTTTAAAACCATTTTGTACATCTCTGGTAAATTGTTTGCCTACGCGCACGTATGTTCAGACGCCAGGCGCCAGCAGGTCAAGCTACCCGAAACTGTCAAATTTTCCCAATCAAACTTGAACCGTAATGCTTTAATATTTAATAAGCGATAAAGTTGAAAATCTATTTAAAAAAATTGGCAGATTGTAGTAGCTTGATGTGCTGGCATCCTATTCAATTTCATCCAGTATTTGTCCAGACTAATTGTTTAATATCGGTCAGTGACCTAACCCTTCCAGGATAATAGGCATGATGTCATGTTAATCAAAGGCAACAATGACTTACCGTTATCCCAGTAATATTCTGAAACATTTCTCTCAATTCAATGTCCTTCAAATTATATATTTTAACGTCCATAGCCAGGCAGACCCGGCAGACCTAAAAAAATAAAATGTTCCCTGTATTACATAATCTATCATCATCATCATCCTACAGCAGTCCACTGCTGGACATAGGCCTCTCCTATTGCACGCCATTCAACTCGATTTTCGGCAACTCTCATCCAGCTGCAGCCCCGAGTATATGATATTAATTTCAACTTGATAACTCCACGCGGTAGGCGCTTTACACTATTTAATTTATTTCATCACCACTGCTCTTAAAACGGTGAAGGAAAACATTGTGAGGAAACCGGTATGTCCTAGAACTAAAAGATTCGAAGACATGTGACATCTATGTACCAACCCGCACTGGGCCCGCGTGGTGGATTATGGTCCTCTCCCTCTCACTGAGAGGAGGCCCGTGTCCCAGCAGTGGGAACATTGTAGGCTGATTATGTAACTCCACGCGTTCCTGAGAAAAAGGGTCTCGACAGACAGACAGACGGACACCGAAGTGATCTTAAAAGGGTTCCGTTTTTTCTTTTGAGGTACGGAACCCTAAAAAAGTGATTCCTACGCGTTAAAAATGTGTGGACAACAGATTGCGAGTCGTTGTGCTTGCTTCCCTATATACTATTTGTTTCTTGAGAAAGGGTCTTGAAGACCAGTGGCATACCTACTGGCGCGCCATTTTGTTTTTTTTTTTTCAAAATGGCGTCCACGCATGAAACCTATATAAATCTATAGCTGACATCAATACAAACAGAAAACATAATAAGACCAATCCCCGATAAGTGTCATGTTTCCGAGACATTAACGTGCAAAGGTTCAATATAGGGTTCATGCGAGCCCGCCATTTTGAAAAACAACATGGCGGCGCGACAATAAGTATGCCAAGCTCCATATAAAACTCTACAACACCCTTTCATCTGTCAGTCCTGCGAAATTAGTAAGTAAGAATACATATTTTATTTGGCTCACTTTTGATTCCACTAGTGTATCCGAATCATCATCAGCATAGTCGTCGTCATCAGAAATATCAGTATTTCCAACCTGAAGAAAAAAAAAATTGCCTATGTTAGGAACAGTGGCGATTTATAGAAAAATGAAAACTCATACAGCACGAGAAACCGTTTTAACTCTACAGGAACTGCAATTAGAAACCATTCGTCACCCTCCGTAGTCGCCAGATCTTGCTCCAACGGACTACCATTTTTTTCGTGATTTGGACAATTTTCTACGTGATAAAAAGTTTTCTTCTCAGGAGGCAGTACAAAATGCTTTCACAGTTTGTCGAATCTAGATCACGAGAGTTCTATCGCAAAGGCATAAATGACCTTCCTATTAGATGGCAGCAATGTATAGATAATAATGGTAATTATTTTGATTAAATAAATATGTTAAATTTAAAAAAAAAACGAATTTCAATTTTTCAGTACTAATCGGCAATTTCATACTTTAACCCCAAATATTACTAGCTTCTGCCCGCGGCTTCGCTTGCGTGGATGTCGGATTATTACTACTACTTTCCACGAGAACATGCTACCGAGACAAAAAGTAGCCTATAAGGCCTAAAAGGCAGCCTTTGTACCTTTTTTATGTGCGAAATGTTATAAGAAATAATTCAATATAATTATGTTACGCCATAACATCAGCTAGTGAAAGTCCCGTCAAAACCGATCCAGCCGTTTCGAAGATTAGCCGGAACAAATAGACAGTCAAAAAACAATCATGTTTTTTTTTATAAGTAGGTAGCGTATATATTGTTACGAGTTTCGGGTTCGTTACAATAAAAATGCTGATATAAATTACCAAAAATTACACTTTAATTAAACAACACTAATAACAGCTTAAACATACTAACTATAAAACACAATCGCTCTTAAGTCGCACTTGAAGATCGCTTTCGATTATTTCGCCTGTATCGCTGATCCAAGACTGATTCGGTCGTTTTTTTTATTTTTATGAATGGCCTCGTAGTTGACCTTGAGAGGTCGTGACTACTTAACCGGATTATCCTGTGGTTGCCTTAAAAAAAATTAAAGCCTCCAGCCAGGGCTTAAAACTAATTGAAACTAAGCGACTGCACGCTAAGGGCACCCCCTGTGGGGTACGAACCTCGGCTTAGGGCGTCGCTGGGAGACTCCTCGGCGGCGAGGTCGGAATGTCGGTCTTTTGTTTTTGTGTACTGTACTGGTGGCCCTATCCCTCTCTTGGAGGAGGGTTATGGGGTCATCGGGGTCAGTTGATTCGGTCGTGGCCCACCCTGGCCTTATACAGGGTGATTTTTTAAAGACCAGCCAAATTTAAGGATGTGGTACAGACCATCAAACTGAACAACTTTCTCCATGGGACAAATAGCGTAATCGCGAAAATTTTATCAACTGTCCCATAGAAAACTTCAATACCTACTCGACCTAAATGTATGGGACGGCTGAATTTTTATTCGCGATTACGATGTTGGTCCCATGGAGAAAGTTGTTCAGTTTGATGGTCTGTACCACATCCTTAAATTTGGCTGGTCTTTAAAAAATCCGCCGTATATATAATTATGTCTACAAGGTCTACAAAGTCAAACGTCCTAGTCATGTCCATAAACATCCTAAGGCCCATTTGTTCCTTGCATTTTTTTTTAAATATCTGTTCATGCTGTTATATAAAATCTTCACAAATTTTTTTGAAAAAATTAAAAATTTTAAAAATCCCCGACACAAAATAATAATAAAAAATAGTATGAATGTAAAAAGCCTAAAACACAAAAAAAAACTATTGAAAAAATAGCCAAAAATAGAAACGTGAAACCCTATAAAAAGAAAAAAATAACCTTGAAATTACGACCCTACGTGAGTACGTATGAAATTTTTTGATTAAATGTTGTCCCGTCGGGGGACCGCTCTAATTATTAGCCTAACGTTCTGTTAAAGTTTAAAATAGTAGTAAAGAAAAAATACGTGTCCATTATTTTTCGATAATCTAACTGACGGACTAAATATAATAATAATTTTTTTACCCCGGCAACTACCCTATTGGATCAAAATTGGGACTGGAAAAAGCATGTCAATTATGTTTGCGACAAACTGGACAGATTTATCTATGCCCTAAGAAGATTGAGAGCCACGGTCTCAACTGAAGCGGCTCTTTGTGCATATCACGGATATGTTCCCTCCATACTCTCATACAGTCTCTTGTTGTGGGGTAATTCGGTGGATGTCAATAAACCGTTTATAAAACAAAAAAAAAAATGTGTGCGTGCAATCTGTGGAGCTGGGTACATGGATAGCTGTAAGCCACTGTTTAAAAAGTACAACATTTTACCGTTAGTATGTATGTATATTAAAGAATTGTGCCTATTAGTACGATAACATCCTGAAAATGTTATTAAGCATAGAGATGTAACCAAAAGGAATGTTTCCTCTAAAGATAAACATAGGCTCTGCTTGCCACAATGCAAGCTCGATTTATATAAAAGAAATTCGTTTACAATGGGTATCAAGGTATACAATAAATTCCCGCAAAAAAGGAAAATTTTGTTTTATTGTTCATTAAATGATTACATGGTACTTATTTAGAGAGAAACGAAAACAAATTGAGAATAGCTTAACTTACTTTAATAAAGTATGTCTACCAGGTTGAGAAAATTTGTGGAAACTCAAATTCCTATCTTCTATTGCAGTGATGTTACACTTAGCACACTTTCTTCTAAGTTCATACCGTGTATGGCGTAACATTATCAAATAATGCACAGACACACGTACTATATCTCGAAACAAACAACAACAAACACAATATCATATTATGAAATGAGTCTATATCTCGTAAAAGTGTCCAGGCACACAAAACAAAAACACAGCAGCACGAAATACGAATGATTCTCTATCTTGTAAAAATGTCCAAGCACATGTTAAAAAACCAAAGAAAAACTTAAGCAAGGTCTACCTCTACCGCGTCCCACAGAGCATGTAACCTTTTACCTGGATATTTTCATTCTGTTCAGTAGCTGGTGGACAAGATACTAGAACAAAAAAAAAACTCTCATAAACTCTCTCGACTCTCGTCTTGCTGTTTTAATATAATAATATACCATTTATTGCAGGCGACTCAGCCCCATAGATAAATACCTTAACCTAAACACAACAATTGAACACTTGAATGACATCACAAATGTTTTAAGTGTACTTCACAAAAATTATTTGCTGCAGAAAATGCAGGAATTGCTCTAAACTCTGATTAACCTTTTTTTCTTTCAATTAACCTTGATTGTTAGTTAAGTGAATGTAACCTTATTTAATATGAAACCTAAACAAGAGGTTTCATCTATTTTATTTATAATTTCATTAATGGCATTAAGGACTCAACTGTTATTTTGTAAAATAGAGATCATTATGGTGTTTATTATAGCTACCTTCCGACTCTGAATGCTGATACATTTGTTGTGGAAATTCTGCCAATTGTCCATCAGTGAGGGGTAAGGCCATCAAATGTAAAATTGGGATTGCATGTCTTTTCAGACGATTTCCCTTTTTGTTGAAATCCTTTTTTCCAAAGTGGTTAGCACATACATTTCGCTGCTCATGCAGTTTTTCAATTGGTAAATGCACCAGTTCTTCATTACCAACTGCTTTTAGCCACACTCAACAGCTGGAAGATACAATATATTATAAAAGGTTACTTACAACTGACTATGTTTAACTGTGGATGTATTTACTTTGATTTGAAGTTAAGAAAACACCCAATTTACACTATCAGCGCAACTAAATGAAACGGATTATAATGTACTTGGAATATGAAATTCTAGATTTATTTCATATTCCCAGTATTTACATAGTGGTGTCACAGGTAGATAATACAATGTCTTAAGATTCGGTGACCTATGTATTTAGCAGTCAACCTACTTAGACTAAATTAGATTACAATCTAAGACGTATTACATAACAAAACATCACACCTTGTTTCCCCGAAGGGATGGGCAGAGGTGTAAACTGTAGTACACCCACATTTCGCCAGTTAAGTATACTGTTAAAGTCCCATATAATAGAGGGCGAGCCTATTGCTATCAACTGGGCACAAATCCAGACTCCAGGCTGCTTCAAAGTAGTACCAAGAAATTTCTGTTGGAAAAAGTCTATATTACTTTGCCGTCCCGTCATGCTCAGCAATACAGGTACAATAAGTATTACTGTAGGCACAAATGCTTTAAACCATTTCTTCATTAGAGTTTCAGCTAATCTTGATTGATGGCTCGAGGAGCATATTACAGAATTTGAATGATGCTATTAATTTGCAATTAAGTAGTGCTATTTGGGCATAAGATCACATTAGCAATAGGTATCGGTACTCACCGGGTTGGATCCAGAGGAAACTTGGAAAAAAGCAACTTATTTCCAGTATGCCAGGACTCCTTGATGCCACAAATTTCACATCTTCTGTGACCCTTACCCATGTTGATTTACAAATTATTAAAGAAACAATAAAAGAGTAAAATAACTCGCAAGAGTCACTAACACTAAAAGAGTCAATAACTCGTTAAAACTATGTGAGGATGAAACGGAGGAACAGGTGCTCGACTCAACGTTGTACATACAATCGCAGAATATATTCCGAAATCCTACAGAAAAAGGAAAAAACAAACAAAAAAATCACGAAACGAACATGACGCGACAGCAGACATGTTTGTTTACCTAGGGACAGGGGGGGGGGGGGGGGGACACTACGTACATTTTGACAGCGAAGTAAAGAAGAGTTGCCATCTAAAAGTTGGCCCGAGTACTATTTACTGTCTACCGGGTACGTAAAATTATCAACAGATGGCGCTATATCATGATATTTTTTTTTTATTTGAAATAAAATTATTGATGTAACATTAATTGGAGAGAAGTGTGAGAAAAATATTAAAATCTTCGTTCAAATTGAAATAGAAGCATAAATGAAATACAATCTGATAACGCACAAATATCAACTTTATTTAAAAAGACCTGGTGCCAGATTCTACTTAAGATGTATAAAGTGTCAGTTCTTGAACTGAAAATAAACAATCACAATTTGGCGGTTTGTTGCATTCTGCGTATGCGCATTTTGTAATTCCCGATCCGTATTGTTGTATTGTTCTTTTTTTTTCTACCTTTTACTATCTACATTCCCATGGGACTATTTTGTTTCATCCTACTTCTGTAGCATGTTCTACTAGCTAGAACATGTTACAGAGATAGGACGAAACCTTCTATGTTAACATGCATATAAATAGCTATGTGTGTGTGGGGGGTGGGTATGCGATTAGTTTCGGGCCAATTCACAGATGGCGTATTGTCAAATAGGTTTGCAATTTTATCACCTAAGAGGGCTCTCTTTTCCCACTACTTTACCTAGGGATTTAGGTTAGTTGACTTTCATATTGTAATGTTGGTCACCCTGAGTACTCTGACGTGTGTTTCTGAATGTTGGCTAAAGAAGGTTACAAATTCCCAAGGAATTTGTAGGTAAAGCTGGAAGGCAAACTTGGAATTAAAAACTGAGGGGAAAAAAAATGATCTTGAAAGTGTTTATTATCCATACGTCTCTTTCTAAATAGGGTGTCCACAATTTCTTTATAGACAGGACTTTCCGTTTAGGACCAAACATGGGTTTTTGGTTTTGACCAGGGAGTGAAAAAACAGAAAAATGCTTTCCATTCACAGATGAATTTCATGAGCAGTTAACTTACCTCATCTGACAGTAAACACAAATTACGTTCTTCATAATAAGGGGTTACACCAAATAAAAGTCTCTTTAAAGAGCTATCATAATCAGTATCCTTAAAGTGAAGACTACATATCCTTGCATTTTGAAAAAAAGGTCGCCTTAATGGTACAATTGATAACCATTTGTTTCTTTCATTTGTGTCAGAGGGAAACCTAAAAAGTAAAAACAATATCAATTATTCAGTTTAAAAAATCAAACCTACGGCATTTCCATGAACATTGATAGAAATCGTGTGTGACTCGTGAACCAAGCGACGAAATCGGATCATTATAGGTAGAAGACTTATTTGAAATATGGTCACCCTATTTGATATCGTTTCACTTGCACAAAATGAGTATTAAAGCGTATTATTCCTATTACTAAGTAATCGAGGAGACAAATATTTAACATACAACTGTTAAGAATCGAGATTTTGAAACAATTAATCTAAGAAAACTGAAAATTGTTACAATAAAATGTTTTCAATATTTCACAATGAGATATCGTACTTACTTGTGAAAAATCACATCACATGCCGGATACCACTCACTTCTGCAATCGCGCACAATACATTTTAAAACCATTTTGCTATTTTTATTGTTATTAGCTTGATAATTTCACTGTTAAAGTTGCGAAGCGAAGCCAAAACATCTACCATATTTGAACGTTAATGATTTGACACATTCGATTAGTGTTGCCATTTGCGACTTTAGATATTGCATGATTTAAGGTAAAAACTTATTTTAACTTTGTTTACACAAGTCATTTTATTGGTCCATGAGTATAACCTTTTTTAGTAAAACATCAAGATAGATACTTTCATGGATACTTTTTGATTTAGGGCTTGGATATTTTTTAAATTCTGGTATGTTTGTGCCGTTCGTAAAATTAATTATTGTGGCCTAAGTGGAGGTTTAGTTCTTTACACTGGCATACTTGTGGGGAGAGCTAGAAAGAGACAGATAGGTAAGACTTTTCAAAGGTTACTTGGGGTCACGAATCTTGCCTTCAATTTTATGAACGAAGTTTGGCTTCCAGCTTTACCTACAAAGTCCTTGCAAATTCCCTACAAAAATAGTTTGTTTGGAGTTTCACACTCAGACTAAGGAAAATAATTAATCACTCACACGCACACATTTGTTTAACTTGCATTTTAACATAGGTACATTTATCTATTTATTCTGACTGGTGTGTATTTAAATCTGAAACTTTATACCAGTATTTCAGCGATATAAATCTGCTGCTGCTGACATGCTTCTCGTCCCTCTCTCTCTCCATCAACTGGTTTGGTTCGGTTACTTGTCAGTAAGTAGGTAAACACTTTAATCTTGTCCTGTCTATTTTCAAAACTTACCAACAACACACTTGAAGGCAAAGCATCATCGCGCAGTCTTGTTACATTTAAAGTTCGGTTAAAACATTTATCTTCAAAATGCAGGGAACATATAAAAATATGTTTGGTTGTAGTATTCAAATTTTTAATCCCAAGTATATCCAACCACTGCTCTTTTCTTTCTTTACATATTGGCAATCTAAAATCATAAAAAAGAAATCGAGTATAAATAATATTCACCTGTCGCTAAATTAGCGATATATCAAAAATGCCGTACCGAAACTCTATTTACTATGAAGAATGATTTTCTTAAAAAATCACATAGTATTAATAGTAAAACAGTAAGTGATTACAGAAAAGCAAGTATATCTTTATAGACTTTCCCATAAATAGGAAAATCTTTCAAAATAATAGAAAAAACAAGATATTTTGAATGAATTCGGTTACTTACCTGTGCAACGTTATATTCGGATGTTTTCTGTTGCTTTTCATGCGGCAGCCTAACACACTGCACCTACCCATAATAAATGCAGTATTATGCAAGTTCGAACACTATAAACAAGCACGATTTTCGCCTACTAGCACAAAATTTTCTTTAAAACACAGAAACAAACAAGCCGCGATGACAACTGATATACTTGTTGTTGGCTGTGACAAAACATGGCGACCGGGCGCCCGGCGCAGTGACATATTTTGTAGATAATGTTGCCATTTTTGGTAATGATAAAACTACTGTTGTCCTTTTTTACATAAGATTACCCTCATAAGTTAAAAAGAGATGCCGATATGTCAGTAACTATGCCGTCGAAATACATCACATTCCTATAGCTACTGTTCGTTATGCCGAGTCCTTCTTTTCCGTAGTCTGAGCATCATGACATCAATGGCTGTTAATTTGGCATATAAAATCAAAATGGCATCCTTGCATCCATCCATACAAAATAATTATAATATTTTTTTCAATGGCAACATTTCACACATACATTTAGACTGTGTATACATGAATCACACATTCACATAAAATTCAGCCCCCGTAGGTATTTATTTCGCCCCGTACAAAGTTGACAGGGCCTGATAAGGCGTACACGCCTTCAGCTGTTCAGCACTGGTTTGCACACGTGCCAAACCAGTGCAGAACAGCTGATTACGGGATCATACAAACCGTCTCGCTCAGGCGGCTTCTTTGACACAAAACTGTAGGTAGTAACACGTGAACTTTGTCGAGCGATCAGTGTTGCCTTTGATCAGTTTTTATTTTTTATTTAATTATATTCACTGGGGAAAAATAGTAATCTCAAATCCATCAAATGGTTACGTATGTGTATATAGTACGATGCCGAATAATACTCTTAGAGATCGGACTGGGTTTTTGGTACATGCTGTATAGTATTTCAATACCTAAATTCTACCTTAGAAATATGTGATTTGTTTATCTCTAACATGAATCGTTTGAGAAATATCGACCATAAATGTTGGTCCCTCCATAAGGACGATTCAACAATTTGGTCAGGCATGTTAATGGATAGTTTTTTTAATTTTATTTTTGAACTCAAAATCAAACTCAAACTCAAACTATTTATTTCAAATAAACCAATTACAGGCACTTTTGAATTGTCAAGGTCGGTCAGTCAAAAAGATGAAGCTAGTTGCCCATTCCAAAGCGTAGTAGGTACCTATGGAGAAGAACGGACAAGAAACTCCATGGACACTCTTTTAAATCATAATAATATTGTTACAAAGTATTGGTTACATCATTCATGTTCAAAATTATGCATGTGAGAACGATGCAGAACGTTAAAAGCGTCCGTAATGAAAAGATTAAAAAAAAAAAAAATCAAATATTAATTTAAATCAAAATAAGCCATGGCAGCAAAGAGTTGACCAGTCCCTACTGACGGCGCCCGTTCACGAACATGACGCATAGATTAGCACCATTCAGCTCAACCATTTTGAAGGGAGCTAAATGATCCAACACATGTGCCACCATCAGCGAGACATTAGAGTGAGCATGACATACTCTCATCCGCCAAGGCATATTCAAGTCAATGAAAGACGTACCCAGTAAATGGTAGCTTTGTAGTATGTTACATAGTACTCACATACGTTCTATGCAATTATACAATACTAGGAGATTGAATTTATATAATGCAAACATAGTATTTTAGAATCTTCAGCAGCTCCAACAGTATGTAGGTTGGGTAGGCGTGTGTGAAGTATTTTCAAATGCCAATCAATTTATTTATGCGTCCTGTGGAGCAGGACCAGCGTTTAGCCAAGCATTTTTGTCAGCGATGTAATCCCCCAACTTATAATATGCTTGGCTGCATAGTGTGCGTTTTATGCAAGATTTGAATTTCGTTTCATTGAGTTGGAGTATGTGGGGAGGTATTTTATTATAACATTTTAAACAGTACCCCATGAAGGAAGAGTCTACTTTAGCCAGTCTGAAACCTGGTTGAACTAATTGGTCCCTATTTCTGGTTCTATAGGCGTATCTGTCACCTCTTTTACTGAAAAGATTTAAATTTTTCCTTACGTACATGATGTTTTCATAGATATATTGACAAGGTACCGTCATGATATTAATATTTTTAAACAGTTCCCTTAGAGAATCGCGCCTGCGTAGGCCATATATTGCTCTGATGGCTCTTTTCTGCAGAATAAAAATGGACTCAATATCTGCAGCCCGTCCCCATAGTAAAATACCGTAAGACATGATACTATGAAAATAACTGAAATAGACCAGTCTCGCGGTATCTACATTAGTAAATTGACGGATTGTTCTTACAGCATATGCTGCTGAACTTAGCCGTCTTGCAAGAGATGTTATATGAGGACCCCATTGCATCCTTGAGTCGAGCGTTATCCCTAGGAAAACAGTTTTATCGACGAATTCTAGTTTCTCTTTATTCAATACTATGTCACAATCACTACTTTTAACATTCGGTAAAGCAAATCTTATGCATTTAGTTTTTTTCCCATTTAATACTAAATTATTAGCAGTGAACCAATTTTGCACTTGCAGTAGGGCGTTATTTACGTCGTCAAGATTTGATGCACGTCTATTTATCTTAAAAATTATGGAAGTATCGTCAGCAAATAACACCATTTGTGGTTGGTTTTTTAATAAATGCGGCAGGTCATTTATGTATACTAAAAAGAGGAAAGGACCTAATATCGAGCCTTGTGGAACACCCATTCTTACTTGTAAACCAAGTGAATTGACACCATTTATTTGAACTTTTTGCTGTCTATCATGTAAATAAGATTTTACTAACTAAAGGCTAGGGCCTTTTTCTTTGATCAACAATAGTACTA
Source organism: Apamea epomidion (assembly GCA_947507525.1). NCBI lineage: Eukaryota > Metazoa > Arthropoda > Insecta > Lepidoptera > Noctuidae > Apamea > Apamea epomidion. The sequence goes on from OX382255.1 coordinate 5,605,239, forward strand.
AAATCTATTCAAATTGATGTTATTTTAAGTTAAACAAATATCAACTTTATTTTCATGAAAAGTAAGCTGATTTCAGAGTAACTAGCACTATTAAAAAAATTATAAAAATGTTTGAAGTTATTGTGTTGGAATTAAAGTTAGTTTTCCATAAATTCACATATGCTTACACTTTTGGCGAATATGTCATAAATGCAGATTAGTGCTATTGTTGATCGAAGACCTTGTCTCACTAGGGCACCAGGGGAGGGACTACCATGGTCGCACTGACATAAAATGTTTGGTTGTATGCCCAACCGATCAGACGCCTGGTGAGATACTCACCACAAAGTCGTGTCTATTTTGCTGGCGGCGCCACCATGGTATCCTAGTCAGATATAACCAGAGATATAAGAAAGAAGGAGATGTGCCCCGGTTGTTGAAAATGTATCAGAACTCAATGTCGTTACGTCGATCCTACCGCTGCGCCACTACTACACATGTAGTTCAGTAAAAGCAATAGATATAAAGTCACGTGCACGTGTATAAACCTTAACTCATCAAACACAGCGTGCATTTACCATGCACCATACAACTTTCTCACACAAAAACATCTGTCGCTATCGTTGTGGTGTGCAAAAGCCATTTATTTTACATATACGCTGGTGATTGACTAAATCGGAAAATTATCGATCCTCCCATTTATTATTGTACTAAAAAAAGTGTGGGGTTCTGAAAATAAAATAAATAAAACACGATATGTCCAGAAAATATAATAATATTGTAAAACAATAAAAAATAGCAAAAAACAAAAATTAATTGTTAATATTAATTTTTAACATTATATTACATCTTCCCAAGGGTCTTCCAACCGGATTTAAACGCCATCTTCTTAGGTCTTCCAACTGGGTTAAAACGGTTGACAAATTGTAAAATCAACTATATATTCGTTGGGTAATCGACATTGTTGTCGATAGCCTACGTTAGTGGATCAACACAACCACATCACTAGCTCGCCGCAAGAAACAGCGGCTGTACTTTGCGTCGCTTCGCATAAATAAAGTATCGTTGAGTAATTTTTATTACATTGCTTGTCCACTTCACTTAGCGACATACTTAGGTAGTGGTTAAGGAGCAATGTATTTACTGCTAAAATGCAAACTGTAACCATGAATTCAGCATATGATTCTAGACAACTAGAGTTCATTTTTCGCTAGTTATAAAAAAAAATCGGCTGTTTCAAACAAAAGTGCAATCAAACTACGCGGTCAAAATGTATGGAACAGCTTATTTTTTTTTTTTTTTATAACTGACCAAAAAATTAATTCTGGAGTGTCAATCATGTACTGAATCCATAGTAACAGGTTGCGCGTCGATGTCCCTGCCGCCCTGTATACTATGTATACAGCGTGCATCAGAAAGGCGTGTTCATGTTAGACAGTTGTCAGACGAAAATTGTTGAATAGGATCGAGTTGGCGAGGTCAACTTGTCGGGTCGAGTGGTCAGGATGGAATTTGTCCGGATGGAGCCTACTTTATTTACATAATATCATCTTTGTCCCCTCCTTAATACTCTAAGCTGTTCACGCCACACTGTTTCCCCTTCCGGCGCACGCGTTTCGGTCGCGGCTTCTTCAGGTGCACGTGGTCGACGTGAGAGCGCAGCTCGCCGGATGTGCGGAATGTCTTCTCACAGGCGTCGCATTTGAATGGCCTTAGACCCGTGTGGAGCTGGAGAGAGAAATATGCGATCAGTATAGAATTGAAATCATTTATTTAGTGCACACATTATGCTTAAGAAGGTCAAAAACCGCGTTTGTGTACAAGAGCATACTTTGCATGGCTCCGAAAATTTTTAATAAGCTACCAAATGGCATAAAAGATTTAAACTTGACTCAATTTAAACGCACCCTAAATAATTTTTTTAATAGACAAATGCTACTATACCATTGACGAATTTCTTGCTGACAAAATGTCTTGTGACATCCTGTATTTATGATTTATAGTGTAATATTCCTATCTAAAGACTTATTTAATTTCTAATATAGTTAAATTAATAGTGTCTAATCTAAAGGGTAGATTTTTGAGTTTCTATAAAATATCTGTAAGACCTGTTATATCACCAAAAAAGTGCACTGTTAAATACTTTGACACAAAAGCACTACACAATATTAAATTATTACAAATTACATGAATTTAAAGAAAATGCAAGGTGCCAATATAAAAAATCTTTTTATTCTTTAAGCCAGTCTTACCAAGGTGTTACCTAAAACTGGGCTGGGTCTGGTAAGACTGGAAGCCGACCCCAATATAGTTGGAAAAAGGTAGGCAGATAAAATTTTTTTTTTTTTAGTTGAAATATTTTATAGAAATAATGAACAAATAGAAGAAGATCTCTTTATATGTGAAGGAGCTCGTCTAGGGAAGTACTACTGTCACAGCTAACCAGTGTTGCGTATAATGTTCCCACTGCTGAGACACAGGCCTCCTCTCTGTGAGAGGGAGTGAGTCATAATCCACCACGTGGGCCCATTGCAGCTTGGTGAATGCCACATGTCTTCCGGTTCCAAGATATGCCGGTTCTTCACGATATTTTCTTTTACCATTTTATGAGCAGTGGTGATGAAATGAAATACACAAAGTAAAGTGGGCCTGGGTTCCAACTCAGTGCCAATACCACTCGGCCACCACTGCTCTGGCCTGGTTAGCGCACTAGATGTACTCACAAACATATGCCTGGTGAGGTTGTAGCTGAACGTGAAGTGTTTGCCGCACACGCCGCAGTCGTACGTGCGTCGTACGGGCGCGTGCTGGCGCATGTGACCGGCGAGGTTGGCCTTCATACTAAACGCTTTGTTGCAGTGGTCACATTGGAAACGCTTTTGACCTGTGTGGACCCACATGTGGCCTGCCAGGGTGGTCGTGTTCTGGGAAAAAAAAAACATTATTAAACACCATGCAATCATAATCTGCCCAGCCTTTTCCCAACTATGTTGGGGTCGGCTTCCAGTCTAACCGGATGCAGTTGAATACCAGTATTTTACATGGAGCGACTGCCTATCTGACCACCACAACCCAATTACTAGGTAATACGATACCCCTTGGTAAGACTGGTTGTCGGACTTTCGGGCTTCTGACGACCCGTAACGACTGCCAAAGATCCCCGAATGACAGCCGGGACCAACCGCTTAACGTGCTTTCCGAGGCACGGAGGTCTTGGTATAAAGATGGTCACCCATCCACGGACCAACCTCCGAATGCCACCACTATACAGGGCCAAATTAAATTAGCTAGCGAAACTCAGCAGTCGTGATAGGTATCGGGTATCGATATCTCCTCATCTACCTGCCTTTTCCCAACTATGTTAGGGTCGGCTTCCAGTCTAACCGGATGCAGCTGAATACCAATATTTTATAGAAAAGCGACTGCCTATAATATAATAAAATAAAGTTAAGTGACATTCAAACGTGAAAAATGTATGGTCACAGTTGCTAATATATATTCTGTAATTTTATATGGTGTACATAATAACGAGTAGGTATTCTATTCTAATCACTACTTAACTTTGATTAACGTTTATGAATAAAGGGGAAATTGCTCCAAGGTGGCCCGCGAAATTCAAATTTTCTTACGTTTTTTGCAATTTGCTGGTCAGTACTAAGTTGTACGTTGATTGAAATATGATTCGCGGCCGTAACAAATATATATTTACAGAATTATAATCATTAGAATCAGTAATACAACTTGTTAAGTTAGCATAATCCTAAAATGTCAAGATTTCATGAAAAAGTCATTCAGTAGGATAACTTGATCTTAGAGAGTTGTGTTGATGACTTTAATTATTATAATTCTGTAAATACACATTTGTTACGGCCACGAATCATATTTTGATCAACGTACAACTTAGTACTGACCAGCAAATTGCAAAAAACGTAAGAAAAATTGAATTTCGCGGCTACCTTGGAGCATCCACCTTAAGATGACAAACATATTTTGGCTGTGACCTATGAAATGAAATAAAATAAAATTGTTTTTTGTTCTGAAAATAGTATATTGGAATTGTCTTTACAAGTTATAATATTAAAATAAAAAATAAACTAGATAGAGTCGATATTTCTCATCTGCCTACCCCTGACAAGAAAGTCCAAGCATAATCTTGGTCATTCATTCATAATTCTGCTCGCGACTTCGACGAAGTCCGCGTGAAATTTCTTGTTTCCCGTTACATCGCATTGCCTGTCGGCACTATTACTTAAATTTTGCTTAGTGTTTTTCAGCTATTTGCTCAGCTCCTAAGGGTTCTTGCCTGATGTTAAGTCCCCTACCTCAAGCATTCGGCTATCAAATGCAAAAATATTGTTTTAAATCAGACTGGTGGTTCAGGGATAGATCAGGGCTCAAGCTACAAACGCTACAGTACTTACCAGAAAGAACTTCCCGCAATGCTCACACATGTAAGGCGTCGTCACGGCTGTGAACTGCGTCCGGTTGATGCCTGGGTGAGCGTACTTGAAGTGGGCAGCGTATACCCGGAGACTTTCGAGTACCACGCCACACTGTAAGACAACCATAAAAGAATGGTATGTATTTAAACCTCAAGTAATTCACATTTTACGGTCCTTAAAATATTATTGACCACTCAAATATGACTGCGCTTTTTTGTGAACCTCAAATTAGTCCTATTTTGGGGGCCTAAAAATCAAACATGTAGACAAATATGAGTTATTGGAAAAATAACTTTAATATCTACACAATAAAGTTCAGTTTACGCTACAACTTCAAACATTTTCATAACTTTTTCAATAGTAATAGTCGCTCTGAAATCAACTTAATCTTACAACAATTGGAAACGTGAATTTGAATAGACCTTAGACTCATGATGATGATATGTGCACCTCTTACCTGTTCACAAGTAACGGGTCCATTATGTGCTGGCACACTGTTCACGTCTTTCCGATGTATGACCGGGCGTCTGACGGCGTTCACCCAGGATGAACCGAGTCGCCTCTGTTTGATGGAGGGGTCATTGCTCATGCGGTTACTGGAAAAAAGATACATAGTACAATTAACCGCACGTCCATAGTAAGAATCCCTTGTTAGCTGGAAGCTTCGCCGCGAGAGAGCGCTGAGTATTTGCCACTTGTCAAAGTGATCTTGAACCAAAATCGACCAATCGGCGACAACATTTCACATTTTCAAGACGTTTATCTAAACAATACGATTTTTTGCATGTTTCTTTTTTACGCTTTAACGCTAAAACGGCTGAAGGGATTTGGATGAAATTTGACACATGGGTAGAACATGACCCAGATTAGGACGTCGGATACTTTTTATCCCGATATTTCCACGAGATCGAATCGAAACTTATGCGGGTGAAACCGCGGAGCGCAGCTAGTATTATTACATGTTAATTGAAATACATAACACAATAAAATGTAAAGGCTAAATTAGGTCATTCCAACGGTGAATAGCGATTATATGGCTTATAACTTTAGATTGAAAGTCCGTATCAAAGACTTGTAAAACTTTTGAGTGACGACGTCCCTTGTTTTTCGGTTTTAATAAATACTTTGGTCTTACTTAGGGTTACTACAAAATATTTAAGTTCCTTTATTTCAATAAATTCATATAAATTGTATTTTTAAATATTAGAATATAAAAACATTTAAAAATATAAGAAATAGTAGCCCACCGGTATCGCGAACAGGGTCCAAGCTACCGGTGTGCGAGCATACGAGTCCTGTCCAGAAGTACCGCTTTCTGTACCAAGTTCTTGATCCAGCTGCCCAACGCGAGCCTCCTCAGGTGTTGGTCGAGGCTCTTGGCTATTAACCCATTGGATGTCACGACTATCGGCACAATGATTGCTGAGTCCACATGCCACATGTTGACAACCTCGCGAACCAAGTCAAGACTACTTGATTTTTTTTATCTTTCTCGGCTTTCACGTTACTACAAAATTATTATTATGAACCCAATTCACAATGTCACATAAACAAGTATTAATGTCATGCTCATACTTATTTTATTTTGTATTTTACTTTACTACAGCTGCATCTGCAGAGAGAACCTCTTTGTTTGATGTAACTTTTTACTATTTGCAAAAGACTAAAATGTAACTAATTGTGTAAGGTTGTGTGTGTGTGTGTTAGAGTGAGCAAGGGTTCTTATGCCCTGTCCATTAGGTAAACCGTTTTTTGACAGATGGAACTAGTGATTGCAGCAACACACTAAATTGATTGATACACGTACGGTATTATAATGTCTGTATGAAGCCATGAATAAGATGATTCAATAAGATTTATATACAGGCTGATTTTTTAAAGACCAGCCAAATTTAAGGATGTGGTACAGACCATCAAACTGAATAACTTTCTCCATGGGACAAATAGCATAATCGCGAAAATTTTATCAACTGTCCCATAGAAAACTTCAATACCTACTCGACCTAAATGTATGGGACGGCTGAATTTTTATTAGCGATTACGATGTTGGTCCCATGAAGAAAGTTGTTCAGTTTGATGGTCTGTACCACATCCTTAAATTTGGCTGGTCTTTAAAAAATCAGCCTGTATTATAACGTGGGGCAAAGCAATAGGCGGATGGTCGCCTGTGTATATGTGGTGTTCCGCAAATGGTGTAGGCTCTCAGACTATATCAAAAATATCGGGGTACTCACATAAAAGATTCCCCAACGTCGACTTCTCCGCCTATTGCGTTTCCCCACGTTATACTGGCGCCCAACGTGGGGCCAGTATAAACTGGGGCAATAAAACGCGTGGCTCGTATTACATGAAAAACTTTACTGTAAACCCGAAACACGTTACACATACGTTACAAGATTCGTCGAGGAAAATCCCTTGCGCGTGTTAGAAATTATATATGTACATATGTATATGTGTATATATGTATATATGTATATATATATATATATATATATGTATAAAGTATGTCATACTTACTTCTGTATTATAGGTTCATGTACATGATATTTAAGATAAGGGCTAGGAATTAATTAAATAACACATTATTTTGGATGTAAATAAACTGTAATCATTGAACCAAATAAAACATATTTCTGATAGGATCTTTTATAATATAACCATTTAGGTACAAAGTTACACTTAACATAGATGTACTCACATAATAATAATATTAACCGTACATTATATACGGCACATAATTTTACTACATACAAACAAACATAATTTATACTTATCTCGAATATACAGCAGAGTGGTGAGGTGGTTACTGTCCCGTGGTCGCCGAGCAAATGAATGTCTGGCTGTCGAGAGATGGCGTCGCCCCCGCAAGGGGGCGAGGCGAGCGGTACCGGGGCTATGCCCCCTGACCGCGGACGCTATACGGCGGCCCGTAAATACGGGCCTCTCGTGGGGTATGCGCAATGGCGAATGTCTGGCTGTCGAGAGATCGCGTCGCCCCCGCAAGGGGGCGAGGCGAGCGGTACCGGGGCTATGCTCCCTGACCGCGGACGCTATACGGCGGTCCGTAAATACGGGCCTCTCGTGGTGTATGCGCACTGGCTAGTAGCCTTCCGGGCGCGCGTGAGTTGCGCGCGCCCGTGTGAGTAGTTGCTGTGTGTGAGTTCTGTAGGTGCGCCGCGGCGCCGACTCACGGCGCCGCTTTCTTCACGACACCCCGGCGGTCAGTCCCCGCCAGGTGAGACCCCCAGTTACCTGGGGGAGGCCCAGCGGAGGACGACCAGCGACGGAGGTGCCGACTCGGCGCTCCTACAGAATATGGGTGTATTGCTCCCGCCCGTCCCGTATCCAGAGCCAGCCGGTTACGTTCCGGGCTAAGGAGCAGTCGTATGTGTGTGTGGGCGGTATTGTTTTGTGTAACACCGCCCAGTGTCTGCGCGTATCGCGGCCCGCGCTGCGCCTACGCGTGTGAATCTAGCGTCTGTGTAGTTGTGGTTGTCTGCGTTCGCTGCGTAACGTGCCTATATTAACTTAGAACACGCCACGCAGCGAGTGTATGTAATGTGTGTGGAGTACAGTTGAGTCTAATGAGCCGCGTGTAGCGTGGATGCGGCTCACTAGAGGTGTCAGTCCGGTATTGTGGGGTCGCCGTCCGCTACCAAGTCGCGGGGCAAGGGTTTCGTTCGGGTGGAGGACGCACGTGCCAGGGCGCAGTGTCCTGGGCGTGTGGCCAGGTCAGTGCGTCGGCACGTGCGAACGTTTCCTTCGCGAGGCGCCACGAACTCATCCGGGCTCTCGATCCCGAGGCCGCCCTGGATGGTGTCGATTCCTCACGTAGCGAGGAGCGTCAGTTTGGTCCGCAACGCAAGAGTTTGTTGCGCGCGGGGCGTCTTCGGCTCGACTCGCTCGTGAGGGCGAACCATGCCGGGGCGGCGTACGTCAGGGTTGGGCGTATGTACAACTTGTACAGGCCCAACCCCACGCACGCCGGGATGCGGGACGAGAGCACCGGTTTGAGCGGGTGGCGGGCGACCCTGCCCAGTGCGGCGACCGAGCGGACGTGCGGCCCCGTCGGGAGCCGACGATCGGTGGTCGTCCCCAGGTACTTGACCGGGGGAGACCACTCGGTGTCGGCTCCTTGGAGTCTCGTGGTTGTTTCCCGAAGGAGATGGCGGAGGGGGGCGACCCTATCTCTAAGGCCGCTGGCGTTCAAATGGATCACCCTTAACGGTCTAGCCATGGTACAACGTCAGTAGCGTGGCCAGACCGTCCAGGATGACCGTCTCCACATCCTGTCCCTGCCTTATGGCCTTGATGAGGTCCATCAAGAGCTGGATGGCACAGGTCGTGAATTTCTTTTGCTCGGGTTGGCTTCTTGTTGCTTTGTTCGCGCCGGGGGCGCCGCGGCTGGCTTCTGCGAGCTGTTTTAGCTCAGCCTGTTGCCGCGGCGCTGTGCCGGCGCTAGTAGGTATTTTATCCACGACCTGTGCCCTGTCTAAGGCAGGGGCGGCCGTTGAGATATCTTCCTGGGTCGCTGGGGGGGGGGGGATTCTTACCCCGTCCTTTCCCCCCTCGTCCCTTCTTCCTCCGCCGGGAGGAGGAGGAGGCTTGGGTCCTTTCTGTGGGCTCGTTGGCCGCCGCCATAAGCGTCGTGCCTTGTTCGGCCTCCAGTGGCGTCTCTCTTGGTTGGGCCGCTTGTGGTCGGCCACTTGTGGTGGCCGTAATGGCGGCGGTCCCCGCTCGCTTGTTTCTTATCTCTCTCTGAAACACGGGGCACTTTATGTTACACGCGGGGTGCGGGCCCCCGCAGTTTGCGCAGGTGGCCGGCTCCTCCCGCGGTCGCGGACAGTCGCGTGCCGCATGCTCGCCCCCGCATCTCACGCAAGCGAGCGGTCGGTGACACAAGTGCGAGCTGTGACGAAAACGCTGGCACCTGTGGCACTGAGCGGGCCCACGTTTGCCACGCCAGGCCTCTATCTTGACACCACGCATGTACATAAACACAGTGGTGTCGTATATGGCCCGGACGTCTGGCGTCTTCTTGAGGATCGCGTGGAACACGCAACCGGGTCTTCCAGCCGCCCCTTTTATATGGCGGACGTACTCCGGTTGGTATCCCAGCGTCCGGAGCTCCTCCTCAATCTCCTTCGGGTCCGTATCCGCCGGTAGCCCCCGAATGGCGATCTTGAGGTTCTTGTCCGCCGGTAGCGAGTAGGCGAACCACGATACGCCGCTATCCTTCTCCAGGCCCATCAGGTAGCGTTGGACCAGCCTGTACTCGTCCTCCGACTCGGGAGTGAAGCGAACTCCACTCCCGTAAGGACGAGCGTTGGGAGGCCGGCCCAGCTTGGCGCTGAGGGCCCGGAAATGGGCGGCCCAGTTCGGCAGCCTCTCTACCACCAGCGGTGGGAATCTCAGTTTTTTCCCCGGCTTTTGCTTGGAAGCGGCGCCGGGGACGGCAGCATGCTGCGTATCAGATCGCGCATCGGGGGCGGGGGGTAAGGTGGAAGCACTTACCCCCGAGGTCGATGGTTGCGGTGTTGGTGGTCGCGGCGGTGTGCGGCGCGCCGGCGGCGTGCGGCGCGCCGCGTCAGCGAAGGTGGGCGAAGTCGGCGCGGCCCGACCGCGCGGCGCGCGTTCGCGCTGCGGCCGCGGCGGGTCGAGGCAATAGCGCTTCGCCTCCTCCTCCGCTGAGTCGTCGGTGCTCCGCCGACGTCGCTGGGGTCTGGCCCCGAGTTGGAACTCAAAGTCGAACCCCAGCGGCGGCGTCGGCGAGGCCGGCACAGGTGGTGCGGACTCCGCTCCTCCCTCGATGGGCCGTCGCCCGGATCGCGGCGTCGTGTCTAAAGACACGTCATCGCGACCGGACGCGGCCGAGTCCATCGACGCCAGCGACATGCTCGACCCTGCGTGTGAGGAGCATGCCGACAGCATCGCGGGCGAGTCGAAGGCGGAGGCCCGGGGGGGCGCCGGCGAGGCGGGCGCCTGTGGCGTCGACAGCGCCGGCCAAATAATGGCTCCGGCGCTGGCTGGCCGCTCCCGCTCGGTCACCGTCGGCCCCGCCAGCGAGAGGCGGGGGCTGGGTGTAACCTTGCGCGGAGCTGACCCTGCTTGGGCCTTCGGCGCCCCGGCAGCCGCGGCCCCGAAGGGCGCAGGCGGGGACGCGAGGCTCGATACCGGCGCGGTAGTGCGCGCCGGAGGTGCGCGGGTGCGCGCGGGTGGCGCGGGGGTGTGCGCGTGCAGCGCAGGCGGCACATGCGGCGCGGCAGCACGCGGGGCCGGTGAGGCGGCACGCGGGGGCGGCGCGGCAGAGCGTGCGCTCGCCACGGTCGAGCGCCCAGACGGCGCCGCTCGGACGGCGGGCGCGGTGCGAGCGGGGGCAGGGACGCGGGCGGAAGGCGCCATTGTGTCGCTCGCTCGCTGCGCGCGGCCTTTGTTTGCGGCAGGCCCCGGCGCCTGTATAGGCACCGGGCGGAACGCTGCGGGGCGGATGGGTACCGCATGCCGCCGGCTCGACGACGGCGCTGGCGCAACGCGCGCAGGCGCCAATGTCGTCGGTGGGCCGGCAGCTACTACGGCTCCCACTCCGCTCCCTTCTCCTCTTACCTCCTTTCCTTTTTTCGGAGTCTCCCTCGGTCGGGCTGCTGGCCCGGCCGGCGGCGCACCGGACGACGCGTCGCCGATGTTCGGCAACGAAGTCGCCCGGTCCAACGTCGGACGGGGCTCCGGGGACCCGGCATCGCGGCCCAACGAGCCGCGGTTGCCGGATTTGGGCATCACGGAGGGTGTGGTCCTCCGCGATCGCAGCGACGGTGATCCGCCGAGCACTCACACTGGGGCTCCCCCCTGTGTTTGCACTAGTAGGCACCTAATGCAAACACAAGAGAGACACAACAATAATGCGATCCGCGCGGGAGCAAACTACTTTACGCAGTACGGACGAGCTTGCGGTACGACCACAGACTGTCCATGTCTGGCTGTAGTGCGGCAACCATTTATAAAGGAATACCCCTACTACTCGGCGATCATAGGACGTCAATTGAATCACTGTCTATTTTAAAATAACGTTCTTAAAAATCAAAGTATGCCATTACAATATTTTAAAGGATTTAAAATGCCTATATTTAATAAATTACTTATAGAAATAACATTACCTAATTAATACAACTTGTTTATAATAATCAGTACAATGACAACTTGTTTATAATATTTAACACGCGCGCCACCCGTGTCACTCTGTGTGCGCCCGCGGCCCTAGTTATTAACCTCTCCGAATCTTGTTACGTGTTTCGGGTAAGTAAAGTTTTTCATGTAATACGAGCCACGCGTTTTATGGCCCCACGTTATAATATTTATTTTATTACTCATTTTAAAGTTAACTTTTACCTAATATGGAATATGTATGTTCTAAGACAGCTGTCAAAAAACGGTTAACCTAATGGACAGGGTATAGTTACTTACGGGTCATCCTCCTTAATATGTTTAGAAGACAACCGTAGATGTCTGTCGTACGCCTTCTTAGTTAAAAACTTGACGTCGCAAACATCACAGTGCGGGCCTTTGAATTCAGTCTGTAACATAGACATATTTGTTACAGTCGGGAATCATACTTTGATATGATACACGCTAACAGTAGCAATGGGTTTCATTTTGACAGTTCAACAACATTCATTGCGTTATTTACGTTGTTGAGCAGACACATTCTTCGAACATATGAAGCAATGGATTAGCAATATTCTTGAAAACGATTCTGTTGATAGAGTGTTACGCAATTAGGGTGCTGAAGGCCAATTAGAATTATTGACCGAATAATGAACACTTTTTTCAATAATTGAGCTTCTTTTTAACTTCCTGGCCTTTACTCACAGTCGGTCGCAGTAACTAAACAAAGGCGTCCCGACCAAATGGTTCAAGTTAGATTAGAACTGTAACCAAATGCGCGCGATCCCGGCGAGGGAAGCAACTGGAACAGCGGCAGCGGCCGGCGAGCAGTACATGCAAGTTGGTCGCAGTTAATTGGATATTTAACATTTTTAGGACACCAATAAAGGAATTATTTGAGATTCGCAAAAAGAGGCGCAGTCAATATATTAGAGTGTTCATTCATATTTTTAGGAAAGCATGACGGAAATTATTTGAGGTTCAATTAAATACCAATCCAGAGGACCAATGCTTAGTGGGCCCGCGTGGTAGACTACAGCCAGATTAAATGCCATAAAAATAGAGAGCAGTGTAGTGGCCCAGTGATAACGGCCCCGACTTCCAAGTTGTAGGTCGTAGGTTCAAACCCAGACAGGCACTTTACTTTGTGTAAATAATTTCATCTCCACTGCTCAAAACGGTGAGAAGGAAAACATCATGAGGAAACCGGCATGTCCTAGAAACAAAAATTCTAAGACACGTGACATCTACCAACGCGCACTGGGCCCGCGTGGTAGGTTACTGCCCACTCCCTTTCACAGAGAGAAGGCCTGTGTGCCAGCAGTGGGAACATTGTAGGTTGATTATGCATTAAAAACTCACATTTTTATCAAAAAGCTTGTGTTTCATTCTCTTATGGACCTCCACACCAGTTTTGCTCACAAACGTGTATCCGCACAGTTCGCAGACACACGCTGACATGTGCTTCAGACGTAGATGATTTAGTAACGTTGTTTGTTTCCTGTTAAAAAGAGAAAGAAAATACATTAAAAAAAAACAGAGAAAACAAGTTCGCGGAAAATATACGTCACACTCAAGCATAACGGCCATCGCTCAGCATAATGCTACGAAGCTTGTATGCTAGCTTGTGTTAATAGGGTAGCTGCCTGGGTAAAAAAAAAATATTATATTGAGTCCGTCAGTTAGATTATCGAAAAATAATGGACACGTGTTTTTTCTTTTGTCGATCAAACAAAAACTGACAAAGATAAAGCGCGTCAAAATTTGGGAGTGCGGAGTCGTGACGTCACTGCTTGCAAAAATTTCGCAAGCAAGTGACGTCACGCGGAACTTTAACGGGCGATATCTTCATTTTTTATAAAATTGACAAAAGAAAAAATACGGGTTCAATATTTTTTGATAATCTAACTGACGGATTAATTAGAATTTTTTAGGTAAATAGCCTATTGGCTGGACAGTGTAACGATTGTAGTGGTCTAACTATAAATCTATACAAATAAATAAAATTGAAGTCTGTTTGTAATGTCAAAATAACAGCATTTATTAAATACATCATCATCTACCTGCCTTTTCCCAACTATTTTGGGGTCAGCTTCCAGTCTAACTGGATGCAGCTGAATACCAGTATTTTACATGGAGCGGCTGCCTATCTGACTCCACAACCCAGTTACTGGATAATACGATACCCCTTGGTAAGACTGGTTGTCAGACATTCGGGCTACTGACGACCCGTATCGACTGTCAAAGATCTACCAATGACAGCCGGGACCAACGGCTTATTAAAGTGCTTTCCGAGGCACGGAGGGGTCTCGGTATGTAAAGATGGTCACCCATCCACAGACCAAAAGCGGCCAGCGTAGCTTAACCTGATCGATCGACCTGTGCGGCCGTTTTTATTTAGCCGTTTTTACTAAGTGCATATGAAAGTATAAACGGTACTTATAACAAAAAAAAACAATTTTTATTTTTTTTATCTATCGGTCTGTATGTTCCGACTAATCTACGAAACGTCTAGACCGATTTTGGCGGTACTTCCCTTAGGTGATAGCTGATGTTATAAGGAGTAGCTTAGGCTACTTTTATTTTAGAATAACAATTAGGAGTCTGCGCAAAAAATGTAAAACCCCTGAAATTCAATTTGTTTTCAAACATGCATAGTAAATAAATAATAAAAATGAATACTCACTCGAACTCAACGAGACACTGTGGACACTCATACTTGCTGCCGGCGTGGTACTTCATGTGTCCTAGTGCCACGTTTCTGAAAAAATACGGCCTCATTTATAAAAATCACAATATTCTGATGTCAGTGGTCCTCAAGTTCTGAGTTCAGCTGCAAGATTACTGACAAATGCTTGCACTGACTGGACTGGTTCACTCAAATCTATGTGGTACTTTTGTCAAAAGACCATTTCAGATATCTACATGGCCTTCACGGCATAACCTAAGGAAAAAAGTTAATATCAAAACAGTATTACTAGCATATCATGGTCTTGTCGTTTCGATTTTAAGGTTAGGAATTATATTCTGGGGCTATTGTACCGAAAGGGAGAGTATTTTTAAAGCCAAAAAACGCTGTTTGCGAGCAATATTTGGTTCCATTATTTGGTTTAAAAGTTACTGACAGCTGTGTTCCAATATTTGGTTTAAAAGTTACTGACAGCTGTGTTCCATTATTTGGTTTAAAAGTTACTGACAGCTGTGTTCCAATATTTGGTTTAAAAGTTACTGACAGCTGTGTTCCAATATTTGGTTTAAAAGTTACTGACAGCTGTGTTCCAATATTTGGTTTAAAAGTTACTGACAGCCGTGTTCCAATATTTGGTTTAAAAGTTACTGACAGCTGTGTTCCAATATTTGGTTTAAAAGTTACTGACAGCTGTGTTCCAATATTTGGTTTAAAAGTTACTGACAGCTGTGTTCCAATATTTGGTTTAAAAGTTACTGACAGCTGTGTTCCATTATTTGGTTTAAAAGTTACTGACAGCTGTGTTCCAATATTTGGTTTAAAAGTTACTGACAGCTGTGTTCCATTATTTGGTTTAAAAGTTACTGACAGCTGTGTTCCAATATTTGGTTTAAAAGTTACTGACAGCTGTGTTCCAATATTTGGTTTAAAAGTTACTGACACCTGTGTTCCAATATTTGGTTTAAAAGTTACTGACAGCTGTGTTCCAATATTTGGTTTAAAAGTTACTGACAGCTGTGTTCCAATATTTGGTTTAAAAGTTACTGACAGCTGTGTTCCAATATTTGGTTTAAAAGTTACTGACAGCTGTGTTCCAATATTTGGTTTAAAAGTTACTGACAGCTGTGTTCCAATATTTGGTTTAAAAGTTACTGACAGCTGTGTTCCAATATTTGGTTTAAAAGTTACTGACAGCTGTGTTCCAATATTTGGTTTAAAAGTTACTGACAGCTGTGTTCCAATATTTGGTTTAAAAGTTACTGACAGCTGTGTTCCAATATTTGGTTTAAAAGTTACTGACAGCTGTGTTCCAATATTTGGTTTAAAAGTTACTGACAGCTGTGTTCCAATATTTGGTTTAAAAGTTACTGACAGCTGTGTTCCAATATTTGGTTTAAAAGTTACTGACAGCTGTGTTCCAATATTTGGTTTAAAAGTTACTGACAGCTGTGTTCCAATATTTGGTTTAAAAGTTACTGACAGCTGTGTTCCAATATTTGGTTTAAAAGTTACTGACAGCTGTGTTCCAATATTTGGTTTAAAAGTTACTGACAGCTGTGTTCCAATATTTGGTTTAAAAGTTACTGACAGCTGTGTTCCAATATTTGGTTTAAAAGTTACTGACAGCTGTGTTCCAATATTTGGTTTAAAAGTTACTGACAGCTGTGTTCCAATATTTGGTTTAAAAGTTACTGACAGCTGTGTTCCAATATTTGGTTTAAAAGTTACTGACAGCTGTGTTCCAATATTTGGTTTAAAAGTTACTGACAGCTGTGTTCCAATATTTGGTTTAAAAGTTACTGACAGCTGTGTTCCAATATTTGGTTTAAAAGTTACTGACAGCTGTGTTCCAATATTTGGTTTAAAAGTTACTGACAGCTGTGTTCCAATATTTGGTTTAAAAGTTACTGACAGCTGTGTTCCAATATTTGGTTTAAAAGTTACTGACAGCTGTGTTCCAATATTTGGTTTAAAAGTTACTGACAGCTGTGTTCCAATATTTGGTTTAAAAGTTACTGACAGCTGTGTTCCAATATTTGGTTTAAAAGTTACTGACAGCTGTGTTCCAATATTTGGTTTAAAAGTTACTGACAGCTGTGTTCCAATATTTGGTTTAAAAGTTACTGACAGCTGTGTTCCAATATTTGGTTTAAAAGTTACTGACAGCTGTGTTCCAATATTTGGTTTAAAAGTTACTGACAGCTGTGTTCCAATATTTGGTTTAAAAGTTACTGACAGCTGTGTTCCAATATTTGGTTTAAAAGTTACTGACAGCTGTGTTCCAATATTTGGTTTAAAAGTTACTGACAGCTGTGTTCCAATATTTGGTTTAAAAGTTACTGACAGCTGTGTTCCAATATTTGGTTTAAAAGTTACTGACAGCTGTGTTCCAATATTTGGTTTAAAAGTTACTGACAGCTGTGTTCCAATATTTGGTTTAAAAGTTACTGACAGCTGTGTTCCAATATTTGGTTTAAAAGTTACTGACAGCTGTGTTCCAATATTTGGTTTAAAAGTTACTGACAGCTGTGTTCCAATATTTGGTTTAAAAGTTACTGACAGCTGTGTTCCAATATTTGGTTTAAAAGTTACTGACAGCTGTGTTCCAATATTTGGTTTAAAAGTTACTGACAGCTGTGTTCCAATATTTGGTTTAAAAGTTACTGACAGCTGTGTTCCAATATTTGGTTTAAAAGTTACTGACAGCTGTGTTCCAATATTTGGTTTAAAAGTTACTGACAGCTGTGTTCCAATATTTGGTTTAAAAGTTACTGACAGCTGTGTTCCAATATTTGGTTTAAAAGTTACTGACAGCTGTGTTCCAATATTTGGTTTAAAAGTTACTGACAGCTGTGTTCCAATATTTGGTTTAAAAGTTACTGACAGCTGTGTTCCAATATTTGGTTTAAAAGTTACTGACAGCTGTGTTCCAATATTTGGTTTAAAAGTTACTGACAGCTGTGTTCCAATATTTGGTTTAAAAGTTACTGACAGCTGTGTTCCAATATTTGGTTTAAAAGTTACTGACAGCTGTGTTCCAATATTTGGTTTAAAAGTTACTGACAGCTGTGTTCCAATATTTGGTTTAAAAGTTACTGACAGCTGTGTTCCAATATTTGGTTTAAAAGTTACTGACAGCTGTGTTCCAATATTTGGTTTAAAAGTTACTGACAGCTGTGTTCCAATATTTGGTTTAAAAGTTACTGACAGCTGTGTTCCAATATTTGGTTTAAAAGTTACTGACAGCTGTGTTCCAATATTTGGTTTAAAAGTTACTGACAGCTGTGTTCCAATATTTGGTTTAAAAGTTACTGACAGCTGTGTTCCAATATTTGGTTTAAAAGTTACTGACAGCTGTGTTCCAATATTTGGTTTAAAAGTTACTGACAGCTGTGTTCCAATATTTGGTTTAAAAGTTACTGACAGCTGTGTTCCAATATTTGGTTTAAAAGTTACTGACAGCTGTGTTCCAATATTTGGTTTAAAAGTTACTGACAGCTGTGTTCCAATATTTGGTTTAAAAGTTACTGACAGCTGTGTTCCAATATTTGGTTTAAAAGTTACTGACAGCTGTGTTCCAATATTTGGTTTAAAAGTTACTGACAGCTGTGTTCCAATATTTGGTTTAAAAGTTACTGACAGCTGTGTTCCAATATTTGGTTTAAAAGTTACTGACAGCTGTGTTCCAATATTTGGTTTAAAAGTTACTGACAGCTGTGTTCCAATATTTGGTTTAAAAGTTACTGACAGCTGTGTTCCAATATTTGGTTTAAAAGTTACTGACAGCTGTGTTCCAATATTTGGTTTAAAAGTTACTGACAGCTGTGTTCCAATATTTGGTTTAAAAGTTACTGACAGCTGTGTTCCAATATTTGGTTTAAAAGTTACTGACAGCTGTGTTCCAATATTTGGTTTAAAAGTTACTGACAGCTGTGTTCCAATATTTGGTTTAAAAGTTACTGACAGCTGTGTTCCAATATTTGGTTTAAAAGTTACTGACAGCTGTGTTCCAATATTTGGTTTAAAAGTTACTGACAGCTGTGTTCCAATATTTGGTTTAAAAGTTACTGACAGCTGTGTTCCAATATTTGGTTTAAAAGTTACTGACAGCTGTGTTCCAATATTTGGTTTAAAAGTTACTGACAGCTGTGTTCCAATATTTGGTTTAAAAGTTACTGACAGCTGTGTTCCAATATTTGGTTTAAAAGTTACTGACAGCTGTGTTCCAATATTTGGTTTAAAAGTTACTGACAGCTGTGTTCCAATATTTGGTTTAAAAGTTACTGACAGCTGTGTTCCAATATTTGGTTTAAAAGTTACTGACAGCTGTGTTCCAATATTTGGTTTAAAAGTTACTGACAGCTGTGTTCCAATATTTGGTTTAAAAGTTACTGACAGCTGTGTTCCAATATTTGGTTTAAAAGTTACTGACAGCTGTGTTCCAATATTTGGTTTAAAAGTTACTGACAGCTGTGTTCCAATATTTGGTTTAAAAGTTACTGACAGCTGTGTTCCAATATTTGGTTTAAAAGTTACTGACAGCTGTGTTCCAATATTTGGTTTAAAAGTTACTGACAGCTGTGTTCCAATATTTGGTTTAAAAGTTACTGACAGCTGTGTTCCAATATTTGGTTTAAAAGTTACTGACAGCTGTGTTCCAATATTTGGTTTAAAAGTTACTGACAGCTGTGTTCCAATATTTGGTTTAAAAGTTACTGACAGCTGTGTTCCAATATTTGGTTTAAAAGTTACTGACAGCTGTGTTCCAATATTTGGTTTAAAAGTTACTGACAGCTGTGTTCCAATATTTGGTTTAAAAGTTACTGACAGCTGTGTTCCAATATTTGGTTTAAAAGTTACTGACAGCTGTGTTCCAATATTTGGTTTAAAAGTTACTGACAGCTGTGTTCCAATATTTGGTTTAAAAGTTACTGACAGCTGTGTTCCAATATTTGGTTTAAAAGTTACTGACAGCTGTGTTCCAATATTTGGTTTAAAAGTTACTGACAGCTGTGTTCCAATATTTGGTTTAAAAGTTACTGACAGCTGTGTTCCAATATTTGGTTTAAAAGTTACTGACAGCTGTGTTCCAATATTTGGTTTAAAAGTTACTGACAGCTGTGTTCCAATATTTGGTTTAAAAGTTACTGACAGCTGTGTTCCAATATTTGGTTTAAAAGTTACTGACAGCTGTGTTCCAATATTTGGTTTAAAAGTTACTGACAGCTGTGTTCCAATATTTGGTTTAAAAGTTACTGACAGCTGTGTTCCAATATTTGGTTTAAAAGTTACTGACAGCTGTGTTCCAATATTTGGTTTAAAAGTTACTGACAGCTGTGTTCCAATATTTGGTTTAAAAGTTACTGACAGCTGTGTTCCAATATTTGGTTTAAAAGTTACTGACAGCTGTGTTCCAATATTTGGTTTAAAAGTTACTGACAGCTGTGTTCCAATATTTGGTTTAAAAGTTACTGACAGCTGTGTTCCAATATTTGGTTTAAAAGTTACTGACAGCTGTGTTCCAATATTTGGTTTAAAAGTTACTGACAGCTGTGTTCCAATATTTGGTTTAAAAGTTACTGACAGCTGTGTTCCAATATTTGGTTTAAAAGTTACTGACAGCTGTGTTCCAATATTTGGTTTAAAAGTTACTGACAGCTGTGTTCCAATATTTGGTTTAAAAGTTACTGACAGCTGTGTTCCAATATTTGGTTTAAAAGTTACTGACAGCTGTGTTCCAATATTTGGTTTAAAAGTTACTGACAGCTGTGTTCCAATATTTGGTTTAAAAGTTACTGACAGCTGTGTTCCAATATTTGGTTTAAAAGTTACTGACAGCTGTGTTCCAATATTTGGTTTAAAAGTTACTGACAGCTGTGTTCCAATATTTGGTTTAAAAGTTACTGACAGCTGTGTTCCAATATTTGGTTTAAAAGTTACTGACAGCTGTGTTCCAATATTTGGTTTAAAAGTTACTGACAGCTGTGTTCCAATATTTGGTTTAAAAGTTACTGACAGCTGTGTTCCAATATTTGGTTTAAAAGTTACTGACAGCTGTGTTCCAATATTTGGTTTAAAAGTTACTGACAGCTGTGTTCCAATATTTGGTTTAAAAGTTACTGACAGCTGTGTTCCAATATTTGGTTTAAAAGTTACTGACAGCTGTGTTCCAATATTTGGTTTAAAAGTTACTGACAGCTGTGTTCCAATATTTGGTTTAAAAGTTACTGACAGCTGTGTTCCAATATTTGGTTTAAAAGTTACTGACAGCTGTGTTCCAATATTTGGTTTAAAAGTTACTGACAGCTGTGTTCCAATATTTGGTTTAAAAGTTACTGACAGCTGTGTTCCAATATTTGGTTTAAAAGTTACTGACAGCTGTGTTCCAATATTTGGTTTAAAAGTTACTGACAGCTGTGTTCCAATATTTGGTTTAAAAGTTACTGACAGCTGTGTTCCAATATTTGGTTTAAAAGTTACTGACAGCTGTGTTCCAATATTTGGTTTAAAAGTTACTGACAGCTGTGTTCCAATATTTGGTTTAAAAGTTACTGACAGCTGTGTTCCAATATTTGGTTTAAAAGTTACTGACAGCTGTGTTCCAATATTTGGTTTAAAAGTTACTGACAGCTGTGTTCCAATATTTGGTTTAAAAGTTACTGACAGCTGTGTTCCAATATTTGGTTTAAAAGTTACTGACAGCTGTGTTCCAATATTTGGTTTAAAAGTTACTGACAGCTGTGTTCCAATATTTGGTTTAAAAGTTACTGACAGCTGTGTTCCAATATTTGGTTTAAAAGTTACTGACAGCTGTGTTCCAATATTTGGTTTAAAAGTTACTGACAGCTGTGTTCCAATATTTGGTTTAAAAGTTACTGACAGCTGTGTTCCAATATTTGGTTTAAAAGTTACTGACAGCTGTGTTCCAATATTTGGTTTAAAAGTTACTGACAGCTGTGTTCCAATATTTGGTTTAAAAGTTACTGACAGCTGTGTTCCAATATTTGGTTTAAAAGTTACTGACAGCTGTGTTCCAATATTTGGTTTAAAAGTTACTGACAGCTGTGTTCCAATATTTGGTTTAAAAGTTACTGACAGCTGTGTTCCAATATTTGGTTTAAAAGTTACTGACAGCTGTGTTCCAATATTTGGTTTAAAAGTTACTGACAGCTGTGTTCCAATATTTGGTTTAAAAGTTACTGACAGCTGTGTTCCAATATTTGGTTTAAAAGTTACTGACAGCTGTGTTCCAATATTTGGTTTAAAAGTTACTGACAGCTGTGTTCCAATATTTGGTTTAAAAGTTACTGACAGCTGTGTTCCAATATTTGGTTTAAAAGTTACTGACAGCTGTGTTCCAATATTTGGTTTAAAAGTTACTGACAGCTGTGTTCCAATATTTGGTTTAAAAGTTACTGACAGCTGTGTTCCAATATTTGGTTTAAAAGTTACTGACAGCTGTGTTCCAATATTTGGTTTAAAAGTTACTGACAGCTGTGTTCCAATATTTGGTTTAAAAGTTACTGACAGCTGTGTTCCAATATTTGGTTTAAAAGTTACTGACAGCTGTGTTCCAATATTTGGTTTAAAAGTTACTGACAGCTGTGTTCCAATATTTGGTTTAAAAGTTACTGACAGCTGTGTTCCAATATTTGGTTTAAAAGTTACTGACAGCTGTGTTCCAATATTTGGTTTAAAAGTTACTGACAGCTGTGTTCCAATATTTGGTTTAAAAGTTACTGACAGCTGTGTTCCAATATTTGGTTTAAAAGTTACTGACAGCTGTGTTCCAATATTTGGTTTAAAAGTTACTGACAGCTGTGTTCCAATATTTGGTTTAAAAGTTACTGACAGCTGTGTTCCAATATTTGGTTTAAAAGTTACTGACAGCTGTGTTCCAATATTTGGTTTAAAAGTTACTGACAGCTGTGTTCCAATATTTGGTTTAAAAGTTACTGACAGCTGTGTTCCAATATTTGGTTTAAAAGTTACTGACAGCTGTGTTCCAATATTTGGTTTAAAAGTTACTGACAGCTGTGTTCCAATATTTGGTTTAAAAGTTACTGACAGCTGTGTTCCAATATTTGGTTTAAAAGTTACTGACAGCTGTGTTCCAATATTTGGTTTAAAAGTTACTGACAGCTGTGTTCCAATATTTGGTTTAAAAGTTACTGACAGCTGTGTTCCAATATTTGGTTTAAAAGTTACTGACAGCTGTGTTCCAATATTTGGTTTAAAAGTTACTGACAGCTGTGTTCCAATATTTGGTTTAAAAGTTACTGACAGCTGTGTTCCAATATTTGGTTTAAAAGTTACTGACAGCTGTGTTCCAATATTTGGTTTAAAAGTTACTGACAGCTGTGTTCCAATATTTGGTTTAAAAGTTACTGACAGCTGTGTTCCAATATTTGGTTTAAAAGTTACTGACAGCTGTGTTCCAATATTTGGTTTAAAAGTTACTGACAGCTGTGTTCCAATATTTGGTTTAAAAGTTACTGACAGCTGTGTTCCAATATTTGGTTTAAAAGTTACTGACAGCTGTGTTCCAATATTTGGTTTAAAAGTTACTGACAGCTGTGTTCCAATATTTGGTTTAAAAGTTACTGACAGCTGTGTTCCAATATTTGGTTTAAAAGTTACTGACAGCTGTGTTCCAATATTTGGTTTAAAAGTTACTGACAGCTGTGTTCCAATATTTGGTTTAAAAGTTACTGACAGCTGTGTTCCAATATTTGGTTTAAAAGTTACTGACAGCTGTGTTCCAATATTTGGTTTAAAAGTTACTGACAGCTGTGTTCCAATATTTGGTTTAAAAGTTACTGACAGCTGTGTTCCAATATTTGGTTTAAAAGTTACTGACAGCTGTGTTCCAATATTTGGTTTAAAAGTTACTGACAGCTGTGTTCCAATATTTGGTTTAAAAGTTACTGACAGCTGTGTTCCAATATTTGGTTTAAAAGTTACTGACAGCTGTGTTCCAATATTTGGTTTAAAAGTTACTGACAGCTGTGTTCCAATATTTGGTTTAAAAGTTACTGACAGCTGTGTTCCAATATTTGGTTTAAAAGTTACTGACAGCTGTGTTCCAATATTTGGTTTAAAAGTTACTGACAGCTGTGTTCCAATATTTGGTTTAAAAGTTACTGACAGCTGTGTTCCAATATTTGGTTTAAAAGTTACTGACAGCTGTGTTCCAATATTTGGTTTAAAAGTTACTGACAGCTGTGTTCCAATATTTGGTTTAAAAGTTACTGACAGCTGTGTTCCAATATTTGGTTTAAAAGTTACTGACAGCTGTGTTCCAATATTTGGTTTAAAAGTTACTGACAGCTGTGTTCCAATATTTGGTTTAAAAGTTACTGACAGCTGTGTTCCAATATTTGGTTTAAAAGTTACTGACAGCTGTGTTCCAATATTTGGTTTAAAAGTTACTGACAGCTGTGTTCCAATATTTGGTTTAAAAGTTACTGACAGCTGTGTTCCAATATTTGGTTTAAAAGTTACTGACAGCTGTGTTCCAATATTTGGTTTAAAAGTTACTGACAGCTGTGTTCCAATATTTGGTTTAAAAGTTACTGACAGCTGTGTTCCAATATTTGGTTTAAAAGTTACTGACAGCTGTGTTCCAATATTTGGTTTAAAAGTTACTGACAGCTGTGTTCCAATATTTGGTTTAAAAGTTACTGACAGCTGTGTTCCAATATTTGGTTTAAAAGTTACTGACAGCTGTGTTCCAATATTTGGTTTAAAAGTTACTGACAGCTGTGTTCCAATATTTGGTTTAAAAGTTACTGACAGCTGTGTTCCAATATTTGGTTTAAAAGTTACTGACAGCTGTGTTCCAATATTTGGTTTAAAAGTTACTGACAGCTGTGTTCCAATATTTGGTTTAAAGTTACTGACAGCTGTGTTCCAATATTTGGTTTAAAAGTTACTGACAGCTGTGTTCCAATATTTGGTTTAAAAGTTACTGACAGCTGTGTTCCAATATTTGGTTTAAAAGTTACTGACAGCTGTGTTCCAATATTTGGTTTAAAAGTTACTGACAGCTGTGTTCCAATATTTGGTTTAAAAGTTACTGACAGCTGTGTTCCAATATTTGGTTTAAAAGTTACTGACAGCTGTGTTCCAATATTTGGTTTAAAAGTTACTGACAGCTGTGTTCCAATATTTGGTTTAAAAGTTACTGACAGCTGTGTTCCAATATTTGGTTTAAAAGTTACTGACAGCTGTGTTCCAATATTTGGTTTAAAAGTTACTGACAGCTGTGTTCCAATATTTGGTTTAAAAGTTACTGACAGCTGTGTTCCAATATTTGGTTTAAAAGTTACTGACAGCTGTGTTCCAATATTTGGTTTAAAAGTTACTGACAGCTGTGTTCCAATATTTGGTTTAAAAGTTACTGACAGCTGTGTTCCAATATTTGGTTTAAAAGTTACTGACAGCTGTGTTCCAATATTTGGTTTAAAAGTTACTGACAGCTGTGTTCCAATATTTGGTTTAAAAGTTACTGACAGCTGTGTTCCAATATTTGGTTTAAAAGTTACTGACAGCTGTGTTCCAATATTTGGTTTAAAAGTTACTGACAGCTGTGTTCCAATATTTGGTTTAAAAGTTACTGACAGCTGTGTTCCAATATTTGGTTTAAAAGTTACTGACAGCTGTGTTCCAATATTTGGTTTAAAAGTTACTGACAGCTGTGTTCCAATATTTGGTTTAAAAGTTACTGACAGCTGTGTTCCAATATTTGGTTTAAAAGTTACTGACAGCTGTGTTCCAATATTTGGTTTAAAAGTTACTGACAGCTGTGTTCCAATATTTGGTTTAAAAGTTACTGACAGCTGTGTTCCAATATTTGGTTTAAAAGTTACTGACAGCTGTGTTCCAATATTTGGTTTAAAAGTTACTGACAGCTGTGTTCCAATATTTGGTTTAAAAGTTACTGACAGCTGTGTTCCAATATTTGGTTTAAAAGTTACTGACAGCTGTGTTCCAATATTTGGTTTAAAAGTTACTGACAGCTGTGTTCCAATATTTGGTTTAAAAGTTACTGACAGCTGTGTTCCAATATTTGGTTTAAAAGTTACTGACAGCTGTGTTCCAATATTTGGTTTAAAAGTTACTGACAGCTGTGTTCCAATATTTGGTTTAAAAGTTACTGACAGCTGTGTTCCAATATTTGGTTTAAAAGTTACTGACAGCTGTGTTCCAATATTTGGTTTAAAAGTTACTGACAGCTGTGTTCCAATATTTGGTTTAAAAGTTACTGACAGCTGTGTTCCAATATTTGGTTTAAAAGTTACTGACAGCTGTGTTCCAATATTTGGTTTAAAAGTTACTGACAGCTGTGTTCCAATATTTGGTTTAAAAGTTACTGACAGCTGTGTTCCAATATTTGGTTTAAAAGTTACTGACAGCTGTGTTCCAATATTTGGTTTAAAAGTTACTGACAGCTGTGTTCCAATATTTGGTTTAAAAGTTACTGACAGCTGTGTTCCAATATTTGGTTTAAAAGTTACTGACAGCTGTGTTCCAATATTTGGTTTAAAAGTTACTGACAGCTGTGTTCCAATATTTGGTTTAAAAGTTACTGACAGCTGTGTTCCAATAATTTGGTTTAAAAGTTACTGACAGCTGTGTTCCAATATTTGGTTTAAAAGTTACTGACAGCTGTGTTCCAATATTGGTTTAAAAGTTACTGACAGCTGTGTTCCAATATTTGGTTTAAAAGTTACTGACAGCTGTGTTCCAATATTTGGTTTAAAAGTTACTGACAGCTGTGTTCCAATATTTGGTTTAAAAGTTACTGACAGCTGTGTTCCAATATTTGGTTTAAAAGTTACTGACAGCTGTGTTCCAATATTTGGTTTAAAAGTTACTGACAGCTGTGTTCCAATATTTGGTTTAAAAGTTACTGACAGCTGTGTTCCAATATTTGGTTTAAAAGTTACTGACAGCTGTGTTCCAATATTTGGTTTAAAAGTTACTGACAGCTGTGTTCCAATATTTGGTTTAAAAGTTACTGACAGCTGTGTTCCAATATTTGGTTTAAAAGTTACTGACAGCTGTGTTCCAATATTTGGTTTAAAAGTTACTGACAGCTGTGTTCCAATATTTGGTTTAAAAGTTACTGACAGCTGTGTTCCAATATTTGGTTTAAAAGTTACTGACAGCTGTGTTCCAATATTTGGTTTAAAAGTTACTGACAGCTGTGTTCCAATATTTGGTTTAAAAGTTACTGACAGCTGTGTTCCAATATTTGGTTTAAAAGTTACTGACAGCTGTGTTCCAATATTTGGTTTAAAAGTTACTGACAGCTGTGTTCCAATATTTGGTTTAAAAGTTACTGACAGCTGTGTTCCAATATTTGGTTTAAAAGTTACTGACAGCTGTGTTCCAATATTTGGTTTAAAAGTTACTGACAGCTGTGTTCCAATATTTGGTTTAAAAGTTACTGACAGCTGTGTTCCAATATTTGGTTTAAAAGTTACTGACAGCTGTGTTCCAATATTTGGTTTAAAAGTTACTGACAGCTGTGTTCCAATATTTGGTTTAAAAGTTACTGACAGCTGTGTTCCAATATTTGGTTTAAAAGTTACTGACAGCTGTGTTCCAATATTTGGTTTAAAAGTTACTGACAGCTGTGTTCCAATATTTGGTTTAAAAGTTACTGACAGCTGTGTTCCAATATTTGGTTTAAAAGTTACTGACAGCTGTGTTCCAATATTTGGTTTAAAAGTTACTGACAGCTGTGTTCCAATATTTGGTTTAAAAGTTACTGACAGCTGTGTTCCAATATTTGGTTTAAAAGTTACTGACAGCTGTGTTCCAATATTTGGTTTAAAAGTTACTGACAGCTGTGTTCCAATATTTGGTTTAAAAGTTACTGACAGCTGTGTTCCAATATTTGGTTTAAAAGTTACTGACAGCTGTGTTCCAATATTTGGTTTAAAAGTTACTGACAGCTGTGTTCCAATATTTGGTTTAAAAGTTACTGACAGCTGTGTTCCAATATTTGGTTTAAAAGTTACTGACAGCTGTGTTCCAATATTTGGTTTAAAAGTTACTGACAGCTGTGTTCCAATATTTGGTTTAAAAGTTACTGACAGCTGTGTTCCAATATTTGGTTTAAAAGTTACTGACAGCTGTGTTCCAATATTTGGTTTAAAAGTTACTGACAGCTGTGTTCCAATATTTGGTTTAAAAGTTACTGACAGCTGTGTTCCAATATTTGGTTTAAAAGTTACTGACAGCTGTGTTCCAATATTTGGTTTAAAAGTTACTGACAGCTGTGTTCCAATATTTGGTTTAAAAGTTACTGACAGCTGTGTTCCAATATTTAAAAACTATAATTTATTGACTTTTCCTTGCCTTTACATTTTAGAAATTGCTCTTTTTGTTAAATGTAATAGAAACCTATTTTCATCTATATCGGAAAGCAGATACCGAGATGTAACTTTACGATCTCAATACCGAAACTTGTTACGCTCTGGGAGATATAGAACTGCTTTATTGAGGAAAAGTGTTTTTGGTATGGCACCCACCATCTTTAACCACATTCCTGATTCTATAAAAGAGGAACCAGTAACAAGTTTCAAAAAGAAACTAACTGTACTTTTATTGAATAAGTGTTACTACTCCGTATCGGACTTTCTAGCTGATACTTTTAGTTGTGTTTGTATGTGTAATGAACTAATGATGAACTGCATCAATGTTTGCATGCCAAAATGGTAGAATGTACAAGGATTCTTCAACATTTCTGTAACCACCTTATTGTAAATACCTACATTCCGAGCAAATAAATGAATATTATTACGGCTTATTATATACGTATTATTACGGCTTCACATGATCTGACCAAGATGATGTCTGGACTTTAAAAGAGAATGTGACCTCTGAGTTCGTTTCCACCTTTCTTCTCAGAGTAGTCAGATAGGAAACGCTGACTTCATGAAGCTTACATTTTTTTAAAAATAATATAACGTGTAAAAGTTATTCTGATATCGTATTTACAGAATAAACATTTCTTCATTTGGTCGACGAAGTTACGGGCCCATCGAAACTTCGGAATGAACTATACTCCCGATTAATTGACCTTTTCGGACGGACAGAAACACATCGGGAGTAAGGACAACTGCTAAATAGTGTTGTCATTCATTCTTAGTTTGGGCCTCGAAGGAAACTTATGTCCGTAGGTTAGGAAACCATTAAAACCGTAGCAAATGATCTGAAATTATATTAAAATTATGTTATTCCGTAAAAGGCATATCGGGATCACTTGTAAAAAAAAAGTCATGTTTAAAAAATACCTTATAAGGTAGATGGAGTCTACATTTCCTATCTGTAACTATTTTTAATCATTCTTCAATTTCCGTATGGTAAATTAAAAATTTGCTTCTATACAAGGTAGATTTTTGAGATGGAGCAAAAGCGCAAGTACCTCAACCGCTGGAGCTACAGGAAAATGGGCTTAGGGGACTAACATTAACTTTTTTAAGAAAAGACAATGACCAAAAGTCGTACCAAAATGCCTCATGCATCAAGATCAAAATATTATAGTAATTATTTTCATAATTTTTTACGACATTACGCATCGGGGATTTGAATTTTGAACAGGGAAATTAATTTAAAATAAAATACGTGTTGAGTTTGTTTTATTCCCTTCACATGACGTTCCGTTTCAAATGATATGATTAATATAACCTTGAATTTTGAAAGTGTCATGATCACGTCTTTCAAAAAACATGTAAAACAATTATACTTTGCCGATTCTACAATAATTAAAAATAACTAGAATAAAATTTTTATTTAAACGATTATCATTTTTTAAGAGCAATAATGGCCGTTCGTGTATGACATGTCAAACAAAATAAAGTTTTCAGGTTATTTCGATTTTTTTGAAAATCTCCGAAACCCGGGTTTTGTTTACAAAAAGAACTTGAAAGAGTTAATATAATAAGTGTGGTCTATAAAATAAAGTTTGACTTTGGTGCAGCATGGTACGGGATTCCATACATCCATGAGGATTGTCCTTTGATGTTAACTTATTTTTCCCGATCGTCAACAGTATTAACGCTAAGGTGTTACTGGTCGGGATTATTCGGGGGAGGCCTATGTCCAGCAGTGGACGTCTTTCGGCGGAAATGATAATGATGATGACATATAAATCTTACCTATTCCTTGTAACCAACGGACACAGTTTGCATATAAATTCCGTCGTGTGTTGTCGTTTCATGTGCGCGCGCAAATCTCTGGTTTTCTTCATTCGGATATTACATATGGTACACTTTATCGAACCGCTTTGCTGAAACCAAAAATAACGGTTTAACTACGATTTCTTAGGAAAGCGGTATCCGCTGTAATAATAATAAATAAATACTTTATTTCAGATCAAATTACAAGATCCATATTGTTAGTCTTACCCTAAAGTTAGTAAAAACCACACTATATATAAAAATTGAAACGATTGACACCTACGTGTACAGCCGTATCCAGTGAGCCAGCATAGGGCTGTCCCACCTATCACACAATACACTCAGGATGCTGTGGGAGCTAGCATGTATTCTACCGAGAATCGAGCGCACTGTTTCCGTATAATGGCATGAAAACCATCAACCCTGGCCTCGGTGAACATCCCGGAACAAAAACGTGGTAGACCCAACAGCATCCTGAGTACATTGTTATACTGGACACGCAGGGCGTCGTATGCCCTCAGCGTATACCTGACCCACAGACTGCACGTGTAAACAGACTGGCAGTATGCGTATTTCGTATGAATAAAGTTTTAAGAACTTTTCATAACGTTACAATCCTGAACATTAAATCGTAGAAACTCCACTACAGGTATACGAAGTTCAACAAGATAAAACATACAGATGTTGCTAGGAATTTCACGCGGACGAAGTCGCTGGTTGAAGCTAGTATTGAAATAAAACAATAACAACATCATTTATTTATTTATTATGTAGGTACAAGCATTATTTACTCAAAAAACATGTAACGTCAAGCAACAAACTTGTAAAAACAAGTAAAAAACTTTTAATAATAACAGCCGCACGAGCCGATCGATCAGGTTAAGCTACGCTTGGCGCGGTTGGTCCGTGGATGGGTGACCATCTCTATATATGAAGACCCTCCGTGATTCCGAAAGCACGTTAAGCCGTTGGTCCCGGCTGTCATTAGTAAATCTTTGACCGTCGTTACGGGTCGTCAGAAGCCTGAAAGTCTGACAACCAGTCTTACCAAGGGGTATCGTATTACCCAGTATTGTGGAGGTCAGATAGGCAGCCACTCCATGTAAAATACTGGTACTCAGCTGCATCCAGTTAGACTGGCAGCTGACCCCAACATAGTTGGGAAAAGGCTAAGCAGATGATGATGTATTTAATAAAAAGCTGTTATTTTGACATTACAAACAGACTTCAATTTTATTTATTTGTATAGATTTGTTGGTCTAACTACAATCGTTACACTGTCCAGCCAATAGGCTATTTACCTAAAAAATTCTAATTAGTCCGTCAGTTAGATCATCAAAAAATATTGAACCCGTACAAGTACAAGGCTAGATGATGAACTGTCACGACTTGGCCTATCACCCGTTTTCGGCTTGACGTTGATTTCTGTTACACCCAAGCAGTTGGTGTGAAAAAAAAATGATGAATGATTTTATTTTGTAAGTAGGTTTGTACAAACACTTTTACACGTCAATCATATTTTAAAACTAGATGAGGTCGGCGTTTCCTATTTGACTAGTCTGAGAAGAAAGGCCGAAAGAAACTCGGAGGTCACAGTCTCTGTTAAAGTCCAGACATAATCTTGGTCAGTTCATATGAAGACCATGTAGATCTATGTCTGAGATGGTCTTTTGAAGAAAGAACCACACAGACTGAGAGGACCTGTCCAGTCGGTGCACGCATTTGTCAGAAAACGTGCAGCTCAACTCAAAACTTAAGGAGCTTGAAAAGTCTTTCTAGCACAACTTACGTTTAATTAATGATTTGAATTTATTAAGGCTTATCTTGAACGGGGCTTGGAACTTTATTATAAAAGCGTATACATTGGCATCTGAACGAGCCACCTATTTTCTTGAGCCTTGTTGTAGGTACAACAAATTTGTGTTTGTTCCTAGTATTTATTTCATGGATAAGTATCACTGTATTTTTTAAACAATTTTATATTTTTATAGGCATATAAAAATTGTTCATAAATATACTGCGAAAGCACAGTCATAACATTAATCTCTTTAAATTTGTCTCTCAGCGAGTGTCTCGGACTTAATTTATAAATTGATCGAACAGCTCGCTTCTGCAAAACAAAGATAGTCTGAATATCAGCGGCATTTCCCCACAATGAATACCGTACGACATTACACTATGAAAATAGCTAAAGTACACTAAACGGGCTGTCTCTATATCAGTTAAATTACGATTTTTTCTAACAGCGTATGCTGCGGATCTTAGCTTTTTTGACAATTTGTCTATATATATACAACGTGTCCCAGAAATCAACGTCAAGCCGAAAACGGGCAATAGGCCAAGTCGTGACAGTGATTAGAAAAATATTTAAAAAAGTCTTGGTCATGTACTCTACAAATTTTATGGATTCAAAAATAAATCTCAAAAAGTGACACCCTGTGATGATCTTTCAAGTCTTGTGACTACAAATATTAACTGTTCGTCAGTTTTTTTTCTGTGACGTAACCATGAATAACCCTTCTGTAAATTACAGTTGTTTTACTGGGGTACGATAAAGGATATCGTGTACTCTAAACCAATTCAAAATTTAGACGAATTGCGCCAAAGAATCATCAACTCGAGAAGATACGCCCGTCTTATTACGCGATCATTTTTAAAGAGATGTAGAGCTTGCATTGCAGCTGAAGGCAAACAGTTCGAACATTTAATATAAACTTGGTAAATCTGATTTAATAAAAATTATAACTAAAGAAATCCAACAACTGAATTTTATTTCAAACGCACCTAAAACTAACAAATCATTTTTTTCCTCAATTAAGAAGTAGCAATTAGTAAGTGGCATACCATTTTGGAATCCAGACTACACGCGCCATCTTTTAAAGTTACTTGCCAAAATAGTGTAGTACATTTTTTTTGCACTACACGCGGTTGAAGTTGTGTGATGTAATAATTTTGAATTCAATGTTGGGCAAAAATCTAACATTTTATTTAAAACTGAGGTAGTTATGTTTTAACTTTTAACTGTAATTTACAGAAGGGTTATTCATGGATACGTCACAGAAAAAAAACTGACGAACAGTTAATATTTGTAGTCACAGGACTTGAAAGATCATCACAGGGTGTCACTTTATGAATTTATTTTTGAATCAATAAAATTTGAAAAGTACATGACCACGTTTTTTTTTTTTTTTTTCTAATTCCTGTCACGACTTGGCCTATTGCCCGTATTCGGCTTCACGTTGATTTCTGGGACACGTCGTATATATATGTATTTGCTAGTTTAAGACTTTCGTTCAAAAACATGAAATCCGTGGAAAAATTAAGATTTCCCTCTCCCTCGATAGATGGCGTTGGCGTCGAATTAGATCTCGCTATGGTTTCGTTACCGCGCCGCGTATAAGACTCAGCTTCGTAAGAATTCAATGCGGATAAATCCGGTTGACAAATTGTAAATTAATATTTTTGACGAATCAAACCGCTAGCGGTTCGATTCTATTTTAAATCCTTGCAATGTAAGGCAAGTATTATTTTTTTGTTCAAGTCAGTTATCCTTAAAATGAGCTATGAGTAAAATAAATTGTCAATTTATTTTATATGGTTTTAATTTTGTGTTCTGTAAGTAATCAAGTATTATTTTATTGTAACAAAAGAAAAAATAAATCTGGGCAGCCAGCACCCTCTGCTGTCCAGATTTTTTTTTTCTTTTGTAAGATGGAGAGGTATTTTTGGCAGATTGAGACTGAGATCAGACTGTGAACGGTCTTATAATTACGAGAATTGCCCCTCTGATCTCAGTCTCAATCCGTAAAAATATCCTCTAATTTCCCTACATTTTGACAGGTTTTTGACATATGTTTGTCGCTGAGATGAGACTGCGACTAGATTTTGACCGTTTTAAATACCGAGAATTGACCTTCTGACTGTGAACGTTCTTAAAATTACCAGAATTGCCCCTCTAATGTTGCCCTTTGTTTTGTGTGTCATGTATTTAAATACTGTGTACACGATTTAATCTCGTTTAAATATTGTAAAATCGTTTGGTGGAAATCATCCTTAAATAAATTAATATAAACTATGCATTTACCTCGCTGTGCTTGATCACATGCCTTTCCTGCTTATCTTTGGTGGGGAACCCTCTAAAACAGACGTCACACTTGAACGGCGCCTGCGTATATTTGTCACATTCCCGCCTGACGAGGATCTCTCGTCGCAACTCATCGTGGTTCAATGGTTTTATGATGAAAATGTTCTCGTCAATCGGTATCGAAGGTTTTACATATGGCTGTTTGTTCTTCTTCGGTCTGGGAACGAAAAAAATATAATATAACATCACGACTGCAATCCGTAGAGGGTTAAGCTCATCACTCATTATGACAGAACTTGTCATTCAAGTTAGGATTTTAAATAAGGTATTTTTAATAATGTATTAATAAGTTATTTATTTCCACGAAAAGCTTCATGTACAATGAAATGTGTTTGGAGCCTCCTTTTAAGCAAACACTGCCTGTGTTTGGAGAGTCCGCTCTTCCATATCTTAGATGCAGTGTTACAGTTAAATAGCTTGCTATTCCTATCATCAATATTCTAACATCTTGAGTATGTATCATGTGGTAAGAAGCGTGGTGTGCTTTCATTTGATGTGGTGTGTCTAAGATATAGTGTGGTTTGTGTGGTGTGGTGTGATGTAGCGTGGTGTGGTGTAGCGAGTGTGGTGTACAGTAGTGTAGTGTGTGTAGTAGAGTGAGGTGTGTATCGTTATGGTGTGTGAATGATATTACTCATGATATACCAACTGCATTAAAGTACATTCATCTTGGTGACGGCGCGTTGGCGACAAGCGGGATTTTTTCGAGGCGGTGCCAGCCGTTACTGCGTTGGAGCGGTGCGGTTATAATGAGTGATGACAGAGTAGTGAGTGATGGTGAGTCAGAGGTCACGAGCACCAATATGCCAACACTTGGCAACTTTCAATTGCGATTTTTTAGTGAAATAACGAATGCAACGTTGAAATACGACACATTACATAAGCCTATGGGTTCGAAAATGCTATGTTCGTAACAACATAAAATTTCATTAAAAAATAAAGGAGTAAATCGCTTTCGAATAAAGCCGAGTGTATACATACTTTTGCTCGTGACTGCACCTATAGTACACCCACATTTGGCCCCGTTATGTTTGAGTTTATGTATACATTTTACTCATACACGTACAAGTGTAGGTGTAATTATAGCCGATGGAGGATCGTAGCATGTGGCGATCTGCAGTTTCTACCTACCCCCATGTGAAGAAAGCGCGAGGTATGTAACTTATATATAAGGTATATCTATTCATACACGAAATTTTTTAATTCAAATTCAAAATTATTTATTTTGGGACCAAAAAAGAAAAGGTTAGTATACAAAAACTTAGAAAAACTATTGTTAGTAGTTCGACGGCACGGTTGGCGCAGTGTTTAAGCGATCGACTGCTGCGCTGCGTGTCGCGGGTTCGATTCCCGCACGGAACAAATATTTGCATGGCCTTTAAGTAGTTGTTCGGGGTCTGGCTGTTTGTGTATGTGAGTTTAAATGTTTGTAAACGCACCCACGATACAGGAGAAATCCCTGGTGTGGGGCAACGTCATTAAAAAAAAACTAGGTACTTTAATACAATTGCAAAGGACAACACTCATCATATCATAATTATACACAAATGCCCCTGTGCCGAGACACCCCGCCCCGTCAAGATAACCAACATGGAGTTACCTCCCTAAAAGATCACCAGACGAACGAAATCCCTCAACACAGGTGCACGTACATCTTCGGCTACAGTTTTCAGGATACTGTTGTGACTCAACCGCACTCTCCTCATAAGTGACACGACGTTCTTCCGAATGACGGCATAAAAACCGTCAGTATGAAACCGCGCGAGGGGTTTATCATTACGAACAACTTTTACTATGGGACTAAACCAGAAATCGCGAAAAAAATCAGCTGTTATTTTTTTATTATTTATTTATTCAAAATCTGTATAAAAATAATATATAAAAAATCTGCCAAACTGCAAAACAGTTTGTCGGCAGTTGTTAGATTTAACATGCGATATCAGCTGTGAGGGTAGCTCATTTAATAACGACGGTACAACATATTTTCTTGTGCGCTTACCAAAGTAATTTGTGACCTTAGGAACAACAAGAAGTGTCTTCTTTATAGATGAACGAGTTGGGTACATATGCCTACGATCCTCCTTGTGATATTCATTATTAAATTGTTCAGTAATATATACAGGCTGATTTTTTAAAGACCAGCCAAATGTAAGGATGTGCTACAGACCATCAAACTGAACAACTTTCTCCATGGGACCAACATCGTAATCGCGAATAAAAATTCAGCCGTCCCATACATTTAGGTCGAGTAGGTATTGAAGTTTTCTATGGGACAGTTGATAAAATTTTCGCGATTACGCTATTTGTCCCATGGAGAAAGTTGTTCAGTTTGATGGTCTGTACCACATCCTTAAATTTGGCTGGTCTTTAAAAAATCAGCCTGTATATTATGTTCGCATAACTCGTCAAAATGTATGGAACAGACTTCTTTCTTTGCGAATTCACGTTTTGTCCTATAGTAAATTTTGTTTATAATGATAAGTACAATGACCCCTTTAGATATTTCGTGTATAAATACATAGGCCTTACACAAGCTGTTGTTTTGCATCCTCGTCAAATTCAAGGAGGTAACTAAGCTACTGATTCTTCTTACCTTTCTTTCACCCACATAATAACATCATCACCTGTCTTCGCCTTTCTTTTAACAGCTGCTTTTGTCCTCTTCACTGCATTCGTTTTATTTTCTATACAAACAATGGCTTCATTATTGACGTTTGTAATTGTTTCATCATTTACATTACTTTGATCATCATCGTCATCACAAACGTCATCATTTGCAGGTACATCATCATCATCACTGTCTACATCTTTAGAGAGATCCATTTGTTCATCATCTTCGTCACTATCACCAATATCCTTAATCTGCAATCGCAAAATGTAAACAAATATAAGTTTATTGAAAAATAACTTTAACTCTTACACAATGAAGTTCAGTTTACGCTAAAACTTCAAACATTTTTATAACTTTTTCATGAGTGCTAGTCACTCGAAAATCAACTTAATTACCATTGGAAAAAAGTTGATATTTGTTAAACTGTAAATAACATCAATTTGAAACATTTGGACCTAATGGACTTTACCTTAGAGAGTTTCATCGTTACAATGTCTTCCTCATTCTTAAGCAAAACAACGTTATCCAAACCGAACTTCGCATCGTTTACGTAAATATTTTCTGTAACTACACCACCATCGTCATCGTCATCGTCATCGTCATCGATTTCTTTCGCACCGATCTCAATTTCGGTTATTGGTATTAAATCGATTTCGGTTTTCACGTCAGCACTAGGATACGTTTCTTCAATGATTTCATTTTTTCTCTCATCCTTTATAATTATTTTGTCTGTAACTAAGTTGTGTACTTCTATTTCGACCTCCTCGTTGTGCGGTATGCCGATTACCTCTGTCTTTATGAACGTGTTCGGCGCATGCGCCTCCGCGTCGTGGCTGTTGAACTTGAACACTTCCTGAACACTCCATGTTGACTTTAGATTCGTGTGTCGCCGGTGTATGTTTACTATGTCGCTTATTTTTAGCTGCAAGTGACAAATGTGTTATGAATAAGCAGGTTAGATGTTGCATTTTAAACCTTATTACAATGACCTAAGGGTCACATGACGCGCGCTTCTAAATTACATTATCTGTAGTATATGTAACATAACTGTTACGTCATTATCGCAACAAGCGACAATCATTGTAGTTTAAGCCTTATGGCAACGAAATAAAAATCGAATTACGTGGGCTCGTTATTTGCAATACCTACTACAAACAAAAGAGCTAAAAAGACAATTCAAATGATTCGATCACGTTTTTAGATACAGATATTTCATTTAACGTATATGCAACAGTCATTGTAATTTAAACCTTATTACAATTATATACGACTCACATCATCATTGTTCTTTAAATGCTCTTGCAGCAATGCATCGATGAACAGCGCTTTAGATCAGAATAAAGCGACTGACTGCAACCGTGCAGCGCACTCCCAACAAATACAAGAGTTAGTATACTCATGTCAGCATTGTTCTTCAGATGGTCTTGCAGCAATGCATCGCTGAACAGCGCTTTAAATCAGAAAGAAGCGGCTGACTGCAGCAGTGTACCACACTCCCAACAAATACAAGGGTTAGTATACTCACGTCAGCATTGCTCTTCAGATGGTCTTGCAGCAACGCATCGCTGAATAGCGCTTTAGATCTGAATGAAGCGGCTGACTGCAACCGTGCAGTGCACTCCCAACAAATCCCCATCGGTAATCGGTTGTTTGTGTCCGTTCCCGGCTGGAATAATACAATGTAATAAAATCTACACTCCACTTGTAGCTAACAAACAATGTAATAAAATATTAGAAGTAAATTTTAACTAACTTCTAATGGTCGTATCGCAATGAATCTTTGAATGTGTATGTAGTTCGGATGACAAAACTATAATTTGGTATTTTCGAGCTGATCTCATGATGGTACCAGGAGGTGGATAGTAGAACTCTTCAGTGGCTACTAGTAAACCCCTCGAGTTTGGGTTCATATGATTTGTAATGACGAGTCCAATAGATTTGGCTTGGTAACAAGGGTCTGGTGATGCAACCAGGAGATGGATGGTGAAACTTTTTAGGGTCAACCCCTCGAGTTTACTAATAGCCCGTAATCGCCAAAACTTCGTTGACTTTATACTTATTAATTTAATGAAGAATATACTAGACACAAAAGTTAAGAATAAAAATATTTAGTTAAAAAAAAAAACAAAAAAACACTCTATTAACGAGCACTAAGATTATAAAATTTACTTGAATTGAATTCAAAAAGCGTTGAGCGCATTTATAATAAATTCAAAAAGCGCTCCACGCTTTTTGCGTGTTTTTTAGTTTTATCTTAAACTATACCCTGTCCGTTAGGTAAACCGTTTTTTGACAGATGGAACTAGTGATTGCAGCAACACGCAATACATTGATTGATACACGTACGGTATTATAATGTCTGTAAGAAGCCATAAATAAGATAATCCAATAAGATAAGGCAGTTTATATACTTATTTTATTACGCATTTTAAAGTTAATTTTTACGTAATCTGGATTATGTACTAAGACAGCTGTCAAAAATGGTTAACCTAATGGAGAGGGTATACATTTTTTTTTAAAGCAAACGTGCCTTCATTTTATCTATGAACTTACCACCTTTCCCATAATATCTTGATACATTTTGTCCAGACCGTTGTCTT
The DNA here is from genome assembly GCA_947507525.1 of Apamea epomidion. Lineage (NCBI taxonomy): Eukaryota > Metazoa > Arthropoda > Insecta > Lepidoptera > Noctuidae > Apamea > Apamea epomidion. The sequence continues at coordinate 5,644,056 of OX382255.1, forward strand.
CTATTCGGTACAGTTTGCCGTCCAATGAGAGGCATAGCTTGCAGACCTAGAAAACAAAGACTAACTTCAATTTACGCGGCCTACCCAAATGTCCTTTCTTTGGTATTGTTCGTCGAATCGTTGAGCTCCTCAATTTCTGAGTTGAACTGCACGATTTTTGACAAATGCGTGCACTGACTGGACAGGTCCACTCAATCTGTGTGGTTCTTTCCTCAAAAGACCATTTCAGACCACCAATCTACATGGTCTTCACATGATCTGACCAAGATTATGTCTGGACTTTAAAAGAGAGTTTATTTCGGTCTTTCTGCTCAGAGTAGTCAGATAAGAAACGCCGAACTCCTCTAGTTTAAAAAAAATATGATTGATGTGTAAATAGTGTTTGTACAAACCTACTTATATAAAATAAATAATTTATTATTTAATGAGAAACATTACTGTCTACTGTTTTGCCCGCGGAATAATGTCAAAGACAAAGTTTTTTATTTGTTTGTCCCACTAAGGGAGGCTCCCATACAACAGACGTGATTTTAATAGATAATGGTACGGAACCCTTCGTGCGCGAGTCCGCCTCGCACTTGGCCGGTTTTTCGATCTGCAATCAACCAGCTTTAAACAGATTGGTGGTGTCTTCACTTGGCAGTTCGAGATGGTGGACTGTAAAGGGGCCTCTCCTTTACAGTCTCCCCAGGGATGTGCCTTACAGGCGTTGCGCAGGGAGGGTTCCGGAATAGGTCTTTTAAGAGGAACCGGAACCTATGTGCGGATGGTGATCACCGGGTTGGTTTTAGTGAGGTAAAAATCCCCCACTCCCCGACCTTACGCTTCCGGAGGTAGGGTGCCTTTTGACAGTTTCCTCCGAAAACAAAAAAAAAAAAAACAAAAAAGGTAGAGTCTGAGGACTTTAGAAGTGTCACAGCGACTTCATTTTTATGACGTTGAAGTTTTTCCTTGTAATTCTTGTAGGACCTTTCTACAACCTCCTTGATAGTTGGTATTTGTAGGTACTCATGTACAATCACCAAAAGAGATAAGTAACCAGGGTCGTCGGATATAGTTGAAGTATATTAGGAAACCGATGGATGTTTTCGAATGAAACTTAATTTGATGTATAAACTGTTTGTTTTCTATTAATTAAATTAAATTTCATTCGAAAACATCTATCGGTTTCTTAGTAAATTACAACTATATCCGACGACCCTGGTTACTTATCTCGTTTGGTGACCGTACATCAATGTTTTTTGTGCACCACTTAAGGTTTTTAGTGCCCTATTTTGGAAGCGCTGTATCTCAATATTTGAGTAGCTTGTTGGTCCCCAGAGCTCTATACCGGATGTCAATAATGATAATATCTTTTAATAAATTTTTCTTACCCTTAATGCAGCGGGTCCATAACAGTCATCCTAAAAAAAAAAAATTGAGTGTAAGTTATCATTCTTTGGGGTTTTTAGATAAAAGTCACCCACAGTTAGACTGTACCCTAACCTATGAGAAGTCTAATATACGCACACTAGCGGACCCCGCAGACGTCGTCCTGCTCGGAAAAGTAACGCCACCTACTGGATCCAATAGTGTTTTCAAACCATCCAGGAATCCGTTGAAACATACACACAAAATTTCATTCATCACAAAATCGGTCCAGCCGTTTAGGAGGAGTTAGGTGACAAACACACGTACAGAAGAATTATATAAAAGATATGTACTGAAAATGCTTTTTATCCACTAACATAAATAATAGGGGTTAAAGTATGAAATTTCCGTTTTATTGTAATAGGTACTTCGAATTGACATAGAACCTTCATGGTTTGAGATTTTTGAGTGAAACTTTTTTCACGTGGTACTTAAGAAGTTTTTCTTTTAAAAAATGTGTAACATTCGATTATCGACTTTCAGTTGTTTTTTTTATTCAGCTTAGACAAGAAAATTCGAGTTATTTTTGAATACGAGTACCGACGCGGAACTAACGCGGCAGAAACAGCTCGCAATATCAATGTTGCGTTTGGAGAGGGGACTGCTAATGAACGCACCGTGCGATTTTGGTTTAAACGCTTTCGTGATGGAAACTTTGATTTGAAGAACGAACCACGTGGAAGACCGCCCACACAGGTGAATAACAATGAATTGAAAGAGATGGTGGAAGCCGATCCGAGCCAAACTACCCAGGAATTAGCGGCATGGTTTAACGTTACCTTACCAACAATATGGACTCATTTGCGTCAAATCAATAAAATAAAAAAATATGAGAAATGGGTGCCTCATGATTTGACTGATCTGCAGAAAGAAACGCGTGTTGAAACTTGTGTTGCCTTGTTGAATCGATACAGAAATGAAGGAATATTGGATCGAATTGTGACATGTGATGAAAAGTGTATTCTTTACGATAGCCGTAAGCGAAAAATGCAAAGGCTGACCCCAGGTCAAACACCGCAACGGTGTCCTAAAGCAAAGCTTACCAATAAAAAGGTAATGGTAACTGTTTGGTGGTCTCAGCATGGTGTTATTCACTATAGCTTTCTCCGATGTGGTCAAGCAATAACGGCAGATGTCTACTGTGCCGAACTCCGAACAATGATAGCAAAACTAGCAGTGAAACAGCCCCGATTCATGAATCGATCTTCACCATTATTGTTCCATGATAACGCGAGACCTCATACAGCACGAGAAATCGTGTTAACTCTACAGGAACTGCAATTAGAAACCATTCGTCACCCTCCGTATTCGCCAGACCTTGCTCCAACGGACTACCATTTTTTTCGTGATTTGGACAATTTTCTACGCGTTAAAAAGTTTTCTTCTCAGGAGGCAGTACAAAATGCTTTCACACAGTTTGTCGAATCTAGATCACGAGAGTTCTATCGCAAAGGCATAAATGACCTTCCTATTAGATGGCAGCCATGTATAGATAATAATGGTAATTATTTTGATTAAATAAATATGTTCAATTAAAAAAAAAACTAATTTCAATTTTTCAGCATAAATCGGCAATTTCATACTTTAACCCCTAATATATATCAAAACAAGAGGGTTCGGGGCAAAAATAAAGTTTAGTATGAACGTAAACAAAGCAAAAGGAGTGTTCTATGTTCTATGTTACAGGTTTGGTTTCCGCACTTAATCCTTCAAGTGGACCATTGTGCGTGGCAAAAGGAGTGTTCCTGACGTCACATCGGGCCACATACCACACCGCTATCGCGAGCTTCCCCACTGCTGCCACTCACTCGCCGACACCTTGTGCGTACTCAACAGATGATCCGGCTCAAAGGACCATCTGTTGAGTGTCAAGCTCCAGGTGTGCTGCGTCTTGACTTGGTAATAAAACTACGACAATATTACAATGACTGTATTTTTGGATGCTGATTACAAATTGATACATGGACACGATCGATTGTGTGCGCACGCTCAAGGTGTCGGCGAGTGAGTGGCAGGAGTGGGGAAGCTCGCGATCGCGATGTGGTATGTGGCCCGATGTGACGTCAGGAACAAGAAGTATGTAAGGATCATAGCAGGTGGGGTTCTGTAGTTACTGTCTACCACCTTGGGAAGAAGGGGTGAGTTTATGTATATGTATATCAGTGAAATCTTACTTCAATAAACGGTATGACTCCATACTTAATTCTCCTGGTTCCCTGCTTTGTAAAATAGAAGTCCTCTTCTTTGAAATGATCTGAACATATAACGGTTCTGTTTGTGGGCACCCAGTTCGGTATGGCAAGGGACTCCAGCCATGATACACGCTGTTTCGGGTCTTTTGGGAACCTGAAATTAAAGAAAGACTAATGTTTATTTGGACACAGTAAATTAAAAAGTGCGATGTTCTATACATCTATAGAAATAAATAAAATTTAAGTGTCTGTTTGTTATGTCAAAATAAAAGGTTATTACTAAATGCATATGAAGGTATCATCATCTGCCTAACCTTTTCCCAACTATGTTGGGGTCGGCTTCCAGTCTAACCGGATGCAGCTGAAAGTATATACTGTACATATCATTTTTTGTTTTTGTTTTTAATTTTGTCTGTCTGTTTGTTCTGGCTAACTTCACTGGTATGTAGCTGATGTTATAAGGAATAACTTAGGCTACTTTTATTTTAGAAAAATACAATTAAATAAAATTTAATTGTGTATTTGTATTATTAAAATAAAGTACTCATAACCAAATTGATTTAAATCCTACACCTCACACTTCAGGTCCAGTTGAAAATCAGTGTTAGGCACTAGTTCTCTGGTATGTATTGCTGAACTGGGCCACTTTGGGGTAACTGTTAGGCACTGCACATTTTACTTGCAGTATACAGGGTGGCAGGAACATCAATGAGCAAACTGTAACCTGAAAGCCACTTCTTGTAATTTAAAACATTGAAAACCTATTCACAGTCTTATCTTTTAGACAAACAAATGTCAAAAACTTGTCAAAATGCAGGGAAATTAGAGGTATTTTTGACAGATTGAGACTGAGACCAGATTGTGAACTTTCTTAAGCTTACGAGAATTGCCCCTCTGAATTCAGCACACGATTCTACACCCCATAGCATGTTTGTTTGTTATGCTTTCACGCAAATACAACTGAACGGATTTGGATGAAATTTGGCACATGGAGAGACCATGACCTGGAGGAGGACATATGATACTTTTCACCCTAGATCGCAGAAGAAGACGCGAGCAACAGCTAGTGTTGGAATGTAGTTACTATTAGTTAAGAGCAGTGAGAACGACCGCGACTTACGAGTTGTAGGTCATAGGTTCGAATCCAGATAGGCGCGTTACTTTGTGTAAATTATTTCATCACCACTGCTCTCAAAACGGTGAAGGAAAACATCGTGAGGAAACCGGCATATCCTAGAATCAATCATTTGAAGACATGCAACATGCACCAGCTCACACTGGGCCCGGGTGGTGGATTATGGCCTACGTCCTCTCACAGAGGGGAGGCCTGCGTCCCAGCAGTGGTTACATTATAGACTGATTATGCTATTATGCTAGTTAAGTACTTACAAATGAAAAGTGATCCTCTCAGAACCGGAAGTACTTGACTGACTTAATTTCTTCAGTTTGCCATTATTACCACAGTTTTGTATACAACACTTCATCGTCTTTTTTGACGTAGGGATATGATTTAACAAAACACAAACAAACACAACAGCAACTCTCCAAACCAAAAAACTATTGCTTAACTTAGATCGTTTACACTTGAATGACTAATGCGAGAATAATAAAAGTACATACCTAAATAGTTAAGTACATACATAATATACAAAATTAAAATATAAAAAGGAATACTAATCAGAATCATGTAGTAAAATTAAGATTCAAATAAATAAAAGCTATTATTTCAAATTCTATTTCAAAAGTTGGAGCGGAAGCAATGGAAATATTCGACTGATGAGAAGTACATCTATAAGACGTCTAAGTACCGGTTTTGTGGCAATTTTAAAGAAGATTATCAAGTAATACACTGCACTTTAGACTCAGGCGAGCACTAAATTCACTGATTTCATTAATTATTTTTCAATACAATCAATGAAACTAATACATATGTCAGTCGTTTGTCAACACAGTTGTCAACAAGGAACATATTTACTCTATGGGTTGTCATTGTCAACACTGTTCAAAATGATTACAGTAGGCTCTATGCTCTGTGACTGTTTATTTGTCATGTCAATAGCACAGATTACCTAAAACCAAAGAGTATAATAATAATACGGGAGGAGAGAGCTCTATTGTACCATTTCGAAGCATACAGATTCGAAACGCCATCTACATTTCTTAACTGGAACTAAGGCTACATAGATTCATAGATTGGCACGAATGTGTAGTTACGTATAGATCAGGAGGCTTACTATGACCTTTTAAGAAAACGTTCAATTTTCATTCTTTTCAGAAGCAGGCCTAATTTAGTTCTGCTAATAATCGTACTATGACAGTAATAAAAGTGAACAACTATTGAATGAAGTTCACCGAAGTAGAATGGTAATGCTTGTCTGTGGCCTGCTGTAATGCCATTGCCTTTTTAATAGGCATCGCTCAAAAACTTAAATCTAATTCTATTTTCAATTTACCGGTTTATTGAAAATAATAGAAACATGAGTTTCATGGGTACCTATATAAATATTGTAACTATTATTATGTAAGACAAGTTACCTTGATACATTATCAAAAAGCACTACAAAGCTCAATTTCCCGTTCAAAACAACTTTGTAACTTTGAAGGATTCAACGTGATTTTGAACGTGTGTGATGTCATGCAACAATTTAAAAAAAAATGTATTTTGCGCGCCAAATAAAATGTTTTATGTTTGTATACCTCTTCACGATGTCGTAACTTCGCAAGTTTGTTTACTTACATGAAAATATTATAATGGTGTACTTACTTCACGCATTTTTAATTGGAATGTCGCTTCAGAGATTAATTATAATGAATGTGGTGAATTTATTTTTAGTGAAACACGAACAATTCGTGTTATTGTGACTTCGCCGGGAGTTCTTAAATAATCATAGAGAAATTGCAGTTATGTCTATCAAATCCACCCAAGCACGGGAACATAGCAAGCTAATGTGGAAAAGGGTTGCAGAGAGAATATAGTATTTCCCCCCCCTTTTTTTTTTTTTTTTGGGTGGTATATCATCAAATGAGGTCCCGCTCTGGGCGGAGCAGAAGGGAGTGTCAGACTTTTACTGACTAAAACCCACCCGTGTTCCTTCAGTTGCCTGTGCCAGGGGCCACGGTATCTCTTTTGAACAACCCGCAGCCCCGGCGGCATCGGACTTAGCGGACCCCGTCATTTCATGCTGACAGCTCTTTGAGGCGCGCGTGGAACACAACGCGCCGTCGACCCGGACCTGGTCCTTACCGGGCGGCGAGCTCGTCGCCCGCAAGCCCGCGCCTACGGTGGCCGGGAGTCGGCTGTTGACTCCCGTCCACGCCTCCTGCGGCGGCTAGGCGCGCGAGGGTGCAGCGATTGCCTCTCCCTCACGCGCTCCGCCTCCTCCTTCGCGAGCATTACTGCTTCGCAGAAGGAGGTGACGGCCTCCCATTCACTCTCGCTCCGTACCATGGCCTGGATGAGGGCCGGACGCGAGAGGTCGCCGCCGCCGATCGTCGCCACGAGGACACGGCGGGGCCCCGCCCAAGCCGGGCAGACACCCACCGTATGCTCCACCGTGTCCTCCGGGCGATCCCCACAGTGGTGACACCCTGGCGTTTCCTCCCGCTTTATCCTGAACAGGAACCTCCCGAAACAACCGTGTCCGGTGAGGACCTGCGTCAGGCGGAAGGTGAGCGCGCCGTGGCGCCTCTCTAGCCACTCCTCAAAGAGGGGACGTATCGCCGCAATTGTGGCGTGCCCAGCGCTGGGTTGCGACAATCACACTCTCCATGCCGCTATGAGATCCCGCCGGAGCTCTGTCCGCTGTGCCGTGATTTCTCTCGGCAGCGGAGTAACGCCCCGGCGTTTTGCCTCCTCTCACCACTCCCATATGTGGGCGAGGACTTTGGCCTCCAGATCCCATGGCGGCAATCCGGCAAGGAGGCTCGCCGCCTCAGCGGAGACCGTGCGGTATCCTCGAATGAGCCGGACAGCCATGACCCTTTGGGACGCGATCAACCGGCGGGCTGGTCGCCGCCTCAGTGATACTGAGTAATCATCACAATGTAATTACACATGCGTGTTCGTTATTCGCCTCGCCATTCGCCTCGCGATTCGCACGAATGTGTAAATGCGGCATAATAATACGGAAATATGTTCCTTGTTGACAAGACAACCAAAGACTGCAATATGACGTATTGTTGTTTGTTGACACCAAAGAGTATAATAATAATACGGGAGTTGACACTGTGTTGATAAACGACTGCGACTGATTGTATTGAAAAATAATTAATGAAATCGGTGAATTTAGTGCTCGCCTGAGTTTAAAGTGCAGTGCATAATTGATAACCTTCTTCAAAATTGCCACAAAACCGATACTTATAGATGTATTTCTCATCAGTCGAATATTTCCATTGCTTCCGCTCCAACTTTTGAAATATAATTTTAAATAATAGTTTTTATATATTTGAATCATAAGTTTACTACATGATTCTGCATAATATTCCGTTTTTTATTTTAATTGTATATTATGTATGTACCTAACTATTTAAGTAGGTATGTACTTTTATTTTTCTCGCGTTAGTCATCCAAGTGTAAACGATCTAAGTTGGCAATAGTTTTTTGTTTGGAGAGTTGTTGTTGTGTTTGTTTGTGTTTTAACTCCTATCCCTACGTCAAAAAAGACGATGAAGTGTTGTATACAAAACTGTAGTAATAATGGCAAACTGAAGAAATTAAGTCAGTCAAGTACTTCCGATTCTGAGAGGATCACTTTTCATTTGTAAGTACATAGCTAGCATAATAGCATAATCAGTCTATAAGGTTACCACTGCTGGGACGCATGCCCCCCCCCTGTGAGAGGACGTAGGCCATAATCCACCACCCGGGCCCAGTGCGGGCTGGTGCATGTTGCATGTCTTTGAATGATTGATTCTAGGATATGCCGGTTTCCTCACGATGTTTCCCTTGACCGTTTTGAGAGCAGTGGTGATGAAATAATTTACACAAAGTAACGCGCCTATCTGGATTCGAACCTATGACCTACAACGCGCGGCCGTTCTCACTGGGCCACCACTGCTCTTAACTAATAGTAACTATATTACAACACTAGCTGTTGCTCGCGTCTTCATCTGCGATCCAGGGTGAAAAGTAGCTAATGTCCTTCTCCGGCTCATGGTCTTTCCATGTGCCAAATTTCATCCAAATCCGTTCAGTTGTATTTGTGTGAAAGCGTAACAAACAAACATGCTATGGGGTGTAGAATCGTGTGCTGAATTCAGAGGGGCAATTCTCATAATTTTAAGAACATTCACAGTCTGATCTCAGTCTCAATCTGTCAAAAATGTAACCTCTAATTTCCCTACATTTTGAAAAGTTTTTGACATTTGTTTGTCGCGGAGATGAGCCTGCAAATAGGTTTTCAATGTTTTAAATTACGAGAATTGGCCTTCAGGTTTCAGTTTGCTCATTGATGTTCCTGCCACCATGTATTCTGTAAATAAAATGTGTAAAGTGCATTGTAAGAAATTAGCGGAAAGGAGTGCTTCAACAGCTACCCCAAAGTGGCCCAGTTCAGCAATACATACCAGAGAACTAGTGCCTAACACTGATTTTCAACTGGACCTGAAGTGTGAGGTGTAGGATTTAAATCAATTTGGTTATGAGTACTTTATTTTAATAATACAAATACACAATTCAATTTTATTTAATTGTATTTTTCTAAAATAAAAGTAGCCTAAGTTATTCCTTATAACATCAGCTACATACCAGTGAAGTTAGCCAGAACAAACAGACAGACAAAATTAAAAACAAAAACAAAAAATGATATGTACAGTATATACTTTCAGCTGCATCCGGTTAGACTGGAAGCCGACCCCAACATAGTTGGGAAAAGGTTAGGCAGATGATGATACTTTCATATGCATTTAGTAATAACCTTTTATTTTGACATAACAAACAGACACTTAAATTTTATTTATTTCTATAGATGTATAGAACATCGCACTTTTTAATTTACTGTGTCCAAATAAACATTAGTCTTTCTTTAATTTCAGGTTCCCAAAAGACCCGAAACAGCGTGTATCATGGCTGGAGTCCCTTGCCATACCGAACTGGGCGCCCACAAACAGAACCGTTATATGTTCAGATCATTTCAAAGAAGAGGACTTCTATTTTACAAAGCAGGGAACCAGGAGAATTAAGTATGGAGTCATACCGTTTATTGAAGTAAGATTTCCTGGTATACATATACATAAACTCACCCCTTCTACGACAGTAACTACAGAACCCCACCTGCTATGATCCTTACATACTTCTTGTTCCTGACGTCACATCGGGCCACATACCACATCGCGATCGCGAGCTTCCCCACTCCTGCCACTCACTCGCCGACACCTTGAGCGTGCGCACACAATCGATCGTGTCCATGTATCAATTTGTAATCAGCATCCAAAAATACAGTCATTGTAATATTGTCGTAGTTTTATTACCAAGTCAAGACCAACAGCAGCACACCTGGAGCTTGACACTCAACAGATGGTCCTTCGAGCCGGATCATCTGTTGAGTACGCACAAGGTGTCGGCGAGTGAGTGGCAGCAGTGGGGAAGCTCGCGATCGGTGTGTGGTATGTGGCCCGATGTGACGTCAGGAACACTCCTTTTGCTTTGTTTACGTTCATACTAAACTTTATTTTTGTCCTGAACCCTCTTATTTTGATATATATTTATGTTAGTGGATAAAAAGCACTTACAGTACATATCTTTTATATAATTATTCTGTATGTGTGTTTGTCACCTAACTCCTCCTAAACGGCTGGACCGATTTAGATGAAATTTTGTGTGTATGTTTCAACCGATTCCTGGATGGTTTGAAAACACAATTGGATCCAGTAGGTGGCGCTGCTTTTCCGGGACAATATTACGTCTGCCGGGTCCGCTAGTGTGTGTATATTAGACTTCTTCATAGGTTAGGGTACAGTCTAACTGTGGGTGACTTTTATCTAAAAACCCCAAAGAATAATAACTTATACTCAACTTTTTTTTAGGATGACTGTTATGGACCCGCTGCATTAAGGGTAAGAAAACATTATTAAAATATATTATCATTATGTACATACGGTATAGACCTCTGGGGACCAACAAGCTACTCAAATATTGAGATACTATAGAGGTATGAGGAACAGGGTGTAAAGTTCAGTCATACTCTATAGAAAAGGGAGGATCCTCCGACCAGACGGGTGTTGTGTCTGGCGGGCAATTTCCCAACGATTGATGTTGGGAAATTGTATTTATGCTAATTGCGCGGTAAACTCTGCTTGCGAGATGCAGGATTTTCGTGATGTCAGTATGACGCGTTGTTCGCATGTGGCGTTGTAGATACTACATCACTCCCCTCCGGAGACCGGAGGTCGATAGTGGACTGAGTCTTGTATCTTGCGATGCTTGCCAGGCCAGCTGAGGCTCCAGTGAGTCGGAACCGGTTGCCGCATAGTTCACGGTGAGTCGGAACTGTCTGCGGAGTTGTCCCCAGTGAGTCGGGGTGGCGCTGCGTTATATTCCAGTGCGTCGGATGTACAGCGCCGGGTTGAGGCTGGCTGCTGCGTCGCCCAGGAGAGGGTGCTCTGCTTGTTGACCGGCCGAAAGTGCAGTGTGCTGTGCCGAGGTTGCTGATGAGGCTGAGGGTGATGACCAGGTATGCGCCGACGCTGCATGCTGGTGGTCAGGATACCCGTTGAAGCCGTGAATGCTGGCTGGCTGGGTGACTCGCCGCTAAAGCTTGCGGGAGTGATGATGATGACGTCACGCTGAAGTGTTTGCACGAAGGCTGCGCTGACGTTCATGTCCGGGGTCACCAGTATAGAGGTATGAGGAACAGGGTGTAAAGTTCACTCATCCTCCATAGAACAGGGAGGATCCTCCGACCAGACGGGTGTTGTGTCTGGCGGGCAATTGCCCAACGATTGATGTTGGGAAATTGTATTTATGCTAATTGCGCGGTAAACTCTGCTTGCGAGATGCAGGATTTGCGTGACGTCAGTATGACGCGTTGTTCGCATGTGGCGTTGTAGATACCGCCACAATACTACAGCGCTTCTAAAATAGGCCACAAAAAACATTGATGTATTCCCCACCCAAAAAATTATCTCCTTTGGTGACCACCAAAGGAGATAATTTTTTGGGTGGGGAATCATCAAATGACCTCTCCCGCTCTGGGCTGAGCGGAAGGGCGTGTCAGACTTTTACTGACTAAAACCCACCCGTGTTTCTTCAGTTGCCTGTGCCAAGGGCCACGATATCTCTTTCGAACAACCTGCGGCCCTGGCTGGCATCGGCCCTAGCGGACCCCGTCAGTTCGTGCTGACATCTCTTTGAGGCGCGCCGACGACCCGGGCCTGGTCCTTACCGGGCGGCGAGCTGCCCATTGCTCGCCGCCCGCAAGCCTGCGCCTACGGTGGCCGGGAGTCGGCTGTTGACTCCCGTCCAGGGCGTCTCCTGCGGCGACTAGGCGCGTGAGGGCGCAGACATTGCCTCTCCCTCACGCGCTCCGCCTCCTCCTTCGCGAGCATTACATTACACTTCTAAAGTCCTCAGACTACCTTTTTTGTTTTTTTTTTTTTTTTTTCGGGGCAAACCTTCAAAAGGCACTGGATTTTTGAACGGGATTTTTACCTTCTTCCTTCTTTCTGTTTTTTCCTCTTTTATTTATTTCCCTGATGATCACTATCCGCACATAGGTTACGGTTCCTCTTAAAAGATCTATTCCGGAACCCTCCCTGCGCAACGCCTGTAAGGCACATCCCTGGGGAGTTGTAAAGGGGCCTTCCCTAAGCCTTAACACACACAGACCTAAAAGAGAATGAATAGCGTCAATCTAACCAACACTGATAAATATAATAACGAGATGACGCACCGCTGAGTGTGAACCATCTCGAACTGCCAAGTGAAGACACCACCAATCTGTTTAAAGCTGGTTGGTTGCAGATCGAAAAACCGGCCAAGTGCGAGTCGGACTCGCGCACGAAGGGTACCGTACCATTATCTATTAAAATCACGTCTGTTGTATGGGAGCCCCCCTTAGTGGGACAAACAAATAAAAAACTTTGTCTCTGACTTTATCCCGCGGGCAAAACAGTAGTCAGTAATGTTTCTCATTAAATAATAAATTATTTATTGTATATAAGTAGGTTTGTGCAAACGCTATTTACACATCAATCATATTTTTTTTAAACTAGAGGAGTTCAGCGTTTCCTATCTGACTACTCTGAGCAGAAAGGCCGAAACAAACTCTCTTTTAAAGTCCAGACATAATCTTGGTCAGATGATGTGAAGACCATGTAGATTGGTGTCTGAAATGGTCTTTTGAGGAAAGAACCACACAGATTGAGTGGACCTGTCCAGTCAGTGCACGCATTTGTCAAAAATCGTGCAGTTCAACTCAGAAATTGAGGAGCTCAACGATTCGACGAACAATACCAAAGAAAGGACATTTGGGTAGACCGCGTAAATTGAAGTTAGTCTTTGTTTTCTAGGTCTGCAAGCTATGCCTCTCATTGGACGGCAAAATGTATCGAATACAAGACAACGGTCTGGACAAAATGTATCAAGATATTATGGGAAAGGTGGTAAGTTCATAGATAAAATGAAGGCACGTTTGCTTTAAAAAAAAATGTATACCCCCTCCATTAGGTTAACCATTTTTGACAGCTGTCTTAGTACATAATCCAGATTACGTAAAAATTAACTTTAAAATGCGTAATAAAATAAGTATATAAACTGCCTTATCTTATTGGATTATCTTATTTATGGCTTCTTACAGACATTATAATACCGTACGTGTATCAATCAATGTATTGCGTGTTGCTGCAATCACTAGTTCCATCTGTCAAAAAACGGTTTACCTAACGGACAGGGTATTGTTTAAGATAAAACTAAAAAACACGCAAAAAGCGTGGAGCGCTTTTTGAATTTATTATAAATGCGCTCAACGCTTTTTGAATTCAATTCAAGTAAATTTTATAATCTTAGTGCTCGTTAATAGAGTGTTTTTTTGTTTTTTTTTTTTAACTAAATATTTTTATTCTTAACTTTTGTGTCTAGTATATTCTTCATTAAATTAATAAGTATAAAGTCAACGAAGTTTTGGCGATTACGGGCTATTAGTAAACTCGAGGGGTTGACCCTAAAAAGTTTCACCATCCATCTCCTGGTTGCATCACCAGACCCTTGTTACCAAGCCAAATGTATTGGACTCGTCATTACAAATCATATGAACCCAAACTCGAGGGGTTTACTAGTAGCCACTGAAGAGTTCTACTATCCACCTCCTGGTACCATCATGAGATCAGCTCGAAAATACCAAATTATAGTTTTGTCATCCGAACTACATACACATTCAAAGATTCATTGCGATACGACCATTAGAAGTTAGTTAAAATTTACTTCTAATATTTTATTACATTGTTTGTTAGCTACAAGTGGAGTGTAGATTTTATTACATTGTATTATTCCAGCCGGGAACGGACACAAACAACCGATTACCGATGGGGATTTGTTGGGAGTGCACTGCACGGTTGCAGTCAGCCGCTTCATTCAGATCTAAAGCGCTATTCAGCGATGCGTTGCTGCAAGACCATCTGAAGAGCAATGCTGACGTGAGTATACTAACCCTTGTATTTGTTGGGAGTGTGGTACACTGCTGCAGTCAGCCGCTTCTTTCTGATTTAAAGCGCTGTTCAGCGATGCATTGCTGCAAGACCATCTGAAGAACAATGCTGACATGAGTATACTAACTCTTGTATTTGTTGGGAGTGCGCTGCACGGTTGCAGTCAGTCGCTTTATTCTGATCTAAAGCGCTGTTCATCGATGCATTGCTGCAAGAGCATTTAAAGAACAATGATGATGTGAGTCGTATATAATTGTAATAAGGTTTAAATTACAATGACTGTTGCATATACGTTAAATGAAATATCTGTATCTAAAAACGTGATCGAATCATTTGAATTGTCTTTTTAGCTCTTTTGTTTGTAGTAGGTATTGCAAATAACGAGCCCACGTAATTCGATTTTTATTTCGTTGCCATAAGGCTTAAACTACAATGATTGACGCTTGTTGCGATAATGACGTAACAGTTATGTTACATATACTACAGATAATGTAATTTAGAAGCGCGCGTCATGTGACCCTTAGGTCATTGTAATAAGGTTTAAAATGCAACATCTAACCTGCTTATTCATAACACATTTGTCACTTGCAGCTAAAAATAAGCGACATAGTAAACATACACCGGCGACACACGAATCTAAAGTCAACATGGAGTGTTCAGGAAGTGTTCAAGTTCAACAGCCACGACGCGGAGGCGCATGCGCCGAACACGTTCATAAAGACAGAGGTAATCGGCATACCGCACAACGAGGAGGTCGAAATAGAAGTACACAACTTAGTTACAGACAAAATAATTATAAAGGATGAGAGAAAAAATGAAATCATTGAAGAAACGTATCCTAGTGCTGACGTGAAAACCGAAATCGATTTAATACCAATAACCGAAATTGAGATCGGTGCGAAAGAAATCGATGACGTTGACGATGACGATGACGATGGTGGTGTAGTTACAGAAAATATTTACGTAAACGATGCGAAGTTCGGTTTGGATAACGTTGTTTTGCTTAAGAATGAGGAAGACATTGTAACGATGAAACTCTCTAAGGTGAAGTCATTAGGTCCAAATGTTTCAAATTGATGTTATTTCAAGTTAAACAAATATCAACTTTTATTCCAATGGGAATTAAGTTGATTTTAGAGTGACTGGAACTCTTGAAAAAGTTATAAAAATGTTTGAAGTTGTAGCGTAAACTGAACTTCATTGTGTAAGAGTTAGAGTTATTTTTTAAATAAACTTATATTTGTTTACATTTTGCGATTGCAGATTAAGGATATTGGTGACAGTGACGAAGATGATGAACAAATGGATCCCTCTAAAGATGTAGACAGTGATGATGATGATGTACCTGCAAATGATGACGTTTGTGATGACGATGATGATCAAACTAATGTAAATGATGAAACAATTACAAACGTCAATAATGAAGCCATTGTTTGTATAGAAAAGAAAACGAATGCAGTGAAGAAGACAAAAGCAGCTGTTAAAAGAAAGGCGAAGACAGGTGATGATGTTATTATGTGGGTGAAAGAAAGGTAAGTAAACATGATAGTATTTCAGAATACACCACTTTCAAAGAACAGGATCGCGTTTTGGTATCGTATAAGCGGCCACGTTTTTATGTGTGTCTAAAAGGGCAGTTACAGTGCGGTCTCACACAGACCGCGTTTTAAAATGCGTGTCCCACACATGCCGGTTACCGAAAATTAGAAAAAAAAAACCTACTTGTTTTATTATTGATTCGT
Organism: Apamea epomidion; assembly: GCA_947507525.1. Classification (NCBI taxonomy): domain Eukaryota; kingdom Metazoa; phylum Arthropoda; class Insecta; order Lepidoptera; family Noctuidae; genus Apamea; species Apamea epomidion. The sequence continues at coordinate 5,660,041 of OX382255.1, forward strand.
GTCGAGAATCAGTAGCATAGTTACCTCCTTTTTTTTTGCGTTGGAAATCATCAAATGTCCTATCTCGCTCTGGGCTGAGCGGAAGGGCGTATCAGACTTCTGACTAAAACCCACCTATAAGGTTTATTTATCCATACACGAAATATCTAAAGGGGTCATTGTACTTATCATTATGAACAAAATTTACTATACAAGCTGTTGTTTTGCATCCTCGTCAAATTTCAGGAGGCTCTTATGAAATATATAAATAATCAAATAAAATTACGATCCCTGTTAAATAATGAATACATACTTGTTTTTTAGTTATTTAAGCTTGACAGTATTTCAGAATACACCACTTTCAAAGAACAGAATAGCGTTATGGTATCGTATTTATAAACGGCCGCGTTTTTATATGTTTGTAAAAGGGCAGTTACAGTGCGGTCTCACACAGGCCGCGTTTTAAAATGCGTGTCCCACACATGCCGGTTTCCGAAAATTAGAAAAAAAAACCTACTTGTTTTATTATTGATTCGTGTCGAGAATCAGTTGCATAGTTACCTCCTTTTTTTTTGCGTTGGAAATCATCAAATGTCCTATCCCGCTCTGGGCTGAGCGGAAGGGCGTGTCAGACTTCTGACTAAAACCCACCTATAAGGTTTATTTATCCATACACGAAATATCTAAAGGGGTCATTGTACTTATCATTATGAACAAAATTTACTATAGGTCAAAACGAAATCGCAAAAAATGTCGTCTGTTCCATACATTTTGACGAGTTATGCGAAAATAAATGTAGAGAACAGCAGATTTTTTTTTCGCGATTTCTGGTTTAGTCCCATAGTAAAAGTTGTTCGTAATGACAAACCCCTCGCGCGGTTTCATACTGACGGTTTTTATGCCGTCATTCGGAAGAAAGTCGTGTCACCCTTGAGGAGAGTGCGGTTGAGCCACAACAGTATCCTGAAAACTTTAGCTGAAGATGTACGTGCACCTGTGTTGAGGGATTTCGTTCGTCTGGTGATCTTTTAGGGAGGCAACTCCCTGTTGGTTATCTTGACGGGGCGGGGTGTCTCGGCACAGGGGCATTTATGTATAATTATGATATGATGAGTGTTGTCCTTTGCAATTGTATTTAACCTTTTCACCGCCAACGTGCACCAGAACGCGATGCCTCGCCAGCGCCAAGCTATAAATGTATAACGAAATATACAGTAAACAGTAGTGATGGGGGTATCATCATATCGATGAATGAGATTTATACGAGTTAAGTTAAGTTTTATACATCATTTTACGAATATAAATAAAAACTGATTAAATATTTCCAAATTTGTTTTATTTCACAGTATCCCTAGTAAGAAAAACCAGTATAAATTAAAGTATCAAAGAACGCTGCAGAGGCTGCACTATGCCAAAGTGACCTTGACAGCCGTACGCTTATGACGTCACAGAACGACTTCTATAATAGTCCGTGGCGCCCGGAGCACTGACAACCAATTGTTTTTTAGAGATGGGAATATAATTATCGACAAGGATTGCTAACAACTATTTAATTCCGGATCGGCACCCATTTGAAGGTCGAAATTCGTCAATTTTCCCTTTGTTATAAAGTAGTTAACTAAGTTCATATTTTACTAACCTCAAATTGTTTTCGATAGTACTCGTAGTATTTATAAATATTTCAGCGGGCGAAATCAAACTGATAACTTTCGCGTCACATCACTGGCTGACTACTTATATATAAAGTCCTTGGCGTTCTGGGGACATTAAAAATGTTCGCAGTTTTTGTTTTTGGCGATTTTAATACAAATAAGGGCTTCTATTGTGTGGAAAAATAAGAAATAGGGTATTAGACAGTGTTATATTAAATAATAAAATGAAACAAAAATTTTAAATATAGTACATTTTTACAAGATATTTAAAATGAAGAACTTCTAATGAAGTCGTGGCGCTGGCGGCACGAAAATCCGGAACTTCTATTGAAGTCCATGGCGGTGAAAAGGTTAAGTACTATTTTTTAATTTTTTTAAATAACGGTGAAAAAACTCTAAACACTAGGAATTTCTCCTGTATCGTGGGTGCGTTTACAAACATTTAAACTCACATACACAAACAACCAGACCCGGAACAACTACTTAAAGGCGATACAAATATTTGTTCCATGCGGGAATCGAGCCCGCGACACGCAGCGCAGCAGTCAATCGCTTAACCACTGCGCCAACCGTGCCGTTGAACTACTAACAGTAGTTCGAGTGCACGGTTACCTACCGGTACCTACAACCCGGGTATGCTAGCTTCATCTTATCAAAATCATTTTAGGTAAAACAATTGTATCGTTTTTAATTTTAGACTCACGATCTGCAATATCAACGAGCTGCCAGTAGGCCGGGGTCTCGAGACCGCCATGAATCCTAAAAGGTTGCGCATGTGGCAATCGTAAGTATTTCTGCTATAGTACGTTATTTGTAGATATTCTGTTTAAAATACTTCACTTACTAGCAATTTTTAACATTTGTTTTAAAAATGTTCATCTAGATCAAAGCCCGCATCGCCACCACCATCATCACCACCACCATTATCACCATCGGTTGCACCACCATCACTGGCGTCATGTTCGGTGCCTTCGCCGGCAATGTAAGTTGCTTGCTGACTTTTCTATTTATCTGTAAAGGTATGGGTACTACCAATACTGCTTTTGTTCCAGATTTCTGGAATGTGGGGATTTGGAATCTGTTTCGAGCTCGCTACCCACCTCTCCGATGCAGCATCCATCTCTTCCTCCATCTCGCCCTCAGCACCTGCGAGATGAGGATATCGGCTACCTCATCGATCATGGTACTTAACCTGTTAATTCGCTATTGCAAACTTGCAGCTATGACAATTGAATTTTAATTGTTATTTTTAACTGTGAGTTTTAGGGTTAAGTACCTGCTGATTTTATTTGGGGCCATGGCCAAATTTCTGGTTCCCATCAGATTTGAAACTAATCTATTATTTTTTACAGGAAGCGACGCAGACTCTGATGAGAGCGATGATGAGGAGGACACTGCGGTTCCAGTCATTCCAAGGATATTTCGGAGCATGATGGAAACACCCTTGGACCAAGATGATGAAGTTACCGGAGACCCAGCACCTGCCGCTGATACAGCGCCTGCCGATATCCCTCTGACGATGACGGATCAGCCATGGGGTCTCCATAATTTCGACTGGAGAGCATTTCCAACTCCTCCAATTTCACCTGAATCGAGGCGGGAAACGTTCTCCGAAATTAATGTCGGTCCGACAACTCCATGTTCCGACCCATATGACATTTTTATTGAAATATGGGATCGGCAAATTATGGAGCACATTGCCTCACAAACCAATCAATATGCTCAGCAGGTGGTATCCCAGATGTTCGAGAACCACAATCTCCACCCCAGAAGCCGCATTAGCCGATGGCATGACACCACAGCCGATGAATTATATGTTTATTTTGGCCTAATTCTAGCGATGGCGATTGTGGTTAAGTCGAGGTTAGAGGAGTACTGGGGTTCCACCCCTGACATATTTTTTACTCCAGGTTTTAGAGCACACATGTCCATCGACCGTTTTTTATTGCTTAATAAATGCTTACATTTTAGTAACAACGACGATATGAGAGAGCTAAGACTGGACTACATCGAGGCGAGGTTATTTAAAATACATCCAATACTGTCACACCTGAACAAAAAATTTCAAGAAATGTATACTCCGTCGCAGAACATTGCGCTAGACGAGAGTCTTTTGATGTGGAAAGGCAGGCTGGAATTCTGCCAACTTATTCCGAATAAAGCGGCAAATCGAGGCATCAAAACATATGAGATTTGTGAATCTCAAACCGGCTACCTATGGCGGTTTGAGGTTCACGCTCATAAAAAGTTACCATCGCAACAATTTCAAGATCCTCTAGAGGCGTCTACCACGGCAATTGTTTAGCAGTTGATCCAAGGCTTGGAGCACAAGGGGTACACCCTCCTGCCGGGGTAGCAGGATCGTCCGAAAGGGTTACCGCTGCCCTGGTACATAAAGGGCTAAGGAAGGAACACGGGTGGGTTTTAGTCAGTAAGAGTCTGACACTCCCTTCTGCTCCACCCAGAGCGGGAGGGGTCATTTGATGATTTCCCACCCTCAAAAAAAAAAAAAAAGAAAAGGGTTACACCCTCTGGATGGATAATTTTTATCAGTCGCCATGTCTGGATTGACGCTTAAAGTCTTTGGGCTTTGACTGTGTGGGAACCCTGCGGACCGATCGCAAGTTTGTCCCGCAGGCCCTGAATAGCCTCACCAAGCGGAACATGCAACCGGGGCAGATCACTGGTCTCACCTCAGGGGACGTCGATGTCATGGTATGGAGGGATACTAATAGGGTAGCTATGATCTCTACATATAATGGCAACGGTCAACAAACAGTCCGAGGGTCCACCAAACCCATCCTGATATTAGATTATAATATTATGATGGGTGGGGTGGATAAGAAAGACCAGTTGCTGGCCATGTGTCCAGTAGAGCGAAAACGTACAAAGGTTTGGTACAAAAAATTTTTCAGGAGACTTCTTAACATCTCCGTTCTGAACTCTTATGTCATTTGTCACCAGACTTCTTCTCTCAGTCATCGAAATTTCCGTATCAGTCTTATAAAATCTCTTCTTTTTAAGCATTGTACCCCTACGCCAATTCCGCCTGCAACCACACAGAATAAAGTAGACGTCACTCACCGCTTGGCTGAGTTCCCGATGGGGAACCACCAACGCCTGCGGCGGGCGTGCACGACCTGCAAGAACAGGTTCGTACGTTCTGTGTTGGTTGCGGCAAAACTGTATGTATGGACCCCTGTTTCCTCACTATACATTCATAATTTTATAATATATGTAAATTACATTTATAAATATATATTTCTTTATATGTATCTATATATTTGTGTGTATTTTTTGTACCACACTTTTGTACGTCAATAGTGCACACATCAGTCCACTTCTTCATTGTTTATTTTTGTGAGCAAACCCCGTTTGCACCTTTTTTTTTTCAAAAGACTCTTGTCTAATTAATAATGTTTTCTATTTCTATTTTTATATTTCTAATTGCTTGGTATACACTTGTTTAAACACTGCCAGGTAATGTGCAAGACTAGTCCTTAAAAAATATATGTAGTAAATCCTTTTTTTAAATTGAAACAGTGTATTTTTTTTAATAAAAAAAAGTTTTACCTTACTTTTTTCATAAAAGATTTGAATAATATTTTTTATGTCATTTTTAATTTATTCTCATTTAAATTTATATTTCAAGTTCAGGTGTAACAGTATTGGTCATATCGTATTCATATTATGTTAGAGATGTACTTTTTTCCCCATCTGTTGATCGATCTCTAAGACATTGTGTTTGTATTGAAATTGTTAACTTTGATTTTTGATTAATGATATGTTTTTGTAAGGCGGCATGCTTTTTTATTGTCCTTGTCGACTTGTTAAATCCATCAAATTGTAGAATATTCATTTGTATTTGAAATAGATGTATCAGAATTTCCACTGTGATCCAAAGTTTGAGAGGACCTTTTTTGCGCTAATTTTCAAGTGCTCGGTTTATTTTTCGATTTCTAGTAAACTAAACACTTGTAACAACTGTAACTCTGTATGTGATAAGTATGTGGACCATTCTAATGTATAAGTTATTAATTTATGCCACTTGACTTAAAGTGTTCCGGGATTCAATATAATTTAACAGACCATTTTTTTGTCTGGGCGGTCGGGTCGTTTCAATGAGGCGTTTTTGTAAAGCTTGTGGGGTGAAAAAAATCTATGGCGAAGTACGTTTTTATTATTGATTGATATGAAATAACGTATATTTATGTAAACTTAATAAAAACGTTTTGAAATAATTGTTTATTTTTTTATTATAACCACTTTTGTAAAATAAATGGATGGAATGAATGGAATGGAAAAAAATCGCTCATCCCGATTTCAAATTAAAATTAATAAAACATAACAAGACAAAACTCGACCAGTTAATTTTTATTATCGTAGCTTAATTCATAACGATTCCAATGACATAAGTTTTATATACAGCTCCCATACAGAATTTTAGAGTTATTGTCATTTTAATCACAAGCGCCGATGTCACGCGAGAGAACCCAGAAGTAGCGACATAGATGCGCTGATTCGCGCAATATGGCCGCCACAGTTAAAGGTATATCTGTAGGTGAAAGATAAAGGACCTTTTTTTTTTGGGTGGGAAATCATCAAATGACCTCTCCCGCTCTAGGGTGAGCGGAAGGGTTTGTCAGACTTTTACTGACTAAAACCCACCCGTGTTCCTTCAGTTGCCTATGCCAGGGGCCACGGTATCTCTTTCGAACAACCCGCGGCCCTGGCGGCATCGGCCCTAGCGGCATCGGCCCTAGCGGACCCCGTCAGTTCGTGCTGACATCTTTTTGAGGCGCGCGTGGAACACAACGCGCCGTCGACCCGGGCCTGGTCCTTACCGGGCGGCGAGCTGCCCATTGCTCGCCGCCCGCAAGCCCGCGCCTACGGTGGCCGGGAGTCGGCTGTTGACTCCCGTCCAAGGCGTCTCTTGCGGCGGCTAGGCGCGTGTGGGCGCAGAGATTGCCTCTCCCTCACGCGCTCCGGTTCCTCCTTCGCGAGCATTACTGCTTCGCAGAAGGAGGTGACGGCTTCCCATTCACTCTCGCTCCGTACCATGGCCTGGACCAGGGCCGGACGCGAGAGATCGCCGCCACGAGGACACGGCGGTGCTCCGCCTAAGCCGGCCAGACCTCCACCGTATGCTCCACCGTGTCCTCCGGGCGATCCACACAGTGGTGACACCCTGTCGTTTCCTCCCGCCTTATCCTCAATAGGAACCTCTCGAAACAACCGTGTCCGATGAGGACCTGCGTCAGGCGGAAGGTGAGGGCGCCGTGGCGCCTCTCTAACCACTCCTCAAGGAGGGGACTTATCGCCGCTATTGTGGCGTGCCCAGCACTAGGTTGCGACAATCGCACTCTCCATGCCACCATGAGATCCCGCCGGAGCTCTGTCCGGTGTACCGTGATTTCTCGCGGCAGTGGAGTTGCGCCCCGGCGTTTTGCCTCCTCTCGCCACTCCCATATGTGGGCGAGGAATTTGGCCTCCAGATACCATGGCGGCAAAGCGGAGACCGTGCGGTATCGTCGGACCAGCCGGACGGCCATGACCCTTTGGGACGCGTTCAACCGGCGGGCTGGTCGCCGCCTCAGGGAACGCGCCCATACTGGTGCCCCATAAAGGGCCATGGACCGCACAACCCCCGCATAGAGCCTCCGGCAGGAGGCGTTTGGTTCCCCTAGATTAGGCAGGAGCCGCCTCAAGGCAGCCCCGGCCCGCTCCAGTCTGGGGGCCAAACGTCGGAACTGCTCCAAGAAGTTCCACCGGCTGTCGAGGACGAGTTCCAGGTACTTCATCGTCAGCTCGACGCTGATGTGAACCTCTCCCGCTGTCATTTGCGAACCCGACGGTGGCGCGTCCCGAGGACCATGAAAACACATGGCCTCAGACTTGTGCAAAGCCACCTCGAGTCCCAATTGCCGGATCCTCTCGACGATTGTCACAACCCCGCGTGTCGCTGCTTCGGCCGTCGCCTGGTGCGACCTCCCCTGCGCCAGGACCAGCGTGTCGTCAGCGTAGCAAACCACGCTGACGCCGCTAGGGAAGTCAGCGTGCAGCACCCAGTCCTAACCGATATCCCACAGATGCGGCCCCAGGACCGATCCCTGTGGGACACTGCACGACATCTCTCGCCGGTTCCACTCTCCCCGGTGACCGGGGTAGATGACGGCCCTGTCCGTCAAATAAGCCTCGACAATGCGACAGAGGTAGGTGGCATGCGGTGATACCGGACTGCCTCCCTGATGCAACTCCATGGCAGGGTATTGAAGGCATTGGCGATATCTAGAGACACCGCCAAGACAACCCCACCCCGGGCCATAGCATCCCCCGTCGTGAGGGCTCGCACGTGCATGAAGCTAAAGGACCTTAAGTCCATTTTTTGTCATTTTTGTATTTTCAACGATAGTTTTGTATTTTCAATAGCGTAATAAAACTTCATAATCATACTTTTTATTCTACAACGATACACTATTTACTTTTTATACACGGTCGATTTTAATATCTAATTTCGGGTATAGACATTTTTAATGAGCTCTACTGAATAATTTATAAAATGTGACTTAAGGTCCTTTAGCTTTCACCTACAGATATATAAGTTACATATCTCGCGCTTTCTTCACATGGGGGTAAAGTAGAAACTGCAGAACGCCACATGCTACGATCTGCCATCTGCTATAATTACACATACACGTACATAAACGAGCAAAAGTATGTATACACTCGGCTTTATTCAAAAGCGAATTACTCCTTTATTTTTTAATGTTGTTACGAACATAGCATTTTTGAACCCATAGGTTTATGTAGTGTGTCGTATTTCAACGTTGCATTCGTTATTTCACGAAAAATCGCCCTTGAAAGTTGCCAAGTGTTGACATATTGGTGCTCATGACTGTACACCTCTGACTCACCATCACTCACTACTCTGTCATCACTCATTATAACCGCACCGCTCCAACGCAGTAACGGCTGGCACCGCCTCGAAAAAATCCCGCTTGTCGCCAACGCGCCGTCAGCAAGATGAATGTACTTTAATGCAGTTGGTATATCATGAGTAATATCATTCACACACCATAACGATACACACCTCACTCTACTACACACACTACACTACTGTACACCACACTCGCTACACCACACCACGCTACATCACACCACATCACACACCGCACCACACAAACCACACTATATCTTACACACACCCAGCCCCGGATCTAGGGGGGGGCAAGCCGGGGCCTATGCCCCGGGCGGCAAGTTGAGAGGGCGGCCAAATTCACACTTTACAGACGAATGGACAACTCATCATTTACTTAACTTTGACCACGGAATAAATAATAGTACAACTACAGAAATAAAATATATATCCTACACGTTTATGTCTATATATCTGTAAATAAATAGGCTTAACACAGAAAGAACAGCGATGGATGCATTATTTCCGGAAGGCCTATGTAGGCTGCCGCGGGTTGTTCGAAAGAGATACCGTGGCCCCTGGCACAGGCAACTGAAGGAACACGGGTGGGTTTTAGTCAGTAAAAGTCTGACACGCCCTTCCGCTCAGCCCAGAGCGGGAGGGGCGTGTCCAAATTACAATCAATTAGTGGACATCTGATAGCTGAAATTATATGGATGATAAAGGTAAAAATAAATGTAAGTGGGCGGGAGCGGCATTTTTCAGTATTAGCCCCGCCTAAAAAAAATTGAAGACCCGGGTCTGCACACACCACATCAAATTAAAGCACACCACGCTTACAACATGATACATACTCAAAATGTTAGAATATTGATGATAGGAATAGCAAGCTATTTAACTGTAACACTACATCTAAGATATGGAAGAGCGGAGTCTCCTAACACAGGCAGTGTTTGCCCAAAAGGAGGCTCCAAACACATTTCATTGTACATGAAGCTTTTTGTGGAAATAAATACCTTATTTAAAATCCTAACTTGAATAACAAATTCTGACCTTAACCCTTTACGGATTGCAAGCGTGATGTTATATTATATTTTTTTCGTTCCCAGACCGAAGAAGAACAAACAGCCATATGTAACACCTTCAATACCGATTGACGAGAACATTTTCATCATAAAACCATTGAACCACGATGAGTTGAGACGAGAGATTCTCGTCAGGCGGGAATGTGATAAATATACGCAGGCGCCGTTCAAGTGTGACGTCTGTTTTAGAGGGTTCCCCACCAAAGATAAGCAGGAAAGACATGTGATCAAGCACAGCGAGGTAAATGCATTGTTTATATTTATTTATTTAAGGTTGATTTCCACCAAACGATTTTACAATATTTAAACGAGATTAAATCGTGTACACAGTATTTAAATAGATGACACACAAAACAAAGGGCAACATTAGAGGGGCAATTCAATAATTTTAAGAACATTCACAGTCAGAAGGTCAATTCTCCGTATTTAAAACGGTCAAAATCTAGTCGCAGTCTCATCTCGGCGACAAACAAATGTCAGAAACTTGTTAAATTTTACAGAAATTAGAAGGATTTTTGACAGATTGAGACTGAGATCAGACTGTGAACGTTCTTTAAATTACGAGAATTGCCCCTCTGATCTCAGTCAATCTGTCAAAAATACCTCTAATTTCCCTACATTTTTGTCAAGTTTTTGACGCGCCGCGCCGATTCCCTTGTTCACAAACTAAACTAAATTTGAGTTCTGTCCATCTTTTTCTTTCTATTTCATTAAGAAAAAGGCAAAAGATAAATATTAGTTTAGTCCTGTCTAATTAGTCAGCGCCTAACGTAAATTGACGTATTTTTAGTAGCCATGTTTTTAATCACGTCGAAACTGTCTATGGAGTATCTTAATTTGACAGGACTAAACTAATATTTATCTTCTGTCCTTTTCCTAATGAAATAGAAAGAAAAAGATGCACTGAATTTAAAATTTTGTGAACAAGGGAATCAGCGCCAATGTCAAAAACTTTACAAAAATCTAAAATATCTCTCTACGATAAAATAATACTTACAGAAAACAGAATCAAAACCAAATAAAAAAAAATAACTATTTCTTTTACTCATCTCATTTTAAGGACAACTCTGACCTGCACCCTAATTGCGTAACACACAATCAATCAGAATCGGTTTCATTTTGACAGTTCAACAACATTCATTGCGTTATTTACGTGTTGAGCAGACTTTATGAAGGTAACCTTTTTCGAACTTATGAAGCAATGGATTAGCAATATCCTTCAAAATGATTCAGATTGAGATTAATTGTTTCGCAATTAGGGTGCTGACTTGACCAAAAAATTAATGCTTGCCACATTGCAAGCATTTAAAATCAAATCGAACCGCTAGCGGTTTGATTCGTCAAAAATTCTAATATACAATTTGTCAACCGGATTAAACCGGTTTGAATTCTTTCGAATAAAGCTGAGTCTTATACGCGGCGCGGTAACAAAACCATAGCGAGATCTAATTCGACGCCAACGCCATCTATCGAGGGAGGGGGAAAACTTAATTTTTTCACGGACTTCATTTGCAAGATGTTTTTTTGTTATGTTTTTGAACGAAAGTCTTAAACTAGCAAATACATTTTTTTTTTCACACCAACTGCTCGGGATTATGAGTATTATACAGGGTGTACCAGAAATCAATGTCAAGCCAAAAACGGGTGATAGGCCAAGTCGTGACAGTTCATCAACTAGCCTTGTCCCAACTGTGTTGGGATCGGCTGCCAGTCTAACCGGATGCAGCTGAGTACCAGTATTTTACGTGAAGCGGCTGCCTATCTGGGTTGTGGAGGTCAGATAGGCAGCCGCTCCCTATACGATACCCCTTGCTAAGACTGGTTGTCAGACTTTCAGGCTTCTGACGACCCGTAACGACGGTCAAAGATTTACTAATGACAGCCTTGACCAACGGCTTAACGTGCTTTCGGAGGCACGGAGGTGTCTTCATGTATAAAGATGGTCACCCATCCACGGAACAACTGCGGCAAGCGTAGCTTAACCTGATTGATCGGCTCGTCCGGCTGTTATTATTACTTAGCAATGCAATTCATTCATTAATTATTACGTGTTTATTATTCTCCTACATCTTTCGTGAACCAATTTCATAATTAAAAGTTTTTTACTTGTTTTTACAAGTTTGTTGCTTACCGTTACATGTTTTTTGAGTAAATAATGCTTGTACCTACATAATAAATAAATAAATGTTGTTGTTATTGTTTTATTTCAATACTAGCTTCAACCAGCGACTTCGTCCGCGTGAAATTCCTAGCAACATCTGTATGTTTTACCTTGTTGAACTTCGTATACCTGTAGACGTAGGAGTTTCTACGATTTTATTTTCAGAATTGTAACGTTATGAAAAGTTCTTAAAACTTTATTCATACGAAATACTAATATTCAGATATTCTTAATTATGCTGATCCGCAGATCTGTACGTTGTACAACGCAAATCAAAATAACCCTAGTCAGAGCATACTGCCAGTCTGTTTACACGTGCAGTCTGTGGGTCAGGTATACACTGAGGGCATACGTCGCCCTGCGTGTCCAGTAATGTACTCAGGATGCTGTTGGGTCTACCACGTTTTTGTAGCCCTTCCGGGATGTTCACTGAGGCTCATGTTGCCATGTTTCATGCCATTATACGGAAACGGTGCGCTCGATTCTCGGTAGAATACGTGCTAGCTCCCACAGCATCCTGAGTGTATTGTGTGATAGGTGGGACAGCCCTATGCTGGCTCACTGGATACGGCTGTACACGTAGGTGTCAATCGTTTCAATTTTTAACCCCCGACGCGAAAACGACGGGGTGTTATAAGTTTGACGTGTCGGGGTGTGTGTGTGTGTGTGTATGTCTGTCTGTCTGTCTGTCTGTCTGTCTGTCTGTCTGTCTGTCTGTCTGTCTGTTGTGGCATCGTAGCTCCCGAACGGATTAACCGATTTTGATTTTGTTTTTTTGTTTGAAAGGTCAATTTATCGGGAGTGTTCTTAGCTATGTTTGATGAAAATTGGTCCAAGATGGCCGCCGCCACAAAATGACAGATTACATATTTTTTCACAACTCCCTCAATATGGGTATCAAATGAAAGGGCTTGACTAGTAGAATACTATACACTATGATAAATTTCAAATCCAAGATGGCCGCCACCACAAAATGGCGAATTACATTTTTTTTTTCACAACTCCCTCAATATGGGTATCAAATGAAAGGGCTTGAATAATAGAATACACACTATGATAAATTTTAAATCCAAGATGGCCACTACCACAATATGGCGAATTACAAAAAACCTGATTAAACACCAAATTACCTGAATCTTAAAACGCAAGAAAATAAAAGAAATTAAATAATAAGTAGTCGCTACAAAAACCATGAAATAAAAAATTAAATTAAAAATTTTAAAAACCCCCGACACAAAATAATATAAAAATAGTATGAATGTAAAAAACCTAAAACAATTTTTAAAAAAACTTGAAAAAATAGCTACAAATAGAACAAAAAAGGTATAAACGTGAAAAATAACCTTGAAATTATGACCCTACGTAAGTACGTGTGAAATTTTTTGATTAAATGTTGTCCCGTCGGGGGACCGCTACTATTTACACTTTAAAAGAACGTTAGGCTAATAATTAGTATAATTAAAATAATTAGGTCATAATTTCAAGGTTATTTTTTTCTTTTTATAGGGTTTCACGTTTATACCTGGTTTGTTCTATTTGTGGCTATTTTGTCGATAGTTTTTTTTAAAATTGTTTTAGGCTTTTTACATTCATACTATTTTTATTATTATTTTGTGTCGGGGGTTTTTTTATGTATAGAGTGTGGTTTTTTCTAACATTAGGGTAAGACTAACAATATGGATCTTGTAATTTGATCTGAAATAAAGTATGTATTTATTATTATTACAGCGGATACCGCTTTCCTAAGAAATCGTAGTTTAACCTTTTTTTTTGTTGGTTTCAGCAAAGCGGTTCGATAAAGTGTACCATATGTAATTTCCGAATGAAGAAGACCAAAGATTTGCGCGCGCACATGAAACGACAACACACGACGGAATTTATATGCAAACTGTGTCCGTTGGTTACAAGGAATAGGTAAGATTTATATGTCATCATCATTATCATCATTTCCGCCAAAAGACGTCCACTGCTGGACATAGGCCTCCCCGGAATAATCCCGACTAGTAACACTTTATCGTCAATACTGTTGATGATCGGGAAAAATAAGTTAACATCAAAGGACAATGCTCATGGATGTATGGAATCCCGTACCATGCTGCACCAAAGTCAAACTTTGTTTTTTATAGACCAGACTTATTATATAAACTCCTACAAAAGTTCTTTCGTTTCGTTTCGTTCTTTTTACAAGTGATCCCGATATGCCTTTTACGGAATAACATAATTTTAATATAATTTCAGATCATTTGCTACGGTTTTAATGGTTTCCTAACCTACGGACATAACGCATGCTTAATGGAACACTGACCCATTAGTAGATAGGTCAGATGTGATTTCCGTTTTTTTTTTAGTCAGATCTCATCAATAGTTAATCATAGACTTTCAAATTACAAGCATTCATAATTAATATAAATCAGTTTTATTTTTATGCATCAACAAGTAAGATAAATCCTCATAGAAAGACCTTCTTTTGCGTTTTTCCAAAAAATCGACTTTTTTTGAGTCAAGTCAGTATTCCATTAAGCATGCGATAAGATTCCTTCGAGGCCCAAACTAAGAATGAATGACAACACTATTTAGCAGTTGTCCTTACTCCCGATGTATTTCTGTCCGACCGAAAAGGTCAATTAATCGGCAATATAGTTCATTCCAAAGTTTCGATGGGCCCTTCGTCGACAAAATGAAATGAAATGTTTATTCTGTAAATACGATATCAGAATAACTTTTACACGTTATATTATTTAAAAGAAAATGTAAGCTACATGAAGTCAGCGTTTCCTATCTGACTACTCTGAGAAGAAAGGTGGAAACGAACTCAGAGGTCACATTCTCTTTTAAAGTCCAGACATCATCTTGGTCAGATCATGTGAAGCCGTGAAGGCCATGTAGATTGATATCTGAACTGGTCTTTTGAGAAAAGTACCACATAGATTTGAGTGAACCAGTCCAGTCAGTGCAAGCGTTTGTCAGTAATCTTGCAGCTGAATTTAGAACTTGAGGACCCCTGATATCAGAATATCGTGATTTTCTATAAATGAGGCCGTATTTTTCCAGAAACGTGGCACTAGGACACATGAAGTACCACGCCGGCAGCAAGTATGAGTGTCCACAGTGTCTCGTTGAGTTCGAGTGAGTATTCATTTTTATTATTTATTTACTATGCATGTCTGAAAACAAATTGAATTTCAGGGGTTTTCAATTTTTTGCGCAGACCCCTATTTGTTTTTCTAAAATAAAAGTAGCCTAAGCTACTCCTTATAACATCAGCTATCACCTAAGGGAAGTTCCGCCAAAATCGATCTAGACGTTTCGGAGATTAGTCGGAACAAACAGACCGATAGATAAAAAAAATAAAAATTGATTTTTTGTTATAAGTACCGTTTATACTTTCATATGCACTTAGTAAAAAGGAGGGGCCCGTGGCTAAATAAAAACGGCCGCACAGGTCGTTCGATCAGGTTAAGCTACGCTTGCCGCTTTTGGTCTGTGGATGGGTGACCATCTTTACATACCGAGACCCCTCCGTGCCTCGGAAAGCACGTTAAGCCTTTGGTCCCGGCTGTCATTCGTAGATCTTTGACAGTCGTTAAGGGTCGTCAGTAGCCCGAATGTCTGACAACCAGTCTTACCAAGGGGTATCGTATTATCCAGTAACTGGGTTGTGGAGTCAGATAGGCAGTCGCTTCATGTAAAATACTGGTATTCAGCTGAATCCGGTTAGACTGGAAGCTGACCCCAAAATAGCTGGGAAAAGGCAAATGATGATGTATTTAATAAAAAGCTGTTATTTTGACATTACAAACAGACTTCAATTTTATTTATTTGTATAGATTTATTGGTCTAACTACAATCGTTACACTGTCCAGCCAACAGGCTATTTTCTTAAAAAATTCTAATTAGTCCGTCAGTTAGATTATCAAAAAATATTGAACCCGTATTTTTTCTTTTGTCAATTATATAAAAAATGATGAAGATATCGCCGGTTAAAGTTCCGAGTGACGTCACTTGCTTGCGACATTTTTGCAAGCAAGTGACGTCACGACTCCGCACTCCCAAATTTTGACGCGCTTTATCTTTATCATTTTTTGTTTGATTGACAAAACAAAAAATACGTGTCCATTATTTTTCGATAATCTAACTGACAGACTTAATTTAATTTTTTTTTTTTTACCCAGGCAACTACCCTATCAACACAAGCTAGCATTATGGTGAGCGATGGCCGTTTTGCGTGAGTGTGACGGCATATTTTCCCCCAACTTGTTTTTTCTGTTGTTTTCTTAAATGGCGACATGTTTTACCGCAAATAAATGTATTTTTTTTCTTTTTTGAACAGGAAAAAAACAACGTTACTAAATCATCTACGTGTGAAGCACATGTCGGCGTGTGTCTGCGAACTATGCGGATACATGTTTGTGAGCAAAACTGGTGTGGAGGTCCATAAGAGAACGAAACACAAGCTTTTTGATAAAAATGTGAGTTTTTAATGCATAATCAACCTACAATGTTCCCACTGCTGGGACACAGGCCTTCTCTCTGTGAAAGGGAGTGGGCAATAACCTATCACGCGGGCCCAGTGCGGGTTGGTAGATGGCACGTGTCTTCGAATTTTTGGTTTGTTGGATTTACACAAAGTTGAGATGAAATTATTTATTTAGACAAGTGCTTTACTTGCCTAGCTGGGTTCGAATTCACGACCAAGAATTCGGAAGTCGGGGCCGTTATCACTGGGCCACTCTCTATTTTTATGGCATTTAATCTGGCTGTAGTCTACCACGCGGGCCCACTAAGCATTGGTCCTCTGGATTGGTATTTAATTAAACCTCAAATATTTCCGTTATGCTTTCCTAAAAATATGAATGAACCCTCTAATATAATGATTGAAAGAATGAAAAAGGTATTTATTGCGACTCGTACAGGAAGATCATAAACTAAACTAAACACAGTTAAAAATAAAACAAATTATACAGGGTGACTGGTAACTCGACTTATTCTTTCCAGGGCGTGATAGTGTGACTCATTCGCAATAATTAAGCACCTCATAAAGCCTAGGCGAAAATTCATGGAATCCGAGAAAAACCGATTTTCATGTTTTTTTGAAAATTTCCCAGAATCCGTCACTAAATATTACTTATCTCTAAATTCTCGAATTGAGTGGCTTTCATAGCTATTCCATTGGCTACCTAATACTTAAACACAGCTATTGATGTAACCAAATTTTCTAAAATATCAAACAGTTAAAAGTTAAAGTAAGAAGTTTATTAACTATTTTCAAAAATCATCTACGTACACGAACTTTGACACCAGTTATCTCAAAATTTTACTATAACACTAAGCGTACAAATTACGGGGAAGAGATCTTCATTTAATCAGCTATGCAACGAGGTACAAAAGTTTCATAAATGTTTAAAGGTGCCGATGAAACAGTCGATAATGTTGGCAAAGGTCGAATTTGAAAATTGTTGAAATATTTTAAAATGATGTGATAGTCGAATTAATTAACTGCTTTATGTTATCCCTTTACCTCCGCTCCGCAAGTTAAGACCACACTTTCGAGTGGTAAGTATTACTCGCAGTCGATGAGCTAATCACCGATCACTTGTCGTTTAGTTCGCGAAAACTCTAGGCAGATGATGATGTTTCATTTGTTCGATAAAGTCTTTTCAACAACATAAATAACGCAATGAATGTTGTTGACCTGTCAAAATTAAAAATAACGCAACGAATGTTGTTGACCTGTCAAAATTAAAAATAACGCAACGAATGTTGTTGACCTGTCAAAATGAAAAATAACGCAATGAATGTTGTTGACCTGTCAAAATTAAAAATAACGCAACGAATGTTGTTGACCTGTCAAAATTAAAAATAACGCAATGAATGTTGTTGACTTGTCAAAATTAAAAATAACGCAATTAATGTTGTTGACTTGTCAAAATTAAAAATAACGCAATGAATGTTGTTGACCTGTCAAAATTAAAAATAACGCAACGAATATTGTTGACCTGTCAAAATTAAAAATAACGCAATGAATGTTGTTGACCTGTCAAAATTAAAAATAACGCAACGAATATTGTTGACCTGTCAAAATTAAAAATAACGCAATGAATGTTGTTGACCTGTCAACTTTAAAAATAACGCAACGAATGTTGTTGACCTGTCAAAATTAAAAATAACGCAATGAATGTTGTTGACCTGTCAAAATTAAAAATAACGCAATGAATGTTGTTGACCTGTCAAAATTAAAAATAACGCAATGAATGTTGTTGATCTGTCAAAATTAAAAATAACGCAATGAATGTTGTTGACCTGTCAAAATTAAAGCCTTTGCTACTGTTGCTGTGTTACGCAACTTCCCCGCAGGTTCTATGTTGATCAAAGTATGATTCCCGACAGTGACGTCATCACGTCAACGCCTGCTGTCGCTGAAAACCAGCGCCGGGGCTCTGTCTCGTAAAAGGTCTTAGCATTATAATAATAATAAACTTTTATTTGCAGACCTTGCAGTCCATAATGTTAGTATTTACATAAAATTACTTAATTAACTATTGTTAGTAAGACATACAAAGAAAATCTAACATAAATAAAAGAAAAAACACAAACAAAATATAATATAAATAAAAAAGAAAACATTCAAGCATCGGGCAGTCCCACCGGTCACTCAATGCCCTCAACATACTATGGGAGCTGACGCATGTTCTGTGACGGAGAGAAGCGCATCGCTTTCGAATGATGGCATAAAAGTCATCTACCCTCGCATCTGCAAACATACCCGAAGCGCTACAAAACCGCGGCAGCCCTACAAGCACTCTGAAGGCATTGTTATATTGTACACGCAGAGCGCTGTATGCCTTTTGCGTATACTTGACCCAGAGGCTGCAGGTGTAGAAAGTCTGACAATAGGCTCGAAATAGCGTCATTTTAACCTCAAACGTACACCGTGCAAACCTGCGGGCCAGCATATTTCTTCGAACAGACAGCGCCCTGCGCTCCCTCTCTATGTCTAGGTCATCACATAGGTCCTCGGTGACCCAATGCCCCAGGTATTTAAAACTTGAGACTCGCTTCAAGGGCATACATGCTAATGAGATGCACGGCACAGTCAAGGCTCTTCTGGCGCCAACTTTAAAAACAAGAAACTCAATCTTAGCGACATTATACCTAAGCCCTTGAGCCACCGCGTAGTCCTCACAGACCTTCAACAAACGTCTTAAAGCACTGATCATTAAAGCATTGATCTCTATTATGCCGAGCGATGGTCGTTTTGCGTGGATGTGGCGCATGTTTACCTCCAACTGGTTTTTTTTTGCGTCATGTTGGCAAATAAATGTATTTTCTTTCTTTCTTTCTGACGAATATGTCTATGTTACAGACTGAATTCAAAGGCCCGCACTGTGATGTTTGCGACGTCAAGTTTTTAACTAAGAAGGCGTACGACAGACATCTACGGTTGTCTTCTAAACATATTAAGGAGGATGACCCGTAAGTACTATAACACTAATAAGTTGTTTTCTTTACTAGCCGTTAATGTCTCACTGCTGGGCAAAGGCCTCCCTACTCTCTTTCCACCTCTCTCTGTCCAGAGCTGCCAAGGACCCATCTTTATTAAAGGAGCCGAGCTCATGCCGCCATCTCCGTCTGGGCCTGCCGCGGTCTCGTTTGCCATTAAGGTGGATGCTCCAAGGTAGCCCGCGAAATTCAAATTTTCTTTCCTTTTTTGCAATTTGCTGGTCAGTACTAAGTTGTACGAGTACGTTGATTAAAATATGATTCGCGGCCGTAATAAATATGTACTCGTATTTAAGAATTATGCTTCCTTTTATTATTAATATTAATTTTATACCACCACAACTTACATACCACAAGATTTAATTTCCGTAATGCCGACTATTAGATTATTAACCAAGATATTGATTCAATGGACTGGGGCTCGGTTTTGGATGGTCAGTCGGCTGAAAAAAGTGTAGAAATCTTATATATCTACCTATACGGCATAATAAAAAGTAACCTAAATTTCCCTATTTGGTTTTTTAAAGCTCTCATTCGTATTTTCAATTATAAAAAGAGAGTCTGGAGTAAGTGGAAAAGGTATGAAAACTTATCAGACTACGAAGTATTTTCTTTTTATAGAGGTCGCTTTAAACTAGAATGTAACAAATGCTATCTAATTTACATGAAGAGTGTCGAGGACAGTATTCCCCTTAACGCCAAACATTTTTGGACTTACATAGCTAACCGTCGTGGCAAGTCGGGTGTCCCAGCTAGTATGTTATATAAAATGATATATCTAGTGACCCTTACAAAATATGTAACCTTTTTTCAACATTTTTTCAGTCCGTCTATGAACCAACTTGTCTTAGTCCTGATTGGTACCCGACACCCGATCAATCTGACGCTAGCCACATCTCTCTCCATAGCTTATATTTCAGCCTCCCTCTAGTTCGCAAACAGTTACAGCTGTTGGACAGTACTAAAGGCCAAAGACCTGATGGTATACCACCTTGCTTTCTAAACGGGTCCGCAGATACTTTTTGTAAACCTTAACATTAATATTCAATAAATGCATTCAGGATGGAATATTTCCTTCTGTCTGGAAAAATGCAAACTTAGTTCCTGTCTACAAAAGTGGCTCCAGACAAAATGTCGAGAATTATAGACCTATTTCTTTACTTTGTGCTTTAGCTAAGCTATTTTAAAAACTTGTCCATCTAAAAAAAATTCCTTTTATTCAACAACAATGAATTCCTGAGCAACACGGCTTTGTCAAAAATAAATCGACTGCTACTAACTTAATGATATTTACGAATCACTTGTTTAACAATATGGATGTAAGAGCACAAACAGACGCCGTCTATACAGACTTTAAAAAAGCATTCGATAGAGTTGATCACAGAATATTACTCAACAAGATTGCATTCAACGGCATTAGAGGGAACATGCTGGTTTCAGTCTTATATCTATAACCGTAATCAAACTGTGGTGAGCAATGGGTACCATTCTGATAATTTCCTTGCTACCTCCGGTGTCCCTCAGGGATCAATTCTTGGCCCTTTATTGTTTTTAATTTACATCAATGACATCGGAGAGTGCTTTCATAATAGTGATTTTCTATTGTACTCTGATGACCTTAAAGTTTATAGGAAAATTGTATCGATCGATGCTTGCTATCTTTTACAACATGATTTAAATAGATTATCTGCCTATTGTGACATAAATAAATTGAAATTAAGTATAGCTAAGTGTAGGTATTTGAATTTCATCAAAAATAAAAACATTGTTAGTTTTAATTATTCGTTATGCAACGAATTACTTCTACGAGAGACTCAGATTAAAAAAAAAAGAAATAAAAGATTAGTGAGTTGGGTATCCTGTTGGACTGCAGACTACACCTAAATTTACACATTGTTTTAAATCTACAATTGCTAAGGCATTCCTAATGTACCATCTTGTAATGAGATCATCCGTAGATTTTAAGCGACCAGCCACTTTCTTGCATCTCTTTAATTCTTTGATCCGACCACAAATTGAGTACGCCTGCGTGATATGGGATCCATACTATGTTAAATACAATTTTGTTATAGAAAAAGTTCAGCGCAAATTCTTAAAATCAATGCAGTTAGATGTCATATGGAACGTATTTCATACACTCAGTCCCTACAAAAGTTTAACCTTCTAACCTTGGAATCAAGGCGTCTGTTGCTTCAAACCATGATGCTTCATGATCTGTTGCACAACAAGATTGACTGCTCAGACCTAGTTAATAATATATTTTATATAGTGCCCAGAACAGTTACTCGACGGGAGGCACGCGTTTACCCGCTTTTTGCCACGACACCTTGTCGTACCAACGCGGGTGAACGGGCGCCTCTCCATAGACTAGATAAAATTTACAAAAAACATTTTGTGAATTAGGATATATTCGCTTTAAATCGCCGAAAATGTAAGAAATATTTAGTGGATAGTCTACATTTGCATGATGTTTAGTGTCTTTTCTTTTTGTTTGGTATCTAGTGCTATTTGTTTTAGTTTTAAATAAGTACAGCCTCTTTAATTTCTTATTATTCTCTTACGGTTTTCTTCTTTGTGTTTTTGTAACGTGAATATTGTGTCTTCACTGTATCATTAACCTAGGTAATCTGTGGAAACGTTGTGGACTGTACATTTACCCACTTCCAATGACGTTAATATATAATGTACAATTATTTGTTTCCCTAACAAAATAAATAAGCCATCCTCTGCCTACACCATCGGGAAATAGAGGTGTGATTGTGTTATGTTAACTATGAACGATCAAATTAATCAATCAACTCAGCCTATCGCAGTCCACTGCTGGACATAGGCCTCTCCCAGGCTGCGACACAACACCCTGTTCTCCACCTTCCGCATCCAGTCTGTCCCAGCCAACTTCTTAAGGTCATCCGTCCATCTAGCTGGGGGGCGTCCCACACTACGCTTGCCGATACGCGGTCTCGACTCGTTTGCTCCACCGGCCATCGGTCCTTCGGAAAAACATGGGCAGCCCATTGCCACATCAGTTTGCTTACTCTGCAAGCTATGTCGGTAACTCCGGTTCTTTTCCGGATAATTTCATTCCTGATTTTATCCTTCAAAGAGACTCCGAGCAAAGCTCGCTCCATAGCGCCCTATAAACTATACTTTTCTTTTTTCCAGTAACCGCATGAGCAACGACCCCACTATAAAGCAGAGGCGACTCGGTTCATCCAGGGTGAACGCCGTCAGACGCACGGTCATACACCGTAAAGACGTGAACAGCGTACCAGCACACAATGGACCCGTTACTTGTGAACAGGTAAGAGATTTCAACATCATTATTATCTACCTAATCTGTACACACAACTTTGAAAAAGAAGGATCCAGGTGGGTTTGGCAGGAAAAAATAAAGCCCATGAAATCCAGTTTGTTTTCCGAGATGCACTCGGCCACAGCTAGTTTTAAATGAATGCTTTGACTTGACTTGAATACGAGTCTTTTATTTTTATTTTTTTATTTGTTAGGGACAATAAACAGTTACATGCCAAGCTTAACTAAAAATTCTTAAATTAGCACAATACTTAGAATTTAGTTATACGTAATCTATTCTATATTTGTGTTACTACACTTGTAACCCACACCATTGTCCACGAATTCACAATAAAGAAGTTAAAATAAAACAGACACAGACAGACACATTGTGCATCATAAAAGACTGTTAAGAAGAGAAATAAAAAACTAAAATTAAAAAAAAAAAAAATTAAAAAAAATAGAAAGATGTCTTAAGAGTCTAAACGATGTAAGTCTTTTTTATGGTTGTCTTACAGTGTGGCGTGGTACTAGAAAGTCTCCGGGTATACGCTGCCCACTTCAAGTACGCTCACCCGGGCATCAACCGGACGCAGTTCACAGCCGTGACGACGCCTTACATGTGTGAGCATTGCGGGAAGTTCTTTTTGGTAAGTACTGTAGCGATTGTAGCTTGAGCCCATTTATTTTTTATTAGTTAATGCGCCTGATGTTAACCTCGATCTACCTAATAGGTAGTCATAGCCAAAATATGTTAGTCATCTTAATTGGGGTGCGCTAAGGTAGCCCAAGAAAACAGGACATCATCCATTTCATACACTAAAATTAAAGTGTCGGCCAGAAAAAAAAACTACTGGTCTTATGAGAAATTACTTCTAGAGCATTTTTTTACTATTACAACGAAAGTCTAACGTTAACTACCTACCAATGAAATGCTAAAAATCATATTTTAACAACAAGTTTATAGTTAAAACAAGTTCAGGATTTTAAATTCAATTAAAAGTTGGTATTTTTAGGGTTCCGTACCTCAGAAGGAAAAACGGAACCCTTATAAGATAAATCACTTCGTTGTCCGTCTGTCAAGACCCTTTTTCTCAAGAACATGTGGAGTTATCAAGTTGAAAACTAATATTTATCTTCTGTCTTTTTAACCCAAGACGCAAAAACGACGGGGTGTTATAAGTTTGACGTCTCTCTCTCTCTCTCTCTGTGTGTGTGTGTGTATGTCTGTCTGTGGCATCGTAGCTCCAGAACGGATGAACCGATTTTGATTTTTTTTTTTTTTTTAATGAAATAGAAAAAAAAAGATGCACTGAACTTAAATTTAGTTTAGTTTGTGAACAAGGGAATCGGCGCCATTGTCACAATTTTGATCATATTATTTTTTAGATCAAGTTCAAGTTGACCTTAAAATGAGTCTGACGGGGTCCGCTAGGGCCGATGCCTGCCAGGGCTGCGGGTTGTTCGAAAGAGATACCGTGGTCCCTGGCACAGGCAACTGAAGGAACACGGGTGGGTTTTAGTCAGTAAAAGTCTGATACGCCCTCCCCGCTCAGCCCAGAGCGGAAGAGGACATTTGATGATTTCCCACCCAAAATAAAAAAACTTAAAATGAATAAATAATTTGTTTTTTTTTGTAATTTTTTTTATTTGGTTTTAACTTTGTTTTCTGTAAGTGTTATTTTATTGTAACAAAAGAAAAAAATCAGGACACCAGAAAGAAAGAAAAAGTATTTATTGAGGAAAAAGAAGAAGATACAGGATCATAAACTAAACTAAACACAGTTAAAAATAAAAACGAATTTTACTAAAAAAAAAGTAACAAAAGGAAAAAGGTTGCGACTCGTACAGGATCATAAACTAAACATAGCTAAAAATAAAAATAAAACAAATTATATAAAAAAAAAGTAACAAAAGGAAAAATGAAACAGAAAGTCCTATATGCTGCCAAATAGGAACGACCTTCACTGGGTCACATGAAACCCCGTAGTAAGACTGATTGTCAGACTTTCGGGCTTCTGATGATGACGACCCGTAACGACTGTCAAAGATTCACGAATGTCAGCCGGGACCAACGACTTAACGTGCTTTCCGAGACACGGAGGGGTCTTGTTGTATGTAAAGACGGTCACCCATCCACGGACCAACCGCGGCAAGCGTAGCTTAGCCTGGTCGAACATCATGTAAAATGTAGAAATTCATGTTATTATGTAAATAATATTTACTAATATTATAAACGTGAAAGTTTGTATGGATGGATGGATAGATGTTTGTTACTCTTTCACGCAAAAACTACCGAACGGATTTGGATGAAATTTGGCACTCAGATAGTTTATAACCAGGATTAACACATAGGATAATTTTTATCCCGATCTTCCTACGGGATCGAAACTTATGCGAGTAAAACCGCGGGGCACAGCTAGAATGTATATAAAATGGTGTATAATGATGGTTTTGCATGATAAAGTTAGACATCGCCCAGACTTCGCCGCCATACAGCAGCGCTGATCTACTTTGTACATTGAACGGTGTTTAATAACGACTTGTTTCCTTTCCCAGAACACAACCGCCCTAGCAGGCCACATGTGGGTCCACACAGGTCAGAAGCGTTTCCAATGTGACCACTGCAACAAAGCGTTCGGTATGAAAGCCAACCTCGTGGGTCACATGCGCCAGCACGCGCCCGTACGACGCACGTACGACTGCGGCGTGTGCGGCAAACACTTCACGTTTAGTTTCAACCTCACCAGGCATATGTTTGTGAGTATATTAGTGCGATGTACACTAATCTGTAATCGGGAATTATTCGCCAAAAATGTAAACAGTAAACAAATATAAGTTTATGGAAAAATAACTTTAACTCCTACATAATAAAGTTCAGTTTACGCTACAACTTCAAACATTTTTATAACTTTTTCATGAGTGATAGTCACTTAAAATTAACTTAATTACCATTGAAATAAAGTTGATATTGGTTTAACTTGAAATAACATCAATTTGGAATAGACTTTACCTTAGATGACTATGAATGTAGGTACTAGATAGATAATACCTACGGGCTGGCGACATGAATTATGCCTAAGAAGATGAAAAATCGCCCTTATGTACAAGAGCATACTTTGCATAGCTCCGAAAATTTTTAATAAGCTACCAATGACATAAAAGATTTAAACTTGACTCAATTCAAACTCACCGTAAATAATATTTAATCGACAAATACTATTACACCATTGGCAAATTTCTTGCTGACAAAATGTCTTGTGACTGATCCTGTATTTACGATTTATAATACAATATTCCTATCTAAAGACTTTTTATTTATTTGAATTGTATCGTATAATGTTTTATTTAATTTCTAATATTGTTAAATTAAAGTGTATATTTTTGAGTTTCTATAAAATCTGTAAGACCTGTTATATCACCAAAAATAAATACTTTGACAGACTGGTTTCCGCAACTCCACGTCAATGCGGTATTTTGCGTACGGGTGGGAAAATCGATTATTTGATTCACCCCAGCTCCTCATGGAAGACCAGCAAGGCCTTGATGTGGCTGACCGTCTCACGGAGGGTGGGAAAAAAAAAGGTTTATCACCTAAAAATTGCCAAGTTATAAACTTTTTAAAATATCTGCTAGACAAAGACGCCACTATACATTGTCCGTACCGCGCGACAAGGACATAAATAATCCCCTCCAAAAACTTTTAAATTTCCATAGATTTCTTTGATTATCTCATTTTACTATACCTTTTTCGAAATTACATTATTTGTTCGAACATTTCTAATATTAGTAAATAGATTTTTTGTCTAACTCTGCTCCATGGCAATCTGTTGCACACAACAATAAGCCACTGTTTTGGCTGATATTTTAATCTGGTTAAGGCTTTTAGTTTGGAGAGACACTTCTCAGATGAGTGTCTCATTCCATCCTGACGAATCTATCCTGAAGAGTTGGTACACTATGTCTCTTTAGTCTTCGATATTGGAGACCTTGGTCCCCACTCAGTCTGACAGCAAGCTCATTTTTGTGTTTTGACACACAAATGAGAATGGGAGAATGTTGATGATTTCTAATACTAGTCATGTTTGACTGCATGTTTTGGGACACAGAGGGCAGGATAGGAGGTGGAGCATGGTTTGCGACACAGCTCCACAATCACACCCCACTGCCATTTCGTCAAGGGAGCCCTACTTGTGTCCGGAGACGGTACAGGGTCTTCCAAGTGGACCACGGAAGGTTACACCCTGCAGGGAGATGCTCTTCTAGAGGTATGAGGAACAGGATGTAAAGTCAACTTATCCTCTATAGAAAAGGGAGGATCCTCCGACCAGACGGGTGTTCTGTCTGGCGGGCAATTGCCCAACGACTGATGTCGGGAAGTTTGTATGTATGCTAATTGCGCGGTAAACTCTGCTTGCGATATGCAGGAATTGCGTGACGTCAGTATGACGCGTTGTTCGCATGTGGCGTAGTAGATACCGCTGCATCTCTCCTCTCCGGAGACCGGAGGTCGATAGTGGGCTGAGTCTTGTATCCTGCGATGCTTGCCAGGCCAGCTGAGGTTCCAGTGAGTCGGAACCGGTTGCCGCATAGTTCACGGTGAGTCGGAACTGTCTGCGGAGATGCCCCAGTGAGTCGGGGTGGCGCATAGTTCGCAATCTCCTTTGGTGGTTGATAGTAAGTAGAAGGGGGAAGAGTATCCTGCCAGTTTGCATCGGGCATCGGCCGGGTTTCCTGACAGACGCTGTCGATTTTAAGAAGCTGTGTCTGCTTTTTAGCTGTTGCGTTGGTAGCTGTGCGCCAGATTGTGGGTGTCTGGTATCAGATTCCTGTTTCAATTTGTCCACTGCGCTTGCCACTGCTCTTCGCACTTGTGGTGCTATGCCAAAACATGCAGTCAAAGTGACCTCAGCGCTGCCACTGACGATGCCGTGGAAGTCGCAAGGTTTTGGGCCAACAAGATATGAAATTCCGTCGTGCCAGCGACGCGAAGAAGAATACTAGTCATCAACCTGTAGCTGCAATACAAACCATACTATTGTAGTCTTTGATACAAACATACATCCGTCTGCCGCCCTTGTGCGCGGGAATAGTTTCGGCGACCTGCGCGCCACCGCACAGATTTCCGTACGAACTATATCTCATACCGAATATTCCAACTGCGTTCCTATTGGTTGATTTAATGTTGTAAGTAGGTCACTACTGGTGCACCTAAGTTTAATATAAGACACGTACATATTTTGTAGAGCACACACGCTATACTTACTACTTCATTTACTTTTAAATATAGTTTCGTCGTACATCTGGAGTATTATTGCCACACACAACCTAAGCAAACAAGCTACAAACCCTATTGTGCATTTGTGTGTTGTGATATTTCTTTTCGCACAAAAAAGGTACAAAGGCGAACATAATGCCTTAGGCATTCTCTACCAGTCAACCAAGGGTGGTGAAGAGATTAGATGGCAGGCGCTTTGTTAGAGGTGAACAATAATAAAAAAAAACAATTGAACTATAAATAAAATTGGCTAAATAATAACAGCTGCACAGGTCGATCGATCAGGTTAAGCTACGCTTGCCGCGGCTGGTCGGTGGATGGGTGACCATCTTTACATACCAAGACCCCTTCGTGCCTCGGAAAGCACGTTAAGCCGTTGGTCTCGGCTGTCATTCGTAGATCCTTTGACAGTCGTTACGGGTCGTCAGAAGCCCGAAAGTCTGATAACCTTTCTTACCAAGGGGTATCGTATTACCCAGTAACTGGTTTGTGGAGGTCAGATAGGCAGTCGCTCCATGTAAAATACTGGTATGCAGCTGAATCCGGTTAGACTGGAAGCCGACCCCAACATAATTGGTAAAAGGCTAAGCAGATGATGAGGTAGGTACACAAAGAAAGAAAGAAAGAAAAAAAAGAAAATGCATTTATTTGAGGCAAACAACAGGTACATAAATAGGTTATAAAACTATTTATCTTCTATACTAATCGCATATTGCTCTCTCCAGCTCCACACGGGTCTAAGGCCGTTCAAATGCGACGCCTGTGAGAAGACATTCCGCACATCCGGCGAGCTGCGCTCTCACGACGACCACGTGCACCTGAAGAAGCCGCGACCGAAGCGCGTGCGCCGGAAGGGGAAGAAGTGTGACCTGAACAGCTTAGAGTATTAAGGAGACAAAGATGATGTTTATGTAAATAAAGTAGGCTCCATCCGGACAACTACCCTGACCACTCGACCCGACAAATTGACCTCGCCAGCTCGATCCTATTCAACAATTTTCGTCTGACGACTGTCTAACATGAACACGCCTTTCTGATGCACGCTGTATACATAGTATACAGGGCGGCAGGGACATCGACGCGCAACCTGTTACTATAGATTCAGTACATGATTGACCCTCCAGAATTAATTTTTTCGGTAGTTATAAAAAAAAAAAAATTAATCTATTCCATACATTTTGACCGCGTTGATTGCACTTTTGTTTGAAACAGCCGTTTTTTTTATAACCGGCGAAAAATGTCCTCTAGGGGGTACCTATAGAATCATGTGCTGAATTCATGGTTACAGTTTGCGCGTAGATGTCTCTGCCAGCATGCATAGCAAAGTGCTTTTCGTGTATGTCTGTGTAACCGCTTAGATCTCCTAAACTACACAATAAATTGTGATGCGGTTTTCACCATCGTTTAGAGCGCCTATTCCACATTTTATGTGTATAATACATTATTATTAAACTTAGTAGGTCTGCACAGAAATGTCATGAAGCATGTCATGTTTTTGACATGTCGTCGCCAAGGTAACCGTGCGAA
Source organism: Apamea epomidion (assembly GCA_947507525.1). Lineage (NCBI taxonomy): Eukaryota > Metazoa > Arthropoda > Insecta > Lepidoptera > Noctuidae > Apamea > Apamea epomidion. The sequence continues at coordinate 5,689,430 of OX382255.1, forward strand.
GCAGGGGTCGCTAGTGGAGAATGAAACTGTCAAACGACGCGCGTATATGAGTGAATGAATGAATGATGTATGAATGTGAAGGAAACAAAAGGAGTACCGTAAAACGGGGTGAATAGGGATGCAGGGGTGAATCGGGACGAAACTTTAAAATAGATTTTAACGTTAATATAGTTTGTTGCCAGAAAAGACTCCAATGTGTTTATTGTTTTTTAATTAAAGATTAAGTGCCCTTATTAGCAACAAACTATATTATTTTAAAGTTTCGTCCCGATTCACCCCTGCATCCCCTGCATTCCTATATTATAAAGAAAATTTAAAACTTATATTAAAATTACACTTTGTAAGCAAGGATATTACAAATTAGAGGATTATATCCAAGATAAGAATGCTTGGAAACATGCTGGTCCTGCTCCATAGGACAATCTCTAGAGTCTAGACAAAATCAAACTGGATGCTAATGTAATTGTATAATTTATAATTGTTTTTTTTTTCTTTAACATTGATTTACATTCTGTAATTACTTGGGGTCACACCCGGACTTATTACTCCTTATTTATTTATGAAAATTGTCTACTTTTGGAATGTTTGTGAATATGTGCGCACCATGTATCTGTCACCTACTTAATTTAAATATGTCATGGTTTCATGAATCCATTTTAATTCTTTTACCTATTGTGGTATAGTAATTTTATTTTTAGGTGCATCGTCTTCTCATATAATTATATAATTAATGTATGCAAAATATTGTAAAACATTTTAAAAGAGTAACGGTGGAGTTTCTTGCCTATTCTTCTCCATACGAAAACTACCTTTTGGAAGGGGCGACTAGAATCAATTTTATTTTAATTTAATTTTTGACGTTCAAACGTGCCTTTTATGTGCCTATTTGAAATAAATGATTTGACTTTGACTTTGTCAAATTTTCCCAATCAACCTTGAACTTTAATGCTTTAGCGATAAAGTTGAATTGTAGTAGCTATGTTGGCGTCTGTACTATAATATCTCCCGCGCCGGAGACTAATCTCCGTTGAGATTGGCCGCCATGGCCGAAATACGGTCTGGAGGACTATTATTATGTTTGCAAAATAATATTGAGTTGTATGTAATCTGCAATCGCGACTTATGTAATGTTGCCAAAAATGTAAACAAATACAAGTTAATGGAAAAATAACTAACTCCCACATAATAAAGTTCAGTTTATGCTACAACTTCAAACATTTTTATAACTTTTTCTAGAGTGCTAGTCACTCTAAAATCAACTTAATTGTCATTGAAATAAAGCTTATATTTGTTTAACTTGAAATAACATCAATTTGAAACACTTTGAATAGACTTTATCTTAGCTATAAAAGACGTTAAGCTATTTAAATCCTATATAAACCTGAATTTGTAACGGAGAAACTTTGCGTAGTTTCAAAGATATTGATCATTTAAATTTTCCCAGACAAACACTGCAGTAGGGTTACCAATATTCTATTTTAATATTGTGTTTTCGATCGATTATCTAAGATTCTGTAGCGTTACAAATTCTGAAATAAGGGTGTTTAGCCGTCACATAAAGTGCCCTATTGACCTAGTTAAATGCGAGCTATTTTGAAGATTTGTCCAGCCAGCTTGAGTCACATGATTTTTTGACAGATTGAGACCGAGATCAGACTGTGAACGTTCTTAAAATTACGAGAATTGCCACTCGGGTAATACAAAACAGTACTTTCATGGTTGTAACAACTCTATATTAGATCTCACTCATCATCATGCGTTCCTATTTCCGAAGATGGACGATGATTCCCGAAGCGCAAACTTTACTTTGGAAAGCTGTAACATCAATAGATAGTACATTTGAATTAAGAATTTGACATAATTTTCAAGTTATGGAACAACAAACTGAATGTCATACTGAACAAAGTTCAAATTACAATGCATTCAAAAACTTATTAGTACCTTTTTGTTACAAATGGTCACTCAAAAATCTACTTAGAATACATTTCACTAAAGTAGATAACTGATTAAGTGGCGATGGAATGTAAATTATCTGAGATTATGAACACGCTTTAATAACATGGTCATGTAATTTATTGTATCAATAAACTTACAAAAAGTATATTTCAGTATTATGGCATTTTTAATAAAAATTAATCTTACACTTACACTAACGCTACTATTTCCGATCCGGTTTCGTACTATGTCCGATCCGAATCCGAATTCAAGATCAGAGTTCAATCCGAAGTCGGAATGTTCTAAATTCGGACGGACTAAGTTCGGATTTAGTGCGCAACCCTCATACAAATAGTACTATGGCTACTTCGGACCGTCATTTCTCGGATTCGGATCGGATGCAGTGCAAAACCGCTCTAACGGTGGCCGCTGCATAGTGTCCGGAATTGACCGACGAATGACGTCAGTGAAACGTTATTTATCAAAATATCGCGGTGGAATTTTATCGCGCACTGGATTTTCAATTCTCGGTGTTGAGCCAAGCATTGAGAATCCAACAGCCGAGCGCGTCGAAAACACACTGTTGGATTTTCAACTCTCAGCGCTTAGCAGTGCGTCGAAAATCCAGTGAGCCTGGGCTTAGTTGGTGTATTTTCCTGGAGAGCGTTTTTGGCACCGTGAAGTCAAACCGCTGCCATCATTTTCACGACAGCCGTCATTGCGGCCGTTATGTGGCGTCCACCGCTGTCCTAAGAAGCCGTAGCTTTACCTCCTTAAAATGCAATTTCTTGACTAGTTTACATTCTTCTGACATTCCGCTTCATTAAGGTCCATATACCTACGATCATTGGCTTAGCTAGAGATTTTGACTGGTTGAAGTCATCACGTCAACGCCGGCTGTCGCTGAAAACCAGCACTGGGGCTCTGTCTCGTATAGGGTCTTAGCATTATGCTAAGCGATGGCCGTTTTGCGTGGATGTGACGCATGTTTACCAACAACTTGTTATTTTTTTATCCGTCATGTTTGCCGCAAATAAATGTGTTTTCTTTCTTTTTGTTAAGAGGCAGCCGTCCTGCTAATCTAACCATAGTCAATTAATGGGAGCCCAACTCTACCACCAAAAACTACCAACCTGTTACACCACAAACTTAGAACACCCCGTCGTTTTTGCGTCGGGGGTTAAAAAATCCCACGAATAAATACTTCGGCTTTGACAAACCTTACATTCCGGTCAAAATGTACGACCTATTAAGGTTCCTTCTTTTCTTTTTGAGGTACGGAACCCTAATAAAAAGCGATTAAACGGCAAGAACTTCAATACTGTCGATTTTCTATGGTGGGCAAAAAAGTTTCTACTTACCCTTGCCCCCCTCCCCCACCTACGCCCATGCCCACAATCAGAAGGATTCAAATCACAGTCAGAAGGAATGAAATGCAACTGTTGACAAGTATTCTTTTGAATTATTTATTATTATTATTATTTATTTATTAATATTTATTTTTTATTTTACATAATTCATTTTGGTATACACAATTTATTATAAACATAACACTGTGCTTTTTACACTATACTACCCGGCAGGGACTTCGCCGCCGCCTGCAAGCCTGCAACTTGTACTACATGACATTGCTTCTTGCCAAATTCAAGGTTAACGGTTAAAGTTAAAAAAAAAGGTTCTAGGTTAACGGTTAAAGTTAAAAAAAAAAGTTCTAGGTTAACGGTTAAAGTTAAAAAAAAAGTTCTAGGTTAACGGTTAAAGTTAAAAAAAAAGTTCTAGGTTAGCGGTTAAAGTTTAAAAAAAAGTTCTAGGTTAACGGTTAAAGTTAAAAAAAAAGTTCTACGTTAACGGTTAATGTTAAAAAAAAAGTTCTAGGTTAACGGTTAAAGTTAAAAAAAAAGTTCTACGTTAACGGTTAATGTTAAAAAAAAAGTTCTAGGTTAACGGTTAAAGTTAAAAAAAAGTTATAGGTTAACGGGTTATGGTTATATTTCCCTATAGGTTTTGTTTCCCTTGCGAGTGTCAAAATATGCGGCATAAACGGAACATAAACGCCCGTATCTTTTGCGTTGACTTAGAAGTTTGATTTTTTCACTGCTTTCAGGGATTGCAGCCGAGTATTTGATATTAATTTCAACTTGATTACTCCACGCGTTCCTGAGAAAAAGGGTCTTGACATACAGACAACGAAGTGATTTTATTTTTCCTTTTGAGGTACGGAAAAAATCAACTGTTTCATAGAAAAGTGCAATATTTTTTTTATAACCGCTCTCTGGGCCGACCTCGGCAGGGCCGTCTATCTTGATTTGCCCAACGGTCATGTGACCCGCCCAATCCCATTTATAAAAAAAAGAACGGGTTGCACTCCGGGAGTGTCGGCAGAAGTGAAAACTTGAATATTAACTTTGTGCATTTTTGATATTTTGGAATGCGGTCTACTCTCCCTCCGTCTTACGAATTTTCGATCAGGTCACATGTCCTAACGCGAGCTCTGACTTACGAATTTTCGATCAGGTCACGTGTCCTGACGCGAGCTCCGTCTTACGAATTTTCGATCAGGTCACGTGTCCTGACGCAAGCTCCGTCTTACGAATTTTCGATCAGGTCACGTGTCCTGACGCGAGTTTAACATTTTTTACCCATCACGAAAAAAGTGCAAAACGCCGCAAAAAAGTTTTCACTTCAAAAAACTCATTCCTCCGCATCACATGCCTATACCATGACAACCAATTCCCAACACAACTTTCCTTAGTTATTAATCTGATTGTTCAATTTTAATCTCAATTTCTGGATTACTGAAGCAGTCTTCTTCTTTTTCAGTCTTTACATAAACAACATCATCAGCTTTTTTCTTCACCCCTTTAGCAGTTCTTTGTAAATTATACCCCATCCTCGTTGTCAACAGTACTCGTAGCGTCTCCCTTTTACCTTTAAAATCCAAGTGACTTTTTGCTAAACCCAATATTGTTTTTAAAGTTGGTTTTTTATCTTTGGTTGTTTCATAGTTGTCTATTATTTTTCTTAGGGAGGAGATGAGGGAGTTGTCAAAGAGAATTTTCTTTTTGGAAGGGGCTCGTTTCTGTCCGGGCGTTGGTAGTTCAACTTTGACTTCGAGTGATGAATTAATATCTGACGGCCGTGCAGGATTTGCAGGCACAGATGGTGTTGTCTGTAACAACGTTTGGGATGTTAATTATAAAAAAAAATTGTTTATTTGCACCTTCAAGTAAAAAACGTGGTTTACAATAAAAAATAATAATAACTGATGTCACTTGGCAAGCTGCCACGCTAAACTGGAATTGGGCTGGATACATCTGCCGCATGTCAGACGACCAATGGGCCAAACTTACGACCCAATGGGTCCCTCTTAATGGCAAGCGATATCGCGACAGGCCCAGACGGAGATGGCGGGATGAGATGGACTCCTTCAACAAGAACTGGACCTTAACAGCTTTAAACAGAGAGAAGTGGAAAGAGAGTAGGGAGGCCTTTGCCCTGCAGTAGGACATCACAGGCTTTTAATAATTTAATAATAATAAAAACAAGACTTGGCTCGCGAGGTTGTCGACATGTGGGATGTGGACTTAGCGATCATTGTGCCGATATTCGTGACAGACAATGACTTAATAGCCAAGAGCCTCGACCAACACCTGAGGGGGCTCTCGTTGGGCAGCTGGATCAAAGGCTTGATTCAGAAAGCGGTACTTCTGGACACGGCTCGCATTGTCAGGAGGTTCCTCTCTGGAAAAAAATATATCAGGTGGCTGTAGACCTGCTTCAACACCAAGCGACTCAAAAGGCTCCATCTTTGGGCTGAATAAATGATTGCCATAAGAGCTCACTGGAGTTAGCTACACTCATAGCCGAACGGCTGATGGCAGATACATAATATAATAGCATAATAACAGATCTATACATAAAAAAAAAACATTCGGAAAGGAGGAAAATGTTGTGTGGAGTAACAATTTGTTGGTGGAAAAAGTTGTAGAACCTTATTTTCAGCATAAACTAAAATTTGATCAGCAAAATTACTAGGAGATTGTTGAGATTTCAGTTAATTCAAAATAGATTATTCAGCACCTTAACACTAGGATAATCTATAAATAGCCAATTTATTTAATAAAAAAATACCTAAGGGTTACTATTAAATAATATATAAATACTTGGTTACAAAATTATACATTCCCATACAATAGGCATAAGGGGCAGATCCTCGGGTCACCCAGATCTTTTGCAGATGTTCTGAACAAACTAGGAGACTTAGTCCCATATTACAGAACCTCACACAAAGCACAAGCATTACTTTATACTAGTTAAAACAAATCAAAACTATTTTTAAAACTAAACCACCAAGCAGAAGGTAAACAGTAATCTACATTCGCGACTTATTTGCGAAAAATGTAAACAAATATGAATTTATGGAAAAATAACTTTAATTGCTACAATAAAGATCAGTTTACACTATAACTTCAAAAAATTTTGCATCTTTTTCAAAGGTGCTAGTCACTCTGAAATCAGCTTAATTACCATTACAATAAAGTTGATATTTATTTAACTTGAAATGACATCAATTTGAAACATAAGTTTGAATAGACTATAGGTTGGTTGGTGATCTAGTAACGGTAGTTTAGTAACTAAACTAGTTTGCTTTAAACTAGTTTTAAGCAATGCTTGAGTTTTGAGTGAGGTTCTGTAATACAGGCCCTAATCTGCTTCTGGAGGGAGGTGGGATGGTTGGAATGACCAGCAACGGCTGCCCATATAGTACAATAGTTTACTGGAAGGACTGAGTGCAGAACCAATCCCAGTGACATAATTAGCACATACATACTGGCCAACCAAGTGAATTAAACAACTGAGTTTCAACTGAGGATTGTGACGTGACATCACCTTTAATATTTTGATTGTTCTTTATATGATGAATGATTTTATTTTATAAGTAGGTTTGTACAAACACAAAACTAGATGAGGTTGGCGTTTCCTATCTGACTAGTCTGAGAAGAAAGGCCAAAACAAACTCAGAGCACATGCGCAACGGTTTCCTCAGCCTCTATGCAAGCCCTGCACAGGGGATTGTCCATTATGCCATTGTGTGGAAGTGTTTGTTTAATATTTTGGATACGGGAAGGCTGAAATGCAAGTAGGCAGAAAGGTCAATATTCATAAATTTTTTGCATTCTATTACATTACACGATTTCTCGGGCCCTGTCCGTCGTGTGGCCTGCCTACCAGTTAGGGCGCCGCTGATTGCACTCACGCGAGAAATCGCTTCCTTCCTTTACTCGCTCCCAGTCGTTACTCGAACCGAACGTGAAAACCTTTGCATGTCTATCGTTCTGGCGCCGATTTTATCTAAACGTCAAAAAGTTGGCGCTGTTTCCCTGCTGACTCTTATTACATGAACGACAGCGCGGCAGGGAAGTAGGGAGGTCGTAAACACTCGGTCGCATTCGTAGGGACCCTGACTCCCTGTTTCTTGTTACAGAATACAGCGACCGACCCGAGAAATCGTGTAATGTTGTTCTAGTTGTCTAATCATCTCGGTTTGCATAAAAACTTGCGAAATTAGGTACCTACCTCTAAAATCAGTCTTTCTTCCTCTTTTATTCGCATGACTGTACTAATACTGACTCCAGTCGCCGCACAAGTCCTTTTTAGTACTTTATCCACTGGGAATAGATAATTCTGCCGCCGCTTTTCTTCTTCGAAATATCTTAGGACTCGTAATATCATTGTCCGGTCTCCACCAGGAATAGTCTTCTTTTTCCCCATTTTTATTTCTGATACACAACAAAATACCTACTTGATACTTAATTAATGCTATTTATCAGTTATCTTCACTAACTAATACAATAATTAACAAAATCAATAAAAAAAAACTGGAAAATAAACTAATCTAGCTTGTCGTGCGACAAACTTAGTTGTGAAATCATAGGTGGCGCTGCTCGTTAACAAAAGTTTAAAATTTAAGCAGAATCCGACTTTATTTCCTGTACAAAATGTTAGTTCCAAAAACTAGCACTTTACAAACAACTTAGTTCAACTAAGGCTAGTAAAGTCCGAGTGTCAATCGATTCTCTAGGCTATGTATACACAATTAAAATGTGAAGTTCGTTTTCGAAGTGTACGCCTTTTTTTTTTTTTTTTTTTTCAGGATGGGAAATCATCAAATGACTCCTCCCGCTCTGGGTGGAGCAGAAGGGAGTGTCAGACTCTTACTGACTAAAACCCACCCGTGTTCCTTCCTTAGCCCTTTATGTACCAGGGCAGCGGTAACCCTTTCGGACGATCCCGCTACCCCGGCAGGCTTCGGCCCTGTCGGGCCCCGTCAACTACGCTGACATCTCTTTGAGGCGCGCGTGGAACACAAACACGCCGTCCGGCACGGGCCTGGTCCTGATCGGACGGAGAGCTACCCATTGCTCTCCGCCCGCAGGCCCGCGCCTACGGTGGCCGGGAGTCGTCACGCGGCTCCCGACGCCCGGAGCGTCTCCCTCGGCGGCTGAGGCGTGAGGATCTCTCCCTCGCCCATCCCGCCACCTCCTTCGCTAGCATGACTGCTTCGCAGAAGGAGGTGACCGCCTCCCACTCCCTCTCGCCCCGGACCATGGCTTGCACCAGGGCCGGGCGCGAGAGGTCGCCGCCGCTGCCGATCGCCTCTACGAGGACACGGCGGTGCTCTGCCCAAGCGGGGCAGACCTCCACCGTATGCTCCACCGTGTCCTCTGGGCGATCCTCGCAGTGGTGACACCCGGGCGTCTCCTCCCGCCTGATTATGTGCAGGAACCTCCCGAAACATCCGTGTCCGGAGAGGACCTGCGTCAGGCGGTAGGTGAGAGCGCCGTGACGCCTCTCGAGCCACTCCTCAAAGAGGGGTCTTACCGCCGCTATCGTGGCGTGCCCTGCGCTGGGTTGCGATAGTCGCGCCTTCCATTCCACCATGAGACCGCGCCGGAGGTCCGTCCGCTCCGCAGCGATTTGCCGCGGGTGCGGAGTTTCCCCCCGACGTAGTGCCTCAGCGCGCCAGTCATACAGGCGCGCGAGGACTATCGCCTCCAGATCCCATGGTGGCAGTCCGGCAAGGAGGCTTGCTGCCTCGCCCGAGATCGTGCGGTATCCCCGGATAAGCCTTATGGCTACCACCTTTTGGGGCGCGTTCAGGTAGTGTGCGGCTCTCAGCCGCAATGAACGCGCCCATACCGGGGCCCCATAAAAGGCCATGGACCGCACGACCCCTGCGTAAAGCCTCCGGCAGGAGGCGTTTGGCCCCCTCAGGTTGGGCAGGAGCCGCTTTAAGGCGGCCCCGGCCCGTTCCAGTTTGGGGGCCAAACGTCGAAAGTGTTCGACGAAGTTCCACCGGCTGTCGAGGACGAGACCCAGGTATCTCATCGTATTCTCGACGCCGATGTGAACCCCTCCTACCATCAGTTGGGATCCCAAAGGTGGCCCGTACCGAGGCCCATGAAAGGACATGGCCTCGGACTTGTGCAATGCCACCTCGAGACCCAACTGCCGGATCCTTTCCACGACTATCGCAACCCCGCGTGTCATCGCGTCGGCCGCCGCCTGATGCGACCTCCCCTGCGCCAGGACCAGCGTGTCGTCAGCGTAGCAAACTACGCTGACGCCATCAGGGAGGTCGGCCCGCAGCACCCAGTCGTAACCGATGTCCCACAGGAGCGGCCCCAGAACCGATCCCTGTGGGACACCGCACGACATCTCTCGCCGGTTCCAGTTCCCGTCGCGACCGGGGTAGATGACGGCTCTGTCCGTCAAATACGCCCCGACTATTCGACGGAGGTAAGTCGGCACCCGGTGATACCGGAGTGCCTCCCCTATGCAGCTCCAGGGCAGGGTGTTGAACGCGTTGGCGATGTCGAGTGACACCGCCACGACCACCCCACCCCGGGACACCGCGTCCCCCGTCGTGAGGGCTCTCACGCGCATGATGGCGTCCACCGTCGAGCGCCCCTTGCGGAAGCCAAACTGGCACTCCGCAAGATCCGGCCCCGTCCTCACCAGGTGCCCGACGAGGCGGCCCGCAATCACTCTCTCAAAGAGCTTGCCGACCTCGTCGAGCAGCACTATGGGCCGGTATGCGGACGGAGAGTCCGCAGGGCGCCCTGGCTTCTGAATGAGGACCAGCTTCCCCGTCTTCCAACGGAGTGGAAACTGGCCTCTCTCCATGCATGCGCTTAAGAGCGCCTCCAGTCGAGGCCCGAGAGCCCTCGAGGCCAGGACCCAGGCTTTACCCGGCAAGCCGTCGGGTCCCGGGGCGGTATTTTTGGCCTTCAGCCTGCCTACCGCCGCTCTCAGATCTACCCCGGTCACTTCAGGGGTGTCGTCGTCGTCGTCGGTGTGGTCCGCTTCGGGCACCGCAAGTGGCGGAGCCATAGGCGGGGGAGTATGCTCCCCCCGTGAAGGGAACAGAGCGCTCACCACTTCCTCCACCAGCTGGGGTCGGAGACTCTGCGTCAGCGGGGGGGCCCAGGTGCGGAGTTTATTCCGCACCATTCTGTAAGGGCGCCCCCATGGATCTCGGTTCAGAGTCTCCAACATCTCCTCGCGGGCCGTATCCTTGGCCCGCTTGACAGCCTCTTGGAGGGTGGTCTTCGCCGCTCTGTACCCCTCGTACAGCTCCACCTCCGTGGCTTCCGCATCCGGAGGGCGGATGCGGAGCCTGCGGTGCCTGGTGTACCGATGTCGCGCGTCGACGCACGCCTTGCGTAGCGCCCCAACCTCCTGCGACCACCCGTACACCTGACGTCGGGCGCGTCCTGGCCGGACTCGGGGCATTGCCACGTCACAGATCTCGGACATGGCCTCCCGGAACCACTCCGCCTCATCGTCAATGTCAGCAGGCCTGTCCGGTGAAAACACCCAGGCCTGCACGATCGAGGCTTCCAGGAGAAGCTCCCGGTCCAGCTGCTTCAGCGCCCACCGTGGACCACTCGGGGCCTGTTGGACCAGCGCGCTAGAGGTCTGGGTGGAGACATCAAACCGGATATACCGATGATCGGAGTATGTCTCCACCTCCTCCATGACGCGCCAGTCAATGACACGTTGCGACAGAGCGGGGCTGGCGAACGAGATGTCCACTACCGACTCGCCCCGCATCCGCTCACGAAGTGTACGCCTTATTATATATTTTCCCTATAAAAAGGTCACAAAGCGTATTTGCGCACGTTGATACATATTAAAAGGGCGATGTCTGTAGATTGATTGCATGTAAGTTGCGCGCGTAAACGTGTGTTAACTCACCTAACATGTGAACTGGGGCTTAGTAAGTTGTTTTGAAGGTCAGATGTTTAGTTTTATTTTACAAGGCCAACTCTATAAAGCTACTAAGCTTTTGCTTGGTAGTGTCTGTCTCTTTCCAGCTGACCTAAGCTAGTTTAAGTGCGAACGAGTAAAAGCATCGATGTATAGTTATGTTTACATACATTGTTATTGTTAAGCACCTAAATTCAGAAGAGGGCTCAATGACAACCTATATTTTCTCCCGCTTTGTCTAACGCCAATGCTAAAACAAGTTGGAAGAGTGCAATGAATAATAAGATCATAATGACATTTACATCCCTATTTGTCAATTCACTATTTGTCGGCTTGAATTATGACAGTCAATTATTTTACGAATTTTTGTTAAATATTATCTCATCGTCCTGAAATAAACAAAAACTTATTGCTAAATGTGTTTGTTGATTACGAATCGCAAATGTTCTTCTTAAAACCTTTTAAAGAAATGTGTTTTCCTCCGAAAAAATGATGTCTTCGATTGGATCGCACTGTTGTGATTTCAGTCGCCAATTATATGCGTTTATTGTGATAAATATATATTGAAAATGAGGTGTTGTGTGCCGAGCTGCAAGAATGATTCACGACACATATCCAAATCACAAGGAATCACGTTCCATGTGTAAGTCTAAGCGATTTTTTTTACATTTATTTCATTGGTGATGCGTTTCGCCTAGGCGCATTTTAATCTAATAAATTGCTATTTAATGTGAATATTTGAGTGATATTAACTAATGACAAAACAATAATCTTATTTGTCGCTATAGTACAGCCCACTACCAGTAAAACTTAAAAAAAAAACAGGAATATTTCACTTTACTGAATTATTTTTATCATCAACTCATTTCGCCTACTAGACTCTGGTCTCAATAACATCTTAAATTACTAATTCATGATATTTGCAGCTTCCCCAATGAGTCATCAGTCCGTAAATCCTGGGTCAAGGCTCTCGGTAAAGAATCGTGGGAACCAAGGGAAAGGAGTGCGGTGTGCTCCGAACATTTTTTGTGTGAAGACTTGTACGAGACTAAGAATGGGCTACGGAAGGTTAGGGCTGGAGCTGTGCCTTTGATTGTTCAGGTAAAGATATCACAAACAGACTTTACATAATATAATACATTTATTTACAAAACCAAGGTTACAAACATACACAATATATTTATTGCTTCCACAATGTAAATTTATTTAGGTGGTAGGTTTTATGAAGACATGATCATTGTGGACCCTGACGGGCTCAGCAAAGTAGGAGAGAGTCAGTGACTTTTGCAGTTTATATTTTTTATAGAAACATTATGATTAATAATAATAAATTACTAAGGAAATCATATTAAAAAGACAGCTGAAGCAGGTGGAATAAAAATATTGGCTTGTAAACAATTACTGCAAAATATTAAGTTTTCGATAAAATCTACACACACACAGTAATATTACAAGGACCTAAGATTTTATTCAAACATAAGTTTACAGTGCTTATATCTAAATCACATACATTTTAAGCAAAAAAAAAAAACTTGTTGCTTGGTTAAAGGACACTGAACGCAATATATAGAAGTTTTATTGTTATTTTGTCTAGGGTGTTTCGTGTCCCGCAAAGTGTTAAACACTATAAATAACTTGGGCTCTATGTATTTATGTTGAGGGTGAATTAAAATAGCTTTAAAAAAAAGGGACATTTTTTTTTTATTGTTTATAAGTGCTAGTGTGTCTCATTGCTTTGACTCAAAATCAAAAATCATGCATTCGAATTAGGCTAAGAATCAGTACTTTTCGAACGTCAAAATTACATAAGACAGTCCCCCAAAACGCCCGCCCTTCACCCCCTAGCCTAGTGCTTTCGCTGGGAAGAAGTGGCGCAAGAAACTACCCAGCAGACTGTTTCCTGATGAATTTGTTATTTATTTTCCAGGATTCCTCGAACTGTGATTATGGAGAACCTGCCAGTTTGAAGGTAAATCATTTTCATAGAAGAAACGGTAAAAAAAATATAATATAATATATCTGGGTTTTCCCACAAAACTGCATATATTACAGTCACACTTCCGCTGTACAGTCAAAACAAACTAAAATGGACGAAGTGCGACTGTGTGCGCGCCTAGATTTGTAATGTGACTACAATTTTCTTCCACAATCAGTATAACTAATTTAATAAATAAACAATGTTTTATACATAACAGTAAGGGCCTTATCATACTAGCAGATTGCGTCCTCAGAGCAGAGCGGGCGCGCAACGAATACGTTACGGCCGCGCAACGAACACGCTGCGCATGCGCAGCGAATTCGTTGCGGACGGCAACGAATTCGATGCTTTCGTTTTCGTCTCCGGCGTCTTCGAAGTAACAAAGCCAACAGCAGTGTCTCCTCATCGGGATCCATTTTGTTACTGAGTGCATTGTACGTAGTTAACTTGTTACAAAATCGCGACGAAAACGTTGCGAATTTGCCACGCGCCCGCGATGTCTTCGCTGTGCAGTCGCGGCGTGTCCGCGACGCATTCGCTGCACGCCCGCCCCGCCCCGCAGCCGCTCGCAAATCGCTAGTGCGATAAGGCCCTTAAACTTCAGTGTATGTATTATGATTATAACATAATACCCTGTTGGTCTCGTGGTTGCAAGCGCGACTGCTGAGCGTCGGGTCCTGGGTTTGATTCCCGGGTCGGACAGTGTTATTTTGTTTTCCATTAGGAATTTTTTAGTAACAGTTTGGAGTTTGGAAGTTGGCGGTTGAATACCCCCGTGCCTCGCAAAGGACGTAAAGCCGTTGTCCTGCGCCTGATCTCTCTCCGGTCGAGTCAGATTGCCGTCCCATCGGACTATGAGAGTAAAGGAACAGAGAGTGCAACTGAATTCGCGCACACACTTGTGCACTATAAATCTCCTGCGTAACTGGCTAGCCTCCGTTGAGATTGGCCACTGTGACGGGAGGGTATTATAACATGGGTAGCGGGATCGTCCGAAAGGGTTACCGCTGCCCTGGAACATAAAGGGCTAAGGAAGGAACACGGATGGGTTTTAGTCAGTAAGAGTCTGACACTCCCTTCCGCTCCACCCAGAGCGGGAGGGGTCATTTGATGATTTCCCATCCACAAAAAAAAAGGGGATTATAACATAATACTCTAATCAGGGTGTTTTGTGTTTGTAATGTGTTTCAGGCTTGCAGAATTTGCCTCGTAATGGATGTGAAGCTAATACATATAAGAATTTACAAACTGGAACAAGCATATGAGAATCTCACAGGAATGTCAGTAAGTTTTATTTGTTTATCTTAATCCCATGAGTTTTGTATTGTTAGTAGAAATTAGTAAATTTATAAGCTAGCTTCCTATATTTATTATTCTATCGACATACCCTGCGGCTTCGCCCGCGTGGTGTCGATAGATATCACAGGCAGTTTGGATTGTGGCGGTATCTACATCGCCACATGCGAACTACGCATCACATTGACGTCACGCCAAATCCTGCATCGCGCAAGCAGAGTTTACTGCGCGACTAGCATATACACCCTTAAATTTTGATCGTTTTAATCCTTAAAAGGGGTCATTATGAACAACTTTGACTACGGGACCAACACAGAAATCGTGAAAAAAAAATCAGTTGATCCATACATTTATGTTCGCACTAGCTGCGCCCCGCGGGTCATCTCAATCAAGGTGTATAGTACACCATATCAACACATACCGCCGGGCAGCACCAGGCACAACGCCTGTCTGACCGGAGGATCCTCCCTTTTGTATGTAGGTTGAGAGACTTTCTACTCTGTACCTCATACCTCTATAGAATCTTCCGCTGAGCAGTAGCATGAACAGTTTAACTTTGTAGGTTTTTTACTATCACTGCATATTACAAAACAAAGTCCTCCGCCACGTCGTGTCAGTTTGAACGCGATAAACTCAAAAACTACCGAACGGATTTTTATACGGTTTTCACCGATAGGCGGAGTGATTCCTGAGGAAGGTTTAGGTGTAAAATTAATTGAAGTTTTGTGTAAATTGGCTGAGATATGACGATGATAGTTGAAGATGTCGAAAAAAATCATGCCGACTGGGAGCGTGACTGGCGTGCGCCGCGTAAACCAGTAGAGTTATATAAAAATCCATCATAGTGTTGTTTATTTCAAAAGGTCAATTGATTTTGCAGCTATGTGAAGAAGACAAGTTGCCGCAGAAGCTCTGTGTGGAGTGTGTACACAGGCTGATGAACTGCAGTCGATTTAGACTCAAGAGTTTAAGAGCGAACTCTCTGATGCTGGAGGTTATTAAGAAACAGGATTCTGTAAGTAATTTATTAATGATTTTCTTATAAATTGATGATCAAACATAGTGATTGCAAGCACCTGGCACTCAAATCGGTGAAGGAAAACATCGTGAGGAAACGATGAACATGTCCGAGAACCGAAAATGCGAAGACATGTGACATCTACCAAAACTGGACCCGCGTGGTAGATTACAGCGCATTCCCTCTCGGAAACCTGCAACCTAATTGTGTAGCATACTATTAATCTCAATCTGAATCGTTTTGAAGGATATTACCCATACCCACAGAATCCATTCTTCAATATGTTTGAAAAATTTGCCTGCTCAACAATATAAAAAACGCAATGAATGTTGTTGAACTGTCAAAATGAAAGCTCTTGCTATTGACAATGCATTACACAATTACCCCGCTGGTCCTAGCTTCGAGCCCTGATTGTTAGACATCAACATTGTCATCATGTCAGCCGAAAGACGTCCACTTCTGGACACAGGCCTCCCCCAAGCATCGCCATTATGGCCGGTTCTGTACTTCTCGCATCCAGAGGATTCCTACGGCTTTCACAAGGTCATGGGTCTACCTTTTGGGAGGCCTTCCAATGCAACGAATAATAATAACGTATAAGGTAAGTGATATGGAGTAGGAAATGCCCGTAACTTCATTTTAAACTATGGATTTCGTGCTTAGGAAGTACAGTGGTAATTCGGTGTTAATCCCTTGGGTTCGAAGTCGAACCCAAGGGATTAACACCGAATTACCATTACCTTCTTTTTTTCAGTTAACCGTACAAAACTTAAAAACAATAAACCGGTTGAATAACCAACTAACATCGACATTATCACCGAAACATTTCGAAGTCAACCACTACGATTCCTACATAGAATACGAGGACCAACCAATAACAATTCAGGACGAAGAATCACCCTCCACTTGCAATGTCGACATCAAAATGGAAAACGAAATCTTCCTAACAGAAGATATCACGGACAAAAACGACGGACTTAACGACCACGGAATTGATGATGACGGAATTACGGATGTCTTTAACGATAAAGATGACATTTCCGAAAAAGAATACGTGTTATCTGATAAAGATAATTATTCTTCAGATGACAGTCTTCCTTTAGAAAAATGTAAGACTAAGAAAACTGGAAAAAGAAAAGAGAAAGAAACTAAACCGGTTAAAGCCGTTAAGAGGGTAAAAAAGATAAAAGATCCGACGGAACCAAAGATTGATCGGCGAAGGAAACCGTTTTTGAGCGACGACTTGAATGAAACCCTTTTCACGATCACTGATTTGACTTTTGAGGAGCAAATTGCTGAGATAGTCAAAAGGCAGGACAGTTCAAATTATAAGAATTCTGTGTTTAAGTGTACTGCGTGTTTTAAAGGGTTTTTGGACGAAGACGCTTATAATAGTCATATGACTCGGCATACTGATGTAAGTACACATTTTGATAATTATTTAAAAAAGTACCGCCTTGTTGTTCTAGTGGTAGCAAGCGCTATTGCAGAGTATTTATTTATTTAATTTAACATTGTTGGCAACAACATAAAAGTAATTTTTGTAGTAAAATTTAAATATCATGAATTGGCAATATTATTGTAATATTTTTTGTAGTGGCAACGCTGTCACACTTCCTTTTCCCTTGCCAGCGAACAACTAACTTGCACGGTCACGTATTTTATTACTCTCGTTAACTATTATATTATACTAATGAGATACTAAGTATTGTGTCAACGGTTGTGTACACAAAGCTGTACAATAAATAGTGTGCATCTAAAACCGTCTTTACATTTTGAAGAAACCTGGTACGCCACCCTAAAAATATTCCTGGCGTGGTATAGCAGGACGCGGGCCCGCCAAACATAACACGAGCAAGGCCAAATACATTAGTTAAAGATACAAACACGTAAATTAAGTACAATAACGAAAAGTATACAACTACTTGACATTCATACGCTCATCTCACAATAGTCCAAACATACTGGCAAGGTAAAGAAAGAAAGACGAAAGAAAATACTTTTATTTGCGGCAAACACATAAAAATGAACATAAACACAAAAAAAAAAAATAACAAGTTGGGGGTAGACATGCGTCACATTCACGCAAAACGGCCATCGCTCAGCATAATGCTAAGACCCTATACGAGACAGAGCCCCAGCGCTGGTTTTCAGCAGCAGGTCTTCTTCCATTCATCGGTAAACACATCACAGTCAGCTTAGCGTGGAAAGGCGCGTTGAGCGCAGACAGTGTGTGAGGGACAGGAAACTGGGCTCGAGCGACGTATCGACTCCCAGGCACGGCATGAATTCCTGGGTTCGATTCCCAGGTCGGACAAAGTGTTATCGAGTTTTTCCATCAGGAATATCTCAGTAACAGCTTGGATTTGTGCCCTGGTGATGGCAATAAGGGCCGACATATACGGACCGCTCAAGCAGTTAGCGATTGATCAGCATAGACGGACCGCTCTTGCAGTCATAGTCAACAGCTTGAAGCTGCCATTGGCTCGTCATTCAAATCAGGTAACTACGCGAGAGCAGTCGACAGCTCGAGCAGTCAGTGTATGCCTGGCGACTGTTTGATCGCATGACCGCCCGTAGCAGTTGCAACTGCTCGAGCGGTTCGTGTATGTGTGTACGTAGAAGACTGTAGTTCACTATGCAGTCGAAGCTTGAAGCATTCCATCCTGACTGCTACAAGCAGTCCGTGTAAGTCGGCCCTAAACTTGCATTTTCACATTACATGGGACTTAAACATAACTGACGAAATGTGGGTGTGCTATAAGTGTACCTTTGCCAAACCGGGGGATTACAGCCGCGAAGTTATGATGTGATGAGATGACTTTGTCTCTTACAGCAATGCGGTGAACATGAATGCGAGATTTGCAAGACGCACTTCAAACACCCGCACGCGCTCCGGAAGCATATCACAGCGCACCACACTCAACGGTTCAGCTGTAAACAGTGCACCTACGTCACAACCCATAGACAAACGGCCAGACTACACGAGCGGTGGCATAAAGGGACCAAGTATAGATGTCCGCATTGCCAAGATGAGTTTGTGTAAGTAGTTATTATTTATTACAGTTAAACCTGAGAAGGTTTTGCATAATCAGCCAATAATGTTCCCACTGCTGGGACACAGGCCTCCTCTCTGTGAGAGGGAGTGGGCTGTAATCTACCACGCGGGCCCATTGCGGGTTGGTAGATGTCTCATGTCGTTTAATTTTTCGGTTCTAGGACATGCCGGTTTCCTTAAGTTGATTGATATTATTATTAATGCTTATAATTATGTAAAGCAATATTTTTACGGTCGCGAACGTTAGTAAAATTGAATTTCGTGGGTTACCTTATCGCTTAGAGGGGCTTGTGGCTAAGTAATAACAGCCGCACGGGTCGCTTGCCGCGGTTGTTCCGTGGATAGGTGACCATCTTCACATACCATGAGCCCTCCGTGTCTCGGAAAGCACGTTAAGCCGTTGGTCCCGGCTGTCATTCGTGGATCTTTTGACAGTCGTTACGGGTCGTCAGTAGGCCGATAGTCTGACAAACACTCTTACCCAGTAACTGGGTTGCGGAGATCAGATAGGCAGTCGCTCCGCAGCAGCTGCATCCGGTTAGACTGGAAGCCGACCTCAAAATAGTTGGGAATAAGGTCTAGTGAGATGATGACCTTATCGTATCCCTTTTAAAGGTCCAAATCGCGAACAACAATTACTTACCCTAATATAACTTATTATTTACAGTAAATTCACTACCTACATGGGTCATATTCGCATCAAGCATCCTTCAGACTTCGTGTGCGAGCTCTGTGGGTATTCCTTCGTCAGCGCTAAAGGCATAGAGTTGCACAAGAAACTTAAACATCGACTGGAGAATGTACAGGTATGTCACATAAAAAAATAAACAAAACCTCTTTAACAACTTATCTCCGGTCCGAACAGCGTCATTTAAAAAAATGTCATAGATTATCTACAAGGTGTCGTTTTGCATCCTCGTCAAATTCAAGGAGGTAACTATGCTACTGATTCTCGACACGAATCAATAATAAAATAAGTAGGTTTTTTTATTCTCATTTTCGGAAATCGGCATGTGTGGGACACGCATTTCAAAACGCGGCCTGTGTGTGACCGCACTGTTACTGCCCTTTTACACACACATAAAAACGCGGCCGCTGATACGATACCATAACGCGATTCTGTTCTTTGAAAGTGGTGTATTATGAAATACTGTCAAACTTAAATGACTAAAAAACCAAGTATGTATTCATTATTTACCAGGGATCGTAATTTTATTTGATTATTTATGTCTTTCATATCAGCCTCCTGAAATTTGACGAGGATGCAAAACAACACCTTGTATATGCGATAATTATTACTTTTCTTAGCAACGGGAACACGGGACTCTATTTCAAACTGATAGTTAACACATGTAGCGGTATCTATAACGCCACATGAGAACAACGCGTCATACTGACGTCACGCAAATCCTGCATCTCGCAAGCAGAGTTTACCGCGCAATTAGCATATATCCAAACTTCCCAACATCAATCGTTGGGCAGTTGCCCGCCAGACACAACACCCGTCTGGCCGGAGGATCCTCCCTTTTCTATGGAAGATGAGTGAATTTTCCACCCTGTTCCTCATACCTCTAAAACACACACGCTCACTGTGAGACAGCCAATTCGCGTGCGGCCCTTTGTTACAATCCGCGGATCGGCAAGTGTAGTGCGGAACGCCTCCTAGCAAGATGGACAAACGACCTCAAAAAGGTGGCTGGGTAGACTGGATGCGGAAGGCGGGGAGGACAGGGTGTTGTGGCGCAGCCTGGGAGAGGCCAATGTCCAGCAGTGGACTGCGATAGGCTGAGTTGCTTGGTTACAACGGACGAATAGCGAATATGGGTGTTAAATACCCGGAAGCGTCGCGAGCGAGCGATGTTTATAGGAGTATAAAGTATTTTTTCTATTTTTGGTCCATTGGCATTGGTGATTGTGTAGTTACTTGAAATTGTGTCTCGCATCGTGTATCCCCATCTTGTCAATGAAGTTTCGCTAGTTAATATAATTTGACCCCGTTTATACAAGCTGTTGTTTTGCATCCTAGTCAACATAAACATAAATAATCAAATAAAATTACTATCCCTGGTAAATAATGAATACATAATTGTTTTTTTAGTTATTTAAGTTTGACAGTATTTCGGAATACACCACTTTCAAAGAACAGAATCGCGTTATGGTATCGTATAAACGGCCACGTTTTTATGTGCGTGTAAAAGGGCAGTTACAGTGCGGTCTCACACAGGCCGAGTTTTAAAATACGTGTCCCACACATGCCGATTTCCGAAAATTAGAAGAAAAAAAAACCTTTTATTATTGATTCGTGTCGAGAATCAGTAGCATAGTTACCTCCTTGAATTCGACGAGGATGTAAAACGACACCTTGTATATTTATGTTTGTTTCAGGTACCGGAAGATGGACCGCTATGCGAGCTGTGTAACGTTCGGTTCGTGTCTTCAGAGGCTCACAAACGACATCTCAGTGTTTCAGCTAGACATAATACAGGTACCACTGCTCTCAAAACGGTGAAGGAAAACATCGTGAGGAAACCGGCATGTCCTAGAACCAAGAATTCGAAGACATCTACCAACGCGCACTGGGCCCGCGTGGTGGATTACAGCCCACTCTATCTCGAAGAGAGGAGGCCTGTGTCCCAGCAGTGGAAACGTTATAGGCAGATTATTTGTAAAATACAGGCAACATTATATGTATTAAGGGCAGATTTTTCAATCGACAGATAATTTTTATTCGTAAAATAAAATTGACTTCTTGTTTGCAAGATCTGTCTGAAAATTCATAATTATTCCTCCGATAAAATTATCTGTCGTTGGAAAAATCAGCCCTTATACTAAATTCTTGTTCTGATTCCCTCGTTGGTCTATAGTGGTCGCCAGTGCTACTTCTGGGCATGAGGTACTGGGTTCGATTCCCGGTTCGAGCAAAGTGGTATTGCCTTTTTCCATCAGGAATTTCTCAGTGGCAGCTCGGAACCTGGGGGTCTACTCCGAAGTTGTATCGGTCGAATGTTCGGCCGTTTCCTGCTACGAAGTTACTATTTGGTTCGGTCGGTTCCGATCCTACATTCTTTCGAATATTGACTATGGTCCCGACCCAACTGAGCCGATCCGAACTTTTTTCGCATTTTTCAATAATATTCGGTTCGGCCATGTGTCGGTCCGATCCGAACTTTCCCACTTTGCACTTCGGAGTAGGCCTCCTGGATTTGTATCCGGTTGATGACAATATGCTCGCCCCCAATTACATGGGACTTAAACACGACTGGCGAAATGTGGGTGTACTAGACGTAAATACATCTCTGCCTTACCCTTCGGGGAAAACAAGCGTGATGTTTCATCCTACTAACATTATAAACGCGAAAGTTTGTGAGGATATATGGATGGATGCTGGTGGTCTTCGTCACCGGGCTGCAGGCAGTCCAAGGAAGTCATGCCATCATTAGATGGCAAGCTAACCAAAAGATTATTACACCTGGACAGGAAAGGCGCCTGTTCCAGTTTGGACCCCTAGTTAATTGGACTAAATTTTTTTCTAATGACCTCTAGTATATCGCCTTTCAAGGAATACGTCGAGTTTTCCTGTCACCCTTGTATGTAGAAAAAGATCTTATACATAGTTATTATAATAGTAGCACTGTAACATACCTAGTACTAATCCTATGCTTACTCTAGGATGAATATCCGTTATGGCTCTAAAATCCTACCCTTTCCTACGGGCACGTCTTTCCTACAAATACCACGCCCCCCGGTCTACTCCTTGATATTATTTATTTATTTCAGGCATCAAGGCCCATATAAACACATACAATACAATATTAATATAACTTAAAAATTCTATAAATACATACAACATTATAATTACACTAAAAACTAACTAACGCACACGAAGTGTCTGCGTCGTGTTTCGCTGCCTGGTGTGGTGACGGGTGTTTGTATGCAATGGTGGCTGTACCACCATGAATATGAGGCTACAGGAGCTAGTGCGAATCTTGGGGTTTATTCGATTAATCGAGTCTGGTCAAACCACGCTGGAATCGGTGCAATTCATTCATTCATTCATTCAACTGTCATTAATAAGACACAATTACTTTTTCTTTTTGTTGCGTTAAGCTTCCCTAACAGACAAGTGGATAATAGGCTAGTTCCCTAAAAAAATCTAATTAATCCGTCAGTTAGATTATCATAAAATATTGAACACGTATTTTTTCTTTTGTCAATTATATAAAAAATTATGAAGATATCGCCCGTTAAAGTTCCGCGTCACGTCACGCCTTGCTACACTTTTTAGCATGGCGTCACGTCACGACCCCTCACTCCTAAATTTTGACGGGCTTTGTCTTTGTAATTTTTTGTTTGATTGACAAAAGGAAAAATACCATGTCCATCATTTTTCGATAATCTAACGGACGGACTAAATATAATAATAACTTTTTTACCCAGGAACCTACCCTATTGAATTGACATCCTATCAACAGGTGCAGACAAAGATTCGAGAGAATCCAACAAACCCAAAAAGGGCAGAAAATCTAAAGAATGCAAGGAGCTGGAACGAAGGGCGCGAGAGAAGGACAAAGACTCAGATGAAAAGAGACGGATATATCCCAGTCAGATGCGCAAGGCAGAAGGGCCTATACCGTGTGAACAGGTGAGATTATCATTTTGAGTTTTTACTATATCTATACACTGTTAAATTTTGATCGTTTTAATCCTTAAAAGGGGTAATTTTACTCATCATTATGAACAACTTTTACTACGGGACCAACCCAGAAATCGTGAAAACCAAATCAGTTGATCCATAGATTTATGTTCGCATAACTCGACAGAATGTATGGATCAACTGATTTTTTTCGCGATTGCAGGGTTTGTACTCATCATTATGAACAACAAAAAAAAAACTGCAGTTTCATAGAAAAGTGCAATACCTACGCGCTCAAAATGTATGGAACAACAATAAAAAAAAATACCGACGAAAATTTCAACGTAGGGAGTTTCAGAATCATGTCTGAATCCATGGTAACAGGTTGCCCTTCGATGTCCCTGCCACAATGTTTAATAGTAGTATTATTTCCTATTATTCCTAAACCTAAATAAAAAATAATATCATTTGTTTCAGTGTGGCATTCAACTAGAAGACTCTCGGGCGTACCACGGCCACTTTAGACGAATGCATCCGGACAAGAATCGAACCAACTACCCTTCAATGAAGTCACCATGCATGTGTGAAGTTTGTGGGAGAATGTTCCAAGTAAGTTCCTGTGTATACAGGATGTTATTGTTGGTGATGACAAGGATACTCCTCCGGCCGGATACCGTATATCCGGCTATCCTTTAAGCTGGTTAGCTGAAAATCCGGCCATTCTATAAGCTGGTTAGCTGTATATCCGGCCATACTGTAATCTGGTTAGCTTAATACCCGGCCATCATGTAAGTTGAATATCCGGCCATACTATAAGATGGTTACCTGAATATCCGTCATCCTATAAGCGCTGGGTCGCTGAATATTCGACCGAACATAACCTGATCGAATGACTATTTCTATTTTTGCAATTTGCGAAAAGAATCAAGTGTTAATTTTGTGATTATTACTCAAAACATTTCCACCCGTCCACTCCCTCGCACAGAGAGAAGGCCTGTGTCCCAGCAGTGACAACTTTATAGGCTGATTATGATGCCGAGATAGGAGCCTTTTCGGCCAGGCGCAGGTCGTTTTTTTTTTATATTTTATTATTTTGTTAGTTTTAAATGTCCACATTTAGTTTTGTATTTCCTGTGCGTGTCCCGAATAAAATATTATTATGATGCCGAGATAGGAGCCTTTTTGGCCAGGCGCAGGTCGTTTTTTTTTTAATTTATTATTTTGTTAGTTTTAAATGTCCATATTTAGTTTTGTATTTCCTGTGCGTGTCCCGAATAAAATATTTTTCTTTCTTTTTATCACCACATAGTTCCGTATGGTGTCTTAAAGAATAGCGCTCCCCCTATTTATTCCTTTAGGTGTCATAAAAGGCGACTGAGGGACTTACTAGAGAAAAAAGTCGTACTGCGATCGCCAACCCGCCTGCCAAGCGTGGCGATGATGGCAACCAAAATGACAAGCACCAATAACAAATGTACCGGTCGAAGGAGCGGTGCTTGGGAGAGGCATATGTTCAGCAGTGGACGTCTTTCCGCTGAATGAATGAATGAATGAAATGTTTCACCACCTTTCTATATGTTTTTTGTTCTTTCTAGAGTTACGCCCTCCTAAAAGACCACACCTGGGTCCACACCGGCGAACGTCCATTCAAATGCGACTCTTGCGGCAAGTCCTTCAGAATGAAGCAACGCCTCGTCGCACACCGGAGGGTCCACAGCCAAGTGCGCGCTAGTTACGTGTGCGCACTCTGCGGGAAGCACTTCTCGACGCATAGCAACCGACAGAGGCACATGTTTGTGAGTGGAAATAAATAGCTGGATTAGAATATAAATATTTGGCCTTTGGACTAACCCAAGACTAGTTTCTGCCCGCGACTGCGTCCGCGTGAAATTTCTTGTTCCCCCGATCAAACCGTCGCTTAGAGTTCTTTCTGAATCTTTCTCTTTGTGCTCGGGGTCCTGAAAAATTTTTTTCGTATTTGATAGCCCAATCTTTGAGGAAGGCTATAGGCTATTTAACATCATGCTAGGACTCGTAGGAGCCGAAGAAAAAGAAAAAAAAGTCAGCAATAACGCTGAGCGAACACTAAGTAACTGCGGGCGATGCGATGCGACGAGGTGGGACAGGCGGAGGTCGTAGGACGTGTTTAATAATTTTTGTATTTTTTTGTTTAGATCCACACCGGTCTAAAGCCGTTCAAATGTGAGATGTGCGGCAAAGGTTTCAAGCACGCGAGCGAGAAACGTGCTCACATCACATACGTACATCTTAAGAAGCCGTGGCCGAAGCGAGCAAGAGGGAAGCGAAGACCTGACACTAGACAGGTATGGAGGAAAAGTTACTTTAATGCCTTCAACATAAGCCCATGATCGCACTGGCGACTTTTTCTCGCGGCAATTTTTTTTCGCGTACTTGATTTTCAACGCTCTGTGAAGCGCTGAGAGTTGAAAATCCAACAGTGTGTTTTTATAACGCGCTGAGATGCGCTCTTTTGCATTTTCAATACTCGGCTCAACACGGAGAGTTGAAAATCAAGTGCGCGATAAAATCCCGCTGAGTAAACTTGTTATTTGTGTACATATATGTACTTAACAGTAGACAGGTATGCAGGAACAGTAGATTTAATGCCTACAACATAAAGTTTTGTTTCCGCTGACACAACCTTTATGATCTTTGTAATGACTTGCCGTATGTCATTACTTCCCATAATTTGATCCTTATTAGGGCCTATCGAATGGTGTAATAATACAGTATGTGTTTTTTTTTAAATCATAATCTACGGGTTCGATTCCTGGCTAGAAATATTGATTTTTCAAAAATCCAATGATGCAGTTTTAGTTTTCATCAAAATCGAGCACGAGACTCCTTTGAGTACTTTTGGCTATTTCTTATAGTTTCCGATTTGGTTATCCAGGCCCACTTGAAAAATTCAGCCTGTATATGAATTAAAAATGCACATTGGTACTTGTCCGGATTTTAACCCATCACCACCAAGCCATCACGACATTAGAGAGAGTAGAATTTAGTAATTATTTTTTTTGCTTTCAGGGCCAGATACCCCAAGATCAGGACATGGACATGCAGGCCCCCATGTGGCCCCCTTGCGACCCCAAGATGGGGGAAATGGGCCCCATGATCGAGGACAAACCTGTTTACTATAACTTGAAGATTTAACTAAAAGATTTTTAGCAGTGAGTGAAATTATTAAAAAATACGTTTCAGTGAAACGACAGAAGTAAGATATTTCGTTGAAATTATAAAACACATAAGATACAAGGTCATATTAAATTAGCTAGCGAAACTTTGCAGACGTGATGAGTGTCGATGTCTAAACACAATAAAATAAGTGTAGTTTTTTTATAGGGGTCAACGACCGCTGGTAGTGTTGTTGCTAATTCATACGAGTTGAGAAAATATGTTTTATCGTGTTTAGATAAGCTGGCAGGGACATCGACGCGCAAACTGTAACCATGGATTCAGCACATGAGTCTACACCCCATAGCGTCGAAATTTGTCGTCGGTTATCAAAAAAAAAATCTCCTGGTTCATAGAAAAGTGCATTACCTACGCGGTCAAAATGTATGGAACAGCAATATATTTTTTTTAATAACCGACGAAAAATTTCGGCGCTATGGGGTCTAAACTCATGTGCTGAATCCATGGTTACAGTTTGCGCGTCAATGTCCCTGCCACCTTGTATATTAATCACGTCTGTTAAACTTGCAAAAAAAAAAATTGAAAGGTACTTCAAGTGACCTACCTGACGACACTACCTGCGGTTGATGACCCCACAAAAAAAGAAATTGATTAATTTTTTGTTTTATCGTAAATAGATTTTGATACCCATCACGTTTGTGGAGTTTCGCTAGATAATTTAATTTGACCCTGTAAGTATATATTTTAGTGAAATTACGGTACTGAAAAGCCGAGAGATATTTTAGTCAAATTACGTAAATATATCATAAAGTATTTTAGATAAATTACAGATAATTCACCAGATACCACCATTTTATTGAAATCACAAATGTCACATGAATTATTTTAGAAAAATGACAAAAATCCTTTGAAATTCCAATACCTTCTAGATTAAAATATATTTTAGATTTAGGATTCAAAATATTTTAGTTTACCTACATTTTCAGCAAAATTACATTAAAAAGCATAATACTTAGTATAAAATAATAAGATATCTATCTTTTGTACCGTATCTGAGAAAGAGATCTGACATAATAAAAATTGTACATAATATTAGTCTAATATATATTAAGCTAGAAAGATTATTTAGTTAGTTTTAACTATGTACGAGTAGCTCTATTCTACATTCTGTTTGATATGAGAAGGGCTGATTTTTCAATCATCTGCTAACTTTATTCGAGGAATAATTTTGACATTTTGACAGTTATATGAAATAACTGACCGTGCCTCGGAAAGCACGTTAAGCCGTAGGTCCCAGCTGTTATTCGTGGATCTTTGACAGTCGTTACAGGTCGTCAGAATCCCGAAAATCTGACAACCAGTCTTACCAAGGGGTATCGTATTACCCAGTGACTGGGTTTTGGAGGTCAGATAGACAGTCGCTCCATGTAAAATACTGGTATTCAGCTTTATCCGGTTAGACTGGAAGCTGACCCCAACATATTTGGGAAAAGGCTAGGCAGATGATATAAAATAACTGTAAAAATTTCAAAATTATTCCTCAACAAAAACTGTTAAATGTCAATTTTATTCCTCGAATAAAAGTTATCTGGCGATTGAAAATACAGCCCTAAAACCACTTGTTTTTATTAAAGTGCTAGCTTAGGCCCGCGACTTCGTCCGCGTGGTAGTCATGTATCCTAATAAAACATATCCGACGGTACTCGGCAATAGTGTAGCTTGCTGCCAGTGAAAGAATTTTCGAAATCAGATCAGTGCTTCCAGAGATTATCTCCTACACCCAAACTTACAACCTTTGCCTTTTTATAGTAATGATAATAGTCCTCCAGATTTTTCGGCCCCATCGGCCATCTGCTCAGTGCAATGGGCAGGCCCACTGCCACTTAAGATTGGCAATTCATTGGCTATGTCAGTTACCTTGGTTCTCCTGCGGATCTCTTCATTTCTGGTTTTCTTCAATTTTCTTCCCCCTTTATTTAGTCGCTTTCAATGAATACAAAATATCTTCTTTTTTTAATCCACACAGACAAATAATGTATAAAATATTAATTTTAAGGATCGTAGCTGGTGGCGTTCTGTAGTATCTACCTATCCCCATGGGAAGTAGGCCTAAGTTTATGCATTAATTTTAGTCGTCATAATTATAGAATAGTGGCGCCGATTCCCTTATTCACAAACTAAACTAAATTTAAGTTCAGTGCATCTTTTTGTTTCTATTTCATTAAGAAAAGGACAGAAGATAAATATTAGTTTAGTCCTGTCAAATTAGTCAGCGCCTGACGTTAATTGACGTATTTTTAGTAGCCATGTTTTTAATCACGTCTAATTTGTCTATGGAGTATCTTAATTTGACAGGACTAAACTAATATTTATCTTCTGTCCTTTTCTTAATGAAATAGAAACAAAAAGATGCACTGAACTTAAATTTAGTTTAGTTTGTGAACAAGGGAATCGGCGCCAATATTAGAATTGAAGTGTGGACAATAGACGTTGAGGATTATGTACAAGAAAAATATATTTTTCTAAATTATTTCCAGTGATGATTCAATATAAATAGTAATTAACTTTGTAGAGACATTAATGGGTTTATTTATAAACGATGATTAAAGTTAAGTGACGTTTTAACGTCAAAAATGTATGGTTAAATATTTGTTAATCACTAACTTAACTTTAAGCAACGTTTATGAATAAAGGGTCGACTGTTTATTTCTCGTTTAGTAAAAAAAAAAAAGTCAAAATCCTGTAATTTTGTACTCAATCATGTTTATGGCAATTTATTTCTGAAGTATTGATGTCTTTTTCAAAAGAAATTACGAATATCGAGGCCATAATTATTTTTATCAGACAGTATTTTATTGTTAAATTGAATGAAAAAAAAAAAAAAACAAATGTTATATATTTATATTAATAGATGAAGTTCCGTAACAGCAGCTATGCTATTCACATCAGCGTTTGTAGTGTCATGAATGACAGTTAGCTTATGATATGTCAAGGAAATATTTTTTTTAATCAAATTGACTACCAATTTAAATTGTCCGTACATTAGAATCACTACTGTCATACTTTGACAGTTGTATGTCTTGCCCGTTCTTCTCCATAGGTACAGTCGAGTTCACTAATCACTAATATATTGGCAGTGACAATGTTTCAAAATATTGTAAGCGTTAAAATGATCATATAGTTCTATACAAACTTAGACATCAATACAATGTTATCATATAAACTGTTCATAAGTATGTTACGGTAGTGCAGTCCAAAATATCTGACTACTCTTCGGAACATAATTATCTAAATCCTCTAGATTTCAATATATTTGGTACTACCTAGGATTCGTAAATATCTATACAGCATTGAATATTCAACTAGATGGCCTTTACCATTCAATTTATTTTTGCTTGTCGGAGCAGAGGTACGAGGAATAAAGCAATGTTGCCGTTCGTAATAGGACTGTATCAATCTGACAACATTGAGAGAGCTGAAAATCTTAGGGTCAACGCAGACTATAGGTACCTACCTATTTGTTTAAAACTTTTCAGTTGGTTTAAAAATAAAAATAAAATTTACTTATGCACATTAGTATTTAATGTTTATTTTATTATTCTCAAATTCTTATTTTGTTCTTCTGAAAACATAACTTTTAAAATAAGGTAGGGAACTTCCAGGGAAGGTTTAAGCAATGGTGCTGCCAGTTTTTGAATCTGGTATATCCATCATTGGCATCAATAACCTCTTGCAAACGTTCACGCATTGATGCAATCTTTTTTGAACAGGCGGCGCTACTTCTAAAGCCTTCCCAAATCTCATGGACGTGGACCCTTAAATTGGTGACCGAAGAGAATGCTATCTAGTAGGTATTCGGATGAAGGATGTCATAACTGACCACTTCAAATTGCATTTGTTTCAAAGAAAAAGATGACTATAGGATATACTTCTGTAAAGAGATTGTTCAAAAAATTTAAGACAACAATTCGAGACATGTCAAATTGTCAAGATATTTTTTATAGAAAAATTGCATACATATTTGCGAACCTAACTTTGCGGTAAATAATATGGACAAGGGATTGCGCACAATTTTTTGAGTCCTTGTCTATAGCAATATTATTGATATAATATAGTCACATATTTATGATGTCACAGATTGTTTACAATTTATTGTAAGGCAAAGCTGTTTAGAGTTTTATGAA
The DNA here is from genome assembly GCA_947507525.1 of Apamea epomidion. Classification (NCBI taxonomy): domain Eukaryota; kingdom Metazoa; phylum Arthropoda; class Insecta; order Lepidoptera; family Noctuidae; genus Apamea; species Apamea epomidion. Next base: position 5,719,961 of record OX382255.1, read on the forward strand.
ACTTACCGTGGCCTATATATTTTTGATTCATGAACATGCTCAAGTATTAACGAACTCGACTGTACCTATTACGCTTTGGAATCGGCAACTAGCTTCATCTTCCTAACTAACCGACTCCTTGACAACTCAGAAGTGCCTGTAATTGGTTCATTTGGAATAAATGCTTTGAGTTCGAGTATAAAATTGTAGTATACATTTTATAAATTTGATAAACAATTTATTTGCCTAACTGTACGTGCAGTATTTTCCCTAGAATGATTTCAATTTGACAGCTCTGACGTTACTAATGAACGAATGAACCAATTACAGGCACTTCTGAGTTGTCAAGGGTCAAGGGGTCGGTTAGTTAGGAAGTCACGTTAGTTCCACTTTCGCGCGCTAAAGACGCTGGTGGTGTAAATCAAAATGGCTGCTAAGTGTCGATAATAATGTAAATAAATGTGTGTATAAATCGTAATGTGAATAAATATTGCATTTCTAGAAAATACATATTTTAATATCCAAGTGAATAATTTATTTAATAAACGCATATAATCTATTTTTGATGTTTTATTTTACGGATTGAAATGAAATGAAATTGTTTATTCTGTAAACAGGATATCGGAATCACTTCTACACGTCATATTATTAAAAAAAATAAGCTAGATGAGGTCGGCGTTTCTCCTATCTGACTACCCTGAGAAGAAAGGCCGAAAGAAACTCAAAGGTCACGAAATCAGGCCCTTTTAAAGTTCAGACATAATCTTTGACAGATCATGTGAAGACCATGTTGATTGATGTCTGAAATGGTCTTTTGAAAAATGTACCACACAGATTTGAGTGGACCAGTCCACTGTCCAGTCAGTGCAAGCATTTGTCAGTTATCGTGTAGCTCAACTCAGAACTTGAGCAGCTTAAAAGTGGTCGCACATATGAGTGATGATGCGTTAGTGCGTCAAGCGAATAAATAGACAAGACCGGAGTTACACCCGACGCGTCTTCCACCAGATGTGCGACCACCTGCGAGTTTCAAAATATGTCGCATAATTGGCCGTATGTTTTCATTGCGTTGACTTAGAAGCTTGGTTTTTTAGAGATCCAAGGGACCGTAGACCTATGTACGTATTTGACATCAATTTCAACTTGATAACTCCACGCGTTCCCGAGAAAAAGTGTCTTGACAGACTGCCAGACAGACGGACAACGAAGAGATCCTGTAAGGGTTCCTTTTTTTTTCTATTGAGGTACGGAACCCTAAAAACAAGATGTTGGCGTTACGTTCTTTGTAGAACTATAGCTGTACAAGGAATTTTTATCAATTTTTAAATGCAACTTCATTACGATTGAAACTATCACTGCCACATGGTCAAATAGACCTTGTCTTTTTATGGCGTGCAAGAGTATTCTTAGAGTGGTAAAGAAATTAGACATGAGTTCAACTACACCTAATTGCGCGATTGTTAAATAGTTTAATCAATTATTAATAATAAGTATGTAGTTTTAGGAAACTATTTCAATTAAAACTACAGTCACAGTATGAAATCGTTGATTAGAAATAATTAATTTGTTGTACGTCTTTAATCCGCGAAGGGTTACACAGAGGGGCATGTCAATAGCACACTCACATTTCACCAGTTATGATAAAGTCCATGAACTAGGGGTGAGCCTAATATAAGTTTAGCAAAACCTCTCAATGGCGCCGATTCCCTTGTTCACAAACTAAACTAGATTTAAGTTCAATGCATCTTTTTCTTTCTGTTTAATTTAGAAAAGGATAGAAGATAAATATTAGTTTAGTCCTGTCAGATTAGTCAGCGCCTGACGTAAATTGACTTCCTTTTAGTAGCCATGTTTTTAATCACGTCTAATCTGTCTATGGAGTATCTTTAGTAATTTAGTTTAATTTGTGAACAAGGGAATCAGCGCCAATGGCGCCCATTCCTTTGTTCACAAACTGAACTAAATTTAAGTTCTGTGCATCTTTTTCTTTCTATTTAATTAAGAAATGGACTAAAGATAAATATCAAACGCTGATTAATTTGACAGGACTAAACTAATATATTTTATCTTTTGTCCTTTTCTTAATGAAATAGAAAGAAAAACTACTCGTTCGTACTCTACTCTGTCGAACATACCATGTCATTTTATTTGTCTATAAAATACTGATAACTTCTAAATCCAAACTTCAAACTTGTATCCTGCAGTGCGATTCTGTAACCATCTCACCGTGAAAACTTAGGTGAAGTGAGTGTGGAGTGAGCGGTCATTCCAATTAATGCTAAGGGATTGATATTGTTGACAGCTCACTCTAAGCTCACTTCACCTAACTTTTCACGGTGAGATTCTTACAGAATAGACCGGCTGTAGCATAAAGAGTGCTACATGTTCGGCTTGGCATGATTCGGCACAGCTGGGTGGCAAAGTCGAATATTTATGCAATTTTCGGGAAATGCTGCTCGACTTGTGCCGAGCCGTCTCGAACATGATTAAGCGAGGGTAAATGCCGAACGACGGCAAGAGCCGAATATTTGTAGTTGTGTGTTGTACAACAAACACTGCCGAATCGAATGTGTCGACCTGGATATGTGCGTAGCATCCCTATAAGCATGTAATTAATACCTGAAAATTACTAATGACTTTCAATCAAAATTAATGCAAGCAGAATTAGCAACGATTTTTAATTTATTTCGTGTTCAATATACTTTATCGTATAAATTGTGCTTGTTCTTTTAAAATCAATTTATATACGGATAACTAACTATTTGCTATTTCGTTCTGTGCTCTTGGTGAAATATAACGACATGTCAGGCAATTTATTGTTATGTAAGTATTATTTTAAATATTTAAATAATGTGTGTTGTTATCTTGGTATATATGTACAGGGTAGCAGAGACTTCGACGCGCAACCTGTTACCATGGATTCAGTACATGATTCGGAATCGCCCTGCGTTGAAATTTTTCGTCGGTTATGAGAACCAGTTCCATACATTTTGACCTCGTAGGTAGGTATTGCACTTTTCTATGAAACAGCAGATTTTTTTTTTCATAACCTGCGGAAAATTTCTACACTACCTCATCTGAACCATGTGCTGAATTTATGGTTACAGTTTGCGCATCGATATCCCACCCTGTACGAATATGATGAGGAGTCGAATGAGGGACATTATTTCGTGAGAAATTATAGATGACTTTATGTATGATTGAGACCAAGAAAATTATGGAGGATTTGTGAAATTTATCGGATTAGAGTTACCAGATTTTTCTATTAATCATTTCTCATTGGTGACCGGTTGATGGCAGTAGGTTTGCCCCCTATTATGTTCTGTCAGTGGAATATTATTGTAGTGAAGCTCTGTACCTACTACGTCAGGCCAGCTCAACCAGCTGTGTACTTTACAAGTCAGTGCTTCTGTAGCATAGAATTTACACTATTCATATGTTGAATGTTAATTGATGGAGAAGGAGAGGAATGCCAAAGAAAAGATGGATGGATTGTGTGAGGAATGATATGAAGGAGAAGGGAGTGAGTGATAGCGTTACGGTTGACAGGGGAGAGTGGAAAACGCAAAGATTTAAACAGGTAGATTCGCCCGAATGTGTCAAAAGATGATCAAGTTTCGGTTTCGCTCGTATAAATGTCATTTGAATAGTATTGTCTCGCTTACTCATCGAGCAGTGGTGGTCCAATAGCCGTGACTTACGAGTTGGTTCGAACCCAAACAGACGCTTTACTTTGTGTAAATTATTTCATCACCACTGCTCTCAAAACGGTGAAGGAAAACACCGTGAGGAAACCGGCATATCCTAGGACCAAAAATTCGAAGTAATGTGACATCTACCAATCCGCACTGGGCCCGCGTGGTGGATTACGGCCCACTCCTTCTCACCGGTCCGAGGTCCGATGCGTGATATGTGCTCACTCTTCTCTACTGAGAAGGGAAAGTGTCCACTGTCCATACCTGGACACTTTTTCGCACGACCCAAGTGCGGTGAGGTCAAGTTTAACGATTTTCGGTTTTGGAAAGAAAGACGTGTTGTGCCGTCCCCAAATACAATGGAACAAGGGTAGGAAGATGGATGACTATTTACTCTATTATTTTCAGATTTTTTCTGCCTGTTAGTAAACACGCCAATTCTACTACAAGCTCGTTCAAAAACCTGGTCAAATAAACCTCAAATAGAAACACCGAGTTCCTACGAGTCTCTGGAAATTCTTCCATACATATCTTCGAAACTCGCAGACAGGACGAATATTATGACGGAAAAAATTGACGAACACGACAAAGATAAACTGCTAACTTTATTCACCAATACTAAGAAAGAGGTAGATGAAAAAATGATGTGGTTGAATAAATTGCATGGGTATTTTAACGCTACGTATGACGCTATGTTTGGTGTCTATTCGTTTTATCGAAAGTTGAAGCAAAGTTTGAGTTTTCTTACTGACTTATCTTGGGTTTGGTAAGCGTAGGGTCTTGAGGAGGGGTAGACGTAGATTTTTGTGATTTTTAGTAATCTTTTTAGATGAGACGGATATTCAGCAACTATCCAGTATCCGGTTTTATTTGAACATTCGTCCGGATATCGGATAGTAGGTTAATATCCGACGACTACCGGATTTAGACATTTTTTAATGAAACAACTTTATTTAATTAATTTTCGGCCTGATATCCGGTTTCCGACTGAACTATTCGTTTCATGTCCATTGAGTATAGGGTGTTCTCAAAGGTGATGCCACCCTTTTACATACATGCACTGCCCTAAGAACGCATCCTGTTTGTAGAATTATGTAGATTATAGTCATATTATGTGTATGTTGAAAATAATGTTTGTTGTTTAGTAGTATAATCATAGACATAGAGAGCGTTCCAGATTCAGTTGTGTAGTAAATACAGACCGAAAAGTACGAGAGAGACCACTCGAATGTGCGTCCAGTAGTTGTCCCATTCTAGAATTCTGATCTTGAATAGACTATTGAATTCGATAAATTCAATTTGAACTTGATAATTTGACACAACTAAATTTGACAAATTGAATTTTCTATTGCAGGCTTGCAGAGAAGAGACAGCTACTGTGCGGTCAAGCACAGTAGCTTTGTTTTTAGTCTGGTCTGAGGCTAGGGCTCCATTCTCTATGTCTGTGGATGCCAGCAGGTTAACCTACCCGAAACTGTCAAATTTTCCCAATCAACCTTGAACCTTAATAATGCTTTAGCGATAAAGTTGAAAATCTATTCAAGAAATTTGACAGATTGTAGTAGCTTGATGTGCTGGCGTCTGTACATTATTTGCTCTAGAAATAATGTATTTTAAGATTATTAATATTAACTAATTTGGTCAATATAGACTATTTTTTTTTATTTTCCTATCTAATGTGAATTTCAGTTTAAAGAAAGTTGTAAATATTGAACCAGTCGAATATTTTGAGGAAAAAACTCATTATCCTCAAAATATTGTAGTATAACATAATAAAAAGTACCTACCTAGGTTGAATAATTAAAAATGCATTTCCATTACCTACCATTTTTTCATGCCTACCGAATCGAACTCTGAAAAAACACCTGCCTGAAAGTAAATGAAATTTTTAATTCTGTAAATAGGTTTTCGGAATCATTTTTTTCAAGTCATATTAAAAAAAAAAAATAAGCTAGATGGAGTCGACATTTCCTATCTGATTACCCCTAAGAAAAAATGGCATAACAAACTCGAAACTATATTTGAAAACCATCATGGTCAGTATAAATAAACTTGTTTATGTTATGTATTTTTAGTTATTAATATTAGTTTTGTGTAAGTATGTAAAAATAACCAATAGTCTAATCCTACGGCCACATTGTAGTGATAAAGCGAAAACTTCGCGCGATCTCTGTTTACAGCGAGACGTCGAGCGGTGTGTGAGAGAGCGCGCGAATTGTAGTTCGCTTTATCGCGACAATGTGGCTTCAGCATTAAGGACACACATATCAACTCGGAAAGGGAACGTCACCGTATCAACTCGAGCCATTCATTATTCTTTGTATGAAACTACTCCAACGCACACTAATCGTAACGTAATCGCCTCAGCCTCGGCACAAGCTCACGAACCGCGGTACGGTGCGTTGTCCACTTGCAGTTCCCGCGCTTACTGATACTCAGTCCCAATCTGTCAAAAATACGTCAAAATTCTCTACATTTTGACAATTTTTTGACATTTGTTTGTCGCCGAGATGAGACTGCGACTAGATTTTGATCGTTTTAAATTACGAGAATTGGCCTGCTGGTGCCAGCCAGGTCAACCAGCGGTTGGTAAACCGTAAGCGCGGCGTCGCTTGGCCGTAGCCGAGTCGACGTATCGGATGCGCTTCTGATCCGCTTTGATTACGTGCCTGACGCCTGTTTGATGGCGAGGCGAAAGGCGATACGGCGACGATCCCTTTCCGAGTTGATATGTGTGGTATTTTGGAGGTAGTAGTTTGACACCCGGTTTCTTGAACGAAAATTATCGCGTCAAAATTAAACTCATGTCATGTTATTGATATAGTAGTTTTATTATACATATACAGGGTGGTAGGGAATGGGTATGTTAATTTTGTACGCCATATATTGGCAAAACATAGTGCACATATCTTAGACTATATAATATCTGTAACCATACCTATGTTTAACAAAATAAATGATTGATTGATTGATTGATAGGGGCATCGACGCGCAAACTGTGACCATGGATTCAGCACATGAGTTTAGAGCCCATAGCGTCGAAATTTTTCGTCGGTTTTATGTCGAGAACTGTAGCGGAGAGTTTCGGCTCTCCAATTGTAAAACAGTTTCTGCAGAGGGTGATTGGTACTAACACTAGATAATAAGTTGTTTTAATATTATGTTACTAACACTTTATGGATTCTTTGGTCCGAAATAAAAATCATTATTATTAGGTATTATTAAAAAAAAATATTGCTGTTCCATACATTTTGACCGCGTAGGTATTGCACTTTTCTATGAAACAGAAGTTTTTTTTTTTTGATAACCGACGAAAAATATCGACGCTGTGGGGTCTAAACTCATCTGCTGAATCCATGGTTACAGTTTGCGCGTCGATGTCCCTGCCACCCTGTATATTATTAGTTATTGAATGATTATTATGACAATTGCCTTTCTGGGGCAATTCTCGTAATTTTAAGAACTTTCACAGTCTGACCTGTCTCAATCTGTCAAAAATACCTCTAATTTTCCTACATTTTTGACATTAGTTTTGTTTTGAGAAAAATGGCCTTCTGGTTGGTAGTTGATAATTCAGTCAACCAACCACAGCAGTTGACGCACACTATTGTCATTTTGTTAGCTACTTTTTGTGTCGATTTTCGGTCCAGAAACCGGGCGAAAGAGGTATTGTTTAACAGTAAAAATTATAATTATGTGTTTTATATTTTTTTATATACTTACGTTAACATGCACATAAAAAATCTATATTACAAATTTTTTAAGGTATTTTAAAGCCATATATTATTTATATATAATTAATATACCTAATAAAACAATCCTACAATGGAACTTATTTTACTCTAGACAAAAATCCAAATGAATACTTTAAGATGTGTATGTTTGTAAGTTCGTTTGCAATCTTTAACAGGCAACAATAATATCTGACGCTCACCTTTATTCCCAGTAGTTCCATGTAACTAGTTCCACCAACCCCGACACGGAAAGAAATTGGAATTATACGAAAGAAGGTACAGTCACTCTAAAAGGAAGCCCTATGAACCCGTCTTTTGGGGACAAACATGTTAACTAAACAACAATACCAATATCTATAAATAATCAATATAAAAAATATATACAGGGTGTCAGGGACATCGACGCGCAAACTGTAATCATGAATTCAGCACATGACTTGTAAAGTAGAAAGTTTTAGTATTTTATCAAAAAAATCTGTTGTTTAATTGAAAAGTGCACCCACGCGATCAAAATGTATGGAAAACATTTTTTTTTACTAACCGCCGTAAAATTACAACACAGAAGAGTTCAGAATCATTGTACTGAATCCATGGTAACAGGTTGCGTGTCGATGTCCCAGCCAGCCTGTATACTTGGACGATCATTTTCATACTTGACAAAATGCAGCAGCAAATTTCTTCAAAGATACCTGTAAAAGAAAGTGAGTGCGTACTAACTTCAACCGACATCGTACGATGACGATAACAAGGTGTACGCACTCACCTTCTTTTACATTATGTTTGCTTTGAACGCCCGAGTTCGGCCGACGACGTCCGAGCATAGTTCGGCCGATGACGGATGAGGTATAGGTACGCGTCGCGTTATGGGAAATCGCTGATGGAAAAACCCAAATCGACTCCCCGAATTGGTTTTAAAACCAAGCCATTAGTCGCATGGGACGTTCAGCCTGAATATGGGTGTCCTATAAACCTCTGCGTACCAATCGGGGAATACAGGCATGATTTTTCATCTATCTGTTACAGGTGAAAGACGCAGAAGCCTTCCTTTCAGAGATGTTGAGAGTTCTTCAGAATTTGTTCACTAAGAAGCCACAGCAAGAGAATGGGAAGCCGACGTCGAAACAACACAACGGACAGAACATCGCCTGGTCCTACTATGATGATCTTGGGAAATAAACACGTATTTTATACCTATCTACTATTCTGTATTAAATGGGTGTAAAAAAACCCTTCACGAAGCCGATAGACACTAGTTCTCTCTGTTATTATTTATGACATATTTTTTTGTACTGCGGAGTAATTGCACACCCTAACATTAGCATTTCGCTTCCATTTTGACAGTTCAATAACATTTATTGCATTATTTACGTTGTTAAGCAGACAATCTTTTCGAACATACAAAGCAAATGATTAGCAATATCTTCAAAAAAAATCAGATTAAGATCGATAGTCTGTCAAGCAAGTAGGTGGATCGTCCCTAGGAATCTTGTGGTTACGGAGATATTGAAGGTCAAAGTTTTACTGACGTTTTTTTTTACGATAACAAGTTTTTCGAACACACTTTAAATACCGCCACGACCCCTGTACCGTTGCATGTATCCCATAAGCACAATATTTCGCGTGCTTAACAATGCGAAAAAACCGCACCAAAAACAAAACAGAGAGTTACAGATTCAGTCGGTGAGTAATTAAAAAGATATAAAAGAATTAAATTTCCCCATACAGTGGTACAAGATGGTTCGATCTAGCTCTTGGACTATACTAATTGAACTCATTATATCTGCTAAACTAAGACCCGATTAAATCTGTGTCTTGGTGACAAATTGCGACTAATTAGCGACAAAATATGGTAGAAAACACATCTTCGCTAGGTGCCCTAGTTTTTGAGATATAAATGTGGCCCTGCTGGGGACTCTCTCCAGATCGGCCACCTATAAACCTTTATATCTTTTGAACCAATGACCGACAAATTCTGATATTTAGCGACCAATTAGAGACTAATTTTTTGTGTTATCAAAATTAAAATCCCTGATGATGGCCCTGCCAGAGTCAGTGACACCGGAGCGCTGCATGGTGCAACGTATTCTAAATTCTCACAATGAAATGTGTATCTTTTCGTGTAGAAAATAAAGTTATATTTTGAGTCGCTCTTTTATAGGTGTGCGCGCAGCGTCGCGTCTCGGTGTGAGCTGACCCTTACTAGGTAATAGGTAATAGGTACAGCGGGCTGGTGTCCGCAACTCCACGACATTGCGCGTATTTAGCGGAAGGGTGGGAAAATCGATTATTCGATCCACCCCAGCTCCTCAAGGAAGGCCAGCAACGCCTTGATGTTACTGACCGTTTCTCGTAGGGTACCTGGGTTACCGAAGTACTTTGCCCTGTACGTGGCGACCACCGGGCAGTTTAGCAGCACGTGCGCCGCTGTCTCGTCCTCCTCTATGCAGGCCCTGCACAGCGGACTGTCTGTTACTCCTATGACATAGAGGTGTTTGTTAAATGACCCATGGCCAGTTAATGCTGCAGTAACTGTACGCAGCTTTAGTTTATTTAGACGGAGAACCTGTCCTTGGCCTGCCTACAATCGCCTAGCTCCGTCCAAAGTTTGTCGTGTAGGTCTCTGGTGCGTTTTCTTACCAGAGTACGTATGTATCCGAAGGGAAGTGGCGCGATGGGCTCAGGTCCCACTGGTGCCATGCTCGATCCCCTTCTGGCAAGTTCATCGGCTGCATCGTTACCTAGCGAACCGCTGTGTCCTTTGATCCATTGAATGGTTATGTTATTGAGGCTACCCACCTGGTTGAGGCGCAGGTGGCACTCGTATATTAGCCCAGAATCAACTGTATTGCTGTTCAGCGCTTGCAGAACAGCCATGCTGTCTGAGAGTATGCGGATGGAGTGTTCCTTTACTTCCCTGGCCATAATGGCTGAGGCGGCCAAGTAAATGCCCATGCATTCAGCCTGGAACACTGTGTTGTGGACCCCCAGTGGTGTGGCTATGTGTATGTTGAGATCCTCTGAGAAGATTCCAGCAGCCGTACCACTACCTGTTTTGGATCCATCCGTGAAAATACGCAGCTCTGCAGGGCACAACCCCTCGCATCGGCGATCCTCGTGAAGTTGGATCTTGTATTTTTTGTCAAAGATAAACTGTTTGGGCACCCGATCTATTATAGCTTTCGTAATGGGGAACTCCTTGTGGAGTCCCTCGAGCAAGGTGGTGTGTGGTGTTTCACTCTTACCCCAGAGATTAAGTGTGTGAAGACGTACTGCCGCCAATGTCGCTTCCTGTTGTATGAATAAGTGGAGCGGTGGTAGTCCTAGGTTGGCTTCAACTGCTGCAGTCGGAGTAGTCCTCATGCAGCCCGTAGTCGCCATGCAGGCTAGCCTTTGCATGCGTTGTAGTTTGTTGGAGGCTGTAACCAGCTTGGTGCGGGGCCACCAGACCACGGCCCCGTAGGTGATCATGGGGCGGATCACTACAGTGTACAGCCAAAGTATAATTTTAGGGGATAGGCCCCACTTCTTACCTATCATTCTCCTGCACTGCCAAAAGGTCATGCAGGCCCTGTTTAGTTTGTTGTCCAGATGACTACTCCAGTTTAGCTTACTGTCTAGTATAACTCCGAGGTACTTGACTTCGCTGGCCAGCTGGAGTTCAGTCTCGAACAGTTTTGGTAATCGAAAAGGGCCTAGTACTCGGTTGTGGGTAAACATGACTAATTCAGTTTTAGTGGGGTTCACTGATAGGTCAAATTCCCTGCACCATCTTTCTACGATACGTAGCGCTTGCTGAGTGAGGTTGCAAATCGTGCCCGTCACCTTCCCCGAAACAAGGATTGCGAGGTCGTCTGCATAACCTACTGTGTAGTAGCGGCTGGCGTTGAGTTTGGTGATGAGATCATTGATCACCAGGTTCCACAGGAGGGGAGACAGCACCCCTCCCTGAGGGCAGCCTCTGGCTATCATGGCCAACTGCTGCTCATCCCCAAGGCGAACCACTCGTTTGCTTAACATATTTGTGATCCAGTCCGTTAGTACCTGTTCTACTCCATGTCTGGAGAGGGCGCTGTTGATGCTGGAGAAGTTAGTTTTGTCGAAGGCTCCCTCGATGTCTATGAAAGTGCCCAGGCAGGTGCCTTTCTGATGGATCGCTGACCCTTACTCTTTCAAGCAAAAACTACTTAACCCTTTGTGTGCCGCGGGAACGTGGATCCACGCGAGACACGCACATTTTAATTGTTTCCCTAATTACGGCATGCAACCGATTAACGGATTTGGATGAAATTTGGCACACAGATGGTTTATAACCAGAATTACCATATAGGATACTTTTTTATTCCGATATTCCCACGGGATCGAAACTTATGCGGGTGAAACCGCGGGGCGCAGCTAGTAATCAATAATAATTGATTCTTACCCAGTTGCTTTAAAAAGGGGAAACAGTTGATGGATCTAAATTCTAAGTAATAAAAAAACAACATTACACAATTTTTCATTTATTTAAAAAATAATAAAAGATAACACTGCAGTCATCTAAATGCTCAACACAGCTCAACAAAGAATAGCTTAACATTACGATTATAATTTAAAATGGCTAAAAAACGGTTTATAAAAAAACACGGTTTCTTAAATAAACGAAAACGGTTTTTAAAAAAACGGGTTTTATTTTAAAAGGTGACCGTTTTTTTTAACAAAAAAAAGAACTGAATCTTTTAAAATAGAACGTAGTTTAAATTAATAAAGCTGCAAGAATAAGCGATTGATCTAGGTTTCACTATTTGAGTGCGTTAACAAGTTACATCGAGACAAGTGCACTACGAGCTGGTAGCCCAGCTTAAAACCTTGCTGATATGCTAATATCTTTACCTCGGCTTGAGCATATTCTTGTACCAAGTGTAGGGTCGGTGTCCGCAACATTATGAACAACTTTTAATATAGAACCAAACATGGAAATCTCGAAATAAAATCATCTGTTTCCTACATTTAATCTTTAAGTTAGGTTTTTTTTTGTTTGGACGCGCTAGTTTTGCATTTGATAGCCCCATTCTTGAGGAAGGGCATAGGCTATTTAACATCACGCTACGACAGTTAGGAGCCAGGCAAAAAGAAAGAAAAGTCCGAAAACGAAGCAATAGCGCGGGCAATCAATGGCATGCGACGCGGTGGGTCAAGGGTCGAGATTTCTCGCGAGCTGAAACTCGAGTGACCATAAATGTATGGCGCAGCGGTTTTTTTTTTTTTTAATTCAGTTGGTTATTGGTCCTATCGTAAAGGTTGTTTATAATGATGATAAGAATGACCCCGTAGTTTAAGTTGTTTCGAATTACACCTTCGTACTACAAATCTTGTCCCGTTTCAAACCTTTAATATTCAAAGAGCCCTAGATATCTCAAAGTGATCTAGAAGCGATATTTTAATTAGAATCATTCATACTGCTTAACTAACTGGAAACAATTGACACACTGATAAATTATTCATTTCAATTTGTATTTGCCCAATTTTTATTCATCTTATTACAAAAAAGAGTTTTAACTTTAGACCTTCGAGCCAGTTACTGTATTTCGAACTTTATTCCGGCCAACTTAAGTTTTTAATGAAAAATTGACAACTCAGAATCGGGTTTAACGTCAGTTTTGGTAATAAGGACTAACTTTGTCGGATTATAGTTCGAAATTTTAAAATGGCTCGATGGTGTTAACTGGGGTCTAAACATAAGCCTTGTTTTGTAATAAGGCCGTTTAATTTAAAAAAAAAACCGATCTCTTTACTTACCCATCATTTTTTAGATAAGTTTTGCGAAAACAGTTTTACTGTATACGCCTTTAAAATACCAAAGGGCTATGAAAACTGCGCTTCGGCATCCACGAGAAGCAATACTGCCGATCTATTCAGTAAAAATCGCAGCGTGAAAAGTTAGGAGAAGCGTGCTTGAAGAGAGTGGTCAAGAGGGTTTAATCCCTAGGATCCAATGGAATGACCGCTCACTTCAAACCCTCTTCTCCTACGTTTTCACGGTGAGATTTTTTACAGAATAGCTCTGCAGTTAGTTATTTAACTATTAACGGTCAGTAACCCCCAAAAAAAAAAACGACGGGTATATTTTAACGATCCGTTTTTTTTAAACTTTAAAAAAACGGGGCACAAAAAATTTCGATTTTAATTCAATGCGATTGTAATTTTTAGTCTTAAATTATAATAAAATAATAATAATTACATAATTAGAGATGTATATGTTGATAAAACACGTTTGTTTGTTGTTGTTAATTAAATCATCTCCATCGTGTTTGTGGCGCCAGCATATTCCTCCTGAGCCTCCTCTTCCTCGTCAAAGACGTCGTCGTCATCAATATTTGCCTCCTGAAAATATTATTACAGTTATATGGGGTACAAGTGAATGGCGTACTTTGGGACTGAGCAAGCAATTCGGAAAAAAAAAGATAGACCTACAGGATTTTTTTTTAACAAGTGCGCAAACTTTAGTCATGAGTTCAGCATGTGATTCTACGAGCTTCTAGCGTAGAAAATTTTGTTGGTTATGTAAAAAAAAAAAAAAATCCATACATCTTGACCGCGTATGTATTACACTTTTCTATGAAACATTATTTTTTTTGATAACCAGCGATAAATTTCTGCGCTAGGAGGTTTAGAGTTGATTCTGGCTGGTTCAGAATCATGTACTGTGATTTAAATATCCAGCCCTCTTGTTCACAATACTAACTCCTTGGAGACTTGTGGATAGAAAGGAGTAAAAAACTTGTATGTGACATTCTATGTAAAATAATAATTGAATGTATGTAAAGCAATATATATGTCGGAGTCATTCGTTTGACTATTCGGAACGTTAGCGCCATCTCGTGGCGCTAGACAGAGTCTAGCCTGAGTTCTTGGCGGGACGAGAGCAACAGCTACAAAAGCGGTGTGAGCAGAGCTCTCGGGAGAATCGAGACATTGGACATCGTGCGAACAACATGTGTTTAGAAACTCGTAATTACATCCCGAATCGTTGAGTTGTGTGAGTGTGTGATTCGCTAGTGTGACTAACTAGTTCATAAGTTCTAATCTGATTTGAACTGTAAACCGTTTTTCTATTGTGCTATAGCCAACATTACCCATAGTACGCCCACAGTAATTAAAATATGCCTAATGCTAACGAGAGACATATATACCTTCTCCGACATATATTTACGTAACAAATTAAATTCATGGTTCCAATCTGCGGACTAGTTAAACATTTATGCTGTAGAATGGCAAACAAAATGATGAATACGCGGATCTCACATTCACGCGCCGCGCGACGGAACTAAAGGGGATAGATTGATTTATTTATTTGTAGGGTAGGGGGGGTTGAAGATTTTTATATGGAGACTGGCATACCGACTCGCGCCATTTTTTTTTTTTTTTTTTTTTCAAAATGTCGGCCATGCATGACACCTATATAAATCGATAGCTAACATCAATGCAAAAAGAAAACATTATTAGACCAAACCCCGTAGTGTCACGTTTCCGATATATTATCGTTCAAAGTTGATCACGTGACATCCATATTTTTTAATTTGCTTACACCTTGTTGCGTAGATGTTTGATTACTTTAAACTTTCAGAGATAATTTCAAACATCTAAGCAATACGATGTACAGACGCCAGCAGGCCAAGCTACCCGAAACTGCCAAATTTTCTCAATCAACCTTGAACCTTAATGCTTTAGCGATAAAGTTGTTAATCTATTAAAGAAATTTGACAGATTGTAGTGATGTGTTGGCGTCTGTACTGTCGCAGCAGTGGGAATATTATAGGCTAATATAAAGAAGGATGCTGTACCTGATACTGCTGGTATTCGGAGATCAAATCGGCCATGTTGCTGGCTGCCTCCGTGAACTCCATCTCGTCCATGCCCTCACCGGTGTACCAATGGAGGAAAGCCTGCAATACAATAACTTACATGTCACAAATAGAAATTAAATTGTTTATTCTGTAAATAGCATATCGGAATCACTTTTACGAGTCATATTATTAAAAAAAAAAAAAAAAACTACATGAGGTCGGTTTTCCTATTTGACTTATCTGAGAAGAAAGGCTGAAACAAACTCAGAGGTCACAGTCTCTTTTAAAGTCCAGACATAATCTTGGTCAGATCATGTGAAGACCATGTAGATTGATGTCTGAAATGGTCTTTTGAAGAAATAACTACACAGATTTGAGTGGACCAGTCCAGTCAGTGCAAGCATTTGTCAGTAATCGTGTACTATTTATATAACTCAACGACACGAGGAACAATACCAATAGTATACAAAATTAAATATATATTCAAGTAAAACTGGAACTTGTGGTCAATTAATAATAGCGTGTAGCTATTATTAATTGACCACAAGTTCTACGCTTCTGGCTACGATTGCCAAGGTCGGTCGATGGATCGTGTTAACCAGTAACTGTGTTGTAGAGGTCATACGCGCGCTTTACTTGTGGTTAACAAGTGTACAAACACGCTGTGAATGTGTGTGAGCGCAGGAGTTCTCGGTAGCGTCCGAGTCATTGGCGCCTATTCCTTTGTTCACAAAGTAAACTAAATTTAAGTTCAGTGCATCTTTTTCTTTCTATTTCATTAAGAAAAGGACAGAAGATAAATATTAGTTTAGTCCTGTCAAATTAATACTCCATAGACATGATTAAAACATTGGCTACTACAAATACGTCAGGCGCTGACTAATTTGACAGGACTAAACTAATATTTATCTTCTGTCCTTTTCTTAATGAATTAGAAAGAAAAGATGCACTGAACTTTGTGAACAAGATAATCTGCGCCAATGGCGAAGTGGAAAGTGTGTTATGTCTAGACGCAAAAAAAAACAGAATATAGAAAGATTTCTAAAGAAATCTGTCATTTTGTCTGTTCATGCGTCGACAAAACGCGTTTTTATGGTGGTCATACTATCATCATCATCATTTCAGCCGAAAGACGTCCATTGCTGGACATACGCCTCCCCCAAGCACCTCCACTTCGACCGGTTCTGTGTTTCTCGTCATGCTATGCGTGCTAGTAACCACAAGTAAAGCGCGCGTCGCTTCGTGAGATAAAAATACTGTACAAATATTTAATTACCTATAACAATACTCATATATTTGATACAATAAGCTCACCTTTCTCCTGAACATAGCGGTGAACTGCTCGGAGATGCGTTTGAAGATCTCTTGTATGGCAGTGCTGTTGCCGATGAAGGTGGCGGACATCTTGAGCCCACGAGGTGGGATGTCGCACACGGCTACCTTCAGGTTGTTCGGGATCCATTCTACGAAATAGCTGAGGGGAGAGTAGGGAAATGTTTAGTTTTCTGTTAGTAATTGTGATTAGTTTTTGATGACGGATAGATATGATTAGAAGCCGAAAAAGATTTATTTTATTTATTTAAATCTCCCTTACAACTATTCTTACAGGTGTATGGACCCAATGCGACAGTGTGGTCATTTTACAAATCTATACCTACCAACTTATTTACAATTTAAACATTATACCAAGAACTACAACCATTTTCTAAAAAGTAATAGGAACTTTAACATCTTTTTTAGTTAGTCAGTTAGGAAACGCCGACCTCATCTAGCTTATATGACGTGTAAAAGTTATTATGATTACAGAAAAAATAATTTCATTTGATTATACAAAAAAAGTAGGCTTATTAGGGAAAACATTACTATTTTGAGCACCTAAAGTTCCTTTTGTCACTTAGCTTTTTGCTTCACTCACCTTGAATTCTTATTCTGTATGGCCAGTATCTGCTCATCAACCTCCTTCATGGACATCCTTCCTCTGAAGATGGTCGCCACGGTGAGGTAGCGGCCGTGGCGAGGGTCTGCGGCTGTCATCATGTTGCCGGAGTTGAACATCTAGGGAAGAAGGGAGAAATTGTTGAGATTAGCGCCATCTAGTAGTGAGCGGAGGGTACTTGTTTAAAGGAAGGTTTCGAACTCGAAAGGATGCAAGGATGGTTTGAGTCGGTCAGTCAGAAAAATGAAGCATGTATGGAGCAACTGGTTTTATTTGGCGATTTCATTGTTGATTTCTTAGTAAAAGCTGTTTGTAATTTTGAGTACAATGACCCCCTAAGAGGTTCCAGCTTTTTAAATTACACCTTGTTGCCAATTTGTGGCAATATGTTAGTGTGACAAAAACGTGTTAAAAACTCAAACCATTTATTTCAATTAAACAAATTAGCGGCACTTTTGAATTGCCAAAGTAATTCAGAAAGATGTAGCGAGTTGCCCATTCCAAAGCGTAGTAGGTTCCAATGGACAAGAACGGGGCAAGGAACTCCATCTTTTATTTAAATCAAATTATTGTATCAAGATTTTCATGAGTTGTTGAACATATACGGAGAAATAGTTAAGATTAACGCCATCTAGTAGCGAGCGGAAACACTATTTTGAAGGAAGGTTTTATCGTGGCATTGAAGGCGGTACATTAGCAATGATTGTATCAAATGGATTGGTGACGTTCTATACTTGGTGACGGGATTTGAATAAGTATTGTATCATCGACCAATGTATACAAGGTGATATTAGAATAATTGTACAATAAAATTATCCTTAAAGCTACGTTTTCTAGAAGAGCGTTTCACTCATATTTATAACTAGCAGCGCCCCGCGGTTTCACCCGCATATGTTTCGATCCCGTGGGAATATCGGGATGAAAAGTATCCTATGTGTTAATACTGGTTATAAACTATCTGTGTGCTTAATTTCATCCAAATCCGTTCAGTAGTTTTTGCGTGAAAGAGTAACAAACATCCATCCATCCATCCATCCGTCCATCCATACAAACTTTCACATTTATAATATTAGTAGGATGGATGTCATGAAAATCTGTAATTTTCACTATAGTTCGTTTTCTAATCCCAGAGACTAATCTGACATTTAAGTCTTTTGTGTTTCCGTTTTTTTAGTATAGAAGGTTGACATTACACCTGTCAGATTAGTATCTGGGATTAAAAAACGAACTGTAGTATTTGACACGCCATTAGCTTTTTAATCTATACAGGGTTATTTTTCAAAGACCAGCCAAATTTAAGGATGTGGTACAGACCATCAAACTGAACAACATTCTCCATGGGACCAACATCGTAATCTTAATTTTTTGTTGGATGAAATAAAAAAATTGGCAGAATTGTAATAGGATAACAATATGAATCATATTAAAAATCGTAAAATGGTCACAAACTGACTAATCATAATATGATCTGTGTGCAATTCATATCACAATGACATAACATTTAAACTGTAGAAATAAAAAATAAAAAACCAATTTGATTAATAAAAACTGTAATGAGAAATTTACCGATAAAATTAAGGTTTTTATTATTTTCATGCGGCAATGTTTACACCAAATATGAAATGAAATTTTACGAAAATTAGAGGAATTGCTAATGATCTGCTGGGAATTCAGGAAATGAATAGCTTTTAGAGGTATTGATTAAAGTAGCCTTTTTAGACCCCCGGGTCTAGTCCGAAGAAACACATTCGAATGATCGGTTCTGTAGGTTTCTTCACGATGTTTTCCATCACCGATGTCAGTAATTTCAAAGATAAACTTAAGACTAAAATACAGGGTTATTTTAAATTGGTTAGCTTAACTCCGCAGACGCGATGGATATCGATATGTAGACGATAAAAAAAAGATTTAATGTTTTTTTTTGTATGTATTCATTATTTACCAGGGATCGTAATTTTATTTGATTATTTATGTCTTTCATAACAGCCTCCTGAAATTTGACGAGGATGCAAAACAACAGCTTGTATAGCCATCGCGTCTGCGGAGTTTAGCTATCCAATTGAAAATAACCCTGTATATTTAAAATGACAATATAATTTAGTTAACTTACTTGGCTCATCAGTTCAGGTACAGTTTGTGCGCGGAAAGAGAGGGCGTTCCTGGCCGTCAGTGGCGCGAATCCTGGAATATATTGACATTCATGTTATTAAATGATTATATTGTTAGGAAATAAAGGAAAGATCCGTGAACAGAAGTCAGCCGTTGTGAAGAATTTTCACCATCTGCCTGCCTTTCTCCAATTATGTTGGGGTCGGCTTTCAGCTGAATACCAGTATTTTATATGGAGCGGCTGCCTATCTGACCTCCACAACCCAGTTACTGGGTAATACGATATCCCTTGGCAAGACTGGTTGTACGACATTCGGGCTTCTGACGACCCGTAAAGACTGTCAAAAATCTACGAATGACAGCCGGGACCAACGGCTTAACGTGCTTTCTGAGGTACGGAGAGGTCTCGGTATGTAAAGATGGTCACCCACAGACCAACCGCGGTAAGCGTCGCTTAACCTGATCGATCGACCTGTGCGGGTGTTATTATTTAGCCACGGGCCCCACAGAATAAGTGAAATTATGAGGTAATTGATCAAGGTACTTTTATCAACAAATGTACAACAATTTTTAAGAGTTTTTCAAAACATCTTTCTGTTCCTGTCAACAAACAGAAGTATGTTTTAAATTTGGTGACTAAATACGATTAGACCTAACTGATTTATTTTTATGCAATGTCCATTCGGAATAAGTTTAGACAAAACTCAAACTCAAATCATTTATTTCAATTAAACCATTTACAGGCACTTTTGAATTGTCAAAATTAAATAGTCGGTCAGTTAGTCAGAAAGTTGAAGCTAGTTGCCCATTCCAAAACGTAGATCTCTATGGAGAAGAAGGGCAACTAGTAGAAACTCCACGGAAACTCTTTTAAATCAAGATATTATTACAAAATCCTGGGTACATTATTCTTATTGCTTCTATATGTGAGAACAATGTAAAAAAGAAACAATTAAAAATAAGCCCTTTAAATAAACCTTACAAGGATGGCATTAAAAGCAAAAAAGTGGTTGGTATTGTAACCACTTTTTTGCTTTTAATGCCATCCTTCTGCCTACGGAATACAAGTTAAAATCGGTTGAACGGACTGTAAAAAAGGTTGAATGTCTAATCTCATTTTGAATGGAGTGTAGCTGCAAACCACTTTTTAAACTGTAAGTTTATTCAATTGAGCGAACTCACGGCATATTACTTTTTATAAAATCACTTCGAATAGTTTCATCACTCAATTTCATCATTCAATCACAAAGAAAGTCTTGTGTATCAGATGAACATAACCAACCTGGCATGAAGAAGTGCAGCCTGGGGAACGGCACCATGTTGACAGCTAACTTCCTGAGGTCGGCGTTCAGTTGTCCCGGGAAACGGAGGCACGTGGTCACTCCGGACATTGTGAGCTGGAAGTATAAGGGAGAAGAGATTATGAACACACATAATATTATAGCCTATATATATTTTTGACATTGATTTACATTCTGTAATAGGCTATTTTCCTAAAAAAATCTAATTAGTCCGTAAGATAGATTGAAAAATATTGAACCCTATTTTTTTTTTTGTCTATTATATAAAAAACGATGAAGATATCGCCCGTTAAAGTTCCGCGTGACGTCACTTGCTTGCGACAGTTTTGCAAGCAAGTGACGTCACGACCCCCACTTCCAAATTTTGACGCGCTTTATCTTTGTCATTTTTGTTTGATTGACAAAAGATAAAATACGTGTTCATTATTTTTCGATAATCTAACCGACGGACTAAATATAATTATTATTTTCTTACCCAGGAAACTACCCTATTACTTAAAGTCACATCCGGACTCTTTATTTATTTATGTAAATCGTCTACTTTTAGAATGTTTGTAAATATGTGAGCACCATGTATCTATCACATACTTAATTTATATGTCATGGTTTCATGAATCCATTTTAATTCTTTTACCTATTGTGGTATAGTCATTTTATTTTTACGTGCATCGTCTTCACATATAATTATATAATTAATGTAAGCAAAATATTGTAAAACATTTTAAAAGAGTAACGGTGGAGTTTCTTGCCCATTCTTCTCCATACGAAAACTACCCTTTGGAAAGGGCGACTAAAATCATTTTTATTTTAATTTATTTTTGGCGCTCAAGTGCCTTTTATGTGCCTATTTGAAATAAATGATTTGACTTTGACTTAAGCATTAAGAAAATGGATCATCAGAAGCAAAGGGGAAAAATTAAATGTATTACTTAAAAATCCAGACTCCTGGCTGCTATGAAGATATTCCAGAGAGAAAAAACACAATAACACTGTGCCCAACCTGACAATCGAATCCAGGACCTCATGGTCAGCAGTAGCGCTTGCGGCTACCAGACTAATGAGGCCACTTTTTTAAATCAATGAATTGGTATTGAGATAACTATTCATTGATTAAATGATGACTAGAAAGGGATTACCGAGATGACGACTAATACGACTAATTTGACGGCACGGTTGGCGCAGTGGTTAAGCGATTGACTGCTGCGCTGCGTGTCGCGGGTTCCCGCACGGAACAAATCTGTAGGTGAAAGCTAAAGGACCTTAAGTCCATTTTTTGTCATTTTTGTATTTTCAATGATAGTTTTGTATTTTCAATAGCTTAATAAAACTTCATAATCATGCTTTTTATTCTACAACGATACACTATTTACTTTTATACACGGTCGATTTTAATATCTAATTTCGGGTATAGACATCTTTAATGAGCTCTACTGAATAATTTATAAAATGTGACTTAAGGTCCTTTAGCTTTCACCTACAGAAATATTTGTATGGCCTACAAGTAGTAGTTCCGGGTCTGGCTGTTTATGTATGTGAGTTTAAATGTTTGTAAACGCACCCACAGGAGAAATTCCTAGTGTGGGGCAACGTTTTTATTTAAAAAAATTTTTTTTTTTGGTAATTGATTGTGACTGATGATAATGTATTAGGATAACTAGGCTTCCGTTGATCTAGTTTTCATATTGTTACAATTATTGCTTATTAACTCACCGAGATCAAATGGTTCAAGTCGCCGTAGCTAGGGCTGGCGAGGCGCAGGGTTCTGAAGCAGATGTTGTACAGCGCCTCGTTGTCGATACAGAATGACATGTCTGTGTTTTCTACCAGCTGGTGAACTGATAGTGTGGCGTTGTAGGGTTCCAGGACGACCTCGCTGACCTAGGGAGAAAGAAATGGTTAATATGACACAACATCACGGATTTAAACCCTAATTCCCTTATAGAGGAGTAGGGAGGAGCAAAGTTATGCTAGACTTAATCCTCGAAGACTGTATGAAATGCAATTATTTATTCTGTAAATAAATTATTGGAATCACTTTTTTTTTTTTTTACGGACTAACCACACTTATTCAGATCTGTTCAGCTTTTGTCCATACAAAATCATGGTTTTCTATGGACAAAAGCAGAACAGAGCTGAATAAGTGTGGTTAGTCCCTTACACGTCATATTATAAAACTTATATAAGCTAGACGAGTTCGGCAATTCCTATCTGACTACTCTGAGAAGGCCGAAACAAACTCAGAGGTCACAGTCTCTTTTAAAGTCCAGACATAATCTTGGTCACATCATATGAAGACCGTGTAGATTGACGTCTGAAATGGTGAATCTGAAGGTCGTAACTGTACTCTACGGTTATTAATAAGAGGGTAAAGGTTTAGGCAGGGGTGTATAGTTCACAAACGCACAGCACGCCAATCTACGGACTGGAACCAGTCGTGCCCATCCCCTTCAATCAACTACGCAGGTGGCTACAGAAGCACACCCAAACACAGGCAGAGCACTGGTGGTCCTCGTCACCGGGCTGCAGCCAGTCCAAGGAAGCCATGCCATCATTAGATGGCAAGCTAACCAAAAGATTACTACGACTGGACAGGAAAGGACTGCGCCTGGTGTCGGGGACCATCACGGGACACTGCTCACTAAACAAACACTTCCACACGATATGCATAACGGAGAGCCCCCTGTGCAGAGCTTGCATGGAGGCTGATGAAACAGTCGCGCATGTGCTCTTTGAGTGCACAGGCGTCACCCAGATTAGATCAGAAACCCTCGGGACGCCCAGATCCTACACAGATGTTCTCGACAGACCAGGAGCCCTAATAAGCTTCTGGAGGGAGGTGGGCTGGTTGGAACAACCACCGACGGCCGCCATGGCCGACGCACAATGGTCCACCTGAAGGACTAAGTGCGGAAACCAAACCCGTAACATAGACATAGTGCAAAAACATTTCGCTAGTTATGTTAAATCCCAAGTAATAGAGAGCGAGCCTGTTGCCATCAAAGGAACAAAAATGCAGATTCCGGACTCACAGAAAAACCTCTCCATCCCCCATGCCATCAAAAATAAGCAAACCAAAGACCCCCCACCCCCCCTTCGTGCTTACGTAATACTTGAATGGCGTATAAGATACATTCAATAAATCCATCTAAAAGATTAGATTCACATCAAAATAATCCAACATCGTAATCGCGAATATAAATTCATCCGTCCCATACATTTAGGTCGAGTAGGTAATGAAGTTTTCTATGGGACAGTTGATAAAATTTTCGCGATTACGCTATTTGTCCCATGGAGAAAGTTGTTCAGTTTGATGGTCTGTACCACATCCTTAAATTTGGCTGGTCTTTGAAAAATAACCCTGTATATTCTAATCTAACATATTATTTAAAATCGACTGATTATAATGATAAAGCACGATTACATCGCACTTTTATATAGCGCGCGTGTAAAAGGATTTTTATACAATGATATATTCATTATCGAGTGTTGTAATTAATAAATAATTTGTCATGAAGTCAGCAAGACTTGTTTTTTTTTAAATCTAAACTTATCACATGTATAAATACAAAAATGTATAAAAAATATTGTAACAAACTCAGAGGTCACAGTCTCCTTTAAAGTCCAGACATAATCTTGGTCAGATCATGTGAAGACCATGTAGATTGGCGTCTGAAAAATGATTATAAATGATGTCTTACCTTAGGTGAAGGCACCACACTGAACGTATTCATGATCCTGTCTGGGAACTCCTCGCGGATTTTGCTGAGCAGAAGCGTGCCCATGCCGGAGCCTGTTCCGCCGCCCAGTGAGTGCGTCAGCTGGAAACCTGGGTAAAGGAAGAAAGAACGACAAAACATTTATTTAGAGGAATAAGCTTTAAAAAACTGTGTTGCAAAACCAAGTACCTAGTAAAAAACGACTCGCATATTTTGATAAGTATTTTTATCTCACGAAGTGACGCGCATTACTTGTGGTTGCCATATGTACAAACACGCTGTGAATGTGTGCATGAGGACGAGTAGCGTCAGCACATTTATAAACACAAATCTCACATGTACAAACGTATCGAGAGGCTCATCCCCAAGATTATTTTATAATTGATCCAAGGTTCAGTCGCTCAAAATTCATCTTGACACTACTGAATAACAGTTAGGGATTATAAAAACCTACACTAGAATGATCTGCGGGGTAATTGCTTACCACACTCACAGTAGCAATGACTTTCATTTTGACAGTTCAACAACATTCATTGCGTTATTTACGGTGTGGAGCAGACACATTTTTCGAACATATGAAGCAATTGAAAATGTGTTACCCAATTAGGGTGCTAGAATCAGAAGCACGCAGTAAAATCAAATCATTTATTTGCATAACACAGGTTCAGAGGATGTTACAAAAGGTTTATAAGGCACACTGTATTATAACCAGTGATAGGAATAGGTAGTGCCTATTTGCCTAAACTTCGAAGAACAGAGACAAGAAACGGAGACTTCCTTAGGACTAAATTTTTTAAGTTAATTTTTTCCGTACGTACATTTTGTTTCATGCTTTCCAATTACGTCATATTTAAAAAAATATATAAAATACATATATTTGTTACAACAATATTCTATGTGTTTTATTTTTCCTTTAGAGCTCATAGAGGATAAGTTATTATTATGGAGTTATAAATTATAAATGTTATGTCTAGTCGCAAACTTTAGGTAAATATAGACGAATTACTTATTCCAAATAACATAAATATTTTTTTAATGTATTTAAAATTGTTGTCCCGAATTTCGGGACAGATGTCCCGGAAAAATATTGTCCTAAGGAAGTCTCCGTTTCTTGTCTCTGTTCTTCGAAGTTTAGGCAAATAGGCACTACCTATTCCTATCACTGATTATAACCATGTGAGGTGTGCAAATATATTAGGAACATTATGACATAATTATTTTAATTCAGTTTTTTTATTAAGTTGCATTGTCATTGAGAATATAGATAGATAGTCAATTTCGTTACACATTAGATTAAATCTGAACTAATAAATTATAACAGTAATGTCAAGCAAATTAATAATGACATAGTAATTGTAATTAAAAATTATCATATTATTAAATTAATGTACAAATATTTGCTATAATTCAAATACAATGTCTATATCAGTGTGAGAATGTTCCTTATCTGTTGGAGAAGAGACCTTTGCCTTGGAAGGCTGAAGTTTTTAAAACTTACCTTGTAAGCAATCACAGCCCTCAGCCTCTTTCCTGATAACGTCCATGACGGAGTCCACGAGCTCAGCGCCCTCTGTGTAATGTCCCTTAGCCCAGTTGTTACCTGGTAGAGAAACAATCTATGAAATTACAAAATTCTTCGTAACACATGCTGTGTGCCCCCGATGGGCAAAAATTATGAACATCCATCCATACATACTTTCATACCCTATTTAAGAATAGAATAGACTACTCTTTATTATGTAGACCATATACAGGTTGTCCTGAAACTCAACAATAACCTGGTACCGGGCGAGAGGCCAAGGTATACCAGTTATAAAAAAATAAGAAAAAAAATCCATGTCATTTAGTCAAGCGGTAATAGACATTTTTAAGTATTGTGATCACAATTTTTTATAATTTTACAGTGATTTTTTTAATAATGTAATCAATCTCAAAGAACAGTGCTATTAATCGCAACCACAAATCAAAGTAATAAACATTGTAAATTAAGTAAAATAAATTAAGTTTTGACGAGTAATGGTTTACAAAATTATTGTCAGTTAACTTTAACACTCAATGTTAGAAACAAAAAAAATTTTTCTTATTTTTTTCTTAACTGGTGTAGGTACCTTGGCCTGTCGCCCGGTACCAGGTTATAGTTGCGTTTCGGGACACCCTGTATACATAATCGGCATATAATGTTCCCACTGCTAGGACACAGGTCTCTCTATGAAAGGGGCTACGCTACCACGCGGGCCCAGTGCGGGTTGGTAGATGTCACATGTCTTCGATTTTTTGGTTCTAGGACATGCCGGTTTTCTCACGATGTTTTTCTTCACCGTTTTGAAAGCAGTAGTGATGAAATAATTTACATAAAATAAAGCGCCTGCTTGGGTTCGAACTTAGGACCTACAACTCGGTAAGTACTGGGCTACCAGTACCACTGCTCACCATCATATTATAAATTATAGATATAATTGTAGAAATTTTACAAAGGGTGACACAATGCGTGGTCTATTAAACTCCTATAGAGGTTATGAGGAACAGTGTGTAAAGTTCACTCAACCTCCATAGGAAAGGGAGGACCCTCCGACCAGACCGGTTTTGTGTCTGGCGGGCAATTGCCCCAACAACTGATATCGGGAAGTTTGTACGTATGCTAATTGCGCGGTAAACTTTGCTTGCGAGATGCAGGATTTGCGTGACGTCAGTACGACGCGTTGTTCGCATGTGGCGTTGTAGATACCGCTACACTCCTTTTGGGATGAATTTTCAAGATAGATAAATAGAATACTCTTAAATAAGTAACAAAATAATTATCCAAAGTAATTTTTATTTTATTTTTTAAATTAAGTTGCATAATTATTTTGTTATTCCTTCCTTATTGGAAATTTCCCTCTTTTATTGAAATTTAACTGTGCAGTAACTGGGATTTATGCATGTTTTTCTTAAATAATCGTATCCTACTTCGTACTAATATTAAAAACGTGAAAGTTTGTATGGATGGATGTTTGTTACACTTTCACGCAAAAACTACTGAACGGATTGGGATGAAATTTGGCACACAGATAGTTTATAACTAGAATTAACACATAGGATACTTTTTATCCCGACATTCCCACGGGATCGACACTTATGCGGGTGAAACCGCGGGGCGCTGCTAGTAAATTAATAAAATTGACATAATTTACCGTGCTAAGCACACTATGGTCAGTTTGTACATTTATCAACCAATTGATTTCATAATATGTAATTACAACAGATTGCTGTGTTTTATGGGCCTCATGATGCAAAATATCTATCAATTTGCCATGTTGGGATCAGCTTCCAGTTTAACCGGACGCTACTGAATACCAGTATTTTACATGGAGCGACTGCCTATCTGACTTCCACAACCCAGTTATTGGGTAACACGATACCCCTTGGTAAGACTAACAATTACTGAATGCAATACTGTATAATAAATAACTGGGTAAAATGATAGGTATCCCTTGGTAAGACTGGTTGTCAGATTTCGGGCTTCTGACTACCCGTAGCAACTGTCAAAGATTTATGGATGTCAGCCAGCCAGCAAGCAAGATCTGGGAATGCATATTAAGTCGGTAAGCTTTGCATAGAATCTTTAATTATCTTTTAAGTAATTTAATTTTTTGGGTAATCAAAATCAAAAGAATTTCTTTGCGAAACGTTCAGTTTGAAATCATCTTATAGTCCTTGTGCAAATAGTCTCAATTAATAATTTTAGCACTAATTGTATATACTCGGCCACCATGCAATCTGGTCTACAAAGACACAACAAATGACTGCATCAAAATTAATAGAATACAGTCAGACTCCGAATGACACATATAAACCAATTAGTTCAGCTAGTCGCCGCTAGATGGCGTTACTTAGCGGCGCCACTTTGGCCGGACACGAAATTACTATGACATCATCATCAACATTCTCCTGCCCCTTATCCCAATGTGTCTGTGGTCGGCACAACATATATTTCTTCCATACTTCTCTATTAGTAGTCGTCATCTCGGTAGTCACCTCATGTCTAACCATAATTATCATCTTACACACAGTCCATCATCGTTTCTTTGGTTTTCCCCTACTCTTATAGCCACCCACATTCATACTCAAAATTGTCCTCATTCCCCCGCCTTACATGCCCATACCATGGCAACCGATTTCCAAACAAGTTTTCAGTCACCGAGGCCAATGACACATTTAAACAAATTAGTTAAGCTACTCGCCGCCTGATGGCGTTACTTACCGGCACCACTTTGTCCGAACACGAAGTTGTCGGGTCTGAAGAGCTGTCCATATGGCCCCGACCTGACTGAGTCCATAGTACCAGGTTCCAAGTCCACCAGCACCGCGCGAGGAACATATTTGCCTAGAAGAAAGAATTAAATTAGCTTACATCATAATAGAATGGGAGTCTTGCATAATTATGACGAATCTGAAATGTGAGGTCATTTCTCATTGTAACTAAGCCTGTCAGTCAACCCACGGCTGTTCTGGGGTGGATACCTAAGTTGGTAATGCAATCAAAAACATGAATTTGTTTTTTTCCGTTTTTGTTTTAAGTCTCACCGTGGAAACAAAAATCGCGTTAGGTAAAAAATTGCACTATACTGATTTTTGGGATGTTATTATGATACAATTAAATATCAATAGTGTAAAACCAAGAAATCGCGAAACACAAAAACGCAAATCACACTGTATTTTGTCGAGTTATGCGAACATAAATTATGTATGAAGCAACAGATTTTTGTTTTCGCGATTTCAATATTGGTCTCATAGTAAAAGTGGTTCGCAATGATGAATAAAAGTTATTTCAAGTATACTGGGTATATTTTACCCAGTATTATGGTAATATATTATCATATTGTTGAGCACAGGCCTCCCCCAAATCATTGTTCAGCTCCTCAAGTTCTGAGTTGAGCTACACGATTACTGACAAATGCTTGCACTGACTGGACTGGTTCACTCAAATCTGTGTGGTACTTTCCTCAAAAGACCATTTCAGACATCAATCTACATGGTTTTCACACGATCTGACCAAGATTATGTCTAGATTTTAAAAGAGACTGTGACCTCTGAGCTTGTTTCGATCTTTCTTCTCAGAGTAGTCAGATAGGAAACGCGGACCTCATCTAGCTTATGTATTTTTTTACAATATGACGTGTAAAAGTGATTCCGATATATCTTATTTATAGAATAAATAATTTCATTTCATGATTTTTAATATTTTATTATTAAGTAAATTATCATAGCTGAATTATTTGCGCACTTGCAGCGCAAATCCAATAATTACTCAATTCATATTTATTATACCAACACTAGCTTCTGCTTGGAAATTCGTTCGCGTGACATTTTTTATTCCTCCGACCCACCTCGTATCGCCCGTCCGCACTATTACTTCGTTTTTGCGTTCTGTCTGACTTTCGTTCTTTTTGCTAAGCTCCTAAGGTTCCTAGCATGATGTTAAATAGCCTATAGCCTTCCTCAAGAATTGGGCTATTAAACGAAAACAGATTTTTTTCAAATCCGAATGGTAATTCCCGAGATCAGCGCGTTTAAAAAAACAAACTCTTCAACTTTATTATTATTCTAAAGATACAACGCCACAATTTCCTTTTGGTCGAAATCGGAACTAAAGCCGCCATCTTGTTTGGTCTATAGAAATTCTGGAACACAAATGTTAATAACAACGCCCCGCTGTCAATATTGGCGCGAAAAGATCCTTGTAGCACTCTAATAACGTTCAAGTCTATTCAAATTTACGATTCCATTTTATATTATATCAAGTTAAACAAATATCAACTTTATTTCAGTAGCAATTAAGTTGATTTCAGAGTGACAAGAATTATTTTAAGTCTTAAATGTTTTGGAAGTTGTAGTGTAAACTGAAGTTTATTGTTTAGGCACTAAAGTTATTTTTCCATAAACTCATATTTGTTAACATGTTTGGTAAGTTAATCGCGAACGTTCCTAAGTTACTCATACATGTGCATCAACCCGTGGAGGGTATACTTATATGTATGCGTCAGCAGTACAACCATTACATCACCGCGTTGCCTAGCAACCAACTTGTTTACGGACGCTATGCAGAGTGCAACTGGTGCAAGTCAGTGATGTCAGAGTTTTTTTTCTGTGAGATTCAAGTTTAAAAATAGGTAAGTTTTTATTAAAGGTTTACCGTCGTTTAAGAACAGTTTTAGCGTCATTCTTTGAATGCCAAATATTTACGTGTTGTTTCGTTCGTTATCAAACTTCGACATACACGGCGTGGTGACACCGTGGGGCCGGCGACCCTGAGAACACTTTTAGTTCATATTTATAACAGCTGCACAGG
Organism: Apamea epomidion; assembly: GCA_947507525.1. Taxonomy (NCBI): domain Eukaryota; kingdom Metazoa; phylum Arthropoda; class Insecta; order Lepidoptera; family Noctuidae; genus Apamea; species Apamea epomidion. Next base: position 5,750,582 of record OX382255.1, read on the forward strand.
TCGATCGATCAGGTTAAGCTACGCTTGCCGTGGTTGGTCTGTGGATGGGTGACCATCTTTACTTTACATACCGAGACCTCTCCGTGCCTCGAAAAGCACGTTAAACCGTTGGTCCCGGCTGTCATTCATGGTTCTTTGACAGTCGCTCCGGGTAGCCAGAAGCTCGAAATTCTGACAACCAGTCTTACCAATGGTATCGTATTACCCAGTAACTGGGTTGTGGAGGTCAGATAGGCAGTCGCTCCATGTAAAATACTGGTATTCAGCTGGATTCGGTTAGACTGGAAGCCGACCCCAACATACGCTTGGTATAGGAAAAGGCTTGGCAGATGGTGATATTTTCACCGGACAACAGATGGTGTTTATCACATTTGTATGAGTTGGAAACTGGTCCGGCGACCGTACCAGTAACCCATACACACTTCCCACACCACCGCAAGTCCGGTGATAAAAACGAGTCCGTTATCCGGTCAAAACGGACGTCTACACACGGTAATAAACTTTATGCTAGAAAGTTAAGGTTTATAATCAAGTTATATGCAATAGTGGTCACTTGAGAAATGCGTTTATGTTCCTAATCCTTAATCTAGTGCTAATAGGGTAGTTGCCTGGGTAAAACAATAATAATTATATTTAGTCCGTCAGTTAGATTATCGAAAAATAATGGACACGTATTTTTTCTTTTGTCAATTAAACAAAAAATGACAAAGATAAAGCGCGTCAAAATTTGGGAGTGGGGTGTCGTGACGTCACTTGCTTGCAAAAGTGTCGCAAGCTAGTGACGTCACGCGCAACTTTAACGGGCTATATCTTCATAATTTTTTATATAATTGACAAAAGAAAAATACGGGTTCAATATTTTTTGATAATTTAACTGACGGACTAATTAGATTTTTTTAGGAAAATAGCCTATTATTGATCTAAGGAAAGGACGGCTAATATCCTATTTTATCGATCTCATTGAAAAACAAGTTTTACGTGACGCTGCGCTATGACATCACCATCTGCCCAGCCTTTTCCCAACTATGTTGGGGTCTGCTTCCAGTCTAACCGGATGCAATTGAATACTAGTATTATACATGGAGCGACTGCCTTCTGACCTCCACAACCCAGTTACTGGGTAATACTATACCCCTCGGTAATACCGGTTGTCAGAATTTCGGGCTTCTGACGACCCGTACGACAGTCAATGATCCATGAATGACAGCCGGGACCAACGGCTTAGCGTGCTTTCCGAGGCACAAAGGGATCCCGGTATATAAAGATGGTCACCCATCCATGTGCGGCTGTTATTATTTAGCCACGGGCCCCTCGATGCTATGCTATACATGAAATATGAATCACCAACGATCAAAATACAAATTATAGAATGTCTATGTAGATAGTTACGTCATGTCAGTTTAGATTTCCACGAGCCGACATATTTAAGTGACGTTAGTGACGAAATTCAAGGACACACATTGTTATGACTGTTAGCTTATTATAAATATAAACTAGCTGACCTGCGGGGTAATTGCGTAACACACTAATAGCAGCAATAACTTTTATTTTGACAGTTCAACAACATTCATTGCGTTATTTACGTTGTTGAGCAGACATTTTTTTCGAACATACGAAGCAATGGATTAGCTGGCCTAACAGACGTTGTCCTGTATAAATTGCAATAGTACTCGTATGTACATACAAAAATTCCAAAGAAAAACAAAAGACGTTCAGTTTTATTCCGAATGTAAACATTTTTCATTCCAACCCTAATTCTGACTATTACGAACATTTTAAGACATAAAACAGCCAAAACCGTGTAGCCGTTCTCAAGTTATGCACTTACCAAGGAACAGCATTTCGTTTTTATTTATACAGGGGCTCGTGGCTAATAACAGCCGCACGGGTTGATCGATCGGGTTAGGCTACGCTTGCCACGGACGCTCCGTGGATGGGTGACCATCTTTACATACCGAGACCCCTCCGTGCTTTGGAAAACACGTTAAGCCGTTGGTCCCGGCTGTCATTCTTGGATCTTTGACAGTCGTTACGGGTCAGAAGCCCGAAATTCTGCAAGCCAGTCTTTTTCAAGGGGTATTACCCGGGAACTGGGTTGTGGAGGTCAGATAAGCAGTCGCTCCATTTAAAATACTGGTATTCAGTTGCATCCGGTTAGACTGGAAGCCGACCCCAACGTAGGGAAAAGGCTAGGCAGATGTGTTATTTTGATTTATAAGCTTTTTGACTGTAAAGTTTCATCAAAATCCGTTCTGTAGTTTTTGCGTGAAAGAGTAAAAAACATCCATCCATCCATCCTCACAAACTTTCGCGTTTATAATATTAGTAGGATATTTATATGTATATAAATGCGTCATTGCATAAGCACAATCAGCCTTAACGTTCCCACTGCTGGGACAAAGGCCTCGTGGGCCGTAAGTCGTAATGCACCACGCGGGCAGAGTGGGTGTTGGTTCTTCGAACTTTTGGTTCTAGAACGTGCGTGTCCTCGCGATGTTTTCCTTCACCGTTTATGCGTCATTAGCCATACTAGTTTCTTTTATTTCTATTCATGCACGTAATCCGTACGCAGTGGCGTAACTATACCCTTGGGGGCTCGTGGCAAATCCATAGGATTGGTAGGGCCCTCCCTCAAATGTACAGAAGCTCAGCCAACGTTATATTTTTTTTTTACGGGCACTTCGCCCGCGAGTTCGTCCGCGTAGATTTCGTTATTTCCCCTACAAAATGGAATACTTGACTACTTCTATGGTCTAGTGGTCGAAAATAGTTTGCACTTCTATACTTAGGTATGTTAGTATCCTCCTGTGCTCATGGCCCCCTCCGCCTAGGGGCCCGTGGCATTTTGCCACTCCTGCCACCCTATTGTTACGCCACTGTCCGTACGGTTTATACCTTAATTACACGACTTAGTACGGATTTGTGACGCCGGCTATACGAAAGCCGAATAAAATCGATATTTATGTCTAGCTTACAACTTTCTAGTTCGTGTTTTTGTCGTAGGGTCCAAGTTTTTTACTTTGTTGAGTACATATTATAGACATTGGGAAGAAACTTCTCCACCCTATTGGGAAGAAGCGTCTCCACCCTCTAACTGATGAAATCCTACTAATATTATAAACGCGAAAGTTTGTGAGTATGGATGGATGTTTGTTACTCTTTCACACAAAAACTACTGAACGGATTTGTATGAAATTTGGCATACATATATTTTATAACCAGGATTAACAATAGGATTTTATATACACTTTTTATCCCGATATTCCCACGGGATCGAGACTTAGGCGGGTGAAACCGCGGGGCGCTGTTAGTAAGAAAATAAATTTTATGACATTACAGCAGTATTTATATTTATTGCCCTTTTTATCTGTCTGAGAGCGTAAAGAAATCTATTAATTTTAATGCATACATTACTATTACCGAACTATATCTACTCTTGTTTTTTGTGTTCTGCTGCTGGGCAATTTTTCCTTCCAAACCTCCCTGTCTTGAGCGATCTCTCGCCATGTAGTTGTTGGCCCTGCAAACCTCGTTTGTCACACCACCTTCGTCGTGGTCTACCTCGACGGCGATGACTTATATCTATGCGGACGAAATTGTCTCTCAATTTTTTTTTTCTTATGCCGTTAACGCTTCTAACGTTCAACAATGTCCCATAGAAATGTGGTGTAAAGCAATTTATCAATCTACGTTACCGAATAGTAGCAAGTAGACCCAAGGTTGATCCACAGTAGTCGTTATTCGTCATCCAATTACCTTCATGTTTCCTTACAAGGTTGACCGGAATATGACCTCTACTACCCAATTACTGGGTGTTAGGACTAGTACGTGATATTCTAATTCTAATGGTTTTCTACTACCTAGGCCCCTTGGGTGGCTGTTTGCATGGCAACGGGGTAATTGAGTAACACTATAAAAGTAGAAGTCGCTTTCATTTTGACAGTTCGACAATGTTCATTGCGTCATTTACGCTGTCGAGCAGATTTTTTTTTCAAACATATGCAGCTAAGGATTAGCAATTCCTTTCTAAATGATTCAGTATTCTGATTGATAGTGTGTTGTGTAATTAGGGTGCAGGTGACGGAGCGACGTTTTTTACCGCGTATTGAATATTCAACGCTCGGTTTAACGCTGAGAGTTGAAAATCCAAAAGTGCGCTTTTTTTACGCGCTAGGGATGCTCTGTTGGAGTCTCAACGCTCGGATCAACGCTGAGAGTTGAAAATCCAGTGCGTAGTAAAAAAAACGTAAAGTTAAAAAATCGTCGCATATTGTTCAAAATCGCTTGACACCCGCCTTTTTGACAAAATGCCAGCTCATCATCATTTGCCTAGCCTGTTCCCAACAAAGAAGTAAAACAAAGGGGTGAAAAAAAAAACAACTAATTATAAAAGTACCTACATAGGTACTTCAATTGTTTTTCGCTAAATAGCACCGCAAATTAAAACGGAAACATTAATTTAATTGATACTAGCTAACCCGTGAGGAAATCGGCATGTTTTAGAACAAAAACGAAAAATGGAAGACATGTGACATCTACCAACCCGCACTGGCCCCGCGTGGTGTATTATAGCCCACTCTCTCTGAGGCCGGTGTCCCAGCAGTGGGAACGTTATAGGTTGATAATGCTATGCTAATGCTAGCTAAGCCGACGGACGCTGTTCTGTCCAAATTACAATAGTTCATACTGACATTCCATTGAAAAACCTTCCAAGTGCGAGTCGGACTCACACAAGAAGGTTTCCGTACCACCGTACAATATTTAATACATTATTTATAAAAAAAAAAAACAAACATATTTTATTATTATTATTTGTGTTAAAAAATTCACACTGATAATTTCAACTGTCTACCTATTACGGTTAATGGGATACAGTCCGCTGACAGACAGACAGACAGACAGACAGACAGACAGACAGACAGACAGACAGACAGACAGACGGACGGACGGACGAACGGACAGCGGAAGCTTAGATTATACAGTCCCGGTCCCTTTGGGGACAGAACACTAAAAGGACGTTTAGTTCCTTCATCTTTTCCAATTTTTCTTTCCATAATAACGTAATTCAGATTACTAGGAACATTATAAAACAAAAAATAGCCAAATCTGTTCACCCGTTCTCAAGTGATGTGCTTACCAAGAAACAGCATTTCATTTATTTAAGTATATCGATTCATCTACCAACTTTCAGAAGGTTACACGTGGACGTGCTTTCGATTTTACAAATATGGTCACCCATCCATGTAAGGACCGCGACAACCGCAGCTTAACCTTGTGGGTTGTCTAACCAGTGAAGCTGTTATGCCCATATTTATATACTTACGCCCTCGCTCTTCTGCTTATATTTAATTGCAATTTTAAACTTTCTCTAGACAGGGTTATTGGTAAAACATTAACAACCTTTCAAGACTTTATTACTACCATCATAAACAACAAGTTTTTATCACATCTATTCAAAAAGAGCTAGTGTATTCTTCGTAAGCAGGGACTAAAATAGCTCTTTAATCCCTAAGGACTAAAAGATTTGAATTTAGAATGTGGGTTTTTTTAGTAAACGTTCCAATCACCAAAGAGAACAATCACGAACATTGCATGAACAAATAACAGGCTGTATGATTAAAGTAAAACGCGCGCGAGCAAAATAAAAAAATATATCCTGAGACACCGTTTTCTGAGACTATTTCTAATTTTCAAGCTGTAAATAAATCTACAACTGTAACAATGGTAGTAATAAAATAGTTACGATACCACGATGCCGACGGCAATTTCATAATTGTTCAAATATAAACATTAGCCTCGAATTATTTCTATGTATTGCTCCTAACAGGGTAGTTGCCTGGGTAAAAAAATAATAATTATATATAGTCCGTCTGTTAGATCATCGAAAAATAATGGACACGTATTTTTTCTTTTGTCAATCAAACAAAAAATGACAAAGATAAAGCGCGTCAAAATTTGGTCGTGACGTCACTTGCTTGCAAAGTGTCGCAAGCCAGTGACGTCACGCGGAACTTTAATGGGCGATATCTTCATAATTTTTTATATAATTGCCAAAAGAAAAACATACGGGTTCAATTTTATTTATTGATAATCTAACTGACGGACTAATTAATTTTTTTAGGAAAATAGCCTATTGTATGTAAACATTGTCTACCGATTTACACATGCATGCAAAATTTCAGCTCAATAGGTCGAAGATATCTGCTTCAAAATTGAGTTGCAAGAGTCCATCCGAACAAACATACATACATCGCAAGTTAAATAAAAGCTTGTAAAATAAATAAACGTACCATTCTTCTTATTCATAAGATGAGCTTACTTATTTTTTCATAGAGGGTGATAAAAAGTAAGAGTGTCTACCTCGGGAGCAACACTATTTTAATATACAATATGTATTTACAGAATTATAAAATCAATATATAACCCCCTAAGTTCACATAATCCTATTGAATAATTATTTAATAAAATATCAATCAATGGGATATGTGCGTGAGTGTCTATTAGCATGCATTTGTTTTACATGGAGGTAGCGAGCTAAACCGCGACCGCGAGGTATCGCAGTGACGCATCTTCGGCATGCAATTACCGTTGTGGAACCAAAGCTTTAAAGATCGTCTTAAAGCTTTCCATGTCTGGTGATCTTATTTATTGTGATCAAGCGTCGACATATGAGACACAATCGATCTGCTTAGCCTTTTCGCAACTATGTTGGGGTCGGCTTCCAGTCTAACCGGATGCAGCTGAATACCAGTATTTTACATGGAGCGACTGCCTATCTGACCTCCACAACCCACTTATTGGGTAATATAATACCCCTTGGTAAGACTGGTTGTCAGATTTTCGGGCTTCTGACTACCCGTAACGACTGTCAAAGACCAACGAATGACAGCTGGTTAACGTGCTTTCAGAGCCACGGAGGGGTCTCGGTATGTAACGATGGTCCACGGACCAACCGCGGCAAGCGTGCTTAACCTGATCGATCGGTACCGTGCGGCTGTTATTCCATAGCCACAAGCAAAGCTTTAAAGATCGTTTTAACCTTTTACATGTCCGGTGATCTCATTGACTCATTTATTGTGATCAAGCGTCGACATATGAGAGACATGACATACAATTAATTATAGAACTATTATTGCGACATTTTAGTCTTATTTCGCTTCGAGATTTTATGAATCATGGCAGACAGTATACAGGGTTATTGGTAAAACATCTCAGGACTATATCACCAACTTTATGCGAAGCAAAAAGCGTTAGTTATTTAAACAAACTGCCGTGTTTAGTATAAAATTCAGTGGAGGGGAGTGGGGGTCCTGTCAAATTAGTCAGCGCCTGACGTAAACTGACGTATTTTTAGTAGCCATGTTTTAAATCACGTCTAAACTGTCTATGGAGTATCTTAATTTGACAGGACTAAACTAATATTTATCTTCTGTCCTTTTCTTAATGAAATAGAAATAAAAAGATGTACTAAACTTAAATTTAGTTTAGTTTGTGAACAAGGGAATCGGCGCCAATGTAAATGTAAGGTTTTGTAAAAAGTCATAGAACATAAGTTGTTGTTTATGGTGTTAGTAATCCAGTCCTGGAAGGTCGTTAGTGTTTTACCAATAACCCTGTATTATAACCATTATGTCTGCTGCAAAAGGAAGTTTCTTTTATAAATTCGGGGGCTCGCTACGGTCCCCTCAGTTCTTTTGTCGTTTAACAAACAAAAAGAATAAAAGGAATATAGCGCGATGGAGTCTGCGGCACACGTGGTCTGCAGTATTTTTTTTTTTTTTCATTCATTCATTACTTTTGTCGCTTTGAAAGTACGTTGCAAAGGACAATGACCAAAAAGTCTCATGCATCGAGATCAAAATATTATAGTCATTATTTTCATCATTTTTTACGACATTACGCGTTGGGGATTTGATTTTTGAACAGGGAATTTTAAAAAAGTGTTGATATTGTTGTATTCCCTTTAAATGACGTTCTGTTTCAAATGATATGATTAATATATCCTTGAATTTTGAAAATGTCATGATCACGTCTTTCAAAAAACATGTAAAAAAATTATACTTTGTCGATTCTACATTAATCAAAAATAACTAGAATAAAATAGAATAGATTTTTTATTTAAACTATTATCATTTTTTTAGAGCAATAATGGCCGTTTGTGTTGACATGTCAAACAAAAAGTAGTTTTCTTTTTTAATTTACGAAACCCGCGTTTTGTTTACAAAAAGAACTTTTGTAGGAGTTAATATGATAAGAGTGGTCTATAAAAAACAAAGTTTAACTTTGTTTTTTGCAGCATTGTACGGGATTCCATACATCCAGCATTGTCCTTTCAGCATGCAAACTTTTTGGTCGAACAGAATTATAATCATTAGAATCAGTAATACAACTTGTTAAGTTAGCATAATCCTAAAATGTCATGATTTCATGAAATAGTCATTCAGTAGGATTACTTGATCTTGTTGATGACTTTAATAATTAGAATTCTGTAAATACATATTTGTTACGGCCGCGAATCATATTTTAATCAACGTACAACTTAGTACTGACCAGCAAATTGCAAAAAACGTAAGAAAATTTGAATTTCGCGGGCTACCTTGGATCATCCACCTTAAGCAAATAAAGGTTTTTTTTTCTATCCTACGCTGTCCCACTCCTGGGCAAAGGCCTCCCTACACTCCTTCCATAATTCGCGAGACCGCGCGTCCTTATTCTAGTTTTGACGGAACCCATCCAGCTACGATAAATGATTATTTATTTTTATTCTTAAAAATAATTCAAAAAAATATCATTTTTATTTGTGGTGTATTAAGTTGCTTTCAGAATGCTTAGTAATGTTGAAAATGTCATTAAAATATTGAAGTTGTACCATGTAAACTTTATTGGTAGGTTTAAAAAGTAATTTCTAATTCATCATCTGCCTGCCTTTTCAAAACTATTTTCGGGGTCGGCTTCCAGTCTAATCGTATGCAGCTAAATACCAGTATTTTACGTGGAGCGACTGCCTATCTGACCTCCACAACCCAGTTACTGGGTAAGACTATACCCCTTGGTAAGACTGGTTGTCAGACTTAAAGTCTAAAAGTAATTTGAACTAATTAGAGTTGAAATTTTTCCAAAATACTCACTATTTTGTTTACATGTTTGGAAGCAAAATTGTTAACACAGTTTACTTTGTGGCACCACTAAATAATCTATGTTCTATGTTATGGGTTTGGTTTCCGTACTTTGTCCTTCAAGTGGACCATTGTGCGTGGGCCACGGCGGCCGTCGGTGGTTATTTCAACCAGCCCACCATCCTCCAGAAGTTGATTAAGTGTCCTAGCTTGTGTAAGATCTGGGTGTCCCAAGGGTTTCTGACATAATCTGGGTGAAGCCTGTGCACTCAAAGAGCACATGCACATCGGTTTCACCAGTGTCCTTGCAAGCGCTGCAAGCCCTGCATCAGGGACTGTTCATTATGCCTATTGTGTGGAAGTGTTTGTTTAGCGAGCAGTGTCCCGTGATAATCCCCGTCACCAGGCACATGCCTTTCTTATCCAGGCGTAGTAAACGTCTGGTTAGCTTGCCATCTAATGATGTCATGGCCTCTTTGGACTGCCTGCAGCCCGGTGACGAGGTCCACCAGTTTTCTGCTTGTGTGTTGGGGTGTGCTTCCGTAGCCACCTGCGTAGTTGGTTGAAGGGGATGGGCATGACAGGTTCCGGTCCACAGACTGACCCTGGCCCCTTCTGGCCAGCTCGTCAGCTGCATCGTTTTCTAGCAATCCACTGTGTCTTATTAATCCATTGTAGTGTCACTTTATTGCGGTTTGATACAGTTATCTGTTTAAGCACATTGTGACATTCTAGTATTAGGCTCGATGTGATGCATTTTTTCCCGAGGGCTTGGAGGACTGTCAGAGAGTATGCGAATATACCCCATCTTTTTCTTAGCATATTGATGGCAAAAATATAGTTTGTTTACTTAATTGTTTGGCCCAAATTTCAGCAACGCGGATAGCATTCGCCGACGCAGCCATTAGGTCCTCAGTGTGCAGGCGACAGGGCATGCGGTGCAAGATGGGAGGTAAGCCATTGTCTGTGGAGAGACACTACATACACACCGGAGGTCAGAGCCTTCCATGAACCTTCACTTGCGGAGGTTGTCCTTGCTGCTGTGTACTTGGGTACGAAGTCTATACCCAAATAGGCCGCAGCAAGGACAGCCATCACAAGTCTATTAAGGCTTTCCAAGTAGGCCCTGATAACTTATGCCCGGATGGGTGACTCTCTGAAATATAATATGATGCCTAAATAATAACCTAAAGCATAAATAAATCTCTCACCTGTGGCCGCTTCATTATAGTATACACTTATGCGTTCCAGCTGCAGGTCGCTCTCCCCTTTGTAATAACCATTAGGGTCTATGCCATGTTCGTCCGAAATGATCTCCCAAAACTGTTGGAAGAGAATTTGATTGCAATTTCTTTTAGATTTAACTCAAAACATTTATTTCAAATAAACCAATGACAGGCACATTTGAATTGTCAAGGGGTCGTTCAGTCAGAAAGATGAAGCTAGTTGCCCATTCCAAAGCGTAGTAGCAGGTAACTATGGAGAAGAACGGCCAAGAAACTCCACAGACACGCTTTTAAATCATAATAGAAATAGTTAATAAATAAATAAATAAATAAATAAAATAAATAATATATTTATGATTTAAAAGAGTGTCTGTGAAGTTTCTTAAGATTTGGTTAAGTATTTGTTAATATTTTCTTTAATGAATACTTCTTGTACTTGTGTGTACTATATCTACCTAAAAAAATATGTTTATCTCCATTCAAGCAAATATAATTATATTCATGAATCATGAGTGACACATATACAAAAAACCAAAAAAAAAAATTGGAGTAATTACCAGTCCCTGTCATTTTAATTTCATTGAAGTAAGAGGGAAAGTAGTATTCTAACTTTGTTTCATTAATAAGTAAGAAAGGGCTTTACTAATAACAAAAGAACATCAATAGAAGTATACTTATTACAGACCTTCTAGATGTTACGCAAGTTAGTTCAACTACTGGATAATAGATGGCGCTAAATTGAATTACACCGCATCGCGGCGTAATGCGACAAAAACACGTTTCGATTCAAGAAAATTGCAAGTTCCCAGAAAGTAGGTCAACCAATCAGAATAATTTGGGGTGCGTTGCATCTGCATTACAAACCGGCAGATAACCTTTTTAGAGCGATTTCTTTAAAAGTACATATTTATCAGAGTACCCGGCATCGATTATTTCGTAATTATCAGTATTTGTGTAAGTAGCAAGTAATAAAAATGACCTTGATATTTAATTTACATCCACGCCCCGTTTTGATATCAAAGCTAAGCCCTTTGAAAAATTGTCGTTAGGCAGAATACGTTATTCCCAATGACAAATTCCAACCATCTAGGGCCAAGCACATCACACGATGGACCATTTTAGGTGCAGTCATTTTTTCTTCACGATTATTCATTAGTTTTCTTTATGCAAATTGAATTTCGAACGTTATTAAAGGAATTTCTTATCCCCTACGACAGATAGCGCTACTAACCACTTTGTCTAGAGAAATTATATTGGAAAAAATTACTGACCTTGGATCCGATCTGATTTCCACATTGTCCAGCCTGTACATGCACTATTTCACGCATATTGATAAACTTTTAATTCGGTTTTATGAACCTTTTGGTATAATAGGTTCGAAACCGCACGTTGTAGATATAAGAAGTGATTTATAAAACTTTTTTATCTCATATCGCCCAGTTCCCAGTAGTGTTGATTGTCGAGTTAACAGTGTTGCCGCGTAGGAAACCTTCACCGTTTTCGGGAGATATTTAATTTAGTAGCCAGGTGTAATATTAAGTGTTAAAAAATTTAAAATCGACTAACACATGTGTTTTTAAGTAGTGTTTTAGTAGATTTTGTGTTAAATATACTGTATAAGTGTGACTTTATCGTACAAGAGGCGTTTTGCCGTCTAATAGTGAAAATTATGTCCTTTTATATGTCATCTCTAGTCGGTTTTCAGTAACTGAATATTGTTTTTTGTTGTGCGTCGAGTCAAAGGCGACTAAAGGGTTTGTTTCAGAATAGACATAGCTCTACTATTCGCCAATGCCAGTGTTAGTATGTACAATCGAACAACCTATTTAGTTTACATGTTATATGTGTGGGTGAAGTCACGGTTATGCACACAAACACCAAATAGAACGAGCGAGTTCTGTGTTTATATGTGTATGGCACGATAGTAATCATTCATTGATGTTACGAATGAGATATAATATTTCGCATCATATTACTATAGCGACCTTGGAGCAATGGCTATCGTCTTTGGTCCGTAAACGAGAAATCGTAAGTTCAAACCATGTGTGCAGCAAATGTCTTTTTCTTTTTGTATTCATTATTTTGTTAAAACATTACTTAAAAGTTGAATTTATAATGATTCGTTCATGGATGAGTAATGAAGTTTGCAAAGTTTGAGACAGCTACGGAACTCTCAGGTCATTGTATTTCAACTGTTTATAAAATAACTACCGACAATGTAAAAAAATTGGTTTCAAGCACCCTATTAAAAAAATAGCGTTCTTTGTTGTCAGTCTAGAAGTATTTGCATTACTGAGTTTATTGATTGCTACTCGTATTCGTGTGCAGATTTATTTCTGTGGATCCAACATTTATCAACGTCGTGTATGTTAAAAAAGGCAGAAATCGTTGTTCTGCACGAGCAAAAAAAAAAATATTATTAATTTTTTTATTATATATGTGAAATTGCAAGGCGCCTAATGATATCGGTGAGTAACAGTTTGATATTACGTTGATATTATACCTACTTCAACTTAACTAACTCGTCTCACCTTTCAATGTTTACCTAGGAATAAATTAATGTAACTGAAGTGCAATACTTACCATAGTTATAATATACGTAAATTATCATAAATGTATTACTTATAGTTCTTTTTTTGTCTTAGATTTTTATTTTAATCATTATTTTGTAGTTTATTTAGTTTATGTTTATTGTTATAGTTAATAAATTAACATGAAAAAAAAAACAATAAAATTAACATGGTCATTGGATTGGGATTGGTCTTTGGTTTGGTCATGGTAATTTTTTGTTATATTATTATGAAAAAATTAACATGGTCTAGCCCATTTTTGTCCCATTACGGCCAGGGCCTTTAGATAGTTTAAAGAAAAGCCTTCGAATAACCTAAATAAAAATAGATAATAATAAATTATATAATTATGTTTACTAATGTCAGTGTATATTTAAAAAATATGAGTATTTTAACTTGTATGCGCATGTATTGTATATATACTTATACACACACACACTTATTATATACACAGTACATAAATATAGTAGTTATATATTTATTTGTTATAATAATAGCTATTATTATAAGTAAGTATTTTAAATACTGTTTTGTTTTGTATCCACAGAGGAGAACCGTGCAGTTATGGGTCCTCCGATATGCGAAGTCAGGAGACGTAGAACATCATCGACGTGGGCCAAAACTAAAGGCGAATTCATTGGCTCGACACCACGACATCGTGGCAAGGCACAAGGGTGATCCTTTCTTGTCCACCCGCGTAACAGCAACAGCACACAATGTGTGCTTACAAACTGTGAGAAATCACCTACATTCAGCTGGTTTACGTTGCAGCAAGCCAGCGCGGAAGATTTTGCTGTCCACTGCGCACCGACAAAACCGACTACAGTTTGCTAGGTCATACATTAATTTTGATTAGGAGAACAATATGGTGATAGAAAACGAAGATTTGCCGACTCATTATAAGTCGAATTTATTTTTATTAGTAGACGACTATGAGCCTTATTTTTATGCAAATAATGTTCATATTTGTTAAGCGAATGTGAACAAATACAAACCTTAGCATTACTTAGGCATAGCGGGATCGTTCGAAAGGGTTACCGCTGCCCTGGTACATAAAGGGCTAAGGAAGGAACACGGGTGGGTTTTAGTTAGTAAGAGTCTGACAGTCCCTTCTGCTCCACCCAGAGCGGGAGGGGTCATTTGATGATTTCCCATCCTGAAATAAAAAAAAAAACATTATTTAGGTATACCGCCGTAATCCTCTTTAAATTTTTAAACAACAACACGTATTATTGAAAGTCTGGTGAAGTGATGTTATTGTTGTGCCGTTAGAAGTTGTCATAACTTCTTACTATCTAACATGTTGATTCACTTCACCTCTAATTTTACTTTGTTTCAATTTATACATATTATTATTATTATATACCTTCCTACTTTGACAAACTATTTACGTCCATCCTTAACAAATAAAAAACTTTGTCTTTGTCAAAAAAATTGATAAACAACAGTGTTTTACTCATTTGAACGTCTAGTAGGTATGGATATCTGGTATGGACGTCTGGTAGCTATAGAATATAATATTTTTAAAACCAGTTTGCATTAAATCATTGTATCGGCCACAAAAGTTTTTTTTTGCTAACATAAAGCCCACATCAAATTGAACCTCAAAACAACCATTGTAAAGAAGGCATATTGGAAGAAACGATACGGATCATTTGCTAATGACCCAAGCGATAAGCTCGCTCATTGTAACCAATACCAATGTTTACCTAATAAAAAAATAAAATGATTTTATTCGTTTTATATAATTAACTTTTTAGTTTTTTGCTTGAGTGATTTTATTGACCACAAAATGAATTTAACATAAAACAAAAAGTAAAAAGCAGCAAAACAAAGTTCCTCAGTTGGGATCGAACTCATGTCGTCCAGCTTGCATCAGTAGCTACCGCAGGCGCTTGCACCACTTAGCTATGGGAACCTTGTTATATCAGGCTAAAATATGGGCTCATATTCCTTCATTGTGTACCCGTTTATTTTATTTTATCTTTAACCGCGTGTGTATATTACGTATACCCACACAATAATAATGACAGTCACCCATGTATGCGCTATGTAAACTAATTAACCCACACAATATAAAATGTTAACCAATTAGATTGTTCCACTGTACTATCAGCAATTCGATAGTTCATGGCTCTTTATAGCGATAAAAGAGTAATATCGTTAAGATACGAATTTATTTAAGCTGTTTTAATAACGCCCAATTTTAAGTAAAACGTGGGCATAATATTAATATATTTTTGTATCATGAATAGTTAGAAAAACAGGTTAGGAAGTAGATTTAGATCTAAGAGTTAGCAACCCCAGCTGATAACTAATGCAGTGAGTGATAAGTGATAAGGCTTCAGGTATTTACAGTCTTAGCCAGTCACTTAGACCCCTCCGTACAAATAAAATATTTGAAATTAGAGCTTATGTCACACTAGTAGAGATAACCAAAACCTTAGGTCTTTGTGTTCAAAGAAAATGTTTCTCTGAAAAGTTCAAGTAATAACGGAGTTTTATTATTCCTCGAAATGTTGATTAGTCAACATTTCAATCGGAATTAAGGCGTGGCTTTGTATAAATACTGTTTTCTTGTAATTCTGAGATTAAATAGTTGAACTTTGTCGTTTAGGAAAAAAAACAAAATAGCAATGACAAAACAACTTGGGGGTCTACTCCGAAGTAGTATCGGCCGAATGTTCGGCCGTTTCTTGCTAAGAAGTTACTATTTGGTTCGGTCGGTTCCGATCCTACACTCCTACACTCTTTCGAATATTGACTATGTTCCCGACCCAACTGAGCTGATCCGAACTTTTTTCGCATTTTTCAATAATATTCGGTTCGGCCATGTGTCGGTCCGTTCCGAACATTCGCACTTTGCACTTCGGAGTAGACGTAAATTGGTCGGTCGGCCGGTCTTTTCCGCTGTTGTTGGTCGGAGAGACGAATTTGAAATTCTTCTGTTTTAATTAAAGAAAATAAAATATTTGGATTCCTGTACTAAGTCAGGCTATTGATAATGTCACCATCATAAGCCTACAACAGACCACTGCTGGACTTAACGCCATTCAGCTCGATTCTCGGCAACTCTCATCCTGCTGCTACCAGCCACCCTGCGAAGATCGTCGCTCCACCTAGCCTGAGGACGTTTGCCGAGTCCTTCCTTACGTTTGCTGATTCGCCGTCTCTACACAAGAACACGTCTACCCCAACGGTCATCAGTTTTACGGCCAATATGGCCGACTCATTGCCACTTCAGCTTACTTAGTCTGTCAACAACTTTGGTTCTCTGCCAGATTACCTCATTTCAGATTATTTCCCTTCGAGAAACTCCAAACTTACCGCGTTCCATAGATCACTGAGCGATCTTGAATTTAAAGACCCTTAGTTAACTGGACTTAATTTATTGCTAATGACCTCTAGTATAACCCCTTTCAAGGAAAACGTCGAGTTAGTTTCCCTGACACCCTGTAGATTTCTCTAACATTTGTAAGGAGGTTGAACTAAAATGTAGTTGTTCAAGTTGTTGCCTGTGCTTGGGCTAAAATTAATTAAAAAACAACACTGGTAATCTAATGTCATTTTGACATTACTGATTTACTAGTAGTGCGTTTGAAAACCAAGTTGAGTCCAAATGTTTCAGAAGTAAGGCTAGGTGTAGGGGGTTTTTATAGTAACTTATTATATGTAGTAGATAAAATATTTTTTTTTCTTCAATACATATCCAATATTTGTTTTTTTTTGTACTCTTTCAAGTGGTTTTACTTTAACATTTTTATAAATCTTTAATTCCGTCGCCTCCCGATAGTTCCATAACCTTATTTTAGAACGCCAACCAAAACATTGCAATGTCAGTCAAGTTTATTGTTATCACAAACTAGCAAATATTTAATAAAAAAAAAGTCTTATTTACAATTAAACTATGTAATCAGCAAAACTAATTACATACTCAAACTAAACCACCCGTACAAAAAACGTAAAATGATCAATAGAACCCAAAAATGGTAAACAAAACATAAACATGAAATTTTTAAAAGTTATCCTGACTTTGGCAATCATCTTTACCGCGTACATTGGAGATATTATTGTATTTCGATCAAAATATTCGAGTTCTTTAACATTTCGCGCCATCGCAGACAGTTTGGTGCATGCAAGCCTTGGATTTTTATCCTCCCTAATATTCTTCAGTCATGATCACAATTTGAATTTGCAAGCCAGTGCGTTAAATGTGACCTTCTGTACGATCGTGTCATCGTTAATTGATGTTGACCATGCTTTTGTTGCTAGGTCTATTTATTTGAAGGTGAGTTCATTTTGATGACATAGTTTTATTAATCTAGATAATTAAAGTGGTGGACATGTAATCTTAGTAGTAGGTACTCATCTAAGTGATGTATGTGAGAAGCGATGACCCAGTGGTAACGACCGTGACTTAAGAGTAGTACAAAGTAAAGTACCTGACTGGGTTTGAACCTGCATCGAACCGAGTCAGGTGCTTTCTACTTTGTGTAAATAATTTCATCACCACTGCTCTCAAAACATCGCGGCGACATTTAACGCGCACTGGAATTTCAACTCGACACACTGTTGGATTTTCAACCCTCGAAGCTAAGCAGTGCGTTGAAAATCCAGTGTGCGAAAAACAATCATCATTGCGAACCAGCAGGGTATTGCATAACACACTATCACCAGGAATGGTGCTCATCTTGACAGTCCAACAACATCATTGAATGTGCGTCAAACCCAGTCAGGTGCTTTAATAATAATAGTAACTTTATTTCGGGTGGCATAGACCCATAGAAACCTTAACCTAGTACACTTTACATAAATTTTTATAATTTGCCATGACTCGCCACACCTACACACGACATGACCCACTGATTCTGAATGGGACAGTCAAAGCGTACTGCTTTTCTTTGTCTAAATAATTTCATCGTCACTACTCTCAAAACGGTGAAGGAAAACATCGTAAGGAAACCGGCATGTCCTAGAACCAAAATTTGGAAGACATCCAATCCGCACTGGGCCTGCATGGTGGATTACAGCCCACTGTCTTTCGAAGAGAAGAGGCCTGTGTCCAGCAGTGGGAACGTTAAAGACTGGTTATGCATTTAGAGTACTTAAGTCTACACATTGCCAGTTATAAATTCGCCATATTAGCATCCAGACAATAATATAATAATAATAATAATAAAATTTTATTTACTCAAGACAAAGGATTGTGGAACACGTTAAAAATACAGTTTTACAAAATATGTACTATTTCTACAAACGTGTGGGTGAGCACTGCTCTCCTAGCTAGGTTATGGAAACCTGTGTTAAGGAGAAGCAGTCCGGTCCCATAAGGTACAAAGACGTAAAAGTTACATAGTGCTTCTGATGTTACTGTTACAATTTTGAAGAATTGAGTCATACAATTGAAAGTTTAAGACACATTTTGTTATCGTAAAATAAAAATTAAACAAATAAGTTAAATTAAATTAAATTAAATTGAGGTAAATATGAGCGTGTGTGTGTGTGATGGAGTGTGTGGTGTGTGTGTGTGTGTGTGTGTGTGTGTGTGTGTGTGTGTGTGTGTGTGTGTGTGTGTATGTGATTGGGTGTGTGGGAGTGTGGGAGGGTGCGGGTGAGGGTGTGTGCGTGTGTGCTTGTCGATGTTCATCACATTATGTTAAGATCTTTTCAGTTTCGTTATATGACTTATCTTGGAGGTACGATTGTATAATCTTTTTGCATTTGTAATACGGTAGACCAATGTGCTGCTAGTTTGTAAAACCTACTCATTCTTGACTTAACTTGGGGATCGCTAGCTGTTAACTCTTGTGACTTAGGCATTGAACCCAAGACCTCACACTTAGCAGTTCCTTCACTTTGCCTGCCAATACCTCATGCTCAGTAGTCACCCTAGTGACCAATAGCAGGCCTCCGTCACTCCCTGTACTTGCGCGCTATAAGTGCCTACCGCCCAGCCGAGCGGTCTCGGTCCGCCGGCGGATCAAATTCAGTGCGGTTTTCGCAAGCGAAGCGCGCGCACGCCGTTCAATTTTAATAGTGCTGTTCGTTCGTACGCGTATTACGATGCCGTGTGGTGCCTTATGTGCTGTTGTGCAAACGCGAGATTATCGCGCACAAACATACATACCTACAAACCATACAAGTCAAACATCTCAGTTTGGCCTGTATGTCTGATCACCTCCTTTTTTTAAGTTGGTTAAATATTTTATAAATGATAAAATTTTTAACTGCCACATAAAAGTCAGAACATATTCACAGTTCTCAATAACATAGATAAAAAGTTATGTTAATTTAATTTTATCGAAGAGGCAGCCCTGCGATTACTTTGGAATCGCGCGGTGCGAAGCAATCACTGCTGTACGCTTGAGCATTTAGGCGCATTTTAGCATACAGTGGTTGTTGACGCGAGGGAGTAGGCAATTATCGTAATAGGTATTGGAAATTTTCTACTGAGTGAAGTATCTGTTACGTAGTAAGTATTCAGTAATCTGTGCCAATAGGCAACATGTACAGACGCCAGTCAAGCTACCCAAAACTGTAAAGTTTTCCCAATCAACCTTGAACCTAAATGCTTTAGCGATAACGTTGGAAATCTATCAAAAAAATCTGACAGATTGTAGTAGCTTGATGTGCTGGCGTTTGTACTAGATGACCCAACGAACATCGAACCGCTTCAGAATCAATAAATGTTGAAATGAATTGTCTTCATAATTTTTTTTATTTTTTCGCGAATTTTTCCCATGTTTTAACCTTTTGAACGCCAGAGCATAAACGCACGCGCGTACCCTCCATGTCAAGCCACAATTTCACCGCAAATACCTACAAAAAGGATAGGGATTCCATAATTTTATCGATAAACAATATTGCAACATTTTTGTCTGTAATTTTCGAATAAACACTACTCATGATGACATTGTTATTTTATTTAAGTAATAGTTATTCTATTCAAGGCGGAGCCAAATCTAACAAAAACAAAAGATCATAAAAATTGGTTGTGCCGTTCTTGAGTTATAAAGGTCTACCTAACCCAAATACGTTTTATTTATATGTACATCTACATACATAATTATATATAAATCAAAGTCGGGTTAGTTTTACTGCTACTCCGGGCAGGATGTCTGCCAGGAAAAGCAATGCCCTCTACCGAGTCCAATATTGTTTTCTAACCATCCAGGAACCCATTGAAATATACACACAAAACTTCATCCAAATCGGTCCAGCCGGTTAGGAGGAGTTAGGTGACAAACACACATACATAAGAATTATGTACATTAAGATAGATAATTATTGAAATTATTTTCTCTTTTGTTTCAGGACATGACGAATTTAAAAATCAGAGGAATTTTCCACTGTACAACATTCTGGCTGCTAATAACTTCTATAATACTATTATACAGCTATATAGAAAAAAAATTAAACATATATCTTTTAGCCTTCATGCTAATCCTTGCCTATAGTAGCCATCATCTTAGAGACGGGAATCGGAGAGGTCTATGGTTGTACCCCTTCGGTAGTTCCCCGCCCATAGAGAAGAATCTGTATCTTTTTTTATTGGCAGTGTTGCCACATGTAATAGCTTATTTATACCATATATGTAAGGGTAGTTTTACTAAAACCTTTGTTGTTGATTATAGTCAGGTTGTTTAAGGTATTTTTTTTAAATTATTTAGTTTTTTTTAAATATCATTCAGTATTGTATTCAGTAATTTTTGTTACCAAGAGGTATCGTGTTACTAAGCAAATGGGTTGTCGAGGTCAGATAGGCTGTCGCTGAAAGCTGACCCCAACATAATTGGGAAGAGGCTAGGAACTTTGATTTTCTTATTGTCAATAGAGTCCATAAGTTCTATGTTTTTCTAGGACGAAAATTGTCGACGCCTCAAAATTAAGTGCAAGTCAAATGATGTTATTTACATATAAGAACCGAGTCAGGTGCTTTACGACTTTGTGTGATTGATTTCATCACCACTACTCTCAAAACAGTGAAGGAAAACATCGTGAGGAAACCGGCATGTCCAAGAACCAAAAATTCGAAGACATGTGACATCCACCAACTGAGCTGGTGTGATGGATTACGGCCCACTCCCTCTCACAAAGAGGAAGCAATGAACATTATAGGGAGACTATGTATACCTTCTTTTATTACTGTACTTTTCTAGTGAAAAGATTTGTATGATAATGTAAATATGAAATTATTATTTATTACTACTTAAGTAGATTTTTTATTTTTTGTATTTCACAGCATGCGTTTTACCCAAAACTTTGACAACCTGTTAGGTACCCAGTAACTAGGTTGTGGAAATCAGAGAGACAATTGTGTCACCCTTTGTAAAATGTCTATAATTATGTCCGTAATTTATATGGTGTGCATAATAAAGAGTATTCTATTCTCGTAATATTAAGAATGTTCACAGTCTGATCTCAGTTTCAATCTGTCAAAAATACCTCTTATTTCCCTACATTTTGGGTCCCCTCTTCGTGATCGAAGGGTCCCCTACTCTTTATTCTGTTTATCAATGACATTAAGAAATACTTCATTCATTCCCAATTTCTAATCTATGCCGACGACATCAAGATTTATAAATCGTGCAAAAGCACACAAAATTGCCTTCTTCTACAGGAGGACCTTGATAAACTTTCTCGATATTGTTCATCCAACAAACTTCACCTTAGCTTACCTAAATGTAATGCAATGACTTTTACTAAAAATAAAAACATTATAACATTTGATTATAGTCTTCATGGTATCCGTTTGCAAAGAGTTGACCACATTCGAGATCTTGGGGTTCTAATGGACTCGAAATTGCACTTTAATCTTCATATTGATAGCATTGTTAACAAAGCGTATCGTATGTTTGGTTTTGTCATGCGACCCCTTTTTTTTTTTTTTTTTTTTTTTTTTTTTTTTTTGTGGATGGGAAATCATCAAATGACTCCTCCCGCTCTGGGTGGAGCAGAAGGGAGTGTCAGACTCTTACTGACTAAAACCCACCCGTGTTCCTTCCTTAGCCCTTTACGTACCAGGGCAGCGGTAACCCTTTCGGACGATCCCGCTACCCCGGCAGGATGGGACCACCCCTGAGGCATACTTCAGAACTCATGCGACCCTCTAATGACTTTAAAAGACCGTCTACTTTTCTATTTCTATACAAAGCTTTCATCCCGCTCTCAATTGGAATTCGCAGTACCGATTTGGAGTCCCATTTGTGACGTTTATGTAAAAAGAATTGAAATGGTTCAAAATAAATTTTTACGTGTCAAAATTAAGTTAAAATTACCATACCTACACTCTGTTATTAAAGAAGTTTTATCGAACTTGATTTTTTTTGCGCTTGGAAAAAGGATGGCTATATAATCCTTAAAGTAGCTATCCAATATCAATTATCCCCAAATCACATATGAGTACTTACTTAATTTTTTTGTAATTTTAACGCACGCATTTAACTATTTTCTTTAATAATTATTTCGCGAATATTGGTGAGGGTTACACGTTTATTTCATAACTTATTCTGTCATACGTTTTGTAACGTGTAACTGTTAAATGTCCCAATAAAGTAAAATAAAAAATAAAAATAAATTCTTGACATTGATTGTCGCTGAGATGAGATTGCGACTAGATTTTGAACGTTTTCAATTACGTGAGCTGACCTTCAGATGGGTAGTCGCTCCGTGTAAATTACTGATATTCAGCTGCATCCGGTCAGACTGGAAGCTGACCCCTACTTAGTTGGGTAAATGTTACGCAGAGTGAAAGCATGCTATGTGCATTTATATATAACGGTATTGGATATGTAGGTGATATGTACAGCCTATAACTCATGGAGAAGTAATAAATGTAATATGGATAACGTCCAGTGCCCTGTTTATCAAAACTTACAAGCCTTGTATTACACAAACATAAGTATTTCTTGTAAGAAATTCATTATTATATTATTATAAATTTTTATGTCTTGATATTTCTCGGAACCCTGTGGTTCCGGACCTTTAGAAGGCGTACGAGGGGCCGAAGCTAACTTGCAAATGCCCGTTAGGCACCAACCGACGATTATCATGCAAGTGTACCCAAGGGTAACCCCTGGTCCTGCCGGGGTAGCGGGATCGTCCGAAAGGGTTACCGCTGCCCTGGTACATAAAGGGCTAAGGAAGGAACACGGGTGGGTTTTTTCAGTAAGAGTCTGACACTCCCTTCTGCTCCACCCAGAGCGGGAGGGGTCATTTGATGATTTCCCATCCTCAAAAAAAAAAAAAAAAAGTGTAACCCCCGGTTAGTGTAGGTAGGACTATTGCATGATATGGAAACAAAGAAATTGGATTATGGGTTTGGGTGGGTAAAGTGAACTGGTTAGTTAGGACTATAGAAAGCCTTAGGTAGGTACCTATATGTTTTTATTCGATAGTCATTAAGGTTACTCGATGACGCAACAGTGACATATAAGAAATAAAAATTCAACAACCACTAAATTACCTTCAGTAGTTCACTAACCGCCCAACCTATATGTATACAACAAAACTCAAGTAGACGACACTCGACACGATCTATCCAGTTTACCTTAGCGCCTGCGTAAGAATCCGTAAAACTCATGGTGCAAGCATTGTTGAAATCTATTTGATCCACGTTAATACGCTAGCGAGTTTAACGTTAACGAGTAAGTTTTCGATAACAACTCATGTAGACGTACTGGCAACGATTGTTTCCAATACTAAAACTAACTTTGCTCTTGGCAACGATTGTTTCGAAACTTTAATTTCTATTAAACGACTCTAAACTCTATTTTATATTTATTTATTTTAGGGTCCCCATAGATATCGACCTGCTCATCAAATGTCTGTGCCAGTTGATTATCGATAAATCATAATAACTGTAATGCCCATCTCCATCACACTGTCATATTGTCTGTGCCTGGAACGCCACAGTCATATAATCATGATAATCCCATGACGTCACATGTCGTGAATTTTCAAATAGGGCTGTTCCTTTACTAATAATAGTAGTTTGTTTTCATTAGGTTCTTTAATATTCTGAACGACTTAAACTCTCATATTAAAATATTCGTTTAACATGTCAATAGGTACATTTTGTGAGATCAGCAGTATATCAGGCTATAGTCATCCGCACATACATCCTAGTTTAACGATATTATTGTGTTATAAGTAATTTGTTTCAAATGAAACTACAAAGTAGAGATTCAGATTTTGTAATTAAAAGAAAGAACAAAATTCATGTAAACAATTCGAAACAGCCCTGAGCTCGGCTGGCGT
The DNA here is from genome assembly GCA_947507525.1 of Apamea epomidion. NCBI lineage: Eukaryota > Metazoa > Arthropoda > Insecta > Lepidoptera > Noctuidae > Apamea > Apamea epomidion. The sequence goes on from OX382255.1 coordinate 5,774,753, forward strand.
GTCATAAAATAAACTCTGATCCAATTGAGGTTCGTTTGAACAAAATTTCATTTGTTCCCAAGGATAATTCGTGCATTTGATGAAAACACAAATTAATTTGAGAATTTAAATTTGCTTTCGCATATTTTTGTCGTATTCTGATAGGTATATCTACAATAAATGGTATTTATTTCAGCAGAGATATCATCAGTACCTAGGTAGGTACGTGGCGGTACAGATGCCAGCAGGTTAATTAACCTACCCGAAACTAAAATTTTCCCAATGAACCTTGAATTGAATTCCCAATGAAATTGAACCTTAATGCTTTAGCGATAAAGTTGAAAATCTATTAAAGAAATTTGACAGTTGGTAGTAGCTTGTTGTGCTGGCGTCTTTACATTAATGCATTACTTACTACTGGTTGTTCTTTCAGGGAAACTTAGATTGTATTACTTAACAATGCTGATACTATTTATAAAATACGAAACCATTAAAGTAAAATCGATATTATTAATAAATATCGGTTGCGCACCTCTAGTGCACAGGCGAGAAAATTAACCTTTTCACCGCCACGGACTTCAATAGAAGTTCCGGATATTCGTACCGCCAGCGCCACGACTTCATTAGAAGTTCTTCATTTTAAATATCTTATAAAAATAAATTTACTGTATTTAAAAGCTTTGTTTCATTTTATTATTTAATATAACACTGTCTAATACCCTATTTCTTATTTTTCCACACAAAAGAAGCCCTTATTTGTATTAAAATCGCCAAAAACAAAAACTGCGAACATTTTTAATGTCCCCAGAACGCCAAGGACTTTAGCCAGTGATGTGACGCGAAAGTTATTACTGTTTGATTTCGCCCGCTGAAATATTTATAAATACTAATATCGAAAAAAAATTGAGGTCAGCAAAATATGAACTTAGTTACTAACTAACTAACTTACTTACTAACTACTTTATAACAAAGGGAAAATTGACGAATTTCGACCTTCCGATGGGTGCCGATTCGGAATTAAATAGTTGTTAGCAATCCTTGTCGATAATTATATTCCCATCTCTACAAAACAATTGGTTGTCAGTGCCCCGGGCGCCACGGACTATTATAGAAGTCGTTCTGTGACGTCATAAGCGTACGGCTGTCAAGGTCACTTTGGCATAGTGCAGCCTGTGCAGCACTAATCGTGTGAGCGCGCACGCATCCTTCTTAAACTCTTGTATACTAAAATATTGCTGTTCCATAAGTTTTGACCGCGTAGGTATTGCACTTTTCTATGAAACAGAAGTTTTTTTTTTTTTGATAACCTACAAAAAATTTCTAAGCTATGGGGTCTAAACTCATGTGCTGAATTCATGGTTACAGTTTGCGCGTCGATGTCCCTGCCACCCTGTATACAGTAAAAAATTCTGCCGCTTAGATACCTACGGTATAAAACGTAGACTGAAGTAGTTAAAAAAACATGGTAGTAGACAAACATAGAAGAAAGAAAGACCATAGACCACATCCCTGAACAGAATTGAATTTAACGTGCTCTGAGCGTCAAGAACTTGAAATGAAGTCAAAGAATGATGTCACGAAACAAATAGAGATGTACCTCATTTCTCAAAGTTCTAATTGAGTTATGTATTTGTTTCTTTGATACTTTAATTTATACTGGTTTTTCTTACTAGGGATACTTTGAAATAAAACAAATATGGAAATATTTAGTCAGTTTTTATTTATATTGGTAAAATGATGTATAAAAGTTAACTTAACTCGTATAAATCTCATTTATCGATATTATGATACCCCCATCACTACTGTTTACTGTATATTTCGTTATACATTTATAGCTTGGCGCTGGCGAGGCATCGCGTTCTTGTGCATGTTGGCGGTGAAAAGGTTAAAATGCCGTGCCAGCTACGCCACTGTCATCAAAGGGTGACAAGAAAGTACGTCATGATTGAACATAGTGCTGTGATGGTATTGACTTGGTTTTATCGATTGTTGTTTTGAATCGTAGATTTAACGCCGAAACTGTGACACATAATTATCATTTCTGTGATAAAGGACAAAGCGGGATAAAATAAAACTCCTGTATTATATATTTCCGGTATAGTATAACCTTTTTTTAATCAAAAATAAATAGTTAGTGCTTATAATTTCGAACTCACTACTATTTTGTAGGTATTAAAGGATGAATTCATAGCTTGGCGCTGAGAGCACGATTTTGCTTTTTTTGACGTGGCGCTCAAAAGTTTAGGTATTATTAGGTATTATCCGCAACCATCCTTCATGCACTAGGTACTTGATGCTAGATGGTACTAGATGCTTATTACTTTGTGTAAATATTTAGTCACCACCGCTCTCAAAACGGTGAAGGAAAACATTGTGAGGAAACCGGCCTGTCCTAGAACCAAACAATTTGAAGACATGTGACATGTACCAACCCGCACTGGGCTTGCGGGGTGGCCCACTCCCTCTCACTGAGAGGAGGCCTGTGTGATGTGTCCCGGCATTGGGAACATTGTAGGCCAATTATGCCACCCCTGACTTAGTGAAACTTAGCGTATAAATAAAACATATTTTTCTATTATATACTATTTATTTAAATATTAACAACCTATTTACTGTCCTGGCCACACCATACTTTCGATCCAGTCTATATAACTAGAGACCCTGGTGTACACAGCGGGTCTGCCTGTTTCTGCGCAGTTCTTGCCGAAAGATGTCACACCCACGATGTGGAAGATACAGGAATTCTCTTTGGAGACCACTTGGATGGGAGCGCCCGAGTCACCCTGGAAAATGGGAAGTCAAATGAGTTGATATACCTATGTATGGGTTTGGAATAGCCTTTTGGTCATAAAAAGCTGGGCTAGGCTATCCTTCACGAATGGTCAGAAGCAGTTCCGAGTTAGTTACGCATTGTCGTTTATATACCTACTAGCTCCGCCCCGCGGTTTCACCCGCATAAGTTTCGATCCCAAGGGAATATCGGGATAAAAAGTATCCTATATGTTAATCCTAGTTATAAGCCATCTGTGTGCCAAATTTCATCCAAATCCGTTCAGTAGTTTATGCGTGAAAGAGTAACAAACATCCATCCATTCATCCATCCATCCATCCATACAAACTTTCACGTTTGTAATATCAGTAAGATTGCTAAATGGGACTGCTCTTGACCTCGATCACGCCTGATGGAAAGCGATGGAAGAGGTCTATGATGGAACGAGCTTGCACAGAATAATTATGGAAGGGAACACCGACGCCGGCAGAGAGTTCCACACTTTGGCTGTGCTCATAGGAAACATAATATATAATATAAATCACACTAATAAAAAAGGTTCTTTTCCGTGTGCTCCTTCAGTTACAGGAGACAACGACGCATATTTATTTAGGTGATAACACGTTAAAAATAAAAATAGGCGAAAAATAAATGGCGAATGGTGAAAATAAATTACAAAATTTTAGAAAAGAAAAAATTAAAATGTCAAAATTGTGCATTTATAATACAATGGTGTAAACAGAATAAAAATAGAGAAATTATGATTGATTAAAGCGTTCCTGCATTCTAGGTTCTCTTAGAAAATCACAGCCGGCATCCGTTTCAGATATTTTGGCAACCAGCGCCCTTATTGCATAGCACACTAGATCAATCTCAATATGAATCACTTTGAAGGATATTGCTAAGCCATTGCTTCATATATTTGAAAAATGTGTCTGCCCAACAACGTAAATAACGCAATGAATGTGGTTGAACTGTCAACATGACAGCCATTACTACTGTTAGTGTGTTACGCGATTAGCCCGCAGCATGACAGGCGACCTCACGCAGCGAGGAGACTTGTCGCATGCTTAATGGAACACTGACCCATTAGTAGATAGGTCAGATGTGATTTCCGTTTTTTTTTACTCAGATCTCATCAATAGTTAATCATAGACGTTCAAAATACAAGCATTCATGTTTAATATAAATCAGTTTTATTTAAGTCCTCATAGCAAGATCTCCTTTTGCGATTTCCCAAAGATCGACTTTTTTGAGTTAAGTCAGTATTCCATTAAGCATGCGTTGTGTCCCAGTACTGTTAACATTACCTATAGGCTGATTATACTATGCTATGTACAGGCGACCAAAATAAATTATAAAACTGATGAGATTGCGTGCACCCACCTGACAAGTGTCCTTCCCTCCCCTCAGGTCACCAACACACATCTGTGAGTCTATGAATCCTTTGGACCAGAGTCGATTGTGGAATGGCTTCAGTGTTTTATTGCAAAAGTCGACGTCCAGAATGGACAGTGATACCTTCTGTAGCTCCATGGCAGTCTGCCCAGTACCTGTGAAAAAAGCGGTTTTTGTAAGAACTGTCCATCATCTTTCCCAGCTATCTTGGGGTCAGCTTCCACTCTAACCGGATGCAGCTGAATACCTGCACCCTAAGTGCGTAACACACTATCAATCACAGTCATAATCATTCTGAAGAATATTGCTAATCCATTGCTTCATATGTTCGAAACATTTGTCTGCTCAGCTACGTAAATAACGCAATGATTGTTGTTGAACTGTCAAAATGAAAGCCATTGCTACTGGCAGTGTATTACGCAATTACCCCGCTGTATTTTACATGGAGGGACTGCCTATCTGACCTCCTCAACCTTACTGGGTATTACGATACTCTTTTAATAAGACTGTTTTTCAGACTTTGGGATTTATAACTATAAATGATCATTGATTAGCTCATCAACTACGAGTAATACTAACCACTCGAAAGTGGCGTCTCAACTTGCCACCTGGTTACGACGATCTAGCTTGATGACGTAGATATGATTGCTGGGTGGTGAGGAGGTAAAGGGATAACATATAGCAGTTAATTAATTCGACTATCACATCATTTTAAAATATTTCAACAATTTGCAAATTCGACCTTTGCCAACATTGTCGACTGTCTCATGCCGCACCTTTAAACATTTATGAAACTTTTGTACCTCGTTGCATAGCTGATTAAATGAAGATGTCTTCCCCGTAATTTGTACGCTTAGTGTTATAGTAAAATTTTGAGATAACTGGTTTCAAAGTTCGTGTACGTAGATGATTTTTGAAAATAGTTAATAAACTTCTTACTTTAACTTTTAACTGTTTGATATTTTAGAAAAATTGGTTACATCAATAGGTCTGTTAAAGTATTAGGTAGACAATGAAACAGCTATGAAAGCCACTCAATTAGAGAATTTAGAGATAAGTGATTAGTGACGAATCCTGGGAAATTTTCAAAAAAACATGAAAATCGGTTTTTCTCGGATTCTATTAATTTTCGCCTAGGCTTTATGGGGTGCTTAATGTTGTAAATGGGTCACACTATCACGCCCTGGAAGGAACACGTCGAGTTTCCCTGCCACCCTGTATAAGCCGCTTCTTATTTAATTATCTTATTTATGGCTTCTTACAGACATTATACTAACGTACTTGTATCAATCAATGTATTGTGTGTTGCTGCAATCACTGGTTCCATCTGTCGAAAAACGGTTTACCTAATGGACAGGGTATAGTTATTTTACCGACAGTTATTTAACCTCTCGACAGCAGCAACCTAACATCAACCTTATTATAACGAGTATAAAAATCACAACGATTTTGACAGACTTGTCAGTGGGAGCAACTCAACAGCGTCCTTATTCGTATAGGAATAAAGATCACTGTGATTTGGAGAGTGATGCAAAAGTTATGGAGCGCAGCGTGGTGTTTCTAACTGGATCTGTGCGCTTGACACCTATTTTGCTACACTTCAATGCCCGTGTGGCATCACGTATTGTGCATTTGTGAACGCACCTAGTAGACGTGGCGAAGCCTGTATTATATTTCTATGGAACGCACCTTGTTAAGTGACAACACGAAGCAATGTACGTTACGGGGCGCTACCCATAGCGTTCCTTAGGTAGCGTCATTCTCTTGCTTTCCAACCGTCACGGGACACGGACTAGATTTATGTCATTAGTTTATTTCGTCCCTACTAGTTTTAATTAGTTATGTGTGCTAAATAGTGTACCTAACTGTAAACTATTCTACTGTGTGGCAATTGTAATATTATTAACTGCAATTTGGAGTTTCACTTCCGCTCTTCGATCACAACTTCACCTCCAATACGCGTAAGAGGAGACAGGTGGAATACCTTCCATCTATGTCTCCAAACCAGTTGGCAAATCTTGAGTTTGGACTTCTATTGATCAGTATGTGACTAACTTTGTGGATCGTAGGTTAGGACGGGCAGGATGCACATGTCGATGAGATAATATAAAAAACTTACTAGGATCTATAACCCCCCACCCAGTCGCGATGACCTTCTGATGTTCGCTCAGGTCATCCTTGGTCCAGAGACAAGCGGGCCGGATTGCTGAACTGAACTTGGCGTCAAACACTAACTCAATTAGGGCTATGTCATTGTAGAGCTTCGGGGAGTTGTAGTCTGGGTGTAGGTGTAAGCGACGAATTGCTATCTGTAATCAAATAAATTATTTAAAAAAAAAATTACTTTTGACGCTGGAGGACCGCCGTCAGCAACGAAGTTGCTTTCGCGATACTAGCACACACACTCGTATATAATAGAAAGAGATATATAGAGAGATAGAGTGTGTTCAATAACCCCGAAATTGACACCCATGACGAAAAGACCTCACTATCGGCTTCATCACCCCCAAAAATCATGAAAAGTCTCATGGAGCTTTTTCGTTATGTGCCGATTTCTACAAGTTTATTCCTACGGCAAGCCTATAGTATACGCAATTTTGATTTTTTTTTTAAATGGTGGCCACGCATAAAACCTTCACGAAAATTTTAAACCAGTGCGCGAACTGTAACCATGAGTTCAGCATTTGCTTGTAGACCCCCATATAGCGTAGAAATTTTTCGTCGGTTTAAAATTTAAAAATTCAGAGTGATTATTTCAAACATCAGTGCAACAGGGTGTCTCGGAAACGTGACATTTTACAGGGTTTGGTCTTATTATGTTTTCTGTTTGCATTGATGTCAGCTATCGATGTATACAGATTTCGTGCGCGGCCACCATTTACAAAAAAACAATATGGCGGACAGTAGGTATACCACAGACCTAAGCCCAAAGCAGTAAGTTTCCCGAACAGAATAAAATAAAAACTTACATCAACTGGTTTAGCACCATCGTACACAGTGTTGTCAATGTTCTGGTCTCCTAGCCTGACTATGACAGGTTCAGGTTTCTGGGCACTTACGTCCCTGTTACAATGAGCGGCTGTCACCACAAAACGAGGACTGATGAGTGTCCCACCACAGCTGAATTTGTAGCCACCGTTGAAATCTGCCCAGCCAATTGCTGCCTGTAAAAAGAAAATGTTAGTTAGAGTTATTGGATGGCAAACAAACTGGGTTGTGGAGACTGCACCCTAATTGCGTAACACGCTATTATTTTCAGGCGTAACACTTGATGAGCACTTAACATAGAAGAATCATATCGAGATACTCTGCGAGAAAATAAACCAATAGTTTTTGCGCTAAAAAAGGTAAAAAATGTGACGTCGAGAGAAACATCCATAATAATGTATCATGCCTATGTCTGTTCAGTTATTCGCTATGGCATAATTATGTGGGGAAACTCAAACTAAACTCCTCAGAAATATATCGAATTTTCATTGCTCAAAAAAAAGTGTATCCGTGCAATTTTTAACATGGAATGGTCTGATGAGGAAGGCCTTTTGACTGTACCCTGCATATATATCTTTTAAGTTGCCATGTTTCTGAGATCCAATCATGCATTACGAACGAATTGAACGAAGGGATATTAATACAATTATGAGGAAAGCTGCTTATTTTGATTTCGAGATACCTGTTCCTAAGTTGCAACTCTTCTTAAAGAGTTGTATCTACATAGCTCCTCTAGTTTATGTATATAATGCTTTGCCGAAGTCAATTACCCAGCTACCTTTCAAAAAAATTTGTTCAGCACTACGGAAGTGGTTGTTGCAGGAATGTTTTTACTCAATTCCAGAGTTTTTTGTAAAATGTCCCTAATTTTTTTCTCTCTTGATCTGTCATCAAATTACAGGCATAAGTAATTATTTAAGTTAATTGATAAAAATTATGTTTAATGTATTGTTTTAGTTAATAATATGGTAAAAATGGAAGTATTGTAGTATACAAGGTGTCGTTTCATGTCTCCGAATTTTCGGTTCTAGGACATGCCGGTTTCTTCATGATAGTTTCCTTCGCCGCTTTGAGACCAGTCGGCTGATGATGTTGATGTTAAACTCACCATATGCGGAAACTCTCCGAGCTTAGCAGTCTCTCCTCCGACTATAAGTTCGACTGCCGTGTATTCACAATTAGCTTCGGATACCGTGATCACGTCTGGGTCGGGTAACAGCGATATGTAACCGACTTCAGTAAAGACACTGCGGCTGTATTCATCACATTCTGGAATGAAAAAAGATGATTGTTTACTTATTACGTTATGTCTGACTTAGATATCGCCGCTAGGACTGCAGCCTGTCTATTCTGTAAAATCTCATCACCATGCTGAGTGGAAGCCTTCTTGTCACAGTCATGACGTGCAGCGGTCGACTATGTGTTGATTATAGATCTATTTCGTTTTTATGTTTGTTTATTATAAGAGTTAATTATCTTTTTGTATGTACCGACGCCAGCAGGTCAAGCTACCCGAAACGGTCAAATTTTCCCAATCAACCTTGAAACTTAATGTATTAGCGATAAAGTTGAAAATCTATTAAAGAAATTTGACAGATTGTAGTAGCTTGATGTGCTGGGTCTGTACTACCGCCAAATTCTATATCTGACCACCATAAGGACTATTCCTGGTTGCAGCGCATATTATTAGTCGACGTAAAAAGGATCCTCTTTTGTTTTACTTACGGACGCAGCTGTGGTCATCAGGTGCACGGGATTTTGGTTTCAAAATGGTTAGATATAGGTTTTGGGGATACTCGTAGTGACAAATAAACCTATTTTTCTTTGTTTCTTCTTTTCTTCCAACTGTGACACTTGTCCAATACACACGCAAGGTTACTTGTCCGCAGTTTTATTTATTCTTTCTCGGCAACGCTACCAGCAACTCATCAGCACCCACCACAAAAAGCCAACGCTGCACAGTGGGCTGTCAATTGTGTCCATCCCATCAGGTGGAATGACACCTCACTTCAAGCACCAAAAAACCAAAAATCTCAACGTGATGAATTCTTAGGTGAATTCCCCTAAGAATTCTAGTTGAGATTTTTTGTTTTTCATTCCGGAGTATCTTAGTAGCAGGCTTTGTGCGTGTCATATGGAAACAGGTTTACTCCATATTACATGGAACCTAAAAGGAACCACCGCAGCATGAGTGGACATACCTGTGCTTAGCTTAGGGTATAAACATAAATAAAGTCCTCCTGACCGATCTCAAATCTTCCTTCGGCGCGGGAGATATTATAGTGCACAAGTGTGTGCGCAAACACAGGTGCACTCTCTGTTCCTTTACTCTTATACTCCGATGGGACGGCAATCCGACACGACCGGAGAGAGATCAGGCGCAGGACCAACGGCTTAATCTGCTTTCCGAAGGACGGGCTATCCCACCGCCGACTTCCAAACTCCGGGTTGTTACTATGAAATTCCCAACGGGAAACCCAATAACACTTTGCCCGACCCGGGAATCGAACCCAGGGGACCCCACGCTCAGCTGTCGCGCTCGCGCCACGAGACCAACGGGGCAGTCAAGGGTTTGACAGGGGTTATGTGGTGATACACTAAAGAAAAGAAAAAGAGAGTTAAAGAATGAGACTCACTTCTCTCGCTGATTCTTCTGCGATCATTTGTATCACTAGGGCTACCCCAGATAGGACGGTCACTGTAAAATAAAAACAATGTATTTACCTGTTTCAAGAGCCGATCGAAAAAAAATAAAAATACATTAAATACACACACAAAGTAGCCAAAAGCCTCGTACTCTAGCAATAAAAGCTTGTTAACTTTGTCCATTGCTTGATGTCAGGGCCAGGTACTGACCTATAAATATTAGTTTAGTACTGTCAAATTAAGATACTCGATAGACAAGTTAGGCATGATTAAAAAATTGGCTACTAAAAATACGTCAATTTACGTCAGGCGCCGACTAATTAATAATAAAAAAAATATATATGTTGCGGGCTACCTAGTGCTTTAACGCTGTTAGCATTTAATACTCACTCTACAACTTGAGCTGAAGGTGCGTTGAGAATGCTGGATCCTTCTAGACAGCAGACTATCTTGTCTCCAAACGCATTGTACGAGCAAAATGTTGGTACAAGTCGGCTTTCACTGGAAACACACACATTATCAGCTTCGATCAATAATAGCACTCATAGTTTATATCTATGACTAGCAGCGTTCCGCGGTTTTGCCCGCATAAGTTTCAATCCCGTGGAAATATGGGGTTAAAAAGTATCCTATGTGTTATTCTGATGTATAAGCTATATTACTGTACAGTTTCATCAAAAACCGCTTAGTAAGTAGTTTTTGCGTGAAAGAGTAACAAACATCCATCCATCCATCCTCACAAACTTTCGCGTTTATGATATTGGTAGGATAGCATTTCAATGTAGTATTAAAAGGAACAAAAACACATCGCTCAAGTGACCACGATTGCATTTAAGTTGATTATAAGCCTTCACTTTCAAACATATAGAGCTTTCAAGATCCGTTAGATCCGTAACATACCTACCTGTCCGCCATTTTGTTTATATTTTCATAATTACGGCGACCCATGAAACCCAAACCTCGTAAAGTGTAACGCTTCCGAGATATTAACGTTCAAAGATTATGTTTGACTACAGTAAACTTTCAGAGTGATTATTTCAAACACATAAGCAACAAGATTTACTTACGCAAGTTCAAAAAATATGGATGTCACGTGATCAACTTTGAACGTGAATATTACGGAAACGTGACAATTTATGCGGATTGGTCTTATAAAGTTTTCTGTTTGCATTAATGCCACGGATGAGGTTGAGATTAATATGTATAAGCTTCATGCGTGACCGCCATTTTGAAAAAAAAAAAAAAAACAAAATGGCGCGACAGTAGGTATGCCAGGCTCCATATGAAAATCTTCAAGCCCCATTTAAAAGGTAAATATAAATAATTGGAACCTTACTGAAAGTTTTTTATCGCTGATGGACATTGAGACAACACTGTGCATCTCCCAACTGAGTTTGAATATTCATCGACACACGACGCTCCCTCTGGAATCAAAGAAAAACTAATTAATTTTTTTTGACAAAGGCTGGGAAAGAACAACTGAACGAGAAAAAATAATGACAAAAATTAGAACTCGAAACGTTAGTCCATCTCAGTCTGCCTAGTCTTTTCTCAGCTATGTTGGGGTCGGCTTCCAGTCTAACCAGATGCAGCTGAATACCAGTATTTTGCATGGAGCGACTGCCTATCTGACCTCTACAACCCAGTTACTGGGTAATACGATACCCCTTGGTAAGACTGGTTGTCAGACTCGGGCTTCTGACGACCCGTAACGACTGTCAAAGATCCACGAATGACAGCCGGAACCAACGGCTTAACGAGCTTTCCGAGGCACGCAGAGTCTTGGTATGGTCACCCATCCACCGACCAACCGCGGCAAGAGTAGCTTAACGTGATCGATCGACCCGTGCGGCTGTTATTACTTAGCCACGAGCCCCTCTAAACTTTAATCCATCTATGGGTACTTAAAGTTAACAGCTTAAACGATAAAGCGGTGTATCTACTTGCAGCATCATATTCATAACCTATAGCATCACTCCTGTATCCCCGAAGATTTAGGCAGAGGTGTCCCTATAGTACACCCACCTTTCGCCAGTTAAGTCCCAAGTAATAGGGGGCGAAGTTATTGCCATCAACCGAAAAACTCCAGATAGTAAAACCCAAAAAACATTTTGCCCGACTCGGGAATCGAAACCAGGACTTCATGCTCAGCAGTTGCTTTGCTTTGCTTTATCTGAGGAATCTGCGATGCCTTTGATATTGTTATAGTCTAGCTTCCGCTTGCGGCTTAGTCTATGTCTACAAAAAAAACGGGTAGCACTCCGGGAGTGCCGGCAGAAGTGAAAACTTGAATATTAACGTTGTGCATTTTTGATATTTTGGAATGTGGTCTACTCTCTCTTCGTCTTACGAATTTTCGATCAGGTCACGTGTCCTGACGCGAGCTCCGTCTTACGAATTTTCGATCAGGTGACGTGTCCTGACGCGAGCTCCGTCTTATGAATTTTCGATCAAGTCACGTGTCCTGACGCGAGCTCCGTCTTACGAATTTTCAATCAGGTCACGTGTCCTGACGCGAGCTCAGTCTTACGAATTTTCGATCAGGTCACGTGTCCTGACGCGAGCTCCGTCTTACGAATTTTCGATCAGGTCACGTGTCCTGACGCGAGTTTAACATTATACAGGCTGATTTTTTAAAGACCAGCCAAATTTAAGGATGTGGTACAGACCATCAAACTGAACAACTTTCTCCATGGGACAAATAGCGTAATCGCGAAAATTTTATCAACTGTCCCATAGAAAACTTCAGTACCTACTCGACCTAAATGTATGGGACGGCTAAATTTTTATTCGCGATTACGATGTTGGTCCCATGGAGAATGTTGTTCAGTTTGATGGTCTGTACCACATCCTTAAATTTGGCTGGTCTTTAAAAAATCAGCCTGTATACCCATCACAAAAAAAGTGCACAACGCCGCTAAAGAAGTTTTCACTTCAAAAAGTAGCCTGTGTGTAATGAAATTATCCGGAAAAGAACCGGAGTTACCGACATAGCTTGCAGAGTAAGCAAACTGAAGTGGCAGTGGGCTGGCCATTTTGTCGAAGGACCGATGGCCGGTGAAGCAGACGAGTCCTGGAGACCGCGTATCGGCAAGTGTAGTGTGGGACGCCCCCCAGCTAGATGGACGGACGACCTAAAGAAGGTGGCTGGGGTAGACTGGATGCGGAAGGTGGAGGACAGGGTGTTGTGGGAGAGGCCTATGTCCAGAAGTGGACTGCAATAGGCTGAGTTGATTGATGTATACATATATAATCTTTTTTTTTTATCGTGGAGAAATGCTCTCATGCATTCTGCACTACCACGGAGAGATAGTGCAGTTATGTGGGACTCTAACCCACTAAAACTCCGCGTTGTCCTCCTCTGCCGCTTACGGCTGGAACACGGGCACGCGTTAGCACTCGTGAATCCGCCGCGGCTGTCCGTCACCGGACCCTCCTCTGGGGAGTACTCCCCATCACCGACGCACTAGAACACATAGCACGCCGTTACCACCCCAGGGACCAAACCAGCACATGGGCGCCAGACGACCCCGTGTCTGGGCACCCTTGGTCCCCCTGCGATGGGTCCGGTCATTGGCCCCGCCGCCTGCTAATTTTCAGCCGTAGAGGATAGGGAGAGCGGCAACGTAACACCGACACTCCTCTTCCCCTGCGGCCCCACCGCGTCCGCCATCAGACGGTGGCGACCCCATCAAGGCCGCGGAAGGTAGGGAGAGCGGCGCACTACGGCTACCGTAATACCGGCACTCCTCTCCCGCCGCGGCCTCCAACCCTCAGTCGTGATGCCTCCCATACGAAATTGCGGCCCGCCTCAATTGCGACGTCGCCCAAGCGGCACCGCAAGCTACTACGTCGGCCGCTACGTCGTTCGCTTACTGGCAAAGCCCTGACGAGCGGCCCCTCCTCGGGTTCCTCTTGGCTTCACCGTGGGTGACCAAGCCACGGCTACTGAGCCCACCCCGCCTCGAAAATGCGGGAACCCACCGGGGGGGATACATATCTAATCTAATCTAACTAGCCGGTATTGTCCTACTGCAGTGCAAAGGCGTCCCTCTCCCTTTTCCACACAATTCTGTCTTTTGCGAGTGCCGGCCTGTCCTTACGGTAGGAGTCAAGCTCGTCCCGCCATCTTCGTCTTGGCCTGTCGCGATGGCGTCGTGCGTTTAGTGGGACCCAATCGGTTATTCTTTTAGCCCAATTGTCATCTGAAATGCGGCAAACATGTCCGGCCCAGTCTCACTTAAGTTTAACGGCTTTCTGGTTAACGTCCGATGTGTCGCAGCCAACTGGTTAAATTAGTCGTTTGGTCAACCGCCTGGCCTTTGGAAGTTTTGCTCGCCTACTTCGCTCTCTTAGCTCGCACGCGGTTGATCACAGTTCTAACCTAACCTATTTGATCGGGGTGCCCTGGCGTAGTTACTGCGACCAATTCGGCTTGCACGTGATTGGTTACAGTTCCAAGCTAAACTGTAATTTATTGAATATCATTCAGGCCGTTAATTGAACGGCCGCCGTTTAGTTAAAAGGCTAGGCGGTTAAAAAACGGCTAATCAAACCATTACATTGCCCGTAGATTTACTGCCTTTAGTGGGCTGAGCAAGCAGTTTTATACAAAAAATCTTCTACTGGGTATGATATAATAATTGTCGACATTTAACATTTTACATGCCACTCAAGTGATTATTATTGCGGAATTTAATTATAGAATAACCGATGTTTTTTTTTATCCTAGTAGGTGTTTCATTTTCCTTATTCGTCATAACCATGCCTTAGGATTGAACTTGATGATTCAGGCTGTTCAATGCAATAAAATGAAATTGAATCATTTGCCTATCCTAACCGGATGCAGCTGAATACGAGTATTTTACAAAATGAAGACATTTGATTTTCACCATTTTGGCGCTGGCAGCTTCGTGAGCGTCCGTGGAACTAATCTTTTTGATAGCGAGTTATCCCAAATGCGCATACTCTCATGTTAAAAAATGTATTAATATCTCGTAGTTAACACAAAATACACAAAAAAAAAGTATAATTCCACGATTTAGACCTAAATCATCAGAGACGTACCAAAACAACAGGACTGCCATTTGCAACAATGTATCAATTTTAGTTCCTGAGACACTCAAGCTCGAGATAATTATATCCCTAGGGATATAGCCACTGAACCGAATATGAACTGCTTTCATATACATAACTAGGTATATTACGGGATATAAGAATATCATATGGCCAGCCCACTCCCACTTCAGCCTGGCTGTCTTTCCTCCAACATCCAAGTTAAAGTCTAAAAGAGTTTTATTTAGCACTAGCTTCTGTCCGGAACTTCGTCTGCGTAAAATTTGTTGTCCCCCCGACCAAACCCACCCCGTCTCATCGTATCGTTCGCCTGCGCTAGTTTCGCATTCTTTCTGACCTATTTTCTATTTGCTCGGTCCCTTACGGTCCTAGCGTGATGGTATATAGCCTATAGCCTTCCTAAAGAATTGGGCTATCAAACGCAAAAACGTTTTTTAGTCAAAATAATTATGTACCTTCATAGACAAGCGTGTTACTAAATCTATTAAAATATTTTAACATTTTATTGAGAATCTGTGATTCATTCATTCCTACACGTGCAGTCCGGCCACAGTTATTTTACCTCTCACAGCAGCAACCCAACACCAACCTTATTGTAACGATAATAAAGATCACAATGATTCTGACAGACTTGTCAGTGGCAGCAATCCAACAGTAACCTTACTGTGATGATTATAAAGATCAAAATTATTCTGACAGACTTGTCAGTGGCAGCAATCCAAAACCAACCTTACTGTGACGATTATAAAGAACGTAGTAATATTTAATTTAAATACTACGCATTTGTGGTCACACCTACCTATTGTAAAGATAATATTTACCTTATTTAAAAAGCTAATAGACTTTAAATAATAATATCCAGTAAGTGCTCCCCGTCAAAACTTTGAGAAAGAAGCTGACAGAAGGATTCAGCTGGGTTGGGCAGCATTTGGAAAACTCCGTCAAGTCTTCTCGTCGCCTATCCCGCAGTGTTTGAAGACTAAGGTCTTCAACCAGTGCGTCCTCCCCGTCATGACATATGGTGCCGAAACGTGGACACTGACGGTCAGGCTGGTCCACAAATGCAAGGTCGCTCAGCGCACTATGAAGCGAGCGATGCTCGGAGTTTCTTTGAAGGGTAAAATCAGGAATGAAATTATCCGGAAAAGAACCGGAGTTACCGACATAGCTTGCAGAGGTAGCAAACTGAAGTGGCAGTGCGCTAGCCATGTTTATCAAAGGACCGATGGCCGGTGGAGCAGACGAGTCCTGGAGTGGAGACCGCGTATCGGCAAGCGTAGTGTGGGACGCCCCCAGCTAGATGGACGGACGACCTAAAGAAGGTGGCTGGGGTAGACTGGATGCGGAAGGTGGAGGACAGGGTGTTGTGGCGCAGACTGGGAGAGGCCTTTGTCCAGCAGTGGACTGCAATAGGCTGAGTTGATTGATTGATTGAGTAAGTACTCGTAGGGATCTTGATCAACTTCCGGGCTTCCGAGATTGTCCTGAAAGCCGCGGAATACCTGTCCACTCCTCAAACACCTCAGGACATGAGGATAAGATAAGACTGAAGATAAGACTGGTTGTCAGATTTTCGGGCTCCTGACGACCCGTAACGACTTTCAAAGATCCACGAATGCTAGCCCGGACCAACGGTTTAATGTGCTTTCCGAGGCGCGGAGGGGTCTTGGTATGTAAAGATGGTCACCCATTCACAGACCAACCGCGGCAAGCTTAGCTTAACCTGATCGATCGACCTGTGCGGCTGTTATTATAAAAAACCCTCAAATAATATCCATTTTAAAATAGCCATCAAGACGACCATATACAACGTGTTTTTTTTTATATCCCATAACTCTAGGGGGTCTTTGTACTCATCATTATGAACAACTTTTACTATGGGACCAAACCCGAAATCGCGAAACAAAAATCTGGTGTTCCCTACATTTTGACGAGATAAACAAACATAAATGTAGGGCACAGCTGATCTTTTTTCGCGCTTTCAGGTTTGGTCCCATAGTAAAAGTTGTTCATAATGATGAGTACAATGATCCCCTACAGTTAATGGGATATAAAAAAAAAACACGTTGTATAAAAAATAACATAGTATTTAAAACAAAAACACTGAATAATAATAAAAAGATTGACTGACCTTGCTGCCCTCTCGCCGATGTCAAGAAGAACATAAACAGGAAAAATATCCGCTGCATTTTGTTGTTGTCTCTGGTCTGGTCTCCGCCAAAAGGATCAGCACAGCATAATATTTGCTCGGGACCTGCAATAAATCAATAAAACATATTCAATAAGGGTTTTAATGGTGCTTGACTAATACATAAAGACATGTTTTAAAATCGATCGTTAAATAATTTATTTATTTAACCATTTATGTACACATATCTTTTTATAAAGACAAGAAAAAACACAGAACAGAAAAATATGCGGAGATGCTTATTTCATAAGAAATCTCTTCCAGCATACCTGCGATAGGACAATAGATAGAGAGATGTGTGTAATTCTCATTTTGTTTCCCTAAAAATATAATATAATTGAACACTAATATAATTATTGTGCCTCTCCTACACTAATAATTTTGTTTTCTAAAACATATTATTGAACAGTCTAATATAATGAATGCGTCTCTTTTGGTGAGCCTCTAATAATTCCTATTTATCCCATTCATAAATATAGACTCTCACGGATTAAACAACACATAAATTCAAGCCTATATTGGGTACTTATCCAACAAGTAGTAGGGACCTGACACCACTGTCAAAAACACATCGGGAGTAGGGACAACTGTCAAATCGTGTTGTTATTCATTCTTTGCTCGGAAACCGAAGTAATGTTATGACTGTAAGTGATACGGAGTAGGAGGCGCCCGTATCTTCGACCAAAACGACGGACATCGTGCTTAGGGAGTGGACCGACAGGACGTTGTCAAATTTTTGACGGATGAAACGCAACCGTTCTTTCGACGACGAAAACGGTTGCAGAAAACGGTCGTCGTTGCAACTGGTTTGAAGACGGCTTAAAGGACACAACTTATCCAACATGGAATAGAATTGCGTTTTCGAGGTTTTCGTTTTAAACGAAAACGAACGCGATACGACAGACGACGCGTCGACGCAACGGACAAGTGTGATAGAGTTGAACCATTGCGTTTTCGACGGTATTTTCATAGGCGTAAAAAAAATCGCGCCAAGTAATTCGAAGACTGGTTTGTGCAACGAAGATTGCTTGAACCCAGGACGTAAAACGGTTGCATCGTTGCAAAATGCAAAACGGTCTTTGTAAACGGCTCGTCGTCGCAACGCCCACCCCTACCCAGGACCCCACATGCTCAGTAAAAGTTGCGCTTAGGAACATTAGATCAACCACACAGTCTGGGAATTATAATCTATCTATAATAATAAAGCTATCGACGACCTTGTGAAGCCTGCAGGAACCCGTTGGATGCGAGAAGCACAGAAGGGGTCGAAGTGGGGGCGCTTGGGGGAGGCCTGTGTCCAGCAGTGGACGTATGTCGGCTGAAATGATGATGAATAATAGAGCTGCAGAGTTTGTTTGTTTGAACGCGCTAATGTCTGGAACTACCAGAGCTGCAGAGTTTGTTTGTGTTGAGCTGCACGATTTCTGACAAATGCGTGCACTGACTGGACAGGTCCTCTCAAACTGTTTGGTTCTTTCTTCAAAAAACCATCTCAGACATCAATCTACATGGTCTTCATATGATCTGACCAAGATTATGTCTGGACTTTAAAAGAGACTGTGACCTCTGAGTTTGTTTCGGCCTTTCTTCTCAGACTAGTCAGATAGGAAACGCCGACCTCATCTAGTTTTAAAATATGATTGACGTGTAAAAGTGTTTGTACAAACCTACTTACAAAATAAAATCATTTATCAGTCGGATTTGAAAAAATCCGTCACCATTCATTTGATAGTCCAATCCTTGAGGACGGCTATAGGCTATTTAACATCATGATAAAGATCTTAGGAGCAGAGCTAAAAGAAAAGAAATCGGAAAGAAAATGAAGTGATAGCGCGGGCAAGCGAAGCGATGCGATGCGGTGGGTTGGGGGAACAAGAAATTCGCGGACGAAGTCGCAGGCAGACGCTGGTACTTCAGAAAAAGCGAAAAGCATCAACATTCATTATTATCTTCCTGCTCTTATCGCATGTTACCTGTGGTCGGCTGAATACGGTTTCTTTGTAGCGGTATCTACAACGCCACATGCGAACAGCGCGTCATACTTACGTCACGCAAATCCTGTATCTCGCAAGCAGAGTTTACCGCGCAATTAGCATAGACACAGTTTCCCAACATCAATCGTTGGGCAATTGCCCGCCAGACACAACACCCGTCTGGTCGGAGGATACTCCCTTTTCTATAGAGTATGAGTGAACTTTACACCCTGTTTCTCATACCTCTATATCTTCTTCCATTCTCTCCTGTCAACAGTCACGCTATCATTCACTCCCTTCTCTTTCATATCATGCCTCAGACAATCCATCCATCTTTTCTTCGGCTTTCCTCTCCCTCTCCATCCATCAACATGTATATTCATTACTCTTTTAGTCACATGCGTTTCGTCCCTTCTCATAACATCCCCATATCAAGCCAAACGATTTCCTTTTAACTTTTCTGTCACTGGCGCCACTTTCAAATTTTCTCATATATATTCATTTCTCACTTTATCCATTCTCGTCACTCCACACATCCATCTCAACATTCTCATCTCCGCTGTATGCAATCTTTTTTCATCCGTCTTCTTCACAGCCCAGCATTCAGACCTTTATAGTACGACAGGCCTTATCACGGACTTATAAATTTTTCCCTTTAACTTGAGGGGCATCCGTGGGTCGCAAGTTGTTCCCGTGACCGGTCGCCAATAAGCATCAACATCCATCAACTAGTTTTTAAGCTTTATTAAAAGATACTCATCATACGAAACCGCAGGGACATTGTCTGAATTTAAACTAAGTGAAATGCAGCCATTTGCCTCTGGTAGGTAGTTAGGTGCACGATGAATTTATGTAAAGTCAGTCGGTTTACCAGTTGGTTAAAAAACAAACAAAAACACAAAACAAGATCAAACAAAAAATAAATTAATTAAATGTTTTTTTTTTGTGGCGTCATCGACCGCAGTTAGTGTATTCACTTGAAATGTCAGTGTAAAATCAGTTTTTTTATGTGTAAACCATAGTCACAGTCGGGATTAGTATCGATATTTAAACATGATAAAACATATTTTCTCAGTTCTTACTTCAAGTAAAAAGGACCGGTCGTCGTTGACTCCTAAAAAAAACCTCAATTTTTTTTTATTTCCCTTTTTGTCGTGTTTCGATAATATTCGATACCATTACGTATACGGAGTTTCGCTAGGTAATTTAATTTGACCTTGTACAATGACGTTTTACGCATATTATTAGCAAAATTAAAACTATAGGTACTTAAAGCGGAAGTTAAAAACAAAACATTTGGAAACCAGTTTGCTAAAGAATGTTCGCAAAAAACGCTATAATAAAGTTGTTTAAAACGTTTCACAGTTCTGTAACAAGATGAAGAAAATGATTAACTTGCACAGTTTTTGGTTGATTTTCCTCATAGAAATTCCTCATTGAAACCACGGGGCGCAGTAAGTAACTAAAAATCTATATTTTTAGTTACTTACTGCGCCCCGTGGTTTCACCCGCATAAGTTTCGATCCCGTAGGAATATCGCATTTCACATCTTCGATTTGCCGATGACATCGTCATAATGGCAGAGACGCTGGAACAGCCAGACCAAATGCTGCACGGCCTTAGTGGAGCCTCTCGGCGGCTTGACCTCGGCATGAATTTGGGCAAGACGAAAGTCATGTACAATTCGCAGGTCTTGCCGAGGCCAATCCACATCGAAGGGTCGCTTCTCGAAGTTGTGAAGAAGTATGTCCACCTGGGGCAAATAATCCAGCTCGGTAGACACAACTTTGAGAAAGAAGCCGACAGAAGGATTCGGTTGGGTTGGGCAGCATTCGGAAAACTCCGTCAAGTCTTCTCGTCGCCTATCCCACAGTGTTTGAAGACTAAGGTCTTCAACCAGTGCGTCCTCCCCGTCATGACATATGGCGCCGAAACGTGGACACTGACGGTCGGGCTGGTCCACAAATTCAAGGTCGCTCGGCGCGCTATGGAGCGAGCTATGCTCGGAGTCTCTTTGAAGGATAAAATCGAAAGAAATTATCCGCAACAAGAACCGGAGTTACCGACATAGCTTGCAGAGTAAGCAAACTGAAGTGGCAGTGGGCTGGCCATGTTTGTCGAAGGACCGATGGCCGGTGGAGCAGACGAGTCCTGGAGTGGAGACCGCGTATCGGCAAGCGTAGTGTGGGACGCAACCCAGCTAGATGGACGGACGACCTAAAGAAGGTTGCTGGGACGGACTGGATGCGGAAGGTGGAGGACAGGGTGTTGTGGCGTAGCCTGGGAGAGGCCTATGTCCAGCAGTGGACTGAATATCAGGATAAAAAGTATGCTATATAAATAAATAAATATAAATTGAATTGAATTGAATTTCATCCTGATGATATTGAATTGATTGATTGTGTAAAATTTCATCCAAATCCGTTCAGTAGTTTTTGCGTGAAAGAGTAACAAACATCCATCCATCTATCCATCCATCCATACAAACTTTCAGGTTTATAATATTAGTGATGGTTTACAACAAGGATTAACATACATATAGGATAATTTTTATCCCGATGTTCCCACGGGATCGAAACTTATGCGGGTGAACCGCGCAGCTAGTGGTAAAATAAAATAAATAAATAAAAACATTCCCTAAAGGAGTGAAGTAAGCCGATGGCGTTACATTAAGCTTCTGCGGTCCTGTCATCATGAAAAAAAGATCATAAACCTAGGACCACATTCCTTGGAAACTAGATTCAGTATAGGCATAAAGTAGGTAAGTAAAATACAGAACTCAGAATAGGCGCGCGCGCAGCATTTTTTGTTTTGAGTCGATGTTGCCTCGCTATTCAGCCTATGCCCTTGGTTGGCTTGTGAGTTGTTCCTAGATTCTAGGAGGTTGTCGGATACTTA
This sequence comes from Apamea epomidion, assembly GCA_947507525.1. Lineage (NCBI taxonomy): Eukaryota > Metazoa > Arthropoda > Insecta > Lepidoptera > Noctuidae > Apamea > Apamea epomidion. The sequence continues at coordinate 5,796,669 of OX382255.1, forward strand.
ACCAGGCCATCCGGTGGATGCCTTCATAAATGACAGTTTTGACAATGGCGCCGATTCCCTTGTTCACATACTAAACTAAATTTAAGTTCAGTGCATCCTTTTCTTTCTATTTCATTAAGAAAAGGACAGAAGATAAAATATTAGTTTAGCCTGTCAAATTAAGATACTCCATAGACAGTTTAGACGTGATTAAAAACATGGCGACTACAAATACGTCAATTTACGTCAGGCGCTGACTAATTTAACAGGACTAAAGTAATATTTATCCTCTGTCCTTTTCTTAATGAAATAGAAAGAAAGAGATGCACTGAACTTAAATTTAGTTTAGTTTGTGAACAAGGGAATCGGCGCCTGTGCCACCTCTATGCCTAGCAGCAGGCGGTTCCGTGGCCTAAAAATGAAGATGATATTGTTGATGTTTTCATCAACCTTTTTACTTGCTGTAGTTCAACTATACAAGGTGTCCTTTTGCATCCTCGTCAAATTCAAGGAGGTAACTATGCTACTGATTCTCGACACGAATCTAATAAAATAACTGGTTTTTTTTTTCTAATTTTCGGATATTGGCAAGTTTGGGACACGCATTTTAAAATGCGGCCTGTGTGAGACCGCACTGTAACTGCCCTTTTACACACATAAAAACGCGGCCGCTTATACGATACCATAACGCGATTCTGGTCCTTGAAAGTGGTGTATTCTGAAATACTGTCAAACAAAAAAACAAGTATGTATTCATTATTTACCAGGGATCGTAATTTTATTTGATTATTTATGTCTTTCATAACAGCCTCCTGAAATTTGACGAGGATGCAAAACAACAGCTTGTATTTGAATGAAGATTTGAGATAACTTTCAAGTTATGGAACAACAAACTGAATGTCATACGGAACAACGTTCAAATTCCATCGCAACCAAAAACTTATTAGGACCTTTTTGTTACAATTGGTCACTCAAAAATCAACTTAGAATACATTTGACTAAAGTATATGATGGAATGTAAATTGTCTGAGATTATTAATATTTCTATATAGTTTTTTCCTTATTGTTCCTTCTTAGTTAGTTTTAATCATGATCTGGCAGTTTGGGTAATTTACGCGGCCTACCTAAATGTCCTTTCTTTGGTATTGTTCGTCGAATCGTTGAGCTCCTCAAGTTCCGAGTTGAGCGGCACGATTTTTGACAAATGCGTGCACTGACTGGACAGGTCCACTCAATCTGTGTGGTTCTTTCCTCAAAAGACCATTTCAGACACCAATCTACATGGTCTTCACATGATCTGACCAAGATTATGCCTGGACTTCAAAAGAGACTGTGACTCTGACTGATTTTCTTTCGGCCTATCTTCTCAGAGTAGTCAGATAGGAAACGCCGAACTCATCTAGTTTAAAAAAATATGATTGACGTGTAAAAGTTTTTGTACAAACCTACTTACAGAAAATAAATCATTTATCATTATAACGTCCAATTGAAAAAAAAACAAAAAAATAAAAAAATAAGTAGATGATTAATATATATACCTAGCTAGTATAATAGGTATATTGTGATGATATCATAATATCACCTATTATGCGGATCAAAGGTGCTATTTTTATCTTTGAACTCATAATAACGTCATCACGCTTATTTTTCTCTAAGGGACAAGCAGAGCTAGCGACGACCCTTGCTTTTTACAGACGCCAGCACATCGAGCTTCTACAATCTGTCAAATTTCTTTAATAGATTTTCAACTTTATCGCTAAAAGAGTGTCCGTGGGTCTCTTGCCCGTTCTTCTCCATAGGTACCTACTACGCTTTAGAATGGCCAACTGGCTTCATCTTTCTGACCGACCGACACCTTGACAAATCAAAAGTGCCTGTAATTGGTTTATTTGAAATAAATACTTTGAGTTGAGTTGAGTTTGAGTATCTCAAAACGGGGAAGGAAAACATTGTGAGGAAAGCAGCATGTCCTAAAAATAGGTAAAGACGCCAGCACATCAAACTACTATAATCTGTCATATTTCTTTAATAGATTTTCACTTTATCGCTAAAGCATTAAAGTTGAAGGTTGATTGGGAAAATTTGACAGTTTCGGGTAGCTCGACCTGCTGGCGTCTTTACTACTTTTACGACTTGATAAAATATCGAGATTTCTTTTTCATCATCATCATGATCAGCGTAGAGCAGTCCACTGCTGGACATAGGCCTCTCCTATTGCACGCCATTCAACTCGATTTTCGGCAACTTCTTTGGCGATTTATTTTTATTATGTAGTAACTAGTAAGTTGATTATGTTAATGTACAAACGCGGACGCCAGCAGGCCAAGCTACCCGAAACTGTCAAATTTTCCCAATCAACCTTGAGCCTTAATATGCGTTAGTGATAAAGTTGAAAATCTATTAAAGGAATTTGATAGATTGTAGTAGCGTGATGTGCTGGAGTCTGTACTATCTTCCACCCGCGGCTTCACTCGCATGGTATGCCGATAAAAAGTCCGTCTGTCCGTGACAGGACTAATCTAATATCTATCTTCTGTCCTTTTCTTAATGAAATAAAAGGAAAAAGATGCACTGAACTTAAATTTAGTTTAGTTTGTGAACAAGGGAATCGGCGCCATTGTCTGTAAGGTTTAATAACAAAGTATGGCAACAGTATGTTACAAACATGAATGATGCATGTTCTAGGTATTTCTTACATAGTAAGGACTATGTATAGTTGCTAAAAGGTATAATCTAAGGAAATAACGAATCAATTTCCTCATTACAACCGGTTGCAGACCTAAAATAACGTAGGCATTAGGTATAAGTGCTAATGAGATTTTTTTGAGTAATTCCGATCCAGCCTGTCCCTTGCTGCACACTCCCAGCCACGCGACGCCCTAAGCCGAGGTCCGTACTCCACACGGGGTGCCCTTAGCGTGTAGTCGCTTAGTTTTTAAGCCCTGGCTGGCCCGCCTTAAATTATTAAGGCATCCACAAGCAAGCCCGTTTAAGCAGACGACAACCTCATAGGTTGAACTGCGAGATGCCATTAAAAAAAAACGTAATTATTATGTACTTTCTGAGTAATTAATCTGGGATATTACTGACATCTAAACAAAGTCAAAGCATTTATTTCAAATAGGCACATAAAAGGCACTTTTGAACGTCAAAAATTAAATAAAAATAGAATTAATTCTAGTCGCCCCTTCTAAATGGTAGTTTTCGTATGGAGAAGAATGGGCAAGAAACTCCACCGTTACTTTTTTAAAATGTTTTGCATGTATTAATTATATAATAATATGTGAAGATGTTGCAACACCAAAATAAAAATTAAATAGTTTTGATGATTTTTTTGGGGTCAACGATCGCTGGTAGTTTTATTATTAAAAGTATAAGTTGAGATAATCTGTTTTGTTTTGCTTTAGTGTGTTGAGATATCAATACCCGCTAACTAATTTAATTTAACCTTGTATACACCGTGTTCCGAACGATATACTTAAACTTCGACCAGATGTTCAGACCATAGAAATAAGCATTTTTCATTATGGACACATTAATTAATTCTTATTTTTTGTTAATTTTCATACAAACTAAATACCTACCTTGACGTAAATCACCCGATATGCATGATTCCTTATCAGAATTGGCAACGTTGTATTATCATTCATAAGATTTGGCGGGCTAAAACTTGTCAAAACTAAATTAAATTCCAAATTAAGACGATAAAGTTGAAAATCTATTACAGAAATTTGACAGATTGTAGTAGCTTGATGTGCGTCTGTACCTATTTTTAGGATATGCTAGTTTCCTCACGATGTTTCCCTTCCCCGTTTTGAGGTACTCAAACTCAACTCGACCCAAAGTATTTATTTCAAATCAACCAACTACAAGCACTTTTGAATTGTCAAGGTCGGTCAGTCAGAAAGATGAAGCCAGTTGCCAATTCCAAAGCGTAGTAGGTACCTATGGAGAAGAACGGGCAAGAAACCAACGGACGTCGGACACTCTTTTAAATCATAAAATTGTTACAAATTATTGGTCACATCATTCATGTTGAAACTATACACGTGAGAACGATGCAGAAAGACTTGCACGTTAAAAGCGCCCGTATTGAAAAAGTTAAAAACAAAAAACAATTCAGAAATGAAAATGATTAAAATAAGTCGTGGCAGCTAAGAGATGACAAGTCCCTACTGACGGCGCCTGTTCACGAACATGACGTAGGATCTACAGTGCGATTCTGTAACCATCTCACCGTGAAAACTTAGGTGAAGTGAGCGTGGAGTGAGCTGTCATTCCAAATAATGCTAGGGATTGACACTACTGACAACTTACATCAAGCTCACTTCACTTGAATTTTCACGGTGAGATTTTTACAGAATCGACCGGCAGCTCTATTCAGCTCAACTATTTTGAAGGGAATCTAATGATCCAACACACATCCCACCATCAGCGAGACTTTTGAGTGAGCATGACATACTCTCAGCCGCCAGGGCACATTCAAGTCAATGAAAGTCGTACCCGGTAAATGGTAGCATTATAGTTTAGGTACATAGTGCTCACACGTATGCTATGCAATTAGGTATACGATACTAAGATAGTTTTTTCAATCTTCAGCAGCTTCAACCATATTTTCGAATGCTAATTAAATAGTTTAGGCGCCCTTGTGGTGCAGGACCAGCGTTGAGCCAAGCATTTTTGTCAGCGATATAATCCCCCAACTTATAATATGCTTGGCTGCATAGTGTGTGTTTCGTGTGATGTTATTAAATAATCATAATTGCCTAACCTTTTCCCAACTATGTAGGGGTCGGCTTCCAGTCTAACCGGATGCATCTGAATACCAGTATTGTACATGGAGCGACTGCTTATCTGAGGGGTAATTCTCGTAATTTTAAGAACCTTCACAGTCTGATCTCAGTCTCAATCTGTCAAAAATACGTCTAATTTCCCTTCATTTTGACAAGTTTTTGACATTTGTTTGTCGCCGAGATGAGACTGCGACTCGATTTCGAACGTTTTAAATTACGAGAATTGGCCTTTTGACCTCCACAACCCCGTTACTGGGTAATACGATACTCCTTGGTAAGACCGGTTGTCAGACTTTCGGGCTTCTGACGACCCGTAACGACTGTCAAAGATCCACGAATGACAGCTGGGAATAACGGCTTAACGTGCTTTCTGAGGCACGGAGTGGTCTTGGTATGTAAAGATGGTCACTATCCACAGACCAACCGCAGCAAGCTTAGCTTAACCTGATCCATCAACCTGTGCGGCTGTTTTTACTTAGCCACAAACAAACCCCTCAGTTTCATCTTTCCTCAATAACTTGCCAAAAGTGTGTTTGTGTTTCAAAATAACACGGCCATCAAAATTCTCCTGCCCTGATTACAATATACATATTTGTGGTCTTCACAACATCTATTTTTTTTCCATACTTCTTTCCATACTTCTATTGGTCGTCATCTCGATAGTCACCCCCTTTCTAACCATATCATCATTCACACAGTCCATCCATCGTTTCTTTGGTCTTCCCCTACTCTTATAGCCATCGACATTCATATTCAAAACTTTCCTCACGGAATATCACTGTAAGTAATAAAAAATAAAAAAAACATTTTTAAAATTAGGGACGGTTTAGAATCAACCATTTTGAGGTCTGTGAACTGACATAACCGTTTCCTTGCCATAAAGATGTATATCTTTATGGCAAGGAAACCTCGACCTTTATCGTTGGGTTTTTCATTTTTTATTTAGGAAAGAGGAAAGAATCATTGAAATTATATCTTTTATCTTTAATAAATATACGAACGGTAACATTATAAGGAAAAGTTACGAATAATGGCTGGATTTTATGCAAATGCATTTTTGAGGTTATTGCATCAATTCATTTTTCAATTTTTTTACCTTTTCCTAACTATGTTTGGTTCGGCTTCCAGTCTAACCGGATGTAGCTGAATACCAGTACTTTACATAGAGTGACTGCTTGTCTGACCTCCACAACCCAGTTACTTAGTAACACGATACCCCTTGGTGAGACTAGTTGTCAGAGTTTTGGGCTTCTGACTACCCATAACGACTGTCAAAGATCTACGAATGGCAGGCGGGAGCAACGGCTTATCCCAGCTAAAGCACTAGGAAATGGTGGAGGGCGGGCGTTTTTGTGGACCGAATTATGTTATTTTTTACGTTCAAACAGTGGTGTTTCTGAGCCTAATTTGAAATAAATGATTTTTGATTTGATACATCTGTCTCTGAAAAAAGGGTTTTCTCTTGTCCTACAGTTAAGCTACGCTAGCCGAGGTTGGTCCGTGGATGTATTACCATCCGTTACATATCGAGCTCCGTGTTACATGCGAATGTTGGTCCCGGCTGTCATTCGCGGATCTTTGACAGTCGATACGGGTAGTTAGAAGCCCGAAAGTCTAACAACCATTCATAACAAGGGGTATCGTATTACCCAGAGCTGGTGTGTGGAGGTCAGACAGGCAGTCGCTCCTGCCGGGGTAGCGGGATCGTCCGAAAGGGTTACCGCTGCCCTGGTACATAAAGGGCTAAGGAAGGAACACGGGTGGGTTTTAGTCAGTAAGAGCCTGACACTCCCTTCTGCTCTACCCAGAGCGGGAGGGGTCATTTGATGAATTCTCATCCTCAAAAAAAAAAAAAGACAGGCAGTCGCTCCATGTATAATACTGGAAGCTGAGCCACACATGATGCTTTTTGCAACTTTTTCTATCATAAAACCGATGGTATTTTACGTCAAATGTCAAAATCCATTAGTATGTGGGTACATACTAATGGATTTTGACATTTGAATTTTGACATTTGAAATTTTGATTTGAATAATATACGGGCTGCATTTATTGCCAGATTTTCCTCATACAGACACAGGCAGTTTTTTCAAAAATTTTGATTGGTTTTTTAAATGAAACTTTGAACCGGTATATTAACTGGTTCTTGGTTAACTAAGATATGACATTTTGAAGTATTTTTTATAGTTTTTTGCTTGGACTTAAAAATGATTTATTTATCTATTTTATATATTTTATTTTAAAGAAAGCTTACAGACTAATAAAAAACTTAAGTATCATGTATAAGTAGGGACATTTGCTAATTACAAGCTTCCACATGTACACATCTACTTAATTAAGAGTTACATATTTGTGTTGACCAGTTACAGCGATTTAAGTAAATAAACAGATTAGGTACAATGTAAACATATTGGGTATGTCGAGATTTTAGGTAAGTCAAGTCGTGCAATATCAAAATCAAAATTAAAAGCTTATTTATGGTTGATGCCAAAATACTCCTTGTTCAAAATCTTTCTTTTTTTCAATTTATTTAATTTTTATAATGTTGGAGGATATTCTAATCCATTGCTTCATATGTCCGAAAAATTTGTCTGCTCAACAATGTAAGAAACGCAATGAATGTTGTTGAACTGTAAATATGGAAGCCATTGCTACTGTCAGTGTATTACGCAATTATCCCGCTGTATTTTACATGGAGCGACTGCCTATCTGACCTCCTCAACCTTACTGGGTAACACGCACAGCAGGGTGTGCTGATAACCCCGCAACTGCCTCATCATCTTCCTGCCCTTGTGAAAGAAAGAAAGAAAGAAAATGTATTTATTTTCGGCAAACATGTCCCGTGGTAATTGTGGTCGGCACAACACGTTTCCTTCTTCCATTCTCCCCTGTCAACCGTCACTCTATCATTCACTCCCTTCTCTTTCATATAATTCCTCACACAATCCATCCATTTTTTTTTTGGCCTTCCTTTTCCCCCATATCCTCTTTTAGTCACTTGCGTTTCCTCCCTCCAACTGACTATTAAATTAAGTATTAGGTATCTAGACTTCGTACATCTACATAATATTATGACAATGTATATGTCGCAACCCACTGGTTTAATTAGCCGTTTAGTTAACCGCCTAGCCTTTTAACTAAACGGCGGCCGTTCAACTAACGGCCTGAATGATATTCAATAAATTATAGTTTAGGTTGGAACTGTAACTAATCACGTGCGAGCCGAATTGGTCGCAGTAACTAAGCCAGGGCACCCCGACCAAATGGGTTAGGTTAGAACTGTGAACAACCGCGTGCGAGCTAAGAGAGCGAAGCGAGGCGAGCACTACTTCCAAAGGCCAGGTTGACTAAACGGCTAATTTGACCAGTTGGCTGTGACGATAATAAACTATATGTTTGAAAGTTAAGGTTTATAATCAAGTTATATGCAATCGCGGCCACTTGAGCGAAGTGTTTTTGTTCCTAATCCTTAATCTAATCTGTTGATAAAAAGTTGACATTTGTTTAACTTGAAATAACATCAATTTGAATAGACAGTAGAGCTATTATTGATCGAAGCTAAAAGGATATTCTCGATCATCATGAGAATGTAGGTACCTACGTCTATTAGAAAGGAGGAAGTACCTGTCCATCTATCTGTATCCTCTCAGCGTAATTCCCAAGTAGCACCCACGTAGGTCACGGGGAAAAACCAACCATAAATAATAAATGAAATGAGAAAGTTTATCTGCCTCTATGGAAATGTCACAAAGCCGCTTTAGAGAGAAAATTACAGAGATGTGAGAGCAGGTGGTGGTCCAGTGTTAAACCGTGAATTACGAGTTGTAGATCGGTTCGAACCCAGACAGGCGCTTTACTTTGTGTAAATTATTTCATCACCACTGCTCTCAAAGCGGTGAACGAAAACATCGTGAGAAAACCGGGATTTCCAAGAACCAACAATTCGAAGACATGTTACATCTACCAACCCGCACTGGGCCCGCGTGGTGGATTACGGTCCACTTCCTCTCACAGAGAGGAGGCCTGTGTCCCAGTAGTGGGAACATTTACGGCTGCTTATGTTGTGTTTATGCTACAGAGATGTACGTCTATGCGGGTCTAACATCTGCTGGCGACTTCGCCTGCGTCGAATTTCTCGTACAGTCAGCAACAAAAGTCAATTAACTCTGTTACTTTTACAGATCATCTAAATTTATACAAAATGATGCGATACTTTGGTTTTCACTATTTCATGTAATAGCAAAGAGTTAATTATTCTTAAATATTTTATAACGTTTTTCAAGAATATTTTGCTCAATAATTAAGATTTAACCAACTGCAGTGTTAACCGACTTTTGTTGCTGACTGTACCTCGGACCCACCCCGGTGGCAGCGCATCGTCAGCCCGCGCTGTTACGTCATTTTCGCTTAGTGTTCTTTCTGACTTTATTCTTTTTGCTCGGTTCCTAAGGGTCACTGGGTGATGTTGAATAGCCTATAGCCTTCCTCAAGAATTGGGCTATCAAATGGAAACAGATTTTTTGAAATCCGACTGGTAGTTTTAGAGATTAGCGCGTTGTTACCTATAGCACGAATCATTTGTTATGGGATGCAACGTGTGTCGACACCGCTGCGTCATCCCATCGTCCAAGCACGGTGGGCTGTGCTGGGGCGGCTGCTGCAAGTGCGGAAAACCTCAAAAGACGCAAACGCTCCAATCTCTTTGGAACTTATACGTTCGAACCGTTTGGGGTTGAAACACTAGGGCCATGGGGTCCGAGTGCACACTTAGTATTTCGAGATATCGCCAAGCGGTTGCTCGACTCTTCACGTGACCAAAGGGCTGACCTAGTTTTTGGCCAAAGAATCAGCATTGCCATACAACGTGGCAATGCTGCCTGCCTTTTGGGCACGTTTCCTATGGACAGCGATGCGGACGAATTTTTTGATGCTCTTTAATTATTTCCCCTCCTTTTTTATACCTACTTGTACATATTATTATTTTCAACACAGTTATGAAAAAACAAACTAAACGTTATACTGAACAAAGTTCAAATTCCATTTTGAGACAAAAATTACAAAATGGGTCACTCAAAAATTAACTTAGAATACATTTTACTAAAGTAGATAACTTATTAAGTGGCGATGGAATGTAAATTATCTGAGATAACTGCGCCCCGTGGTTTTACCCGCATATGGTTCGATACCGTGGGAATATCGGGATAAAAGTATCCTATATGTTAATCCTGGTTATAAACCATTCGTGTGCCAAATCCGTTCAGTAGTTTTTGCATGGAAGAGTAACTAACATCCACCCATCCATCCATACAAACTTTCACGTTTATAATATTAGTAGGATTATGAACAATATTTAGCAGAGCAGTAGAAAAAAAAAAAAAAAAAAAACACAAAACGAAATTAAAAGTTCAAAACATAGCACCTACTTTGTGTGCTAATTCAAGTCTTTCCGATTGCCTATAACATTGCTTATAAAATATCTGATAAAACAAAAAAAAAAATTTGCAAAAATCACTCACCAAATACGAGAATTCGATTAACAACAACAAGTAACTGTTCGAACTTGAAACACGTCTTTAATGTCAGGAGCCTGACGCGATACTAGTTTAGAACCGGTATTCTAAAGCCACATAATATTTTCACAATAAAGTTAAGAGGACATTAAGGAAATAAAATAAACAGACTACCATCTTAAGGCGTTGGATGAAGCATACATATTCTTTGCGCCGTTGTTCACGTGGTCGCAAACGCGATTGCTGAACGTGGGGTCCAGGGTTCAATACCCGGGTCGGCCAAAGTGGTATTGGGTTTGTCCATCAGGAAAGTCTTTTTTTTTTTTTAATAAAACTTTGTCCCACACTAGGAATTTCTCCTGTATCGTGGGTGCGTTTACAAACATTTAAACTCACATACACAAACAGCCAGACCCGGAACAACTACTTATAGGCCATACAAATATTTGTTCCGTGCGGGAATCGAACCCGCGACACGCAGCGCAGCAGTCAATGGCACTGCGCCAACCATGCCGTCTTACATGTCTAATAACAGTTTAGCCCGGAGTTTTGTTTTAAAGCACGTTGCACGTTGGTCCTGCGCCTGGTCTCTCCCCGGTCGTGTCAGATTGCCGTCCCATCGGACTATGAGAGTAAAGGAACAGAGAGTGCACCTGAGTTCGCGCACACACTTGTGCACTATAATATCTCCTGCGTACCTGGCTTATCTCCGTTGAGATTGGCCACCGTGACCGAAATCGGTCGGGAAGATATATTATTTTAGGCGCATAGCGGTGACCAATAAGGTTCAAAATAGCGATGCGTTTGGTGTTAGTTGAATCGAATGACCACCAAAATAAAAGTAATTTTACAGTTTTAATTAGGTAAGCAGTTTAGTTGCAGTTTTTTTTCTGGCTTGTCACCATCATCTGCCAAGCCTTTCCCCAACTATGTTGGGGTCGGCTTCCAGTCTAACCGGATGCACCTGAATACTACCAGTGTTTTGTTTTGTATAGTGTTTTGTTTTTTTCTCTGGCTTCTTTATGTACAGTTGCCAACACATCAAGCTACTACAATCTGCCAAATTTCTTTAATAGATTTTCAACTTTATCTGTGAAGCATTAAGGTTCAAGGTTGATTGGGAAAATTTGACAGTTTCGGGTAGGTTAACCTGCTGGCGTCTGTCCCAATACGCCTGACTGTGCGACAAATGACTCAGCGTTTTATGTTTAGGTAGCGCCTTAAAAGCAGGTTATACAAGTATGTTTAATCACAGAGCGTATCATTGCGCTAGTATTCAACGAAAGGGTTGCCAGATTTGTATGTAGTACTTTGAGAGTTTTTGAGATGCAGATTTCAGGACAAGAACGGAAACCAGGAATAAAGAGCAAAGTCTGCCTACATTTTCCCAACTATGTTGTGGTCGGCTTCCAGTCTAACCGGATGTAGCTGCACTGGTCCCGGCTAGTGTAGCACTGGTCCCGGCTAGTGTAGCACTGGTCCCGGCTAGTGTCGCACTAGTAACGACTAATGTCGCACTGGTCCAGGCTAGTGTAGCACTGGTCCCGGCTAGTGTAGCACTGGTCCCGGCTAGTGTCGCACAGGTCCCGGCTAGTGCCGCACAGGTCCCGGCTAGTGTCGCAATAGTCTCAACTAGTGTCACACTGATCCCGGCTAGTGTCGCACTGGTCCCGGCTAGTGTCGCACTAGTAACGACTAGTGTCGCACTGGTCCCGGCTAGTGTCGCACTGGTCCCGGCTAGTGTCGCACTAGTAACGACTAGTGTCGCACTGGTCCCGGCTAGTGTCGCACTGGTCCCGGCTAGTGTCGCACTGGTCCCGGCTAGTTTCACACTGGTCCGGCTAGTGTCGCCCTGGTCCCGGCTAGTGTCGCACTAGTAACGACTAGTGTCGCACTGGTCCCGGCTAGTGTCGCACAGGTCCCGGCTAGTGTCGCACAGGTCCCGGCTAGTGTCGCACTGGTCCCGGCTAGTGTCGCACTGGTCCCGACTAGTGTCGCACAGGTCCCGGCTAGTGTCGCACTGGTCCCGGCTAGTGTCGCACTGGTCCCGGCTAGTGTTGCACTGATCCCGGCTAGTGTCGCACTGCTCCCGGCTAGTGTCGCACTGGTCCCGGCTAGTGTCGCACTGGTCCCGGCTAGAGTTGCACTGATCCCGGCTAGTGTCGCACTGGTCCCGGCTAGTGTCGCACTGGTTTCGGCTAGTGTCGCACTGGTCCCGGCTAGTGTTGCACTGATCCCGGCTAGTGTCGCACTGATCCCGGCTAGTGTTGCACTAGTCCCGGCTAGTGTCGCACTGGTCCCGGCTAGTGTCGCCCTGGTCCCGGCTAGTGTCGCACTAGTAACGACTAGTGTCGCACTGGTCCTGGCTAGTGTCGCACAGGTCCCGGCTAGTGTCGCACTGGTCCCGTGGTCCCGGCTAGTGTCGCACAGGTCCCGGCTACTGTCGCACTGGTCCCGGCTAGTGCCGCACTGGTCCCGACTAGTGTCGCACTGGTCCCGACTAGTGTTGCAATGGTCCCGGCTAGTGTCGCACTGGTCCCGGCTAGTGTCGCACTGGTCCAGGCTAGTGTCGCACTAGTAACGACTAGTGTCGCACTGGTCCCGGCTAGTGTCGCACAGGTCCCGGCTAGTGTCGCACTGGTCCCGGCTAGTGTCGCACTGGTCCCGGCTAGTGTTGCACTGATCCCGGCTAGTGTCGCACTGGTCTCAGCTAGTGTCGCACTGGTCCCGGCTAGTGTCGCACTGGTCCCGGCTAGAGTTGCACTGATCCCGGCTAGTGTCGCACTGGTCCCGGCTAGTGTCGCACTGGTTTCGGCTAGTGTCGCACTGGTCCCGGCTAGTGTCGCACTGGTTTCGGCTAGTGTCGCACTGGTCCCGGCTAGTGTTGCACTGATCCCGGCTAGTGTCGCACTGATCCCGGCTAGTGTTGCACTAGTCCCGGCTAGTGTCGCACTGGTCCCGGCTAGTGTCGCACTGGTCCCGGCTAGTGTCGCCCTGGTCCCGGCTAGTGTCGCACTAGTAACGACTAGTGTCGCACTGGTCCCGGCTAGTGTCGCACAGGTCCCGGCTAGTGTCGCACTGGTCCCGTGGTTCCGGCTAGTGTCGCACAGGTCCCGGCTACTGTCGCACTGGTCCCGGCTAGTGCCGCACTGGTCCCGACTAGTGTCGCACTGGTCCCAACTAGTGTTGCAATGGTCCCGGCTAGTGTCGCACTGGTCCCGGCTAGTGTCGCACTGGTCCAGGCTAGTGTCGCACTAGTAACGACTAGTGTCGCACTGGTCCCGGCTAGTGTCGCACAGGTCCCGGCTAGTGTCGCACAGGTCCCGGCTAGTGTCGCACTGGTCCCGGCTAGTGCCGCACTGGTCCCGACTAGTGTCGCACAGGTCCTGGCTAGTGTCGCACTGGTCCCGGCTAGTGTCGCACTCGTCCCGGCTAGTGTTGCACTGATCCCGGCTAGTGTCGCACTGGTACCGGCTAGTGTCGCACTGGTCCCGGCTAGTGTCGCACTGGTCCCGGCTAGTGTCGCACTGGTCCCGGCTAGAGTTGCACTGATCCCGGCTAGTGTCGCACTGGTCCCGGCTAGTGTCGCACTGGTCCCGGTTAGTGTCGCACTAGTAACGACTAGTGTCGCACTGGTCCAGGTTAGTGTCGCACTGGACCCGGCTAGTGTCGCACAGGTCCCGGCTAGTGTCGCACTGGTGCCGGCTAGCGCCGCACTGGTCCCGACTAGTGTTGCAATGGTCCCGGCTAGTGTCGCACTGGTCCCGGCTAGTGTCGCACTGATCCCGGTTAGTGTCGCACTGGTCCCGGCTAGTGTCGCACTCGTCCCGGCTAGTGTTGCACTGATCCCGGCTAGTGTCGCACTGGTCCCGGCTAGTGTCGCACTGGTCCCGGCTAGTTTCACACTGGTCCGGTTAGTGTCGCCCTGGTCCCGGCTAGTGTCGCACTAGTAACGACTAGTGTCGCACTGGTCCTGGCTAGTGTCGCACAGGTCCCGGCTAGTGTCGCACTGGTCCCGTGGTCCCGGCTAGTGTCGCACAGGTCCCGGCTACTGTCGCACTGGTCCCGGCTAGTGCCGCACTGGTCCCGACTAGTGTCGTAGTGATCCCGGCTAGTGTCACACTGGTCCCGGCTAGTGTCGCACTGGTCCTGGCTAGTGTCGCACTGGTCTGGGCTATTGTCGCACTGTGATTGTCGTCCGAGCACAGCGACCGGTCTCTGCGCGCACTGTGCCCGGACGACGATCTGTCCCGGGACACGCCATAGCACAGGGTGATACGCGTCGCTGCCTCGCTCACCCCGGCAGGCCAAGCTGCGCCTCCTCTGTCACGTGACAGTCTGGAAGGCATTATCAGGAGTTTGCCCAACATGGCACCGGGATTGGACGGAATCAGCGAGCGAATCGTGAAGAATGTCTGGAGCGTCGTACCCGCGGAAGGCACCGCGGTGTACGGCAAGTGTGTATCGGATGGCGTGTTCCCGGACGTATGGAAGGAGGGCCGGGTGCTGGTCCTGCACGGATTCTCTCCGGGTAAGTCAACCGTCACGGCACTCAATTATATCTTGCGTGCCGCGAGGGAGGGCTCGGGCAAGTATGTGCAGGCCATATTCCTGGACATCTCGGGCGCCTTCGACAACGCCTGGTGGCCGATGATCCTGACCAAAATTAAACCGGGGAGGGTCGGGGAATGAGGCAACGGCCAAGATAACACTGGACTTGGTCGCCAGTTGGGGTGCCAGGAATAGGCTGGGATTCTCCCCTGCGAAGTCGTCTATGATGCCGATCAGGAGAAAATTCCAGCACTAGTCTCGACTAGTGTCGCACTGGTCCGGGCTAGTGTCGCACTGGTCCTGGGTAGTGTCGCGCTAGTCCCGGCTAGTTCAAAATCAAACTCAAACTCAAATAATTTATTTCAATTAAACTATATAAGGCACTTTTGAATTATTAAAATTAAATAGTCGGTCAACTGACCGACTATTTAATGGCAACTAGCTCCTAACTTTCTGATTAACTAGTCAGAAAGTTGAAGCTAGTTGCCCATTCCAAAACGTAGATCTCTATGGAGAAGAACAGGCAAGAAACTCCACTCTTTTAAATCAAGATATTATTACAAAATCCTGGGTACTTTATTCTTATTGCTTCTACACATATATGTGAGAACAATGAAAAAAAAGAAACAATTTAAAATATAAAATTAAAAATAAGCCCTGGCAGTTAAAAGATGACCAGTCTCAATCGACGGCACCCGTTCACGAACATGACACGTGGATCAGCACCACCCAGCTCCACCATTTTGTAGTGAACCGAATAATTCAACACACGCGCCACCACCAGTGAGTGAGACATTGAAGTGAGCATGACATAATATTCTCAATTTACTGCCATGCTCTTTCAAGTCAACATCAAAATATCATAAAAACGGATCCATGGTTCTTACTTACATTTACAAAATTTAAAAGATGCTTCTAAATTAATATATAAAACTATAGGAATAATCAGGAAGAGGTATTTAATATTGAAGTATTAAGAATTTAATCTTGATTGAATAAAATAAACATTAAGTTCGTAATGTCAGAAACACAAAAAAAAAACAAACAAAAAAAAAGGGGAAGCATCTCTTCCAAATATTGAAATTTTAATCAACTAGTGAGCCCAAGTGCCTGTGGAGCAGGACCAGCATTAAGCCAAGCATTTTTATCTACGATATACTCGTCCAACTTATAATATGCTTGTCTACATAGTGTGCGTTTAATGCATGTTTTCAATTTCTTCTCATTTAGTTGAAGAATATCGAGTGGTATTTTGTTGTAACATTTTACACAGTGTCGCACAGGTCCCGGCTAGTGTCGCACTGGTCCCGGCTAGTGTCGCACTGGTCACGACTAGTGACGCACTGGTCCCGGCTAGTGTCGCACTGGTCCCGGCTAGTGTCGCACTGGTCCCGGCTAGTGTCGCACTGGTCCCGGCTAGTGTCGCACTGGTCCCGGCTAGTGCCGCACCGGTCCCGGCTAGTGCCGCACCGGTCCCGGCTAGTACCGCACTGGTCCCGGCTAGTGTCGCACTGGTCCCGGCTAGTGTCGCACCGGTCAATTCTAGTATCGCACTGGTCACAACTAGTGTCGAACTGGTTGCGACTAGTGTCGCACTGGTCATAACTAGTGTCTCATTGGGCACAACTAGTGTCGTACTTGTCGCGACTAGTGGCGCACTGGCCCAGCCTAGTGTCGCACTGTCATCACTCGTGATCATTGCGATCCTAGTGCGACACTAGACGTGACCAGGGCGACACTAGACGCTAAGATGGTACTCCGCTTATATATTTCCTTAATTTCCTCTTAGTGTTTTATTTTTAAATTTTATGTGGCTTTAGACTACCGGTTATAAACTAGTATCGCGTCAGGCTCCTGACATTAAAGACGTGTTTCAAGTTCGAGTAGTTACTTACATATTGTTTTAATAATATTGTCGTATTTGGTGAGTGATTTTTGCTAGTTTTAATTTTTGTTATTTTATTAGATATTTAATACGCATATAGGCAATAGGAAATACTTGAATTTAGTGCACAAAGTAGGTGTTATTTTTTTTTTTCTTTATTTTCGGAAGGCTTACAGACTAATAACATTATAATAACAGTAATATATAACTAAATTGCTAAGCACAAGCCTCCACAGATAAATACAAAAATTTTACTCCTTCATCGTCTAAGGGCAGATTCCTCCAACCCCAGATAATTCTATCGGAGGTACAATTTTGAATTTTTGACAGTTCTTAAATAAATTCATAAACTGCCAAACGTCAATTTCAATCCTCGAACAAAAGTTATCCGGCGATTGAAAAATCAGCCCTAAGTCACATTAATTAAATCTCTCAAAGTTCGTTTTTCTCGTTTGTTCCAATTTAAAGCCTATCTGGACAACAAACAGATCAAGTGTAATCAGGTGCCTCCTGTACAAAAAATGGCTTTGCTAAGAGCTTTCTATTAGTTATGTTTTGAACTATTAATTTTGTTTTTATTTTTTTTATTTTGTCTACTGCTCTGCGTGTTCATAATCTCAGATAATTTACATTCCATCGCCACTTAATTAGTTATCTACTTTAGTGAAATGTATTCTAAGTTGATTTTTAATTTTTGTTACAAAATGCAACCAGACTTATTAGGACCTTTGTGGGTCCTAATATGTTTTTGGTTGCAATGGAATTTGAACGTTGGCAAGTATGACATTCAGTTAGTTATTCCATAACATGAAATTGATCTTTAATTCTTCATTCAAATATAGGTAAAGGTCATTCCCATTTTGACTTCTGTTTTTAAATCGTTTTTGGTAAAAGAATTTTGGTCATTAGTAATTGAAGTATGACATTTCTAATTCATTCAGCCAGTTTTGAAAAGTATAAAAAAAGTTAATTTATTACATATTAAATAGAAAAATAAGCATTATTTAGAGAAAGACTTGAATAATTAGCGAAGGCAAAGCAGGTACTGTGTTTTGAACTTTTAATTTAATTTTATTTATATTCTCTACCGCTCTGCTAAAACGTGATCATAATATCAGACAGTGGACTGCTATCGGCTGATGATGTTGATGTAGCGCCATCTAGCGTCCTAAAGCAATTGTGACCGTCGAAACTTACTGTTCTTTTCGTCGGGAAAAGTATTTTTTTTCTGGATGAAAGATACCCTATGTCCTTTTCTATACCCCTGACAAAGTATATGCAAAATTTCATGATGATCGGTTCAGAGAATTAGGTGTGAAAAGCTAAAAAACAAATAAACTTATTTTCGATTGCGCTTTTTCGCATATTAATTAGGATTATATACCTAATACCTATGTTTATTTAGGACTTCAACCGGTTGTATTGAGGAAATTGTTTCATTATTTCCTTATAATAAGCCGTTTAGTGACTATACATAATAATATAAGAAATGCTTAAAACATGCATAATGCTTGTACAGACGCCAACAGGTTAAGCTACCCGAAACTGTCAAATTTTTCCAATCAACCTTGAACCTTAATGCTATAGCCATAAAGTTGAAAATCTATTAAAGAAATTTGACAGATTGTAGTAGCTTGATGTGCTGGCTGGCGTCTGTACATAATAATTGTTTTTTTTTATTTTTAATGGCATCTCGCAGTTCATCCTAAGAGGTTGTCGTCTGCTTAACTGCGGGCTTGCTTGTGAATGCTTCAATAAATTAAGGCCTCCAGCTATGGCTTAAAAAACTTAAAAACTAAGCGACTACACGCTTGCTTTAGCGATAAAGTTGAAAATCTATTACAGAAAGACAGATTGTAGTAGCTCGATGTGCTAGCGTCTGTACATACTGTAGCCATTCTTTGTTATTAGTTGTAAGGTTTCCTAATAAATTCTTTTGCATCTTTTTTCATATACATGGTCATATTATTATTTTAAGTCTGTTTGTTATGTCGCTACTTGCGGAACCCTAAATTCTTAAAACAATGATTAACACCTCGTTGCGCTCTACACCGTGAGATTCACCTTCTCAGCAATCCGATGGCGTGACATTCACCTTCTCAGCAATCACTGGCACTGCACATTGCAAGATCTTCGGGATCTTGCAATGTGCAGTGCCAGTGATTAATATTGATTTAGCGTATTGGTGAATCACTCTTGTTTCTCACATCGAACATTTGTCACGCATCTTAGTTTTTCCAATTTAATTGTAATAATTATCTTAATTAAATTCTTTGAGTAAAATATATCGGTCTTATTTGCATCCTCGACTGCAGCCGAACGTAATTTGTTAGCGTATATTATGTAAATAAATATTTATTTATTCAAATTACGCTGAGAATCAGCACTTTTCGAACGTCAAAATTACATAAGACAGTCCCCCAAAACGTGAAACCATGATTCTGACCGACCTATCGTTGAAATTTTTATATTAGCTGTACAGTCACGAGCAAAAGTATGTATACACTCGGCTTTATTCAAAAGCGATTTACTCCTTTATTTTTTAATGGAATTTTATGTTGTTATGAACATAGCATTATCGAACCCATAGGTTTATGTAATGTGTCGTATTTCAACAAAAACCGAAAAGAAAAGCGAAAAGATCACAATTGAAAGTTGGCAAGTGTTGGTGTTCGTGACTGTACCATACATTTTAACGGTGTCGGTGTTGTACTTTTCAATAAAACAGTTGTTTTTTTATTTATTTATTTATTAACTATGGATGACTTACAGCTGAAACAAATAGAATAAACAATAGTATGACGTGAGACTTATCACTTCTAAAAACAGATGATAATGATGAGATAAAACTAATAATTAAGGGATTTAATGGTGCTTAACTACCAATCTACCATTAAAACCCTAAATTAATATGTTTTTATTGATTTATTGCAGGTCCTGAGCAAATAAAATGCTGTGCTGATCCTTTTGGCGTACCAGAGACAACAACAAAATGCAGCGGATATTTTTCCTGTTTATTTTCTTCTTGACATCGGCGAAAGGGCAAAGAGGTTAGTCCATAGAAATGTAAAAAACAGGAGAAGTGGCAAGGGGGCGTGTCTGTGTCGTCGCGGCATGTTCAAACTGACCATGTCTAGGCAAATGACCGTCTCCGCGAACTAGTGCGCTTTCCGCCGTGATCGTGAAAAAATAAAAGAATGCCGTGTTGTTCAGTGCTTTCTTGTAAAAACCGAAGCCAAAACCAGGATTTGTAAATCATGGAATCACTTACCATATATAAATATAAGTATTTTACCATATTTGTCTTTAAAACCATGAAAAACAACAAATTGTAGAATATTTCTTGCTTTTACTACGTTAATTTTGTTTTCAAATATCGCAGCGACTACTATTTTCGCAGTAAATACATTGCTCCTACCACTACCTAAGTATGTCGCTAAGTGACTAGACAAGCAATGTAAAAATCACAAAACGATACTTTATTTATGCGGAGCAGCCCATGGTACGGCCGCTGCTTCTTAGTGTGACTAGTTAGTGATGCGGCTGTGCAGATCCACTAACGTAAGCTATCGACAACAATGTCGATTACCTAACGAATATAGTTAATTTTACAATTTGTCAACCGTTTTAAGCCGGTTGGAAAACCTAAAAAGATGACGTTGAAATCCGGTTGGAAGACCCTTGAGAAGATGTAAAATAATGTTAAAAAAAATATTTTCAAATGAATTTCTTTTTGCTATTTTTTATATAATATTTTCTGGACATATCGTTTTTTATTTATTTTATTTTCAGAACCCCAATTTTTTTTAGTACAATAATAAATGAGAGAGTCGATAACTTTCCGATTTAGTCAATCACTAGCGTATATGTAAAATAAATGGCTTTTGCATAGCACAACGATAGCGACAGATGTTTTTGTGTGAGTAAGTTGTATGGTGCATGACTGCATGGTAAATGCACGCTGTGTTTGATCAGTTAAGGCTTATAATTGATTGTGTAGTACGTTCTGATTTATGAATTGCAAGTGTGTGCGCGACTTTGTATCTATTGCTTTTACTGAACTACATGTGTAGTAGTGGCGGGTGGCGTAGCGTAGTTGGTGGCGAGCGGCACTTTTTAGGGGGCGGCAAAATGTCACAGTAAATAATAAAACGCAACTATAAATTCGAACTGATTGAAAAGAGCACGGAATTTTTCATTACTTATTCTGTGACGAATTCGGGGAATCCCCTTAATAATACCTATGTACCTGTTATATCAATGAGTGAAGTAAGAATTTTTGTATTAATAAACGTGATTGTAAAACAAATAAACTTTTTTATTTAAAATCTAACCTGTATAATGCAAAATAATGAGGACTGTTCTTGCCGAAAAGTTCTCTACAATTAATGTATAGTATACATTAAATTGAAGAGGGCGGAAAATTGTCTTCCGGCCCGGGCAGCCGATACCCACGCTACGCCACTGAGTGGCGCGGTAGCGGGATCGTCTTATTGACATGGAGTTCTGATACATTTTAAACTACAGGGCATATCTCCTTCTATACTTTATCTATGGATTAGTCAATCTCTTTTTGGTCTTAATATTTAGTAGGTACCTATTAATTTATTTTTAATTTTTGGCAAATTCTTATTATACGTACTTATGTATACACTTGGCTTTATTCAAAAGCGATTTACTCCTTAATTTTTGAATGAAATTTTATGGTGCTACGAACATAGTACATACTTACTTACATGACAGGCCTGTTGGTCTAGTGGTTAGTGACCCTGACTGCTATGCCGGAGGTCGTGGGTTCGATTCCCACCCAGGACAAATATTTGTGTAATGAGCACGATCATTTGTTCTGTGTCTGGGTGTAATTTATCTATAATATTTATGTATTTAGAAATATATAAGTATGTTTATCAGTTGTCTAGTACCCATAACACAAGCTCTGCTTAGCTTGGGACTAGATGGCGTTGTGTGATAGTTGTGGAATATTTATTTATTTATTTTATTATTTTATTTTACTTTCGAACCCATAGGTTTTTGCAATGTGTCGTATTTCATTGTTGTTTTCGTTATTTCACGCAAAAATCGCTATTGAAAGTTTCGAAGTGTTGACATATTAGTGCTCGTGATTGTACCTATTAATTTATTTTTAATTTTTGGCAAATTCTCAAAACAATATTGCTTTTAAAGGTTATATTATTTAATTTTACGGCACTATTAGGTAAATATATTAATTAGCATCACTTTTTTTTAACTTACTTATATGATAAATGATTGATGTTATGGTTAGTAAGGGGGTGACCACCGAGATCAAATCAAAAGTCATTTATTCAAATTAGGCTGAGAATTTCGAACGTCAAAATTACAAAAGACATTCCCCAAAAAACGCCCGCCCTTCACCACTTCCTAGTGCTATCACTGGGAAGAAAAACTGGCGCAACAAACTCCCCAGCAGCACAACTGTCTGTTCAGTTAGAAAACACTTGATTGTATACAATACTAGGTACCTTTGTTCAGTAATTAACATTATAAGACCAGAACATAAAATTAAATTATTTGCCATATGTCAGCTAGCCACGCCAATATACCAACAAATATAATAAAAACTATTCGTAATCAAGCTAAAAAATAATTAATTAAAATTAAAATGTAAATAAAAACTTACTACCTAAATAAAAGCCTCGAGGCATTAAAGGCCGTGACAGCTTATATATTTATCCATTGCTGGGTTCTGTTCACATAGCTGTCACTTGAAGTCACAAATGATAAACTAAGACCATCGAAGTAAAATAATTAAATAAGTTAATAACAATAACCGATGACAATCAAGATGACGACTAATAGAGAAGTATGGAAGAAAAGACATGTTGTGGCGACCCGAAATAAATTGGGATAAAGGCAGAAGAATGGTGATAAATTATTAATGATTTTATTTCTGTAAGGGCTAATTTTACCAAAGTCAGATATCATTTACCCGTGGAATAAAATCGACGTCTGACAGTTCTAGTATGGAAAAACTGTCAAAAATTCAAAATTTATTCTCAGGATAAAACTTATTCTAGGTATAAGCTTTTAATTTTGATTTTGATATTGCACGACTTTTTTTTTTTTTTTTTTTTTTTTTTTCAGGATGGGATATCATCAAATGACCCCTCCCGCTCTGGGTGGAGCAGAAGGGAGTGTCAGACTCTTACTGACTAAAACCCACCCGTGTTCCTTCCTTAGCCCTTTATGTACCAGGGCAGCGGTAACCCTTTCGGACGATCCCGCTACCCCGGCAGGATATTGCACGACTTGACTTACCTAAAATCTCGACATACCGAATATGTTTACATTGTACCTAATCTGTTTATTTACTAAATCGCTGTAACTGGTCAACACAAATATGTAACTCTTAATTAAGTAGATGTGTACATGTGGAAGCTTGTAATTAGCAAATGTCCCTACGTATGCAAGATACTTAAGTTTTTTATTAGTCTGTAAGCTTTCTTTAAAATAAAATAAATAAATAAAAGTTTCGTGAAATGCACCCTAGGTAGGTTTGTACAAACTCTTTTACACGTCAATCATATATTTAAAACTACACGAGGTCGGCGTTTCCTATCTGACTACTCTGAGAAGAAATGCCGAAACAAACTCAGAGGTCACAATCTCTTTTAAAGTCCAGACATAATCTTGGTCAGATCATGTGATGACCATGTAGTCTCATGGAGGCTGAAATGGTATTTTTACAAAAAAATAACATGTTTACTTGATGGCTATTTTAAGTGGATATTATTGAGGGTATTTTCGCTGATAGCCGAAATACAGGCTAGCTCGGCTACAGTCCATCTATTCCGTGAAAAGCTCACCGTGAAAACTCAGATGAAGTGACCTGTCAATAGTGTCAATCCCAACCATTATCATTCTTTACCTGCCTTTTCCCAACCTTGTTGGGGTCAGCTTCCAGTCTAACCAGATGCAGCTGAATACCAGTATTTACAATGGAGTGACTGCCTGTCTGACCACCAAAACCCAGTTACTGGCTACTACGATCCTCCTTGGTAAGACTGGGGGTCTACTCCGAAGTAGTATCGGCCGAATGTTCGGCCGTTTCCTGCTACGAAGTTACTATTTGGTTCAGTCGGTTCCGATCCTACACTCCTACACTCTTTCGAATATTGACTATGGTCCCAACCCAACTGAGCCGAACCGAATTTTTTCCGCATTTTTCAATAATATTCGGTTCGGCCATGTGTCGGTCCGATCCGAACATTCGCACTTTGCACTTCGGAGTAGGCCCCCTGGTTGTCAGACTTTCGGGCTTCTGACGACCCGTAACGACTGTCAAAGATCCACGAATGACAGCCGGGACCAACGGCTTAACGTGCTTTCCGAGGTACGGAGGGGTCTTGGTATGTGAAGATGGTCTGGACACCCATCCACGGACAAAACGCGGCAAGCGTAGCTTAAGCTGATCAATAGACCCGTTCGGCTGTTATTACAACCCGACCATCAGGTGTAATGTCAGCTTACTTCAAGTTCACTTCACCGAAGATATCACGGTGAAACCTTTACAGCATAGACAGGCTGATGTCTGATTCATTTGTAACAAGATAATATAGCCTATCAGTTCAGACACGTGTACCATTACAAAGACAATAATACGTTTATTTTCGGTAAACATGACGTAGAAAAACACAAAAAAAAAATAACAAGTTGGGGAAAAATACACCTCTGTATCTATTAAAATATGCGTCACATCCACGCAAAACGGCCATTTGTAAACAATTATTTAATAACTTATTATTATCGATTTGTATCTATACTAGTAATAAATCCATATCTTCTATACTAATAATAAAGCTGAAGAATTTGTTTGCTTATTTGTATGTTTGAACGCGCTAATCTCTGAAACTACCAGTCGGATATGAAAAATTCTTTTGGCATTTGATAGCCCAAATCTTGAGGAACGTTATAGGCTATATATTGACATCACGCTAGGGCCCTTAGGAGCCGAGCAACAAGAAAAAAGATCAGGGGGCCTAAAAAGGCCACTTTGGCAGAATCATAAGGATATATAACAATATGAATCATATTAAAAATCGTAAAATGGTCACAAACTGACAATTCATAATATGATCTGTGTGCAATTCATATCACAATGAAATAACATTTAAACTGTAGAAATAAAAAACCAAATTGATTAATAAAAACTGTAATGAAAAATTTACCGATAAAATTACGGTTTTTATTTTTTTCATGCGGCATTGCTACCAAATATGAAATGACATTTTACGAAAATTAGAGGAATCGCTAGTGATCTGCTAGGAAATGAATAGCTTTTAGAGGTATTGCTTAAAGTGGCTTTTTTAGGCCCCCGGAAATAACTCGAAACGAAGTAATACCGATGGGAGATGCGATGCGACTGGGTGGGCTGGATAAATCTTTCAGGTAGTACAGTCACGAGCAAAAGTATATATACACTCGGCTTTATTCAACAGCGATTTACACCTTTATTTTTTAATTAAATTTTATGTTGTTACGAACTTCGCATTTTCGAACCCATAGGTTTTTGGAATGTGTCGGATTTCAACGTTGCATTCGTTATTTCACGTAAAAATCGCAATTAAAAGTTGCAAAGTGGACTTATTGGTGCTCGTGACTGTACCTGTCGGTGAGTTTCAGTACAGTCGTTTTTTAGTTTGACAGTTGTTACGGGTAGTCAGAAGCCCGAAAGTCTGACAACCAGCCTTACCAAGGGGTATCGTGTTACCCAGTAACTGAGTTGTGGAGGTCCGATAGGCTGTCGCTCCATGTATCGTATTGTCCTCAGCTGCGTCAGGTTAGACTGGAAGCTGACCCCAACATAGTTGGGGAAAGGCAAGCAGATGATGATGATATATTAACGAAGATCTATCACGCGGCCGTCTCATTATATTTTATCAGTATTTTTTGGTTTATTTTTGCAATATTACTCAACTCACACTATTTACACATAATTTATTTGCATACACACGTCACGTTGCAGTGTAAAACTGATTTACATCCGTCACTTCACACATCAGAGGGGTAATTCTCGTAATTTTAAGAACGTTCACAGTCTGATCTCAGTCTCAATCTGTCAAAAAATACCTCTAATTTGCCTACATTTTGACAAGTTTTTGACATTTGTTTGTCGCCGAGATGAGACTGCGACTAGATTTTGAACGTTTTAAATTACGAGAATTGGCCTTCTGGTTCAGTTGAAGCGTCAGGCACTAGTTGTCTGGCATTTTTGCTGAACTGGGCCTTATTTGCGCAGCCGTGAGGCACACTTTCCTGCTATTTTCTTACACCGGGCTTTACACTTTCTATTTAATTTTTATTTGTTGCTATCTGGTTAAATTAGCCGTATAGTCAACCGCCTGGCCTTTGGAAGTAGTGCTGGCCTCGCTTCGCTCTCTCGGTCCGCACGCGGTTGATCACATTTCTAACCTAACCCATTGGTCGGGGTGCCCTGGCTTTGTTACTGCGACCAATTCGGTACACACGTGATTGGTTACAGTTCCAACATAAATTATAATTTTTTGAATATTTATTTATTTATTCAAACTTTTCGCACAAAAAGGTACAAAGGCGGGCTTAATGTTAGGCATTCTCTACCAGTCAACCAAGGGTGGTGAAGAGATTAGACGGCCGATGGATGGAATATCATTAAAGCCGTTAGTTGAACGGCCGCCGTTTAGTTAAAAGGCTAGGCAGTTAACTAAACGGCTAATTAAACCAGTTGGTTACGACATATGTATCTGGTGTATTGTTTGTCTTTTAGTCTGTGCTAAATAAATGTATTATCTTTCTATCGTATCGCAGACGCTTTGCCATTCCTGAGATAAAGCAAAGCAACCGATTGATTTATGTAACAACTCATATGATTGTACAGACATAAGTAATAGAATAAGTTATGTAGTACCCAGAACTACTATATGTCGAGGTGTGACACACGACCGCTGTTTGCTGTAACCTCTTGTCGATCAAACGCAGGATCGCGAGCACCCCTACGGCGTCTTAATACTCAGGGGCTGCAGTCTCGACATTCATAGCGATCGTTTTCGTTTGCGACCGAATTCGGTCGTAAAGCGATCGCTATTAATGTCGAGACTGCAGCCCCAATTCAATAAGATTTTCCGGGATACCGAGTTCTTTGCTATTTCCGCTAGAAAATTTAGAAGTATTGCGCTTAAAATCATAGCAGAATTAGATATCTGAATATATAACAATCCTAAAATCATAATTTCTTTTTTAAGTATTCTATTATATCCTCTTTCTCTTTTTATTATTTTTACCTGTATAGTATATGTTTCAGTTTAGTTTTATTTTTTATATTTAACCATACCCTATATTCAATGTAGGTAATTTACATCGCACACCGTTCGTGTTTAAGCCGGCGGTACACAACACCCTTCGGCCAGAACTCTTCCTTGAGGAACTTCTCGAGATAATGTGTCGGAACACGCACCACGTACGACTTGCAGTTCGTGATGTGTCGCGACTCCAACTTCTCGACCCTCATAGTCCTCCAGTTGGTCTTCACCCGCATGTATTCCACGATCTCCTCAACTTTCGTGGAGTGGTGCAGCCTGGACACGTACAGCTGCGTCGTCGGGATTGCTGGACGCAGCAGCATGTTGGGTCCTGCTGGCGCGGTGCCGCACTGGTTCTGACAAGGAAGCTTCGACTTTTTCTTCTTCTCCACCTTGTTGAAACCATCCTTGCTGCACTTGTTTAACTACCCATAGATGGATTAAAGTTTAGAGGGGCTTGTGGCTAAGTAATATCAGCCGTACGGGTCGATCGATCAGGTTAAGCTACACTTGCCGCGGTTGGTCCGTGGATTAGTGACCATCTTTACAATACCAAAACACTCCGTGCCTCGGAAACCACGTTAAGCCGTTGGTCCCGGCTGTCATTCGTAGATCTTTGACAGTCGTTACGGGTCGTCAGAAACCCGAAAGTCTGACAACCAGTCTTCCCAAGGGGTATCGTATTACCCAGTACTGGGTTGTGGAGGTCAGATAGGCAGTCGCTCCATGTAAATACTGTCAATCATGTGTTAAATACTGGTATTCAGCTGCATCCGGTTAGACTGGAAGCCGACCCCAACATAGTTAGGGAAAGACTAGGCAGACTGAGATGGACTAACGTTTCGAGTTCAAATTTTTGTCATAATTTTTTCTCGTTCAGTTGTTTTTTTCCCAGTTTTTGTCAAAAAAAAATAAATTAGTTTTTCTTTGATTCCAGAGGGAGCGTCGTGTGTCGATGAATATTCGAACTCAGTTGGGAGATGCACAGTGTTGTCTCAATGTCCATCAGCGATAAAAAACTTTCAGTAAGGTCCAACTATTTCTATTTACCTTTTTAATGGGGATTGAAGATTTTCTTAAGGAGCCTGGCATACAGCTACTGACGCGCCATTTTGTTTTAAACGCGAAAGATTGTGAGGACAGATTAATGGATGTTTGTTCTTTCACGCAAAAACTACTGAACGGATTTTTATGATAATTGGCACACAGATAGTTTATAAGCAGAATTAACACATGCTAGTCATAGATATAAGCTATGAGTAGGTACTAATGTTGATCGAAGCTGATTATGTGTGTGTTTCCAGTGAGAGCCGACTTGTACCAACATTTTGCTTGTACGTTGCGTTTGGAGACAAGATAGTCTGCTGTCTAGAAGGATCCAGCATTCTCAACGCACCTTCAGCTCAATTTGTAGAGTGAGTATCATATTCCTAACAGCGTTAAGGCGCTAGTTAGCCCGCGACATTCAAATTTTCTTACGTTCTTTACAATTTGCAGGTCAGTGTCATATTGTGTGTTGATTAAAATATGATGATTCACAACCGTAACAAATATGACTTTACAGAATTGAAATACAACCCTCTATACCCTGTTCATTTGGTTAACCGTTTTTTGACAGCTGTCTTAGAACGTACAAGTATGTACATATTTCAGATTACGTAAAAGTTAACTTTAAAATGCGTATTAAAATAAAGACATAAACTGCCTTTTCTTATTCAATTATCTTATTTATGGCTTCTTACATACATTATAATACTGTACGTGTTTCAATCAATGTATTGTGTGTTGCTGCAATCATTAGTTTCATCTGTCAAAAAACGGTTTACCTAATGGGCAGGGTATAAGTTTGTAGTGTGTTAGGGTAGGTTAAGCTGAACCAATTAATTAAACACTACTGTAGAATGTAATATAAATGTTTATTAAACACAAATAACAACGTAAACTTATAACTATAATTGCGCGGCGCCAGTTACAATTTGGCATGCATTCGCCATAGAGGTTTGTAGCGGACTGGCGAGATGTATATTAATAGAGGTAAGTAGAACTGTCTCTGTTGTGAAAAAGTGTCCGACAAACTGCGTTAAATTTTGGTGGCGCCACAGTAGCAACAGAGTAAAGTTTTCTCACAGCAGTCATTTTAGGTTATGTTTACAAAATTATTTTGGACTACGTAAATAGTTGAGGTTTTGTATAACTGGGGCTCTGATTAACTACTCTAGTCACTAAAAATATATATTTTTTTAAATTGGCATACGTCAATCCGTCAACAACTTCTACATTCATATTGTATACTATTGCCTACGCTGGCGCCATTTTGGAGGCTTTTTGATCTGTTATTTACTGCTTATAGCTGGACATTTTCCGACATATTATATATTTCGACTTTCCCCCATATGAGACGGTTCTCCTTACCTCTACGCTCTATAAATAGGATTATATTATTTTGAACTTAGAGGGTCGCAACCAAAGACTAAAGAATTCTTTAGTCATTGGTCGCAACACAGATTAATGTGTATTGTCTTTGGTCCCTGGCCCCACTGTTTGCATATATCATACAAGTACGCTGGACTAAATATACTATACGAAATTGTACCGACTGTTACATAATCTATGACTTGATATTTGTACTGTGGCGGGTAGATTCTAGGGATTGTCAAATAAACCAGTGTGTCACTAGCTCCCGCCCTTTATTGACGTTGCATTGGCGACGAGGATGGGATTTCTTTTTCTTAATTACGCGTGCAATCGAATTATTAACGACAGTAAAATGCCGATCGGCAAATTAGAACCATTCAACATCAGTTCCAAACAATGGCCTGCATATATACGTCGAGTGAACCAATACATTTTACTTAACGATGTGAAAGATAACCTAAAAGTGCCGATGTTAATAACTATTGTAGGCGAAGAAACATATGCTTTAATGTGTGACCTGTGTTCGCCGGACTTTCCCGACGCCAAATCCTACGACGATTTGGTAAAATTAGTGGCCGATCATTTGGAACCGCAACGATCTGAGATCGCCGAGCGCCACGTTTTCCGGCTACGGCGACAGCGTGCCGGCGAACCCTTGATGGAATATCTGCAGGCTCTGAAGCATTTGGCAACTACTTGCAATTTCGGCAAATGTAAAACGTGTTCGACGCTCGAAGAAAACTTAAGAGATCAGTTTGTATCAGGTTTGAATAATGATTCAATGCGGTCGAGAATATTTGCCGAAAGGAAAATACAATACAAAGAGGCCGTGGAGTTAGCACTAGCACTGGAGGCTGCAGAGAAGCACGCGGAGGTGAGCGGCAGTACGGTGTCGACGACGACCTCAGGTGCCGGTGGCGAGGCAGGTGAAGACCTGCACTATACACGCGCAGGGCGCGGGCGCAACCGCAGCGCGCGCACGGACGGCGCGGGGTTGGCGGGCCCGGCCGGCGCGGCCGGCGCAGCGGGCAAGGAGCGCGCGGCGGCGGACACGCCGGCCGGCGCGGCCGCGCCATGCTGGCGCTGCGGTAAGGCGCACCGCGCCAGGTGCCGTTATGTGAATTATCATTGTGATGAGTGTAAACAAAAAGGGCATTTGAAAGTGATGTGCAAGTTAGTGAATCGAGTGGACAGTCACAATTATATAAGTGGTGAAAACGATTCTGACGATATGTTCAAGTTTGTCATTGGAGGTAAGGACAATAAACCGTACTTTATAAACATTATGATAGATAACCTTGAGACCAGGTGTGAAATTGATACTGGTAGTCGAATTTCGGCTATAAATGAGGACTTGTATAATCAAAAATTTTCCCATAAAATCATAAAAACAGATAACTTGATGTTACGTAGTTATGCCGGTGCACGCATCGAATCACTGGGTTATATAGAAGTCCAAGTTAGATTACGTAATGTAGAAGTAAAATCCTTGCCTCTTTATATAATCAGAAACGGAGCGTGTCGCTTATTGGGACGTGATTGGTTACGCGCCCTAAAAATAAGTCAAATAAATTTGAACAAAATCACCGACGACGGATTTGTAAACCGTTTAGGTGCCGAATTCCCAGAGGTATTCACGGATAAGTTAGGGACCTGTAAGCGAGCTATTCGATTACAGCTGATTATTGATGAACCTGTATACGTGCGCGCGCGGCCCGTGCCCCTAGCGCTGCGCGCACGCGTTGAGCGCGAGCTGGCGCGGCTTGAATCCGATGGCTCAATATACCGCGTTGACTACTCCGACTATGGAACGCCGATTGTACCGGTTGTAAAAAAAAATGGAGATATACGCATATGTGGGGATTACAAAATTACGATTAATCCAAAACTCAAACGTGATTATTATCCCTTGCCTCGTATTGATGAATTGTTTGCGAACTTGAGCGGAGGAGAAAAGTATACCAAAGTTGATCTCACTCATGCTTACGAACAGTGTTTATTAACGAAAGAATCGCAACCCTACACAGCGATAACAACTCACCTTGGGACATATGCCTACCGTCGTACGCCGTACGGTCTAGCGTGCGTACCTGAGAAGTTTCAAAAAATTATGGAGGAGACCATACGGGGCATACCGAGTTGTGTTGTTTTCCTGGATGATATTTGCATAACGGGGGCAAATGATAAGGAACACATTAGTAATTTAAGAGCTGTACTCGAAAGGTTGCGCGAAACGGGTTTAACAGTTAAATTAAGCAAGTGTAGTTTTTTACAAGACAGTGTAAATTACTTAGGTTATATTATAGATAAAAAGGGACTAAGGCCGGATAGTGTTAAATTGGATGCCATTTCCAGCGCGCCGAGACCAGAGAATGTAACACAATTAAAAAGTTTTTTAGGGATGCTAAATTATTATAGTAAATTCATAAGTAATTTGAGTACGTTATTGCACCCTTTACACAATTTACTAAAAAAAAGATAAGTACTCGCTGGGAATGGAATGCCAGTTGTGAACAGGCGTTTAAAGAAGCTAAGCGAGTTCTCTTGGGCGAGCGAGTGTTAGCACATTACGAGGAGGGGCGGCCGCTCGTACTCGCGGTCGACAGTAGTGCGTATGGTTTAGGCGCAGTGCTGGCGCACCGCTATAACGATGGCAGCGAGCGCCCGGTTAGTTGTGTGTCCCGCACACTCAACGCGGCTGAGAGGAACTATAGCCAACTTGATAAGGAGGCACTCGCTATATTATTTGGTGTAACCAAACACCATCAGTACTTATTTGGTAGGAATTTCATATTACGCACAGACCATCAGCCTTTGACGTACATCTTTGGTGCTAAGAGTGGCATTCCACAGACCGCTGCCAGCCGCCTTCAGCGGTGGGCAGCGCGCCTGGCCGCATACGATTTTAATGTGGAATTCGTTCGCTCGGCTGACAACGGGCCAGCTGATGCCCTGTCGAGGCTACCGTTACCCCAGGAGGGCCGCTTAGTGGACGCAGTCACCTACATAAATTTATTAGAAAAATCTGTTCCTGTCAGTTTTAAGGATATTGCTAGGGAGACTGAAAAAGATAAATTGTTAAGCAAGGTGAACGGTTATGTTACTTTTGCTTGGCCGTTGACAGTGGACGATAATGAGAAACCGTATTTCGTTAGAAAACAAGATTTAGCAATAGAATTAAATTGTATAATTTATAAGTATAGGGTCGTAATACCGAAGACATTGCAAAAACAAGTTTTAGATGAAATACATGATGGACATTTAGGAATGAATAAAATGAAGAATTTGTCTAGAAATTATGTGTATTGGCCAAGCCTAGATAAAGATATAGAGGAGGTATGTCGCGCTTGCTCGGCGTGCCGCGCAGTGCGCGACGCGCCGCCGCACGCGCCACTACACCCCTGGGAGTTCCCGCTACATCCGTGGCACCGTGTTCATGCCGACTTCGCAGATTGTGGCGGGAAACGATATTTAATCATGATCGATGCACATTCGAAATGGATAGAAGCTATAAGTATGAGTAGAACGGACGCGCAAGCAACTATCACAACCATGAGAACAATTTTTGCCCGGTTCGGATTACCTTCACTTCTCGTCACTGACAACGGTCCACCATTTTTCTCACAGGAATTTAAGACATTTTGTGTCAAAAATTGTATTAAACACGTGACCACAGCTCCGTACAGACCGCAAGGAAACGGGGCTGCTGAAAATGCGGTAAAAACCGTAAAGAAAGCGATTAAACGTGCTTTGTACGAGGGCGAGGACGTCGCCACGGCATTAAGTAAGTTTTTATTCAAATATCGCAATTGCCAACGTGCAACCACTGGTGTGTCCCCCGCGGTGGCGCTGCAAGGGCGCAGGCTGCGAGCGCGCCTGGACGCGCTGCGGCCCGACGTGTCAGCCGTGGTACACGCCGCGCAGCAGCGGCAAGTGGCCGCGGCGGGCGGCACGCAGCGCGCGCTTGCTCCGGGCGACACGGTGCTGGCCCGCGACTATACCGCGAGGGGGGACAAGTGGTTGGCGGGGACAGTAGTCGACCAGACAGGACCGCTCTCGTACAAAGTAGACGTGGGACGCGGTGTCGGTTGGCGTAGACATGTCGATCAGATTATGCCAATACAAAACAAGAACCGTCACTCGTTAAGTCGTACTAGCATAGTTCCCGAGATTAGAGATTTATCCCCAGAGCGGCTGGTTCCTTCGGTCTGTGCGGAACCTAAGGATACTTTAGAGGACTCGTCTGATGGCACTGGTGAAAAGTTACCGATAACGAGATCGGAAGTGGCACCAAGGCCAGAGACACCACCACCGCCGTCAGGTGCGTCTGCCCGTGCCCTGCGAGCTTATAATCGTGCTCGATCTGGAGCTGCTACATAATACATTGTTTGTTTTAGTTAATTCGTTTTTATGTTTTTATTATTAAATGATGTTCTAGCTTAAGGGGGAGAAATGTACCGACTGTTACATAATCTATGACTTGATATTTGTACTGTGGCGGGTAGATTCTAGGGATTGTCAAATAAACCAGTGTGTCACTAGCTCCCGCCTTTTATTGACGTTGCAGAAATGACACTTGTTTTTTGTGCCGATTCAAAGCGCCCCGCTCGAGCGTCTCAGGAACTAAAATTGACATAACATTGCCGCAGCTGGCCGTCGTTTTGTTTTGGTACGGCTCGGATGATTTGGGTCTAAATCGTGGAATAACACTTTTTTGTGTATTTAATGTTTACTAGGAGATATTTATGTAGAACATTTTTATCCTGAGAGTATTCGCATCTTGTGAAACTAGCTATCAACAATATTAGTTCCATGGACGCTCACGTTGCTGTCAGCACCAAAATGGCGAAAGTCATTTTGTCATCGATACTATCGCTAGTCTGAAGTCCAGCGCACTTGTTTATTATAGGTCAGTGCCTGGCACTGACATCAAGCAATGGACAAAATTGACAACCTTTTATTGCTAGAATACGAGGCTTTTGGCTACTTTGTGTGTGTATTTAATATATTTTTCATTTTTTTAGATCGGCTCTTGAAACAGGTAAACACATTGTTTTTATTTTACAGTGACCGTCCTATCTGGGGTAGCCCTAGTGATACAAATGATCGCAGAAGAATCAGCGAGAGAAGTGAGTCTCATTATTTAACTCGCTTTTTCTTTTCTTTAGTGTATCACCACATAACCCCTGTCAAACCCTTGACTGCCCCGTTGGTCTCGTGGCGCGAGCGCGACAGCTGAGCGTGGGGTCCCCTGGGTTCGATTCCCGGATCGGGCAAAGTGTTATTGGGTTTCCCGTTGGGAATTTCATAGTAACAACCCGGAGTTTGGAAGTTGCCGGTGTGATACCCCCGTGCCTCGGAAAACAGATTAAGGCGTTGGTCCTGCGCCTGATCTCTCTCCGGTCGTGTTGGATTGCCGACCCATCGGATAATGAGAGTGAGGGAAGAGAGAGTGCATGTGTGTCTGCGCACACACTTGTGCACTATAATATCTCCCGCGCCGAAGGAAGATTTGAGATCGGTCAGGAGGACTTTATTTATGTTTATACCCTAAGCTAAGCACAGGTAGGTCCGCTCATACTGCGGTGGTTCCTTTTAGGTTCCGTGTAATATGGAGTAAACCTGTTTCCATCTGACACGCACAAAGCCTGCTACTGAGATACTCCTGAATGAAAAACTAAAAATCTCTTCACGTTGGTTTTTTGGTGTTTGAAGTGAGCTGTCATTCCACTTGATGGGATGGACACAATTGACAGCCCTCTGTGCAGCGTTGGCTTTTCGTGGTGGGTGCTGATGAGGTGTAAAGAATAAATAAAACTGCGGACAAGTAACCTTGCGTGTGTATTGGACAAGTGTCACAGTAGGAAGAAAAGAAGAAACAAAGAAATATAGGTTTATTTGTCACAGAAACACGTTTTATCCCCAAAACCTATATCTGAACATTTTGAAAACAAAATCCCGTGCACATGATGACCACAGCTGCGTCCGTAAGTAAAACAAAAGAGGATCCTTTTTAGGTCGACTAATAATATGCGCTGCAAGCAGGAATAGTCCTTACGGTGGTCAGATACCTATATATTCTAGCAATAACACAAAAAGGTAATTAACTCTAATAATAAAGAAACATTAAAAAAAATAGATATATAATCACGAGTAAAAAACGGAAAAAGTCGACGGCTGCACGTCATGACTGTGACAAGAAGGTTTCCACTCAGCATGACGGAAGGAGAGAAGGGGCGCGTGTTGCCACAGATAACATAATAATTTATCTTTTAATGTTAAAATACCCAACACTTATTTCAACAGACATAAGGTAATAAGTAAATAATCATCTTTTTTAATTCCAGAATGTGATGAATATAGCCGCAGTGTCTTTACTGAAGCAGGTTACATATCGCTCTTACTCGACCCAGACGTGATCGCGTTATCCGCAGCAAATTGTGAATACACGGCAGTCGAACTAATAGTCGGAGGACAGACTGCTAAGGTCGGAGAGTTTCCGCATATGGTGAGTTTAACCTCTACATCATCAGCCGACTGGTCTTAAAGCGGCGAAGGAAAATATCGTGAGGAAACCGGCATGTCCTAGAACCAAAAATTCGGAGCCATGTGACATCTAACAACTCGCACTAGGCTTGCGTAGTGGATTACGGCCCACTCTCACAGTGGGGAGGCCTGTGTCCCAGCAGTGGGAACGTTATCGCCTGCTTTTACTAATATCATCATCATTTCAGCCGAAAGACGTCCTCTTCTGGACATAGACATAGGCTTCCCCCATGCACCACCTCTTCGACCGGTTCTGTGTTTTCCGCATCCAATGGATTCCTGCTGCCTTCACCAGGTCATCGGTCCACCTTGTGGGAGGTCTACCGACGCTACGTCTTCCGGTACGCGGTCGCCACTCCAAAACCTTTCGGCCCCATCGGCAATCTGTTCTGCGAGCAATGTGCTCTGTCCACTGCCACTGAGTTTGGCAATTATTTGGGCTATGTCGGTAACCTTGGTCTGGTTTGGATTAGCAGGAGCGGATCCCTTCATTTCTAATTCGATCACGTAGAGTCGTAATCGTCGTCGTCGGATCATCTTCCTACGATAGCTTTTGCCCAAGTATGTTGGGATCGGCTCCCAGTCTAACCCTTCCAGACATGGCCCTGCATTGTTACACTCACATAAAATCCTAATAATATAACGTTTGGGCTTTAAAAAGGACCTCTAAGTTTGTTTCGGCATTTCTTCTCAGGGATCACTCAGCTAAGAACCAACTATGGCAAAAAAATGCTTACATTTGAAGGAGCACAACTTTATAATAAAATACCCTCACGAATACGAAATGTACACTCATTCAATGCATTTAAAACTCAGCTCAGCCAGTTAGACTTCTGGAGAAATGAATGCGTTAGGCGGGTCGGGTTTCGCATACATGTACTATGTAGGTATGCTGATTAGTCTGTAACTAGTGATGTCGAACTTTTATAAATTTAAATTATGATTAATGTTGTTCTCAAGTAAGTGACATGTGGGTAGCGGGATCGTCCGAAAGGGTTACCGCTGCCCTGGTACATAAAGGGCTAAGGAAGGAACACGGGTGGGTTTTAGTCAGTAAGAGTCCGACACTGCCTCCTGCTCCACCCAGAGCGGGAGGGGTAAAAAAAAAAAGAAGTGACATGTTATGTTTTTATTGAGAATAGAGTTTCTTTAAACCTAAGAAATGTCGGCGCTATCTAGTTTGAAAATATTGCATAAGCATAATCAGCTTATTATGTTCCCACTGCTGGGACACAGGCCTCCTCTCGGTGAGACCACTCCCTCTCACCCGCCGTAATCCACCATTTTAAAATATTGACA
Source organism: Apamea epomidion (assembly GCA_947507525.1). Lineage (NCBI taxonomy): Eukaryota > Metazoa > Arthropoda > Insecta > Lepidoptera > Noctuidae > Apamea > Apamea epomidion. Next base: position 5,833,963 of record OX382255.1, read on the forward strand.
TGTAAAAGTGTCTTAAAATATCTACCTACAAAAAATAAAACCTTATTCAGCTGAATACCAGTATTTTATATGGAGCCTATTAGATCTCCACAACGTAGTTTGTTTGCCATCCAATAACTCTAACTAACATTTTCTTTTTACAGGCAGCAATTGGCTGGGCAGATTTCAACGGTGGCTACAAATTCAGCTGTGGTGGGACACTCATCAGTCCTCGTTTTGTGGTGACAGCCGCACATTGTAACATGGACATTACTGCCCAGAAACTTGAACCTGTCATAGTCAGGCTAGGAGACCAGAACATTGACAGCACTGTGTACGATGGTGCTAAACCTGTTGATGTAAGTTTTTATTTTATTCTGCCCGAGAAACTTACTGTTATTGGCTTAGGTCCGTGGCATACCTACTGTCCGCCATATTGTTTTTTTTAAATGGTGGCCACGCACGAATCCTATATAAATCGATAGCTGACATCAATGCAAACAGAAAACATAATAAGATCAAACTCCGTAAAGTGTCATGTTTCCCAGACACCCATACGTGACACCCATATCTTTTGTACTTGCTTACATACATCTTGTTACACTGATGTTTGAAATAATCACTCTGAATTTTTAAATATTAAACTGACAAAAAAATTCCACGCGCTATATGGGGGTCTACAATCAAATGCTGAACTCATGGTTACAGTTTGCGCCCTGGTTAAAAATTTTTCGTGTAGGTTTTAAGCGTGGCCACCTTTTGAAAAAAAAATCTAAATTTCGTTTACATAATACAGGCTTGCCATAGGAATTGGCACGTAACGATAAAGCTACATGCGGCTTTTCATGATTTTTGGGGGTGCTGAAGCCGATAGCGAGTTATTTTTGTCATGGGTGTCATTTTCGTGGTTTTCGAACACACTTTCTCTCTCAATATATCTTTCTATTATAGTATACAACTGAATGAATGTCCTCCAGCCGTACACGTATTTAAAAAAAAAAAAATTATAATTTATCTGATTACAGATAGGAATTCGTCGCTTACACCTACACCCAGACTACAACTACCCGAAGATCTACAATGACATAGCCCTAATTGAGTTAGTGTTTGACGCCAAGTTCAGTTCAGCCATCCGGCCCGCTTGTCTCTGGACCAAGGATGACCTGAGCGAACATCAGAAGGTCATCGCTACTGGGTGGGGGGTTATAGATCCTAGTAAGTTTTTATGTTATCTCATCGACACTAACCTACGATGCACAAAGTTAGTCACATATGATCAACAGAAGTCCAAACTCAAGATTTGACAACTGGTTTGGAGACATAATTATTGCGCGTATTGGAGGTGAAGTTGTGATCGAAGAGCGGAAGTGAAACTCCAACTTGCAGTTAATAATATTGTTATTGCCACACAGTAGAATAGTTTACAGTTAGGTACACTATTTAGCACACATAACTAATTAAAACTAGTAGGGACGAAATAAACTATTGACATAAATCTAGTCCGTGTCCCGTGACGGTTGGAAAGCAAGAGAATGACGCTACCTAAAGAACGCTATGGGTAGCGCCCCGTAACGTAGCTTCGTGTTGCCACTTAACGAGGTGCGTTCCTGACTAACGTATTAATACTTATAGAAATATAATACAGGCGACGCCACGTCTACTAGGTGCGTTCACAAATGCACAATACGTGACGCCACACGGGCAATGAAGTGCAGCATAATAGGTGTCAAGCGCACAGATCCAGTTAGAAACACCACGCTGCGCTCCATAACTCAAGTAGCCGGTGTTGAAGAAAAAATAGCCTGGCTGAAGTGGGAGTGGGCCGGACACGTCGCGCGAATGCACCGCGAGAGATGGGCAAAGGTCGTCACACACTGAGGGAAGGACATTGCCGTCGAGGTAGACCACAGCGAAGGTGGTGCAACGATGTTGTAACATTTGCAGGGCCAACATGGCCAGAGATCGCACAATACAGGGAGGTTTAAATAAAAACAAGGGGGGGGGCATTTGCCCAGTAACGGGACACAATATAAAAAATATTTATAAAATTGATGCCGCAGTCAGACACATGAGCTAAAAATAGGGTTAAATTAAGAAATCAAATAAAAATAACTAAAAAAACCAAAGTACCATGAATCATTTGATAATCCTACTAATATTATACATGTGAAAGTTTGGATGGATGGATGGATGGATAGATGAAATCAAAATCAAAAGTCATTTATTCAAATTAGGCTGAGAATCAGCACTTTTCGAACGTCAAAATTACAAAAGACAGTCCCCCAAAATCGCCCGCCCTTCACCACTTCCTAGTGCTATCGATAGATGGATGTGTAGCGGTATCTACAACGCCACATGCGAACAACGCGTCATACTGACGTCACGAAAATCCTGCATCTCGCAAGCAGAGTTTACCGCGCAATTAGCAGAGATACAATTTCCCAACATCAATCGTTGGGCAATTACCCGCCAGACACAACACCCGTCTGGTCGGAGGATCCTCCCTTTTCTATGGAGGATGAGTGAACTTTACACCCTGTTCCTCATACCTGTATATATGTTTGTTACTCTTTCACGGTTAGGGATTAGGAGTCACAGGAACTATCATTACATTACGAGTAAATACATTAAACACTTACTACGAGCACAAACGGCCAGCCCACTACCACTTCAGCTTGCTTACTCTGCAAGCTATGTCGGTAACTCCGTTCTTTTCCGGATAATTCCATTACCAAACCCCGAAGTCTGATAAACAGTCTTATTAAAAGAGTATCAGTAGCAATGGATTAGCAATATTCTTCAGAATGATTATGACTGTGATTGATAGTGTGTTACGCACTTAGGGTGCAGGTATTCAGCTGCATCCGGTGAGACTGGAAGCTGACCCCAAGATAGCTGGGAAAAGGCAAGGCAGATGATGGACAGTTCTTACAAAAACCGCTTTTTTCACAGGTACTGGGCAGACTGCCATGGAGCTACAGAAGGTATCGCTGTCCATTCTGGACGTCGACTTTTGCAATAAAACACTGAAGCCATTCCACAATCGACTCTGGCCCAAAGGATTCATAGACTCACAGATGTGTGTTGGTGACCTGAGGGGAGGGAAGGACACTTGTCAGGTGGGTGCACGCAATCTCATCAGTTTTATAATTTATTTTGGTCGCCTGTACATAGCATAGTATAATCAGCCTATAGGTAATGTTAACACTACTGGGACACAAGTCTCCTCGCTGCGTGAGGTCGCCTGTCATGCTGCGGGCTAATCGCGTAACACACTAACAGTAGTAATGGCTGTCATGTTGACAGTTCAACCACATTCATTGCGTTATTTACGTTGTTGGGCAGACACATTTTTCAAATATATGAAGCAATGGATTAGCAACATCCTTCAAAATGACTCATATTGAGATTTATAGTGTGTTATGCAATAACAAATAATGCTGGTTGCCAAAATATCTAAAACGGATGCCGGTAGTGATTTTCTAAGAGAACTTAGAATGCAGGAACGATTTAATCAATCATAATTTCTCTATTTTTATTCTGTTTACACCATTGTAATATAAATGCTCATTTTGACACTTTAATTTTTTCTTTTTCTAAAATTTCGTAATTTATTTTCACCATTCGCCATTTATTTTTTCTATTTTTATATTTAACATGTTATCACCTAAATACATGTGCATCCTGTTGTCTCCTGTAACTGAAGGAGCACACGGAAAAGAACCTTTTTGATTAGTGCGATTTATATTGTATATTATGTTTCCTATGAGCACAGCCAAAGTGTGGAACTCTCTGGCGGCGTCTGTGTTCCCTTCCATAATTATTTATTCAAAGCAAGAGTGAACAGTCAGCTTCTGTGCAAGCTCGTTCCATCATAGACCTCATCCATCGCTTTCCATCAGGTGTGATCGAGGTCAAGAGCAGTCCCATTTAGCAATAGGTATATATAATAAATGTGTATATTTTGTGTCTGTTGCGCTTCTTTATTAATTGCCCTGTAAATTGAGAGGTCTGGCCTTTGTGATACAGGAAGTCCTAGTACAAGGCCCAGGGCTGCACTGATGTTTGTGCCTTGAAGAGGAAATAAGTAAATTACTTAGGTACTAAATAAATATGGTTGGATATCCCAAATCCTAATAATATTATAAACGTGAAAGTTTGTATGGATGGATAGATGGGTGGAGGTTTGTTACTCTTTTACGCATAAACTACTGAACGGATTTGGATGAAATTTGGCACACAGATGGTTTATAGCCAGTTTTAACATAAAGGATACTTTTTATCTTGATATTCCCACGGGATCGAAACTTATGCGGGTGAAACCGCGGGGCGGAGCTAGTAGGTATATAAACGACAATGCGTAACTAGCTCGGAACTGCTTCTGACCATTCGTGAAGGATAGCCTAGCCCAGCTATTTATAACCAAAAGGCTATTCCAAACCCATACATAGGTATATCAACTCATTTTACTTCCCATTTTCCAGGGTGACTCGGGTGCTCCCATCCAAGTGGTCTCCAAAGAGAATTCCTGTATCTTCCACATCGTGGGTCTGACATCTGTCGGCAGGAACTGCGCAGAAACAGGCAGACCCGCTGTGTACACCAGGGTCTCTAGTTATATAGACTGGATCGAAAGTATGGTGTGGCCAGGACAGTAAATAGGTTGTTAATATTTAAATAAATAGTATATAATAGAAAAGTATGTTTTATTTATACGCTAAGTTTCACTAAGTCAGGGGTGACATAATTCCCTGGACGGGAGTCAACAGCCGACTCCCGGCCACCGTAGGCGCGGGCTTGCGGGCGGCGAGCTATGGGCAGCTCGCCGCCCGGTAAGGACCAGGCCCGGGTCGACGGCGCGTTGTGTTCCACGCGCGCCTCAAAGAGCTGTCAGCATGAACTGACGGGGTCCGCTAGGGCCGATGCCGCCGGGGCTGCGGGTTGTTCGAAAGAGATACCGTGGCCACTGGCACAGGCAACTGAAGGAACACGGGTGGGTTTTAGTCAGTAAAAGTCTGACACTCCCTTCTGCTCCGCCCAGAGCGGGAGGAGTCATTTGATGATTTCCCACCCAGAAAAAAAAAAAAAAAAGGTGTGGCATAATTAGCCAATAATGTTCCCAATGCTGGGACACATCACACAGGCCTCCTCTCAGTGAGAGGGAGTGGGACACAGTGCGGGTTGGTACATGTCACATGTCTTCAAATTGTTTGGTTCTAGGACAGGCCGGTTTCCTCACAATGTTTTCCTTCACCGTTTTGAGAGCGGTGGTGATTAAATAATTTACACAAAGTAAAACATCAGTTGTAGTGCGTCAGGGATGTTTGCGGATAATAATATTAATGGTTTTGCCACCAATAAGAATAGATGAGCATCCCTGATGACTCGCGTTGCTAAAAGCACTCGCGTGACTAGTCACTCACATCTGCCGGAAGTGAGACAACCAATAGGTCAAGCTTACGACCCAATGGACCCCTCATAAGGGCCAGCGACGTCGCTGCAGGCCCAGACGGAGACGGCGGAATAAGCTGCACTCATAGAAATGTAAAAAACCGCACAGCACAACGATACCGCAGATGTTTTTGTGTCAGTAAGTTGTACGGTGCATGGTAAATGCACGCTGTGTCTGATGAGTTAAGGTTTATAATTGACTAGCTGCGCCCCGTGGGTTCACCCGCGTAAGTTTCGATCCCGTGGGAATATCGGGATGAAAAGTATCCTATGTGTTAATCCTGGTTATAAACTATATATGTGCCGAATTTCATCCAAATCCGTTCCGCAGTTTTGGCGTGAAGAAGTAACAGACATACAAACACACACACTCACTCACAAACTTTCGCCTTTATAATATTATTGTGATTATGTAGTTTCGTTCTGATTTATGAATTGCAATTGTGTGCGCGACTTCGTATCTATTGCTTTTACTGAACTGCATGTGTAGAAGTGGCGCGTGGAAGTGGCACACTAGCGACACCGGGCTCCGATACAATTTCAACTACCGGGCATATCTAAAGAAAGAAAGAAAGAAAAAGTATTTATTGCGACTCGCACAGGAAGATCATAAAACTAAACTAAACTAAACACAATCAAAAATATCGATAGATAGATCTCCTTCTTTCCTATATCTATGGCTGCACTCCTTCAATAAGAACCACCCGTCTATTCTGTAATAATCTCACCACGAAAATTAGGGTGTATTGAGCTGTCGTTCCACCCAACGCTAGGATCAGCTGTTCCTATAAACAGAGAGAAGGGGAAAGACAGTAGAGACGCCTTTATTGTCCTGAAGTGAGTATCACAGGCTTTTAATAATAACTGGGTACTCATCAGTCACACAAGCCTATCTATACTGCCGCCAGGGCCACGGGTTGTTCGAAAGAGATACCGTGGCCCCTGGCACAGGCAACTGAAGGAACACAGGTGGGTTTTAGTCAGTAAAAGTCTGACACGCCCTTCCGCTCAGCCCAGAGCGGGAGAGGTCATGATGATTTCCCACCCAAAAAAAAAAAAGCCTATCTGTACCATATATATATATAGAAAATACAAGCTGTTGTTTTGCATGCTCGTCAAATTTCAGGAGGCTGTTATGAAATATATAAATAATCAAATAAAATTACGATCCCTGGTAAATAATGAATACATACTTGTTTTTTAGTTATTTAAGCTTGACAGTATTTCAGAATACACCACTTTCAAAGAACAGAATCGCGTTATGGTATCGTATAAGCGGCCGCGTTTTTATGTGTGTGTAAAAGGGCAGTTACAGTGCGGTCTCACACAGGCCGCGTTTTAAAATTCGTGTCCCACACATGCCGATTGCCAAAAATTAGAAAAAAAATACCTACTTATTTTATTATTGATTCGTGTCGAGAATCAGCAGCATAGTTACCTCCTTGAATTTGACGAGAATGAAAAACAACACCTTGTATATGTAGAGTAAATGTAAGAACTATGGATCCGATTTTTATGATATTTTGATGTTGACTTGAAAGAGCATGGCAGTTGAGAATATGTCATGCTCACTTAAATGTCTCACTGGTGGTGGCGCGTGTGTTGGATCATTCGGTTCCCTACGAAATGGTTGAGCTGGGTGATGCTGATCCACGCGTCATGTTCGTTAACGGGCGCCGTCGGTTGAGACTGGTCATCTCTTAACTGCCAGGCTTATTTTAAATTTTATATTTTAAATTGTTTCTTATTAACATTGTTCTCACATATAGAAGCAATAAGAATAATGTACCCAGGATTTTGTAATAATATCTTGATTTAAAAGAGTTTCCGTGGAGTTTCTTGCCCGTTCTTCTCCATAGAGATCTACGTTTTGGAATGGGCAACTAGCTTCAACTTTCTGATTAACTGACCGACTATTTAATTTTGACCATTCAAAAGTGCCTGTAAATGGTTTAATTGAAATAAATGATTTGAGTTTGTATTAAAAATTCCACCTGATACTATAGATTGGCACTATTGACAGCTCACTTATGCTCAGTAGCTCTACCATGAGTGTGCACAGCCAAAACTAGCTAGCGTCTCCGTAAATAATATTGATATGAAATACTGTACAGCGCCCCTAGCGGTCACTGAAAGAATTAAAATTTGTACCATGAGGACTATAGACTTCGATAGGTAAGAAACCTAACATAATCTATTCGATATTCGCTATAAATATTCGTTAATCGATGACACAACAGTGACATATCTAATCTAATATCGCGACATATTCGACAATAATGTAAACAAATATGAGTTTATGGAAAAATAACTTTAATTCCTACACAATAAAGTTCAGTTTACGCTACAACTTCAATCATTTATTACTGCTTCAAAAGTGCTAGTCACTCTGAAACCACTTTATTACCTACAATTAAAAAAAGTTGATATTTGTATACCTTTTTTTTTTTTTTGCGCGGGAAATCATCAAATGAGCCCTCCCGCTCTGGGCGAGCAGAAGGGAGTGTCAGACCTTTACTGACTACAACCCACCCGTGTTCCTTCAGTTGCCTGTGCCAGCGGCCACGGTATCTCTTTCGAACAACCCGCAGCCCCGGCGGCAGCGGCCCTAGCGGACCCCGTCAGTTCGTGCTGACAGCTCTTTGAGGCGCGCGTGGAACACAACGCGCCGTCGACCCGGGCCTGGTCCTTACCTTGAAATAACATCAATTTGAAACATAAATTAAATTTGAATACTTATATCTATCCATATAAATAAAAATGAAGCATCGAAATGTGTGTACATACCTATGCGCATAACTCCCGATCGACTGCACCAAATTGGATATTTTTATTTTTTTGTGTTTGTTATTGTCAGGACAAGGTTTGTATACTTAGAAGAAGGATAAAAGAAAAAAAAAATCGGTATGACGTTCGCCGCGTTAGCTAGTAAAGAATAAAAATTTAACGACCACTAAATTACCCTAACCGCCAAACTTTCTATTTAGTCGGATTATTGACTGCCATATCATTTTTAGCATAGGCGATAGCACTATATTTTGAGCATATATCTATAACTCTCCTTATTACTGAGAAAAAAGAAACAACATAAGTCGTGTACGATACTATCGAGTTTACCTTAGCGCCTGCGTAAGACTCCGTAAAACTCATGATGCAAGCATTATCGAAATCTATTCGATCCACATTAATACGCTAGCGAGTAGGTTTTCGTTAAAAACTCATGATAGACGTACAGTTCCTATAAACAAAAACGTAACGTTTTGCTTACCAATAATAGCATTTCTTATTGTCAGACTGGGTATATAAATAGATTCGTAAGCTGTTTTTCCCTTTTACAGCTACTTCCATATGGGAGGGTCTACTATGCAATGCTATGAGGTCTTTGCTTCATTAATATTAAAGATACAAGAAGAGTTTTAATTTTTAACCAAGACTGGTCCGTAAATTATGAGAATCGGCCATTACCTAAGTTGTCATGGTGAGAATTTTACAGAATAGACCAGCTGATGTCAGGGATTGGCACTATTGACAGCTTACTTCAAGCTCACTTCAGCTAAATTGTCACTTTGTCACTTACTGTGAGATTCTTACAGAATATACCAGTTTCATCCCAGAAAACAAATAGTTACTACAACGATTTGTATAATCCTATCGAGTCGCGAGTATTGGCTAGTATTAAGTACGTATATTTAGGTATAAATAAGGATAAAAAACGTACCATGTAATTACAATTTTTATCACACATTACAACATATATATACAATATTGATGGTTGAATGTTTCAACTCTTTATTAGTGGTTGTAATTTATTTATTTTTATCACACATTACAACATATATATACAATATTGATGGTTGAATGTTTCAACTCTTTATTAGTGGTTGTAATTTATTTATTTTTATCACACATTACAACATATATATACAATATTGATGGTTGAATGTTTCAACTCTTTATTAGTGGTTGTAATTTATTTATTTTTATCACACATTACAACATATATATACAATATTGATGGTTGAATGTTTCAACTCTTTATTAGTGGTTGTAATTTATTTATTTTTATCACACATTACAACATATATATACAATATTGATGGTTGAATGTTTCAACTCTTTATTAGTGGTTGTAATTTATTTATTTTTATCACACATTACAACATATATATACAATATTGATGGTTGAATGTTTCTACTCTTTATTAGTGGTTGTAATTTATTTATTTTATTTTAAAGAAAGCTTACAGACTAATAAAAAACTTAAGTATCATGCATACGTAGGGACATTTGCTAATTACAAGCTTCCACATGTACACATCTACTTAATTAAGAGTTACATATTTGTGTTGACCAGTTACAGCGATTTAAGTAAATAAACTGGTTAGGTACAATGTAAACATATTCGGTATGTCGAGATTTTAGGTAAGTCAAGTCGTGCAATATCAAAATCAAAATTAAAAGCTTATTTATGGTTGATGCCAAAATACTCCTTGTTCAAAATCTTTCTTAATTTATGTGCGCTGGTGCAAAATAAATCGATTTCCAGGTGTGTTGGTAAACTATTGAAAGCTATAACACTACGTATGCAGAAAGCGTTGCGCCTGTACTTTTGTCGACGCGAATGGTACATGGAGTAGCGGCCGCTTTCTCAGGTTATTTTGATTACTGCGAAGAAGTATTTTGCTGAGTAGTTCGGGACAATCAACCGAGCCATTTGCGATGTTCACTAAAAAGCAGATATCACTGATATTACGTCGTAATGGCAGTCATGTCCCATGGTTGTAATAGGTTTTATATTTTATTTGTCCTTTTGATAGATTCTTCTGTATTTTGTAAATGTCAGGACTTTGTAGGCCTTGTAGACTTTAGATTTGTAGACCATTTTTTATTTCATCAAGTACCTGGTACTTGTTGACAGGCCTACGCTGTCCTCCCATACCTACTGTAATTTGAAAACATTGTATTTTGGTGTGACACTAGTCGTGTCCAGTGCGAAACCAGTCGTTTAGTGCGACACTAGTCGGGACCAGTGCGACACTAGCCGTGACTAGTGCGAAACTAGACGTGACTAGTGCGACACTAGTCGCAACCAATTCGACACTAGTCGTGACCAGTGCGACAGTAGTCGTGACCAGTGCGACAGTAGTCGTGACCAGTGCGACAGTAGTCGTGACCAGTACGACACTAGTCATGACCAGTACGACACTAGTCATGCCTACTGCGACACTAGTCGTGACTACTGCGACACTAATCGTGACTAGTGCGACACTAGTCCTGACCAGCAGTCTTACCTGCAGTTCTTTGCATTGGGATTGCATGCTATGCTAAGCATGTTAAGCTATGGACATACCGACGTCGAGCAGACGAGATAAAAAAAGAGTATAAATAAAATATTTTTCTTTCTTAAAATTCTCTTATTTATTTTTAACAGTTGTCGTGTAGCGACAAGTAAAACTGAATTTATAAAAACCGAAGGTAAAATGAAATTAAAGAAAGGGAGGTTGAAAACAATTAAAGGTATATTTATAACAAATTTAGGATGGAGATGAACTGAAGAGTGGTGTGTAGTATGTGGAGGTGGGGTAGACGCGAGGCAGGTGCCGGCGACAGGTGCACGTAGGTACAGATGAAGGCAGGCGCTGGTGGGTGTGCGGCACGGAGGACACCCGTAGGAGGGCCCACGCAGCAGGGCAGGACGCAGCACGGCAGCAGGAGCCGGCGCAGGTACAGGTGAAGAAGCAGGGCAGGGTGCAGCACGGCAGTAGGAGCCGGCGCACGTACAGGAGCTGGTGCGTGTGCTGCACGGAGGACACCCGTAGGAGGGTCCACGCAGCAGGAGAGAGAGGCACGGTGGAGACGCTATCAGCCCGCCAGGTGAGGCGGCCCTCGGATGAAGCGCGGCCCAATATTCTTGGACCCCTTCACGGAGGATGGAGGACGGAGGCTTAGGCAGGGTCCGACAGGTACCGGAGCGGAGAGGTACGCTGGGTATTCCCGCGATAGGTACCCCTGGAGTATCAGGCTCTTTATAGTATCCGCTTTAGAGGCGAAACCCGAACTGATCCTTGGATTGCGTGGATCTATAATGTCAGCTCGTAGAATAACATCATGTAGAAAATATGAATTTGAGTTATGAAAATGGCCAGTAATTAATTATAATATGTATGCATATCTAATTAGCTAAAAAGATACAGGCAGGTAAGGATTTGAATGAAAGGTTGCCATGGCGACGTATTAAACGTCTTTGTCAAAGCTGTCATAATAAAATATATTATTAATAAAATACAATAAAATCTATAGTTATTTTGTATTAGAAGTATAGTGTTTATAGGAAAAATGATATCCATCAATGTGGGCGAAATTACCAAGCCTTGGATGTCACTATATCGACGTAGTTTCATGATAAAGTTGGAACTGTGTCTGTGTACTGATTGTGGATAAAACGTGTCGTAAGAAATAATCAGATCAGCGCCTAAGGGTAACAGAATGCTTGTTCTGACCTGGAGGAATGAATGAAGATAACTGTGAGTATGTACATTATGTTACACACTCACTCTCTTATTTATTAAAACTTTTTTTTATTATTTAAGACTTACAGCTAAAAAAAACAAACAAAAAAATGGAAACAATAGTCAACAGAAAGCCGTTACAAGTCCCCAAATACAAGCAGTAACTTATTACTATACAGGGCGTCCCACGGCTATGCCACTTGGAGGGAAAGTACCTTGAATATTGTAGATGGAACATTTTACTGAAAGAAGACATTATTTTAATTTTAAAAACAATTTAAACTGCATTCATAGATTTTTAAATAATTACATGTTTGAACCGGGAATCGAACCTGCTACACGAGAAAAAAAATCCCCTGTAGCTTTATCATACCGATCGAAAGGTTTCATAATAAGGATTATTTTTTGCTAAATAACATAGCAGCTATTTAAAAAAATTGAGGCTTAAGTACCTTCTAGCTGAGGTCACACTGGTTGTAAAGAGATCCAAATCGTGTTGTTTACATATTTAATTACAATTTTTGCTTGCACGCACAATATAACTGTTCTGCCTATAATTCGTAGAACTGTGAGGTATGTACACGTAAGGGTTGTATAAATGGGAACTGGAACCGGCGAGAGATGTCGTGCGGTGTCCCACAGGGATCGGTTCTGGGGCCGCTCCTGTGGGACATCGGTTACGACTGGGTGCTGCGGGCCGACCTCCCTGATGGCGTCAGCGTAGTTTGCTACGCTGACGACACGCTGGTCCTGGCGCAGGGGAGGTCGCATCAGGCGGCGGCCGACGCGATGACACGCGGGGTTGCGATAGTCGTGGAAAGGATCCGGCAGTTGGGTCTCGAGGTGGCATTGCACAAGTCCGAGGCCATGTCCTTTCATGGGCCTCGGTACGGGCCACCTTCGGGATCCCAACTGATGGTAGGAGGGGTTCACATCGGCGTCGAGAATACGATGAGATACCTGGGTCTCGTCCTCGACAGCCGGTGGAACTTCGTCGAGCATTTCCGACGTTTGGCCCCCAAACTGGAACGGACCGGGGCCGCCTTAAAGCGGCTCCTGCCCAACCTGAGGGGGCCAAACGCCTCCTGCCGGAGGCTTTACGCGGGGGTCGTGCGGTCCATGGCCCTATATGGGGCCCCGGTATGGGCGCGTTCACTGCGGCTGAGAGCCGCACACTACCTGAACGCGCCCCAAAAGGTGGTAGCCATAAGGCTTATCCGGGGATACCGCACGATCTCGGGCGAGGCAGCAAGCCTCCTTGCCGGACTGCCACCATGGGATCTGGAGGCGATAGTCCTCGCGCGCCTGTATGACTGGCGCGCGGAGGTACTACGTCGGGGGGAAACTCTGCACCCGCGGCAAATTGCTGCGGAGCGGACGGACCTCTGGCGCGGTCTCATGGTGGAATGGAAGGCGCGACTATCGCAACCCAGCGCAGGGCACGCCACGATAGCGGCGGTAAGACCCCTCTTTGAGGAGTGGCTAGGGAGGCGTCACGGCGCTCTCACCTACCGCCTGACGCAGGTCCTCTCCGGACACGGATGTTTCGGGAGGTTCCTGCACATCATCAGGCGGGAGGAGACGCCCGGGTGTCACCACTGCGAGGATCGCCCAGAGGACACGGTGGAGCATACGGTGGAGATCTGCCCCGCTTGGGCAGAGCACCGCCGTGTCCTCGTAGAGGCGATCGGCAGCGGCGGCGACCTCTCGCGCCCGGCCCTGGTGCAAGCCATGGTCCGGGGCGAGAGGGAGTGGGAGGCGGTCACCTCCTTCTGCGAAGCAGTCATGCTAGCGAAGGAGGTGGCGGGATGGGCAAGGGAGAGATCCTCACGCCTCAGCCGCCGAGGGAGACGCTCCGGGCGTCGGGAGCCGCGTGACGACTCCCGGCCACCGTAGGCGCGGGCCTGCGGGCGGAGAGCAATGGGTAGCTCTCCGTCCGATCAGGACCAGGCCCGTGCCGGACGGCGTGTATGTGTTCCACGCGCGCCTCAAAGAGATGTCAGCGTAGTTGACGGGGCCCGACAGGGCCGAAGCCTGCCGGGGTAGCGGGATCGTCCGAAAGGGTTACCGCTGCCCTGGTACATAAAGGGCTAAGGAAGGAACACGGGTGGGTTTTAGTCAGTAAGAGTCTGACACTCCCTTCTGCTCCACCCAGAGCGGGAGGAGTCATTTGATGATTTCCCATCCACAAAAAAAAAAAAAAAAAAAAATGGTTGTATAAATCGAAATGTTTTGTTTGGAACCTAACATAAGAATGTCAATATTACTGTTAAAGATTTTAACAGGAATGAATAGTCAGCAATCTCACCGGCTCACGTCGATCTTCGAGAATCGGAGGTAATCGATTTTATGGTATGGAATCTTTTGATGCAAACAAAGATATTTTATGAAACGTCTTTGGATGTTCTCGATGCGGTAAATGTACTTATGATAACGTGGGTTCCATAGCTGAAATGCATACCCTAGCTGGCTTCTAACAAAACTGCAATACAATATTTTAGGTGTTTTAGCATTTGTAAAGACGCATTATAAACCCAAGCAATTAAGAGGCTTCTTTGACGATGGCGTCAATGTGTATGTCGAATTATATTATTATACTTATTTATTTACTTTTTACGTTCTTCATTCTCCTGGCCACACTATACTCTCGATCCAGTCTATATAACCAGATATCCTGGTGTACACAGCGGGGATGCCTGTTTCTCCGCAATCCTTACCGAAAGATGTTACACCCACGATATGGAAGATGCAGGCATTCTCTTTGGAAACCACTTGAATAGGGCAGCCCGAGTCACCCTGGAAAGATGAAAATGGGTTAAGTTTTTTGACATGTGCTCTTTAAAGCATCGAGACCATTCATTCATATATTTGGTCTAAGGCTGCTTGCAGAAAGAAGCGGGTTTCCGGTAAAGACAAATCGGTACCGATCTGTGCGGGTGAAATGGTCCCACATTAAGTTATGCGCTCAAACATAGAGGAACAGCTAAAGCATGTAACCGTTTCCTTCCGAAGATCAACCTGCAGAGACCTGTATTCCGATCAAACAACTGACTTCGGAAGTCGGGTCCGACAACCCGCTTCTTTATGTAAGCACCCATACACGCACACCGGTTGTGAGGACTACGCACTTGAACTTTTATTTATTTATTTTATTTTAAAGAAAGCTTACAGAGTAATAAAAACGCTTTTTGACGAACATCACCAATAAGGTCACTATATGTCCTCCTTCATAGTTCATATAGCGAGATTTACCTCGAAATATATCGGAATATCTTAGTTTAATACAAATATATATATATATATTTGTATTAAACTAAGATATTCCGATATATTTCACTCGATATTCGATATAGGTCACTATATGTCCTCCTTCATAGTTCATATAGCGAGATTTACCTCGAAATATATCGGAATATATCGGAATTGATACCAAATTTTCGGTTTCATATTTCTTAAATTTGAATTTAAGAAATATGAAACCGAAAATTTGAAAACCATAACAAACGTGTCGCCGCACTACGTAGGTCAATAACTTTCCACGTTACTTGCCAATATCACGATAAATCTCTTCCGTAATTGTGCGCGCCTAGTTTGGTTTCTGGTATCAAGTATTAAAAATTCTCATAACTTCCGAACATGTAGAGATAGGATTAAAAAACCCTTCCAATATCGTTTGATATCATCCAAAGAAGTCGTGCCCTTGGTATGTATATACCCTTACCGTTACACATTGTATAATATGTAAATTAAGGGATTTAATGGTGCCTGTGGCTCGTCGTTATGTAATAACAGCGCACGTGTCAATCCATTAGTTTAAGCTCTACGCTTGCCGCGGTTGGTCCGTAAATGGGTGACCATCTTTACATACCAAGATCTCTCCGTGCCTCGGAAAGCACAAAGACCCGGCTGTCATTCGTGGATTTTTGACAGTCGTTACGGGTCGTCAGAAGCCCGAAAGTCTGACAACCAGTCTTACCAAGGGGTATCGTATTATGTAGTAACTGGGTTGTGGAGGTTAGATAGGCAGTCGCTTCATGTTAAATACTGGTGTTCAGCTGCATCCGGTTAGACTAGAAGCTGACCCCAACATAGTTGGGGAAAGACTGGGCAGATTATGGAATGGTGCCTTTTTTTTTTGTATCTACACGAAATCTCGCGAAATAAGTACAGTCACCAAAGGAGATAAGTAACAGGGTCGTTGGATATGGTTGAAGTTTAGTAATAAACCGATGGATGTTTTCAAATGATATTTAATTTGATAATTGAACTGTTTGTTTTCGATTACTTCATTTTTTTTTTAATCGAAAACTTCCATTGGTTTCTTACAAAACTTCAACTTTATCCGATGACCCTGGTTATTCATCTCTTTTGGTGACCGTACTTAAACAAAACATGATCCTAAAAGGGCCTCCTCTTGCAGAAAAAAAAAGATTTACTAGGTACAGGCAGTACCTAGGTCTCCGTTCAAACTACAGGCCAAGTCTCGTAAAAAATCTAGTGCTACAAACAAATGTCAAAAATGTAGGGAAAATCAGGGAGGGGAAATCGGGGAGTTCAGGGCCTTAAATCTGGTATTATAATAGTGTCAGAATGGTCTATCATTGATTTCATCATTGTTGATTTTGACAAGTTTGGTAGTCTACTAATATAATGGCGTCATTATGACTTTCCAGTGGTCAACCACTGACACTCCATTGAAAGAAATGGCATAGAATGGTAATCTCGTACATAATGACAAATGAATGACTGACTTAGGCGGTAATCTGCTAAAATTTTGACAGTTCCTTTGATCAGTGACCTACCATTAGAACGTCATCGTGCAGTCATTGCTTTTAATTCGTTACGACGAGTATCGTGTTTGTGTTTTTATTCATTGTAGAACTAAAAAAAGTGCAAAAATTACATTAATGATACATTTTATCATTTTATATTGCATAGGTTGCTAATTATACTGTATTTAGGTACTTACTGTGCGCTATTCTGCCGGCGTTTTATTGGGGCAGTCCGCCGATACCGAATTTAAAATTTGGGCGCACTCCATCCAATATTGTTACGATAAACTTCGCCCTTCATTGGTGCGGCTGCTGTGGCCAAACGCCGTCTCGGTGGTTTTCCAAATAAAAAATAGGCTAGTTTCCTAAAAAAATCTAATTAGTCCGTCAGTTAGATTATAAAAAATATTGGACCCGTATTTTTTCTTTTGTCAATTATATAAAAAATGATGAAGATATCGCCATTAAAGTTCCGCATGACGTCACGCCTTGCTACACTTTTTAGCATGGCGTGACGTCACGACCCCCCACTCCCAAATTTTGACGCGCTTTATCTTTGTCATTTTTTGTTTGATTGACAAAAGAAAAAATACGTGTCTATTATTTTTCGATAATCTAACTGACGGACTAAATATAATAATTAGTTTTGTACCCAGGAAACTACCTTATTAGAGCCGAAATTTGCTCAATTAGCACCATTTTGTATAAAATAAATAATTAAAGGCTTCTCTAGTAAAAATTTAAATAGAGGTCAACAGTCACAAACAAAAATCGAATTAAATCACTCAAATGAAAATAAATACAAAACACCGGTCGCTAAAAATAAAAAAAAATAAAAGTCAGTATTGTCACATTTGACTTTGACAGCTAAACAGATAAAATATTATGGAGTTGTACCTATAGTTTCACATTTATCCGCGTTACACATAAATTTAATGTATTTTGCTATTTACGAACTTCTTACTACTTCAGATTGCATAAAACACTAATAAATAATATGTAAAAATAATAGGGGTTAAAGTATGAAATTGCCGTTTTATTCTAATAGGTACTTCGAATTGACATAGAACCTTAATGGTTTGAGATTTTTGAGTGAAACTTTTTTCACATGGTACTTATGAAGTTTTTCTTTTAAAAAATGTCCAACATTCGATTATCGACTTTCATTTGTTTTTTTTTTATTCAGCTTAGACAAGAAAGATGGATACTTCGAAAATTCGAGTTAATTTTGAATACGAGTTCCGACGCGGAACTAACGCGGCAGAAACAGCTTGCAATATCAATGTTGCGTTTGGAGAGGGTACTGCTAATGAACGCACCATGCGATTTTGGTTTAAACGCTTTCGTGATGGAAACTTTGATTTGAAGAACGAACCACGTGGAAGACCGCCCACACAGAAACCGATCTGAGCCAAACTACCCAGGAATTAGCGGAATGGCTTAACGTTACCTTACCAACAATATTGACTCATTTGCGTCAAATCAATAAAAAAAAAAAAATGAGAAATGGGTGCCTCATGATTTGACTGATCTGCAGAACGGAACGCGTGTTGAAACTTGTGTTGCCTTGTTGAATCGATACAGAAATGAAGGAATTTTGGATCGAATTGTGACATGTGATGAAAAGTGGATTCTTTACGATAACCGTAAGCGAAAAATGCAATGGCTGACCCCAGGTCAAACACCGCAACAGTGTCCTAAAGCAAAGCTTACTAATAAAAAGGTAATGGTAACTGTTTGGTGGTCTCAGCATGGTGTTATTCACTATAGCTTTCTCCGATCTAGTCAAACAATAACGGCAGATGTCTACTGTGCCGAACTCCGAACAATGATAGCAAAACTAGCAGTGAAACAGCCCCGACTCATGAATCGATCTTCACCATTATTGCTCCATGATAACGCGAGACCTCATACAGTACGAGAAACCGTTTTAACTCTACAGGAACTGCAATTAGAAACCATTCGTCACCCTCCGTATTCGCCAGACCTTGCTCCAACGGACTACCATTTTTTTCGTGATTTGGACAATTTTCTACGTGATAGAAAGTTTTCTTCTCAGGAGGGAGTATAAAATACTTTTACACAGTTTGTCGAATCTAGATCACGAGAGCTCTATCACAAAGGCATAATTGACCTTCCTATTAGATGGCAGCAATGTATAGATAATAATGGTAATTATTTTGATTAAATAAATATGTTAAATTAAAAAAAAAAACAATTTCAATTTTTCTGTACAAATCGGCAATTTCATACTATAATAACCCCTAATATTAATGAAATCTGGCATGATTAAATGTTCAAATTTAGCAGTAGTTTTTCGAAAATCCTTTCTACTAACGGGTTTTATAATAATGGCAATACGACAATGGCATTATGACACAATTCCATTACGAGACCATTGACCGACCAATGATCGACCATTAGAATTTAGCAGATTACGAACTTTTAGCAAAATGACAATGGGATCGTGTTGGAATGACGAATTTATAAAAAATAGCAGACTTGGGGCCCAGTTGTTTTACATAACAGAGCTATTTTGTATAACATGTTATAGTATGCGTATACAGACCTCCTAGTTACCAGAATCTATCGGTGTTTGATTCTGTAATGGAAGATGTTTTAAAGAAGCTTAGTACTAGTAGTAAGTCAATAATCGTATGTGGCGATTTTAATATTAATTTATTGGAACATAACTCGAATACTGTCAGATTATTGAGTCTTTTTGGGTTATTTGATTTGTCCAATGTGTTTATGGAACCAACCCGAGTGACAGCTTCTTCTGCCACTTGTATAGATAATATTTTTTGTAATTGCGATTACATACACAAACGAATTGTAGATAAGTTGCCATCTGATCACAGTGGACAAATAATAACATTTAGCTCCTATATGCCTTTACAAAAAATTGAAAAAAGGTTTAGGCCAATTACATGTAAAAATTTAGAGAAATTAAATAATTCTTTGGCCAGTAAATTATGTGATCAGAGTTTTAATAATATAGATGACCCCAATGAGTTCTACGCCGAGTTCTTTTCACTATTAAACTCGCAATTTTATGACACTTTTCCACTGAAAAGTAAAAGTATTTACACAAAGTTTTTATTCAGTGACTGGGCTACTCCAGGTATTCGTAATAGCAGGGAAAAACTTTTTGAACTGTATGGCTTAAAGCAACATATGAAAAATACAAACTTTCATCAGTATGTTGCAAAATATTCAAAAACTTTTAAAAGGGTGTGCCAAAGAGCTAAAGCTCTTTATATAAGCAATAAAATAAAATCAGCTGATGATAAAATAAAAACTACCTGGCAAATAATAAATATTGAAACAGGTAGGAAAAAACAGCGAAATAGTGAACTTAATTTAGAGACTGCACATGGCCCCATCAATTCAGATGTAGAAATAGCTCAGGAATTTGAAAACTTCTTTGCTAATATTCCCCTTAAAACTACTGAAGCTTTAAATTCTTCCCCCACGCTTTCTGCTGCCTTACTTAAAAGGAATGTAAAGGCATGCCCTTCGGAGCTTAGGTTTCAGCATACAAACCCCCAGGCTGTTATAAGAGCTTTTAAAGATCTTAAAATTAAATCAACAGAAGATCTCTGGGGTATGTCTGTAAAAGTATGTAGATCTCTCATCGAAACCATTGCGCCCTATTTAGCTTCATATTTAACACCAGTGTTGACCAAGGAGTCTTTCCGGATCTTATGAAACATAGTAAAGTAGTACCATTGTTCAAATCCGGTGATAGTAAAGATCCCAACAATTATAGACCTGTGTCAATTCTGCCAGTTCTCAGTAAGGTGTTTGAAAAGTTGATGCTCAATCAAATGTTACGTCACTTTAATAAAAATTACATCTTTCATGAACACCAGTACGGCTTCACCAAAGGGCGTTGTACCACTGTAGCCGGTGTTACCCTAATGAAGAACATTTTTAACGCCTGGGAAGAAGCACAAGATGCTATTGGAATCTTATGCGATCTCTCTAAGGCGTTCGATTGCGTAAACCTTGAAACACTTCTGATGAAACTCGAGCACTATGGGATTAGGAAAACAGCACTTGACTTGTTAAGATCATACCTGAAAGATAGAAAGGTTAAAGTCCAAGTAAATGGCGTAAACTCATTGGGTTCTGAAATGACAATGGGCGTTCCTCAAGGTTCGATATTGGGTCCATTCCTCTTTTTAGTTTATATTAATGATTTACCCCAATTACTTCAAAATCAACCGAAGATGGTGTTATTTGCAGATGACACATCATTGATCTTTAAAATAGACCGACGGTCACAAAATCTTGACGACGTGAATAACTCTATTCTTCAGGTCCAAGATTGGTTTACGGTTAATAATTTAGTACTTAATGAAAAAAAAACAAAATGCATTAGATTTAAATTACCTAATGTTAGAAGTAGCGAATGTGACATCGTATTGAATGGCCAAAAATTAGAATTTGTTAATCAGACAGTTTTCCTAGGAATCACGCTAGACGAGAAATTACAATGGGGACCTCATATAACATCTATTGCGGGGCGGCTAAGCTCGGCCGCATATGCTGTTAGAAAGATAAGACAATTAACAGACGAAGAAACCGCGCGCTTGGTCTATTTTAGTTACTTCCACAGTATTATGTCATATGGCATTTTACTGTGGGGTCGGGCTGCTGACATTGAATCCATTTTTATTTTGCAAAAGAGAGCTGTCAGAGCCATTTACAATCTACGTCGCCGCGAATCTCTTAGGGAACTATTTAAAAGGGTTAATATTATGACGGTACCTTGCCAATTCATTTATGAAAATATTATGTATGTAAGAAAAAATCAACATCTTTTTAATAAAATAAGTGTTAGACATAATTTTAATACTAGAAATAAAGATAAATTAGATCAACCTTTTTTCAGATTATCTAAAGTTCATACATCTTTTATGGGGTACTGTGTTAAATGCTACAACAAAATACCTTGTGAAATATTGCAATTAAATGAAAGAAAATTTAAAACTTATATTAAAATTACACTTTGTAAGCAAGGATATTACAAATTAGAGGATTATATCCAAGATAAGAATGCTTGGAAACATGCTGGTCCTGCTCCATAGGACAATCTCTAGAGTCTAGACAAAATCAAACTGGTTGCTAATGTAATTGTATAATTTATTCTTTTTTTTTTTTTTCTTTGACATTGATTTACATTCTGTAATTACTTGGGGTCACACCCGGACTTATTACTCCTTATTTATTTATGAAAATCGTCTACGTTTGGAATGTTTGTGAATATGTGAGCACCATGTATCTATCACATAGTTGATCTATACGAGTATGTCATGGTTAGATTTATCCATTTTAATTCTTTTACCTATTGTGGTATAGTAAGTTTATTTTTGGGTGCATCGTCTTCACATATAATTATATAAATAATGTATGCAATATATTGTAAAACATTTTAAAACAGTAACGGTGGAGTTTCTTGCCCATTCTTCTCCATACGAAAACTACCTTTTGGAAGGGGCGACTAGAATCAATTTTATTTTAATTTTATTTTTGACGTTCAAAAGTGCCTTTTATGTGCCTATTTGAAATAAATGATTTGACTTTGACTTTGACTTTGACTTTAACTAGTAGCGGTTCTTGAAAACAGTGGATTCTACAATCCATCTGCGACTTATATATTACTAGCTGCGCCCCGCGGTTACACCCGCATAAGTTGCAATCCCGTGGGAATATCGGGATAAAAAGTATCCTATATGTTAATCCTGGTTATAAACCATCTGTGTGCCAAATTTCGTACAAATCCGTTCAGTAGTTTTTGCGTGAAAGAGTAACAAACATCCATCCATCCATCCATCCATACAAACTTTCACGTTTTTAATATTAGTAAGATAGGATGTAAGAGTTTAATAATGAAACTTTAAATATTAATAATAAAATCACTCACCTATTAAAATAATAACTTTAGGAAATCAAAACATGTCTTTAGCGACAGAAGCTGACGCGCTACTATAGTTTATAAAATATTTCAAACCGGATTTTAAAAAAACATTCATTCATAAAAAATAACAAAGGCCACATGCCTGCTTGGCCTCGCAATGCCAGTCATCTTTCTAAACTGGTTCGCTACCACTGTTAGAAAGAAAGAAAGAAAGAAAATGCATTTATTTGCGGCAAACATGACGCATGAAAAAAGGACATAACACACAAAAAAACAAGTTGGGGGTAAACATGCGTCACATTCACGCAAAACGGCCATCGCTGTTCTATGTATAAGACAGGAGTTGCCCGCCTGGATATTTCTTTCTTCTCTCTTCCTTCTTCGTTCAGTCTATCTCCCTGTGGAATGCGCTCCCCCAGGAAACCAGGCAACCAACCGATTATCCTTTATAGTTAAAGTTCGCGAGCGTATTCGCAAGAAGCTGGCAGTATCATCACAACGGTAATGTTTTCTCATTGTTTGTCTTATTTCTTTTTAGTTTAT
The DNA here is from genome assembly GCA_947507525.1 of Apamea epomidion. Classification (NCBI taxonomy): domain Eukaryota; kingdom Metazoa; phylum Arthropoda; class Insecta; order Lepidoptera; family Noctuidae; genus Apamea; species Apamea epomidion. Next base: position 5,857,143 of record OX382255.1, read on the forward strand.
TTATGTATATTTATTTGCGCTTATCTATTTAACTAGCCTGTGTTACTGCCACTGCAGGGCAAAGGCCTCCCCCTTCCTTGTCCACACAATTCGGTCTTTTGCGAGTGCCGGCCAGTCCCTACGGTAGGAGTCAAGCTCGTCCCGCCATCTCCGTCTCGACCTGCCGCGATGATATCGTGCGTTTAGTGGGACCCAATCGGTGGTTCTCTTAGCCCAATTGTCATCTGCCATGCGGCGAAGATGTCCTGGGGCGCAGTCTCGTCATTCATAGCGATCGCTTTACGACCGAATTCGCACCTGTCAATCCGGGATTTTGCGACCGAATTCAATCGTAAAGCGATCGCTATAAATGTCGAGACTGTAGCCCCTGCCCGATCCTGGTAACGAAGTGTTATCTTGGTTTTGGCGCGCAGTATTGTGTTCCATATACGGTCAGAAATTTGTACCCCCATTTTGTGCTTACATGTATATGGTATGTGTTTACTTATATTTTCATGATTGCTCCTACCACTATTTGTCTCTGCGTCACCCAAAGATTGACTATTGACTGGCTGTTGTATTAAAAATGAGTAATTTTCAATCACTAATTTGCCTTGCGCCCGACAGCCGATAGCTGTCGGAGGAAAGGAGAATGTCGGTCGGCTGTTTGATTGAAACTGACAACATTTTCGGGTTCAACCAACGTGATATTTTTTTTTACTGGCACTTCGCCGGCGCCCCCTGGCACTTCCCATCCTCACATATGGTGAACAAACCAGAGGGCTATGGAACGGAGTATTCTGGGTATCAAACTAACAGACCGGGTTAAGAATACGACCATCCGTTCCATCACAAAGATAACTGATGTCACTTGGAAAGCTACCACGCTAAAATGGAATTGTGCTGGACACATTTGCGGCATGTCAGACGACCAATGGGCCCAACTTACGACCCAATGGGTCCCTCTTAATGGCAATCGACATCGCGGCAGGCCCAGACGGAGATGGCAAGATGAGCTGGACTCCTTCAACAAGAACTGGTCCTCAGAAGCTTTAAACAGAAGTGGAAGGAGATTAGAAATACCTTAGCCCTGCAGTGGGACATTACAGGCTTTTAATAAAACTTCGTTCGCGTAGATTTCGTAATTTCCCCTACGAAATTGAATACTAACAAAACTGACTGCTTCGTCGTCTAGTGGTCGAAAAAGTTTGCATTTCTATACTTATGTTAGGATCCTCCTTTGCTCATGGCCCTCTCGGTCCTATGGCTGGGGGCCCGCGGGATTTTGCCCCTCCTCCCACCCCATTGTTAAGCCACTGAACTGATATTTATAATGACTACATAATACATTAACTGCAGTCAATGACCACAAAAGTCTAATTTATTTTTAACTCAATACTCAATCATTTATTTGAATTCCACAATGTGTACTTGTATTCATATTTTTATATGTTATGTCAAGTTAAAAAAATATCAACTTTATTATAGTGGCCATAAACTTATATTTATTTACATTTTTGGCCAATATGTCTCGTTTCAAATATAGGTTTATTTTATCATATATATAGGTGATTTATAATAAAATACCCAAATAGTGGAAAGAACTACCCACCCCTATTGAAATTTAAAAAGAAGCTACGAAAATTTCAATTGGATAAAACTTACTATAGTATAAGTGAATACCTCAATGAAAAAGATTTTATTATATAGAGTATTTTAATTAGGATTGATAATAAGAATATTGAAAGACTTAAGTAATTATCTGTTTTTTTTTTTTTAGTTTTTTTTGTTAATTTTTTATATTTTTATTAAATTTCTGTGTAGGTCCTACTTATGATTAAATTTGCATGCCCTCTTGGCAAAATATGGCTGAACCATTAAAATGTATCTGTATCACCTGTATTATACCCATATTTGCGAATAAATTTATCTTTATCTTTATCATATTTAGATATCGATACACATGGCGTCTGCGGAGTTTCACTAGATAATTTAATTTAACCCTGCACTTACCTGTAGTACAAATTTCTATGTGAAGGAGCTCGTCCGAGGAAGTACTACCATCATACATTGTTCTGCCGCCAAGCGTTGCTTATTTCATTAAAAAAAGGACAGAAGATAAATATTAGTTTAGTCCTGTCAAATTAGTCAGGGCCTGACGTAAATTGACGTAGATTTACTCGCCATGTTTTTAATCACGTCTAATTTGTCTATGGAGTATCTTAATTTGACAGGACTAATACCTATTTATCTTCTGCCCTTTTATTAATGAAATAGAAAGAAAAAGATGCACTGAACTTAAATTTAGTTTAGTTTGTGAACAAGGGAATCGGCGCCATTGCCCACTCTAAAAAATCGTCAGTATTGAAGAATTACTTTTATTAAAAGTACATTTTGACCAAGATTGAAGAATTGGGGACTTGGCTTTTTGACAGCTCATTCAGTCCATTTTGCATCACTGTCAACATCACAGTTATCTTTATTCTCATTACAAATAAGGTTGCTTTTGCGTTGCTGCCACTGACAAGTCTGTCAAAGATATTGTGATCTTTATTTTCGTCACAATAAGGTCGCTTTTGGGTTGCTGCCACTGATAAGTCTGTCAAAATCAATATGATCTTTATTCTCGCTACTATAAAGTTGCATTTGGGTTGTTACCACTGACAAATCTGTCAAAATCAAAGTGATCAAAGTGATCTTTATTTACGTTGACAGAGGTTGCTGTTGGATTACTGCCACTGACCAGTCTGTCAAAGACATTGTGATCTTTATTCTCGTTGAAATAAGGTTGCTGTTGGGTCGCACCAGTCAGAGGTAAAATTACTGTGAAAGGAATGTAGGTACCGCTAGGTGGGCCGAAAGATGTAGGTACCAAGGTAACTTTCGAAAGCAAAATATTTAAAATAAAATGGACGTTTTGTGAGACGTAGGTTACCAATATTTTCAATTTTAATTAAACAAAAAAGAAACAAAAAATTGGTCAAAACCAAAAATTGTACAAAAAGTACGTGATTCCGGCCAGGATCGAACTGGCGGCCTTCTGCGTGTAAAGCAGATGTGATAACCACTACACCACGGAACCCCTATGAAAGTATAGTTGAAATTATGTGCCAAGCTCGTAAGACAATTTGGAAAGTGCTATTATGACGTCACAAAATAATAAATATGTCAGTATTGCTTTCGATAATATTGCTTAATCTTTAAGTTTTAAAATCTTTTGAGGTTATGTAACCATGAATATCAAAATTACATAAAATTTAAGTAAAGTTTCTACTTTGTACTCCTTGACAAGGTCTTTTAAAATTAATAGCTACAAGGCAAGCTAGCTATATAGCTATTTTTTTAAAGGCCACTCGTATTCACAGCATTTTGACTTTTATCGTTGTTGTACGTTGTTTTATGTATATAATAATTGAATGACGCTTAAATATTTAACTATTTATGACAATTCATTCGTGACCCATTTTCGTACACTTTTATATTTGTTTTTTATTTTTACTGTAAACTTAATTTAGTGACATCTATTGACGAATCAACAGTAGTACCAAAGAAGCATTACATTTGTATTAGTATAGCTATTCAATACTAGATGGCGCTGCTTACAAAAATAAATAAAAACCTTTGTTGTTCAAAAAAACTTTACAATATTTAAATAGCACTAGTCTCCACACTAGGGATTCCCTGTGTAGTCTTTTTTCATCTTACAAGATTATTAGGTAACTAGTTGATAGGCTCATCATACATAGGTAGTAGGTACCGGTCGCTAAGATTTCTGAGGCGACAATATTCGAATGTTCTTCCAAATAAATAAATTCATCTAAATATATTAGAATGTTACCATAAATTTAAAAAAAATGTAATCAGAATGCAGAATACACCAATTAAAAAACCCTAGATGTTTCATCCTTCCTGGGAATTAACGAAATTAGTCCTGTATGTACTTATTTTCCATACACCAGTCTAACAACCAGTCTTACAAAGCGGTATCGTATTAGCCAGTAACCGGGTTGTGAAGGTCAGCCTAGGGGGCCTAAAAATGCCACTTTCGCAGATTCATAATAGGATAACAATATGAATCATATTAAAAATCGTAAAATAGTTACAAACTGACAATTCATAATACCTATATTATGATCTGTGTGCAATTCATATCGCAATGAAATAAAATTTTAACTGTAGAAATAAAAAACCAATTTGATTAATAAAAACTGTGGTAATGAAAAGTTTACCGATAAAATTACGGTTTTTATTTTTTTCATGCGGCAATGTTTACACCAAAATAAATATGAAATGAAATTTTACGAAAATTAGAGGAATTGCTAATGATCTGCTGGGAATTCAGGAAATGGCTTATAATGGCTTTTAGAGGTATTGCTTAAAGTGGCCTTTTAGGCCCTCTGATAGGCAGTCGCTTAATCTACAGATGCCAGCACATCAAGCTACTACAATCTGTCAAATTTCTTTAATAGATTTTCAACTTTTTCATTAAGGTTCAAGGTTGACAGACACACAAAATTTGACAGTTTCGGGTAGCATGACCTGCTGGCGTCTGTACATTACTGGTATTCAGCTGCATCCAGTTAGACTGGAAGCCGACCCCAACATAGTTGAGAAAGGGCTAGGCAAATGATGATGACTACTTTCCACCCCTACGTATTTGTAATAACGGACTCTTTTTCATGATTTTCTTTTTATTTAACCAACTTCAAAAAAAGGAGGATTTGTTACTTCAGAACTCCGTTGATTTTAAGCCAATTTGCCATTTTTTGAAGTGAAAAGTTCTTTAGCGGCGTTGTGCACTTTTTTTGTGATGGTTATAAAATGTTAAACTCGCGTCAGGACACGCGACCTGATCGAAAATTCGTAAGACGGAGCTCGCGTCAGGACACGTGACCTAATCGAAAATTCGTAAGACAGAGGGAGAGTTTTTTGTGATGGGTAAAAAATGTTAAGCTCGCCTCAGGACACGTGACCTGATCGAAAATTCGTAAGACGGAGGGAGAGTAGACTGCATTCCAAAATATCAAAAATGCACAACGTTAATATTCAAGTTTTCACTTTTGCCGGATTCCCGGAGTGTTTTTTATTTGAAAGGATATAGTTTCAGATTGGTCCCACATTTGTCCCAAATTTCATCAAAATCGGTTCAGTAATTTGGTTTTTAAACCAGAATTACTGGGAAAAGTTTAAGTAAACGAGATTGCGTCGTTTGCTTTCAGTGGTGGTTTAGTGGAATTGTCATGGGATGCATTAAGATTTAAGGGGATTTTGGTGTGGATGAACTACAACTTAAAAGTGAAAAATAAAATATAAAAATTACAAAAATAAACAACCGACTTCCAAAAAAGAGAATTTCGGAAGTCGGTGGCAAACAAAGAAAATACGAACCCAACGACACCGACTTTCGAAATTAAAGTTATTTTTCACTTTGTAGTGTCTTTTTTGGAAGTCGGTTGTTTATTTTTTGGAAAAAGTTTTTATGTTGTATCTTTAGCACCTTAAAAATAAAACAAAAAAACTACCATAAAATTTTAAACTCTTTATTAATTCTCAAACAGTACACGTAGGTAATAATAATTATTTTCTAAAAATTGTTCTACAGTTTTAAATATTATTATTATAGTAAGTTCATTCCAAGATCTATATAATTAAAGTACAATCAAATTCTAAAATGCATGATTTTATTAAATGAAAAAATCGAACTCTAAATTTATTATAATTAGTTATTTAAATAATTTTATTTATTATAAAACATGGCTCTAGGAAAACAAATTTTACAATATATTTAGCTGTTCGCTACTAAATTGAAATAATAAAATTATACAGAGGCAGGTAGGGTAACCATTACAGACCAATTATATTTTTTTTATGATAAATGATTTTATTTTGTAAGTAGGTTTGATGGGGTATGGGTAATGGTTGAATGAATGGATGGGGTATGGTATGGGGTAAGGTATGGATGACTCTCTGTCAAAAAATAATAAATAAACATATTATCCATTATTGAAAATAAACTTAATAGAAATCCAACATGTTAAGGCATTGACTGCCACCGCACCGGTGTCCGCCAACAATAGATTTCCGATTGTGTCTGTTGTCTGGCAGTCATTGTGTGTAAAGGGAACCAATCAAAATTACACTACTTCCTGCCTTATAAGTCTGTCTGCCTTAGCCTAAATTTTATTATTATAAAAATAATAAAATAAAAAATGCTATTTGCTCACTCTACACACAAGCCTAAAATTACTTCATATTATTTATGATATTAAAAGCTTTATCTTTAAGCTTTTATTTACAGAATGAACAGCTCAACAGACTATGTTTGATCACTTTCAATATAAATAATAATAAATTAATGCTTTCGTGTAATCAACCTATAACGTTCCCACTGCTGGGACACAGGCCTCCACTCTGTGAGAGGGAGTGGGCCGTAATCCAGTGCTAGGTATATGTACAATCCCAGTGCGGGTTGGTAGATGTCACATGTTTTCGAATTTTTGATTCTAGGACATGCCGGTTTCCCCACGATATTTTCCTGCACTGTTTTGATAGCAATGGTGATGAAATAATTTACACAAAGTAATTTGCTTGCTTGGGTTCAAAACCACGACAAATCGTAAGTCTGGGCCATTACCTCTGAGCCACTACTGCTCTTAAAGGCTAACAAGTGTGATAAAAGTGACTCAGGAGTTTGAGCAGAGTCGAAATTGAGCAAACTGATCAATTTTCTTTAGATTTTGAGCTGGTTTTTTTGAGCAACCATCTAGTTGAATACGTTGTTGTACAAGCAACGACGCAAAAAGAGGGATGTTGTAAATTTGATAACTTTGTCTGACTAGGTTTGTAGATCTCAAACGAACTGACTGATTACAATACAATGTGATCATTATCTCGATTATTTATTTTCGTGCTTATTCAATATTTATTTAAAAAAAACCATATTTAATAAATATATAAAAAATAGTGCAGTAGCAGGGCCCAAGCTTGTTTAGGGTTCCAGAGACAGGAATCTCCTCACAATGCCAGCCGTATCGAGAAATACTGCCTTCTGAATCAGGCCAACCGCCTAACGAGAACCTCAAGAAATGTTGATTGAGGGTTTTGGCCATCAGGCCATTGGCTAAAACGACAATCGGCACAATATCAACCGAGCTCACATGACAACATGATTATTATTATTTAGAGTATCTTTGAAATATCTCGGGACCCTATTTGTGATGTGATTTTCGCACTAGAAGTTATTTTATGATTAAATTGTTTTTTACAAACGCAACATTGTTTTTTCATTTCATTTCATTGCTCATTCTGTAAAATAACGAATGAATCTTAATTTAATTTTGATATTAAAACTATTTACATTAATCTTACAAATAATGGACGTATATTAATTCTCTTTTATTATTTAATATATTTCATTTAGTCTAAGCAATTTTAGTTCATTTTTATTTAAAAGCTAAGATTGTGTGTTTGTACTAAATTCTCAAGTGGAAATAAATGATTAAATTCGCAAATATATATTAGCTTTAACTGTTTTTGTTTTATTGTAAAATTTTATTTTACATATATCTCTTTTTAAATTACTTCTAAAAACCCGTGAATTATAATCTACAATTAATAACTCTAAATTTGGAAAATCCGGTTCAAAGTACTTATTAAAAAAAGATAATTGATTGTTCTGCAAAACTTTGAAGTTTCGGACTTTCTGATTGCATAATCAGATTAATCAGCCTATAATGTTCCCACTGCTGGGACACAGGCCTCCTCTTTTCGTGAGAGGGAGTGGGCCGTAATTGGCCCAGCGTGGTGGGCCAGTGCGGGTTGGTAGATGTCACAGAGGTGATTAAATAATGTTACAGAGAGGAGGCCTGTGTGCAAGCAGTAGGAATTGGGAGGTATAAGGAACAGGGTCTAAAGTTCACTCATCCTCCATAGAAAAAGGAGGATCATGCGACGAGACGGCTCTCGTGTCTGGTGAGCAACTGCCCGACGATTGATGTCGGGTATACACATTTAATAGTTGCACTGAAAACTCTGCTTGCGCGATGGAGGATTTTGCGTGACGTCAGTGATGTGTAGTTCGTCCGTGGCGGTGTAGATGGCGTCACAGGAACATAATAGGCTAATTATACTTGTGCTAAAGTGCCTGCTCGGGTTCGAAACTACGACCTATAGATTGTAAGTTGCGACCGTAACCACTGCTATCACTACTCTTGATTTCTGCTCACTTTCTGATAACATATTTCATAAATTAAAAATAAATTTCAGATTTTGATTTAACGTTAGGAACTTAATTTATTAATAATGTCCGGATTTTCCAATGACCTTAAAAAACGTGATTGTCACAAAAAGGTTATGAAATGAAATCAGTGAATTAATTAAGTTAATAAGCTAAGATTTTTCTTATGCATGAAACTAGGAAGATGGCGAGCAGGGACGTCTTCAGGATATCAGCATCTGAAAATGTAAACATTTTAATTGAAATAGCTGTGTCTAATCTACGCCGTGTCTCCTGCGCGTATTTTTTCTAAACATTACACAAAAATCCTTACATATAAACATTTGTTTTCATACACAGGCTGTCTCCTGCGTATTAAAATATTTTTAGATTAGCCAACGAGCAAAGCAGCGCAGTATACTAGGCGTTAAATTAATGGATCGTGTTCGAAACACAATACCTACTACGCTCCATAACAAAGATAGCTGACGTGGCACAAAAGGCTGCCCAACTTAAATGGTACTGAGCAGGACATATCTGCCGCATGCCGGACAACTGTGGGCCCAAATACCACATAATTGGTGCCCTGAAACAGTGAGGCGGGGTCGCGGTAGACCACGTAGGAGATGGCGGGACGAGCTGGATAGGTTCCGTCGAAACTGGAAGGAGGACGCGCGGGCTCGCGAAAGATGGAGGGAGTGGAGGGAGGCCTTTGCCCAGGAGTGGGACAGCCAAAAAAAAGGCAAAAAAAAGTCAAGAAAAAAAAACCATCTCTTCGCCTCTTCACCCGCGCGGGGAATGTTTTCCATGCAGTTCGGAAAACAAAAACATCGTGTTTTCATACACAAATGTGTATGGCCACGCCTCTTTGTTTTGATGTTTTTGTGTAATGTTTCGAAAAAACACGCGCAGGAGACACGGTGCTGCAAACATTGTCTGTGTATGCTCACATTGACAAGGAAGATCTGCGCACTAATTGTATAACACACTATCAAAAAAAATCGTCGTTTTGAAGGATAATGCTGATCCATTGCTTCATATGTTCGAAAAATTTGTCTGCTCAACAACGTATATAACGCAATGAATGTTGTTGAACTGTCAAAATGAAAACCATTGCTACTGTTAGTGTATTACGCAATTACTCCGCTGAATCCTAGAGGTTAGACCATCGGCGTAGCTAAGGAGGGTCGGCAATGCCCACTCTAGAATCTTCTTTGCCCAACCTAGAAAAATCGACAGTATTGAAGAGTTGCCAACGCTAAGAGTTACTAGCTTCTCCTTATAGGACCACTTCGTTGTCCGTCAGTCTGTCTGTTAGTCAATACCCTTTTTCTCAAGAACGCGTGGAGGTAAAAAATTCAAATTCATATCAAAGATGTAAGGAATTCTACAAAAACATGATGAACTTGGGATTATTTGTTACTAGGCGTCATATAAGATATCTCATAAATGACTGGTTGGTTCAGCTGGAAGGCTGCCCCCCTAGATAAAATACCTAGCTACGTCGATGGGTCATACAGGCAAAATTCTGTTATTCAGCCGCACCTGGTTAGACTGGTATGTAAGCTAGACAGATGGTGAAGATGCAGTTATAGAGGTATGAGGAACAGGGTGTAAAGTTCACTCATCCTCCATAGAAAAGGGAGGATCCTTCAACCAGACGGGTGTTGTATCTGGCGGACAACTACCCAACGATTGACGTCGGGAAGTTGTATGCATGCTAATTGCGCGGTAAACTCTGCTTGCGAGATGCAGGATTTGTGTGACGTCAGTATGACGCGTTGTTCGCATGTGACGTTGTAGATACCGCTACATCACTCCCGTCCGGGGACCGGAGGTCGATAGTGGGCTGAGTCTTGTATCTTGCGATGCTTGCCAGGCTGAGGTTCCCGTGAGTCGGAACCGGTTGCCACATAGTTTACGGTGAGTCGGAACTGTCTGCGGAGATGTGCCCAGTGAGTAGGGTGGCGCTGCGTTCCTCTCGTTTGTATGTCTATACGTAAGTATGATCTGCTACACAGTCATGGTTCACTTACCGTTGCAAGTGTGCTCCTTCTCAGTGAACCCGGTCTCAGCGTCGCAGAGACAGATCTTGTCAGACGGCGCATGCACTCTGAGGTGCAGCGGTGCAGTTCCGGTGATGTTTGGAGCGCCGCAGATCAGCCCGTCGTTACATTCATCACTGTTCGCGCAGACATGGTAGAGGGCTGTGGGAGAGAAGAGGATGGTTAGATGTCACTTTGTTACTGGTAGGTTTGGTAAAGAGATTGGGGATGACATTAAAGTTCCAGAGTTTACATACCGAGACCCCTCCGTGCCTCGGAAAGCACGTTAGGCCGTTGGTCCCGGCTATCATTCGTGGATCTTTGACAGTCGTTAGGTTAGGCAGAAGCCAGAAAGTCTGACAACCAGTCTTACATACCAAGGGGTATCGTATTACCCAGTAACTGGGTTGTGGCGGTCGCTCCATGTAAAATACTGGTATTCAGCTGTATCCGGTTAGACTGGAAGCCGACCCCAACATAACTGGGAAATGGCTAGACAAATGATGATAGCGTACCCTGATTACCATAGAGATAGCGAAGAGGTTTATACCCAGTAGTGGATTTATGTATTTACCGGCTAACTTTTTTTACCGTGGACAAAAACAGGGTAAGTATAAAAGGTGAACGGAGTCTATGGCAGAGATATTTCTTCTTTTTAGGGTTCCGTACCCAATAGGAAAAACGGAACCCTTATAACAGAGTTTTTTAACGTGTGGGTCGCAACCCCCTTGGGGGTCGCCAAGCCTCTTTAATGGGGCCGCCGTTTCTTTAAAAGTATAGGAGATTCCAAATGGAATCAAACACTTCAAAGCTTCAGTGGTTGATTGTGGGAATTCTATTTTTCTGTTTAACCAAAAGGTACCGAAGGTGACAGACTTGAATTCCAAGTTAGAAGCAGCGGAGGGAAGAGCGTCGCGAAATATTTTCCGTACTAAGGGGGCCACGCCATGAAAAAGGTTGAAAAACACTGCCTTATAAGATCACATCGCTTCGTTGTCCGTCTGTCTGTCCGTCTGTCAAGACCCGTTTCCTCAGGAAAGTATAAAGTTATCAAGTTGAAATTAATAGCAAATACTCAGGACTGCAATTGCTTGAAGCAGTGGAAAAATCAAACTTCTAAGTCAACGCAATCAAAAGATACGGGCGTTTATGTTCCGTTTATGCTGCATATCTTCACACTCGCAAGGGAATCAAAACCTATAGGGTACTTCCCGTTGACCTAGTATTTTCAAAAACTGGTTTGTAAAAAATTCTATCGCTCAATTTCTGGTAAATCATACCACATTAACAAGCGCATGTCAACTGCCGTAATTGGTTGTCTGCCAATCAATAGCCGGTTCAACTAACATGCATTTAATTTTGACACGTCGGTAATTTTTGTTCCGTTTCGTAAACCTATAGATCAATCTTTTTGTCATGGTCATGTCATTCGTTTGTCATGGTCTGGCAGTTTGAGTAATTTATGTGGCTTACCCAAATGTCCTTTCTTTGGTATTGTTCGTCGAAACGTTTACCTCCTTAAGTTTTGAGTTGAGCTGTAGGATTTCTGACAAATGCGTGCACTGATTGGACAGGTCCACTCAATCTGTGTGGTTCTTTTCTCAAAATCCCATCCCAGACATCGATCTACATGGTCTTCACATGATCTGACCAAGATTATGTCTGAAGTTTAAAAGAGACTGTGACCTCCGAGTTTGTTTCAGCCTATTTTCTTAGACAGACTAGTCAGATAGGAAACGCCGACCTCATCTAGTTTTTAAAATATGATTGACGTGTAAAAGTGTTTGTGCAAACCTACTTACAGAAAATCATTTATCATTTACAATGGGTATCTTGCTAGTGAGTTATAGGCATTTAATACAGTCAATAAAGGAGTTGTAAAGTGCGTGTGCAGGGACCTAAGTGATTCCTTCAGAAACTTGTTCAGGGTGCTTAGGGAGTGAACATACTAAAAGTCCTGATGTCTAGGAGGTAAACCGGAGGGGGGGAAGGGTAAAATTCCCACATTTGGGGTTCCGCATAATTATATCTCAAAAACGGTGCGATCTAGGGAAAAAATTTGTCATACCAAATGAGAACTCATAAAATTTTCTACAAGTTTTATCAATCTCTCTCTCATTTTTTTCCCTCCCGAATTTTCAACAGTTTTCGAACTACACGCTCCGGAAAAGAAATCGCTTAGGTCCCTGCTCACACGCTCTACGCTCCCTTTTGGGCCATTCGTTGACAGAACCATAAAATAGCTTGGTTTTATAAATCAAAACTTAATTTTCCCCATAGGCACTGAGCAAACGTGACGAAAAATATTAATTTTTTCTCTAGGACTTTTGCTCTGGCTCTTATAAGTATTTTTTTCAACCTTCAAGCCTCATTACGCTTAACCTTGATCACGACACCCCATTTAACTCCTAAGACCCCAGGATCCAAATCACGTAGACCCCATACCAACCCTGATTATAACATTATATGATTTTAATGAGTAGCTGACCCGACCCTGAAGCGTTATCGGATCCAAATTAAAGAGAACTGTAGGTTGGAGCGTTCGTGTACAGTTGTAAGCTTTCGAAGCCTTACGTGTTGAACATAAATAAACGATCGTAATCTCTCAAATATAAGGACTAAGTAAAAGTTCTAATTTAAGTTATAATTTGTCCGCGAGTAGCTACAATTATGATTTCCAGACATGAAACGCTGCCGAAGTGGGTTTTTGAAAGGAATTGAAATAAATTGTAGCGGTTGATAGGAATTAGCATAATTTTTTTCAGTGTTAAGGTAAATTGGAGCTGAAGTTTTAATATTATGGACTTTTGCAGCTTAATTTTATTTAGGGCTAAATATGATGGGATTTGGTGAAGGAGTCTCGGGGAAAAACTTGTTATAAAATCAAAAGACATTTATTCAGACTAGGCTTGAGGATCAGCACTTTTTAAACATCAAAATTACAAAAGACAGGTACCCAAATCGCCCGCCCTTCACCACTTCCCAGTGCTTTCGCTGGGAAGAAGAAGTGGCGCAACAAACTCCCCAGCAGCATGGACGACTGTTTGTTCAGATTGAAGAACTATGCAAGCGGATTATAAAAATGTGTAAGATTTTAGAACCCAGCCTTCAGCTGAAGTGGCAATGGCCGGCCATATTAGCCGTAGAACCGATGACCGTTGGGGTAGACGTGTTCTTGAATCGAGAATACGGTCTCGGATCACGGATCTCGGTAAACGTAAGATGGGACACCCTCAGGCTAGGTGGAGCGACCATCTTCGCAGGATGGCTGGTAGCAGTTGGATGAGAGTTGCCGAAAATCGAGTTGAATGGCGTGCAATAGGAGAGGCCTATGTCCAGTAGTGGACTGCTGTAGCTGATGATGATGATAATGGCCGCTTTGTATCAATTAATAGTTAATCTCCATGCCCCTGCTAATCTCATCAAGGTTTGCCCGTAATAGCAGCAATGACCGTGCATCTCTGCAGGACGACCAACACTCCTACGACCTTTTAGGATGCTATTAAGCTACAGTCGAAAGGAGCTGCTACAGTAAGACCACAGTATTCCTTACCTTTAGTCTGCGAGTCGCACTGTCCATTCACAGGCGGCTGGTTGTCCCCGCAGAGGCAGCGAGTGATCGGGTCGTAGTGCGTGCGTACGCATGAGCTGCTGCTGATCCCCGCGCACTCCGCCTGCCGTGAGCATGGTCGAGCTGGAACATAATACACCAAACAATAAGCGAATCGGAACGTTTCAGACTTAATTATCATTACTGGCCTTAATTTTGTACCTAAGTACCTACTAGCTTTCTTGCAGACTATTGGTCTACCTAAAATTACCGTCTAGAAAATCTATTACTACATAATTATTTTTTACTCTAATTCTAATCTAATGAGTCCTTTTCTTAATCAAATTTTTCTAATATTGCCCATATTAGAAAAATTTGATTAAGAAAAGGACACTCAGGCGTCGAAGTACTCGTCCGCACCGTTGTCATCCGGAAACGTGCCCAGAAAATTGGGAGCATTGCCACGTTGTATGCCAGTGCTAATTCTTTGGCCAAAAAACGACCCAGCCCTCTGGTCACGTGAAGTGTCGACCAGTCGGTGAGAAATTTTCATGACCCGAGCATTTCGACCCCAAATGGCTCAAAGCTGTAGTTACCCATAAGGTTATAGTTTTATTACCTTGTGGGGTCCTGTAATAAGTAATTTATTTAAATTATCACTACAGTGGCAGATTTCATCATCATGATTTTTAGCCCATACTTCTTCTCCTTCGTGTCGCTGGCCCGACTGTATTTTAAATCTTATTTTCCAAAAACTTTGGCACCTTCACGGCACTAACGGTGGCAGTGCAGAGGTCACTTTGACTGCATATTTTGGGACACAGAAGGAAGGATAGGGGGTGGAGCATGGTTTGTGACATAGCTCCACAATCACACCCTACTGCTGCAAGGTGCCAAACTAATATTATAAATTCGAAAGTTACTCTGTCTGTATACTACCTTTTCACGCCTAAACCACGAAACGAATTTCGATAAAATTTGTCAAGGAGATAGATTTCATCCTGGGAAAGGACATAAGGTACTTTTTGTCCCGGTAGCACGTTCCTGTGGCATATTTTCCGACATCCATACAAGAAAGGTGCGGTCAGAAGCTTGTTTAGCTGATATGGGAAGTCCAATGACGACTAGAGGGCCTAAACAAAGTGACATTCTATCAGCGTTAACGATGATGAAAAGGTCCAAAAACGTATTACTTAATCAGCCATTATTACTTATGTTCCCACTGCTGGCACTGCTGTGTTAGCGCAGGGAACAATAAAAGAGTGGACTGTACTTTAGTGGCAATGGCTTATTGTCGACCTTACTAACAAATGTACAGGGTGGCAGGGACATTGACGCGCAAACTGTAGCCATGGATTCAGCACATGAGTTCAGACCCCATAGCGTCGAAATTTTTCGTCGGTTATTAAAATTATGAAGGACTTCATTTGTTCGAAAAACTCTTCACGTAACCAGAGGGCTGGCCTGTTTCTTAGCCAAAGAATTAGTATCGCCATATAACGTGGCAATGCTGCCAGCCTTTTGGGCACTGTTCCTGTTGACAGCGATGCGGACGAATTTTTTGATGCCCTATGATTATTTTGCTTATTTTTTCACATGTACATATCATTAATATTTTAAATGTTAGCTTATTATATTGTAAATAAATATTTAGGGACAGTTGTTTTGTTTGTTGATTGTTGTCGATTGTCGAGTCGAAATCATTCTCAAGCAGTTGTTTTGGTTGTGTAACTCATTAAATTAATTGCCAAATAAATAAAGAATTTTTTTTCGAAAAATTAATCTCCTCCACAACGTGAATAATGAAATAAATGTTTTAGAACTGTCAAAATGATAGCCATTGCTACTGTTAGTGTCTTAAGCAATTACCCCGCTGATTCCGTTCATCTTGATGTAGTGAGGGGTTTTCCAAACAACCGAAGAAAGATATAAATAAATAAAATAAATAATTTATTTATTTATATATTTAATAAATAAATAAATAATTTATTTCTTACCACAAATTACACAGATAGTAATTAAAAGTCAACAGACACAATTTCATAATTAATTTGTGGAAGACTGGTGCCTAAGCTAAGTTTTTTACAAAACCTGTATGTCAGGTCACCAGGCCCCGTAATCAAAGTTTTACATTATTTTTGTTGCACTGGAGACGATCTATTATTGAGTTGACAAAATGAAAGCCATTACTGATTTAAAAGATTTTAGGCCAATTCAAAATATATAACAGCCGCACGGCTCGATCGAGCAGGTCAAGCCACGCTTGCCGCGGTTTGTGCGTGGATGGGTGACCATCTTAACATACCGAGACCTCTCCGTACCTCGGAAAGCACCTTAAGCCACTGGTCCCGGCTGTCATTCTTGGATCTTTGACAGTCGTTACGGGTCGTCAGAAACCCAGAATTTTGACAACCAGTCTAACCACGGGGTATCGTGTTAGTAACTGGGTTGTGGAAGTCAGATAGGCAATCGCTCCATGTAAAATACTAGTATTCACCTGCATCCGGTTAGACTGGAAGCTGACCCCAACATAGTTGGGAAAAGTCTACACAGATTGAATTGACAGTAATAACACTTGACTTATGCCTAATAATGACACTAATCATGTAGACCTTTTTATAATATTCATTATGTGTATACTATACATGTATTATATCCATACACACCTCCCTACATACCAACATACACTTCCGATCCACCCCTAATACTGCCAAGATATCATCGTGTATATTTATGTAAAATGTCTGCCACAAACATTTGTCCCCAACGCCAACGGCCAAGAGCCAACATCGCGTGACGAGATATGCAAATGATGGAGGCATACCATAATATATGATAGGAGTCTAAAGGTTAGAAGGGGACCATAAATGCTTTGTAAGGTAGACTGTCTCGCAATTTTTTATCGTTTTTAGTTGGCGAGGTTATGTTTGCCTTGGTTAAAAATAAACTGGGTTGCTGAGGGTTGACGTGAGGCCGTAACGGTAGTAGTTGGTAGCTGTATTACATAAAATAAACGCCTGTAATCCCCTGAAGGGTTAGGCAAAGTTGTACCTATCTATAGTTCACCCATATACACCCCCTCTCTCACCCTCTATAGTTTTCATTAATTATAACATACTGTTACCGTCTCTGTACATGTTCGAAGTTGTCATGTTTGTAAAATGTTATCGGAAATTATTTCCACGCATGGCAGACAGATTCGGTCGCGTCAGACGCGATAACACTATGCTTTGCTCACATAGTTCCAAAACAGCATTAATGCGGAAAAGTGTATTTTGCATGGCGCCTTTAATATTCAATAAACTTCCTAAGGGATGTAGGAAAAAAAAAAGGGATGGGGAGAACTAAGTGCACACATATAAAAAAGCGGCTAAAATTAAAATTATATTTGGTTGGGAAAGCATACTACAGGATTTTAGAATTTTTAAATGACAAGGTGTAATGTTATGAATTTAACAAATACTTACTGACATTTTATAATTTTGACAATTTATAATTAGATTATAGGACAATTTAATTCAAAGTTATAATTCATTGTTTAAGTTTAATTTTTAGTTTATGTGAAAATTTAATCATGTTTTTAGCTTTGTTTAAATACCTATGAATGACTTCTTACCTTTATATTTGTATGCCACAAACGCCGAACATGACGGATCATTTTTGTTTATGAACAACCTGCATGCCTTGTATAAATAAATCAATCAATCAAACCCAAATTTCGCCAATTATGTTTAAGTCCCGTGTAATAGGAGGTGAGCCTATACCTATCAACCGGGCACCAATCCAGACTCTGAACTGATATTTAGTGACAAATGCTTGCACTGACTGACAGGTCCACTTAATCTGTGTGATTCTTTCCTCAAAATACCATTTGAGACACCAATCTACATGTTCTTCACATAACCTGACCAAGATTACATATGTCTGGACTCTAAAAGAGACTGTGCCCTCTGAGTTTGTTTCTGCCTTTCTTCTTAGAGCGCTCAGATATGAAACGCCGACCTCATCTAGTTTTTAAAATAGGATTGACGTGTTGAAGTGTTTGTACAAGTACAAACCTACTTAAAGAAATAAAATCATTTATAGAAATTGAAAGGTTATATGATAAGATGCATGGCACTCATGGTTAGAAATTGCATAAATCAAAGCTTTGAAATGGAAAAAGAGACGTTTTTAACAAGTGAGCGAAATGCTAGCAAAAATGTGTCCGAAAATTACCCAAACTCATGGTGCCCAATAAAATGGCGCTTTACTTGTGCATTTTTTCTTGGTACAAGTTAATGTGGGCCTTTACCAGTAGTTTTAGCCATTTATTACATAGACTAGGTAAGCTAGCCACCTATGTATATTATCTAACTAGCTATGTCCTGCGGCGCCGCCGTATTAGACCCAAACAAAACCAGCGGAGCAATTGCGTAGCACACTAACGTTAGAAACGGCTTTCATTTTGACAGTTCAACAACATTCATTGCGTTATTTACGATGTTGAGCAGAAATATTTTTCGAACATATGAAGCAATGGATTAGCAATATCCTTCAAATGATTCAGATTGAGATTGATAGTGTGATACGCAATTAGGGAGCAGACATTAAATATTAATAGTCATCATTCTCCTGTTCCTGTTGGAATTTTTTTCGGGGTCGGCGCTACATGCATTTTTCTTACATAGGTACTTCTCTATTAGAAAGAAAGAAAGAAAGAAAAAAGTTTATTTGGAAACAAATTTTGTATTTTGTGTTTCACGAATTGAAACACAAAATACAAAATTAAGTAGTATTAATATTAGTCGTCATCGACTTTAGATGACGACGACTTTAGATTCACAATTGATGAACACAGCCCTTACTTCCATTTACCTTTTCTCTTCAATCAATCAATCATTCAACTCAGCCTATCGCAGACCACTGCTGGCCTCTCCCAGACTGCGCCACAACACCCTGTCCCCCTGTCCTTTCCTCTTAACTGTGACTATTTATCGTCATCATAATTCTCCTGCCTTCATCCCAACATACATATTTGTGGTCTTCGCAACATGTATTTTTCTTCCACACTTCTTTATTAGTCGTCATCTCGGTAGTCACCCCCTTTCTAACCATATCATCATTCACACAGTCCATCCATCGTTTCCTTGATCTTCCTCTACTCTTATAGCCAAACTTTCATAATCGAAACTTTCCTCAAGATTTTTTCGTCCAGAAAAAACAAACTATCTATAACAAAAATGCCGTCGGTAGACCACGGCGCAGGTGGTATGATGATCTAACCAGGTTTCCAGGGCCAACATGGCCAGAGATCGAAGACAGGGAGGTTTGGAAGGACAAAGGGGAGGCCCTTGCCCAGCAGTGGGACACATTATAGGCAAACGAAAACAAAAAAATACGTTAAATGGTATAAGTAATAGACTTTTAGGCGCGCAGGACATTTATTTTTTTAATTTTCTAAATTTCGTTTCGAGGTGAGGTGACCCTGGACGCATACCGTGAGGGCTAGTTTGAGGGAGGCGGGAAACGAATTCCTGGAAGGATTTGGGGAAAGCCTTTGCCCAGCTGTGGGAAATAATAGGCTTACAAAAAAAAAGTTCGTTTTGCCTTTGCATTCATTGTAGACTAGCTGCGCCCCGCGGTTTCAACCGCATAAGTTTCGATCCCGTGGGAATATCGGGATAAAAAGTATTCTATGTGTTAATCCTGGTTATTAACTATCTGTGTGCTAAATTTCATCCAAATCCGTTTAGTAGTTTTGGCGTGAAAGAGTAACAAATATCCATCCATCCATCCGAACTTTCACGTTTTTATTACGAGTATTATTAGTATAGGATTTGTGTTAGCTTTTTATGTCGTTGGTCTAAACTAAATGATCCAAGAAATTTTAATCGGTTTGAGTAAAGATTTTAAGTTAAAGATAGCAACATTGTTAAAGGTTAATTGCTGCTCAATGTCATACAAAATATGGGCTGAAAGTACGTACCTACTTATATACAATACACTTTACTGAAGTGAAGTTTATGAAATGTAATTAGATGCAAATAATAATTAAGAGCTCTAGCAACACTGATTAAAACAACAAACGCGATGTTATTACCCCTAAACAAACGATTACAAGCCTTAATTCCAAACAAATAGTGTCTATTTTAGCACAAAATACTGTTTTATTCAAATGGCGATTAAAATTTCAAATCAGCAGATTCAGTGGCCGGTTGCAGCCAAAACAACCATTTTAAACTGACCTCCGTATCCCTTTTAACAACGTCTATCAAGATATCAAGATAAAATGGTGATTGCTACGTGTAAATCTAAACTGCTTCCGATAGTTATCGGACAGCGCCATCTATTACCGAGTAGCGGAACTAGGTTGGTGAATAATTTAACTTGGAGGACGTTTTCGTAGGATTGGAGTGAAAATAGACGTGTTACGTGGTTGGAAAATTGCGTGGGGTTGGTATTTTAGGTTATTAGGTCAAATTGCGTGGTTTGCGAAGGATACAAATGGGGGAAACCACAATAACCCTTTGATAGGCATTTAAATACTTTAACTTAATGCCGGAAATTCTGACAACCAGTCTTACCAAGGGATATCCTATCACCCAGTCACTGGGTTGTGGAGGTCAGATAGGCAGTCACACCAAGTATAAACTCCATGCTTTTATTCAGCTGCATCCGGTTAGACTGGATGTCGACCCCAACATATTTGGGAAAAGGCTAGGCATATGATAATGGCGCCGATTCCCTTGTTCACAAACTAAACTAAATTAAAGTTCAGTGCATCTTTTTCTTTCTATTTCATTAAGAAAAGGACAGAATATAAATATTAGTTTAGTCCTGTCAAATTAAGATACTCCATAGACATTTTAGACGTGATTAAACACACGGCGACTAAAGATACGTCAATTTACGTCAGGCGCTGACTAATTTGACAGGACTAAACTAAGACTTATCTTCTGTCCTTTTCTTAATGAAAAAGAAAGAAAAAGATGCACTGAACTTAAATTTAGTTTATTTGTGAACAAGGGAATCGGCGCCAATATGTAATACTTTAGTTATAATTCATAAAAGCGAATAGAACAGAAGTGGTGGCCCAGTGGTAATTGGCGCGACTTAAGAGTTGTAGGTCGTAGGTTCGAACTCAGACACACACTTTACATTGTGTAAATTATTTCATCACCACTGCATTCAACACTGCGAAGGAAAACATCGTAAGTCAACCTGCAAGTCCTAGAGCCAAAAATTCGAAGACATCTGACATCTGCGAATTGGGGTTGCGTGGTGAATTACGGACCCCTCCCACAGAGAGGAGGCCTGTGTCCCAGCAGTGGGACATTATAAGCGGCTTATGAATAAAACAGTTTGGTGACATAACTGGAAGCCTGTACGAACCTCGAACGGGTAGGCAAACCCACATTTAACCACTTACGAGCATGTTGTACGGTGGCCAAACAAGCATGAAAATATTCATACAAGTATTCAATAGTTATGTGGGTAGCAGTTAGGTATTCATACTTGGACAATAAAATATTTCTGTTAGGTATGCAAGAATTTTGTTACAGTAAGAAAACATTTCATAGGAATTTACTAACTATTTGGCCGTAGAGGAATGGACAAAATACATATAAAATATGCTGCCTTTAGTAAACTGAAGTTAAAAATATAATCTAGAGAAACATGAGACATCGCCAAGCGGTTGGTTGACTCTTCACGTGACCAGAGGGCTGCCCTATTTTTTGGCCACAGAATCAGCATCGCCATACAATGTGGCAATGCTGCCAGCCTTTTGGGCACGTTTCCTATTGACAGCGATGCGGACGAATTTTTTGATGACCTTTGATTATTTCCCCTCCTTTTTATATACTTGTACATATTATTATTATTTTAAGATTGTTAGCTTTTTAAATTATGTAAATATTTAATAAAAAAATAAACTGCGCCGAAGCGTGCGGCTTGCCCGAATGGATGGCAGAAAGTATCCTACGGGAACGTGTTATCGGGACAAAAAGTAGTCTATGTCCTTCCCCAGAATACCATCCATCTCCTTGCCCAATTTTATCAAAATCCGTTCCGTTGTTTAGGCGTGAAAAGGTAACATACAGACATATAATATTAGTATAGATTTGTAAATTCGTTTAAAAATACTTTTACACGTTTTAAAACTAGATGAGGTCGGTGTCTCCTATCCGACGACTCTGAGAAGAAACATCGAAACAAACTCGATTTAAAAGCATTTCGGAGTCGTAATTTAAAAAAAAATGCTATTGAAACTGATACCCCTTGATAAGACTGGTTGTCAGATTTTCTGGCTTTTGAGGAGCCGTAACGAGTGTAAAAGATCCATGAATGACAGCCGGAACCAATGGCTTAACGTGCTGTCCGAGGCACGGGGGGTCTCGATATGTAATGGATACATGGTCACACATCCATGAGCCAACCGCGGCAAGCGTCGCTTAACAGGCAATATGGCGGTGTGATCTCCGTCAACTCTCAAACTCCGGGCTGTTACTCTAAAATTCTCGGAAAAACCCTACAAGACTTTGCCTAACCTGGGAGTCGAACCCCACGCTCAGCTTTCGCGCTTGTGACCACGAGACCAACGGGTCAGTTACGTAGGGATAATTTAATTATTATTATTATTTATTTATCCTCACACTGGAACGCCGTACAGCAATTACACCAACGGAGCAAAAAATCACTTCATGTACTGCGTCCCTTTCATCATAATGAGCATCTATCAGGAATTTCTTGGTATCAGCTCAGAATTTGTGTTGTCCCCATTATGATTGGGAAATGGCTATGTAGATGATGTCGATGGCAATATTCTCGCCCCTTTTTACATGGGACTTAAACATAACTGGCAAAATGTGGGTTTAGGCAGGTACGTCACGAGTACAAGTATGTACACTTGGCTTTAAGCAAAAACGATTTACGCCTTTATTTTTTAATGAAATTTTATATTGCAACGAACATAGTATTTTCGAATCCATAGATTTGGCAATCTATCGTATTTCACACTTCCCTATGTGTTTGTTATTCCAGCGTACGGCACTCGTGGGTTGCAGCTGAAAATCAGCGTCAGGTGGTACACTTGTGTTGTCATCTGACATTATGCTGAGCTGCGGCCCTTTTGGCATTATAATCTTTGTTTTCTGTTTTTATAGTTTTAAGGTGTATTCGTTTTATGTAATGCCAATAAACGCATTTTTCTTTTTTTTTCGTTATTTCACGCAAAAATCACTATTGAAAGTTTCCAAGTGTTGACATATTGGTGCTCGTGACTACACCTCTGTCTCACCCGTCGATGAAAACAAGTGTGATGTTTTCTTACATTGGACTTTCACTTTCTATTTGTTTTTTATATCTGGAACCCGATTCCCGTAATTAAAAACGTTCAAAATCTAGTCGCAATCTCATCTCAGCGAGAATCAATGTCAAAAACTTGTCAAAAATGTAGGGATATTAAAAGTATTTTTGACAGATTGAGACTGAGATATGACTGTGAACCAGTGGCGAAACAATAAATTTAAAAAAATTGGTGGCACGAGTGGCAAACTGCCACGGGCCCCTAGCCGGAGGGGGGCCCCGGCCCGAGAGGGCCATGAGCACAGGAGGATACTAACATACTTAAGTACAGAAATGCAAACTTTTTTCGACCACTAGAACAAAGAAGCAGTCAGGTATTCCATTTTGTAGGGGAAATTACGAAATCTACGCGGACGAACTCGCGGGCGAATACGAGAATTCCCCCTCTGATGTATATATGTAGGCCAATTCTCGTAATTTAAAACGTTCAAAATCTAGTCGCAGTCTCATCTCAGCGACAAAGAAATGTCAAAAACTTGTCAAAATGTAGGGAAATTAGAGGTATTTTTGACAGATTGAGACTGAGATCAGACTGTGAACGTTCTTAAAATTACGAGAATTGCCCCTCTGGTGTATTGTGTGTCTTTTATTCTGTGCTAAATAAATGTATTTTCTTTCTTTCTTTACGTTATGTTTATTTAGTGCAAACTAGAATCACCGCTATTGCCCATAAAACCGTTTTCTTTTAAACATACTATAACCATGAATAAAATAAAATGGGAAATTGTTTTAGTTATGATAATAAGGTGCAATTCAGTATAATTCCTTAGCTAGTTTTATGTTATTTTAAGTAGTTAAATTATCTGCATAATTGTACGTGAACTCGAGTGTTTTAAATAGAAAATTACCACGTTTTTATCTGATGTACTGTCGCGTTTCGTTTTCAAATTGCAGCATTTAAGTTTTGAATTCAAGGAGAAGGACTTTTGCACTATTTTAAAATGTCACATTAGAGGTTATTTCGTTTTCATGATCATTTTAGGAAAATACGGAACACGATACTGCGCTCTAAGATACAAATCGCAGACGTCACCCAACCTCAAATGGGACTGGACTGGACACGTTTGCCGCATGTCGGATACATTGTGGGCTAAGACCACAGCATGGGTCCCTGAAAACGTCCAACGACATCGCGGAAGACCCAGGCGTAGATGGCAGGCTGAACTTGAAGCCTACATAATAATACATGAGGATTGGTCCGTATTGGTTCGGTATCGAGTTGAGTGGAAAAAGGAAAGGTAGGCGTTTGCCCTGCAGTGGGACAATAGAGGCTGAATATATATAGGGCGGGCGTTTCGGCAACTGTCCCACCGCGGACGAGAAAGCATCTAGCTATCAACGATTTTAGGTACGTTTCTCTTTAACCCTTCATATGTCGAAATGTAGATCCACGCGAGACACAATGGCTTTTTAATTGTGTCTGTAATTACGACATTCATCGGGTTAATGAAACGTTCAAAAGACTCTAGGTCCCGTGTAAGTAAAAGAGATGCTTAAAGCTTATACAGCGTTAAATTTTGATCGTTTTAATCCTTAGGAGGTGTCATTGTACTCGTCATTATAAACAACTTTTACTACGGGACCAACAAATTTATGTTCGCATAACTCGACAGAATGTATGGATCAACTGATTTTTTTTTCACGATTTCAGGGTTGGTCGCATAGTAAAAGTTGTTCATAATGATGAGAACAATAACCCCTTTTAAGGACTAAAAACGATCAAAATTTAACGGTGTATAAAGTGATACTAATAGCTGATCGCTGGCTGTTCACACCACCGGCGAGTATTCTCTCTCCACTAGTTTATCGCAGCGACAAGAGCTATCAAAGAAAATACTCGCTCAGCGTCGCTCGCTCTGCGGGCAGAACAAACGCTAAGGAATTTTGCTTGGTGCATACGCATACAAGCGAGTGACTGAGCAGTCATTCTACTCTTCGCACTCGCTAACTTGCTTGTAGCCCAGCGACAAAACTATCCGAAATATATACTCGCTTCTCGTTGCTCGCTAACTCTTTTTTTAGTATGCTGCACTGGTTGACGTCATCACGTCAAAGCCGGCTGTTGCTGAAAACCAGCGCTGGGGCTCTGTCTCGCATAGGGTCGTAGCATTATGCTGAGCGATGCTATCTGTCTATTTTTTTTTTCTTTTAAGGCTAGCTAGTCTTCTAGCTAGTTTCAGCTGAGAGACTCACGCTTGTTACATACGCATACCAGCGAGTAATCACTCGCACTCGCTGCTCGCCAACTAGTTTTTAGTTGCCCGTTCTACTCGCTCCTCGTTAATAGCCGACACTGGAACATGTGCCTAAACGACCACCCTTCAACTACATTACTTTACAGTGCGGGTTGGTTGATGTCACATAGCATCATCATATAATGTTCCCACTGTTAGGACACAGGCCTCCTCTCTTCGAGAGGGGATGGGCTGTGATCTACCATGCTGGCCCAGTGCGGGTTGGTAGATGTCACATGTCTTCGATTTTTTGGTTCTAGGACATGCCGGGTTCCTTACGTTACCGTCTTGAGAACAGTGGTGATGAACTTATTTACACAAAGTAAAGCTCCTGGCTGGGTTCGAACCCACGACCTACAACAGGCCGCTACCAATGGACCACCAGTACTCTGGTAAGCTGCTAAGTCAGATACTGTCTACGAATTTTTGGTTCTAGGACATGCCTTCTTCACGATGTTCTCTAAGCTGTACCTTATGAATGGTGGGACGTTATAACTAAATCCATAATTAACGAAAACCATTTATTTTCTTATCTAAAGTTTTGTAAAAGGCTGATTGGTTAGGATATTAACGGCACGCAGTGAGCGTGTTAGGGTTGATGTGAAAACTTTCACTATTGTCGCTGCGTAGCTGCGAGCTACGACGTAGCGCTTCGTAGCCGCGCCGTAGCAGAGTCGTAGGTATTTCGTAGACATTCCGTCGGCCATCTTTTGTACCGTAAACGAGTGTTTAGTTTAGATGTTTCTTTTAATAAGTTTGCTAATATTAAGTTTTTAATTGTTTTATTGGTAAAATGGTCTATTAATATGTGATTTTGTTCCCAATATTCATTTCACATACATAATTAGGGTTTTTATTTCTTTTTTTTTTTCTAAACTATATTATATCGTTATTTACTTTAATTTTTTTAATCTAGTGGGCTTTATAGATGTCCGTGGCGGTTGCGCTGCGGTATTTATTTTTTAATTATCGCGGCATTATGCGGAGATAGGAGCCTTTTTGACCAAAAATTACGGAACAGTGTCTTTTTTTATTAAAAAGTACAATTACCACAGACCAGCACAAGAACAAGCTAGTGTAGGCAGCTATAGTAAGAATAGTTTAAAATAAAAATATGTATGTTTATGTCAAGGTATTTATCTATGGGCCTGTATCGCTTGAAATAAATAAATAAAAAATTTCACGTTTCTATGAAACAGCTGTTTTTTATATTTATATAACATTATATAACGAAATATCTACGCTAAGGGGTCTAAGAATCATGTGCTGAATTCATGGTTAGTAATAATAGCCTCCCGACCGATTTCCGTCACGGTGGCCAATCTCAACGGAGATTAGCGAGGTACGCAGGAGATATTCTAGTGCACAAGTGTGTGCGCAAACACAGGTGCTCTGTTCTTTACAGGCGCAGGACCAAGGGTTTTTTTTTTTTTTCTTTTTTTTTTATTGAGGATGGGAAATCATCAAATGACCCCTCCCGCTCTGGGTGGAGTAGAAGGGAGTGTCAGACTCTTACTGACTAACACCCACCCGTGTTCCTTCCTTAGCCCTTTATGTACCAGGGCAGCGGTAACCCTTTCGGACGATCCCGCTATAGTGCACAAGTATGTACGCAAACACAGGTGCTCTGTTCCTTTACAGGCACAGTATCAGAGGCTTTACGTGCTTCCTGAGGCACGGGGGTATTAAACCGCAAACTTCCAAACTCCGGACTGCTACCAAGAACTTCCTTAGGGAAAACCCGGGTCAGACCCAGGAATCGAATCCAAGACCCCACGGTCAGCAGTCGCGCGACCACGAGACCAACGGGACAGTCAAATGCTTTCTGAACTCATGGTTACAGGTTGCGCGTCGATGTCCCTGCCACCCTGTACAATTAATAATACCTATATAGTTATTAACAAGTTACTCCTTGAAGGACTGAATCCGAAAGATCCTGAAGACCAACATACACACACACAAAAGACTCATAGATATAATACCCGTTATCAAGACGACCTGGAAGTACCAAGACTATACAGTATGAGGGGGTTCGACTGTATAATAAATTATTTAAAAAAGTCAGAGATTGTACAAGCATACCAACATTTAAAAAATGCCTAAGGAATCATTTGTTAGACACATAAGTTTAGTTCTTATTTTTTATTAGATATAAGTTTAGCGTGAATTGATTTGTATTTTACTTTTATCTAACTACATTCTTGGTTTTTTTTTCTATAAAAGATTATATTATGCCCATTGTGTCACCCTTTGTAAAATGTTATATATTTATGTTTCTATAATTTGTATGGTGTACAATAAAGAGTATTCTATCTATCTATCTATCTATTAATATGGTACTCAGTTTGTTGGATGGCCCAACGTCGTAATGTAACCTACAACATATTGTAAATTTAGTTAAGTTTATCTATAAGTGAACTGTATGTTCTTTGAGAAAATAAATGTCTTTAAACCGAAGGACACAATACAGCCATTTCTTATACTATCGATCGCTTCACTGTTGTACCAAAGAGGTTATTGTATGTTAATATATTTTACGCAACCTTTTTGGCAAATCATCGTCGGTAATTTGAAGGAAAGCAAAAGTTAGGCTTGTTTCAATAGCTTTATTTTTTTGTTACTAGCCGGCATGACATTTGAGGCCAATCCTAACTTAAGTAATAAATATATCTTTATCTCTTTATCTGTATCTCTTTAAGGAGTTGTATTGCTGACTCTCGTCTCCTGCCTAGCAATTTCCCAACTATGTTGGGGTCGGCTTCCAGTCTAACCGGATGCAGCTGAATACCAGTATTTTACATGGATTGGACCTCCACAACCCAGTTACTCGGTGATACGATACCTCTTGGTAAGACTGGTGGTCAAACTTTCGTGCTTCTGACTAGCCATAACGACTGTCAAAGATCTACGAATGACAGCCGGCACCAACGCCTTAGCGTGTTTTCCGAGGCACGGAGGGGTTTCGGTATGTAAAGAGATCACCCATCCACGGACCGACCACGGCAAGTGTAGCTTAACCTGGTCGATCGACCCATGGGGCTGTCATTAATGAGCCATAGTAAATACAAGCAAAAATGAAAACGATGTTTTACTCATACCAAACTAAATGCGTGTTTCTCTACCTAGGCACATGTTTTCTACATCAAATCAAAGATTTATGTGACGGCAATCTACAAAAAATGATAGCCATCATTTTCCCTGAGCATGCAATATAGTTTTTTTATGCTTTCCGTGCCATTTTGTACTATTTCGTAAACCATAGACATTCTTAGCAAAGACAATTGACCTCTAAAAGGTCTATGTTTATGGGTCTCGTTTGTATTTCGAACAGGGTTTAGTATCTACGCACTTGAATCTAGTTTGTTCATGGTATTCGTGCTTGGCAAAATATTAAATGGTAGTTTTTTTTATTAATTTATAGGTAGTTACCAAACCTTAGTAAGGAAATTTCGTCGATAAAGTTTTTATAGGTGTATACATATACATATATATAAGTGGCTAGAAAAATCCTTGCCAAGTCTTACAGTCGTATTTACTGTCATAAAATATATTTAAATGTCTAGTAAATAATAGTCTAGTCAATCGAAAAATAGCTCTGTTTTATTTTTAACTAGCTGCGCTCGAGGTTTCACCCGCATAAGTTTCGATTCCGTGGGAATATCGGGATAAAAAGTATCCTATATATTAATCCTGGTCATAAACCATGTATGTGCCAAATTTCGTCCAAATCCGTTCAGTAGTTTTTGCGTGAAAGAGTAACAAACATTCATCCATCCATACAAACTTTCACGTTTATAATATTAGTTGGATTATTCCGTTTTCCACTGAATTTTAATTTGAGATTCCTCAATATCTAGGCTTAGGTGAGGTGCTCGAATACCTAAGACAAAACCGGCGTGTCCTAGAACCAAAAATGCGAAGACATATGACATCCACCAACCCGCACTGGGCCCGCGTGGTGGATTACGGCCCACTCCCTCTCACAGAGAGGAGGCCTGTGTCCCAGCAGTGGGAACATTATAGGCTGATTAATTAATTATGACTATTATGATATTAGAACAGGCGAGCAAGCGTTACTGCTGGGAATGAGGTCCTGGGTTCGATTCCCTGGTCGGGCAAAATGTTATTGGGGTTTCCCACCAGGAATTTATCAGTAGCAGCTGGGAGTCTGGAATAGGCTAGTTTCCTAAAAAAAATCTAATTAGTCCATCAGTTAGATTATCAAAAAATATTGGACCCGTATTTTTTCTTTTGTCAATTGTATAAAAAATTATGAAGATATCGCCCGTTAAAGTTCCGCGTGACGTCACGCCTTGCTACACTTTTTAGCATGTCGTGACGTCACGGCCCCCCACTCCCAAATTTTGACGCGCTTTATTTTTGTAATTTTTTGTTTGATTGACAAAATAAAAAATACGTGTCCATTATTTTTCGATAATCTAACTGACGGACTAAATATAATAATTATTTTTTTACCCAGGAAACTACCCTATTGTGCCCACTTGGAGGCAATAGGCTGGCCCCCTATTATAGCCTATAGACCTAAACCTGACTGGCGAAAGGTGGGTGTACCCTACTGTAGGTACACCTCTGCCTTAACCCTACCGGGGATTACAGGTTTGATGTTAAGATGTGTATATGAGGTTCGGTCTGTATTTATTTTATTTGATAATATATATATAAATAATAAAATAGATTATTGAAGTGAAAACTTCTTTAGCGGCGTTGTGCACTTTTTTTGTGATGGGTAAAAATTTTAGACTCGCGTCAGGACACGTGACCTGATTGAAAATTCGTAAGACGGAACTCGCGTCAGGACACGTGACCTGATCGAAAATTCGTAAGACGGAGGGAGAGTAGACCGCATTCCAAAATATCAAAAATGCACAACGTTAATATTCATTTTTTCACTTCTGCCGGCACTCCCGGAGTACAACCCGTTTTTAATTTTAGATTGTGTTTAGTTTAGTTTTATGATCTTGCTGTACGAGTTGCAATAGATACTTTTTCTTTTTTTCTTTAAAAGGCGAGCTGAGACGTGGATACAGTTACTGTAATTTTATAATATGAAGGATCATCACCTGCCTAGCCTTTTCCCAACTATGTTGGGGTCAGTTTCCAGTCTAACCGGACGCATTTGAATACCAGTATTTTACATGGAGCGACTGCCTATCTGACCTCCATAACCCAGTTACTGCGTAATATGATAACCTTCTGCTGGGGAGTTTGTTGCGCCACTTCTTCTTCCCAGCGATAGCATTAGGAAGTGGTGAAGGGCGGGCGTTTTTGGGGGACTGCCTTTTGTAATTTTAACGTTCGATAGGTGCTGATTATCAGCCTAATTTGATTAAATGACTTTTGGTTTTGATCTTGGTAAACCGGTTGTCAGACTTTCGGGCTTTTGACGACCCGTAACGACTGTCAAAGATCCGCGAATGACAGCCGGGACCAACGGCTTAACGTGCTTTCCTAGGCACGTAGGGGTCTTGGTATGTACAGATGGGCACCCATCCACAGACCAACCGCGGCAAGCGTAGCTTAACCTGATCGATCGACCTGTGCGGCTGTTATTATGTAGCTACGGGCCCTTCCTACTACTACTCTTAAACTATGAAGGATATTGACCCCATTTCTGTTGGTACCCAAGAAACTAAAGGTCATGACGTGAACAGCCAACATAACAATTTGAACATCATATTTCATTTCTAACGTAACTGGTTATTATCTGAAGGTTGGTAACGAAAACAATTGACGGTGTTATTAGGAAGGATCATTTGTCAAAGTGACAGTTTTGTAACACGATGAATTATTGTTTTGAATTTTATAGTTTGATTAGCTTCGGCCCGCGACTTCGTTCGCTTGGGAGTCGTGAGATACACAATATACTAAAATGACAGCCACATTTTTAAATGAAACTCCCTCGACCACCGAACACAATTCGAGTAGGTCTCCTATTGATTGATAATCTTTGTTTTTTTTGTGTAGAATTTATATGCCTACTTCATCATCAGCTGCCTATAGCCTTTTCCCAACTATGTTGGGGTCGGCTTTCAGTCTAACCGGATATAGGTGAATACCAGTATTTTACATGAAGCCGCCTATCTGACCTCCACAACCCAGTTACTGAGTAATACGAAATCCTTTGGTAAGACTGGTTGTCACACTTTCGGGCTTCTGACAACCCGTAACAACTGCCAAAAATCTACGAATGACAGCCAGGGGGCTTAAAAAGGCCACTTTGGCAGAATCATAATAGGATAACAATATGAATCATATTGAAAATCGTAAAATGGTCACAAACTGACAATTCATAATATGATCGATGTGCAATTCATATCACAATGAAATAACATTTGAACTGTAGAAATAAAAAATAAAAATCCATTTTGATTAATAAAAACTGTAATGAAAAATTTACCGATAAAATTACGGTTTTAATTTTTTTCATGCGGCAAAGTTTACACCAAATATGAAGTGAAATTTTACGAAAATTAGAGGAATTGCTAATGATCTGCTGGGAATTCAGGAAATGAATAGCTTTTAGAGGTATTGCTTGAAGTGGCCTTTTTAGGCCCCCAGGACCAACGGCTTAACGTGCTTTCCGTGGTTTTCATATGTAAAGATGGTCACCCATCCACGTACCAAACGCGGCAAGCGCTGCTTGACCTTCGATTAAGCCGTGCGGCTGTCATTACTTAGCCACAAGCCCCTATACTAATATAAATATACCTATTATATAAAAATTACGACCATCTATGCTATCGAACTCGTCTACAATTAAATACCTATCTCATAAATCTATTTAAAGAGTATCTACTGTACATTTTTCGTGATCTACCTACTTACATTCTAATATGCCTACTGCCTGGTAACAAAGTATCTATAGACAAGGTGGGGACGACAATACGACAATAAATTAAACTTCATATTATATCTAAAGACAATCTCAGTCTACATACATATAAATTCAATCAAATATATCCGATAGTTTTGTCACTATAGTTAGTCAAAGATTGGCATAGTCGGCTCATCACTAGTATCTAGTTTGTTTGAAAAAATCACTTTTTTAATTTCGATGTTAGGGTTTTTAATGAAATGAAGACGCTGGCAATACTAATCCATAGATATTTTGATCAAGTCTATCAAGAGTCAAAATATCTATGGATTAGTATTGCCAGAGTTTTCATTTATCGTCGTAATGTTGTCTCCACTTTATATATTTAAATACCTATAACCTAATTGAAATCTAAATCAAATCACACACAAAACGAAATACTTAACTCACACATTACATTACATACTAAATAAATAATTAAAACAAGATTTTTACTTACGCTGGTTGAAATATTGAACACAAGTAATTTGAGAACGGAACAACAGTAAAAGTGCAACAATGTTTTAGACCATAGAGAATTTTAACAATTTTTTTCCGTTTTTATGTAAGTTAACTAAATAATTTTACGGTTCTGAATTAATAGCCCATGTTGTTTATTTTTATGATTTAATTTCTTATAATTAGACATAAAATTCAAACTGAACTATTGCGCGATGTGGTTGTTAAATAATCGCAAGTTTTATTGTATATGTGGCCATTATTATATTTATTTATAAATTTCACACAATTTTTCGTCATGCTATACCCTGTCCATTAGGTAAACCGTTTTTTAACAGATGGAACTAGTGATTGCAGCAACACACAATACATTGATTGATACACGTACGGTATTATAATGTCTGTAAGAAGCCATAAATAAGATAATTCAATAAAATAAGGCAGTTTATTTATTTTATTACGCATTTTAAGGTTAACTTTTACGTAATCTGGAATATTTACGTTCTAAGAAAGCTGTCAAAACAAGATTAACTTATTGGGTACAAGTATGTTTTCTTTGCAATACTCAATCATTAACTTTGAACGTTAATAGCTCGGAAACGTGACATTTTACGGGCTTGGTCGAATTATGTTTTTTTTGTTTACATTGAAGTCAGCTATCGATTTATATAGGTCTCATGTGTGGCCGCCATTTTCAAAATGGCGCTGCTGTTTTAAAAAAGATCAATAGGAAATAATTTGTCTTTCAATTAGAAGTTATTTTTATAATAATCAGCCTATGTATAGTTTCCTGGCCGTCCCATATAGATATTATTAAAACGACGGCCAAGCACGGCAGAATGCCGGGGCTGCGGGTTGTTCGAAAGAGATACCGTGGCCCCTGGCACAGGCAACTGAAGGAACACGGGTGGGTTTTATTCAGTAAAAGTCTGACACGGCCTTCCGCTCAGCCCAGAGTGGGAGAGGTCATTTGATGATTTCCCACACAAAAAAAAAGCACGGCAGAATGTTATGATATCTATGACTAATCTTGAAAAATAAATGATTTTGATTATAGGTTAAGAAAGTTTGAAAATGTACAAAATCCCACAGCGTCTTTTACTTCAAACGGAAAAATGGTTTCATTTGTTAATATTCTCTATCTTTGTGGTCTTGCTTTCAATGTGCAATAATTGAAACGTGCACTAATGTCAAAAAGTTACATGAAAAAGCATTCACATTGTCCAACTACACACAGGGGAAGAGAGTTACGTTAATTCGAAACAAATAAAAAAATACATATTTTACAAAACGTAAATCAGGCCTGTATTTCCTGATGGGGTAGGGGACTAGGGCCTCATGTGCCTGGGGCAAACCTGTTACCATAAACCAGGTACAAACCCAGGTTCTAAATTGTTACTAAAAAGGTTCTAATCGAAAAACGCAATAAATATGATATTGTTAATAATGATTGTAATAAAAAAGGTCTATTACTCGCTGATCTTATCATCTTATGTTCGCTAGTACAAATATTATACACAACACCTTTTACAGATTCTATATTCTTTATATATTTTAAGACAGACAGTTTACAAAAGTCAGAATCAATGAATGCATTTGGTGTGGACGTGTGGAGTCCTATCAAAAATAATTGTCAAAATATTTCAATTTTAAAGTTCGAATTAATGCAACTCTCCTAACGTACTTACTAGGAGGCAATGTCGGAGCCACGGTAGGTCCAGCCGTATTACTCTTCCCAAACGTAGTAAGAGCATCAGATTGTCCAGTCATCCAGCCAATAAGAAGCACCGGTAAAATGGCCGCCGCGGCCTTTCCTTGACACCACATCTCAACCCGCGAAAAATAACGTCTTTCCAATATATATTTTTATTTTAGCCGTTCTTTTTGTCTATAGTTGAAAATAGGGCGGGTAATTTTTGGATTAGGAATTTTGGTGACATTTATTTTTATTTTGAGTGACTTTGGTTTGTTTTTAAAGAAATCAATGAGGTCGAATTTTGTTACAAGTGAATTTTGTAAAGCTTAAAAGCTATCTAAGTTGATTTTACAAATAGTTCAACATGGATATTGAATAGTGCTTGGATATGGTATTTAAATTGTCTTCCCAGCATTGTTAGGTTTAGACAATTTTGTGGTATGAATTTCGAAAAGAAAGTAACAAAATCAATCAACCAAATCGCATATCCAAATTTTGAAATAACTTTTACAGTTTTTTTTTTAATATTTACATATTTAGGTTAGTAATACATTATTGTTAAGATGTGGTGTTCTCTCAGTAATTTCAAATATAAAAAAATTATATAGAGGGACATTTTTGTCAGTATTTTTGTATCGTTTTCTCGTTGCGTGTTTGATATCTTTGTTAGGTATATTTTTGTACGCCAGAATTTAGTATTGTTAACGTCAATAGTGACTTTTACTTTCTATGCGCAACTTTACCCATGAGTACTGTACTTAAATATATCTCGATTACTAAAAATCTCTTCAATCAATCAATCACCTCAGCTTATTGCAATCCAATGCTGGACAGAGCCCTCTCCCAGGCGGCGACACAACACCCTGTCCTCCGCCTTCCGCATCCAGTCTGTCCCAGCCACCTTCTTTAGGTCGTCCGTCCATCTAGCTGGGGGGCGTCCCATACTATGCTAGCCGATACGCCGTCTACACTTCAGGACTCGTCTGCTCCACCGGCCGTCGGTCCTTCGACAGTCATGCCCGCCCACTGCCTCTTCAGTTTTCTTACTCTGCAAGCTATGTCGGTACCTCCGGTTCTTTACCGGATAATTTCATTCGTGATTTTATCCTTCAAAGGGACTCCGAGCGTACCTAGCTGTATAGCGCGCTGAGCGACCTTGAAAATTCTCTTGCCGCTATTTAATATCAAAGAGTTACAAAAGTAGGAAAATCGACTATTTGTAACAGATTTTTAGTAATCGAAAGATATTTAAGTACAGACGCCAGCAGGTCAAGCTACCCGAAACTGTCAAATTTTCCCAATCAACCTTGAACAGTAATACCTCAGCCATAAAGTTGAAAATCTATTAAAGAAATTTGACAGATTGTAGTAGCTTGATGTGCTGGCGTTGCGGCGATGACTACTGTATGTACAGTAGTCATATGTAAAGTTGGTCATGGAAAGTAAAGATGCCACAGTTGAACGTATGTTTTTACAAGTTTTCAGTATCTCTGGAGAGTCCTCGAATGCTGTTGAACGTTTTTCTGTCAAAGAGTTCCTATAAAGTACACATTAAAACTAATATAACCCTAAAACATCGATAACAAGCGTTTTTTTATTCACAACATTGTCTCATGCTTATTAAACAGCGGTTGTATGTTTGTGTATGTGAGTGTTTGCATTCTTATGTTAAAATGTATGAAAGCTTGTTTTTTTGTATGAAATATATTGTTTTAAATTCTTACCAGGGGCAGCAGAAGTTGTCGCCGGCTTTGGCGGGTCTGTATTGGCCTTCCCGAAAGACGAGATACCAAACCCATCAGTGCACTGTATGTTTAGCCAACTGACTATAATAATAGGCAAAATGGCGAACATTTGCCTTCTGCACCACATTTTTTTACACTGGTAATACTTTGCTGTGTTTTTCTAATCGGTTTTGGTAATAAAAAAGGTTTGTAACAGTTGTCTATAGAAAAAAAATGTATAAATATGTTGTCTTTGGAATAAAGATGGCTGACTTTTGCCGCCAATTTGTTTGTCAAATTGTCGTAGTACCTAAATGTGATGCTAAGCAGTGTTTTTGTTGAGCGAGACGGCTAGAATGTTTTAGTGTATCAGTCTCACAAGGCGTCTATGTTGTGTTTTAGTAGTATTCCTCTTAATCACAAATTAAAAGTATGATTATGTCTATGAATTCAAACCTGCGGTGCTTGCACCGCACTTCCGTATGTTTTTTAAAAATAATCATGGCAAATACTTCAATAAAAAAACTTTATTTGCCTTGTAATCAGAGGAATCTTGTGTGTCATCTATTTCTAGAGAGTAGAAGTGAATAAAATTGTTTTAAAAATCGATGGTGTGTATGTTATTATGTCCTGTGTTATTTATTCGTTGTGACGCCGCCGTTATTGTATATTTATATAATGAGACTAATAGACGATTATTAAACAAGTTAATTTGAATACAATACTAACAATTTTGAATATTGTATAAGCACCAGACTTACTAATACAATAAAAAAATTCAAATGCAAGATATTTACAAGCTAGACACAAATTACGTATAAAAATGTATGAAATAATAGATAGAAATATTTATTAATTTTTAAGTTTATTTAATCTGTACACGTCAATTTATTTAAGTTTCCAATTTAATATAAAAAAGGTCCCATTATATAAAAAAAATCTTACCCGACGGCGGAGTAGGCGACGATGTTATGAGGGGAGGATCAGTTTTAATAACGCCAAAAACAGGACTAAACGCTCCGAAACTATGTCCAATCAGCCAAAAGAACACAAAAACAGGCAAAAAACTACGTATCCTTAGCCACATTTTAAAATTTTAAACTGAGTCTGCAAACTAAAACCGTTAATTTTGAATTTGAAAAAAAGTGTCAAAAAAATTGTGTAAAAATGTCATGTAAGTATGTACAATATATACAGATTGTTTAGTGTTTTCAACGTTATTATGTTCTTTTGTGAGAAATGAAGCTTCGTAGGATATTTCAATTCATGTAAACCTACATTATTTGTTTAAAAAGGTCGCCCAGTGAATACGAATCGCCTGTGCATGTTGGGCAAACATTTTTTTTCATATAATGGGACAAGAATATCCTCTGTATGTACCTGTAAGTATGAAAAATAACCACTCGTGCTTCTAACACTCAAAAACATGACACACAATGTGTAAATAAAAAATGTGTTTTTTTCAGAACCATGTTTTTTTGTCAAACAGTGATCAGTGTTTTTTTTCTAGTCCAATCTGTGTCGGATGTGCAGTGTGAAATGTCCCATTATATAAAAAAAATATATTTACCGGGTGGTGCTGTTGGAGCTGCCGGCGACGGCGCTTTCGTGTTGGAGACACCAAAAGTGCTGAGTGCTTCGGAGGAGTAACCCGTCAGCGATGCCAACACAAGTGGCAGAATGAGAGCGGCAACTTGCTTCCGGCACATCTCGAAAATTCCAAACATTTTCGTTTTTTGAAACGCAACAGTTTACGTTCACGAAAATCGGATGAGCGACGGATGGTTACGTTGTATGTCCTTGTTTATGGTATGACGGTTCGAATTTGGAACTGCGATTTGATTTTTTTTTGTTTTTGATGCGAAAAATGCGTCAAAGAACCTTTTTGGAGCTAATTACCTTTTTATTGTCTGTCAACTATTAGAAAAAAAATTGAATGTAAGGTGTGACAAAAAGTAATTGGGCGCATTTTACTCTAAGTTCATGCCAATATCGCATAATTATTGTCAGAATTACTAATTTACAAAATACTGATATTACCCGATAGCGACATCATAATGAAAATCGATATAAATTATCCTGACAGCTGAACCATAAATCAAAATGTCAATTTAAAAAACAAAAGTAGCCAATGTCTCGAATTTTTAAAGTCAACCCGAAGTCCCAAGCCCTATAATTACAAAAATAGCCCTTCAGCTTAGTCCATTCTTTTCACAAGCCTTTTCACTAATAGCCCGCGTAACAATAAGCCGCCATTTTGAATATATTAGCTGTCAGAATAACAAATGAACGTAATATAAAAATGGTGGACGATGGTGATATTTATATTTTTTTAAATAAAGAACGAATCGTTATAGAGGTTTAATAGAGGTGTTAATAGCTAGACCATAAATGAGCCTTTTTTTAGCAGATTTCTGATAATAGATTTCAACTTTAATGCTATTCTGTAGAAATGTCACCGTGAAAACTTAGGTGAAGTGAGCTCGAAATCTTCCCATCTTTTTCTAGGGATTGACACTATTAACAGCTCACTTCACCTAAGTTTTCACGGTGAGATTTTTACATAATAGCCGTACAGCAGTCTGTACAGCTATTCTGTAAAAATCTCACCGTACCAATACTCCAATAATAGACCAGTGTCTATTATTATTGGAGTATTTTCAAAAATCAACTCAAAATTGGTACTTTAAACGTAGAATGTATACAGGGTGACAGGGAAACTCGGCGTATTTCTTGAAAAGCGATATACTAGAGGTCATTAGCAACAAATTTAGTCCAGTTAACTAGGGTTCAGAACTGGATGGTTAACGAGCTATGTCGGTTCATCGATTTTTTTTAAATTTCCTGACTTGTTACCAAAAACAATTAATTATGAGAAAAAACTACTCCACTCCAAACATTTAATTGATACTTTTCTGAAAACTGAAGAAAGCGATCATTTAAAAAAAAATGTTTGCAGAACTTACATAATCTCAGAAATAAAAGGTCTTTAATAGCCAATTTTTTAACCATCCAGTTTTGACCCCTAGTTCACTGGACTTAATTTGTTGCTAATGTCGTCTAGTATAACCCCTTTCAAGGAATAATACGTCGAGTTTCCCTGTCACTCTGTATATGTAGAATTTAAAAATTATTACAAAAAATTAAAAACTGAAGTAAAATTATGTCTTAGTCATATGAAAAGGCATAAATGGTCTAACTATAAAAAATGTTAGCAGGTTTGATCAATATCTTTCAGACAAGAATACGTGAATTAAATGTGAATTATTGGGACACAGTATAATCCAGACATTCATAGATAGTAGTTAGTAGAAAAAAATATCTTTAGTAACTTAAGGAGGGGCTGGGCACATCTGCCGCATGTCAGACGACCAATGGGCCAAACATACGTCCCTCTTAATGGCAAGCGACATCGCGGCAGGCCCAGACGAAGATGGCGGGATGAGCTGGAATCCTTCAACAAGAACTGGTCCTCAGAAGCTTTAATCAGCAGGAAGTGGAAAGAGAGTAGGAAGGCCTTTGCCCTGCAGTGGGACATCACAGGCTTTTAATAATTTTAATAATAATAACTTGTAGCGGTATCTACAACGCCACATGCGAACAACGCGTCATACTGACGTCACGCAAATCCTGCATCTCGCAAGCAGAGTTTACCGCGCAATTAGCAAAGATACAATTTCCCAACAACAATCGTTGGGCAATTTCCCGCCAGACACTACACCCGTCTGGTCGGAGGATCCTCCCTTTTTTATGGAGGAAGAGTGAACTTTACACCCAAACTCATACCTCATACCTCCAAACTTTAATTTAGGTTTCAAAGCTCCACGAAAGACAGCCGGGACCTCCGGCTGAACGTGCTTTCCGAGGCACGGAGGGGTCTTGGTATGTGAAGATGGTCACCCATCCACGGACCAACCGCGGCAAGCGTTGCTTAACCTGATCGATCGACCCGTGCGGTTGTTATCACTTAGTCACAAGTTCCTGCTATTTGTTTAAAGATATCGGTAGTGTTAAATATCGTCGCCGTTTTTTTAATGTTAATCGAAAAAACTAGACGTAAATTAATCGTAATTAATCGACGAATATTGATCAAACCTTAAACAATTAGATATTTGTTAAAAAAATAAAAAATAATAATGAACACACACACGTCAGTCAAATATTTTGTCTCTGCAGAGTAATTGCGTAACACACAACAGTAGCAATGGCTTTCATTTTGACAGTTCAGCAACATTCATTGCGTCATTTACGTTGTTGAGCAGACAAAACTTTCGAACATATGAGGCAATGATACAGATTATGTTTGATAGTGTACCACGCAATTATGGTGCAGGTCATAAATTAAATATTGAACGAAGCAAGAATGTGTTTGCTTAGACAGTTTTTTTTTTTAATTAAATGATTATTTTAATTATATTAATACGCATTTGAATAATAAAAATTCAAAGACATGTGACATCTACCAACTCGCACTGGGCCCGCGTGGTATATTATAGCCCACTCCCTTTCGAAGAGAGGAGGCCTGTGTCCCAGCAGTGGGAACATTACAGGCTGATTATGTATACTTAGATGACATTATCTATAGGTACCTACATAATAATATAATAAAGGTAAAATTTGTGAGTTTATCATGTAGGGAGTATTCTTCGAAACTACTGATCCGATTCCAAAAATTCTTTCAACGCAGCAGAATCTAGTAACTGACAAAATTGAACTCTTACGGCATTTTAAAAGATCATTCAATCAGACTTAAAGCATTTATTTCAATTAAACCAATTACACACAGGGGACAGGGTGTTGTGGTGCAGTCCGGGAGAGGCCTATGTCCAGTACAGGCACTTTTGCACTGTCAAGAAATCGGTCAGTCAGAAAATATGAATCTAGTTGCCCATTCCAAAGCGTAGTAGGTATCTATGGAGAAGAACGGGCAAGAAACTCCATGGACAGTCTCCGACAACTTAAAGATTTGATAGAAATAGGACGCTGTTTTAAATTCACTTGGCACTATAATCCTTTCACAGTTATTTTTTTACCTCTGACAATAGCAACCTTATTATAACAAGAATACAGAGGCCTATTCTTGTAATTTTAAGAACGTTCACAGTCTGATCTCAGTCTCAATCTGTCAAAAATACGTCTAATTTCCCTACATTTTTGACAAGTTTTTGACATTGATTGTCGCCGAGATGAGATTGCGACTAGATATTGGACGTTTTTAATTACGGGAATTGGCCTTCAGATCATTCTGATTTAGACAGACTTATCAGTGGTAAAAATCCAACGGCAATCTTATGACAAAGGGGTATAAAGACCAGTGTGATTTTGACAGTGATGCAAAATCAGAGATAAAATAAATGTGAACGGATTCTAAACGCATTTAAATGATTTGTGGAGTAAGTGGGCTTATTAAAGACGTCCATCACCACACTTACATCACCTTGCCTTGTCACATCATTTGCTTAGCCTTTTCCCAATTATATTGAGGTCAGCTTCCAGTCTAACCAGACGCAGCTGAATACCAATATTTTACATGGAGCGACTGCCTATCTCACCTCCACAACCCAGTTACTGGGTAATATGATACCTTTGGTAAGACTTCTGACTACTCGTAACGACTGTCAAAGATCCACGAATGACAGCCGGGACCAACGGCTTAACGT
Source organism: Apamea epomidion (assembly GCA_947507525.1). Taxonomy (NCBI): domain Eukaryota; kingdom Metazoa; phylum Arthropoda; class Insecta; order Lepidoptera; family Noctuidae; genus Apamea; species Apamea epomidion. The sequence continues at coordinate 5,898,927 of OX382255.1, forward strand.
GCTCTCAGAGGCACGGATGGGTCTTGGGATGTAAAGGGGTCTTGGTATGCCTTGTTACATCAATGGGCAATTTAACTGTAGCAGTAAAAAACTCAAGAAAGTCATGGATGATAAATACAGACCTACATTGCTTAGTCAAAAAGTTTCATATGAGAGCAATTCTAAAAATTTGCTTTTTAGAATTCCTTACCCAAAGGTTACCAATGAGACTCATACAAAAGCGTACGCGGGCTGTCTGTCCGTCTGTCTATCACAAGGCTGTATGCCGGAGATTCTGGGCCATTCTTCTCCATAGGAATCTACTACGCTTTGGAATGGGTAACTAGTTTTTATCTTCCTGACTGACTGACTCCTTGTAATGTTAATTACTTTACATACCTAGTATAGTATATAATCAAGTATTTTCTAACTGAACGGACAGCTGTGCTGCTGGGGAGTTTGTTGCGCCACTTCTTCTCCCCAGCGAAAGCACTAGGAAGTGGTGAAGGGTGGACGTTTCGGAGGACTGTCTTTTGTAATTTTGACGTTCGAAAAGTGCTGATTCCCAGCCTAATTTGAATAAATGACTTTTGATTTTGATTTTGACAATTGGTTTATTTGAATTATATGCTTTGAGTTTGAGTAACTTTTAAACGTAATCGGTTGTCAGTTGACAAAAAATGTGGTAGTACATAAGTATATGGTCTCTAGAATAATAATATATGTTTAATTCAAACCAACACACTTTACTTCTTTGCTTCAAATAATGACTTTATAAATCAAACGTGTGTGTAGCCATTAGAGAAAAATAGAGAGGCTTATAAAATTATAGACGTATTACTTATATCTACATTATTAAACTTTTTTTTTTGATTGATCAAATAATAATAAAGGGAAGCCATGTTTTATGTTTACCAAAGAGAAAAATAGAGTCTGCAGGTACTAAAAAAAAATTGTCTGCGGACTTAAGATTTAAATAATTTTTGTCAATATTTCTTCTTTTCGTTGATCAACCAAAAACAAAAATGATTTGTGTTTTAGTTATTTACATTGGTAGGAAATATATTTATCAGTGCAAGAAGCGGCGGTGCTTGGCATAAAAAAAGCTTTTTATAAAATAACTTTTGAAACTGGTTAATAAATATTGCTAAACCTTTTTTAGTAGGTATAGAAGGAGAGGCTTATTTTTCATAAACACATTATCAATATATCCAAACATTAAAACAAATGCTGAAATAATATTAGTTAAACCTGTTTCTTGAATTTTTGCTTAACGCAACACAATTGGAAAAAGTATACCTACATTAAGTACACACAGTAAATAAATTGATATTCCATTCGTGAAACAGGGTAAAATCTACGCTCAAAAAAAGAACGAAATGAAACCATAAACAAAAGTGCAAAAGCGTGCGTTCGCATTAATTAACAACGATTTAAAACATTCAATTTTAGAATTCCATTTTTTAGACAAACGTTTTTCTTTTTTTTTAGTTTTTCTGTTTAGTTTTGGCGTTTTTAGTTACTTTTAATTCACGTTTAGACTATGTGGTGTCTAGAATGGGACTGAGTTTAGATATAGTTACAGTTAGCTCTTGCGTCTAAGTTGCACGATGCTTGCCGCGGTACTAAAGACCGAGGTAGAACGCAAGGTTGCTGTAGTTTCTTGGTATACAGGCTGTTTGAAAGATTTATTTCTGTAAGGTAGTTTTTTTTTTGACAATCCTTCACACCACTGATATAATACGAAATGATAATGCTCTTTTTAGAATAGATATATAAAATGAATAAATTGGCGACGAAAAACGCTGTGCACCGTAAGTGAAAAAATAATTTTCTATTAAAAGCACAAGTTTTTTACCGCAGCGATATACAACACAGCACTAATAATCCATAATGCCTTGAAAGTTGGGTAGGCCTTTGGTGTGGGATGCAACCTGTGTCGACACCCTCGCGCCATCCCATCTTCCTAGCACGGTGGGTTGTGCTGGGGCGGCCGCTGCAGGAACAGAAAACCTCAAACGGCGTAAATATAACAACCTTATTGCGAGCTATATGTTTGAGCCGTTTGGGGTTGAAACACTAGGGCCTTGGGGTCCGAGTGTTCATCGAATTTCGGAACATTGCCAAGCGGTTGGTTGACTCTGTACGTGACCAGAAGGCTGGCCTATTTTTAGCCCAAAGAATCAGCATTGCCATCCAACGTGGTAATGCTGCCAGCCTTTTGGGCACTTATCCCATTGACAGTGATGCGGAAGAATTTTTTGATGCCCAATGAGCCCTGCGTTTTTTATAATTTTTCGTATTATATAACTGTATATATATTTTAGTGTTAGCTTGTAAAAATAGTAATTAATCAGCGTATGTAAAATAAATAATAAAAATCTGAAAAAAAAAAAAAAACATAGCACTCAAGAAACTATTTGTTTACACAATTATTACGGTTTCAAACAGAAAAAAGGTTTAGATATTTCTATTTTTTCCGTATTGTGGTTTCAATTTAAGCCGAAACTCACCAGCCCACATCAAAATATTCGTTTTCACAAAAGTGATTGTACAGACGCCAAGTCATCAAGCTAATTAACTGTCAAATTTCTTTAATAGATTTTCAATTTTATCGCTAAAGCATTAGGTTCAAGCTTGATTGGGAAAATTTGACAGTTTCGGGTAGCTCGACTTGCTAGCGTCTGTAGTCTAAAGATTTTGGATAGTTTACGCTGATTACTTTTAAATCCATTCTAAGCATAAGTTTCGGATGTATGTTATACTGTTTTTGTAGATCAATTTGCCTAGAATTTTCTCAACTATGTTAGGGCCGTCTTCCAGTCTAACCGGATGCAGCCGTATACCAGTATTTTACATGGAACGACTGCCTGTCTGACCTCCACGATACCCTTTGGTAAGACTGGTTGTCAGACTTTCGGGCTTCTGACGACCCATAACGACTGTCACCAATGGCTCAACGTGCTTTCCGAGGCACGGAGGGGTCTTGGTATGTGAAGATGGTCACCCATCCACGGACCAACCGCGGCAAGCGTAAGTTAACCTGGCTGTTATTACTTTGCCACAAGCTATTCCTCTTATTTTATTGCATATGCAAGCAAAATTAAATGTTCATATTTAATTTTGCTTTAGTAGACGACGTAATTTATAAATTGGAACTGGGCTGCCATATCTATCGCATGGCAGAGCAGCAATATGCAAAAGCCACCACTCAGTGGCAGGAAACGAGCGCGCGGCAGGCCCAGAAAGAGATGGCGGGATGAGCTGGATTCCTTGTTAAAGGATTGGTCCACAATCGCAGTAGACCGGGAAAGGTGGAAAGTGGGACAACATCCATGCTTATATAATAATAAAAACTACTTAGCACAATCAGCCTATAATGTGTGGAGTGGGCCGTAATCCACCACGCGGGCCCAGTGCGGGTTGGTAGATGTTACATGTCTTATAATTTTTCGGTTCTAAGACATGCCGGTTTCCTCACGATGTTTTCCTTTACCGTTATGCGAGTGACCAGGGCAGTGGTGATGAAATAATTTACACAAAGTAAAGTGCCTGACTGGGTTCAAACTTACGACCTACAACTTCACAAAACTAAAAATAAACTATTACAACACAATCGTGACTGCAAAACAAAATAACTACAATTACTTTTTTCAGCAACAACCTGTATACGGTATAAAATTAGGGGTCGCCCCCACCGCTGTATATTATATCCGACGTTACGTTTCGGGGTCAAAAGGGGGGAAAGGGGGAAAAATAATTCTTATGTTAACGTACCTCTTTGTTACGAACCTACTGCGTAGCAAGGAAGTGTTGTGTGTTTGTAAGTTGCCATGTACCTACATGGCAAGTAAGTACCTACTTACATATCCTAAATCAACGACACATTTACCAGTAAGTACCTACTTACTTGGGGTGCCAGGGCAGAAAAGATGTCAGCATAGTTGACGGGGCCCGACAGGGCCGAAGCCTGCCGGGGTAGCGGGATCGTCCGAAAGGTTTACCGCTGCCCTGGTACATAAAGGGCTAAGGAAGGAACACGGGTGGGTTTTAGTCAGTAAGAGTCTGACACTCCCTTCTGCTCCACCCAGAGCGGGCGGGGTCATTTGATGATGTCCCATCCTGAAAAAAAAAAAAAAAGTATCTACTTACTTGCTGGTAAATGTGTCGTTGGTTTAGGATATTACGATGCTGACTTGAAAGAGCATGGCAGTTGAGAATGTGTCATGCTCACTTAAACCCTGTCCATTAGGTTAACCATTTTTTGACAGCTGTTTTAGAACGTACATATTCCAGATTACGTAAAAGCTAACTTTAAAATGCGTAATAAAATAAATATACAAACTGCCTTATTTTATTGAATTATCTTATTTGTGGCTTCTTACAGACATTATTATAATAGCGTCCGTGTGTCAATCATATATTGTGTGAAGCTGCAATCACTAGTTCCATCTGTCAAAAAACGGTTTACCTAATGGACAGGGTATAAATGTCTCACTGATGGTGGCGCGTGTGTTGGATCATATTCCCTACAAAATGGTTGAGCTGGATGGTGCTGTTCCACGTGTCATGGTCGTGAACGGGTGCCGTCGGTTGAGACTGGTCATATCTTAACTGCCATAGCTTATTTTTGATCTTATAGTTTGAATTGCTCCTTAATTTTTTTTTTTACATTGTTCTTAGCTAAAGATTCAACAAGAATAATGTACCCAGGATTTTGTAATACCTATCTTGATTTAAAAGAGTGTCCTTGGAGTTTCTTGCCCGTTCTTCTCCATGAAGATCTACGTTTCGGAATGGGCAACTAGCTTCAACTTTCTGACTAACTGACCGATTATTTAAAAATTCAAAAAATTCAAAATGGTTTAATAGAAATAAATGCTTTGAGTTGAAGGTTCCTAAGGGTAAATTACATGCCGAAGACGCCTCACTGCGATATCTCGCGACCGCGGTTTAGCTCGCTACCTTGATGTCACCTCCATGAGAAACAAATGCATGCTAATAAACACATGCACATGCCGACGGATACCTCACTGTGATACATCGCGGGTTGCTTGGGGGTTTACCTCGATACCAACGTGGAAGCGAAATATTTTGTATTATCGAAGGCGGAAAAAGAACCGGAGTTACCGACATACCTTACAGAGTAAGCAAACTGAAGTGGCAAAGGGCTGGCCATGTTCGTCGAAGGACCGATGGAGCAGACGACTCCTGGAGTGAAGACCGCGGATCGGCAAGCGTAGTGTGGGACGCCCCCCAGCTAGATAGACGGACGACCCAAAGGTGGCTGGGACAGACTGGATGCGGAAGGCGGAGGTCAGGGTGTCGTGGCACAGCCTGGGAGAGACTATGTCCAGCAATGGACTGCGATAGGCTGAGATTATGAGTAGAGTTCTTTGTGCAAAAGCTCGTCCGGGGAAGTACTACCAGCATACATAGTTCTGTTACCAAGCTTCGTTGCTGTGTTCCCGTTTGAAGGGTATGGCTGCCGATGTAGTTACAGGCATCATCTGCCTGCAGTTTACAACTATGGTGGGGTCGTCTTCCAATATTACCAGATGCAGCCGAATACCAGTATTTTACATGGAGCACCGAGAGCAGTGGTAGACCAGTGGTAACGAGCGCGACCTACGTCTTGTATCGTGGGTTTGAACCCTGACAGCAGCTTTACTTCGTGTAAATTATTACATCACCACTGCTCTCAAAACGGCGAAGGAAAACATCGTGAGGAAACCAGTATGTCCTAGAACTAAAAATTCGAACACATGTGGCATCTACCAACCCGCACTGGGTCCGCGTGGCGGATTACGGCCCACTCCCTTGCACAGAGAGGAGGCCTGTGTCTCAACAGTGGGAACATTACGGGCGATTATATAACCTCCTAATAACCTCCTATATAACCTCCACAACCTAACTGGGTAACACAGTACCCCTTATTTATTTATTCTTTTCGCATACAAAAAAGTTACAAAGGCAGACTTAATGATTTAGGCATTCTATACCAGTCAGCCAAGGGTGGTAAAGAGACTAGATGGCAGGTGCTTTGGTACCCCTTGGTAAGTCTTTTGGATTTCTGAGTACCCGTACCGACTGTCAATGATCTACGAATGACAGCAGAAACCAGTGCTTTTTGAAGCAAAAATCTAGACAAGCCACAAGTTCTATAATTTCGGGCGTTCATAACTAGCCTATAATATTCCTACTGCTGCGACACAGGCCTCCTCTCGGTGAACCCACACCCGGGCGGTAATCCACCACGCGGGCCCAGTGCAGGTTGGTAGATGTCACATGTCTGCGAATCTTTTGGTTCTAGAACATGCCGGTTCCCTCACGATGTGTTCCTTCACCATTTTGAGAGCAGTGGTGATATTATTTACACAAAGTAAAGTCCGAAACTAATTCCTACAACTCGGGGCCGTTACGACTGCTGGTCGGGTAGCCGGGACCAACGGCTTTTATTAGCTATTTATATGGTACATAATATAACACCATAGACCAATAAAAACATGTGATGTAATTTTAGCTTGAGTACGTATAGTTTTTATCATATTTGTTGGTATATTGGCGTGACTAGCTGACATATGGCAAATAATTTAATTTTATGTTCTGTGTCTTGTAATGTTAATTACTTAACACCTAGTAGTATTGTATACAATCAAGTATTTTCTAACTGAACAGACAGCTGTGCTGCTGGAGTTTGTTGCGCTACTTCTTCTTCCCAGCAATAGCACTAGGAAGTGATGAAGGGCGGGCGTTTTTGGAGGACTGTCTTTTGTATTTTGACGTTCGAAAAGTGCTGATTCTCAGCCTAATTTGAATAAGTGACTCTTGATTTTGATTTGGTCAGTTTTAAGAGCAACAAGACTACAAATCATCAAATTAGTAGAGACATCTTTCCAACAAGAATACCTTGAGCCTTGCCTTGAATTAGCCTCACAAGACAAGGCACAAGGTCTATATTTTCGGGCATTAGCCAATAATAATACGTCCGACATGCGGCAAACCAAAAGACATAAAAATCTTCCATTTTAAAACCGCTGTTCGTTCAATATCACCTTAGTCTTGACCTCTCGAAGCGCATAAAACCTATATAGATGTAGGCCTGACTATATTGGGAGTAGTTTACTCTATAAATAACGTGGAAACAGTATTATTGTAGGAATTAAAACTGTATTATGTTCATGACGTGGTCAGGGTAGCGTCGCAGTGAGAGGGATTCTTCAATACATAGTTTTAAGGCCTTTTACATCTTCTTTTCAAAGCCAGCTGGGGCCGTATTACGAAGTATTGATGCTATCATGATTCCAGTGCGAAACAGGATGGTGCTATCGGTCATGTATAGCTCCGTCTCTCTCTTACACTGGAATCATAATTGCATTAAGCCGTCATAACACGGCACCTGCATAACGATTCACAACCATCCGACAGGCTATCGTATCGAAACATATCAATAACCTGATTTACCTTGCGACAACAAACAGCCGTCGGAAGAAGGTCGTCTATTTGATTTAGACTGATCGGGGGGGGGGTTGGGTTTTGGACTTGTGAACAGCGTTCAGAGGACTCCTACGATGATAACATTGATTGATGTTCGATACGGTACGAAAGTTCCGGAAGCGTATCGAATGGTTGTAAACAAACAAAATAAAGTCAGAACGAACGCTAAGCGAGAACCAAGTAATAGCGAGGACGGGCGATACGATGCTATGGGGGGAGGGGGGGGAATAAGAAATTCACGTGGATGAAGCACCGGGCATTTGCTAGTAACAGAATTTGGCATAAAGCGACTGTAATTCAATCCTACTTCTACAGCTTTCCTTCAAATCCGCTTAAAAAGAAAGAAAGAAAAAGTATTTATTGCGACTCGAACAGGAAGATCACAAACTATACTAAACACAGTCAAAAAAAAAAAATCCAAATTATATAAAAAAAGTAACAAAAAGAAAAATGAAACAGAAAGTCCTGTACGAGGCCAAAAGGCTCCTATCTCAGCATGATGGTGCGACATTTAAAAAATAAATGTCCGCTTCGCTAACAGTGCAACCATATTTCATGTAGTAGCTGTTAGTCCGACCAACTAATTAACGCCATGCAATGTATTGAAGTACATACTAATAACTTGAATGTTTAATTTGTAACCAAGAAGTTACATTCTTGTACCTGGAAGACTGTTAGGTTACGTGTACCGTAATTTAGACCAGCACCCTTTTTCTTAGCGTGTTGATGCCAATCTAAATGGGCTCGGCTCAGAATACCTATACGCCGAAGGCTACTCTCCGTTGAGATTGGTTGCCATGGCCGAAATTCGGTGTGGAGGACTTATTCATTTATTTTACTAGCTTAAACCACGAGGCAAGCTATCCTATTGTGAAGACACTTGCACATGCACTTTTCAAATCTCATAACATGCTTTCAAGTTTATCTTTAGCTCCTCTGACTTACTATAAAGGAAAAAATCGTTGATACCTAGAACCTAGTCCGATTTCATCCATCCATATTTGTTCCTTCTTTATAATTTTTTTTAAATATTAGTTAATCTCGCAAAAACTCGGAAAATGACTCGACCGACTAAGATAACACTTTGGTAAGTTGTTGTGTGCGGGTCAGAGAAGATTCCTGACAATACAAAAAAGGCATTGCAACGACGACCTTGTGAAGGCCGCAGAAACCCGTTGGATGCGAGAAGCACAGAACCGGTCGCAGTGGAGGTGCTTGGGTGCTATGTCCAGCAGTGGTCGTCTTTCGGCTGAAATGAAGACGATGATGATAGTTGGATAGCTAATTATACATATTTCTAGCTTTTTTTATATCTAGAAATACAGTAGAAACTGCTGGAAAACTCCTAGAATGTTCATAGCAGCAATTATTAACCAATTCCCTCATGCTGTATGCTTTATTCTACTTAAAGAAAAGTTGACTAAACAATTACAGTTGGAACACGCTCGCGAAGTGTTGGTACACGAGTGTATTGCATGCGGGTAATAACTTTAGCTAGTTGTTACGCCATGGTTAGGCAAAAATCTATAACATACATGTGAAAATATTCTTACTAATATGTTGTATGTGAAAGTCATTTTGGAAAAGTGAAACCTAAGCTTTTGGGTTGAGACCCATTTCTTTTATTTCTAGTCTACAAAGTTAGGATTTTCCGCCATCTTCAACTATCATCGTCATATTTCAGCCAATTTGCACAAAACCTTTAATGAATTATACACCTAAAACTTCCTCTTGATCACTCCGTCCATTGGTGAACCGTATGAAAATCCATTCAGTAGTTTTTGAGTTTATCGCGTTCAGACAGACAGATAGACGCGGCGGGGGACTTTGTTTTATAATATGTAGCGTATCTACACTATACACCACTATTTAACTAGCCCAAAGTCTATGAAATACTTCTAATGCCCTTCAATTCTCTTATGTCCTGTACTTATTGTTTAGGCCTAATAACCTTTGTGGAGAGAGAAATAAATTATTAATATTAAAAAAAAAACTATCGAGCAAAAATTGATCAAATCCAATTCAGCACCACTTAAAAATAATTGCAGAAACGTTTTCAATCAAACATGTAGGTCGGAGCGCGGGAATCTTGACAGCTAGCGGTCATGGCGGCCAAAAATGTATGGTAAAGCGGACGCTAATCATTACTTAACTTTAGGGGGAAGCGTGGTGGATTACGGCTCACTCCCTCTCACCGAGAGGAGGCCTGTGTCCCAGCAGTGGGAACATTCTAGGCTGACTATGTATGTAGGGGAAGCGTCAGGGTAGCCATAATTTCATACAATCCTATTGATTAATATTTCATGAAATAGTCATTTAATAGGATTATATGAACAGAGGGTTGTACTGATGACTTTAATTATTATAATTCTATAAAGTCATATTTGATACGCTCGCGGATCATATTTTAATCAACATTCAACATGACACTGACCTGCAAATTGCACAAAACGCCCCCCATTAAGCAACGTTTATAAAAAGGGTGTAATTTGATAGAAATAATGTGTTGAGAATTGAACAGCCATTTGAATTCAATTCGCTCCGACATCAGAAGGCCAATTCTCGTAATTTAAAACGTTCAAAATCTAGTCACAGTCTCATCTCGGCGACAAACAAAATAATGTCAAAAACTCGTCAAAAATGTAAGGAAATTAGAGGTATTTTTGACAGATTGAGACTGAGATCAGAAGGCCAATTCTCGTAATTTAAAATGTTCAAAATCTAGTCGCAGTCTCATCTCGGCGACAAACAAATGTCAAAATGTAGGGAAATTAGAGCTATTTTTGACAGATTGATACTGAGATCAGACTGTGAACGTTCTTAAAATTACGAGAATTACCCCTCAGACTGTGAACGTTCTTAAAATTACTCGCTCCGACATGAGTAGGTGCATAACAACACTAGGCAGATACTGAAAAATAACCGCTATTATTACTTGTGGTTATTTTATGCTTGTAAATGTTATCGCCCGAAAATAGATCAAGTATATTTCAACCCTGGTAGATACCACTTAAAATAATTGCACTACAACGTTCTTAATCAAACATGGTGGAGCGCGGGAATCTTGACAGCTAGCGGCCATGTTTGCAAATCCAACATGGCGGGGAAAGTACCATAGACTACAGTAAACATTCATTCGGTACTAGCTGTTGCCTGCGGTTTTACTCACATCTTTGGGAAGTCTCTCTCTTCTACATGTCATCATCTGCCTGGCCTGAATTGAATCATCAGCCAACAGCAACTAGCAGCAGCAGTAACAGCATTCCACTGCTGGACATTCCCATTGCGTGCCATTAAAAGGCGTCAAATTGACAGACCTTATTCGCAACACCACACTGCGCTCCAAAACACTGATTACTGACGTTACTCAAAAAGCCGCTAAGCTGAAGTGGGACTGGGCTGGCCACGTCTGCCGTATGCCCAATGAGCTGTGGGCCAAAATAACCACCACGTGGAGCCCTGACACAGCTAGACGACGTCGCGGCAGACCCCGTAAAAGATGGCGGGAGTGCGGGACGAGCTGGACAAAAAACCAAGTGATCAACTTCAGCCGTAGATCGAAAGAGCTGGAAGTCATGGGGAGAGGCCTGTGCCTAGCAGTGGGATGATGCAGGCTAACAGTAACCAGTAACTGAATATTTTACGTCTTTATTTTGTAATATGCATTTAGTTTGTGCAAGAAAAACAATTTTGCTTTCTGGCTATTCTTCTTTAGCTACAAGATTGAGTAACCAACAACCCAACTTTTACATTTTTAATAATAGGGGTTAAAGTATGAAATTGCCGTTTTATTATAATAAGTACTTCGAATTGACATAGAAACTTCATGGTTTGAGATTTTTGTGAAACTTTTTTCACATGGTACCTATAAAGTTCTTCTTTTAAAAAATGTGCACATTCGATTATCGACTTTCTGTTGTTTTTTTATTCAGCTTAGACAAGAAAGATGGATACTTCGAAAATTCGAGTTATTTTTGAATACGAGTTCCGACGCGGAACTAACGCGGCAGAAACAGCTCGCAATATCAATGTTACGTTTGGAGAGGGGACTGCTAATGAACGCACCGTGCGTTTTTGGTTTAAACGCTTTCGTGATAGAAACTTTGATTTGAAGAACGAACCACGTGGAAGACCGGCAACACTGGTGAATAACAATGAATTGAAAGAGATGGTGGAAGCCGATCCATGTTAAACTACCCAGGAATTAGCGGCATGGTTTAACGTTACCTTACCAACAATATTGACTCATTTGCGTCAAATCAATAAAATAAAAAAATATGAGAAATTGGTGCCTCATGATTTGACTGATCTGCAGAAAGAAACGCGTGTTGAAACTTGTGTTACCTTATTGAATCGATACAGAAATGAAGGAATATTGGATCGAATTGTGACATGTGATGAAAAGTGGATTCTTTACGATAACCGTAAGCGAAAAATGCAATGGCTGACCCCAGGTCAAACACCGCAACAGTATCCTAAAGCAAAGCCTACCAATAAAAAGGTAATGGAAACTGTTTGGTGGTCTCAGCATGGTGTTATTCACTATAGCTTTCTCCGATCTGGTCAAGCAATTACGGCAGATGTCTGCTGTGCCGAACTCCGAACAATGATAGCAAAACTAGCAGTGAATCGATCTTCACCATTATTGCTCCAAAGTAAAACCTCCGAAACCCTCCGAAACCTCATACAGCACGAGAAACCGTTTTAACTCTACAGCAACTGCAATTAGAAACCATTCGTCACCCTCCGTATTCGCCAGACCTTGCTTCAACGGACTACCATTTTTTTCGTGATTTGGACAATTTTCTACGTGATAAGAAGTTTTCTTCTCAGGAGGCAGTACAAAATGCTTTCACACAGTTTATCGAATCTAGATCACGAAAGTTCTATCGCAGAGGCATAAATGACCTTCCTATTAGATGGCAGCAATGTATAGATAATAATGGTAATTATTATGATTAAATAAATATGTTAAATTAAAAAAAAAACGAATTTCAATTTTTCAGTACAAATCGGCAATTTCATACTTTAAACCTCTAATATTAGCACTTAGATTAACATGTTAAAATGAATAGAGAACCGTACAAAAGCTTAAGGTATTGACATTAAATTACATTGCGAAATTCATATTTATTATAGAAATGGTGTATTTTCGCGTTAAATGTAATGTCTGTGACCTTTTATTCTGACGAGGCACTATGGACAAGTACGATTGCCGATTGTTTTTTTTTCAATGACTTGCATTTTAATAACTTATGTAAAAGGTGAGCAACCTAACTACAATAGATGTTATGACAATAACTCAGGTATTCATAAAAAGTACTAGCTTTCAGAATCGATCAAAGTTTTCATGCCCGATGATTATTTTGCTTCTTTTTTCATATACCCAACCTATTATTACTAGCTACATATTAATATTTTAAGTTTGTTAGCTTAATATTATGTAAATACTAGCAGCGACCCGCGGTTTCACCCGCATAAGTGTCGATGCCGTGGGAATATCGGGATAAAAGTATTATATGTGTTATTCTGATATATAGGTAAGCTATATTACTGTAAAGTTTAATCAAAAACCGTTTAGTAGTTCTTGCGTGAAAGAGTAACAAACATCCATCCATACATCCTCGCAAACTTTCGCGTTTATAATATTAGTAGGAAGTGGGATAGGAATATCTTGATTAATAATTAAACCTAACTAAACAAAAAAAACAGGCTTTTGAAATTCATAAGAAAGGTCAATAATAAATTCACTAAGCTTTGTGTTAATTGGCTGAAATAGACAATGATTGTTGAAGATGTCGGAAAAAATCGCGATTACAAAGTAGTTTCTTTTCGCGATGACTTGTTCGCTGCCTTTTTTGATTACAAGGTGGTATCTGTTTTCAATAAGAAATGGAATAGCAGTGCAATGGCGTGGCAATAGCAGTGCAATAGCACTAATAGCAGTGCAATAACAGTGCAATAGCAGTACAAAAGCAGTGCAATAACAGTGCAAAAGCAGTGCAATAACAGTACAATAGTAGTGCAGTAGCAGTGCAATAGAAGTTCAAAAGCAGTGCAATAACAGTACAATAGTAGTGCAGTAGCAGTGCAATAGAAGTTCAAAAGCAGTGCAATAACAGTACAATAGTAGTGCAGTAGCAGTGCAATAGAAGTTCAAAAGCAGTGCAATAACAGTACAATAGTAGTGCAGTAGCAGTGCAATAGAAGTTCAAAAGCAGTGCAATAACAGTACAATAGTAGTGCAGTAGCAGTGCAATAGAAGTTCAAAAGCAGTGCAATAACAGTACAATAGTAGTGCAGTAGCAGTGCAATAGAAGTTCAAAAGCAGTGCAATAACAGTACAATAGTAGTGCAGTAGCAGTGCAATAGAAGTTCAAAAGCAGTGCAATAACAGTACAATAGTAGTGCAGTAGCAGTGCAATAGAAGTTCAAAAGCAGTGCAATAACAGTACAATAGTAGTGCAGTAGCAGTGCAATAGAAGTTCAAAAGCAGTGCAATAACAGTACAATAGTAGTGCAGTAGCAGTGCAATAGAAGTTCAAAAGCAGTGCAATAACAGTACAATAGTAGTGCAGTAGCAGTGCAATAGAAGTTCAAAAGCAGTGCAATAACAGTACAATAGTAGTGCAGTAGCAGTGCAATAGAAGTTCAAAAGCAGTGCAATAACAGTACAATAGTAGTGCAGTAGCAGTGCAATAGAAGTTCAAAAGCAGTGCAATAACAGTACAATAGTAGTGCAGTAGCAGTGCAATAGAAGTTCAAAAGCAGTGCAATAACAGTACAATAGTAGTGCAGTAGCAGTGCAATAGAAGTTCAAAAGCAGTGCAAAAGCAGTACAATAACAGTGCAAAAGCAGTGCAATAACAGTACAATAGTAGTGCAGTAGCAGTGCAATAGAAGTTCAAAAGCAGTGCAATAACAGTACAATAGTAGTGCAGTAGCAGTGCAATAGAAGTTCAAAAGCAGTGCAATAACAGTACAATAGTAGTGCAGTAGCAGTGCAATAGAAGTTCAAAAACAGTGCAATAACAGTACAATAGCAGTGCAATAACAGTACAATAGTAGTGCAGTAGCAGTGCAATAGAAGTTCAAAAGCAGTGCAATAACAGTACAATAGTAGTGCAGTAGCAGTGCAATAGAAGTTCAAAAGCAGTGCAAAAGCAGAACAATAACAGTGCAAAAGCAGTGCAATAACAGTACAATAGTAGTGCAGTAGCAGTGCAATAGAAGTTCAAAAACAGTGCAATAACAGTACAATAGCAGTGCAATAACAGTACAATAGTAGTGCAGTAGCAGTGCAATAGAAGTTCAAAAGCAGTGCAATAACAGTACAATAGTAGTGCAGTAGCAGTGCAATAGAAGTTCAAAAGCAGTGCAATAACAGTACAATAGTAGTGCAGTAGCAGTGCAATAGAAGTTCAAAAGCAGTGCAATAACAGTACAATAGTAGTGCAGTAGCAGTGCAATAGAAGTTCAAAAACAGTGCAATAACAGTACAATAGCAGTGCAATAACAGTACAATAGTAGTGCAGTAGCAGTGCAATAGAAGTTCAAAAGCAGTGCAATAACAGTACAATAGTAGTGCAGTAGCAGTGCAATAGAAGTTCAAAAGCAGTGCAATAACAGTACAATAGTAGTGCAGTAGCAGTGCAATAGAAGTTCAAAAGCAGTGCAATAACAGTACAATAGTAGTGCAGTAGCAGTGCAATAGAAGTTCAAAAGCAGTGCAATAACAGTACAATAGTAGTGCAGTAGCAGTGCAATAGAAGTTCAAAAGCAGTGCAAAAGCAGTACAATAACAGTGCAAAAGCAGTGCAATAACAGTACAATAGTAGTGCAGTAGCAGTGCAATAGAAGTTCAAAAGCAGTGCAATAACAGTACAATAGTAGTGCAGTAGCAGTGCAATAGAAGTTCAAAAGCAGTGCAATAACAGTACAATAGTAGTGCAGTAGCAGTGCAATAGAAGTTCAAAAGCAGTGCAATAACAGTACAATAGTAGTGCAGTAGCAGTGCAATAGAAGTTCAAAAGCAGTGCAATAACAGTACAATAGTAGTGCAGTAGCAGTGCAATAGAAGTTCAAAAGCAGTGCAATAACAGTACAATAGTAGTGCAGTAGCAGTGCAATAGAAGTTCAAAAGCAGTGCAATAACAGTACAATAGTAGTGCAGTAGCAGTGCAATAGAAGTTCAAAAGCAGTGCAATAACAGTACAATAGTAGTGCAGTAGCAGTGCAATAGAAGTTCAAAAGCAGTGCAATAACAGTACAATAGTAGTGCAGTAGCAGTGCAATAGAAGTTCAAAAGCAGTGCAATAACAGTACAATAGTAGTGCAGTAGCAGTGCAATAGAAGTTCAAAAGCAGTGCAATAACAGTACAATAGTAGTGCAGTAGCAGTGCAATAGAAGTTCAAAAGCAGTGCAATAACAGTACAATAGTAGTGCAGTAGCAGTGCAATAGAAGTTCAAAAGCAGTGCAATAACAGTACAATAGTAGTGCAGTAGCAGTGCAATAGAAGTTCAAAAGCAGTGCAAAAGCAGTACAATAACAGTGCAATAGCAGTGCAATAACAGTACAATAGTAGTGCAGTAGCAGTGCAATAGAAGTTCAAAAGCAGTGCAATAACAGTACAATAGTAGTGCAGTAGCAGTGCAATAGAAGTTCAAAAGCAGTGCAATAACAGTACAATAGTAGTGCAGTAGCAGTGCAATAGAAGTTCAAAAGCAGTGCAATAACAGTACAATAGTAGTGCAGTAGCAGTGCAATAGAAGTTCAAAAGCAGTGCAATAACAGTACAATAGTAGTGCAGTAGCAGTGCAATAGAAGTTCAAAAGCAGTGCAATAACAGTACAATAGTAGTGCAGTAGCAGTGCAATAGAAGTTCAAAAGCAGTGCAATAACAGTACAATAGTAGTGCAGTAGCAGTGCAATAGAAGTTCAAAAGCAGTGCAATAACAGTACAATAGTAGTGCAGTAGCAGTGCAATAGAAGTTCAAAAGCAGTGCAATAACAGTACAATAGTAGTGCAGTAGCAGTGCAATAGAAGTTCAAAAGCAGTGCAATAACAGTACAATAGTAGTGCAGTAGCAGTGCAATAGAAGTTCAAAAGCAGTGCAATAACAGTACAATAGTAGTGCAGTAGCAGTGCAATAGAAGTTCAAAAGCAGTGCAATAACAGTACAATAGTAGTGCAGTAGCAGTGCAATAGAAGTTCAAAAGCAGTGCAATAACAGTACAATAGTAGTGCAGTAGCAGTGCAATAGAAGTTCAAAAGCAGTGCAATAACAGTACAATAGTAGTGCAGTAGCAGTGCAATAGAAGTTCAAAAGCAGTGCAATAACAGTACAATAGTAGTGCAGTAGCAGTGCAATAGAAGTTCAAAAGCAGTGCAATAACAGTACAATAGTAGTGCAGTAGCAGTGCAATAGAAGTTCAAAAGCAGTGCAATAACAGTACAATAGTAGTGCAGTAGCAGTGCAATAGAAGTTCAAAAGCAGTGCAATAACAGTACAATAGTAGTGCAGTAGCAGTGCAATAGAAGTTCAAAAGCAGTGCAATAACAGTACAATAGTAGTGCAGTAGCAGTGCAATAGAAGTTCAAAAGCAGTGCAATAACAGTACAATAGTAGTGCAGTAGCAGTGCAATAGAAGTTCAAAAGCAGTGCAATAACAGTACAATAGTAGTGCAGTAGCAGTGCAATAGAAGTTCAAAAACAGTGCAATAACAGTACAATAGCAGTGCAATAACAGTACAATAGTAGTGCAGTAGCAGTGCAATAGAAGTTCAAAAGCAGTGCAATAACAGTACAATAGTAGTGCAGTAGCAGTGCAATAGAAGTTCAAAAGCAGTGCAAAAGCAGTACAATAACAGTGCAAAAGCAGTGCAATAACAGTACAATAGTAGTGCAGTAGCAGTGCAATAGAAGTTCAAAAGCAGTGCAATAACAGTACAATAGTAGTGCAGTAGCAGTGCAATAGAAGTTCAAAAGCAGTGCAATAACAGTACAATAGTAGTGCAGTAGCAGTGCAATAGAAGTTCAAAAACAGTGCAATAACAGTACAATAGCAGTGCAATAACAGTACAATAGTAGTGCAGTAGCAGTGCAATAGAAGTTCAAAAGCAGTGCAATAACAGTACAATAGTAGTGCAGTAGCAGTGCAATAGAAGTTCAAAAGCAGTGCAATAACAGTACAATAGTAGTGCAGTAGCAGTGCAATAGAAGTTCAAAAGCAGTGCAATAACAGTACAATAGTAGTGCAGTAGCAGTGCAATAGAAGTTCAAAAGCAGTGCAATAACAGTACAATAGTAGTGCAGTAGCAGTGCAATAGAAGTTCAAAAGCAGTGCAATAACAGTACAATAGTAGTGCAGTAGCAGTGCAATAGAAGTTCAAAAGCAGTGCAATAACAGTACAATAGTAGTGCAGTAGCAGTGCAATAGAAGTTCAAAAGCAGTGCAATAACAGTACAATAGTAGTGCAGTAGCAGTGCAATAGAAGTTCAAAAGCAGTGCAATAACAGTACAATAGTAGTGCAGTAGCAGTGCAATAGAAGTTCAAAAGCAGTGCAATAACAGTACAATAGTAGTGCAGTAGCAGTGCAATAGAAGTTCAAAAGCAGTGCAATAACAGTACAATAGTAGTGCAGTAGCAGTGCAATAGAAGTTCAAAAGCAGTGCAATAACAGTGCAATAGTAGTGCAGTAGCAGTGCAATAGAAGTTCAAAAGCAGTGCAATAACAGTGCAATAGTAGTGCAGTAGCAGTGCAATAGAAGTTCAAAAGCAGTGCAATAACAGTGCAATAGTAGTGCAGTAGCAGTGCAATAGAAGTTCAAAAGCAGTGCAATAACAGTGCAAAAGCAGTGCAATAACAGTACAATAGTAGTGCAGTAGCAGTGCAATAGAAGTTCAAAAACAGTGCAATAACAGTACAATAGCAGTGCAATAACAGTACAATAGTAGTGCAGTAGCAGTGCAATAGAAGTTCAAAAGCAGTGCAAAAGCAGTACAATAACAGTGCAATAGCAGTGCAATAACAGTACAATAGTAGTGCAGTAGCAGTGCAATAGAAGTTCAAAAGCAGTGCAATAACAGTACAATAGTAGTGCAGTAGCAGTGCAATAGAAGTTCAAAAACAGTGCAATAACAGTACAATAGCAGTGCAATAACAGTACAATAGTAGTGCAGTAGCAGTGCAATAGAAGTTCAAAAGCAGTGCAATAACAGTACAATAGTAGTGCAGTAGCAGTGCAATAGAAGTTCAAAAGCAGTGCAATAACAGTACAATAGTAGTGCAGTAGCAGTGCAATAGAAGTTCAAAAGCAGTGCAATAACAGTACAATAGTAGTGCAGTAGCAGTGCAATAGAAGTTCAAAAACAGTGCAATAACAGTACAATAGCAGTGCAATAACAGTACAATAGTAGTGCAGTAGCAGTGCAATAGAAGTTCAAAAGCAGTGCAATAACAGTACAATAGTAGTGCAGTAGCAGTGCAATAGAAGTTCAAAAGCAGTGCAATAACAGTACAATAGTAGTGCAGTAGCAGTGCAATAGAAGTTCAAAAGCAGTGCAATAACAGTACAATAGTAGTGCAGTAGCAGTGCAATAGAAGTTCAAAAGCAGTGCAATAACAGTACAATAGTAGTGCAGTAGCAGTGCAATAGAAGTTCAAAAGCAGTGCAATAACAGTACAATAGTAGTGCAGTAGCAGTGCAATAGAAGTTCAAAAGCAGTGCAATAACAGTACAATAGTAGTGCAGTAGCAGTGCAATAGAAGTTCAAAAGCAGTGCAATAACAGTGCAAAAGCAGTGCAATAACAGTACAATAGTAGTGCAGTAGCAGTGCAATAGAAGTTCAAAAGCAGTGCAATAACAGTACAATAGTAGTGCAGTAGCAGTGCAATAGAAGTTCAAAAGCAGTGCAATAACAGTGCAAAAGCAGTGCAATAACAGTACAATAGTAGTGCAGTAGCAGTGCAATAACAGTGCAAAAGCAGTGCAATAACAGTACAATAGTAGTGCAGTAGCAGTGCAATAGAAGTTCAAAAGCAGTGCAATAACAGTACAATAGTAGTGCAGTAGCAGTGCAATAGAAGTTCAAAAGCAGTGCAATAACAGTACAATAGTAGTGCAGTAGCAGTGCAATAGAAGTTCAAAAGCAGTGCAATAACAGTGCAAAAGCAGTGCAATAACAGTACAATAGTAGTGCAGTAGCAGTGCAATAACAGTGCAAAAGCAGTGCAATAACAGTACAATAGTAGTGCAGTAGCAGTGCAATAGAAGTTCAAAAGCAGTGCAATAACAGTACAATAGTAGTGCAGTAGCAGTGCAATAGAAGTTCAAAAGCAGTGCAATAACAGTACAATAGTAGTGCAGTAGCAGTGCAATAGAAGTTCAAAAGCAGTGCAATAACAGTGCAAAAGCAGTGCAATAACAGTACAATAGTAGTGCAGTAGCAGTGCAATAGAAGTTCAAAAGCAGTGCAATAACAGTACAATAGTAGTGCAGTAGCAGTGCAATAGAAGTTCAAAAGCAGTGCAATAACAGTACAATAGTAGTGCAGTAGCAGTGCAATAGAAGTTCAAAAGCAGTGCAATAACAGTACAATAGTAGTGCAGTAGCAGTGCAATAGAAGTTCAAAAGCAGTGCAATAACAGTACAATAGTAGTGCAGTAGCAGTGCAATAGAAGTTCAAAAGCAGTGCAATAACAGTACAATAGTAGTGCAGTAGCAGTGCAATAGAAGTTCAAAAGCAGTGCAATAACAGTACAATAGTAGTGCAGTAGCAGTGCAATAGAAGTTCAAAAGCAGTGCAATAACAGTACAATAGTAGTGCAGTAGCAGTGCAATAGAAGTTCAAAAGCAGTGCAATAACAGTGCAAAAGCAGTGCAATAACAGTACAATAGTAGTGCAGTAGCAGTGCAATAGAAGTTCAAAAGCAGTGCAATAACAGTACAATAGTAGTGCAGTAGCAGTGCAATAGAAGTTCAAAAGCAGTGCAATAACAGTACAATAGTAGTGCAGTAGCAGTGCAATAGAAGTTCAAAAGCAGTGCAATAACAGTACAATAGTAGTGCAGTAGCAGTGCAATAGAAGTTCAAAAGCAGTGCAATAACAGTACAATAGTAGTGCAGTAGCAGTGCAATAGAAGTTCAAAAGCAGTGCAATAACAGTACAATAGTAGTGCAGTAGCAGTGCAATAGAAGTTCAAAAGCAGTGCAATAACAGTACAATAGTAGTGCAGTAGCAGTGCAATAGAAGTTCAAAAGCAGTGCAATAACAGTACAATAGTAGTGCAGTAGCAGTGCAATAGAAGTTCAAAAGCAGTGCAATAACAGTGCAAAAGCAGTGCAATAACAGTACAATAGTAGTGCAGTAGCAGTGCAATAGAAGTTCAAAAGCAGTGCAATAACAGTACAATAGTAGTGCAGTAGCAGTGCAATAGAAGTTCAAAAGCAGTGCAATAACAGTACAATAGTAGTGCAGTAGCAGTGCAATAGAAGTTCAAAAGCAGTGCAATAACAGTACAATAGTAGTGCAGTAGCAGTGCAATAGAAGTTCAAAAGCAGTGCAATAACAGTACAATAGTAGTGCAGTAGCAGTGCAATAGAAGTTCAAAAGCAGTGCAATAACAGTACAATAGTAGTGCAGTAGCAGTGCAATAGAAGTTCAAAAGCAGTGCAATAACAGTACAATAGTAGTGCAGTAGCAGTGCAATAGAAGTTCAAAAGCAGTGCAATAACAGTACAATAGTAGTGCAGTAGCAGTGCAATAGAAGTTCAAAAGCAGTGCAATAACAGTACAATAGTAGTGCAGTAGCAGTGCAATAGAAGTTCAAAAGCAGTGCAATAACAGTACAATAGTAGTGCAGTAGCAGTGCAATAGAAGTTCAAAAGCAGTGCAATAACAGTACAATAGTAGTGCAGTAGCAGTGCAATAGAAGTTCAAAAGCAGTGCAATAACAGTACAATAGTAGTGCAGTAGCAGTGCAATAGAAGTTCAAAAGCAGTGCAATAACAGTGCAAAAGCAGTGCAATAACAGTACAATAGTAGTGCAGTAGCAGTGCAATAGAAGTTCAAAAGCAGTGCAATAACAGTACAATAGTAGTGCAGTAGCAGTGCAATAGAAGTTCAAAAGCAGTGCAATAACAGTACAATAGTAGTGCAGTAGCAGTGCAATAGAAGTTCAAAAGCAGTGCAATAACAGTGCAAAAGCAGTGCAATAACAGTACAATAGTAGTGCAGTAGCAGTGCAATAGAAGTTCAAAAGCAGTGCAATAACAGTACAATAGTAGTGCAGTAGCAGTGCAATAGAAGTTCAAAAGCAGTGCAATAACAGTACAATAGTAGTGCAGTAGCAGTGCAATAGAAGTTCAAAAGCAGTGCAATAACAGTACAATAGTAGTGCAGTAGCAGTGCAATAGAAGTTCAAAAGCAGTGCAATAACAGTACAATAGTAGTGCAGTAGCAGTGCAATAGAAGTTCAAAAGCAGTGCAATAACAGTACAATAGTAGTGCAGTAGCAGTGCAATAGAAGTTCAAAAGCAGTGCAATAACAGTACAATAGTAGTGCAGTAGCAGTGCAATAGAAGTTCAAAAGCAGTGCAATAACAGTACAATAGTAGTGCAGTAGCAGTGCAATAGAAGTTCAAAAGCAGTGCAATAACAGTACAATAGTAGTGCAGTAGCAGTGCAATAGAAGTTCAAAAGCAGTGCAATAACAGTACAATAGTAGTGCAGTAGCAGTGCAATAGAAGTTCAAAAGCAGTGCAATAACAGTACAATAGTAGTGCAGTAGCAGTGCAATAGAAGTTCAAAAGCAGTGCAATAACAGTACAATAGTAGTGCAGTAGCAGTGCAATAGAAGTTCAAAAGCAGTGCAATAACAGTACAATAGTAGTGCAGTAGCAGTGCAATAGAAGTTCAAAAGCAGTGCAATAACAGTACAATAGTAGTGCAGTAGCAGTGCAATAGAAGTTCAAAAGCAGTGCAATAACAGTACAATAGTAGTGCAGTAGCAGTGCAATAGAAGTTCAAAAGCAGTGCAATAACAGTACAATAGTAGTGCAGTAGCAGTGCAATAGAAGTTCAAAAGCAGTGCAATAACAGTACAATAGTAGTGCAGTAGCAGTGCAATAGAAGTTCAAAAGCAGTGCAATAACAGTACAATAGTAGTGCAGTAGCAGTGCAATAGAAGTTCAAAAGCAGTGCAATAACAGTACAATAGTAGTGCAGTAGCAGTGCAATAGAAGTTCAAAAGCAGTGCAATAACAGTACAATAGTAGTGCAGTAGCAGTGCAATAGAAGTTCAAAAGCAGTGCAATAACAGTACAATAGTAGTGCAGTAGCAGTGCAATAGAAGTTCAAAAGCAGTGCAATAACAGTACAATAGTAGTGCAGTAGCAGTGCAATAGAAGTTCAAAAGCAGTGCAATAACAGTACAATAGTAGTGCAGTAGCAGTGCAATAGAAGTTCAAAAGCAGTGCAATAACAGTACAATAGTAGTGCAGTAGCAGTGCAATAGAAGTTCAAAAGCAGTGCAATAACAGTACAATAGTAGTGCAGTAGCAGTGCAATAGAAGTTCAAAAGCAGTGCAATAACAGTACAATAGTAGTGCAGTAGCAGTGCAATAGAAGTTCAAAAGCAGTGCAATAACAGTACAATAGTAGTGCAGTAGCAGTGCAATAGAAGTTCAAAAGCAGTGCAATAACAGTGCAAAAGCAGTGCAATAACAGTACAATAGTAGTGCAGTAGCAGTGCAATAGAAGTTCAAAAGCAGTGCAAAAGCAGTACAATAACAGTGCAAAAGCAGTGCAATAACAGTACAATAGTAGTGCAGTAGCAGTGCAATAGAAGTTCAAAAGCAGTGCAAAAGCAGTACAATAACAGTGCAAAAGCAGTGCAATAACAGTACAATAGTAGTGCAGTAGCAGTGCAATAGAAGTTCAAAAGCAGTGCAATAACAGTGCAAAAGCAGTGCAATAACAGTACAATAGTAGTGCAGTAGCAGTGCAATAGAAGTTCAAAAGCAGTGCAATAACAGTACAATAGTAGTGCAGTAGCAGTGCAATAGAAGTTCAAAAGCAGTGCAATAACAGTACAATAGTAGTGCAGTAGCAGTGCAATAGAAGTTCAAAAGCAGTGCAATAACAGTGCAAAAGCAGTGCAATAACAGTACAATAGTAGTGCAGTAGCAGTGCAATAGAAGTTCAAAAGCAGTGCAATAACAGTACAATAGTAGTGCAGTAGCAGTGCAATAGAAGTTCAAAAGCAGTGCAATAACAGTACAATAGTAGTGCAGTAGCAGTGCAATAGAAGTTCAAAAGCAGTGCAATAACAGTACAATAGTAGTGCAGTAGCAGTGCAATAGAAGTTCAAAAGCAGTGCAATAACAGTACAATAGTAGTGCAGTAGCAGTGCAATAGAAGTTCAAAAGCAGTGCAATAACAGTACAATAGTAGTGCAGTAGCAGTGCAATAGAAGTTCAAAAGCAGTGCAAAAGCAGTACAATAGTAGTGCAGTAGCAGTGCAATAGAAGTTCAAAAGCAGTGCAATAACAGTGCAAAAGCAGTGCAATAACAGTACAATAGTAGTGCAGTAGCAGTGCAATAGAAGTTCAAAAGCAGTGCAAAAGCAGTACAATAACAGTGCAAAAGCAGTGCAATAACAGTACAATAGTAGTGCAGTAGCAGTGCAATAGAAGTTCAAAAGCAGTGCAATAACAGTGCAAAAGCAGTGCAATAACAGTACAATAGTAGTGCAGTAGCAGTGCAATAGAAGTTCAAAAGCAGTGCAATAACAGTACAATAGTAGTGCAGTAGCAGTGCAATAGAAGTTCAAAAGCAGTGCAATAACAGTACAATAGTAGTGCAGTAGCAGTGCAATAGAAGTTCAAAAGCAGTGCAATAACAGTACAATAGTAGTGCAGTAGCAGTGCAATAGAAGTTCAAAAGCAGTGCAATAACAGTACAATAGTAGTGCAGTAGCAGTGCAATAGAAGTTCAAAAGCAGTGCAATAACAGTGCAAAAGCAGTGCAATAACAGTACAATAGTAGTGCAGTAGCAGTGCAATAGAAGTTCAAAAGCAGTGCAATAACAGTACAATAGTAGTGCAGTAGCAGTGCAATAGAAGTTCAAAAGCAGTGCAATAACAGTACAATAGTAGTGCAGTAGCAGTGCAATAGAAGTTCAAAAGCAGTGCAATAACAGTACAATAACAGTGCAATAACAGTACAATAGTAGTGCAGTAGCAGTGCAATAGAAGTTCAAAGCAGTGCAATAACAGTACAATAACAGTGCAATAGCAGTGCAATAACAGTACAATAGTAGTGCAGTAGCAGTGCAATAGAAGTTCAAAAGCAGTGCAATAACAGTACAATAGTAGTGCAGTAGCAGTGCAATAGAAGTTCAAAAGCAGTGCAATAACAGTACAATAGTAGTGCAGTAGCAGTGCAATAGAAGTTCAAAAGCAGTGCAATAACAGTACAATAGTAGTGCAGTAGCAGTGCAATAGAAGTTCAAAAGCAGTGCAATAACAGTGCAAAAGCAGTGCAATAACAGTACAATAGTAGTGCAGTAGCAGTGCAATAGAAGTTCAAAAGCAGTGCAAAAGCAGTACAATAACAGTGCAAAAGCAGTGCAATAACAGTACAATAGTAGTGCAGTAGCAGTGCAATAGAAGTTCAAAAGCAGTGCAATAACAGTACAATAGTAGTGCAGTAGCAGTGCAATAGAAGTTCAAAAGCAGTGCAATAACAGTACAATAGTAGTGCAGTAGCAGTGCAATAGAAGTTCAAAAGCAGTGCAATAACAGTACAATAGTAGTGCAGTAGCAGTGCAATAGAAGTTCAAAAGCAGTGCAATAACAGTACAATAGTAGTGCAGTAGCAGTGCAATAGAAGTTCAAAAGCAGTGCAATAACAGTACAATAGTAGTGCAGTAGCAGTGCAATAGAAGTTCAAAAGCAGTGCAATAACAGTACAATAGTAGTGCAGTAGCAGTGCAATAGAAGTTCAAAGCAGTGCAATAACAGTACAATAGTAGTGCAGTAGCAGTGCAATAGAAGTTCAAAGCAGTGCAGTGCAAAAGCAGTACAATAGCAGTGCAATAACAGTACAATAGCAGTGCAAATGAATGACCAACGTATATCTGACATACCTATACTATAAATGAATAAAGATGTATGTCTCCGTATCGTGAGGAGAGGATTGAGTATGAATGTCGATGGCTATAAGAGTAGGGGAAGACCAAAGAAACGATGGATGGAATGTGTGAACGATGATATGGTTAGAAAGGGAGTGACTACCGAGATGACGACTAATAGAGAAGTATGGAAAAAAAAGCGCAACCGCAAATTAATTTGCATAAGGCCATGAGAATGATGTTTATGCCTCCATCTCGTGCCTGTAGCGCGGCTACTGCGGGACTTTTTTGTGAGACGGTCTGTAGTTTAGTTCTTAACAATTATTAATTTCCTCATTTTCGCTTCATGTCGCTGGCACGACAGTCTTTCATCTCTCCAGCACCCTAATTGCGTAACAAATCACACAATCTGAATCATTTTGAAGGATAATGCTAATCTATTGCTTCATATGTTCGAAAAATTTGTCTGCTCAACAACGTATATAACGCAATGAATGTTGTTGAACTGTCCAAATGAAAGCCTTTCCTACTGTAAGTGCGTAACGCAATATACCCGCTGATATTCTTGGCCCAAAACTTTTCCACTACCACGGCGTCGTCGGTGGCAGCACAGACATGACATTGACTGTATGGTTCGAGAAACAAATAGAGCAGGATAGGAGCTGGAACATAGAATTGAATTATATTCCCTGACTGAACATTGAATTCAATCTTACGTTGTTCATCGTCGTTTGAGGGGCCCGTGGCTAAATAATAACAGCCGCACAGGTTTTTTGATCAGGTTAAGCTATGCTTGCCGCGGTTGATCTGTGGATGGGTGACCATCTTTACATACCGAGACCCCTCTGTGCCTCGGAAAGCACTTTAAACCGTTGGTCCCGGCTGTCATTCGTGGATCTCTGACAGTCGTTACGGGTAGTCAGAAGCCCGAAAATCTGACAACCAGTTTTACTAAACGGTATCGTATTACCCAGTAACTGGGTTGTGGAGGTCAGATAGGCAGTCGCTCCATGTAAAATACTGATACTCAGTTGTATCCGTTTGGACTGGAAGCCGACCCCAACATAGTTGGGGAAAAACAGGCAGATGATGATGTTGAAGATGTCGAAAATAATCGAGATCGACGACTGGGAGTTGGCGTGCGCCGCGTAAACCATTAGAGTTACATGAAAACAATATAGGTGTAGGTGAATGGTATAGGTGTATATACCATATATACGCACTAAGCGCTTCTCATCATCTTTTCTGATGCGCACAGCTAAGGAGTGGAATTGTCTGCCTGCGTCTGCATTCCCGAGTTCATACAACCCGAATCTCTTCAGGGCGAGAGTGAATAGGCTTCTTCTGGGCAAGCTCGTTCCACCGTAGATCTCATCCCTGCCTCTGGGCTGGATTGAGGTCAAGAGTGAGCCCATTGTCAATAAAAAAATAAAAAAATAAAGGTATAATAGGATAATTTCCGACATCCATACGGGCAAAGCCGCGGGCCAGTGCTAGTAATACATATATGAGCCTATTTTTTAATCCTACTAATATTATAAATACGAAAGTTTGTATGGATGGATGGATGTATGTTACTCTTTTACGCAAAAACTACTAAACGGATTTAGACGAAATTTGGCACATAGATGGTTTATGACCAGGATAAACATAAAGGATACTTTTTATCCCGATATTCCCACGGGATCAAAACTTATGCGGGTGAAACCGCGGAGCGCAGCTAGTAAAAAATAAATGTGGTCGTGTGACATAATTTCACTGATGACTATATTATACAAGTAAGCTGGACATCATACTATCGATGACAAAAGGAAAACATTTGATTTTCGCCATTTTGGCGCTGATAGTAAAAAATGTTTCAAAGTATTCCTTTCAGTAACCAGGAACAACGGTTTTCCAATTAAAAACAAGTAGCAAGTAGATTCAACCGTTAAAAATTCATTCCCCTTCACTGAAGAAAGGGCATAATATGTCTAACGATCTGACCTTTGGCATAACACGACACATGCTTTGCGCTGCCACTGATTCTAAAAAATAAAACACTACCAACCTTTCGCGCGCAACTGTCAAACTTACCATAGGTAACACAGAGCTTATTTTCGCGGGTACCGAGGAGGTTTTTCCCACTTAAAGTAACCTTCTTTCGTGCCACGGCGTGCGTGATTGCCCTTTAGTCGGTAATTAGGAATTTTCGACTAGTATTATAGTGCTAACTTACTAGGAGTAATGTCAGGAATGGAGTAAATATCAAAAGAAATAAAGAAAAACAATTTCGGATTCGAATTTTGTTGTAGGTAGAGTTTGGGGGTGGTTTTTGACAACTATATTGAGTTGGTTGGAATGTATTGCTATGACAGGGGTTCGTGACGCTATGACAGCCACACGGGTCGATCGGCCAGATTAAGTTACGTTTGCGGTTGGTCCATAGATGACCATCTTTGCATACCGAGAGCCTTCCATGCCTCGGAAAGCACGTTAAGCCGTTACGGGTATTCAGAAGCCAGAAATTCTGACAGTCAGTCTTACCCAGGGCCAGTAATTGGGTTGTGGAGCTCAGATAGGCAGTCACTCCATGTAAAATTCTGATATTTAGCTGCATCCGGTTAGACTGGAAGCCAACCCAAACATAGTTGTGAAAATCATAAATGATTTTATTTCAGTAGAAAGGTTTGTATAAATACTTTTACACGTCAATCATATTTTTAAAAGTTAGATGAAAAGGTTAGGCTGATTATTGAGTTGATTGGAATGTATAACTATGGTGGAGAGTGGTTCTCTGAAGTGAACTTGCCTCATAAAGTTTGTCCTGTCTGAATTGTATTTTGATTTTGTTATCTAAGCCTAGTGGTGACCCAGTGGTACCGGACGCGACTTACTAGTTGTAGGTCGTAGGTTCGAACCCAGACAGGCGCTTTACTTTGTATAAATTATTTCATCACCGCTGCTCTCAAAACGGTGAAGGAAAACATAGTGAGGAAACCGGCATGTCTTAAGAAAAAAAATCGAAGACATGTGACATCTACCAACTCGCACTGGGCTCACGTGGTAGATTACAGCCCACTCCCTCTCACCGAGGGGAGGCCTGTGTCCCAGCAGTGGGAACAGTATAGGCTGATTATGCTATGTATGTAATTTCCTTAAAATTCAAAGTACCAACTCACTATTAAATGCGTTCACCTCGCTTCCCAACTTCCTAAGGTTGGTACCCCTTACCACACAATTACCTACCATTTTAACTACTCTTAAACGTTCCAAAAGACCCCGTTTGTTGATAAGCTACCCCAGGCCGTCTCTACAAACTTCCGGCGCAATCGATTAGAGTCAGATTAGCTCGGCACGCAAGCTGCTCATGTTACCGAAAAGGTCAGGAGTTCAGGAGCTCTGAGACTTAATGCTAGGATCCAAGGAGGTCAGTAGAGGGATTTAAATGACCTCTTGTTCTATCTTTCGAAAAAGAAAGAAATAAAATACGTTTATGTGCGGTACTTAAATATGACGCAATGAAAGAACACAAACACAAAAAATAAATAAATGAGAATATGAAATTAAATTATATGTATTACATGAATACAATATTATAATATAAATGATTAAAAAAATGTGTATTTGACTTGAAAGTGCATGGCAGTTGAAGGATGTCATGCTCACTCGAATGTCTCGCTGATAGTGGCGTCTGTGTTGGATCATTCGGTGCACTTCAAAATGGTTGAGCTGAATGATGCTGATCCACGCCTCATGTTCGTGAACGGGCGCCGTCGGTTGAGACTGGTCTTGTCATAACTGTCAGGGTTTATCTTTAATCTTATATTTTGAATTGTGTTTTTTTTACATTGTTCTCACGTATAGAAGCAATAAGAATAATATACCCAGGATTTTGTAATATCTTGTTTTAAAAGAATTGTCTTGGAATTTCTTGCCCGTTCTTCTCCATAGAGATCTACGTTTTGGAATGGGCAACTAGCTTCAACATTCCGACTAACTGACCGTCTCTTTGACAATTCAAAAGGGCCTGCAATTGTTTTCATAGAAATAAATGCTTTGAGTTGAGTTTAATTTGCTCGCAGGTTGACGATCGTAGCCGCCTAGCACAAACGCACGGAGTACCTAAACGTAACGAAAAATCAACCGATTTTAAATTTGAAAATACTCGTATCGCGCACTGTATATTTACCTAGTTTTAAGACTTTATTCATTCTATATATGGGTGATTTTTGCGCAAAAAAAAAACAAATGAGATAGTAGTATTTTTGATTCAAAACTCGTTCGAATGTACGCTAGGCCCTCTGTACAGTCACGAGCACCAATATGTCAACACTTGGCAACTTTCAATTTCAATTTTTTCGTGATATAACGAATGCAACGTTGAAACCTATGGGTTCGAAAATGCTATGTTCGTAACAATATTAAACTTCATTCCAAAATAAAGGAGTAAATCTCTTTAGAATAACGCCGAGTGTATACATACTTTTGCTCGTGACTGTACAAGGCACGGTTTCTTTACGGCATATAAAGCGCGGCGCAGAAAAAATGTGTCCGTCAACAAGCTTCCAGTCAGTCAGTGATCTATACAACAAAAGTAAGTAGCAGTGAAGTTTGTTACGTCAAGGAAATTAATAATAATAATAATAATTTAATTCAGAACATAATTCCATACATAATTCCATAAATTAATTGTCAAGAAAATTTACTATCAAATTTTATTGTCGATGCTGGCAGACTAGTCGACATCGGCTCAGTTGTCAAACAGGAAAAAAAAAAGTTAAATTGTCCGTTTATCTTTGACAGCTGTATAAAAAGACTCAGCACGGTAAATTGATGAAGGGTGTGAGTGATAGACCAGTGGTGGCCCAGTGGTACCGGGCGTGACTTACGAATTGTAGATCATAGGTTCGAAACCAGACAGGCGCTTGACATTGAGGAAATTATGTCATCACTACTGTTCTCAAAACGGTGAAGGAAAACATGAGAAAACCGGCATGTTCTAGAACAAAAATTCGAAGACATGTGACATCTACCAACCCGCACTGCTCTCGCCACTCCCTCTTACCGAGAGGAAGCCTTAGTCCCAGCAGTTGGGCTGATTATGTGAGAGTAATTAATTTTTGCTCACAAAATAATTTCTCTGTCTGTAGGTACCTAGACGAACTTATTCGTTCGCAACAGCAACATTGTAAAGGTATAATTAAAGACAAGCCTTGTACCCCTAATTGTTATTTAATCATATTTATGCACGAAAATGTCAAATTATGAGTTTTGCCATAATTAATCACAGCACAAAAAGTATATTAAAAATGTATTAGATGATTCTTTAAATTGATAAGGACGTAACTAACGGTGGTCCAACTATTCATTTAAAAAATTGTAAAAAGTAAAATGGCATCGACCTAGAAGGAGTTATTAGAGAACATTGGCATTTACTGGGCTCGTGGCTAAATAATATAAAGTATAACCAAGACGGCCGCTTTACTTTGTGTAAATTATTTCATCACCATTGCTCTCAAAATGGTGAAGGAAAACATCGTGAAGAAACCGGCACGTCCTAGAAGCAAAAATTCGAAGACATATGACATCTACCAACCCGCACTGGACCCGCAAGGTGGATTACGGTTGTTCGCTCTCACCGAGAGGAGGCCTGTGTCCCAGCAGTGGGAATATTATAGGCTGCGCGGGTCGATCTTCAAGGTTACTAAGTTTGCGCAAGCCGGTCTGTGGACGCATGACCATCTTTTACATACAGAGACCCCTACGTACCTCCGAAGGCACGTTAAGGTGAGTATACACTAGAGCATTTTCTCGAGCATTTCCATGTAATGTAACGTTCTTACGAATGGTGCAATACAGGCAAAAGCTCAGTTTTCAAAAGCATTTTCATGTAATGTAACGTTTCGGCAAATGCTCGACACTGCGTTCGATGTAATGCTCACGGCGAGTGAGCATTTACCTGTAACACGTCTCTCTACCTTGCGTTCATTGCTGAAATGTTGGACCTACAGGTACCGCTAGTGCCTTTGCTCGATAAAATGTAACACCAATAAGCTCGTTGGTTTTAAAAATCAGGTTGTAACAAAACATCGAGCGTCGTGTTCGAAGTGCGGTTTGACAATATTTAAAAACGGCGAATGTTCGATATTCTGTTACAAGTAAATGCTCTAGCCTATACTCGCCTTTAAGTGTACACACGAGCAGCACGCGTTACCGGCAGAGGTCCTGCAGCCGTCAATGGGTGTCGACGGCTGAAGTCCTGGATACGATTACCGCGTTTTTCCATCTGGAATTTCTCCAGTAGCAGCTCGGAGTCTGGATATGTGCCTGGTTGATGGCTATACGCTCGCCCCCTATTACAAGGGACTTAAACATAACTGGTGATATGTGGGTGTACTGCAGATACACCTCTGCCGAACCCTTCGGGGATTACAGGTGTGATGTTATGTATGTCCTCTACGTGGTACTTTTAAGTTAAAACCAACATTCTTGACGAAATAAAACACAATAAATATAAAAATAAAAAGTGTTGAGTATATTTACAAATTAAATTAATCTTACAATGGCGCCGATTCCTTTGTTCACAAACTAAGCTAAATTTAAGTTCAG
Organism: Apamea epomidion; assembly: GCA_947507525.1. Classification (NCBI taxonomy): domain Eukaryota; kingdom Metazoa; phylum Arthropoda; class Insecta; order Lepidoptera; family Noctuidae; genus Apamea; species Apamea epomidion. The sequence continues at coordinate 5,931,137 of OX382255.1, forward strand.
TGCATCTTTTGCTTTCTATCTCATTAAGAAAAGGACAGAAGATAAATATTAGTTAAGTCCTGTCAATATTTCCATCTCTCTTTTCGTCGTTTCCTATTCTTTTATTTATCTTTTTCTTTTCTTTATTTGTTTTAGTGTTTTCATTTTTGTGCGTTGTTTCTTTGCAGGAATAAATTATTGCATTTCTTTCTTCTTTTTGATACTTCCTGCCGCACTCAGAGACGTTATTTTATAATAATTAATCATAAACTTTAATTGACTAGCATTATATTTAATTGAACGCTGTCAATCAAAACTTTGACAGATTGAGCACATTTTAATAAAATTTTGTACTCTAACTGGTCATTATTGATTATAAAGTGACATCTCTTAGATTAGAAGTTTTACAACCTTATAAGAAACTTTTGGCGTGTGGCCATATTCGGGACCAACGCCGCCATCTTGTTTTTTTTAATACAATTTCTGATAGTACATACTAAGTCCACGAACTTCTGTTTATATAATACTTACATACTAATTCCATGAACATTTGTTTATATAGTAGATACTAATTCCATGCAATTTCACAAATGTCAAATAAGTCACTGCCAAAGAAGAAAAAAAAATAAAAATTTACCTCTGATTTTGCATCACTGTCTTAATCACAGTGATCTTTATTCTGATTCGAATAAGGTTGCTGTTGTGTTGTTTGCACTGGCCTGTCAAAATCATTGTGACCTTTATTTTCGTCAAAATAAGGTTGCTGTTCAGTTACTGCCGGCAGAGGTATATAGTATTTTATTACGATTTTATTGTAACTTTGACATTCCTTATAACCGCCAATACTTGAGGTTTTATTTTAATGTAACGTAATGTAAACTAAGCCTAAGACTATTGTGAATATACTGCTAACTGCAACAGAAGCTGATGAGCCGCTGCCGCCAGGCCTGGAACCATAACCATCGACATCGACTGTAACAAAAGAAAAAGAATTGCTTAGTCTATTCAAACTAATATTATTTCAAGTTAAACAAATATCGCCTTTATTTTAATGGAAACTAAGTTGATTTCAGAGTGACTAGCACTATTGAAAACGTTATAAAAATGTTTGAAGTTTTAGCACAAACTGAACTTTATTGTGTAGGAATTAAAGTTATTTTTCCATAAACTCATATTTGTTTACATTTTTGGCAAATCAATCGCGAATGCAGATTATGCTGCGGTCGACGTGTAGCCGTCCGTCAGCGACGACGGCCGGATGTTGTGTTCCTAAATACACGCGCAGTCTTGCTCGCTAATTTGTATGAAAATGAATAGTTTATTCACACAGACCACATTTGGCCGTCAAAATCAACCGTGTGGGCGATACCGTCCACAACAAGGCCACGACGCAGCCACAACGCAACCACCAGTGCGACCGCGCACTAGCGGCCGGCCACATCGCAAACACAACGATCTATACCCTGTCCATTAGGTTAACCGTTTTTGACAGCTGTCTTAGAACGTACATATTCCAGATTACGTAAAAGTTAACTTTAAAATGCTTAATAACATAAATATTTATAGAAACTGCCTTATCTTGTTGAATTATCTTATCTAAGGCTTCTAACAAACATTATAATACCGTATGTGTATCAATCAATGTATTGTGTGTTGCTGCAATCACTAGTTCCATCTGTCAAAAAACGATTCACGTAATGGACAGGGTATAGCTGTCTGCAAACATTAGCCACAACGCAACCACAATGCAACTGCAAGAAGTTGCAGCGACAATATAAAAGTACGAGAGAGACAAAGCCGGCTGTCGTTGAAAACCAGCGTTGGGGCTCTGTCTCACATAGGGTCTTAGCGTTATGCTGAGCGCTGGCCGTTTGGCGTAGATGTGACGCATACAAATTTTCCCCTAAACCATTTCTTATTAACCGACAAAAAAATCAGCGCCGGGGGATTAGAATCATGTACTGAATTCATGGCTACAGTTTGCGCACTGGTTAAAAAAATATCTTGTAGACAACTTCAAAAATACTTACTGCAAGTTTGAAGCTCCTCTGAGTAAGGGAAGTCGAAGGAACATTGGCACAGACTGTTCCTGCACTGAACTCGGTTAGTAATATCGCCCAGGTAGCAGTCGCTACTTCTGGCACACGTTTCAAATAGACCTGGGAACAAATGATAGAAACATTAAAGTTGTCAAAAAATAAAAGGCCCGTTTTGACATTGACAGTTCTATTAGTTAATAAAGATCAAATTCGCAAAACACGTATTCGTTTGTATGAAACTGACAGGTGTCAAGAACACATTCTCAAAAATGTCAAAACGGGCCTTTTATTTTTTGACAACTTTAGGACTAGATTGCATAGATAAGTTTGTGCAACCATAGAGAAAACATTCGGCTGTCGCTGAAAACCTGTGCTGGGGTTCTTTCTTGCATACGGTTGCAGCATAATGCTGAGCGATAACCGTATTGCGTGGATTTGACGCATGTTTCCCCAACCCTTACTTATTTTTTGGTTTTATGTTCTTTTTGCGTCATGTTTACCGCAAATAAACATATTTTCTTTCATTCATTCAAAAAATAACAGGGACGACAGCTGTCATTTTTAACAGACTTCAAAAACCAAGGCCGAATTTTGTATTTTCTTTTTTAATCCCATAAATGTGTTAAATAGGAGTAGGAAGTAGTTGGAAGTAGGTCTCAGACTTTTGTTAATAAGTAAAAATTAGTTGTATCATAGGTTTTTTTAAACTCGTCGCTATAGGCCAACTGCTTATCTGAAACGTTGCCTGAGGTAGCAGTGCGGTGCGGGAAGGGTGTGGTGACGTGATGCGAGAGCTCAGTGATTCGCCAACTTGTGACAACTATCACCGCGCCGCGCCGCGCACCCCCGCACCGCGCAGCTACCTCAGGCAACGTCTCAGTTATGCGGTCGGCCTATAGTTAAATTTATAAATAAACTTACCCGTCTTAGGCCAGCAGCTTCCGTCTATGAAGTGGTGGTCGTCACTACACAGACAGCTACTGTCAGTGCAGTTGCTGCCACTGCCCAGCAGCTCCGTACATTGTATAGACACGTTGCAGTCCTCTGTGTATTCCGCTAGTGCTGAAACAAAGTAAGATCGTATGTATGTAAATAAATTCAATTCACTCACTGACAGAAAATGCACAGCCTAAACTGCTGAGTTTAGAAGCATGAAATTTTGCACCAGAGTTCCATATATAGGTGAGGGGCTTGTGGCTAAGTAATAACAGGTGCACGGTTCGATCAATCAAGTTAAGCTACGCTTGCCGCGGTTGATCCCTGGATGACCATCTTCACATACCAAGCCCTCCGTGCCTCGGAAGCACGTTAAGCCGTTGGTCCCGTCTGTCATGCGTGGATCTTTGACAGTCGTTATGGGTCGTCAGAAGCCCAAAAGTCTGCCAGCCAGTCTTACCAAGGGGTTTCGTATTATCCAGTAACTAGGTTGTGGAGGTCAGATAGACAGTCGCTCCATGTAAAATACTGGTAATCTGCATGGTTGGACTGGAAGCCAACCCTAACATAATTGGGAAAAGGTCAAATCTCTCTTCCATCACTCTCATAGTCCGATGGGACGGCAATCCGACACGACCGGAAAGAGATCAGGCGCAGGACCAACGGCTTTACATGCTTTCCGAGGCACGGGGGTATTACACCGCCAATTCCAAACTCCGGGCAGGAATACAACAAGGCAGTAATTCCTAATGAAAAAACCAATAACAATTTGCCCGACCTGGGACTCGAACCCAGGACCCCACGCTCAGCAGTCGCGCGACCACGAGGCCAACGGGGCGGTCAAATCATCTCTCTATAGTTGATACTGTTGCGCGCCACAATTAATGCGTGGTACATGGTGACATTAGTTACCACTAATGCCATCTAGCATCGACTAGCAGAACTAATTTACCACTAGCGCCATCTAGTATCGAGGAGCAAAACTAATAGATCCTTCTAGAAATTTCGATGCTAGAACTATCGACATCTGGTCAGTCGGGGCCGATATGTACTCGAACATTCTAGATGTTTCTACAATAGAAGGTTCTAGAACTATCTGCGGCACTATATAAGGCCGGGATGAGCCACGACCAGACAGACTTGGATCAGCGATACATGCGAGTACATCGAAAGCGATCTTCAAGTGCGACTTAAGAGCAATTGTGTATTATAATTAGTGTGTTTGAGTTGTTATTAGTTTAATTTTTAGTAATTTATATCGGCAGTTTTTATTGTCACGAACCGGAAGCTCGTAACAATACTCTATCTTCGTCACAAACGTCATAAAAGGTATTTTAAGTGTACTTACCAGGCCAGCATTTATCATTGTATTCCAAAAAGGTTCCACCACACTGACAGGTCAGGACGTCTGTGTTGTTGAAGCACAGTGTATGCTCTATGGCACAGTCTACATCTAGTAAGCATGGACTGCCGATAGCTGGGGAGAAAAGCATGATATTATTAGAGTGATGCATGATCTCGATGTGAAACTGACGTTCATTTCAACTCTGACGCCTGGTGGTGGCTATAACTAGGCAATACCTAGTCTTGATGAAGCACAGGAATTTGAGCATGTGTGCAAAGACATGTATACTGGACATGTCGTAGATACAAAAAAAATACAAAAATATTTACAACATACATCAGCCTATAATGTCCCCTCCCACTGCTGGAACACACTCCTCTCGGTGAAAAGGAGTGGGCCGTAATCTACCACGCGGGCCCAGTGCGGGTTGGCAGATGTCACACGTTTTCGAATTCTTGGTTCTAGGACATGCCGGTTTCCTCACGATGTTTTCCTTTACCGTTTTGAGAGCAGTGGTGATGAAATAGTTCACAGAAAGTAAAGTGCTTGTCTTGGTTCGAAACTACGACTTACAACTCGTAAGTCGAAGCCGTACACTTGGCCACCACTGCTCACACACAAATATTTATTTCAACTTAAACATTGTGTCATACATAAATTGAAGCACCCCAGCAAGGTACAGAAGTACTTGTGTCGGAGCTGCCTCGCTCTCCCTTAAGTGGTAAATGGATTGTAGAATCCGCTGTTTTACAAAAAAGCTCCGTTATGCAACTTAGACGTCAAATAATTAATTTGTTCCTTAAAAAATCCTAATGCTGGAACTCGTATTAGTTTTTTTTATTTTTTTTAAATTATAGCCTTGTACAAGAGAAAAAATTATTTGTTTTATTTTTTTTATTAAAACTTCCTCTTTTCATTCATCTAAATCGTTCTGGTACTTACTAGGAGCACAGATATCGTCACGTTCTTGATATCCAACGCCACAGGAGCAACGCCCTTCTTCGCAGACCGTGTGTTCAGTCCCCGTACACTCCTGAGTCGCCTGGCACTCTTCACCAAGCGCTGGAAAAAATAAAACAATGAATGTTTTCTGAATGTCCGCGCACCTGTCAATGCTATTTACAGGCAATTTTGAATTGACAAGGAGTCGGTTCGTCAATCAGAAAGTTGTCCATTACAAAACGTAGATGGAGAAGAACAGGCAAAAACTCCAAGGACACTCTTTTAAATCAAGATATGACAAAATCTTGGGTACATTATTCTTGTTGCTTCTTGTATAAAGAATAAACAAAGAAACAATTCAAAATATAAGATTAAAAAGCCCAGACAGTTAAGAGATGACCAGTCTAAACCAACTGTCGAAACGCCTATATTTTCTTTAGTCGTGAAATAATGAACGAATGAATGAAACGAATCATGAACATCATCATATATTTTATATTCATTGTTGAAATGAGAGACTTCTTGTCAAAGTCTGTGTTACCTTGTCTCGCCTTAACTGCTGAACGGATCTCAATGAGATTTGGCACACAAGTACACCATCAAGTCATTCTAGTATATGATATAGGATAGTTTTTTATACCGAGAGCGCGTAGTGTGGCGGAAACTACATCGCCACATGCGAACTATGCATCATAATGACGTCACGCCAAATCCTGCATCGCGCAAGCAAAGTTTACCGTGCGACTAGTTTTTACAACGTCCCGACATCAATCGCAGTAAGCCATCAGACACGACACCCGTCTGCAGGGTAGTTCCGTAACACACTATCAGTAGCAATAGGTTTCATTTTGACAGTCAACAACATTCATTGCGTTATTTACGTGGCTGAGCAGACAAATTTTTCGAACATATGAAGCAATGGATTAGCAATATCCTTCAAAATGATTCAGATTGAGATTGATATTGTGTTACGCAATTAGGGAGCTGGTCAGAGGATCCTACCTTTTCTATGGAGGATGACTGAACTTTACACCCTGTTCCTCATACCTCTATAATATCATGTCCTACTTCCACGTGGGCAAAAGCTGGTCTGTCTATAAAATGACAATATTATACTCACATAATCCAGTCGTAAGACATAATCCATCTATGTTAGTGGTACCTTCGGGACAGGTACATATTCCCTGACCCTCGTCGTTTGCGATGCAGAGGATCTCCAAGTTACCAGCTAAGCAGTCACTGTCTTCTGCACAGATTTCGCCGATACCTGGGCAAGAAAACATACACACATAAATATCTAGCCTGTGATCCACAAACGGTAAGCAGAGATGTACCTGTAGCACACCCACATTTCGCGAGTTATGTTTCAGTCCCATGTAATAGGGGACGAGGCCTACTGCCATCAACCGGACACAACTCCAGACTCCGGACTGCTGCTGAGAAATTCCTGACGGAAAAACTTGATAGCACTTTGCCCAACCTGGGAATCGAACCAAGGACCTCATGCTGAGCGGCAATGCTTATGACTAGTATACCAACGAGGTAACAGGGAAGTCTGTCACAATCATAGTGATCTTAATACTTGTTACAATATGGTTTCTGTTGGATTACTGCCCCTGACAAGTCTGTCAAAATCACAATGATCTTTATTCTCGTTTCAATAAGGTTGCTGTTGGATTGCTGCCACTAACAAGTCTATCAAAATCACAGTGATCTTTATTCTCGTTTCAATTAAGGTTGCTGTTGGATTGCTGTCACTAACACTTCTGTCAAAATCATAGTGATCTTTATTCTCGATTCAATCAGGCTGCTGTTGGATTGCTGCCCCTGACAATCCTGTCAAAATCATAGTGATCTTTATTCTCGATTCAATCAGGCTGCGGTTGATTGCTGCCCCCGACAATCCTGTCAAAATCATAGTGATCTTTATAACCGTTACGATAAGGTTGCTGTTGGATTGCTGCCACTGACAAGTCTGAGAAATCATAGTGATCTTTATTATCGTGACAATAAGGTTGCTGTTGGATTGCCGGACAAAGGACTGGTATGTGCCTTGAGCTGCTGTGGACTTGACACTTACCAGCGAATAATCTGCACATATTTCTCTCAGCATCCCACACTGCCTGCTCCGGGATACATTCACAGTTGCGTAAAAACCATAGATGCTCCGCGCCACAACGCGTGGCGGCTCCAAAGGTATGGCACATCTGATCGTTCACGCAGGAGTCCGTGATGCGGCGGGTTGCTAGAAAGTAAAGAGGGCTTAGAAAGAAAGGACATACCTTTACGTGCAGTAAAACATGACGCAGGGCTTTCATTTTGACAGTTCAAAAGGCGTGGCCATACACAAATGTGTATGGCCACGCCTTTTTGTCTTGATGTTTTTGTGTAATGTTTCGAAAAAACACGCGCAGGAGACACGGTACTGCGAACGTTGTCTGTGTATGCTCACATTGACAATGAAGATCTGCACCCTAATTGTGTAACTATCAGTACTATCAAAAATAATCTGTATCTGTAATCTTCATTGCGTTATTTACTTTTTTGAACGGACAATTTTTTTGAACATAATATGAAGCAAAAGATTAGCAATATCCTTCAAAATTATTCAGATTGAGATTAATAGTGTGTAACGAAATTAGGGTGCAGCACTGTGTCTCTGTTTCGAAGCGATGGTCGCCATATTATGCGCAGATTCGCTTAATTTATTTTTTTAACTTACCTTTAACACAATCCCTCATGTTGTCATCGAAGTACACGTTGGCGGGGCAGCCACACACGCCATCAATAACTTCAGCCAGGAAACCAACACATTGGGCTTCAGTTGAAGTGGTGCCGAGCTCTGGGAAGGTAGTAAAAACATTAGGTTTTTGCAAAGAAATGGCATAGTTAGAAGGAAATACTTAGTAAAATATGATGATTCTAAGACGGCACACCTCTATATATTATGTGCCGTTACAAAATCATCAATACAATTCTCGAAGTTCATAGTACCCTAATGAATGACTAGTTCATGAAATTATGACATTTGAGGCCAATTCTAACATATTATAGAGTTATATTGGTGATTCTAAAGATTATAATTTTGTAAAGTCATATTTTTACGGTCGCGAACACTGACCTTATAATAAACAAGTACGCTGTACTTCATACTATCGATGAAAAAATGAAGACATTTGATTTTCGCCAGCTTGGCGCTGACAATAACGTGAGCGTTCGTGGAACTAATATTTTTGATAGCGAGTTTTACAAGATGCGCATACTCTCATGATAAAAATGTTCTAAATATCTCGTAGCAAACAAAAACAATAAAGTCTTATCCACGATTTAGACCTAAATTATCAGAAACGTACTAAAATAAAACGACGGCCATTTGCGGCAATGTGTCAATTTTAGTTCCTGAGACGCTCGTGCGGCGCTTTCGGCACAAAAACAACTGTCATTTCATATAGTATACAGGGTGGCAGGGACATCGACGCGCAAACTGTAACCATGGATTCAGCACATGAGTTTAAACCCCATAGAGTCGAAACTTTTAGTCCGTTATTATAAAAAAAAATTGCTGTTCCATACGTTTTGATCGCGTAGGTATTGCACTTTTCTATGAAACAGATGATTTTTTTGTGATAACGGACGAAAAATTTCTACGCTATGGGGTCTAAACTCATGTGCTGAATTCATGGTTACAGTTTGTGTGTCGATGTCCCTGTCACCCTGTATTTAGTCCAGCGTACTTGTATAATATAAGTCAGCGGTCGCAATAAAAAAAAATAAAAAAAAAAAGTTAGAAAATTTGAATTTCGCGGGCAACCAGCGCATCCTCGTTAAAAAAACAATTGCACAAATGTTTACCAACCGCGCCCCCCAGTCAACGTCATTCGAACGCTGAAAGATAATTTTAGCATATTTAATTTAGGTTAATTTAAATAAAAACTTGTTCTTACCAGCAAAACACGTGGTGCCAGCAGCATTAGGATAGTACCCTCTAGGACAGACACAGAAGCCGAATGCAGAACACGCGAAGGGTGCCGGACATTCATTGTCAGCGTCGCAGGTGCTACCGTGTCTTCCCGAGAGAGATGTAGAGAGAGTTCCAGAGGTGACGTTAGTTCTTGCTACGTGGGCGAAAGTGCTGGCTGGAAGGGTAAAGGATTATTAGTATTTTGAAACCAATTATATACACGGAGTCTTAAATAAAGCCCGGAATATACATACCTGGAACTTGCACAAAAGTATGCAAATAGCTTGCATGCCGTGTGCCATAACAACTTCTGATTGGTGAATACCATAATGGCATGCAGGCTACTTGTACTTGCATACGTTTGTCGATACATCCACACCATAACAGGCGAAATAATATTTTGCAACGTCTTTTTGAAGACTTGTGTGTCATAACTTTCATGAGTGTAAACGAAGGGTTATAAGAGGGTGGGCACGCCACAATTGCGGCGATAAGTGCCCTCTTTGAGGAGTGGCTAGAACGGCGCCACGGCGCCCTCACCTTCCGCCTGACGCAGGTCCTCACCGGACACGGTTGTTTCGGGAGGTTCCTGTTCAGGATAAAGCGGGAGGAAACGCCAGGGTGTCACCACTGTGGGGATCGCCCGGAGGACACGGTGGAGCATACGGTGGAGGTCTGCCCGGCTTGGGCGGGGCCCCGCCGTGTCCTCGTGGCGGCGATCGGCGGCGGCGACCTCTCGCGTCCGGCCCTCATACAGGCCATGGTACGGAGCGAGAGTGAATGGGAGGCCGTCACCTCCTTCTGCGAAGCAGTAATGCTCGCGAAGGAGGAGGCGGAGCGCGTGAGGGAGAGGCAATTGCTGCACCCTCGCGCGCCTAGCCGCCGCAGGAGACGCCCTGGACGGGAGTCAACAGCCGACTCCCGGCCACCGTAGGCGCGGGCCTGCGGGCGGCGAGCTATGGGCAGCTCGCCGCCCGGTAAGGACCAGGCCCGGGTCGACGGCGCGTTGTGTTCCACGCGCGCCTCAAAGAGCTGTCAGTACGAACTGACGGGGTCCGCCAGGACCGATGCCGCCGGGGCTGCGGGTTGTTCGAAAGAGATACCGTGGCCCCTGGTACAGGCAACTGAAGGAACACGGGTGGGTTTTAGTCAGTAAAAGTCTGACACTCCCTTCTGCTCCGCCCAGAGCGGGAGGAGTCATTTGATGATTTCCCACCCAGAAAAAAAAAAAAAAAAAAAGGGTTATAAGAGGGGGGTCTATAAGATATTACTAACATTATGGATCTTTGTTTTTTAATTTTTATTCCTCATGAATGGAAAATCAGCCTGTGGCTAAGGAATAACAGCCGCACGGGACGATCGATCAGGTTAAGCTACGCTTGCCACGGTTGGTCCGTGGATGGGTGACCATCTTCACATACCAAGACCCCTCCGCGCCTCGGAAAGCATGTTAAGCCGTTGGTCAAGATTCAAGATTGTTTATTTGTGGAAACATGAGGATATATATAGAGCATGCAAGTTATCATAATATATTAATAGATCAGTCATGTTTGGCCTTAGTGGCGTACAAATATTTAAATGTGACTAAATAACATAAAAGTCATCCGGCTGTCATTTGTGGATCTTTGACAGTCGTTACGGGTAGTCAATAACCCGAAAGTCTGACCTGGATTGTGGAGTTCAGATAGGCAGTCGCTCCATGAAACAAAATTTTTTTTTTTTTTAAATACTGGTATGGATACTACATCGGATTAGACTGGAAGCTTGGGGAAAGGCTAGGCGGTGGTGATGATGATTGGAAATTCGGCCCTTAATGTAATAATTGCCTCTGCCGTTCACGCGTGCCGCTCATGTGTATGCACCACTAAATGTTAACGCATCGAGTGCGTGAGCACATATACCGACTCGATCCGTCGGCTTCCAAGGCACTCGCGTCATTCAACTCAACATCTCACTGTACTGTTGCTTATTCCTACGAGTATCATTATAGTATGTTTAAAAAATACTATAATGATAGGATTGGACTCACTGGCATGGTTTGATTTGCACTGATTGGCACTGTACTGTTTCTTAATCCTATCATTATAGTATTTTTTAAACATACTATAATGATACTCGTAGGAATAAGCAACAGTACATTGAGATGTTGAGTTGAATGACGCGAGTGCCTTGGAAGCCGTCGGATCGAGTAGTGCCGGTGCTAGCCGCCGTCTCCCCGTGCTCCTCGCCTGCCCGCGCCAGCCGCCTCCCGCGCGATCAGAATCACCATAATCAGCCTATATTGTTCCCACTGCTGGGACACAAGCCTCCTCTCTTCGAGAGGGAGTGGGCTATAATCCACCACACGGGCCCAGTGCGGGTTGGTAGATGTCACATATCTTCGAATTTTTAGTTCTAAGACATGCCGGTTTCCTCACGATGTTTTCCTTCACCGTTTTGAGAGCAGTGGTGATGAAATAGTTTACACAAAGTAAAGCGCCAGGCTGGGTTCGAACCTATGACCTTACAACTCGTAATCACGGCCATGACCACTGGGTCACCACTACTCACTAAACATGATGGTAATGACAACTATCATTATTAATATTATCTTCCTATATCATCGATTAAAAGCCGCTTAAACTTTACATAATTATCACTAATTCACCTACATATATCTCTGTCGGTACCTACTTAATTATTATCGATTACAGTTGCTATCTTCCACAACGGTAACTGATTGTGTTTGGTCAGTGAACTTATTATAAAAACGTTCATGTGCTATTTATTCTGAAGCTATTATTTTTGCTTGAGTACGTATAGTTTACGTATAGTTCAGTTGTTACTAATATTATAAACGTGAAAGTTTGTATGGATGGATGGATGGATAGATGGACGGATGGATGGATGGATGGATGTTTGTTACTCTTTCACGCAAAAACTACTGAACGGATTTAGATGAAATTTGGCTTACAGATGGATTATAACCAGGATTAACATATAGGATACTTTTTATCTCGATATTCTCACGGGATCGAAACTTATGCGGGTGAAACCGCGGGGCGCAGCTAATATGACAAATAATTTAACTTAATCTTCTGTGTCTTGTAATGTTCATTACTTTACATACCTAGTATTGTATACAATCAAGTATTTTCTAACTGAACAGACAGCTATGCTGCTGGGGAGTTTGTTGATAATTTGCAAGACACCATGGCCTATCCTGCAGCAAGAGCGCTGGACGGATGGCAAGGCACGCCAGCATTAATGACATCATCCATCGGGCTCTTGTCTCCGCCGGGGTGCCAGCTGTTTTAGAACCCAATGGCTTGGCACGCGACGATGGAAAGAGGCCAGATGGAATGACCATAATGCCTTGGAAGTTGGGTAGGCCTTTGGTGTGGATGCAACCCCTCGCGCCATCCCATCTTCCTAGCACGGTAGCTGTGCTGGGGCGGCTGCTGCAGGAGCAGAAAACCTCAAACGGTGCAAATATAACAAACTTATTGGGAGCTATATGTTTGAGCCGTTTGGGGTTGAAACACAGAGCCTTGGGGTCCGAATGCTCATCGAATTTTTCGGGAGATCGCCAAGCGGTTTGTTGACTCTTCACGTGACCAGAAGGCTAGCCTATTTTTAGCCCAAAGAATCAGCATTGCCATTCAACACCACGTTGAATGGCAATGCTGATTCTTTGGGCTGCCAGCCTTTTGGGCACTTATCCCATTGGCAGTGATGCGGACGAATTTTTCGATGCCCAATGAACTCCTACCTTTTTCTATATTTTTTCGTATTATATTCTTATATATAATTGTATATATATTTTAGTATTAGCTTTTAAAAATAGTAATTAATCAGTGTATGTTAAATAAATAATTATTTCCAAGGACATTTGCTAAAAGTGCTCGAGGTATTCGCGTGACATAGGTAACTAATACAAAGTATCGTCCAAAATCTAACAGAATGTACATCAATTATGATAAAATTTTAATAATCTAGTTATCAACTCTTTAGATTATGTATTTATTTGAATAATCACACACGATTGAAAATCAAAATAAAAAGTAATTTATTCAAATTAGGTTGAGAATCAGCACTTTTCGAACGTCAAAATTATAAAAGACAGTCCACCAAAATGCCCGCCCTTCACCACTTCCTAGTGCTTTCGCTGGGAAGAAGAAGTGGCGCAACTAACTCCCCAGCAGCACAGCTGTCTGTTCAGTTAGAAAATACTTGATTCGGGCACTGGAGAGAAAATTTACCCTTCGGCGGATCTGACACTGCGACGCGCCACGAGACAGGGCTCGGGAAACGGTGCCAAATTCCACGCGTTTTTATTGAATTTATAACAGCTGCACAGGTCGATCGATCAGGTTAAGCTACGTTTGCCGTGGTTGGTCCGTGGATAGGTGACCATCTTCACATACCAAGAGCCCTCCGTGCCTCGGAAAGCACGTTAAGCCGTTGGTCCCGGCTGTCATTCGTGGATCTTTGACAGTCGTTACGAGTCCTCAGAAGCCCGAAAATCTGACAACCAGTCCTTACCAAGGGGTATCGTATAGGACTACCCATAACGACTGTCAAAGATCTACGAATGACAGCCGGAATCAAATGCTTAAAGTACTTTCCGAGGCACGGAGTGGTCTCGGTATGATATGGATGGTCACCCATCCACGGACTGACCTCGGGAAGCGTTGCTTAACCTTGAAGATCGACCCGTGCTGCTGTACAAAATAAACACAACTTACGGCTGGTACTGTCGATACATATGAGCTTCAATAGGTCACAGACTCCGTTGGGGAACTGACAGTCTTCATCCAAAATGCAGCCTTCACCGACAGCTAAAATAAAAGAACACAATTAACTGGTCTATTTTCGTATATACATATTATATCTTTAAAGTTTTTGAAGTTCTATTTTAATGGGATCTTACAAGTCAAATCCAAATACATAGTATAATGTATGCCGTGATATACACTATACAGGGTGGCAGGGACATCGACGCGCAAACAGTAACCATGAATTCAGCATATGATTCTAGCCTAGCATAGAAATTATCCGTCGATTCGCCGTGTAGTCAAAAATAGTTTTCTATGTTTCATAGAAAAGTAAATAGCAATTTTTTTTTAAAACGAGAAATTTCTACGCTGAGGGGTTCAGTGTTTTATGTTAAACTAGGTAGCAACTCGCCTCGGCTTTGGATTAGTGATTTTATTTTGAGATTTAAATGAGTAAATACTTAACAGATCTAGACTTTCCTAAAGAACTTGTCTGAATGAGGATGAAAAGACGCAGAAGGAAATTTTAAAGGCACTAGGTATTTAGAAATAAGCTCTGAATGAACAAATTCTTCGAATATGGCTGGATATACTCTAAGAATTTGCCCACTCAGAGCCACATTAAAAAATAAATTTCAGCACGTTCCAAATCCCTCTTTTTCAACAAACTATTTACCAAATCTTATGATGTAGATTACCACTAAAACACCTTTTAATTTAGGATATCTTAAATCCAAAATATTTACCACGATTTCAATAAATTCTACTCAAAGTACACTCACCGTGCCCTATCTTCCTGCACTCCCCTCTTTGCCTCTCATAGTACCCGTTCGAACAGCCACATATACCCTCGTTACAGGCCATGTTGTAAGGATCCCTGAGGGCTCCGAAGCACTCCTCATTCCTGTCACAGGCTCCTCCAAAGTCTACTGATTTCCAACAGCGGCCGATGAAGTAGTGAAAGCCTGGTTTACAGCCGCACTGGCCCTCTGGAAAGGAGAAGATGATTTTAATGTTTATTAGTTTTTATTGTACATGATAGATATGACGGGCTCGTAACCGTATGGGTCAATCGATCAAAGCTTAACTTTGCAGCGCTTGCCGAAATCGGCCTGTAGCGGGTGGGTGACCACTGTCCATCCATTTCATACCAAAAAGAAAGCATCAGTCCTGGACTCCTGGCTAGATAGATTTTTCCCAGACGTAATGGGTAGTCAGAAGCCCGAAAGTCTGACAACCAGTATACAAAACCCCATTGTGTAACTCAGTAATTGGGTTGTGTAGGTCAGATAGGCAGTCGCTCCATGTAAAATACTGGTATTCCTCTGCATCCGGTTAGATTGGAAGCCGACCACAACATAGTTGCGAAAAGACTAGGCAGATCTGATAATGATGATGATTATCTATCTATGTATATAAAAATCAATT
The DNA here is from genome assembly GCA_947507525.1 of Apamea epomidion. Taxonomy (NCBI): domain Eukaryota; kingdom Metazoa; phylum Arthropoda; class Insecta; order Lepidoptera; family Noctuidae; genus Apamea; species Apamea epomidion. Next base: position 5,946,524 of record OX382255.1, read on the forward strand.
GCTGTTCGTTTGTCTCGCTAAAACTCGAGAACGGCTGGGCCGATTTAGCTGATTTTGGTTTTGAAATGATTGTCGTAGTCCAGGGAAGGCTTAAAAGGTGAGAAAATATGGAAAAATTGCGAGGAAGATAGTAAAAACAACAATTTCATTTTCCCATATAAACTGTTCTACCTACTTTCCTGTCAAACATTTGACGATCGTCCCTTCGGTACGGTAGACTCGGGTCCACTCGAATTGAAGCACGTATTAAATTAAGGGTTTTGAATAGTGTAGGTGTAGGGTAGGAGTAGGGTAGGGGGTAGGACACCACGCGAATGAAGTAGGACCGGGCAGCTAGAAATAATTTATATGGCAAAACAACGTTTGCCGGGTCAGCTAGTACGAAATAAAAGTATGATAATCTGTTTCTTAGACTAACCTGCAGCATTTGTAGCACCTTCCTCCCGTCGACATTGGAAGCTGGTCATTAGATTCGAGCACTGAAGATCATCCATACAAGGCGATGTCAGGTACGGTGCAGCTGTTGAACAAAATGTTTATTAGATAAACGTACAAAGTGTGCGAGAGACTGCCTCGTTGGTCTCAAGCGCTAGAGCTGAGTATGAGCTCCTGGATTCGATTCCCAGGTCGGGCAGTGTTATTTGGAAGTTCTCAGCAGCAGTCCGGAGTCTGGATTTGTGGCCGGTTGATGGCAGTAGGCTCGCCCCCTATTACACGGGACTTAAACATAGCTGACGAAATGTGGGTGTGCTATAGATACACCTCTGCTAACCCTTTAGAGAATACAAACGTGATGTTATTGAGAAAAACAAAACAACAGTAGGTAGGTACTCTCGCTCTTAGACGTTTTCAATAGCCAATTATTCTTATTTAAAGAAACTAGAAAATAAATTAACAATAGCCCGAAGTCTGCATATGGCCTAGCGCGCATTGCCTTGCGGTGGAACGCGGGACGTGTTAGAATAAACGCATTCACGGGGCCGCGCACTGCGGCGAAAAAAATGCACGTTTTGTCATTCGAACTCCAGCTGTGGTCGCTCCAATTATTAATAACAGTATGAAAGAAAGAAGAAAGAAAGAAAAACCATTTATTTGCGGCATGTTTGCCGCAAATAAATGGTTTTTCTTTCGCGCATGAAACGCATGAAAAAATGACATAAACACACAAAAAAAAAAAAACAAGTTGGGGGTAAACATGCGTCACTTTCACGCAAAACGGCCATCGCTCAGCATAATGCTAAGACACTATACAAGACAAAGCCCCAGCGCTGGTTTTCAGCGGCAGCCGGCGTTGACGTGATGACGTTAACCAGTGCAACGTGCATTTATACATAAATAAATAAAAACAACAATCAAAACAAGAAATATAATAAACCATTGTAACATATGATTCGACACAAAACAAAAATCAAAACATGAAATAAAATAAAATAAACATACATTAAAAAAAAAAGATGGTGAAACTTGAAATATAACTATGTGGTAACATAAACTTCCTCCATAAATATCATAAACTTCCGCCCACATCCTTATCTTCAATATTCTGTTCGAATATTCAGGTACATGTTTGTTCCAAATAATATTGCTGGTCTGACTCCGATTGCATTAATTAAAAGTTCAATGTCTAAGTCTGAGTTCGACGTTCGTGCCGCCATCACCGGAGAAGCGCCAGGTCAGGACATATCTGTGTCGCGTCCCAACAGCAACTGAGTTTCTCATTGCGTTTTTTCCACAGCAGTGCGCGGCGCTTCCTAGATCTCTATGCAATATTCATATTTATATAATATCTCTATGCAATATTTATATTATATTAAAATTACGCTTAGTAAGCAAAAATATTACAAATTAGAGGATTATATCCAAGATAAGAATGCTTGGAAACATGCTGGTCCTGCTCCATAGGACAATCTCTAGAGTCCAGACAAAATCAAACTGGTTGGTAATGTAATTGTATAATTTATTCTTTTTTTTTTCTTTGACATTGATTTACATTCTGTAATTACTTGGGGTCACACCCGGACTTATTACTCCTTATTTATTTATGAAAATCGTCTACTTTTGGAATGTTTGTGAATATGTGAGCACCATGTATCTATCACATAGTTAATTTCTATGTCATGGTTTCATTTATCCATTTTAATTCTTTTACCTATTGTGGTATAGTAATTTTATTTTTAGGTGCATCCTCTTCACATATAATTATATAATTAAAGTATGCAAAAATATTGTAAAACACTTTAAAAGAGTAACGGTGGAGTTTCTTGCCCATTCTTCTCCATACGAAAACTACCTTTTGGAAGGGGCGACTAGAATCAATTTTATTTTAATTTAATTTTTGACGTTCAAAAGTGCTATTTATGTGCCTATTTGAAATAAATGATTTGACTTTGACTTTGAATACAAAAATATGTGCGGTAGTTTCTGCTCAAATTTGCAGCGACAGGCCAACGATGACTTTACCGCATGCGTTTATTTCACCGCAATGCGCGCAGTTCTATGACACTCTATACTTGACAGACTATGCATTAAAAAACGTAAGGCTAACAATCCTGCCGCGAGGCCGTGACTCTATCTTACTGTCTCAGGGCACCAGTTTTGTGCTATTTGTGCCCACAGTTTGTCCGGCATTCGGAGGACATGTCCTGCCCAGTCCCATTTGAGTTGAGCCTTTGAAGCCACGTCAAGAGGGCAATTCTCGTAATTTTAAGAACGTTCACAGTCTGATCTGTCTCAATCTGTCAAAAATACCTCTCATTTCCCTACATTTTGACAAGCTTTTAACATTTCTTTGTCGCCGAAATGAGACTGCGATTAGATTTTGAACGTTTTAAATTACGAGAATTGGCCTTCTGCTATATTTTTTTTGGAGCGCAGTGTTGTGTTTCTTTTTTAAAATCAGTGATAAACAAATGAATATCTACTTACGGTCAGCACACGTGGTTCCGCTCAACACCAGCTGCTGTGCACTCGAACAGACGCACATCCCGGATTGGCAGACAGCCCCTGCTGGTGACGAGCAGTCTGTGTCCTCGGTACATGACCAGATGGACAAGACCGAGTTACTGTGCAGGATGCAGCCTGCGGAGAAAGCATAGTTGATTGAAGTTCATAATAAAACAAAAGGACAAAAAAGGAATTTACAAGGCAGATGTTAGTGAAAACGCCGCCCTAGAAGGACATAAAATGGCCTTATTCTTGATGTTTTTCAGAAAGGTCAGGTCCGTAGAACTCGCAACCAGCGTGCGTGTATGCCCAGTGGGATAATTGCGTAGCACACTATCAATAGCAATGGCTTTCATCTTGACAGTTCAACAACATTCATTGCGTTAATTACGTTGTTGAGCAGATAAATTTTTCGAACCTATTATGAAGCAATAGATTAGCAATATCCTTCAAAATAATTCAGATTGATATGGATAGTATGTTACGCAATTACCCCGCAGATGTATGAAGGTTAATGAAGCAATATACCGCTTTTTATTATTATTTTTTTTTTTTGAGGATGGGAAGTCATCAAATGACCCCTCCCGCTCTGGGTGGAGCAGAAGGGAGTGTCAGACTCTTACTGACTAAAACCCACCCGTGTTCCTTCCTTAGCCCTTTATGTACCAGAGCAGCGGTAACCCTTTCGGACGATCCCGCTACCCCGGCAAGAGCAATTTACCCCTTAAGTTTAATAATTTGTTTTCGTGTCAATAGTAACCGGGCGTTAGGGTTTTATCAGCCAGTATGAATCACCAAGTAAATATTTACAACGTGAATAGATATAACATATTTTATAGAACAAACCCAAGAATGATTTTTCTGATAATTCATAAATCTAATTTGTAGCAGCCTTAATTGCAAATTATCATCAGACATTAATTAATGTCCCCAACTCCCCACTGCTGGGACGCAGGCCTTCCTTCGAGAGGGTGTGGGCTGTAATCCACCACGAATTCTTCTTATTCTTGAAATTTTTGCTTCTAGGACATGCTGGTTTCCTGATCATGTTTTCCTTCGGCCGTTTTGAGAGCAGTGGTAATTAAATTATTTACACAAAGTAAAACGTCTGACTGGGTTCGAAGCCACTCGTAATTCAGAATAAGACATAGAAGCTATACTATCTAATATTGTAAAATATTTTGATAAGATAACAACATAGAAACATGTAAATCTAAAATTGTAAGCAACCATAGTAATAAGAATAAAACAAACATTAAGAAATAGATCTAAAATAATTGTAAAACTAAATATGTATAATTTACATATTTAGTTTTACAATTATTTTAGTTCTAGTTTAAGAAAACCTGTACTTTTGATATTTAAAATAAATTGTTAAAAAAAAGGTCTCTGATCATACATGTCAGAGGAAACACGCAACGCCCTGTGATGACGGGGGAATATAAAAAAAAAAAAAAAAAAACTCGTAATTCAGGGCCGACAGCGCGACAGCAAAGACAGGGGTCTTTCATACATATCTAAATATCTAATCTAATATCGCGACATAATCGCCAAAAATGTAAACAAATATGAGTTTATGGAAAAATAACTTTAATTCCTACACAATAAAGTTCAGTTTACGCTACAACTTCAAACATTCTTATAACTTTTTCAATAGTGCTAGTCACTCTGAAATCAACTTAATTTCCATTAAAATAAAGTTGATATCTGTTTAACTTGAAATAACGTCAATTTGAAAGATAAATAAAATTTGAATATAGGGTTATTTTTCAAAGACCAGCCAAATTTAAGGATGTGGTACAGACCATCAAACTGAACAACTTTCTCCATGGGACCAACATCGTAATCGCGAATAAAAATTCAGCCGTCCCATACATTTAGGTCGAGTAGGTATTGAAGTTTTCTATTTGACAGTTGATAAAATTTTCGCGATTACGCTATTTGTCCCATGGAGAAAGTTGTTCAGTTTGATGGTCTGTACCACATCCTTAAATTTGGCTGGTCTTTGAAAAATAACCCTGTATAAATCTTGTTATGTGGAATTATTTATAAATTCGAAGCATCGTTTACGGCTGGCTGGATTTTAATACTTGCGGTGTCTATCGACTCACTAAACTCATCTTAGTGCACTGCGGCCTCATTATCACCAAGTCCGCAACACTTGACGCCTATCACATCCACTTAACTTCAGCAAGGTTTTAAGTTCGTTGGTCCCGGTTGGTTCATTTTTACTTAGCTTATTTGCAATGAAGTCTTTATTGTTAAGAAGCCTCCTAGCATTCGTGATTTAAAAACTATTTCTTTATTAAAATGTCGAGCACCCTTAGCGACGCGATTGCTGAATCGCATTTTTGATATATTATAGGAACTCGAGCGCTGTGCTCGCCAGTCGCTTACATACCATCGCCCTGCCACGTCCACACATACTATATAAGCAATCAGAGTTGTATTTAACCTTTATTAAATATATTAACAATTTCGTATAAGCTTTTCGCGGCGAATAACACAGAGATAAAAACTTATGGTGTAATTAACATAGAACTTAATTTAGGTTTAAGAAGGAGTTTTAAGTGGCCATTCATATTTGTGGCGTAAAACAGCCCATTTTAGGAGCAGACTTTCTGGAGGCACACGAACTGGTAGTAGATTTGCATAAAAAGTGGTTGATTGACGGTTACACTAAATTAAGTAGGGAAGCATCTGTCGTAAAGTGTACGGAACCATCTGTTTCGAGCATACAGCTACATAACCCATACAGGGAATTACTTAAGGAATTTCCAAGCATAACTAAGACTGTATCTTACACAGAACCATCTAGTCACAACGTTTACCTCCACATAGAGACTACAGGTCCTCCAGTTTTCACGCGCAAGAAAGATGGCATTGCCTTTCCTCTTCAAACAATCAATCAACTCAGCCTATCGCAGACCATTGCTGGAGAAGTAAGGGCCAGTTTTTTGTTGCAGTCACGTAGTTCACTGTGCTTGAACAGTTCCTCTCGTTCGAACCGTATCAAGTCAGGCGCAACGCTTTCTTCCTGCGCGCTTATTTTAGATTCACAATTGATGAAGACAGCCCTTACTTCCATTTACCTTTCCTCTTCAATCAATCAATCAATCAACTCAGCCTATCGCAGACCACTGCTGGCCTCTCCTGGGAGAGGCCAGCAGTGGTCTGCGATAGGCTGAATTGGCTGAGGGAAAGGACAGGACAGGGGGACAGGGTGTTGTGGCGCAGTCTGGACTGCGCCACAACACCGTTTCACCCGCATAAGTTTCGATCCCGTGGAAATATCGGGATTAAAAGTATCCTATGTATTAATCCTGGTTATAAACCATCTGTGTTCCAAATTTCATCCAAATCCGTTCAGTAGTTTTTGCGTGAAAGAGTAACAAACATCCATCCATCCATACTATTTAAGTTGTATGTTAATTTTGCATCCTATATTTAATATTTTATTTCAAGACTTCAGAGGGGCAATTCTCGTAATTTTAAGACCGTTCACAGTCTGATCTCAGTCTCAATCTGTCAAAAAATACTTCTAATTTCCCTACATTTTGACAAGTTTTTGACATTTGTTTGTCGCTGAGATGAGACTGCTAGATAGAACGAGAGAGAGACTAGATTTTGAACGTTTTAAATTACGAAAATTGGCCTTGAGAGATTTTTATATTTTTCTCTTCTCCTTTCGCAGGTCTGCTGGAAGAAACTTAAGAAAAAAGTACCTTTGTACTCAAATTATAATTATGTCGTATCCTATGAATTTTACCGTGTGTTGGTACATGAATAATAAAATAAATAAAAATAATTAGTCACTTTGCATTTCAACTCACACTACTCACAGAGTGAGTACCTACAGCTATGCATCCTATGCTATGCTTGCCAATACGGGATCTCCAGTCAAGGATTCATCTCAAGCATAAGAATAATCAGCCTGAACCGTTCCTACTGCTGGACACAGGCCTCCTCTCGGTGAGAGGGAGTGGGCTGTAATCCACAAGGCGGGCCTAGTGCGGGTTGGTAAATATCACGTCTTCGCATTTTTGATTCTAGGAAATACCGGTTTCCTCACGACATTTTCCTTCACAGTTTTGAAAGCAGTGGTAATAAAATAATTTGCACAAAGTAGATCGCTTGTCTGGGTTCTAACCTACTATCTATAATCATGTAACCTGTACTACTGAGCCGTTAATCGGTAACGGCTCAGTAGTACCGTTAGAGCAGACGAGTCCTTGAGTGGAGGCCGCGTATTAAATATTAATTACATCCCCACCATCAGCATCACCTCTGTACCTATTTTTTCTGTTCTGTTTTTCATTGTCTGTTTGTATATGTGTACATAAATAGTAAAATAAATAAAATAAATAAATAAAAAAACTCACCCAATATTAAATATACTTTTTCAGACCACATTTTGAATAATTTTCTATGAACTATTAATTAAATTAATTACATAAATATACTCTATACACCATGTCCTGAGGCGGGACACGTTTTAAAAATAAGCTGAATCAAAATTTGTCATTATATCGATAATAATACTAATGTTTTAAGATAATCGTGTGATTCACCAGAGATATGAGAATCTTTACAAAGGGCCAAACAAAAAGAAATTCACCCTAATCCCACAAAACAAGGTTTTTCTTTAGATCAGAGGGCCATTCTCGTTATTTTAATAACGTCCACAGTTTGAAGGCCAATTCCCGTAATTAAAAACGTTTAAAATCCAGTCGCAATCTCATCTCAGCGACAATCAATGTCAAAAGCTCGTCAAAAATGTAGGGAAATTAGAGGTATTTTTGACAGATTGAGACTGAGATCAGACTATGAACCTTCTTAAAATTACGAGAATTGCCCCTCTGATCTCAATCTCAATCTGTCAAACAAAATACCTCTAATTTCCCTACATTTTTGACAAGTTTTTGACATTGATTGTCGCTGACATTAGATTGCGGCTTGATTTTAAACATTTTTATTTACGAGCCTTTTGGTTTAAATCATTGAGCCAATTATTGAATTAAAAACCTTAATATACAAAAAAACCGGTCAAGTGCGAGTTGGAGTCGCGCATCGAGGATTACATAAAAAATTTGTAGGTAAGTATGTAAACATTTATCACGGGTTTTTTATTCGTAATTTATCTACATAATTACGGTTTTCGGATTGTTTCCTTTACTTGTGCTACATGACATTGCTTCGTGGCAAGTTTCATGATTCTAGGTCAAGGGGACGTACCCTATAGGTTTTGATTCCGGAACATAATCGCCCGTATCTTTTGATTGCGTTGACTTACAAAGTTTCATTTTTTCACTGCTTCAAGGGATTGCAGCCCTGAGTATTTGATATTAATTCATTGACTGTCACCGGTCTCCGCCAACAATAGGTTTTCTATTGTGTCTGTTGTCTGGCAGTCAACGTGTTAATATTAACTTGATAACTTTTAATATCATGAGTTGAGAGCGCAGAATTCGACCATGCAATCCAGAATCCCATCGCCATTTTAATAACCCCCCTGTCTCTACATTCTTAAGTCTACGCACTATCAGGCAATTATGCAGGTGTTCCAGATTACCAAATATATCGATAATCTTCAGTTCTTGTCTCGCAGCTGTATGATAACACCTTATCAGGGTTACAATGTTTCAAACTCACGCAAACTAAAGATGAAAGAGTGTGATTCCGTTGTCAATGAATCACGGATGTAAGCCAAATATGCATCATGCACGGATGTAAGCCAAATATGCATTTTTGTTAAGTCAAATATGCATCTTTTTAATAAAGTGTCCGAAAATAGAAACCGGCCAATCAGGAGACAGTATAAATATTTGCTAATTGTCAGTGGTTCCGATACCGCTCCTTTAAAGAAAAGTATTGAATGTATGGGTCCGATCATTTTTAACAAAATACCTGATGTAATAAAAATTGAGACATTTCCACTTTTTAAAAAGAAATTGACAGATCTATTAATTAATTAATATCATTACTCAATTGGCGAATTTCGGACTGATACGAATTTAAGTTGATAATTATGACATCTCTGTATTCCTGACTTGTATTAAATCATTTATATTTTCAATTTAACTGTATTGACCCTGAACTTGACTAATTTATAATCCCGTTGTATTAAACTTCACATTATGTATTGTGTTGCCTATTTCAAATTATGTACTGAATTTCATCTTGACATGGTAAACTTATATTTATTTAATTGAATGTGTTAATATTATACAGGCTGATTTTTTAAAGACCAGCCAAATTTAAGGATGTGGTACAGACCATCAAACTGAACAACTTTCTCCATGGGACAAATAGCGTAATCGCGAAAATTTTATCAACTGTCCCATAGAAAATGTCAATACCTACTCGACCTAAATGTATGGGACGGCTGAATTTTTATTCGCGATTACGATGTTGGTCCCATGGAGAAAGTTGTTCAGTTTGATGGTCTGTACCACATCCTTAAATTTGGCTGGTGTTTAAAAAATCAGCCTGTATATTAATTAGTCTTTATTATTATAGCTAAAACTGTTTGCGTGCCTTAGTTAGCGTAGTTAGTATAAGGATCATTTTAAACTTAACATCTGCCGATCGATTCTGTAAAAATCTCACCGTGAAAAGTTAGGTGAAGTGAGCTTAGAGTGAACTGTCAATGGTGTCAATCCCTAGCATTAGTTGGAATGACAGCACACTCCACGCTCACTTCACCTAAGTTTTCACGGTGAAATGGTTACAGAATCGCACTGCTGTAGCTTGTACCTACGTTCTGTGCAAATAAAGATCGAAGAAGATTCTATTCTAAGCTCTGCATTCGTTTATATGATTGATTTATTGTCAAGTCGATATATTGAAAAACTAAACGGTACAGTTAGTATAGTTATATACTAACTGTATAGTACTCTAGACCGTATTTCGGCCAGGGTGGCCAATCTCAACGGAGACTATAGCCTTCGGCGCGGGAGATATTGTACTCGTAGTGCACAAGTGTACGCGCACACAGGAGCACGCTCTCTTCCCTCACTCTCATAGTCCGATGGGACGGCAATCCGACACGACCAGAGACAGAACTGCCCCGTTGGTCTCGTGGTCGCAAGCCTGGTCCCTGCGTGGTCCTGAGTTCGATTCCCAGGCCGGGCAAAGCGAAAAGACTACCGAGGCTTTAGCACGATCGCACAACGCAAACGTAACGTAAATTCTATAGCATTTTGGTTTACATGTTAGCGACAAGCACAATTAACATAAACTCACCCACGGATATGAAATTTACAAGTCTTAAAAAAAAAATAATTATTATAAAATGCTTGTTTCGCGCACTTTCAGTTTACTCCGTGCGTCCGCTACGCAGGCCCACAGAAAGCCAATTCGACATCAAATGAATTTAATTATGTAGCTAGCTTTATCCCGCGAGGATGTTTTTTCCAACTCAGAAACGTTCGCGAGCGTGCACACAACCGGTTACTACAGTATGATAAAATAATTCTTTGTCCGACAATAGATACGATTTTTACGCCATAATAAGAAAAAGGACCGCCTCCATAGCCGGCCGGCTACGCGCCACCACCAACGGTCTCCTGAGCATGTTCTCAGATCGGTGGGATTCCCCTCTGCTGCTTCACTGAGCGTAAGAATTCATACCAGCTGATATTTGTATATGTGTGTCTCTTCTTACTAATACTAGTTATTAAGTTATTTTTATGATACCTAACATTAGGGACAAAAAAAAATTAAAATAATTATCTAGACAAGAATATTCATAAGTATTCCAGGTAACCAAAATAGTTAACATTTTTGAACTCATCGCTAAATCCCTCTATTTTGTAGGTGTCCATTCAATATACTGTTATCACCCGGTGGATAGTCGGCCTGGTTGTCAATAGATAACATTGTCCAATACCTACTTTCATGGCCACAACATATAATTTTTTTTAAAAATATTTTTATACTAGATGCACCCCGCGGTTTCACCCGCATAAGTTTCGATCCCGTGGGAATATCGGAATAAAAAGTATCCTATGTGTTAATCCTGGTTATAAACCATCTGTGTGCCATATTTCAACCAAATCCGTTCAGTAGTTTTGGCGTGAAAGAGTAACAAACATCCATCCATCCATACGAACTTTCGTGTTTATAATATTAGGAGGACTAGCCGCGCCCCGCGGTTTCACCCGCATAAGTTTCGATCCCGTGGGAATATCGGGATAAAAAGTATCCTATGTGTTAATCCTGGTGTTATCCTAATGTTAATCCAAATTACATCCAAATCCGCTCAGCAGTTTTTGCGTGAAAGAGTAACAAACATCAGAATCAGAATTTTTATTTGTAAACATAGGTAGAGTTACACAGTGTGTGGGATGTTACAAGATTTCCATAGGTTCTCTATGTTTTGCCATTAGGCGTACAAATACATTATAATTTAATTTAATTAAGTACTATAACAATTACTGATTATTATAGAATCAGAATTTTATTTATCAAACATAGGTACATTGGGTTCTTGCAATACATATTTATATAGGTCGCCATGTTTTGCCATTACAGCATACAAATATTTTAACATAACGATTGTTTTAAATAACAATCTTACTCAATTTAATTACAGAATAATTAGTAATATAAAATTAAATTAGGTTTTGAGAAATTATAAAAAAATACGAAATGTCATAAAAAGTAAAATAAGTTGATACATAAAAAATTAAATTATAAATTATAGAAAGCACCAGAGTAATAGATCAATAATTCCCCTCCATCCATCCATCCATCCATACAAACTTTCACGTTTATAATATTAGTAGGATTAGCCTACACTGTACTGCTGAGCCAAGGCCTCCCCCAAATCCTTCTAGGCATCCATTTTTAGAGCCACCCCGATCCCTTGCGGTTCGCGTGTAGGCACCTCTTCCTGCCGATCGATTCTGTAAAAATCTCACTGTGAAAAGTTAGGTGAAGTGAGCTTAGAGTGAGCTGTCAAAAGTGTCAATCCCTAGCATTAGTTGGAATGACAGCTCACTCCACGCTCACTTCACCTAAGTTTTCACGGTGAGATATAGTTACAGAATTGTACTGCTGGCCGGACTCGGCGGCGCTGTCCATCCTCAGGCACCCACCGGGTGGAGACTGTTGCCCAGCGGTCACTGTGCATCCGGCTGACTTGACCAGTCAATCCCATTTCAGCTAAGATATATTACGAGTATAACTAACATTAACAGAAACAAACAAATAAATAACATCATCCAACCCAACCCTGCCTGCCTGCCTGCCTTTTCGAACTATATTGGGGTTTCGTCCAGTCTAACCGGATGCAGCTGAATACCAGTATTTTATATGGAGCGACTGCCTATCTGACCCCCACAACCCAGCTACTGGGTTAATACGATACCCCTTGGTAAGACTGGTTGTCAGATTTTCGGGCTTCTGACGACCCGTAACGACTTCAAAGATCCACGAATGACAGCCGGGACCAATGGCTTCACATGCTTTCCGAGGCACGGAGGGATCTTGGTATGTAAAGATGGTCACCCATCCAAGGACCAACCGCGGCAAGCGTAGCTTATCCTGACCGATCGACCCGTGCGGCTGTTATTACTTAGCCACGAGCCCCTCTCTTAAGAATTACTGACATAACAGATTTAAAAAAATAAGATCACGCCTGTGTACCCCGAATAAATAAGCTAAGATGTACCGCAGACCTACATAACGTCGTTAAAAACTGATGTTCCAAATACATAGGTATGTTCAAATAACTAGAAAAAATCTATAGAACAGCTGTTGTTTCCGAATCCAACACCGTAATTGCGCAACAAACGATCAATCATAATCTCAATGATTTTGAAGGATATCGCTAATCCATTGCTCGTAAAATTTGTCTGCTCAACAACGGAAATAACGCAATGAATGTTGTTGAACTGTCAAAATCAGACATTGCTACTGTTAATGTGGTACGCAATTACCCCGCAGGGTTGGTCCCAAAGTAAAAACTGTTCATAATTATGAGTTCAATGAACTTTTTACTCGTAATGTTTTGATTTATTAAAATTACACCTTGTACTTATGATTCGGCAATGTATTTTAACTACCAGACATATAATAAACTAAATACAGCTTTCTCACTCATTCTAATTACAGTCAAAGTTAAAAATAACATTATTCTCCCTTTAATAATACGTTTTCTGCCATAAATTAACCTCTCACCCTCTTTTGTCTATGAATCAAAAATGGCGTGGAACTAAAAATAGCGCGCGAAATCATTATTTTAAACAGCTCTCACACGCACTACTCACTGACGTCATTAACTGTTCGTTGCGTCATTGTAATGTAGACCCTTAGTCAGACATAGTAATAATACGGTACATTGTAGTATTTTTGTCAGACTAGAGGTCAAAAATAAGTGAAGTCTAAAAAAAGAAAATGCTATTCTGTTAAAGAAAGAAAAAGTATTTATTGCGACTCGCACAGGAGGATCATAAAACTAAACACACACAAGGTAAGTACACTGACCTATATTATACAAGTACTCTGGACTAAATATAATATACGAAATGACAGTTGTTTTTGTGCCGATTCATAGCGCCCCGATCGAGCGTCTCAGGAACTAAATTTGACACATTGCCGCAAATGGCCGCCGTTTTGTTTTGGTACGTCTCTGATGATTTATGTCTAAATCGTGGAATAAGACTTTTTTGTGTTTACTACGAGATATTTAGAGCATTTTTATCATGAGAGTATGCGCATTTTGTAAAACTCACCATCAAAAATATTAGTTCCACGGACGCTCACGTTGCTGTAAGCGCCAAACGACCAAAATCAAAAATCTTCATTTTTTCATCGATAGTATGATGTCCAGCGTACTTGTTTATAATAAGTCAGGGGTTAAGTACAATTTGAACATCATAAAGTGACAGCGGACTCATTTGTTTTTAAAGTTTCGAAGACATCGCTAGAACTTTAAAGTGATGTAATAATTTAAGGAATCATTAAGTGGTCATTGTGAATTCTATTCTAATAGCCATCGACATTCATACGCAAAACTCTCCTTACGACATTTTCCTCATTTCTCCGTAACACATGCTCATACCATGACGATCGATTTCCACACAACTTTTCAGTTACCTATCTTTAATTTTCTTGTCCTTATTCCAATTTATTTTGGGGTAGACGCACCATAACCATGTACCCAGGATTTTGTATTAATATCTTGATTTAAAAGATGTCCTTGGAATGTCTTGCCCGTTCTTCTCCATAGAGATCTACGTTTTGGAATGCGCAACTAGCTTCAACTCTCGGGACTAACTGACCGACTATTTAATTTTGACAATTCAAAAGTGCCTGTAAATGGTTTAATTGAAATAAATAATTTGAGTTTGATAAACATTTCGATTTTAAGAGACATGGGGTTTAAATCTTGAAAAACAATTATACTGAAAACTAAGTTAATAGGCCAAAATCAATCAGAGAAAAAGGAAATCTCCAAAAACTTTCACAATGCAAGGAGACCACGCGAGAGTAGCCTTTGTTCGTGCTACGGCGTAGCTCGATGCGTAGCATTGAGACGCTACGGCGTAGCTACGAAACGCTACGAAAGGCGTTCTGTAATTTCTGCTTTCCATATTTATGTATTACTGGCTGTGCCCCGCGGTTTCACCCGCATAAGCTTCGATCCCGTTGGAATATCGGGATAAAAAGTATCCTATGTGTTATTCCTGGTTATAAACTACATGTGTGCCAAATTTCATCTAAATCCGTTCAGAAGTTTTTGCGTGAAAGAGTAACAAACATCCAATCATCCATCCATCCATACAAACTTTCACGTTTATAATATTAGGAGGATAATAGAATTTAATTAATTACTTTTATATAGGTACTATATTTATTTATAATTTTAGTTTGATTTGATTTGTGTTGATGTTATTTTATTTGATTTTTATCTGATTTTGTTGATTTTAATACCTGTTCTATTAATGAGTGTTATTTACCTGAAATAAATGAATGTATTATTATATTATTACCACATCAGCAGATCTCTAATACCTGGGTCATCGGCTGACAAAGACAATAACTTTAAATGATGACGTATTGTGACGTCATAGGTCTTTCGTATGCGGCAAAATGACGTGTTATTTTTACTGCCAAAGGTCAGAGCTACCTTGAACTATTTTTATTAAGATCTTAGATAAAGGTATGGCGGATATGATGGATCATTTAAGCTGTCAGGGTATGAAATTTTCAGCCATTCAATAGAGTTTTAGATAAGTAATTCTATTCCGATTTTGTTAAGCCAAGGTCACGCACCGAAATCCGTCATAAGCCTACGATGTCGGGGACAGGGCGATGCGCCAAGATGCGTCAAGTGGAGTTGGGTAGCACATCTGGTTAGACGAGGAGATGGCCGATGAAGTAAAGCTGTGACCGAATGGTGGCCAAGGTTATGGCAAAGAAACCAGGGCCGTCCAAAAGCGCGTTGGGTTGATGATATCGTCCAAACACCTGGATGGGGGGACGCACGGAATCGGGAAGTATGGCAGAAGAAAGGGGAAGCCGATACCCAGCAATGGGTGCTTCTGAGCTGAAATGATGATGAAGGCAGTATTAATAATATGAGTTTGTAACCTTCCAACTATAGGATGATGATGACGGCACGGTTGGCGCAGTGGTTAAGCGATTGACTGCTGCGCTGCGTGTCGCGGGTTCGATTCCCGCACGGAACAAATATTTGTATGACCTACAAGTAGTTGTTCCGGGTCTGGCTGTTTATGTATGTGAGTTTAAATGTTTGTAAACGCACCCACGATACAGGAGAAATTCCTTGTGTGGGGCAACGTTAAAAAAAAAAAAAAGAAAGGCCCAGGGAAAGTTAGTAGCATAATCAGCCTATGATGCGCCCACTGTTGGGACACAGGCCCTCTCACTTCGAGAGAGAAAGGGCTACAATCTACCACGCGGGCCCAGTGCGGGTTGGTAGATGTCACATGTCTCCGAATTTTTGGTTCTAGGACATGCCGGTTTCCTCACGATGTTTTCCTTCACCGTTTTGAGAGCAGCGGTGTTGAAATTAAAATTAAATTAATTACACAAAGTAAAGCTCTTGCCTGGGTTGGAATCTACGAACTACAATTCGTAAGTCCGGGCGGCTACCACTGAGCCACCACTCCTCATGTTGTGTTAGAAATGTGTGGTCATATTAAGGGGGTGTTCAGTTTGATGGTCTGTACCACACCCTTAGGCGGATCATACACTACAACACCACGCAACGGGGCGCGGGAAACGGAGATCAATTCCCCGCGTAAAAGTGCGTTTTTGTTGAATTTGTACGAGTATGTAAAATATCACGCGCGGGGGGGCGTTATCTACGTCCCGTCACGTGGCACGATACCTGCGCCCCGTCGCGTGGCGCGTTTTAATGTGTGATCCGCCTTAACATGACTTCTAAATACATTATAAAATGTTACCTACTGAATCTCTAATTGTGATACACGTAAAACTGATCTCTTTTATTTGTAATCTTAAAATATGATCTCCTATTAAATAAGTGTTTGTGTTACCTATTATATTATATTATCTAAGTAAATATATCTAAATGTAAAAAAAGTATTTTAAGAAAATAGCTTAGCTTACTCTTACTTAACCTTATAATGTATTTATTTATGTTACTGTTATTAACTTTTTTATGTGAGCGTAATTTTTTAGTTTTCATGTAGAATTTTATTTTTATTTTTGTTTCTACGATTTAGATTTTTAATAAATATTTATAACTATAATTTTGCTCTTAGCTATAAGACTTTTGTGAACATCTGTATACATTGCGGAATGCAAATAATCGAATATCAATATGAATATGAAATATGACTACACCTTTCTGATACACGCTGTATAAGTATCTAGGTGACACCTAAGACATCATCATCACTCTCCTGTATCCCAACATATTCCCGGTCCGCGCAACATGTCTTTTTCTTCCATACTCCTCTATCAGTCGTCATCTCGGTAGTGCCCCCCTTTCTAACTATTCACATATATCATCATCACACAATCCATCCGTCGTTTCTTTGGTCTTCCCCTACTCTTATAGCCATCAAAATTCAGACAGGCACCTACGAAAAATACCTAATTAATTTCTCTACCCGTCTGCTGAACCCTACAATCGCTAAGCGTGATATTAACCCAGTAGGTAGGTACAGTTTAACCCTGATATAATCACTAGAACCGCGTAGTAAAGGCATATCGATCAAGATAATGGTTTACAAGTAAAGGCTGGGTTTATCGTGGAACAAGAAAGGGCAGAACACGCAAACTGTTGTTTTTTATTCCTTTGAATTAGTTATGGGGGCGAGCGAATCGAGTATCGACCTCTGAATTTTAGCTTTTACAACATTCACATAACATCATACCTGTAATCCCCGCAGGGTTACGCAGAGGAGTACCTTTAGTTCACCCACATTTTGTCAGTCATGTTTAGGTCCTAGGCATAGAAATATAAATCAAACTCAAATCATTTAATTCAACTAAACCAATTACAGGCACTTTTGAATTGTCAAAGGGTCAGTCAGTCAGAAAGATGAAGCTAGTTGCCCATTCCAAAGCGTAGGTACCTATGGAGAAGAACGGGCAAGAAACTCCATGGACACTCTTTTAAATCATAAAATTGTTACAAAATAATAGGGGTTAAAGTATGAAATTGCCGTTTTATTGTAATAGGTACTTCGAATTGACATAGAACCTTCATGGTTTGAAATTTTGAGTGAAACTTTTTTCACATGGTACCTATGAAGTTCTTCTTTTAAAAAATGTGCAACATTCGATTATCGACTTTCAGTTGTTTTTTTTATTCAGCTTAGACAAGAAAGATGGATACTTCGAAAATTCGAGTTAATTTTGAATACGAGTTCCGACGCGGAACTAACGCGGCAGAAACAGCTCGCAATATCAATGTTGCGTTTGGAGAGGGGACTGCTAATGAACGCATGGTGCGATTTTGGTTTTAACGCTTTCGTGATGGAAAAGCTAAGCTTACCAATAAAAAGGTCATGGTAACTGTTTGGTGGTCTCAGCATGGTGTTATTCACTATAGCTTTCTCCGATCTGGTCAAGCAATAACGGCAGATGTCTACTGTGCCGAACTCCGAACAATGATAGCAAAACTAGCAGTGAAACAGCCCCGACTCATGAATCGATCTTCACCATTATTGCTCCATGATAACGCGAGACCTCATACAGCACGAGAAACCCTTTTAACTCTACAGGAACTGCAATTAGAAACCATTCTTCACCCTCCTTATTCGCCAGACCTTGCTCCAACGGATTACCATTTTTTTCGTGATTTGGACAATTTTCTACGTGATAAAAAGTTTTATTCTCAGGAGGCAGTACAAAATGCTTTCACACAGTTTGTCGAATCTAGATCACGAGAGTTCTATCGCAAAGGCATAAATGACCTTCCTATTAGATGGCAGCAATGTATAGATAATAATGGTAGTTATTTTGATTAAATAGATATGTTAAATAAAAATAAAAAAACAATTTCTATTTTTCAGTACAAATCGGCCATTTCATACTTTAACCTCTAATATTTGATTACATCATTCGTAAATTTCTTATATCTATGGTCCTATGTCAAACGGAAGATCTTTTACACATACAGACATAATATCTGCGCCCTTTCACCACATACACCCCCACACACACCACAATAATACACACACTCACACCCTCTCAAAGCACCTAAACCTCTTATCACCATAATAATTTTAATTTATATTTTGTTTTTATAAAAAAAAAAAAGGTTCATATTTGTATTTTTTACATAACTTCAAATGTGTGCCTTACATGGGAAGAGACTGGACCCCACGACAAAGGGAATCCTACTGTGGGATCCAAGGAATTTGTAAAAACCTAGCACCTAAGGCTCATTATTGTAACTTACTTCTAGTTTTGTTTTTTTTATACGTATGTGCTTCTTTTCTGAACTGAATAAAGTTTTATTTTATTTTTATTTTTATATGTCATAGGGGGCGAGCCTATTGCCGTCACAGCAATGGTGGCTCAGTGGTATCAACACCGACTTACGAGTCGGGGTCACGGTTGTGAGTTCGAACACAGACAGTTACTTTACTATAAATTTTTTATTTCATCACCACTGCTCTCAAACCGGTGAAGGAAAACATCGTGAGGAAGCCGGCATGTTCTAGAACCAAAAAATCAAAGATATGTGACATCTACCATCCCGCACTGGGCCCACGTGGTGGATTACGGCCTGCTCCCTTTAAAAGAGTGGAAAGCTGTGTCCCAGCAGTGGGAACATTATTGATTGATTATGCTGTTATCAGCATAATCAATCAAACAACAACACCATAAGGACTCAAATCCAGACTCCGGGTTGTTACTGTGGAATTCTTGATGAAAAACCTAACACCACTTTGTCCGACCTGGGAATCGAACCCGTTCCATTCTCAACAGGGGGCCTAAAAAGGCCACTTTGGCAGAATCATAATAGGATAACATTATGAATCATATTAAAAATGGTCACAAACTGACAATTCATAATATGATCTGTGTGCAATTCATATCACAATGAAATCACATTTATACTGTAGAAATAAAAATAAAAAACTAATTTGATTAATAAAAACTGTGATGAAAAATTTACCGATAAAATTACGGTTTTTATTTTTTTCGTGCGGCAAGGTTTACACCAAATATGAAATGAACGCTAATGTTCTGCTGGGAATTCAGGAAATGATTAGCTTTTAGAGGTATTGCTTAAAGTGGCCTTTTTAGGCCCCCTGTAGCGCTTACGACCACTTGACCAACGAAGAAATTGAGTAAAATAACCATACTAAGATACCTACTTGGGCATTAATACAAAAATGATATCTAGGAAACAGACAGCCGTATTCACAAACAATACTTGTCTAAGGGCTGATGACTTTTCCAACGCCAGATAATTTTATCAGATGAAGAATTTTGAATTTTTGACAGTTCTTCCATACAAAAACTGTCAGACGTCAATTTTATTCCACGAATAAAAATTATCTGTTGATTGAAAAATCAGCCCTAAGTAAAGTAGCAATACTATGCGAAGTAAGGCATTTTTCCAGGGTAGCGGGATCGACCGAAAGGGTTACCGCTGCCCTGGTACATAAAGGGCTAAGGAAGGAACACGGGCGGGTTTTAGTCAGTAAGAGTCTGACACTCCCTTCTGCTCCACCCAGAGCGGGAGCGGTCATTTGATGATTTCCCATCCTCAAAAAAAAAAAAGGCATTTTTCCAAATGACAAGCCTTTCAATTCATAAAAATTGAGTGACGCATAGTGCCGATCATCACTCACTCAAGTATTGTCTATGAATAGGTTTTTTGGGACCCTGTGCGTCCGCGCGCACTGTGAGACCCTCCCTTATTATTATATTATACTCTTTGGTGAGACCTCATACCTAATAATGTTTGTGAATACGGGTGTAGGATTAGGCAAGCCGATAGTTACTTATGACTCCAAAGTAAGGAAAGTACTTAATTTAAGAATTCCTTTAGTATCCTGCTAGAAATACCTAAGTTATTTGCACAGGTAGATAACATCGGATTACTGCTGATTGACATAAACAAAATACCTACTTTACTCATCATTATGACAAATAAAAAGTATTATATTGTGTTTTGTAGGTATTACACATGAATAGAATATAGTAGGCATGATACATGATTCAATGTCATTAACATGCAATAACTAAATTATAGTACGTATACCTATCAGGAAATTGCGTGTTTCTCGGCATAGGAATGTAATTTATTAATGTTTGGTGACCGCGGTTTTTAACTTCTACCGCCATCTAGTGATTCTTTTCGTCATTTTAGTAAGTTAATTTTAGCTACTCGATACTAGATGACAATAACTAAGTTACTCTTTTTTTCTGTGAATTTATTTGACATTCATTAAACTATTTCTTGCAATGATTACAAAATTGTCATGCATTATTAAAGAGATAGTAAGTTTTTAAATTTGAAACGACGTATTTGAGAGAACTTTTCACACTAGAAATCTTGTGTAACGAAACGTTGATCATGATAACAAACGACGTCACGAAATGTCACATTGACATCGTGTTGTTGTGAAAAGGTTAGATTTTCTCATTTTTTTACAAAATAATCATGGCAGCAGATCCATTGGACGAATTACTCCAATTCTTGAAGATCGAATCACGAATAGACCTAAAACACCTAGCGGTGGATCATTTAATGGGACTATCAGGCACTGAAGAAGGTATCAACACTATACTGTCGCGTGAAAAACTTTTACAAAGTATTCTTATTTTAACCGACGATAGGGTAGAAGTAATCGCTAAAAACGCGCTACTAATACTAGTAAACATCACAGCAAGTGCAAAAGGAGTCATAGAGCTGCTCAAATTTAAATCAGACGAAACTAGAAACATTGTAAAATTGTTTATAGGTTATGTTTTGAATCCAGAGAAGAAGGATGCTGACGCCGCAGCTATGATTTTATCAAATATAACTCGGGTAGAAACAGAACTAGATGCAATACTAGATACATTTATGCCACATTTAAACGACATATTAAATGCTTACGTAAACATAGACTACAACAAAAAGGGTTCTAACTTAAATTTCATTGGACCAATGTTTTCAAATCTGTCATGCTGTCATCGTATACGCAAATGGTTGACAACAGAAAGCCCTCACATTCCGTTAATAAAACTGCTGCCATTTTGCAGCTATGAGCTTTCAAATATACGAAGAGGTGGGGCGATGGGGATGATAAGAAACCTATCTTTTGATCCAGAATTTCATGACTTTTTACTAAGCAATGACATGGAACTGTTAACGTACATATTGAACCCTATAATGGGTGGTGAAGAATATGACGATGAGGAAATGGACACGCTACCAATTTCGCTACAATATCTGCCGAAAGAGAAGCAGAGAGACAACGATATAGATATCAGAAAAATGATTTTGGAAACGTTAAACAAGTTATGTATGAGACGTAAGGGAAGAGAGATTTTAAGAGACAACGGAGTATATTATATTTTAAGAGAATATCACAAATGGGAGAAAGATCCGAAAACAAAACTGTCTTGCGAGAACGTAGTAGATATTTTAATACAAAAAGAGGATGAGGTTGGCGCAGAGGATCTTTCAGCTGTTAAAGTGCCGGATGACATGAAAGAAAAGTTTGAAAAGATGGACGAAGATTATATTGGAGATAAATAATAAAAATATTTATTTATAATTTTGGGTTTTAATTTTTTTTTTTTTGTTAGTGTATACTGTCCCACTGCTGGGCAAAAGCCTCCCCAAAACCTTCCAGGAACTCCTTTCCCGCGCCACCTCGAACCAGCCTTCGCAGTACGCATCCACTGCTTTCTGGGCCGACGTCAGCGACGGCGTCCATCCTCAGGCATCCATTGTGTGGAAACTTTTGGCCATTTAACTAATTTAATATAATATTTTGGCTCATTTTCAGTAATAATTCCTTAAGACATAATTATGTGTGGAAACTTTTGGTCATTTAACTAATTTAATATAATATTTTAGGTCATTTTCAGTAATAATTCCACATAATATAGTAACCTTATTCCTTCAGAAAGGTCTGGTACCGTACGTAGTACCTACTTACAACCAGACTGCATGTGTGACCAACAGCGTTTGTCAGAAGTGGCACTTGCCTACCATTTTGATGAACATTTTTGTCGTTTAACTGTCACGCTCGCTTCGACGTTCCTTTCCCCATGAGGAATAATGACTTGTCTACCAATTTAACGGCAGTCACGTGACATCTGGTAAGCAAACGTCGACTCCATACAATTTGATCTTTCCGTTGGCGTTAACGCTTACAGAAAAGGGATTTTGTCTAGGCCCCAAATATATTACCATACACAAAGCAAAAGGAATATGTAAGGATTGTAGCAGGTGGCATTCTGTAGTTTCTGCGTACCTACCCCCATGGGAAGGCGAGTTAATGTAGTTAGTATTTTCAGTAATAGATTAGGCCCATAATCAGAAGAGGACAGAGCCCTCATTTACTGTCCGTTCATAATTATTTTTTCTCTGTTGCATCATAGTCCAAATCACAGTGATCTTTATTCTCATTCTAATAAGGTTGCTGCCACTGATAAGTCTGTCGAAAGCATATACCCTGCCCATTCAAAATCAAGTCATTTACTCAAATTAGGCTGAGAATCAGCACTTTTCGAACGACAAAATTAGAATGCGCGATAATTCTCCAGAAGATGCGCGACCTGTGCGTATCTGTGTATCTATGTGTTATACTTTTGACATAAAGTTCATTATGCTTTGTACAAAAAGAAATAGCTTCCACTCCGTTCTGCGGCAGTGTAAATTGAGCCTAACAATCTTATTAAGTCTTTGTAAACTGATTAAAGAAAATTCTATTCTATTTAACCCTAGATTACTACTCTACGTCGCAGAGGCGCCCGCGTTTTTGATATATTGCTCTCTCTTTTTATCCTTCGCGCGTATGGCATTCACGTTCAAGGAAATCTCAGTCATCGCCAGCAAGTGTCGCAGGACGGTGGTTGTGTTACGGTAAGTTGCTAGTTTTTTTGATATTTCTACCCTTGGCGCTGCAGACGTATGAGTAGCTTGTATATAAGTTTTTCACTGTATCGAATGCATCTAAAATTTATTTTTTTTGTTACTTTTTTTTTGTAGTTAATTACTTCACAATTTACTATTTTTTAAGAGAAGTGTATACTGTATACTTTAAGTTGTTTTTTTTTTTTTAATGAAAAGACTGTTTAATTGCCTAAGTTCCTAAAATTTGTTCCTAAGATTTATTTGATTAAAGATTTTATAATCAAAATATATAAATATTATTTAAAATTGTGTTTTTCTTTTTTTAGTAATATACACAATTATATAAAGAGTCAAAACATATCAGTCATACTTATAGGTTTTGATTAAAATCATTAGTCAATATGATGCGCCTCGCGGGCGTATGAATAGTTTCTTTGTACTTACGTCGCAACATGAGGAGTAATGTAGGGTTAATAGGGGGCGAGTCTACTGGCATCAACCGTGCACAAATTCTTCAGAATCCAGGTTGCTACGGAGAAATTCCAGATAGAAAAAACACTGCCCGACCGGTACCCTAATTGCGTAACACAAGATCAATCGGAATCTGAATCATTTTGAAGCCAATTGCTAATCTTCATAAGCTTCATAAGTTCGAAAAATTTGTCTGCTCAACACGTAAATAACGCAATGAATGTTGTTGAACGGTCAAAATGAAACCGATACCGATTGATCGTGTGTTACGCAATTAGGGTGCTGGGAATCGAACCCAGGACGTCGTGCTCAGCAGTGGTGTTTGCGACCACTACACCAACGAGGCAGTGTAACTGAGACAATAATAATAAGAGTGTAAAGGATAATTTTTGCTAACCAAAGAAATAATTACAAGTTCGGACACATAATTATTTTATATTTAAATATTATTTATACATATTTTATGCGTTTGAACGCGAGTCACATAAGGTAATGTACAACAACTTATATTTAAAAATATCTTAGCACTTTTGAAGGTTAGGCCTAAGGAGCCGTTCATTTATTACGTAAGACAATGTTGACCCCCCTCCCCCCCCTACGTAAGAAACAATAATGCTTTGATGAACCCCTCCCACCCTTTCAATCTTACGTAAGATCAGTATCTACCAATATTGCAAAGAAAAAGTAAAAGTTATAATTTTTGCTTACTTTTGTGATCTTACGTAAGAATAATCTAGAACCCTCCCACCCTCACGGAAGAAAAAACAATACTTGTTTGGACCCCCTGCCCCCTCAAATCGTCTTACGTGATAAATGAACAGCCCCAAATTATTTTTCTGTAAACACTTTTCAACACAGTAATCAAGTATTTGAGTATCAAAAACAGGCAGCTAACACGTCATACACGTACTTAGAGATACTGTTAACAGTATTTTTATTTTATCTCACGAAGCGCCGCGCGCTTTACTTATGGTAACCAACCAAAACAGGCTGATTTTTTAAAGACCAGCCAAATTTAAGGATGTGGCACAGACCATCAAACTGAACAACTTTCTCCATGGGACCAACATCGTAATCGCGAATAAAAATTCAGCCGTCCCATACATTTAGGTCGAGTAGGTATTGAAGTTTTCTATGGGACAGTTGATAAAATTTTCGCGATTACGCTATTTGTCCCATGGAGAAAGTTGTTCAGTTTGATGGTCTGTACCACATCCTTAAATTTGGCTGGTCTTTAAAAAATCAGCCTGTATAAATATGAAATTAATTTACCGGTTATTAACATTATGATGTATTATAAAAGTACCTATGTTACTGCTATACGTGTGTACAATCAGTTACCGCCAGCAATTAAGCAATTAAATGGAAATATGTATGTTTAAAAAATATTGAAAAAAAAATGATAATTGATAATGTATTTTATATTCTGAATTGAGTTTTTTGATAAAAAATAATATTTGTAAGTAAGTAATAATAATACTATACTCCTAAAATACTATTTCATGTCCTACTTGGGTACACTGTAGAACTAAAAATGTAAAACTAAAAATGTAATGTTTAATAAGAACTTAATGTACACAGTTATGCAATAAATATCTCTTTATCTAGTGTAGAAACACGCTATGAATGTGTGTGTGTGCAAGCGTAGGAACTCTTGGTACTGTCCGCGACAATAGCGAAGTCCAAAATGGGTTACTCCGTATGTCTGTTATGTGCTGACGCTACTCGTCTTCAAGCACACATTCGCAGCGCGTTTGAATACTATCGCCAAAACCTATATCTGACCATTTTGAAAACAAAATCCCGTGCACATGATGAGCATAGCTGCGTCCGTAAGTAAAACAAAAGAGGATCCTTTTTAGTTCGACTAATAACATGCGCTGCAAGCAGGAATAGTCCTTACGGTGGTCAGATATAGAATTTGGCGGTAGTACTTGGTAATCACAAGTAACCCGCGCGTCGCTTCGTGAGATAAAAATACTGTAACATTAGTATGTCGGTGACGCGAAGCCGATTTACTCCAACCAAAAATCGTTCAACGCACCTAGAGATGTTTCCACTTCAAAAATGAGTTTTTGCTGTGTAGTGGTAATATTTATTTATCTACGAACATTTACCATTACAGCACCCTAATTGCGTAGCACACAATCAATCTCAATCTGAATCATTTTGAAGGATATTGCTAATGCATTGCTTCATATGTACGAAAAATGTGTCTGCTCAACAAAGTAAATAACGCAATGAATGTTGTTGAACTGTCAAAAGTGAAACCCATTGATATTGAAAGTGTGTTTCGCAATTTACCCGCAGGATAACCCAGTGCGTTATGTATATGTTTGCCTGTGAGTATACTAATAGTTTGTACAATTATATATTGATAAAGATTTTTAACCGGCGAAAACAAGGTTTTCAAGTCGACGCGTTAATTATTATTTTTTTTATTGTATGACAACGCGAAACTTTTTACAAACTAGCCTAATTTTTTAAACTAGTAAATTAGATACATAAACACATACTTAGATATTATCTCCGCGGTATTTACACAACTAAATATGAGGCAGAAAAATACAATTTACATTAGGAAATTATATTGCAATAATATAATCATTGAAAACAAAATTCAATAATATCAATGTACATAATAGACATAAAAAAAATATATTCTGAAGGAAAACAATGGTAACGTTCTGAAGGGGTTCGAACATTTTTTTATGGAAGCTGGCATATCCATCAGTCGCCATTTTTTTTTTACGATATAAATACACTTCGACCAGACCCATAAGCATTTTTCATTATGGACACTTAATGAATTCTTATTTTTATTTTTTGTTAATTTTCATACGAACTATGTACCTTGACGTAAATTACCCGTTATGCATGCCTGTTTATGTCTTAATCTGAAGCATTTGATAGATGTATCATTTTAGTGGCACTAAGCGGCAACGTAGGCCATTTTAAGACCCTTTCTTACTGCATAGCTCAATGAAATTTAATTCAATGAAATTACAAATATCTTTGTAACGAAGCCTTTTTATGTACTACTTACTTCCCTTGTTCGATTTGATTTGTAAAAGCTATAGAAGCGTTTGCCAAAATTTAGGGATAACGTGAAAACCACGGTGTAGGGTGTCCCCTACACCTTTTAAAACAAAAAATGTGAAGTAACATGTACCCTAAAGTGTCACGTTTCCAATATATTTGGAGGTAAACATCGCCATATGCAAACTATGACAATAATTAATCATAGTTTAGAAAAAAATACAAAATGGCGGCTGGTCGGATACGCCACAAAGGTCCGAACCCCTTTCGCCAAGAATTTAAACTTAAGTTTTTTACATTTTGGGTGGTAAGTTAGTGCAGACCCAGTAACTTAACGGATAGCATAGAATGGGCTTTTCATTTAGTATTTAAAACAAATTTAACCACTTTCTGACCTCTAAAAAAAGCATAATCAAATGTTCCCACTGCTGGGACACAACCTCCTCTCGGTGAGAGGGAGTGGGCCGTAATCCACCACGCTAGCCCAGAGCGGGTTGGTAATGTAACGTTAGGTGTTACTTTGTGAAAATAATATCATCACCACTGCTTTCAAAAAGGGTGAAGGAAAACGTCGCGAGGAAACCTGCATGTCCTAGAACCAAAAATTCGAAGACATGTGACATCTACCAACCCACTGGAGCCACTCCCTCTCGAGGAGGCCTGTGTCCTAGCAATGGTAACGGTTATAAGCTGATTATCCTTACTTTTGTAATCTTACGTAAGAACAATCTAGACCCTTCCCACCCCTATGCAAAAAAATAAGACTAGTTCGGACCCCCGTCCCCCTCAGATCGTCTTACGTAATAAATGAACAGCTCTGGCTAAACTGAAGCGAATTCCACGCGAGATACAGAAAGACATTCGTACGCGCCGATTGTGTCAATTACCTTGTACGGAGTGTTTAAACTGGCATGAATAGTCACGAGTCCAGTGGCGTAACTATAGGGAGGCAGGAGTGGCAAAATGCCACGGGCCCCTAGCCGGAGGGGGCCCCCGGCCCGAGAGGGCCATGAGCAGAGGAAGATCCTAACATACTTAAGTATAGAAATGCAAACTTTTTCGACCACTAGAACAAAGAAACAGTCAGGTACTCCATTTTGTAGGGCAAATTACGAAATCTACGTGGACAACTCGCGGGCGAAGTGCCAGTAAAAAAAAAATTATAACGTTGGTTGAGCTTCTTTACATTGAGGGAGGGCCCTACCAATCCCATGAATTTGCCACGGGCCCCAAAGGGTATAAGTTACGCCATTACACGAGTCTTCCTAATCATACTAGGGCTGGGGTCTATCAGACCACACGCCGACCGTCACCGACGACGGCCGAATGCTGTGTTCGTAAATATTTCACAGCCAACGGGTTAAATTACCCGTTTAACAACCGCATGGCCTTCGGAAGTAGTGCTTGCCTCGCTTCGCTCTCTCAGCTCGCACGCGGTTGATCACAGTTCTAACCTAACCCATTTGGTCGGGGTGCCCTGGCTTAGTTACTGCAACCAATTCGGCTCGCGCGTGATTAGTTGCAGTTCCAACCTAAACTATAATTTATTGAATATCATTCAGGCCGTTAGTTGAACCGCCATTCTCGCTCGCACGCCGCCCGCGACCGCCAGGTGCGACGGAGTCAATGAACGTTTTGGCAACGGGCGACGTGTCGGTCGTGCGTCGTGACGTCACGGCACGCTGTCGGTAGCTAGAGTCCGTAGTCTAAAACAATCGACGCGCGAGTTTCCCAGCCAGAGCAAACCACGTTTTCCGGGTTGGCCCCGTAGTAAAAGTTGTTCATAATGATGACCCTTTTAAGGATTAAAACGATCAAAATTTAACAGCGTATACTATCAGTTTGCAGGTCAGTATCAATTTGTATGTTGATCTAAATGTAATTCGCGACAGTAACAAATATTTATTTACAGGATTATAATCCTACTAAAATTATAAACACGAAAGTTTGTGAGTATGGATGGATGTTTGTTACTCTTTCACGCAAAAACTACTGACCGGATTTGGGTGAAATTTGGCACACAGATAGTTTATAACCAGGATTAACATATATTCCCACGGGAGAAACTTATGCGGGTGAAACCGCCGGGCGCTGCTAGTCATCAATACGTCTCTAAGTTCATATTACCCTATAGAGTGATAATTTCATGAAAACATGACATTTGAGGTCAATTCTAAGTTAAGGAGTTATTATATTGCTGATTCTAATGTTTATAATTATGTAAAGCCATATTTGTTACGGTGGCGAATCATATTTTAATCAGCATACAACATAACATTGACCTGCAAATTGCAAATAAACGTAAGAAAATTTTGATTTTGCGGGCTACCTTAGCGCAGCCTCCTGAAAAGCTATATTTCAGAAATACATTTACTCCACGGGTCTGTAGTTTTTGATGCCTTCCATCCGAGCCTTGCGGCGCTCTGAAGGGGTAGCCCCCTTGATTTTCTGAATCACGTGAGCCCCTTTTTTCGAGTAATCTGGCTTGTAGGTAGTGTGTTGTGGCTCCTGGAAATAAAAATGATTATAGATAAGATATAGACCGATACTTCGTTGATGTAGCGGGGGCTTATGGCTAACTAATAACAGCCGCACGGGTCGATCGGTCAGGTTAAGCTACGCTTGCCGCGGTTGGTCCGTGGATGTGTGACCACCATTACATACCAAGACCTCTGTGCCTTGGAAAGCACGTTAAGCCGTTGGTCCCGGCTGTCATTCGTAGATCTTTGACAGTCGTTACGGGTCGTCAGAAGCCCGAAAGTCTGACAACCAGTCTTACCAAGCGGTATCGTATTACCCAGTAACTGGGTTGTGGAGGTCGGATAGGCAGTCGCTCCATGTAGCCGACCCCAACATAGTTGGGAAAAAGCTAGGCAAACGATGACTTCGTTAATGTAGCGTTCGCAAGCACTACTGCTGCGCATGAGGTCCTGGGTTCGATTCCCGGATAAGGAAGTCTGCTCGCTTAGTACCATGCTTCACAAAATGTTAATCTGTGTGATTTTTTCTAATCACAAGCACTTTTGGCGTTGAGTATACTTTTAGGTAGAACGGCTGTAACGCGACTGATCTGAGAAAAAACCGGTCAAGTGCGTGTCGGGCCACGCGCAGTGTAGGATTCCGTAGTTTTTATAACAGCCAAGTGCGGGTCGTATTCGCTGACTGATAGTTTCGTACCATGCTCTAACTAAAAGCCAAACATGACTACCTACCTAATTTGACTTCCTATACAAATCCTACCTTTTTTTTTTTTTTTTGAGGATGGAAATCATCAAATGACCCCTCCCGCTCTGGGTGGAAACTTGATTACTTACCTAATTTGACTTCCTATACAAATCCTCACCTGATCCGACAATTTTGCACGGAAAGTTTTTTTTTTTTTTTTTTTTGAGATTTGGATAAGACTTGTCATAGCCGGTGTAGCAACTGGTTTTTTTTTTATAAAACTTATTTAGGAATGAAACAATAGCGCGATACAACTAACGCATAGCGCCATCTATCGACATTTCTATGGAGTTGTTCGAAATTTTCGAGTCTAATACAATTGGTCGAGTATTACTCGGAAACTTGTAAAGCCCACTTGAGTGTGATAGTTTTCCTTTAAACTTCGTTATATATACCTATATAAATGTCACGGCAGTAGTACCTACTACTGCCATGACATTTAAATTTCCAAATACAACCGTTTAGTTGGTAGAGGGGGGACACACACTTGACTCTAACGAAAATTGGTACTTTAAAGCTTGATAAGTCACGAACGGTTTACTTAATCAATATTTTTGAAAGACCTATCCAACGATATCCCACACTTTGAGAAGGACGAAAAAGAATATCATTCCACTTTAGATGTAGGGGAGGTACCCTAAATAATTGTTTTTTTTTTTTTTTCAAAATTTTATTTTACCACTTTTTCGGCGTCGTTAACGTGTTTACTCATGCCAAATTACAACTTTCTAGTACCAATAGTTTTTGAGCTAAACCTTGGACTGGCGGACAGACAGACAGACAGAAGTCATGGCGAAACTATAAGGGTTCCTTGTTGACTACGGAACCCTAAAAACCTCAGTTTAACAAATTACTTGATATAACGAATATTTACTTGTTCCCTTCCGATTTGTTATATCAAAGATGCAGTGTATATATAAACTAGCTTCTGCCCGCAGCTTCGCCCGCGTGAATGTCGGAAACTATCCCACGAGAACATTATTGTTTACTTTTGAACCTAGATATAAATACTGAGTTTTGAGTAAATCGGACCGCGCGCTAAAATACTTCCAAACAAACTTTGAAACCCCCAACCCCTTGTTCCAAAAAAACTGGCAATCTTCATAATTTATTTAGATAAGTATTCATGCCAAGTTTCAAGTTTACTAACTCAAGGAATAAGATTTTTCATACAAACGAAATCCCCCCCATTTCACACTCTTAGGGGTGGAATTTCGAAAAATCCTTTCTTAGTGGATGCCTACTCTTTACGAAGAACACACCCTCCAAATTTCATGTCTCTAGGACCAGCGGTTTAGGCTGTGCGTTGATGTATCAGTCAGTCAGTCAGGACTTTGAATTTTATATACAATATAGATATAGACACAGAAGGAGTAAGAGAGAAGAAACACAATCCTAAAACACCATCCTATCTGCGGGAGCGGTTTTCCTACGCCCGTCCTTCAGATGCACCTTGCAGGTCGCATCTTAAAAACCTTCTCAAGTCCCCTCCCCACTCCACCGACTTCTACTCCTACTCCTTCACAGTGCACGCGGTGCGATTGTGGAATTCACTACCGCCTGACATTAGGGACTGCCAAACTATTGCGGTTTTTAAAAGAAGAGTGAAAGAACACTATCTGTCCACTTCATCATAGTTGTGTATGTATTTATTATTTTGAGTATGATATAATTATTATCATTCTTGTAATATTTATTTTAGAAGTATTTATGTATGTTTATTTGTATGTATGTTAACATATTCTCGTAATTCTTGTTTAGTTTTTAAGTGAATTGTTTTTTTTTGATTCTATGTATTATTTTTTGTCTCCTTTGCTCTATCACACGCTGTCTACATCTCTGTATCTATTGTCCTATCTCAGGTATGCTGGAAGAGATTTCTTATGAAATAAGCATCACCTCTGTACCTATTTTTTCTGTTCTGTTTTTCATTGTCTGTATATATGTGTGTACATAAATGGTAAAATAAATAAATAATAAATAATTCACAATAGATAGGACGAAACCACAAATCCACAATAATAATATTAATTAAAATTACTGATTAAAATTAGCAGACATATTATGTTACAAGATCTGCTTCTACAAAAGCTGGCTCTCATGATCTGCTTCTACAAAAGCTGGAGAACTATGGTGTCAGAGGCCCAGCGTTACAATGGTTAGAACAATACTTGAGTAATCGCGAACAATGTGTAGAAATACCTTGTGAACATAATACAGCGGTAAAACAAGAGAGGTCTGAGTATCTTGTTAACAGTTACGGCGTTCCGCAGGGAAGTATCCTCGGACCCCTCCTTTTTCTTATATATATTAATGATTTACCTGACATTCTTACTAAAAAATGTATATTATTTGCAGATGACATCTCTATAATATTAGCATATGACAATATAATTAATAATAACTTTGACATTGATATAAACAATACAATTGATTTAGTTATAGAGTGGTTAGTAAGGAACAATTTTCAAGTAAATATCAATAAGACGACTTTTGTACAATTCCAAACCCGTGGATCAAAAATTGTTCCAAGGCATATTTCATATGACGGTATAAAAATAAATGAATCTACCAGTGTAAGATTTCTAGGGTTCACCATGGACAAATACCTAGACTGGAAAGGACACGTTGACGGAGTCTGCAAGAGAGTTAACACTTTCGTATATGTTCTAAACAGACTAAGAACTACGTCTAACCAAAGTACGGTACTGTTGGCATACCATGGCCATGTAGCTTCCGTGCTACGATACGGGTTAATACTATGGGGAAACTCAACAGACTCCCAGCGGGCGTTTCTCTCCCAAAAACCGTGCATAAGAGCAATTGTTGGTATTCCTCCTTATGAGTCATGTAAACCTCACTTTAATAAACTCAAGATATTACCCCTGCCGAGTATGTACATTTTTGAGGTTTGTGTGTTCGTAAGGTCCAATCCTAATCTATTTGTAAGAGCTCGTGATATTTATACACGGGATAATGTCTACCCTCGTAACTCCAGACATGGTCAGCGACTAGTGTTAGATTTTGCACCAAAGACTGCGGTGTTCAAAAAAAATTGCTCAGCTATGTGCGTTAAAATTTATAATAGGTTACAAACAGACATTCAAAATCTCCCCCTACCAAAATTTAAGAAAAAGCTTAAAGAGCTACTGCTTAAAAAAATGATTTACTCGGTAAATGAATGGCTACAGGAATAAGGAAAATATTCTATATTTTTTTTTTTTAAATAATGTGTTTTGTGTATTATTAATTCAACGTAGAAATGACTGAGTTTTATTGGCATTTGACAATGTATTTTACCAGACACATAACTATTTTATTGACATTATATAAGACTATGAATTTCGGAGACACGTATTGGCTAAGACCACGGGCTAAGACTAACCATTATTTATATTTCTTTATTCCTTTTTTACTTCTAAGAAAACGATTCACATGCCATACCACAGGCTAAATAGAATTATAAGACCAAATAATGTAACATGGAAACCACCGATTGTATTTACTCTATTTATACGTGAATAAATGAATTTGAATGAATTTGAATTTGAATTTACAGCCATGACAGAAGGTTGTCAACTCAGAAGCGCTACTAGTGGCGTATTTCTGAACTAAGTAATGTGGTAGGAGTGAGCCCTACACTTTCATCAGAGAGTTTTGAAACAGACTATACAACAAGGGAATATTTATAAACGTTGCGTGAAGTTAAGTGACTTTTAAACGTCAAAAATGTATGGTGAAACAGTTGCTAATCAGTACTTACCTTAAAGCAACGTTTATAAATCATAATTGCTTATCCTTTTCCAACTATGTTGGGGTCGGCTTCCAGTCTAACCGTATGCAGCTGAATACCAGTGTACCACATGGAGCGACTGCCTATCTGACCTCGACAACCCAGTGACTGGGTAATACGGTCCCAACGTTTACAAATAAAGCGGTCAATCACCATCGAAGTAAGAATAGTCTTGTTTAAAAAAAAAAACTTTTGGATAGTCTATTCAAACTAATGTTTCAAATTGATGTTATTTCAAGTTAAACAAATATCAACTTTATTTAAGCAGTAATTAAGTTGATTTCAGAGTGGCTAGCACTATTTAAAAAGTTATAAAGATGTTGTAGCGTAAACTGAACTTTATTGTGTAGGAAATAAAGTTCTTTTTCCATAAAGTCACGTTTTTGCGTATTTATTATACACTGTTACATTTTGATCGTTTTAATCCTTAAAAGGGGTTATTGTACTCATCATTATGAACAACTTTTACTACGGGACCAACCCTGAAATCGTGAAAAAAAAAATCTGTTGATCCATACATTATGTCGAGTTATGCGAACATAAATCTATGGATCAATTACAATGACCCCTTTTAAGGATTAAAACGATCAAAATTTTACGGTGTATATGTACTTTATGGGTTTACATATAGGGGACGAAATTTTGTATGGAACTTCGTCATTCTCAAGAGAAATCCCATCGGGCCGAGGGCTTGTAGATACAAAAAATAATACTCACACAATCCCAGTTATCTGCTCCGGCGACGTTGGCATTCGATTGTACCACCGGCACGACGGGGCGGCAGTCGTCGTCCATCACGTATAGCTGTGTGTCTAGCATGTGTCGTTTGGGGCAGGTGGACACATGGTACTGAGGACAAGAGAAAGATGTCCTGTTTTATATCCAAGAGAGCCAAGAGAGAGGTAGGTCACCTTTGCTATCATTTTGATCTTCATTCGAGAATCCTCCAGTATAAGCTTCTCAACTTTTTCACGTTTTCTTCCGTAGAGGCAGTAAGGGCCGTCGGCCGGGCCGAGCCGTCCAAGCGAGTGTCGTCTTCAATACTCTCTCTGGCCCTTTTACATTCACTTGACCACTTTTGAACCATAGAAAACGAAGGTGCAGATTCTTGGTAAACAAACAGCCACCATCCATATCCACAATAACAGCGCGGTGATCGATTTTGTTCAACATTGTCACGTTATCACCCTGAATACCGAGAATACATTGAACGCCCCTCGTATGATATGAAACATGGAGCGAGGAAACTGTCCAGAACTAAAAAATTCGAAAACATGTGACATCTACGACTGCATGGCTGGCGCAGTGGTTAAGGGATTGCCTGCTGCGCTGAGTGTCGCGGGTTTGATTCCCGCCCGGAACAAATATTTGTATGACCTAGAAGTAGTTATTCCGGGTCTGGCTGTTTCTGTATGTGAGTTTAAATGTTTGTAAACGCACCCACGATACAGGAGAAATTCCTAGTGTGAGCCAAGGTTAAAAAAAAAAAAATCTACCGACTCACATCGTGCTCGCGTGGTAGATTATAGCCCACTCCTCTTTAAGAGAGGAGACCGTGTCCCAGCAGTAGGAACATTGTAGGCTGATTATTGTGGTTGAAAGCGTGTACGCAATGAGAAGCTGGTAATCTATACGAATAATAAAGCTGAAGAGCTTGTTTGTTTGAATGCGGATATATAATCTCTGAAACTACCAGTCGGATTTGAAAAACTCTTTTTGCATTTGATAGCCCAATTCTTGAGGAAGGCTATAGGCTATTTATAATCACGCTAGGACACTAAGGCGGCTCCTTAAAAATAAGGCAAAAATATAAAAGGCAAAAATATAAAAGTCAGAATGAACGCTAAGCGTCAGCAAGTAATAGCGTGGGAGGGATGTAGTATTATTTTGTTATCATCTGCTTGATCACAAATTGTGGCTTGCTTAAGGAAAATTCAGTAACAAATCCTGATTTTCCTTAATAGCCACTGCGATTCAAAAATGGTCAAGTTTAATGATACACCGTGTTCTTCACGTTATCCATAAACTTTGGCAACCGCAGATTTGATTTGTAAAAGCTATAGAAGCTTTTACAAATCAAATCTAACAAAGGAAGTAGTATTTAAAAAGGATTCGTTACAAAGATATTTGTAATTTCATTTTATGAAATTTAATTGAGCTATGCAGTAAGAAAGGGTCTTAATTTGGCCTATGTTGCCGCTTACTGCAATTAAAATGATAAATCGATCAAATGCTTCGGATAAAGAGGCATGCACATCGGGTAATTTACGTCAAGGTATTTAGTTTGTACGAAAATTAACAAAAAATAAGAATTAATTAATCCTACTAATATTATAAATGCGAAAGTTTGTAAGAATGGATGGATGTTTGTAACTCTTTCACGCAAAAACTACTGAACGGATTTTGATGTTACTTTACAGTAATATAGCTTAAACATCAGAATAACACATAGGACACTTTTTATCCCGATATTCCCACGGGATCGACACTTATGCGGGTGAAACCGCGGGCCGCAGCTAGTGTGTCTATAATGAAAAATACTTATTTCAATGATCTGAACATCTGCAGTGCGATTCTGTAACCATCTCACCGTGAAAACTTGGGTGAAGTGAGCGTGGAGTTAGCCGTCATTCCAGCGAATGCTAAGGGATTGACACTATTGACAGCTCACTCTAAGTTCACTTCACCTAACTTTTCACGGTGAGATTTTTACAGAATCGATCAGCAGGTCGATGTTTATAATATCGTCCGGAACACAGTGTATTATTGTTATTTAGAACAGTTAGTTATTGTTCCAATGGAGGACAAAGAACTCTTATGTTATACAGGAAAAATCTCGAAGAGGACAACTTATATACGAATACAGATGTCACCAATATTTTGTAACCATATTATTTTGATTTAAGGTGGATGCTCCAAGGTAGCCCGCGAAATTCAAATTTTCTTACGTTTTTTGCGATTTGCTGGTCAGTACTAAGTTGTACGTTGATTAAAATATGATTCGCGGCCGTAACAAATACGTATTTACAGAATTATAATCATTAGAATCAGTAATACGAGTGGTGGCGAGTACGAGATGTGGGTTCGAACCAAGTAAATTATTTCATCACCACTGCTCTCAAAACGGTGAAGGAAAACATCGTGAAGAAACCGGCATGTCCTAGAATAAAAAAATTCGAAGACATGCGACATCTACAACCCGCACTGGGCTCTCGTGGTGGATTGTGGCCTATTCCCTCTCACAGAGAGGAGGCCTGTGTCCCAGCAGTGGGAACGTTATAGGCTGATTATGTATTCAACCGAATTGAGAACCTCCTTTCCTTGAAGTCGGTTAAAAAGAAATACTCACATCCAATTCAACTTCGTTGATCACATGCGTGGCATCAAATGGGCAGTTAACTTTCCCACTGTTGGGATGCTGCTTGCGACACTTTTGTAAGTGGATGTGCATCCGGTAGTGCTCCACCTGATGCGACATGTTGTAGGGGCAGGAGATCATGTCATGTGGCTGGGGCTCCATTGTCACTGCGGCAGAAAAAAAAATATAAATAAAAAAACCGCTAATCTTTAGAGCTGAGGAGGACCACAAAATAAAATGATACCATCAATTACCTGCCTAGTCTTCCCCAACTATGTTGGAGTCAGCTTCCAGTCTAACCAGATGAACTCAAACTCAAAGCATTTATTTCAATTAAACCGTTTACAGGCACTTTTGAACTGTCAAAGAGTCGGTCAGTTAGTTGGAAGCTACTTGCCCATTCTAAAACGTAGATCTCTATGGAGAATAATGGTGAAGAAACTCAAAGGACACTCTTTTAAATCAAGATACATATTCCAAAATCCTGGGTACATTGTACGCAGAATAAACGTAAACCTAAAATCAGTGTTGCTTGGAATAAACTCGTGAGCGATAGTCATAGGGTGGCCCGGGCGAGTTTTCGGGAATGGCGATTATGCGGTAGTCCTACTACTGGAGATATGTTTACAAAGATGTGCGAGAGTAGAAAGATATTTAAATCGCGTTTAAAATGGTGTCAAAAACACCAAGACCAGTTAAAAATGGACACTCTCGCTACTAAGCATGCAGTAAAAGATTTCAGTGGTTTTTGGACATGTACCCACCGTTTGGGGACTCGGCCGGGTCTTCCTGTGACTGTTGACGGCTCTAACGATTTAAAAAATATTGCTGACAAATTTAAAAATAATTTTACTGTTCGGTCACCGTTAGCTCCAATATCGTCTTCTCCAAGTAAGGGTGGGGTGAATGGGGAATGTGTGGCTACCAGGGTCATGGCCAGGGATGTATCTCGGGCGGTGAAATCTATTTCAAAAGGCAAATCACCTGGCCATGATGGATTGAGTGTGGAACATGTGCAGCACGCTGGTCCTCATATTTACAGGGTGCTGGCCATGCTGTACAACTTTTGCATATCACATTCATACCTACCCAATAATATGATGAGGACTATTGTAGTTCCGGTAGTAAAAAATAAGGCGGGAGACTTGTCAGATACGGCCAACTATAGACCTATCTCCTTAGCAACAATAAGCGCGAAAGTGTTTGACAGCATTCTGAATACACAATTAAACAAATACATAAAATTGCATGATAATCAGTTCGGATTTCGGTCGGGACTGTCCACGGAAACTGCGATATTGTGTATGAAGAGTGCTGTCAGATACTACACTGACAGGAAAACATCTGTGTATGCCTGCTTCCTCGACCTCTCCAGGGCATTCGACCTGGTCCGGTATGATATTTTGTGGGACAAAATGGAAGCTGCTCATATACCGGATGAACTTATTACTATCTTTAAGTACTGGTACGGGAACCAGGTGAATCATGTCAAGTGGGCGGGCACATTGTCAGACCTATATAGGTTGGAATGTGGGGTGAGGCAAGGGGGGTTGAGCTCACCTTCCATTTTTAATTTATATATTAATGGGCTGATCGAGGCACTCAGCGAGCAACATATTGGTTGTTATATTGATGGCGTATGTTTCAATAACATCAGCTACGCGGACGATATGGTGCTGCTGAGTGCCTCGGTCTGCGGACTCAGAAAGCTGATGAGTATCTGTGAGGGTTATGCAACTGATCATGGACTTTTGTAACAACTTTATATACATGTAGCCTATGGACCAACTACACGCAGAGATCGTACGGCGCCCTTCGTGTCCAGTACAACAATGCGTTCAGGATGTTGTTGGGTCTCCCCCGTTACTGCAGCGCCTCGACAATGTTTGCAGAGGCACGCGTAGATTGTTTTTACGCAATGATGCGCAAGAGAGGCACTTCGCTGGTGCGGCGAGTGCGGGGGAGCTCCAACAGCATGCTGGCCGCGCTCTCAGAAAGGCTCGACTGCGCCTACATAAACCATTGCTGTAGGTTGCACATTGGATGCGGGTAATTCATGTTTGTGTTGTCCAATAATTTAAATTGTATTATTCTTATTTTATCAATGTGACTGGTTGTAATAATTAATAATGTGTATGAGTCTTGGTAACTTGAAATAAATGATTATTATTATTATTATTATTCGTACTGCTTCTATACGTAAAAACAATGTAAAAAAAACCGGTCAAGTGCGAGTCGGAATCGCGCACCGCGGGTTCCGTACTTTGTAGGTAACTACAAATTTACGGTTTTCGGATTTTTTCCTTTACTTGTGCTACATGACATTGCTTCTTGCCATATTTCATGATTCTAGGTCAACGGAAAGTACCCTATAGGTTTTAATTCGCTTGCAAGTGTCCAAATATGCGACATAAACGAAACATAAACGCCCGCATCTTTTGATTGCGTTGACTTAGTAGTACTTAGTAGGACTTAGTAGTTTGAATTTTTTTCACTACTTCAAGGGATTGCAGCCCTGAGTATTTGATATTACTTTTAAATTGGTAACTCCACGCATTGCTGAGAAAAGGGTTTTGACAGACAGACAACGAAGTGATCTTAAGGGTTCCTTTTGAGGTCTGTAACCCTAAAAACACTAATTTGCTTATAATGCCACATTGTCTTCATCTCAGCTGATCATAATCTATCAAAATATTGCAAGATCGGGATACCCAGATCCTACACAGATGTTCTCAATATACCAGGAGACCTAATAAGCTTCTGGAGGGAGGTGGGTTGGAATAACCACTGACGGCCGCCATGGCCTACACACAATGGTCCACCTGAAGGACTAAGTGCAGAAACCAAACCCGTAACAACAACAAAAATACATTGAACACTACAAAATATACAATGGGTGGCTTTATTGCTTTCTGCAGTCTCTTCCAGGCAACCTTGGAATGTAGTGATTTTTTTTGGCCATAAAATGGGGCTGTCGCTATTTATGCAAAAGTTTTAAAACCTTTACCTAACC
Source organism: Apamea epomidion (assembly GCA_947507525.1). Taxonomy (NCBI): domain Eukaryota; kingdom Metazoa; phylum Arthropoda; class Insecta; order Lepidoptera; family Noctuidae; genus Apamea; species Apamea epomidion. Next base: position 5,986,905 of record OX382255.1, read on the forward strand.
TAACCATATCATCATTCACACTTTCAGTAAGTGTGACATGGCGACATTACCTTGTTTCAAGTATTGTGATAAAACTCAGATTGTTTTTATACATTTCAATGTCACTACCAACCAATTTGAATCTATCAATCTAGCTATGTAAACACAAACTTTGCACTAAGTATTTGTGTTTTTAGAACAACCATAATATGTTTATTGCAAAAAAAAATCCTCATAATCACTGGACTTAGCAGGCTGGTTGGTAATTGCAGTATGTTAATAAATCACTGTTTTCAAAAAGGTTAGCAAAAATAAGGTTAACCAAAACTAATCTCTATGGGAGATGAAGACTTTCACTTCATAAGGCATTGCCCACAGTTATTCCTTTGCTAATCTATGATGACACCAATATAGGTTTTAATGAAAGTATAGATTCCTATCCAAAACTTCCAGTATTTTTTCGGCATACTGCACAAAAATACGTACACGTAAATAAATTAATGTAATATTAAGGCCTAAAATCGCGAAATTTTGCAGAAAACGTCGCAGTGTGAACGGCGCAGATCGATACGAGGGTATATAGCGGGGTGGAAAATCGGCGCACGTCATTGTGACAGTTCAGAACCGGGACGGTAACACCCCTGCATTTTTATTCCCAGATTTTCGTAGCAAATTCTTTGCTAATAACGTAACTTTTCCTTACTTACAGATGCTGATGTGAAGGCGAAGAATTTGCTGAATTACGGAAGTCTGAAAGGTTTTAGTAGTTTTAAGATGTGGCAATGTAGTTAAAATATTGAATAGACGTTGTGAGGTGTGGGGGCTACGCGAGTACCAGGCAGTAGGCACAGGAAAATCGCATAGATTATAATATGCATGCGCCAGAAATACGGATCGATAAACCTGTTCTGATGTAAAAACAATGAATGTCACCTAAAATATCATGGTTTCGACGCCCAAAATGTTACTGATAAACTTAACACAACACTTTTTCCTGTGCTTCGAAAAAATTCTACCCGCCAAAGCAATTTTGTGCCAAGCAATCATTTTTGACCTTTGAATTTCTAGTAAAATATTATGTACAATACTTTAATAAATTGTTTTATACTTACATGTTTTATTGCAGTGTCTGGGAGAGTGTAATTAAATAAATATGATTTGATTTCTCGAAAAATTGATGCACTGTCCTTCAGTCAGACGTAGTTTTGTTTTTTTTTGACAAGTTATTACTTTAGTCATCGAGTGAAGTGAATGAATAGGTAGTGAATGAAGTGCAGTTTTATTGACTGGAATATAGAGCTTTTAGGCCATTGGCAGCTTAAAAACCTATATTATCACTTTATTTCAAAATATGACTGTCACTGTTTTTACAGTCAGAAATACCTGAGTACGATAAATGGGATCAACCGCACGTCAGTAGCAATACTCGAACTACGAAAAGCGACTTTAATGCTGTACAATTAAGGCGTTAGAAAAGTCAAATTATTCTCATTGTCATGCGGTGGACTGTAATTTACAAATAGGAAAATGTGTCAATGAATTGGATGATCGATGATGGTTCATTTCTACGTAAAGAAAACTAAGGAATATGTTAATAACCACGAACCACCACAGTCAATCATTTATATTTTTTAACATCTTAAATGTATAGGACCTGCCTTGTCTTTATTGAGTTTATTAATTTAGGCCTTTCCAATCGCACACCATTAGGATCGATCCTAGGCCTCTCATCTATATCCTTATTATTTAATTGTAGAACGAAGCATCATCTTCCTGCTTGCCTTTTAGCATTATTATAGATCAACGCTGGGCCTAGTACACAGGCGCGGTCTCAGGGGGAGGGCTGGACCCGTGCCGGCACACCACTTGGGACCGCGCCTAGGTATGGCCCCGTGGCCATGACCTCTTCGAAATAATTCAAGATGGCGAGAGCCTGTATGATTTACTTGCTTTACTAATCAATTTGAACCTTAAAACCACTGGTTCCTTATGCGTATACAAAAATATTTAAAATAAAAAATGGTTAAAATGTTCCGATTTCTGTTTCAATGTGCAAAAGAAAATCTAAACTGTCTTCCTACTTTAAACTCCGCTTCGCTCACTATTACAGTCTTCAGAATGTGATAATGATTGATGATCATGATTCGACAAAGTAACTCCTATTTCGAGCTCATTCCACTCGCTCTTATCACACAATAATTATTGCCATGATCCTGCAGGCGCCCTCGGTGACCTTCCCCCCTCTTTCCCCGAAATCTTGGGCTGTGACCGCGTCTTATATACTTACGGATCACATAGGTTTGCTTGGTTTACATGATGGGAAAATATACTCCCGAAGTCTACGTGAAAATTTGCTCCATACGTTGCGATGCAGAACTGCAGAAGTCCTTGTAATATGACACATCGAGCGTACGAGTATCACGTAGGGATGAGTTAGAGGGAAGACACTGTATAATGAAGTTATAAAATATTAATTTTATAACATTAAAAACCCCTATTATTTAAAACATTTTATTAACATAATTCTGAATTGAATAAATAATGATTTAATGTAAAAGTTGGCTTAAAAGACCACAGACTAAACCACTTTAATAACCCAAATCACCATTCGCTCATTTTTTTTCTTTGAACTTGACAGTTCAAAGAAAAATAATGTTGCCATACTAAAACTAAAAGTGTTGTGGTAGTGAACGATTTTGCGTAAAGAACGTATGATAAAAATGGTTTAATTTAAATAAAATTAAATGTTCGTAATTCGTTGAATATTTGAATATACGAAAAATTTAAACAATTCCCAAGATGTCCTGGAAGAAAAAACACATTCAACAGTGGCTGAATTATAATAATAATCAATACATTCTAACTAAGTTGTACTACTGAAAAACAATATATACAACAAATTCTACAATTTTTGATAGTGTATATCGTGTTTTTAAGACAAGTTATTAGTAATATAATATAAAATTTTGCATTTAAGTACCTATTTAAGTTCATTCAATTTCGTTCATTCTTGCATGCATCACCTCACTATCTTTTTTTTGTCAAAATCTGGTAACCCTTCGACTGTCAAGTTACTGTTTTTACAGACGCCAGCACATCAAGCTACTACAATCTGTCAAATTTCTTTAGTAGATTTTCAACTTTATCGCTAAAATGTAAAGTTCAAAGTTGATTGGGAAAATTTGACAGTTTTGGGTAGCTTCGTGTGCTGGCGTCTGTTGTACAATATTATAAGTCGAAGTATAGAAGCAAACTGCAAAACGCGGTAAATACAGATGCTGAGATGCCTCAAGCTGGCGACTTTGTTTAACAAGAGGTAAATCGACAAAATGTTGAAATTGACTTTCATATTGAATAAAGTGTCTTTTGTTGCCAACAAGCACGCAAATTTTTGACATAAGTAAAGCAGAAACGCTGTTGGCAATAAAGTTACAAACTATTAATCTCTTTCAAACTTCTTCCCCGATTCAGCTCTGCATCTTTATAGTGACAATATTATCGTGGACGGCCACATCCACGTCACGGCACGGATAACAGAAGTAACATGTATGGAAATATAGACGCTTTCAAATTTCCGTCGACAAGTGCACGTATTCCCTTATACATGTTATGGACGTAGACGTGGACCTACACGATAATATCGCACATTGTCCTTTACACAACCCACGATTATTTAAAAGTCTGCCTACTCTTTATAACTGAAATCAAAATCAAGTCTTTTGTTAAAAAAAAATAAGCTAAAAACAAACACTTCGAACGTCAAGATTACATAAAACAGTCCCCTAAAACGCCCGCTCTTCACCACTTCTCAAGTGGCACAACAAACTCCCCAGCAGCACAGCGGCTTCAAAAATGGAGGTTTTGTATTCCTTTCTTATTACATAATAGGCCTTTATGTTCCCTCGTAGAGAAAACGGTATTCCCAGCCTTTTTTTATGGTTAAAGGAGAATTACTAGTTCTAAAAGAAAACTACATTATTCAAATAGAAATATTTATTTGAAAATTAAAACTATAATCATAACAAATCTAATTTTTGTCTCAAAAACAACATTATTTTTCTGTCTGCTACTGTATAACGACTAGGTTTTCATAGATTCTTTGTTCTTTTCGTAGGCAGAGGAAATAAATTATTAGTCCATCGTTTTAATTATGATCGCCTCTATGGGTCAGTACCTACATACAGAAAAATGCTGGAGCAGTTTTTTCTTTGATAAACTGATAATGAACTATCTAAATCAAAACTGAATTAGAAAGAATTGTCGCCAAATTCTGATATTTGGCGACAAATTTCGACTAATTATCGGCTAAATTTTTGTGTAATCAAAATTAAAATCCCTGTTGGTGGCTCTGCCAGTCAGCCACACGAGTCGAAAGTAGCTCGCAAGAGTTCCTTGTGGTCTTTTCGAGTATACATGATGACAGGGACATCGACGCGCTAACTGTAATCATGAATTCAGCACATGATTCTAGACACCCCCTTTTTTTTTGCGTTGGAAATCATCCTATGAGTTCTCCCGCTCTCGGCGGAGCGCGAGCTGACTAAAACCCACCCGCGTTCCTTCAGTTTCCTGTGCCAGGGGCCACGGTATCTCTTTCGAACAACCCGCGGCCCTGGCAGACATCGGCCCTAGCGGACCCCGTCAGTTCGTGCTGACATCTCTTTGAGGCGCGCGTGAACACAACACTGTCGAAATTTTTAATTTGTTATAAAAAAAAATAATCTGCAGTTTCATAAAAAAAACTGAAATACCCACGCAGTTAAAATGTATGGACAGCATTTTTTTTTTAAATGACAAAGTATTTCATCACAGGATTCAGAATCATGTACGGAATCCATGGTAACAGGTTGCGCGTCGCTGTTCCTGGCACCCCGGATTATAATACAAAACTTGACTGCAAAAAGCCAACATTTTTTGCTCGAGCATTTTACTGATCAGCCATCGTCTGCCAAGTCTTTTTCCAACTATGTTGGGGTCGGCTTCCAGTCTAACCGGATGCAGCTGAATACTAGTATTTTACATGGAGCGACTGCTTAGCTGACCTCCACGACCCAGTTACTGGGTAATACGATACCCCTTGGTAAGACTGGTTGTCAGACTTTCGGGTTACTGACTACCCGTAACGACTGTCAAAGATCCACGAATCACAGCCGAGACCAACGGCTTAACGTGCTTTCCAAGACACTTTCAGTGTTAAATTTTATAATTGGCTGTGCCAAAAGAGTTTGCCTATTTTCATTTTGTCGGTTAACACTTAAAAATATTTAAAAAGGTACAAGTCATTGGTTTAAAGTAGAGTAGGTAACAAAAGTAAAACTTAGAACTAAATGTATTTAAAAAAAACTTACAATTAATAATGGTCAGCGGGGTATAATTGCGTAACACACCATCAGCACTTGAAACCCATTGCTGCTGAATCAGTAGCAATGGGTTTCATTTTGACAGTTCAACAACATTCATTGCGTTATTTACGTACACATTTTTCGAACTTATGAAGCAATGGATTAGCAATATCTTTCAAAATGATTCAGATTGAGATTGACAGTGTGTTCCGCAATTAGGGTGCCAAATGTTTTTGTAACTTATTAACTAAATTCTAAATGTATAGTCAAGGAAAAGTATTGTTTCGCAGACTAAAAGCTAGCGCACACCGGCGGGGTATCTAGGAGGATTTGATTCCCTGTCCGTCCGTCGATGTGCGCTGGCCTTTGCATAATCAGCCTATAATGTTCCCACTGCTGGGACACAGGCCTCCTCTCTTAGAGGAGTGGGCTGTAATCTACCACGCGTACCCAGTGCGCGTTGGTAGATGTCACATGTTTTCGAATTTTTGGTTCTAGGACATGCCTGTTTCCTCACAATGTTTTCCTTCACCGTTTTGAGAGCAGTGGTGATGAAATAATTTACACAAAGTAAAGCGCCTGGGATCGAACCTATGACCTACAACTCGTAACTCGCGGCCGTTACCACAGCTCAATAGCACATTTGAATAAACGGACGACTTAAGTTGATGAACAATCAATTTCTCTATCTGTACTATCGCCAAAACCTATATCTGACCATTTTGAAAACAAAATCCCGTGCACATGATGACCACAGCTGCGTCCGTAAGTAAAACAAAAGAGGATCCTTTTTAGGTCGACTAATAATATGCGCTGCAAGCAGGAATAGTCCTTACGGTGGTCAGATATAGAATTTGACTATAGTACATAATGGCGCCGATTCCCTTGTTCACAAACTAAACTAAATTTAAGTTTAGTGCATCTTTTTCTTTCTATTTCATTAAGAAAAGGACAGAAGATAAATATTAGTTTAGCCCTGTCAAAATTAGATACTCCATAGCAAGTTTAGTCGTGATTAAAAACATTGCTACTAAAAATACGTCAATTTACGTCAGGCGCTGGCTAATTTGACAGTACTAAACTAATATTTATCTTCTGTCCTTTTCATAATGAAACAGAAAGAAAAAATGCACTGAACTTAAATTTAGTTAAGTTTGTGAACAAGGGAATCGGCGCCAATGTCAATATTATTTCTGTAGGTGAAAGCTAAAGGACCTTAAGTCCATGTTTTGTCATTTTTGTATTTTCAATGATAGTTTTGTATTTTCAATAGCTTAATAAAACTTCATAATCATACTTTTTATTCTACAACGATACACTATTTACTTTTTATACACGGTCAATTTTAATATCTAATTTCGGGTATAGACATCTTTAATGAGCTCTACTGAATAATTTATAAAATGTGACTTAAGGTCCTTTAGCTTTCACCTACAGATTTATTAACTTAAAGTACCTACTTATTCCCCGAAGGGATAGGCAGAGTAGTATTGTACAGACGCCAGGACATCAAGCTACTACAATCTCTCAAATTTCTTTAATAGATTTTCAACTTATTCGCTAGGTTTAAGGTTGATTGGGAAAATTTACAGTTTCGGGTAGCGTGACCTGCTGGCGTCTGTATAACCCACATTTCGGCATTTATATTTTTGAGGCATGTTATTAATCGAATATCAAATCATTCTTTCATTTTGTTTACCTAAAAATATAATTGTACGCTCTAATATAATTATTGCCCTTTTTTTGTGAACCTCAAATAACTCCTATTTTGCGATCCTAAAAATATAATTGAGCGCTCTAATATAATGATTGCTCTTTTTTTGTGAACCTCATTAATAAAAAAAAAAAAACGTACATCATTAGGGTCAATAAGTTTTTAGAGGAGCAATTAAACAATTCCATTAAAAAAAAAAATAGAGTAACTGACTCGATTTATGATAAGCACAACAACAACCACATTTTATGACATTTCAACGAACTATCGTCTAATAAAGCATCGGTCCTTATCTCATTTTCCAAACTATGGTGGGTTTCGCTTCGTCTAACCGGATGCAGCTGAATACCAGGACTCATATTACACGGAGCAACTGCTTAACTGACCTCCACAATCCAGTTACCATGCTACATGACACCTCTTTGTGAGACTGGTTGTCAGGCTCTCGTCCGTAACGACTGTCAAATTTCTACGAATGACATTCTTATTGATAATGCGGACGGGGTCGAGGAATTGAATCCTACTAAGTATCCTACTAATATTAACGCGAAAGTTTGTATGGATGGATGGATGTTTGTTACTCTTTCACGCAAAAACCACTGAACGGATTTGGATGAAATTTGGCACACAGATGGTTTATAACCAGGATTATCATATATGGTACTTTTTATCCCGATATTCGCACGGGATCGAAACTTATGCGGGTGAAACCGCGTGGCGCAGCTAGTTATCATAATATGATAGATCCATAGCCGAGAAACTACAGATCGCCACCTGGTACGACCCTTACATACTCCTGCTTCGTTCATATATTTGGTCACACACGCACGCCGGTTGCAAGTATGGCGCCTGGCCTATCTGAAGAACATCACCAATAAGGTCCTTCTAGGGCGTCCCTTCGCGCTCGGCGTTTCCACTCAAATCTGCCTTGTAAATATCTTTAGTTAGTCATGTCCGATAAAATGTCACAAATATGTATACAAATAAATATATCTTTATCTTTATGGAGGCAGATTTATAAAAAAACATTTGGTATGTGTCACAGCAATAATTGTAAAATGAACAAAATATACTTAAAGGTACAGTAACGAGCATAAACATGGACAGATCGACAAAAATATCTGAAGGCCAATTCTCGTACTTAAAACGTTAAAATTCAAATCACAATCTCATCTCAGCAACAATCAATGTCAAAATGTAGCTCCTACATTATTTATTATTTATCTTTTTGTTACTTTTTTTTTATATAATTTGGTTTATTTTTTATTTTTGACTGTGTCTAGTTTAGTCTGTGATCTTCCTGTACGAGTCGCAATAAATACTTTTTCTTTCTTTCTTTACACTATTAAATAGCATTTCCACAGCGTTAGCGTTTCGAATCAGAAACGAGACTTATTTTTGACGCGGTAGGGCGAATCTAACGATTTAAATCTTGGTAACTCTCTCTGTCATTTTCATGACAGCCTTTACTGCGATACCGCTTTTCTAAGAAACTGTAACCGTATTGTGTGATCGTTCACCACTTTCTTAGGAAAACAAAGCTTTAGTTCCGATTATTGCCACACGCGAAAAGATCCGTGTACTGCTACATTATGGTAACTACACACTGACCTATAATAAACAAGTACGCTGGACTTCATACTTTCGATGACAAAACGAAGACATTTGATTTTCGCCATTTAATATTTTTGATAGCGAGTTTTACAAGTTGCGCATACTCTCAAGATAAAAACGTTCTAAATATCTCGTAGTAAACACAAAATACACAAAAGTCTTATTCCACGACTCCACGGCATAAATCATCAGAGACGTACCAAAGTAAAACGACGGTCATTTGCGGCAATGTGTCAATTTTAGTTCCTGAGACGCTCGAGCGGGGCGCTTTGAATCGGCACAAAAAAACAACTGTCATTTCGTATAGTATTTAGTCCAGCGTACTTGTATAATATTAGTCAGTGTAATTACATTACAAAGGTAATTATACCTTTTTAACAACAGACACCTTTTTTTTTCCTTTATTGTCCTCGTATTCAATGACTTCTAAACATTTAAACTGACTCGTCAAATCTTTAATACAAATTATCTCGTCCCTAGTCAACCCCATTGGCAAATCGAATTTCGCAAACTCACTCCTTCCCGCCAAATCTTGACACATGTCAGCGACGCCATTTTTAAAATCATCATCGACACTATAGACTACTTTTTTTTCCACCTCAGGGGCGTTACTTAGAGCTTTACGCCACATGACTTTCTCATTAACCGCCGACATTTTTGCTTTCCCGTCTAACTCTGCTAAACATTGTCCGATTTCTTTGTTTTTTGGCTCAAGTTTTAAGGCTTTTTTATAGCAAGATATCGCTTCGTCAGCTCTACCTAACAGTTCGTGAGCTCTACCGTAATAAAAGATGCCTTTACAGTGTTTATTTATATCGATAATTCTGTCAATATGTTTGCAGACACCGACGATATATTTTGGTTTATTTATTTTATAGTAACAAATGGCTAGATTAACATATATAGTCACCTTGAGATCTTTGATTTCTGTTTCTTCCTTCTCGTTTTCGGGGCGAGATAGTGAGAGTACGGACAATGCTTGATGGTAATTGCTTATAGCTTTATGATACTTGTGTCTGTGGAAGAGGTCTTTAGCTTCTGCGCGAATGTCTTTCACGGTTTTAGTTGTTGTTTCGAATTTTGCTTGCTCCACCTTTGGCAGGTCGTTGAATCTGTGGAGAGAATTTTATAAGGTTAAGATTTCACACTATATTGTACGTCACCTAAACTCAGTCAGTTGCCCAAATAGCACAGAATTGGTGCCCTGGGACGATGAGGCGGGGTCGCGGCAGACCATGTAGGAAATGGCGGGACGACCTGAATAGGTTCCGCCAAAACTGGAAGGAGGACGCGCGGGCTCGCGAAACATGGCAGGAATGGAGGAAGGTCTTTGCCCAGGAGTGGGAGCCTGCGGAGACTAGTAAAAAAAAAAACTCAGTTAAACTATTTAAACCTTTTTTCAACTTAAATAATTTTGTCATGATGGCCTAGCGTTTGGAAAGCTTCGTCGAGTCTTCTCGTCGCGTATTCCGCAGAGCCTAAAGACTAAAGTCTTTAATCAGTGCGTCCTGCCTGTTATGATGTGGAAGGAGCTATGCGTGGAGTCTCTCTGAGGGATAGAATTCGGAATGAGGTGTTCCGGCAGAGAACCAAAGCTGACGACATAACTCACAGAATAAGCAAGCTGAAGTGGTAATGGGCCGGTCTTATTAGCCGTAGAACCGATCACCGACGTGTTCTTGAGTGCAGACCGCGAATCGGCAAAAGTAAGGTAGGACGCCCTAGGCTAGGTGGAGCGACGGTTTTCGCAGGGTGGCTGGTAGCGGCTGGATGAAAGTTGCCGAGAATCGAGCTGAATGTCGTGCGATAGGAGGATTTTTTTTTTGATAACCGACGAAACATTTTACTCTAGGCGACCATGTGCTGAATTCATGGTTTCAGTTTGCTCGTCACTGTCCCTGCCACCCGTACATTACTATGGACAGCTCAGCAATAATATCTGATTTCATAATTCATCCATTAATATCTGACGTCAAGATGACAGCAAATATATGAGATCATGCAGCACAAATATGTGACATCGAAGGAATGCCAAAACTATCTGACAAAACAAGCGACAACAAAACTTAGGAAGCTGCATCGGCTTTGAAAAAATGTGTGGCCTCTTAGTATGCAGTAATATCGGACATATCTTGCGTTATAAATATCTGCCTACTAATTTAAATTCAGAAAAATGTGGTACCTTTTTGTGAACAAAAAATCTGGATCAACAAAAATCAAAATGAAAAATGATCCTTTCTTTGGTTTTGTTAGTCGAATCGTTGAGCTCCTCAAGTTTTGAGTTGAGTTGCACGATTTCTGACAAATGCGTGCACTGACTGGACAGGTCCACTCAATCTGTGTGGTCCTTTCCTCGAAAGACCATCTCAGACATCGGTCTACATGGTCTTCACATGATCTGACCAAGATTATGTCTGGTCTTTAAAAGAGACTGTGACCTCTTGAGTTTGTTTCGGCCTTTCTTCTCAGACTAGTCAGATAGGAAACGCCGACCTCATCTAGTTTTTAAAATATGATTGACGTGTGTAAAAGTGTCTGTGCAAACCTACTTACAGAAAATAAATACTACTTACAAAAATTTTTTAACTCAAATAATTTTAAAATTTTCTCACCTAGACCCGGCACCGACGCAACGAACATCGTACAGTGTGATCGTCAACAGCACTGGTTTCCGCTTTATTAGCGGCAGTACGCCCTGCGGGCCCCAGGCCGCAGCTGGCTGCAGCATTAGGTGGAACCGAGCCTTGGGGCCCTTGACATGGGCTAGTCCGATTTCTATGCCGGGGATCATCTTGCCAACGCCCATGCGAATACGCTGTAAAGTCGAGAAGATGATGATAAGGAACATTTCTTAATTAATGGGGTAGCCCACAAAAAGGGCTTTGTAGATCCTAAATCAGATGAAGTGTCATTGATATTTGTTTAACTTGAAATAACTTAAAACACAAATTTGAATAGACTTTAGATTATTATCACACTAATATTATAAAGGCGAAAGTTTGTGAGTGTGTGTGTGTGTTTGCATGTTTGTTACTTCTTTACGCTCAAACGGCTGGACCCATTTTGATGAAATTTGGTATGGACGTATGGACGTAGCTGACACCCTGGATTAACAATAAACGTGAAAGTTTGTATGGATGGATGGATGTTTGTTACTCTTTCACGCAAAAACTACTGAACGGATTTGGATGAAATTTGGCACACAGATGGTTTATAACAAGGATTATCATATAGGGTACTTTTTATCCCAATATTCCCACGGGATCGAAACTTATGCGGGTGAAACCGCGGGGCGCTGCTAGTCATTTATAAATACTCACCAGTGGCTCTCCCCTGTTCGAAATTAGTGTCGTATCGAAGGGAATGTCATTTCTTTCATAATACAATGCATGGTGGATTATCACCTCTGCAGTCGGAGGCACCAAGGGACCATCTCCTGTAAAACAAACTAGAGTTTAACCTAACATAATCCTACCTCGGGTCCTACATCTCATCTAGAAAAGGAAAAGCTAACTATCCAGCTTGTATGTATTTCAGAAATGTTTCTTCAGAATGATGACCCCATAGACATTTGCAATCTATGTTCATCCTTTTTTCTTCTGTCTACGAACCCTATACTTTGGGACTCTGTTAAATGGCAACCACCTGATCACTATGCAAATAGCTCGTCTTGCATAGCCGAAATCAGTATATCCACGGAAGGAATACGCGCGGCTTTAAAATCTTTAGATCCCTCTAAAGGGGCCGGGCCGGACGGCTTACCACCTAGCTTTTTCATAAGAACACGTGCTAGCTTGTGTACTGCATTATATCTAATTTTTGCGTGAGGGTGTTTTTCCTGCAGTTTGGAAACGTGCGTTTATAACCCCTGTTTGAGTGGTGACAAGAACAATGTAGAGAATTATCGCCCCATCACTATCCTCTCTACTTTGTCTAAGGTTTTTGAAAGTCTTGTGCATGGCGCCGTGTACCCCCACATTCATCAGCTTATTTTACCCGAGCAACATGGTTTCGTCAAACGTCGTTCAACCGCAACTAATCTATTGGTATTTACAAACTACTTATTTGAAAAAATGGATCAGAACAATCAAGTGGATGCTGTGTATACGGACTTTCAGAAGGCTTTTGTCAAGGTGGATCATACACTGCTTTTGGAAAAAATAGCTTTCAACGGAATACGTGGTAATATGCTTAGATGGTTTGTTTCATATATTTACAACAGGACCCAAAAAATTGTTGTCAATGGTTGCGAGTCCGACCCTATAATTCTTACATCTGGTGTACCACAGGAATCCATTTTAGGCCCTCTTCTCTTCATTATATTTATTAATGACATTAAACAATGTTTTATCAACTCAAAGTTTATAATGTATGCGGATGATAGAAAAATTTACAGATCTTGCAAGAATATACAAGACTGTCTACTTCTTCAAATGGACCTGGATATATTATACACCTACTGTAACAACAATGGGCTATTTCTCAGTCTACCGAAATGCCTTGCCAGCTCATTGACCAAAAAGATAATTAAAATACATTTTGATTATTCAATTAATAGAGCCCTCTTAAATGTAGTTAGTTTTGTTCGTGACTTAGGTGTCACACTGTATGCCTGTTTCTCTTCGTCTTCGTCGCCTTGTTGATTCTTACAACACGCATTTTATTGAACTGGATATATCTTGTCTATCTAAGCAATCATTTAAGAGAATTGCTCTGGATATTTTGTTTAGCGAGTATTTTAAGTTAAATTCAGCAAAGCTAAGTAACACAGCATAGTTGTGGCAGCGACTAGTGTTCATTTTTCTTTTTTTCTTTTTTATCACTTGTCTTTAGCACTTCTTTTAACCTTTAGTTAAAACGTGGACAATGGAGTGGGTTACGTGTTTGTTAAATCTTAGTTTAAGTATTTCTCTGTATTTTGTAACTGTTTTTTGTCCCTAATGAATAAATAAAATAACATCACACCTGTAATCCTCGAAGGGTTGGGCAGAGGTATATCTATAGTACACCCACATTTCTCCAGTTATGTTTAAGTCCCATGTCATAGAGGGCGAGCCTACTGCCATCAACCAGGCACAAACCCAGACTCTGAGCTGCTGCTGAGAAATTCCAGATAGAAAAATCGGTTTCATTTTGACAGTTCAACAACATTCATTGCGTTATTTACGTGTTGAGCAGACAAATTTTTGCGGCAATGGATTAGCAATTTGCTTCCAATGATTCAGATTCCGATTGATCGTGTGTTACGCAATTAGGGCGCCGGTCCACATGCTCAGCAGGCCGGTTGGGAGTACTACGCGCCTGACCTTTCTGAAGAACATCATAGTAATTAATGGTCACCCATCCACGAACCGACCGCGTCAAGCGTAACCTAACCTTCAATCGAGCCGTGTGGCTGTTATTATTTAGCCACAAGCCCCTCCACAGGTGATTTACAGGCTTCTATTTACCTTCTTCAAGAATCAGTATCTTCACATCGCCGTTGGGATCGCAGTTGACCATCTTGGCAGCTAGCTGTTCAAATGAGTGGTACTCTGGAGAGGACAACAACATCTGGTCTGCCGACTGTTCTAACACCTTCAGGGCATCGTCACCTTCACTGAAAACGAGAGCAAATAGGTTTATTCTTTTTTTCATTATGTCAGCGGCAAACTATATAGAGTACTAGCTGCGCCTAGCTGTTTCACCCGCATAAGTTTCGATCCCGTGGGAATATCGGGATAAAAGTATCCTATTTGTTAATCCTGGTTATAAAATATGTGTGCAAAATTTCATCCAAATCCGTTCAGTAGTTTTTGCGTGAAAGAGTAACAAGCATCCATCCATCCATCCATACAAACTCGCATTTATAATATTAATAGGATAGGTTCTCAACGTGGGCGATAACACCCCTCGTGGGCGTTTGATACTTTCAGGGAGGCAGTAGAAGACCCAGAGAAAATTATATATACTATCTTACGACTATTATAATACTACACTTTGTTTTTTTGTCTGCCCCGTTGGTCTCGTGGTCGCCAGCGCGACTGCTATGCATGGTGTTTTGGGTTCGATTCCCGGGTCGGACAAAGTTTTATTGAATAGCTATGCTGAGCAGGGTTTCTTGGCTTCGGCCAACCAAAGTCAAAGTCAAAGTCAAATCATTTATTTCAAATACGCACATAAAAGGCACTTTTGAACGTCAAAAATAAAATTAAGATAAAATTGATTCTAGTCGCCCCTTCCAAAAGGTAGTTTTCGTATGGAGAAGAATGTGCAAGAAACTCCACCGTTACTCTTTTAAACTGTTTTACAATATTTTGCATACATTATTTATATAATTATATGTGAAGACGATGCACCTAAAAATAAAATTACTATACCACAATAGGTAAAAAAATTAAAATGGATAAATGAAACCATGACATATAGATTAATTAATAATAATAATAATGATAGATTATAAGAAGGCCTACGACTCGGTGCCACATACATGGCTCATGAGGGTGCTGGAGTTGTACAAGATAGATGCAACTCTACGCACCTTCCTTGAGTCGTGTATAAGACAGTGGAAGACGGTCCTTCGCTATCCAGGGTGTCGACAGATCCAGGGGAATGATGAGCCTGTATGGATTAAGCGGGGAATATTTCAGGGCGACAGTTTGAGTCCACTTTGGTTCTGCTTAGCCCTGAATCCTCTAAGCACACTGCTGGAGGACTCAGGTCTAGGCTACCGGTTGAAGAGAGGTGGTCAGGTCATATCTCACTTCCTCTACATGGATGATTTGAAACTCTTTGCCCCTAACAAATTACATCTGATGGAGCTACTGAAGGTAACTGAAACTTTCAGTAGTGCCATCTGGATGGAATTTGGTGTGGACAAATGTGCAGTCATGCATGTAAAGGGGGGGGAGATTATGGAATCCGAGGGAATTCCACTTTCGGATTCCATACACCTTAGATCCCTCTCCTCATTAGAAAGCTATAAGTATTTGGGTATGTCGGAAGCGTTAGGCATCAACGATGCTGACATGAAGCAATCGTTGAAGGAGCGC
The DNA here is from genome assembly GCA_947507525.1 of Apamea epomidion. Classification (NCBI taxonomy): domain Eukaryota; kingdom Metazoa; phylum Arthropoda; class Insecta; order Lepidoptera; family Noctuidae; genus Apamea; species Apamea epomidion. The sequence continues at coordinate 6,002,585 of OX382255.1, forward strand.
TTCTTTTGTCGCCTGAAGAAGGTATTAATTAGTCTTCTTTCAGGTGGAAATAAGGTGCGCGCCTTCAATGGCTGGGTCATGCCGGTTTTGATGTACTCTTTCAGCATACTCAAATGGACTCAGACTGAACTCGATGCCCTAGATAGAAGAGTCCGTACACTGCTGACCGCAAACCGGATGCATCACCCACGATCATCGGTGATGAGACTGTATATCCCGCGGAAGTGTGGGGGTCGAGGATTTTTAAATGCGAAGATCCTGCACAACCGCGAGGTGTGCAGTCACAGGGAATATTTTTTAAAAGCCGAAGTGGGTATGCACCGTGATGTGGTCGCAATGGACAAGGGGCTCACCCCGCTCTCCATGGCGAAAGAGAACTGGCGCAAACCTGTAGTACTTACTACCGATGACCGCAAGAAGGTATGGCAAAGCAAGGAGCTTCACGGGCGCTTCTATCGGGCTCTTCATGAGCACGGTGTAGATTTCTTAGCGTTTCAGTGACCTCTTTGGGGAAACAGTGATATAGTGGTGATAGATCGATTAGTGCGCCGCGCAATGATTGTTGATGTTACCATTCCACATGACGGGAACCTCGTGAAAGCTGAGAAAGATAAACAAATCAAATATCTTGACTTAGCACGCGAGGTTGTTGACATGTGGAATGTGAGCTCGACTGTCATTGTGCCGATTGTCGTATCGGCCAATGGGCTGATGGCCGAAAGCCTCGATCAACATCTATCGAGGCTCTCGTTAGGCGGTTGGATCAAGGGCCTGATTCAGAAGGCAGTACTCCTCGATACGGCTCGCATTGTGAGGAGGTTTCTATCTCTGGAGCCCTAACCACCGGTAGCTTGGACCCTGCTCCCGACACCGGTGGATCACTATTTTTTTATATTTTTAAATGTTTTTTTTATTTTTATTTATTCATACTAATATTTAAAAATGTAATAAAATAAGACTACTAAATAAATAAACGACATAATAATAAATTTATTGCTTCAAGAATTACAGATATATAACCATTACGTAGAGGTATTACAGAGTAATCTTATAAACAATTGGTGAATTGGTAGGGCTTGCGTAGGTTGGAAAAATCTGTATACAAAACTGATAAACCCTGCCTCTTAAACTAGGGTATCCTGTATCTTAAGAGACAGTGTTCGGCTAAAGATTATTACATTTTAATTTAACAACAAGCAGAGTGTGTCGATCTACCTTTAAGTTTATAGATGCTTACAGGTTAAAACTGGTTTAATGAATTAGTGTGTAAAAATAAAGTAAAAAGTAAAAAATGTAAAAACAAGCCATGCAGTAAGCGTTTGTGTGTGTATGTGTGTGTGTATGTGTATGTGTGTGTGTGGGTGTGTGTATGTGTGTGTGTGTGTGTTTGTTAGTAGTATATTTGGGCGTGTGTATGCGAGTGCGTGTGTTTGTGCATTTAGGTATTTTGGGAGATTTAAGATGAAATTTATGCGATGAATGTAAGCAAAGATTCTGTTTTTGAATAATCCTGTTGATGAAGCCAGTTTGTTAATTTCGAATTATGTGATAGATACATTGTGCTCACACATTCACAAAACCCTGAGTCGTCATCATCTGCCTAGCCTTTCCCCAACTATGTTGGGGTCGGCTTCCAGTCTAACCGGATGCAGCTGAATACCAGTATTGTACATGGAGCGGCTGGCCACTTCAGCCAACCTGAGTCCGAAGTCTACTTAAAGATTTCTAGGAAAGCCAAGGTAACTCATCCCAGATGGGAGATATTCAGAGTTAAACACATACAGGTAGGTAGAAGGTAGGTTTTACCTCTTCCTAGCTGTTGGGGTTTATAAAGGAAAGAAGTAAAAACAAAAGTATATTCACCTGTCGTTAACATTATCATCGTCATCAAAATTGAATGTAATGCCTTTTTTCTGTTTGAAATCCAGGTCTATTGAGAACTCAGCTGCTCTGCCGTGCATTAGTTCCCTGAAACAAATAATATGATTTATAATTTTTTCAAATAATAGGATTTATCATAATAAGTTACCTATTGCAATAAAAGATCTTGACAGCAGACACCATTTCAAAAAGGCTCTTCTTGATTTATCGGGCGAGAAAGCTTACTATACAGTGAATGAGTACCAGGAAGACAAATTGTAATTTAATGACATTTTATTGATTTGACATTTTAATTATAATATAATAACATTAATGTAATTATTGACATTTTATTAATTTTGAATGTTTTAGTACTTTTTTGTTTATTTTTTTAATTTTTCAAATTTGTACGCCGTTGACGCCAAGACATTGCGTTAATTTTTATAAATTTATTTTATTTATTTATTTAATTCAAAACAATTTTTACATTGTGTCGAATATTAAAACTGATTTTATAACTTAAAAAATAAAACAACAATAAAATACATGCCACTTAATTATTTTGGGGAAGAGTAATAATAATAATAAATAAATGTCATTTAAATAACTAGAATAATAATGCTACAAATAATTAAATATAGCCAATGTCAGATGTCCAATGTCAATTAGATACTTACTTATATGTCATGAGTGTAAAAGAACAATAGAAGATTTTTAGACTAATAGTACTGTAAAACGGGGTGAATAGGAATGCAGGGGTAAAATTAATCTTTAATTAAGAAACAGTAAACACATTACAGTCTTTTCTGGCAACAAACTATATTATTTCAACGTTGAAATCCATTTTAAATTTTCGGCCCGATTCACCCATGCATCCCGATTCACCCCGTTTTACGGTACCTACCTAACAAAAATAACAATCATGATAAATTTCTAGTGTAATATGTATGTTTACAATTTAAATATCATTATAGAATAATAGCAGTCTTCCAGTAGGTGACGCTTGAATTTAGCCTTGAATTCCCTTTTGTAAAGTGATAATTTTATATCAACGGGAAGTTTATTGAAGATTTTCACTGACGTGGCAGGTAAATAAATTTAAAATGTAGACATCTGTACCCTTTGTTTACTTATGTTCTACAAATAAAAATATTTGAATTTGAAATCTTTCTACCCTTATCCCAGTGAGGGTTTTCATGGCCATTCACGCCAACAGGATGTGTCCCATTTCAACAATGAATATAAAATTATAATATTATGTTGATGTTCATCATTTGTTTCATTCATTCGTTCATGATTCAGTTACACACAACTCATCACCTGCCGAGCCTTTTCCCAACTATGTTGGGGTCCTTCCAGTCTAACCGGATGCAGCTGAATACCAGTATTTTACATCGAGCGACTGCCTATCTGACCTCCACAACACAGTTACTAGATAATACGATACCACTTGGTAAGACTGGTTGTCAGACTTTTGGGCTTCTGACTGACCCGTCAAAGATCCACGAATGACAGCCGGGACTGACTGCTTAACGTGCTACCCGAAACACGGAGGGGTCTCGGTATGTAAAGATGGTCACCCATCCATAGACCAACCGCGGCAAGCGTAGCTTAACCTGAACGATCGACCCGTGCAGCTGTTATTATTTAGCCAGCGGCCTCTACGCTTATAGCCATCGACATTAATACTCAATCTTTCCTCACAACATTTTTCTCATTCCTCCGCATCACATGCCCTTTTTATCACTATCCCGCCCCTTATCTCGAATTATTTGGGGCTGACGCCAAAACAATTCTTTTTCTTGTGTCAACATGTTTTCCTTCCATACTTCTCTATTAGTCATCATCTCGGTAGTCACCCCCTTTCTAACCATATCATCATTCACACAGTCCATCCACCACTTCTTTCCATTTCGTTCTTCAACTGTGCTGCTGGGGAGTTTCTTACGCCACTTCTTCTTCCCAGCGAAAGAACTAGGAAGTGGTGAAGGGCGGGCGTTTTGGGGGACTGTCTTCTGTAATCTTGACGTTCGGAAAGTGCTTATTCTCAGCCTAATTTGAATAAATTACTTGATTTTGGTATTTCACCCAATCTTATAGCTTGTTTTTTGTTTTTGTAAATGGCATCTCGTAGTTGCCCTAGAGAGGTCGTGACTACTTAACCGGACTATCCTGTGGTTGCCTTAAGTAAACTTAAAGCCTCGAGCCAGGGCTTAAAACGAATTAAAAACTAAGCAGCTGCACGCTAAGGGCACCCCTTGTGGGGTACGAACCTCGGCTTAAGGCGTCGCCGAGAGGGGGCAGCAAGATGGGACAGGCTGGATCGAATTTTTATTATTAATGCTTTGATGCTATCTCTGAGAAGAAAGGCCAAAACAAACCCAGAGGTCACAGTCGGGGGTTGTAAAGTTATAGTCTCAGCTACGGCGCGAGCTGGCGCTTCATCGAGCAAGGGTCAGGGGGGACTACCTTTATAGCCATTAGCCATCCACATTTATACTCAAAACTTGCCTCATTCCTTCGCATCACATACCATAATAAGATTTAAAGTATCTAATCTAACTAACCTGTATTGTCGCACTGAAGGGCAAAGGCCTCCCTCTCCCTTTTCCCCACAATTCTGTCATTAGCGAGTGCCGGTAAGGATTTAAAGTATTAAAAAAAAAATCTTTTGTATGGAAGTGTGTTTAGAAAATGGGTGACGTAAAAGTCCTTTTATCTTCATCATCATAAGCCTATAGCAGTCTACTGCTGGACATAGGCCTCTCCTATTGCACGCCATTCAACTCGATTTTCGGCAACGCTCATGCAGCTGCTACCAAAAAGTCCTTTAGCTTCGGCAAATTGGAATAGACATCATTCTTGTATGGAGTATGGTGTTGCCAATCTGCATAGGACTATTTTGAAACTATCAAACTAATCGTAACATAAACAGCTTGAAGCATTTATTTAAAATAAACCAATTACAAGAACTTTTGCACTGTCAAGGGGTCGGTCAGTGAAGCTAGTTGCCCATTCCAAAGCATAGGTACCTATGGAGAAGGAAGGTTCCTGTAGACAAGAAAGGGGTAGAAACTCTAAACTTATTAATGTTCTTACAGGCTAGGTTAGGAAGCAAACTTTGCTAGATCAGGGGCAGGAATCTTTAAGGGATGTAACTACTTTTAGCTAAGCTTAGGACTCGACTCTTGATTTTGTTTTGATAATAATTTTTAGTAATGAGCTGTGGGCCAAAATAACCACTATGTGGAGCCATACCATAGCTAAAAGGTGTTGTGGTAGACCCCATAGAAAATGTAATCTTGAATATGTATGTTCTAAGACAGCTGTCAAAAAACGGTTAACCTAATGGACAGAGTATAATGAAGAAATCTTAAAAAACAGGCTGGTGCATACTCCATAGAATTTATACTAATAATCAAGCTTCAGTTTTTTTGTTTGAAAACACAAATCTCTGGAACTAAAGTTTGCACCTTTCTGTATCTTCATATCCTGGTATCAATCTTCAAGCGAGATTTCTGTGCAGATTTATATTTATGACTTACAGATAGAGATGGATGGAATAAGAAATGAGTACATAAAAGGAAGTCTGAAAGTGGCACCGGTAACTGAAAAGTTGAGTGGAAATCAGTTGTCATGGTATGGGAATGGGAAATATGGAAAATGTCATGAGGAAAGTGTTGAGTATGAATGTCGATGGCTATAAGAGTAGGGGAAGACCAAAGAAACGATGGATGCACTGTGTGAATGATGATATGGTTAAAAGGGGGTGACTACCGAGATGACGACTAATAGAGAGGTATGGAAGAAAAAGACATGTTGCACTGACCACGAATAAATTGGAATATGGGCAGGTGAATGATGAGATAGAGATAGCAGCATAGTAGAAACTTTGAGATAGCACAGAATTTTAGATGTTTTAACTTGTCGCCATTGCATTAGTGCGAAGCAGGGATGGAAATAATTTTTTTTTGTAGGTTGGAATCATTCTTTTGGCATTCATTTAATAGTCCAATTTTAGAGGAAGGCTATAGGCTATTTGATGTCACGGTACGACTCTCCGGAGCCGAACAAGAAGAAAAATAAAGCCAGATAGAACGCTAAGCGCAAATGAATAGCGCTGGCAGGGGCTGCGATACGACTGGGTGGGCCGGGGGACCAAGAAATTTCACGCGGACTAAGTCGGGAGCAAAAGCCAGTTAAAAACATAGTTCTTGTTTTTTTGGAGGTCGAGATTCGTTGTGTTAGAAATATCGGTTTGCTCTAGGTTAATAGATAATGTGGTCGACGATTGCGCCAAGCTTTGAAACTAAATTATCACAATATGTACAACTTATTGCTTTTCTATGCACAGAAGTGCTGAAACGAGATTTTATGATTGAGATGTTTGTTACCTGATGTTTATCCCGTCAGACAAATGCACGGTTTCTTCTTCATCCATCTTTGCAGCGACTTAGGGACTTGATGATTTCTGGAAATTTCTTCAAATTGCAAAATCCGCGCGCACAGAACAAGTTCAGTATTTTGAGTTTTTGACTTATTGTCAATTTGACAATATTGATCGATTTTATGAATGTTGCCATCAAGACACCCACAATTTTCAGATTTCAATATCGCTATTGTGATTTTTCGTCCGAAAACCGTAAAAAAAACATCTGTAAATAAAGGCCACGTTTTATATAGGTACCTATAGCAATAAAAAAATAATAAATTAAATCTACAGCCTGACAAGGCTCTCTATGAACGTAGCGAAATTTGGAACTAACCTGAAATGTACATTTCAGGTTAGTTCATTTTTACCCAACTTCAAAAAAGAAGGAGGTTCTCAGTTCGGAGGTTTATATATATATTTTTGTATGTATGTTCAGGCATAACTCCGTCATTATATGGATTTGCAACATTCTTTTTTAATGGTTAAGGTATGCCTCAGGGGTGGCCCTAAAAATTTAAATAACTTTGCTTGGGGAGTTTTTGAGTGAGCTTCAATAATACGATTTTTTTCCACCTTCGACTTTTAATTAGATTCAGTAACTTGACAGTTCAAAGAAGAATAACGTTACCATACTAAAACTACTACTACTGCTACTGTTAAGCTAGTGAACGATTTCGCATAACGAACGAAAGATAAAATTGGTTTATTTTGAATAAAACTTTTAATATTCGTAACATTTTCGTAATTTGGCGAATATTCGAAAAAATGAAACAATTTCCAAGATGTCCTGGAAGAAGAAAGACAATCAAGAGTGGCTGAATAATAATAATAATCAATACATTCTAACTAAGTTGTACTACTGATAAATAAAATATATAACAAATTCTACAATTTTTAATAGTGTATATCGTGTTTTTTAGACAAGTTATTACAAAAAAAAAGTTCGCATGTACATTATTTAAGGTCATTCGATTTCGTTCATTCTTGCACACCTCACTATCTTTTTTTGTCAAAATTTGGTAACCCTTCAATCAACTGTCAAGTTACTGAATACAATAAATTAAAAGTCGTTACTCGTTAATACATATAGTTCAAAGAGTATAGTTTATATTGATGATGTGTTAATAGCTAGCTGTCACTGAAATATTTACATAGCAAGTAGTGTTATATGAATTTGTGTGGGGTAGGTACAACTAAAAAGTGAAATATAAAACTTTAATTTCGGGAGTCGCTGTCAAAAAACGAAAATGCGGAACCATCGACACCGACTTCCGAAATTAAAGCTATCGGTTGTTTTTTTCTTTTTTTTTTGTAAATATATTTTAACAGTTCAACAATAATCATTGCGTTAGTTATGTTGTCAAGCAGATACATTTTTCAAACATATGAAGCAATGGATTGGAATTTCCTTCAAAATCCGTCAGATCATAAAAAATAGTGTAGGGTGCTATTTGACATCTTCCAGTACATTCTAGTTACAATTATTTTGTGTGAATTTAAAAATGCGTTTAACTGACGAATTATTTATTAAAAATTGTTCGTCCGTCGATTGAACGACTATTTCATGAAATCATGACATTTGAGGTCAATTCTATTTTAGAGAGTAATATCGATAATTTTGATGAATATCATTCTGTAAATACATGTTTTTTACGGTCGCCAATCATGACCAAATTACAAAAAACTTAAGAAAATGTTGATTTCGCGGCTACCTTAGCACTTTCGCGCCTTCTTTTCGAAAACGTCTACCCTCCATGTTTTCGAATTGACATCGTAATTTTTTTAAGATTTGCGTGGATTTGATAGCAAAACTTAAACCTGGAATAAGAAATTCTATACGTAAGACGAGGCGGTATGGTCGAAAGACTATAGTCTGCCTATTGGGCGAATTAAAAAAAAAACAAAAAAAAATAAACCTGGAATCCTGTCTTTTAGGTTTTAAATCAACTTTAATTTTAATTTGCTCTGCGCTGCCTCTTACGAGGCCGTGGAACAAGTTAAAACATTCGGTCGTGCCAGCGACACGAAAAAGAAGCAGAATCAACTTTGATACAGGTAAGTGCCAGACTCGCGAGTTATGATTCTTCAAACAAATATCAAAAAGCGGTAGAAAAGGCATACACCTGTAACTTATTTTGCTGTCGACTTATGTTCATTAATTATTGTGTAACAAGATAATATAAAACAGTAAACAAGGACAACGGATTTCCAAAATGATGAGAGGCGTTTTAAAAAGCCATGATTGAAAAGTTTATCGAAATGAATCGAGACCTCACAAAATCATAATTAGTGTCAATATGAGGCGAAATGAAAGGAAAAATATTCGAAAATGTAATCGAGTGAGTATTCGATAGTTCAATAGTTGCACCGTAGCGAGATCTACGTTGACCGAGCCCTTTCTGTCAGTGGCCGCGGCTGCCAGGCGGGGTGCACCAGTGCAACTTCAGAAGCTGTGATTAATTCAAATCAATCTTCAGTCTTTGAAATTTTATCTCCGGACGCTTAAAAACTTGTAAGTCATAAATATGTATTTGGAGATTTGTTTTATTTAGCTAGGCTGGACTTTATTTCGTTTCAACTGAATTAATTGCATTCGTATCACCTTAGAGTTCGTATAGCTTTTCTGATACATCATATTGGCGCGCAAAAAATCTTTCTATAATTTCAAAAATGTAACGCGGGTACCAAACCACAGCCCAAAACAGGGGTCATTAGCCTTTATTTAATTACAAAAATCTATTTTTATTTACCCGAAGTCGTTGTTATTGATCCACTTTTAACGCATGCGCCCTCCACACAATCCAACCAACACCCTCCGAAGGCCACGCGAGTATCATCTCACTGCACTCATTTTACAATTTAACGATACTAGAAGCCAAAAAAACTGCTAAATATTCTAAAAAAGACATCTTAGTGACGAGCCACCGTGAAAACGACATTTGGTAAATATATTTTAGATTAATTTTCTTGATTAAACTCGAACAAAGGCCGCGCGAAACGAGTGCCGCCATACTGCGGTTTCGAACACAACAGGGAAGCGCGGCGATATCGCCTGCTTTATATACGTCGCTGGTGCCTGCGTAATCGTTGTGCGTCTTTCTGACCAACATTAGACGTGAGCATGCTATGCGCAAGTCGCACTGGGCCTGCGTGGTAGCTTACGACCCAATCCCTCATTGACAGGGGACTTGGGCCCCAGCGGAAGGGACGGTGCTGATTGTGTTTAAAGTATGTGATGCGCAGCATTACCGCCGCGCAGTTTTGTTTTCCGGTGTTTTAGTTCAAAATGCGCGTGATGTAGGGATTATCGAACGGCACACTATCGCGTGAATAGATACTCGGTGATTTATTTGATTAATAGACTGTTATTAAGATAGGTAGGTAAATGTATTTATAGTACCTTAGTAAACAGATACATTAAAAAGAACTTAGGTATCTACGTAAGGTCGTAAATATTATCGTTATAGCATGTATACTAAATTACTAATACTTAATCAATATTATAAATGCGGGTATATTCCCAGTCGCCCCCACAAGGGTTGCCCCCAGGTGGCAATCGGGAATGAAATTTCCAGTTGCCACCGGGTGGCGACTGGGAAGGTATTGCCCTCACTTCAAATCGCTGTATACTGCGACTGCAACTGGGAATTTTATTCCCGATTGCCACCTGGTGGCAATCCATGTGGGGTCGACTGGAGCGATTGCCTATCTGACCTCCACAATCCAGTAACTGGGTTATTACCAACCACGGGGGACCCACGGGTTATTACCAGTCCATCGTATTCGATACCCCTTGGACTGGTTGTCAGACTTTTGGGCTTCTGACCACCCATAAAGACTGACAGCCGGAACCGACGGCTTAACCTGACCTATCGACCCGTTATGTTATTACTTAGCCACAAGCTACCAGCTAGTATTCTAAGTGCGACAGTAACTTTGTCTGTTACCTTTTTACTACTTAACGGCTCATCAGATTTTTTATTCAAAAAACAGATTTTTTTGTAACTTTGTCTGTTACCTTTTCACTACTTAACGGCTCATCAGATTTTTTTATTCATAAAAACAGATTTTTTTAGTGCTACGACATAACTTAAAGTTGTCAAAAAATAAAAGGCCCGTTTTGACATTGACAGTTCTAGTAGTTAATAAAGATCAAATTCGCGAAACACGTATTCGTTTGTATGAAACTGACAGGTGTCAGAACGCATTCTCAAATGTCAAAACGGGCCTTTTATTTTTTGACAACGTTAAGAACATAACATCACGTCTGTATTCCCCAAAGAGTTACCAGACGTGTAACTATGGTACACCCACATTTCGCCAATTATGTCTAAGTCCCAAGTAATAGGGGACAAGCCTATAGCCATCAACCAGGCACAAATCCAGACTCCGCGCTGCTACTAAAAAGTTCCATGTGGAAAAACCCAAAAACACTTTTCCTGACCCGGAAATTGAACCCAGCAGGAATTGCGTAACACTATCAGTAGCAATGCCTTTCATTTTGACAGTTCAACAGCAAACATTGCTTTATTTGTTCATTGTTGAGCAGACGAATTTTTCGAACATACGAAGCAATGGATCAGCAATATCCTAAATGATTCAAATTATGATTAATAGTGTATTACGCAGGGAGTGCCCTACGTAAATATTTAAGAATCACCTATGGAGACTCTTTTAAAAGCCCTCCAGTGCAATGAAAGATGTTTCCGGTTCCTTTATGACTGTAAATAATGCACAGCCTAAACCACTGAAGCCAAAAACATGTCATTTATAAGAACATTTTAAGTCTGATAGTCTGTTACGCAATTACCCTGCAGAACCTCATGCTCACCCGTAACGTCTGCGACCACTAGACCTTAGAATTAAAACAGAATTAATGTTCTTTACAGGTCCCACGATGGCTGCGGGAAACGAGGAAACTGTGAAGAAAATCGTTAACAGCATAACAATACAGGGAAACGCATTAGACGACAAATACACCGCGACCACAATGGAAATGTTTATCGACCAACGCGACCGTGAACTTGTCTTGACGACCAACACTAGAACCCGCAGCGAATTTGAAGATCTAAGGTTGCAATCCGAAATCAAGCTTGCCATCTTCTATTTTAAACATAACAGATTCCCTGAAATGGTCGATAGATGCCGAAAAATGAATAACGACTTTTCCGTGGAAATGCTACGCAAATTCAAATTGATTTAAATGATGAACCTGCCAGCGGGGTAATTGCGTAACACACTAACAGTAAAGGCTGTCATTTTGACAGTTCAACGACATTCATTGCGCTATTTACGTTGATGAGCAGACTTTTCGAACTTATAAAGCAATGGTTTAGCAACATCCTTCATAATGATTCAGACTGTGATTTACAGTGTGTTACGCAATTAGGATGCTGTTTATTTACTTCGTAGGCTCGTCAGTGGTAACAAAACCAGTATAACCGGGGCTCTTATTTTAATGAAAAGTATGGTTCTGATCCGCGCTTCCCATAAACGTTGTGGGCGGGTGGGCCGATGTCACCATTTTGACCTGTAATTTTCATTCAAAATATAGGCTTTGACGTGAACTGTGCAATTATTATGTAAACTGTATACCATGACTATTTGTGTATCTTTCTCAATTAAAGAAGATCAAGGAGCAGGATCAGTACATACATACAGTTTTTATTGGTTACGTAATCTATACTTCGTTTTAAGTACTACTATTAATGTCTTGATGTAACTTATTATTATTTTTTATGTCTCTTTGTTAGTATAAGTCTGTCTTAACTTGGAGCTCAATTTAGACGCTCAAGAATACCAATATATATTTTGATGTGATTATTGTGTTGTTTTTTTTTATACCTTTAATTGCCTAAGAACTGCAAGCTAGCTAGTAGTCTTAGACAATTTAGACTAAATGGCCTAAGACTGCTTGCTAGTAGCAAGCAAAAAATTAACCATTTGCAAGCAAATAGTTAATTTTTTTGGCTGCTTTGTACTGCTGAAAAGCCGAGGTGCCAAACTATGATTAAATTAACTTCAAAGTTGTACAAGGATCTTTTGGCGCGTGCTCACAATCGTAACGAACCCCGCTATCTTGTTTTTCAATACAATTTCGTGAAAATGTAAACCAACAACGCCCTCCTGTCAATGTCATTCAAGTCCTAAAAAGATCATTGATGTTATTAAAAACTTGTATGATAAGATAATTCAGTAGAAAAATTGAATTTTTCGTAATATTTATTTATTAATAGGGTACCAATTACAATTAACAAGCTAACACCAAAATAACAAAATTATATCCTAAATTAACTAAAAGTATTTACAAACTAAAACGTAGCGTCGAAAAATTCAATAACATTACAGAATATTTCGAGGGCTGGCATATTTTTTGGCCAAAGAACTTATCAACGCCATCCGCCTAAGGTATTAGTGTTCTGTGCGCCCTTAGAGTAAATAATTATGTTCTTTGGTTCTGTGCGCCATACAGCGAACGTGTCAATGCTGCCAGCCTCTTGGGCACTTTTCCTGTTGACAGCAACGCGGACGAAGTTTTTGTTGCCATTTTCTTCTCCTATTTTTATATACATGTACATATTATTATATGTTATATAAATATTATATTGTTTCAAAATAAACATAAATTTAAAGAGTGAAAATATATTGTTATAGTTTTTGTGAAAGCAGCGATACGTGAAACAACATGAAAAGAAACACAAACGTCAATGTCAAAAAGTATATGACGTGACGTGTAGGAATCCCAGCCAGGTATCTTTTGAAAACGTTTGCGAAACACATCGACATACGGTGAAAATAGCATAGGTAATATATTATCAATACATCGATTCGATAAGGATATTATCACCCATATTCCACGTCAGTAGTTTACATACACAGGTAAAATTAATTTTCCATAGATTTCTTTCACACCAAATTAGAAGTTCAAAAAAAAAGAATACATAATTTTATTAAGTTTGCTTACCTTTGCCCGCCGCGGTGAATGTTAATTTAAAAAAGTGGTTTGATAGGTTCTATAGGTTGTGAGTTCATGCGGTATTTGATTTTCAGATAATAAAATGTTGAGATTTTTATTCTTGGCTGCATTGCTGCAGTGCACCATATCTCAGCAGTACCAGCAGAAAGTAGCCCCAGGAGTACCTCCTCAGAACTATCAGGTTAGTCTAAAGAAGTTTGCATAACTAAATTACCATTGGTAAAGGCAGACTGTTCATTAGTGTTGTGCATATGAAAGAGAAAAAAAGTGAAAGTGGGCATGATGGTCAGGTTTGCAAAAATTTATGAAGATTCATAACCTATGAATGAACCTAATTATGTACTCAAATTCTAGGTTTATGTTGTTTAGAAGTATATTATTTAATATTAAAATTCCTTCATTTTCCTAAGAATATAATACAGTCCTACTTACTATTGATTTTCCTTCTTACATTAGGTACTTATGTACAGATTTTGATTCATTATTCATTCAATTAATTTATTTCAAACAATGTCCATAGTCCTTAACTATTACAAATTAAAATCAAATAAAACATTAAAATAAACAAAGAAATAAAAGTATGTAGTAAGTTCATGATCTGTTATTCAATGTTTGAATATTTGACTTTTTAATAAAAACTACTCCAATTTTTTTCCGTTATTCATCCTATACCCTGTCCATTAAGTAAACCGTTTTTTGAAAGATGGAACTAGTGCTTGCAGGAACACACAATATATGAATTGATACACATATGGTATTATAATGTCTGTAAGAAGCCATAAATAAGATAATTCAATAAGATAAGGCAGTTTATATATTTATTTTATTACACTTTTAAAGTTAACTTTTATTTACCTAATCTGGAATATGTATATTCTAAGACAGCTGTCAAAAAATGGTTAACCTAATTGACAAGAGCATAAGTATTGCTGCCCTACAATATTGCCCTTATTATTTTATTTTTAAAGGGCATCGCAAAGGTGCCAGTAAAATAACCAGTTAGCAACAAAATTCAATAAATACTTTAGACTTTTTATTCTAAATGATTGAGATAACTGACTACAAACGGGGTGAATCGGCACGAAACTTTAAAATAGATTTTACATTACAATAATACAGTTTCGTGCCAACAAGGTCACATAATCATTGATTATAGTACAGTAAACACATTGGAGTCCTTTCTGGCAACAAGCTATATTATTTCAGTGTTAAAAATTCCTTTTAAAGTTTCGTCCCTATTTACCCCTGCATCCATATTCAACCCGTTTGATGATATTTAATTAAAATTGCAATAGCAGTAGAATTAAAAAAAAAAAACTTAATTATTATATGAAATGCTGAAAAATACAATCTATCAAATAATGTTGTACCAGTTTAGATGGTATTTATTCAAGTAATAAATGTCGCTAAGCATACAAGGGACTGTTCAACCGTGTCTCTTATGTAGGCAACATAATATTATATCTGCAAATCCTTTAGTTGTCATAGTAAAATTTGCGAAATAATCCATAAGTACTAATATTATAAATTCGAAAGCAACTCTGTATGTATGTTCCCTTTTCATGCCTAAACCACTGAACGAATTTCGATAAAATTTGTCAAGGAGATAGATGGCATCCTAGAAAAGGACATAGGCTGCTTTTAGTCCCGGAAGCATGTCTTGTGGGAAAAATTCCAACATCCATGCTGTGAAGCTGCGCACAGTAGCCAGTATCACATATTTGTGTCCCTAGGTACTTGTATACCTTGTGCTGGGCAAAAGTTAAAAAAAAAATCAAGAGTTTATTCTTAAATAGTTTTTTCTAGTAATAAAGTACCAAATAAAAAATTGTAACACCTTGAGCTTATGTTAGAATTAGTTCCATTTTACGTTTAATTAGTTACATTTTATGATAAAATGATAGGTGCCATAGGTGCTATTCATTTCCTATTGCTAACTCATAATATACCTCTCAGATTTCATAACATCAAACTCCAAAGGATTTATTTCAAATTAGCTTCTGCTCGCGACTTCGTCCGCGTTAAATTTCTTGTTCCTCCGTCCCAACTCATCACATCGCATCGCTGATACTTCGATAATACTTCGTTTTCGCTAAGCGTTCCTTCGGACTGTTTTTAACCTAACGATTCTAGCGTGATATCCAATAGCCTATAGACTTCCACAAGAATTGGGCTGTCAAATGCATACATTTTTTTTAAATTTCTAAACACCATTGACATTGTAAACTTATGCTGCCATAGCATTTGGATGTATTTTTTTGCTTACATTTAACTAACCTTGAGATTAAACGTGACAAAATAAGAAATGTATTAACATCACATACACATTCTAGAGAATGCTGTGTTTGTAGATTTTACTCAAAGCACGCATAATTCTAAGAAAAGATTTCATTAGCATATTGTTACATAAATTATGGCGATAACCTCATTGGCTGCCATAGAAATTATACAGAATACATAATATCTATACTTAGACTAGTAATAAAGCTGAAGAATTTGTTTGAACGCACTAATCTCTGGAACTGCTAATCGGATTTGAAAAATTATTTTTGCATTTGATAGTCCAATTTTTGTCGAAGGCTATTGGACATCACGCTATAACCGTTAGTGGTCATTTACGGAGACGCGGGGCGTCGCGCGTCGCGTTGTGCGGCGCGGCCCGCACTAAATTCAAACATATGGCGTTGTATGAGTGCGTTTACGGAGAAGCGATTTTAGACGCGTTTGCTTGAAATGGAGCGTTTTTTGCGGCCGAGCCCGCGGCTGGCACCGCCGCGTCTCACGCGGCGTTTATCGCGGCGGCGCACGCAGCGGCAATTCTCGATGAAGCGACTCCCGCGGTGGAATCTTCAGCCAGTCATATTTGGAAATTGCAGAACGCAATTAATTAATAATTAATTATTAGTAATTACTAATTAATTTAATTTGCGCTCCCATCTTCCGCTAACCTAAAACTGGTCGGTTTGATTGAGTATCCCGCGTGCGCCGCAGCGTTGCCCGCCGCGTGCTTTGCTACACGCTTGAGGATTCGCCGCGGGTGCAGCGGCGGGCACCACCACGCTTCCCGCCCCGCGTCTCTATGAACAACGTCTTATATTGCCATACATTTGTGTTTACGCGTGCGATGATAAGTACCGCTTGACGCGCCGCCGCTCCGTAAACAGAAAATCGTACGACGCGCCGCGAGACGCCACGCCGCACGCGACGTGCGACGCCACGCGTCTCCGTAAATGAGGCCTTAGGTTGAAAAAAGTCCGAAGGAACGCTTAGCGAAAACGAAGTAATAGCACGGGCCAGCGATGCGATGCGATGAGGTGGGACGTGGGAAAAAGAAATTTCACGCGGTAAAAATATAGAAGTCGATAAAAAAAAAAAAAAAATTAAAAACATTGCCCCACACTAGGAATTACACCTGTATCGTGTGTGCGTTTAAAAACATTTAAACTCACATACACAAACAGCCAGACCCGGAACAACTACCTGTAGGCAATACAAATATTTATTCCGTGCGGGAATCGAACCCGCGACACGCAGCGTAGAAGTCGATCGCTCAGCCACTGCGCCAACCGTGTCGTCAAAATTAAATTCTGTAAAAATTACAGAATTTAAATTACTATCTTAAAAAAAAACATAAAAGTAGTAACTAATTTGTTAATTAGTGATTCATTGCAATTTAATGGTTCCGTTAATGGTCTACTAAACTACAAACATATTAAAATTAATTACTTGCATTCAATCACAAGGAATGTTATTTTTTTACTGTTAGGAAGCCACTAATAACCCCACCTAATGTCAATTCGCCTAAGTGTTTATTTTATAAGAGCAGTCGTGGCCCATTGGTAACTGCTGCAAATTACGAGTTGTTAGTACGGTTCGAACCCAGACAGCCGCTTTACTTTGTGTAAATTATTTCATCACCACTGCTTTCAAAACGGTGAAGGAAAAGACATCGTGAGGAAACCGGCATGTCCTAGAACCAAAAAAATCGAAGACATGTGACACCTACCAACCCGCACTGTGCCCGCGTGGTGGCTTACGGCCCACTCCCTCTCACAGAGAGGAGGCCTGTGTCCCAGCAGTGGGAACATTTTAGGCTGATTATGCAATAACTACTATAACTAGGAATGTTATCTTTTTAACTGTTAGCCACTAATGTCCGCTAAATATAAATATTTATTTTTTGAATTTTACAGAATTATCAGCAGCCGCCGCCTCCGCCCCCGCAGCAAGTAAGTTTCAATTAAAGGTGCTCCCACACAGCAGTTATATAACGTTATAAAACATTGTGTAGCACGATAACATTTTATAACAGTATGTAACATTTTGCTACAACATCACTGGTTCAACTCGTTGTATAACATCGTATAACATTCTGTAACCATCAGTTTGGGTGTGCCTTTCGAGAAAGCTGTTAGTGTCTCTAAATGGAGGAAGTGCTTATTGGTTTAGCTTTTATTTTTTGTTTGAAAAAACAAAAGAAAAGGCGCTCTTACTGGATGCGACGAACTCTGTAAGCGAGAGAACAGAGAACATTTTGTTACATGAAGTTGTATAACACCACTAACAATTTATAACTTTTGTTACAATTTGTTAAAAAAAGTTAGACAACAAATGTTATGCAACATTCTCTAACGTTATATAACTGCTGTGTGGGAGGACCTTTACAACAACAACAACTCAAACAACAACAACATCATCACCATCATTTTGTTCCAAAATAATTGATTACCGGCTAAATTAAGAGCAGCATAGTTATTAGCAACCATCCGAGAGGCTATCGTATCGGAAATGACACATTTCGATAAACTGAGTAGCCTTGCCCCCGACAGCAAACAGCTGTCGGAAGAAAAGCGGCCGTCTATTTGATTTAGGGCTGATTTTTCAATCAACAGATAATTTTTATAATAAAATTGACGTCTGACAGATTTTGTATCGAAGAACTGTCAAATATTTAAAATTATTCCTCGGATAAAATTATCTGGCGTTGGAAAAATTTGACCTTAAACTGTCAAAATTTTCGGGTTTTGAACTTGTGAACAGCGTTGAGAGGACTCCTACGATAACGTTGATTGATGTTCGATACGGTACGGAAGCGTATCGAGTGGTTGTGAATAGTTATGCTGCACTGTTCAATCGAAGGTTAAGCTACGCTTGCCGCGGTCGGCTCGTGGATGGGTGACCATCCATTACATATCGAGACCTCTCCGTGCCTCGGAAAGCACGTTAAGTCGTTGGTCCCGGTTGTCATTTGTTGATCTTTGACAGTCGTTACGAGTATTCAGAAACCTAATATTCTGACTATCAGTCTTACCAAGGGGTATCGTGCAACCCAGTATAGTTTGACCAAAACCGCTGTACCGCGCCTTCGGTATGTGCGCGGCTCACGGGGGGGCAGTGCAGGCCGCTCATTCGTCATCGCTCACGGCGTCCCGCCCCCCCGCCTCGCCGCGCATTCCTCCCGCCTCGCCGCGCATTCATGAAGCGCGCTACAGCAGTTTCGGTGAAACTATAACTGGGTTGTGGAGATTAGATAGGCAGTCGCTCTATATAAAATACTGTTTTTAGCTGCATCCGGTTAGACTGGAAGCCGACCTCAACATAGTTGGGAAAGTACTCGCAGATAATGATTATAAATTATGTTATATGTTGAAAATAACTCTTCCAGCCTTTTTTGTCACAGTCATAACGTGCTATAGATCTTTTTTGTTATTTTTCTTTATTATTATTCCATTTAGGGCTGATTTTTCAATCACCCGATAACTTTTATTCGTGGAATAAAATTGACGTTTGACCGATTTTTTATGGGAGAACTGTCAAAATTTCAAAATTATTCCTCCGATAAAATTATCTGGATTTTTGTATACACGTGTTTCTGTGACAAATACACCTATTTCTCTTTCTTTCTTCTAAGTACTTTATGCTACGAATTGTCAATTTCCAATTACACAGCGAACTAAACAGCGATTTAAAATAGAAGTGCATTCAAGGATTTAGCAGTGTAATCCAATAATTCATGTGACTACGTTTTAGAATGGGCAAAACAAGTTTTATTATTAATTTTCTGTCTTTTAAAAAGAGCTTATTTATGGTTGGGATAAATTAAATAGTTTCACTTCAAATTTTTTTTAAGACTATTCTTCACTAATAAGTATCAACTTTTTCAAAACTCTTCCAGCAGCAATACCAGCAACAACAACAGCAGTACCAGCAGCCTCCCCCGCCCCCTCCACAGCAACAGTACCAGGCTCCTCCACCTCAGCAGCAACAGCAGCAGTTCCAACAACAGCAGCAGCCGCCCCAACAACAGTTCCAACAACCACCGCAACAGCAACAACAACAACAACATGGACATGTTCATCATGGAGGTAATCCTCAATTGTTTTGAGGGTTCCGTACCTCAGAAGGAAAAACGGAACCCTTATAAGATCACTTCGTTGTCCGTTTGTCTGTCCGTCCGTCTGTCAAGACCTTTTTTCTCATGAACGCGTAGAGTTATCAAGTTGAAATTAATATCAAATACTCCTGAGGCTGCAATCCCTTGAAGCAGTGAAAAAAAAAATCAAATTTCTAAGTAAACGCAATCAAAACGTACGGGTGTTTACGTTCCGGAATCAAAACCTATAGGGTACTTCCCGTTGACCTAGAATCATGAAATTTGGCAAGAAGCAATGTCATGTAGCACAAGTAAAGGAAAAAAACCGAAAACCGTAAATTTGTAGTTATATTATATTAAAAAAAAATCTAACGTAATTAAATTAAATAAAAAATTAAATTTTTAACTATTACCTGGAACCCTCGCGGCCTCGGTGCGCCAGTCCGACTCGCATTTGACAGGTTTTTTTTTATATAAATCTAGCTATTTATGTAGACTATAAGGAAACGTAAACATGGTTTTTGTTATAAACATTATCTTATCTCATCTTAATATTGGCGCTTTTGTAGGTTTTGATTGATAAATGATACTAATTTCTTCTTTTCTTTCATTACAGACCCCCAGCTGTTGAACCCCGCTAACATTAACCAGGAAAGAGAGTAAGTTTTAACACTGTTTATTTATATAGTAAAGATATTAATTCACTGAAGCCTCTGCTTCTAAAAAGCAGTGGTGTCCCAATGGTCGAAGATTCGAACCCAGACAGGCGCTTTACTTTATGTAAATGATTTCATGTGTCCTACGTGTCCTGTCAGCTGCACGTTACAGGAACTGATGGAGGCTGGTGATGGCGCCAAACAAGTAGCCCTATCCACACGCTAAGAAGAAGAATGATATCATCACCACTGCTCTCAAAACGGTGAAGGAAAACGTCGTGAGGAAACCGACATGTCCTAGAAACAAAAATTCGAAGACATGTGACATCAACCAACTCGCACTGGGCCCGCGTGGTGGATTAGAGTCCACTATCTCTCACAGAGAGGAGGCCTGTGTCCCAGAAGTGGGAACATTATAGGCTGATTATACACAAACTGAACTTAACACATGTTGTTAAAGTTGATTATCCAAAAACGCATATTTGTTTACATGTTTGGAAGCTAAATAGCGAACATAGTGTGAGTCTACACTATGTTCGCTATTTAGCTTATCTTCAACAATTATTGAACATATTTTTTTCCCTTTACAGCCACATCCAAGAGCACATGGAGGTGCCCATAGACACTTCAAAGATGTCGGAACAAGAGCTGCAGTTCCATTACTTCAAGATGCACGACGCTGACAATAACAACAAGCTGGACGGATGCGAGCTTATCAAGTCTCTCATACATTGGCACGGTGAGTGACGTTTATATATATATATTTTTATTCTATTGAGGTAATGAGTCGAGGGTGTGATAAAAAAGTTTTGCGAAAAAATGTTTGACAGGTCATTTGACAAATTCAAATTCAAATTCAAAATCATTTATTTGCTAATATGGGTAATTACATAAAGTTGTTAAAATAGAAAAGAGTTTAGCCATATTACGCCTTGAAGCATGAAAATCTCAAGCTTTGACTGTATCACAACATTGTTATTTATTATAGAAATTCATTGCAACAATAATTTATAATTAATGACATAATTTTGGTAATTTCACTGTGGTAAATAATAATTAAATTAAAAATTAGCAAATCACAATGTCTCTAGAATAATTAAAATAATGAGAATGTCAAGATATAATTGTAAATAAATGTTAAAATAATTATAATAGATAAATAATTAGTCAGTGTATTAATCACATGTCACATCATCAACATTATTTCTGAGTACAACACACTGACAGTTAAAAGGACTTTGAAAGTTCGTGGCAAACTTACCTGTCCGCCATTTTGTTTTTTTTTTTATCAAAATGGCGGCAATGCGTGGAACCTACCGCGATGTCTTTTTCTTTAAATTTTATGAAAATATTACTATTCGTCGCATAAAAATCCCTTGCCGTACACCGTGCCACCAGTTGGTCTGTACCCAGTGGTGGCACGGCACGGCACAACAAGGGATTTTATGATTTTTTAGGGCTCTTATTCA
Source organism: Apamea epomidion (assembly GCA_947507525.1). Lineage (NCBI taxonomy): Eukaryota > Metazoa > Arthropoda > Insecta > Lepidoptera > Noctuidae > Apamea > Apamea epomidion. The sequence continues at coordinate 6,024,351 of OX382255.1, forward strand.
AGTCCAATTGACATCTGTCAAAATAAGTCAATTTTGACAAGCAGCTGTCAGACATTTTACGTAGAAAGCAAAAAATGTTTATTTCGTACATTTTTACTTTTTATTTTAAATTTCTTCCATGTTTACCTTTTACCTTTAGTCGTTATGATCCTTATATTTATTTACTAGTTTAGATTTATTATTGGAAAACTTCTAGCATAGGTTTTTTTTTTCAGTAAATTAGTTATGTACCTACTTATATTATTGTGGGCTATGGTAGTTGTTGGTAAAGGAATGGTTACAGGTATATGTTTTATATGTTTTAAGGGTACCTGCACCCGAATTGCATAACACAATCTGAATAATTTTGAAGGATATTGCTAATCCATTGCTTCATAATATGTTCGAACAAATTCTCTCCTCAACAATGTGAATAACGCAATGAATGTTGTTGAACTGTCAAAATGAAACCCGTTGCTACTATTAGTGTGTTACGCAATTAAGGTGCCAGTTAAATTGAAGGGACAAAAATACTCTCCTTCCTTTTTTTTTAAATAAAATAAAGGTTAAGGAAAATATTTTTTTTATCCTGATTATGTTTGCCATTTTTATACACTGGAACTTGTTTTTTTTTTTTGTAAGGAATAAATCCTTCTTCAGTCATACCCTTTTTTAAAACGTTGACTGCCCGACAACAGACAGAATAGATAATCTATTGTTGGCGGACACCGGTGACCGCGGTGGCAGTCAGTGGATTAAAAAAAAAATCCTTCTTTTGTTAATAATGGCAAGAATAAAAAAATATAATTATTTAAGTATTATAAAAACTCATTGTGTGTTTGTCTCCTTTTCTATGTGTGTCGTCGCTGCCGCTTGGGATCGTATCATCATTCGGTCGCCATCTTCGTTTCGGTAACCAATATGGGTATTTTTAATTAATTGTACCTTTATTCTTATATTATTTCGGTCTAATACAATGCACATTTATGTATTTCGTATAATATTGCAATGTTTCAAATTGCATGTCATTAATTTACGTTTTCACAATAACTACTAAATAATTAAAAACAAATAATAAACCTATTCTCACAAAAAAAAAACAAAATTCCCGCCAACTACCTGTCACTGTCACTTTTGACATTAACAAAAAAACTAAATTCCTGCCTCCGACCTGTCACTTTGACATTTCAACGTTTTAAAACTCAGAGCAAGGTCACAAACAGGCGCCACAGGCCGGTACGCCGCCTGTAGGCGAGAAAATATTCGGAGATGACGAATTAGTTAATTTAATAGACCCTATTTTAAATATGGATGACCATAACAGAGACGGATATATAGACTATCCTGAATTCGTGAGAGCGCAGCAAAAAAGTCAACAAAAGGAGGGCGGCAATTAAGCTTTAAAAACTTTGTATAGTGGGGCTAGATAGCATTTGATGGTAAATAAGGAATAAAGATATATATATTTTTAAATATTCGAAATCTAATTAAATTAGGGCATTTACACACTAATAAATAGCTAGCCATATTTTGGATGTTTCCAAGTCAGGAGTGTAAAGGATATCATTTAAGTGTCGAACATTTATAGATATATCAAAAAATTTAAAAAATTGCTCCCTTTTTTTCTGGCCGGCTCCAGAAACATAAAAGTTCTATTTTGCCACGATTATTTGACCACGATCCTCAGACACGAGGGACCGACTACTGAGAGAGAGATTAATAGTAAAACATGCTCAATAGGTCATTTCCGATAAGACAACAGTAGTTTTTTTTCCGGCGCTTATGTTTTCGGGTACGAAAAATGATGGCCTTTATGTTTTACACATTTTTTTTCCTCTTCAATGGTTATTAAGTTTACATTGAATGTCACCATCCGCACTGGGCCTGTGTGGTAGATTATCGGCCAATCCCTCTCACACAGAATAGGCCTGTATTCCATTCCTAAAGGGAATTGTAGATTTTTAAATGGAGCCTGGCATGAACCTGTCAAACTCAAACTCAAGTCATTTATTACAATTAAACCATTTACAGGCACCTTTGAATTGTCAAAATTAAATAGTCGGTCAGTTAGTCAGAAAGTTGAAGCTAGTTGCCCATTCCAAAACGTAGATCTCTATGGAGAAGAGCGGGCAAGAAACTCCAAGAACACTCTTTAAATTAAGATATTACAAAATCCTGTCCGCCGTTTTGTTATAATATATAGAAGTTTGAAATAAACAGTCTGAATGTTTCAAAAAAATACCTCTAATTTTCCAAAAATTTTGACAAATTCTTGACATTGCTTGTTGCTGAGATGAGATTACGAATAGATTTTTAACGTTTTTAATAACAAGAATTGGCCCTCTAATCTATTTGTTTACATTTTCGTGAGATAGTTATGGAACATACCAAAGCTATTTCCTTCTGATTATTTTCGTTATCAAAATGCTACCTAGTGCCAACTATACCAAGCGACATTCCGGAGAAAAAATGAACTGAACACGTTTGAGATTTGTATAAAATACTTTTTTGATGCAGTTTTTAAATAAATAAGGATTTTTGATATAAGGATGAGAACATGATGTTATAAGACTAATTAACGAATGACACTTTCGACTTTTTTGTCGAAGTTGTGCGCCCTACCTAATTTTCATGTTTTTATGTAAATTAATATTTTTGTAAACTGGCATTTAAGTTGTACTCAAAATCATTATAATATTATGAAGAATCCAACCTTACGACCTTTCACAGTTATTTTATTTCTGACTAGCCTCCGCTCGCGGCTACGCCCGCGTTGTATGTCGATAGAAAATAGCGTATGTCCTTTCCCAGGGTTCAAAGTATCCCCATACCAAATTTCATAAAAATCAGTCCAGCCGTTTCGGAGATTAGCCGGAACAAACAGACACAAAATACTATAAATTGTTTATTTTTTGTAACAAGTACCGTAGGTATATACTTTCATAAGCATTTAGTTAAGGTTCAAAATAAGGTTGCTGACAGAGGTAAGATAACTATGAAAGGACTGTAGTTTAGTCCGTGTCAAACTTTAGCTGACTTTGACAGTTAGCTGTCAATAATCCCTGACAGTTATAGACAAGAAATAATTATATCTGTCTTTTAAACACCCGTAAACATTGTAAATGCAGAATTGCATTAAAACATTTTACTTCAATGTCTGATTAATCTGATTATAAACCTTTGTAATTAAAAGGTACATTATTCATGATAGCCAACAAAACAAGTTTTATACCCTGTCCATTAGGTTAACCGTTTTTTGACAGCTGCCTTAGAACATAACTATTCCCGATTACTTAAAAGTTAACTCTAAAATGCGTAATAAAATCCTACTAATATTATAAATGTGAAAGTTTGTATGGATGGATAGATGGATGGATGGATGGATGGATGCTTGTAACTCTTTCACGCAAAAACTACTAAACGGATTTGGTTGAAATTTAGCACACAGATGGTTTATAACCAGGATTAACATATAGGGTACTTTTTAACCCGATATTCCCACGGGATTGAAACTTATGCGGGTAAAACCGCGGGGCGCAGCTAGTAATAAATCTGCCAAATCTTATTGAATTATCTTAAATACGACTTCTTATAACAGACATTATAATGCCATTGTATGTACCAGTTTTGGCAAAAAAAAAAAAAAATAACTGCGCACTAGTTCGATCGAAAGGCCTTTGCCCAGCAGTGGGATGATACAGGCTAACAGTAACCAGTAACTAGTTCGATCTGTCAAAAAACGGTTAACCTAGTGGTCAGAGTATAGTGCCAGATTCTCGAACGAAAATTATTGTAAAACTAGTCTCTGGTCGAGACTTCAAATAATTATGTAAAGTCTTATTATTTATTGCGATCTCGAATCATATTTTTTATCAACATACTACCTGACAATAGCGCCGATTCCCTTGTTCACAAACTAAACTAAATTTAAGTTCAGTGCATCTTTTTCTTTCTATTTCATTAAGAAAAGGACAGAAGATAAATATTAGTTTAGTCCTGTCAAATAAAAATACTCCATAGACAAGTTTAGACGTGATTAAAAATTGGCTACTAAAAATACGTCAATTTACGTCAGGCGCTGACTAATTTGACAGGACTAAACTAATATTTATCTTCTGTCCTTTTCTTAATGAAATAGAAGGAAAAAGATGCACTGAACTTAAATTTAGTTTAGTTTGTGAACAAGGGAATCGGCGCCAATGACCTGCAAATTGCAAAAAACGTAAGAAAATTGGGATTTCGCTGGCTACCGAGCGCATTCTTTTTTATTAATAAATAAAAAAGAAGAAAAAAGTGGTCGAACTCAATGTTTTCTAAATTATTTGTATATTTTGTTTCTAAATCCTGCTCAAAAATTGATCTTCCAATTTATTTATTTGTTATTTCGGCCATATACATACCTTAACAAATATATACAGATGATAATATGAGTGTCCATTATAGGCCATTGTGTAAACGGTCTGTCAAAACCACGGAATAGTTAATAAATGGAGTTCTAATTTAAATTAAAAATTAAAGTAATCGAATTTATTATATTAAACTCGGTTAGTTTAATGTTCTTTTTTTTTCTCAAATGTAAAGTTCTCTTTTAATATAAAAATATCTAATTTTTAGATCTGTTTCTTTCGTGATTGTTAAATATTGCGTTTATTTTTCTGTAATTATACATTAAAAATAGGTAAAAGAAAGTTTTAATTTTATTTTTAAACGCACCTTCTCTCTGCACTATGTCTAGTTATTATTAATTTTTTTTCTTATTTAATTTTTTTACTATTACGTGTCAAGTCCTGTTTACACATAAAATGTGTTTAATAAAAAGTCATTATCTAACTGCTCCCAACAATGTTGGGGTCGGCTTCCAGCCTTACCAGATGCAGCTGAATGCACGTATTTTACATGGATCGACTGCCTATCTGACTTTCACAACCCAGTTACTGGGTAACACGATACGCCGTGGTAAAACTGGCAAATATATTCTCAAAAAAAAATAAATAAGCCGATTATTTTCTTATGATTTTCCTAGCCTTTGTAAATGTGTAAAAAATGTATAAAGTAGTCTTCCATATATAATTAAATGAAATTATGAATTATTCTTCTGTAATTTTTTTAAATAAAAAATCCGGGGTATGAAATGGCTTAAAAACTCTCGAAAAATGGCCTTCCTTCGATCTTTTTAGTTTCCTGACTTTGTGTGATAAAAGATTGTTATGTTTTTTTTTGTTTCTTTTCTTTTTTATTGGTTGTGTAACTGTAAGTAATAGAATAAGACGGTGTCAATATCAATAAAATTTGTATTGATTTAAATGTTTTTTCTTTCTTCTGTTGATAGTCTTTTTTAACACTAAAATACAAGTAAGGCGCCTTCCTCACCAGATCGGCGCGTTTTCGTTTCTGTACCGAATCTGTACAGATTCTTTACCGAGAACCACTTCTTGACTGGCTCGGTTTGCTACGGTTTTTGTCATTTCTTATGGGTCTTGCGCTGCGTGTGAGTGAACTGCGGGGTGGGGCGGGAGTGACAGGACGGGCGAGTCGAATGGTTCGGTAGTACTCGGTACGGAGACGTTTGTATGCGCTCGGTAAAGAATCTGTACAGAAACGACAACGAAACAAAAACGCGCCGATCCGGTGAGGAAGGCGCCTAAGTGTGTACTTTGATTTCCTTTTGTCAACCCACTATTTTAGAGATTGCGTTTTTTTTTTTTTACAAAATCTATTCGAATATTATACAATTTCGCTGTTATACATAAAAATAGATTTTCTGGGCATTTCTATATTCTTTGATGTCGATGGTAATCTATTGAGACACAGCTCAGAATATTTAGCTACGAGCTTGGCACCTCAGTAGCGTCCATCAACTCTTGTAGCGTGAAGCCAACTATATTATAATTATATAAGCCAACTATATTATAATTATATTACATCATCAGCCTATAGCAGCCCACTGCTGGACATGGGTCTCTCCTATTGCACGCCATTCAACTCGATTTTCGGCAACTCACCTAGTCTGAGGGCGAACCTTTCGTTTACCGATTCGCGAATTATATTACATTTTTTATAAATTAATTTTCCCTATATATCTTCGAGAAATCTCAACCTAATAAAGAAATTTTAACTATCACAATTTTTTACCCAATTTCAGTCCATGAAAACAAAGATTTGGTTGCAATAAAAGATAATGATTTGGCAGCCATGGCGGATAATACTATGAAGGACATGGATCTAAACGATGACGGGTATATATCGTGGGGAGAATATAAGAAACGTGCAGATGAACGGGAGAGAGAACCCAGGAATAATAAGGATTGAAACCACAGAGTAGTGAATAAATGGAGTTCTAATTAAAATTAAACTAACCTAATTTATTATATTAAATTCGGTTAGTTTAATGTTATGTTTATTCTCAAATACAAATTTCTCTTTTAATTAAAAATACTGATTTTTTAGATCTGTTTCTTTCGTGGTTGTTAAATATTTCGTTTATTTTTCTGTAATTATACATTAAAAATAGGTAAAAGAAAGTTTTAATTTTATTTTTAAACGCACCTTCTCTTTGCTCTGTGACTAGTTATTTTTTTTTTACTATTACGTCAAGTCTGTCGTGTAGCAAGAAAAGCTTAAGTTTAAAGTTAAAGGTAATTAAATCAAAGAAAGGGAAGTAGAAATCAATTAAAGATTTATTTATAAGGTAAGGATGGAGATGGAATGGCAGTGGTGTGTATTAATGTGGAGGTGGGGTTTATGGGTACTTTTACTACGGGACCAACCCTGAAATCGTGAAAATAAAATCAGTTGATCCATACATTATGTCGACTTCTGTGAACATAAATCTTCTATGGACCAACTGATTTTTTTTTTCACTATTTCAGGGTTGGTCCCGTAGTAAAACCCCTTTTAAGGATTAAAACGATCAAAATTTAACGGTGTATAGATTTTTTTAAATATTTTAAGGCAGTGCATTCTGAAAGTTGACTTCCTAGCAAACAGCTGCCAAATAATTACCTGTTTTAATTCATTTTTGTCAATGTCACATTTCGTCTGTAATCTTTAAGGTTTATAAGGTTTCTTAAAATATGATTCGCGGCCGTAACAAATTCGTATTTACAGAATTATAATCATTAGAAAAATCAGAATCAGAATCAGTAATACAACTTGTTAAGTTAGCATAATCCTAAAATGTCAAGATTTCGTGAAATAGTCATTCAGTAGGATTACTTGATCTTAGAGAGTTGTGTTGATGACGTTAATGATTATAATTCTGTAAATACATATTTGTTACGGCCGCGAATCATATTTTAATCAACGTACAACTTAGTACTGACCAGCAAATTGCAAAAAACGTAAGAAAATTTGAATTTTGCGGGCTTCCTTGGAGCATCCACCTTAAGTTGGCGATGTAATAGGGGCGAGCCTATTGCCATTAACCGGGCATGAATGATTCATTATGAAATGCAATAAATAATATCAATAGGTGTATATTTGACAGCTATTTGCATCGTTGCTAACTTTTAGAATGCACGCTGTTAAGTTAAAAAGAAGTTCATTACTGTATTAAGATTGAGTTTTGTTGGAAAATAAATAACAAAAGTAAGGCTTATGAGAACTGTAAAAATTATTCCACAAGTTTTAATAAAAAATTACATCAGAAAAAATAAAAAATCAATCAGCACCCTAATTGCCTATCTGAATAATTTTGAAGGATATTGCCATTCCATTGTTTCATATGTTCGAAAAATGTGACTCCTCAACAACGTAAATAACGCAATGAATGTTGAACTATCAAAATGAAACCCATTGCAATTGTGTGTTACGTAATTACTCCGCTGTATACCTACCCAATTGCGAAAAAAAAGTGCAAACCAAATAAAAATCATTTCAAATTATTCCTGGGTATAAGGCCATAGCTGGGAACACCGGGAATGGACCATCATTCTGGCACGTGGTTTTGGACATCGCTAACTGTAAGCATATTTTTGTCTATGGTAAAGTAGACCGCATGTCAGTGGAAGGCAAGGCCTATCTAAGCTGGCCCCTTATTCTATTGAAACTGTACTAAACTAGGCCAGCTCAAGGTCAAAGTGTTATAGTTTGACCGAAACCGTGCCATAGGTAAGTACACGGTGAGACGGGGGATGTTAGTGCGGACCGCTCATTCATCAACGTTCACGGCGTCTTGCCCCCCCGCCTCGCCGCGCATTCCTAAAGCTCGGTACAGCGTGCTGCAGCGGTGTCGGTCACGCTTTTCAGTGACCTAATTGGTCACAGAAAAGCGTGACTTAAGTGCGGCTTAGGTCACACAGTGCTATAACATGGTATACGATACGTGTGACCAGGCGCGGTCCGATGGATCATGACCCCCAAAATCATTCGAGCTGTCGAGAGTCTGCATGATTTACTTGCCTTACTAACTTACTACTTAGTGACCGCCCCCAAAATCTTAGCTGCGACCGCGCCTGCGTGTGACTTATGTAGCCTATTAATGCACGCCATGCTATAATGAACTACTTAAGTCACACGTATCGTAATGTACTACCTATTTTATAGTTCGTATTGACTCTTGGCTCCTATTGCTTTTACTGCATGCTTGTCACAGAATAGCAAGTAAATGGAGTGCTCAAACGCGACTACACAACTCATCGTATTTCGTAAATAAATTAATACTTACTCACTGTTATTGTGAGTCATTGGATAGCGGCTGACGCGACGGCGTCATGATTCTAGCCGATTATGTTACTATGACAATCGGTGGCAAGGTGGCAATTCCCGTATTTTTAAAAACGTTCACATTCTAATCTGTCAGAAATACCTATTTCCATTTATTTTCGTATTTTTTTTGACATTAAATCCTCGAAAACACTAGGGGCAAATGGAGCGACATGTTGCGGAACACGTAAAATGCTGCGGAACTTGTTGCGGGACACTTTGCAACGACACGTAAATGGAGTGTTGCACGTCATGTTGCGGGACAAAATGTCCTCTAGTGTGTCCGAGGCTTGATGGTCGCTAAGATGAGACTGCCTAAATTTAAACGTTTTTGATTACGGGAATTGGCCTTCAGATATCCTGCACAAATATTACGTATACGATACAATACCTGGCCTGGCTGATGTCTATTTGAGTTGGTCGGCTTATAAAGTATCTACCAAAGTTATATCCATTTACCATTAAAGAAATCTTCAATGAGCAGCCAATATTATGTGCCATTTAGTTTAAGGGCTGGGCCATAATCTGTCAAACCATGATTATAACATGAGACAGAAAATGTTATGTGAATGTGCGTGCATGAAAGAAAACCCTACATGAAACTGGGGTAAGTAATGTCATCATCATATATTATTTTGTAAATTTTTATACATGAAGTTCAGTATAATATTATAGGGGAAAATGCGGACGAAGGTAAGTATTTATAGTTCCACAAACTTTACTGATCTGCACCCTAATTGTGTAACAGACTATCAATCACAATCTGAATCATTTTGAAGGATATTGAAATAAAGAAAAACTATTTATTGCGACTCGTACAGGATCATAAACTAAACTAAACACAGTTAAAAATAAAAATAAATCAAATTATATTTAAAAAAAAGTAACAAAAGGAAAAATAAAACAGGTCCTATAGTATTTTATAAATTTGAATCGCGTCATATTCGCCAAAAATGTAAACAAATATGAGTTTATGGAACAATAACTTTAATTCCTACACAATAAAGTCCAGTTTACGCTACAACTTCAAACATTTTTATAACTTTTTCAATAGTGCTAGCCACTCTGAAATCAACTTAAATGGCATTAAAATAAAGTTGATATTTGTTTAACTTGAAATAACATCAATTTGAAACATGAATAAAATTTGAATATAGATATATTGCTAGTCCATTGCTTCATATGTTCGAAAAAATTTACTGCTCAACAACGTAAATAACGCAATGAATGTTATTGAACTGTCAAAATAAAAGTCATTGCTACTGATAGAGTATTACGCAATTACTTCGCCGGTGGCTGAATGTGGAACTAACAAAAAAACTTAAAAGTGACAAGGGGCCAGTTTCTTAGACGAAAATTATCTCCAAATAAATGTGATGAAACTACTGCCATTGGTTGAATGATATTTATCAACAGCCAATCGCAGTGGTTTACGCACCCTTGACAATTTGTTCGCCAACATCGGTGCCGCTACCAGGCAAAATGGACTAAGCTCTGGTTTCCTCGGAAAGCGGTTCCGTCATATTATATCGGCCATACCGTCATTTTCACCACAAACCCCCCACTTTTTTTTAGCACATCAAGCTAGTACAATCTGTGAAATTTCTTTAGTAGATTTTCAACTTTATCGCTAAAGCATAAGGTTCAAAGTTGGTTGGCAAAATTGTGACAGTTTGTACAAATACCTGAGGCGTTTTCTATCAGTCAACCTTAGCTAACCTTTAACATACGGGATAAATTGCTAGGAAATTAAAATAAAATTCAAGAAAAAATTCTAATACATACATAGACAGATACAAATGTACATACATAATCATAATGAACCGTAAGGAAAACAAAAATGATCGGCAGAGGAGGAAGCGAAACCAGCAAATCAGCGCTGGGATGTTACGGACAACTTCTGACGGATATGTTCACGTGCCTACACTTTAAAAGATAACCGACTGGTTGCCGTCCTGATGTTCAGAGAGAGTGCATTCCAAAGAAAGACCGTCTGGACAAAGATAGAAGAATGAATGAAGCCAGAACGGTGTGAAGGACATCGTAGAAGACGATTGGCCACTATTGACATTACGGTGTCAAAAAAGGCTCGCTATTTTGACAGCCGTTATTGTGTGACAGTTCACAGCTTTCTTAGGAAACCAAAGCTTTAGTGGGACTGAACAGTAACTTATGACACATCAAGCTTTTGAAAGATACTGTCATAAAATCAAAATTCATTTGTGCAAATTAGGCTGAGAATTAGCGCTTTTCGAACGTCAAAAATACAAGAGACAGTCCCCCAAAACGCCCGCCCTTCACCACTTCCTAGTGGTTTCGCTGGGAAGAAGAAGTGGCGCAACAAACTCCCCAGCAGCACAGCTGTCTGTTCAGTTAGAAAATACTTGATTGTATACAATACTAGGTATATAAAGTCAGCACACCGATATGAGTGACGGAAACGACGCTCTACAAAACCGAACTACTTCAAAAACTCGGTGTACCATATTATTGACCGACCACAGAGTATAATATCTAACAGAAGTCGAAGTAATGTTCTCAAATATATACAACCGCAGACAAAAACTGCAGTTGACCTCTTTTCACCCTTATGCTTTTAGTAATAAGTTTAAAAATGGTTCAACCATTATATTAACTTCGCCAGTAATTATTACGATCGTCAATTTTTTCTTCATAATTTCAGGACAAATGGACAAAAATCATCAGACTTATACCGATGAACAGCTCGAACAACTCCTTGAGCATGTGTTCAAGCATACAGACATCAACAAGGACGGATACGTTGACTATTTGGAGTACAGGATCAGTGATTACAAAGCTAAGAAGGCTGACAAGGAGAAGGAGTTGTCTGGGGCTCGATAAGATGACTTTACTATGTGAACCACGCTTTTTACAATATAACCCGATACTAACACCCCATTTTCTTTCACAATCCGACGGATTTTGAAGGAAATTCCTAACAAAGCCATTGCTTCTTCATAATCAACAATGATGTTGATGATGAAGAAGCAATGGCTAAAGCAGTGGCTAAAGTCTGGCTATGGATGACCATAGCCAGACTTTAGCCACTGCCACGCTCCTGTGCCAGCCTCATCCATATATTACCCGTGATGGCAACAATGTACGTACACCTTTGTAGAAATTAGTACTTATTTTGTAAAACGGTATTTTTAACGTGTTTAAGAATCCTTTGTTTTGAGCAAATAAATAAATAAATGTCGTCTGCCCATCTCGCCGCCGGACGACCAACATCTCGTCTTCCAGATGCCATTCTGTCACTCTGTTCATATGTTTGAAAAAATCGTCTGCTCGACGGCCTAAATAACGCAATGAATCCTGCTTGAATTGGAAAGAATATTTTAATAAAACACCACTTGAAAAGGGAATCTGGTACAAGAAAATACAATGTGAACCTCCTCTTATTCCTTGGTTTGCCAATATTAAGCTTAATAAAAAGTTTATAATAATAGCGCATAGACTGCGATCTGGACACGTTCCACTCAACAAGTTTCGGCATCTAATGGGAATAAGTGACAGTCCAAATTGCGCAGAATGCGGCACGGTGGAGGATGTCCATCACTTGTTGGTGGAATGCGTCAGGACCCGAGCTGCTAGAGAGACACTGATGAAATACTTTTAAATGTAATTTGATAGATGTTGGTTTTATTCAAAGTACTTTATCCGAGCCTCTTTCTAACGCAGCTATCTTTGTTTATAAAATAGTGAGTAAGGTTTTAGAGGCCTAATCGTTTATAAGGAGTTCTAAATTCACTTGTATTAGGTTACGATGGGGCTGGCATGGTCTTATTGTGACCAAACGCCCCAAAAACTCTAAAAGACAATACAACAAATCCCCATACCAAGCTCCTTTTTAAAGGCTTTCGTCTAATACTAGGAGCCAGCAAGCTACTTGAGTAACAACATTCACCCACTTAACAACGTAGACAACGTAATGAACGTGGCTGAACTGTCACTGGCAAAATGCTGCACACCGAGCCCCCTACATTTCCAGCTCTCACTGAGTTTCCAGCCTTCAATCACATCATCATTATCATCATTGCAGCCGAAAGACCTCCACTGCTAGACATAGGCTCTCCAAGCACCTCCACTTCGACCGGTTCTGTGCTTCTCGCACTCCACGGGTTCCTGCGGCCTTCACAAGGTCATCGGCCCACCTTGTGGCAGGTCCTCCAACGCTACGTTTTCTGGTACGCAGTCGCCACTCCAGAACCTTTCGGCTCCATCACCCCAGATAATCTCGCTTCAATTTCGCACCAAACCCCACTCGAACAATTACCTCATAAAATATAGTATCTACCTAAACAGGGTACAGTCACGAGCACCAATATGTCAACACTTGGTAACTTCAATTGCGATTTTTTCAAGAAATAACGAATGCATCGTTGAAATACGACACATTACACAAACCTTCGAAACGGGTTCGAAAATGCTATGTTCGTAACAACATAAAATTTAATAAAAAAATAAAGGAGTAAATCGCTTTTGAATAAAGCCGAGTGTATACATACTTTTGCTCGTGACTGTACAAACAGTTACTATGGATTCAGTAAGTACTTACATGATTCTAAACCCACCAGCGTTGCACTTTTGTATTAAACAGCTACAGCAATTATTTTTTCGTTTATCTTGTCTCACTGCTGGGAAAAGGTCTCCCCCTTATAAATATTATCTATGGTCTCCCCCTTACTTTGCCAGTTTTCCATTATGTTGTGTCTGTATAATCCAGCTAACTTAAAAAAAATAACCAACGAACAATTTCAACGCTTGTGAGTCTAGAATCATGTGCTGAATTCATCGCACATGATCGCACATTGGCGTCGATGTCCTTTACACCGTGTACGTACGACGACATATCAAGCTGTGCATTTCTAGTATAAGCTGACTTCCGATTGTACGGACGCCAGCAGGTAAAGCTACCCCAAACTATCAAATTTTCCCAATTAACCTTGAACCTTAAAACTTTAGCAATAAAGGCCAAAATCTATTAAAGAAACTTGACAGATTGTAGTAGCTTGATGTGCTGGCGTGATGAAAAGCCTTCACAATGCGAGGTCAGCTAAAACTGGAAATGTATAGCTTGATGTGTTGCCAGTTCCTATACCTCTTTGCTTTTGTTGTATTTTTTCTATATTATTATCTACTCTGCAATTGTTTTATTTTCAAATCTTTATAATAAATGCATTATTATTTTTCATTTTTTTTTTATTCAACCTAAAATTCAGTTACAGGTTCTAAATCATCGTAAAGATTCTTGGTGAGTATTTTATAAACGTCGTCAAGGCAATTTCTTTTCACATCAAGCCAGTTCAGCCTCAAGCATGCAGTTAAATTTAAAATAAAGTACAGACTCCAGCACATCAAGCTACCCGAAACTGTCAAATTTCCCCAATCAACTTTGAACCTTTTTCATTTTTTCAATTTTCAGCGACAAAGTTGAAAATCGATTAAATAAATTTGACAGATTGTAGTAGCTTGATGTGCAGGCTGGCGTCTGTACTTACTACACTATTTCCGGACCTCAACGTTCCCTATATTCTTTATGCATTTAAAAAAACTATATAGAGATGCTTTGTCTTTGGTCAATAATTTGACAATAAAAAAATCTAGGCAGGTACTCTATGTTTTTATTTTTTTCAGCAGCTGACAAAGACAATGGCATAAATTACAAAGATTCTGACTTGGAGGAGATGGTGGAAGGAGCTTTGAAACAAACTGACACAAATAACGACGGGTTTATTGAGTACTCTGAGTTTAGAGCCGCCACTGATGTTAATGTGGCTTCACCATAATATTTAAAATCCGGCTAAAATCTCTCTTCCTATTCGTACATAATAAAATTAATAAATGATAAGGCTTATTTATATTTTTTGTAGTTTTATTTATTAAAACACGTCCTCCTTGACGAGTCGAACCCGCGGGGTAATTGCGTAATACACTATCAGTAGGATTGGTTTTCATTTTGACAGTTCAACAATATTCATTGCGTTATTGACGTTGTGTAGCAGACAAATATTTCGATTATATGAAGCAATGGATTAGCATTATCCTTCAAAATGATTCAGATTGATAGTGTGTTATGCAATTATGGTTCGTCAGTTTACTTTCTCAAGTCTGTCAAACGAAGATCCGAAAGTAGGTGATCCGTCAAAACAAGTTCCTTTCAAATTAAATTTTTTGGACGGGCAAAAACTCCTCAGTTGTAGGAACAACCGTCAAATGGTGTTGTCATTCATTTTTAGTTCGGGGCCCGAATTAATTTTATGACCAAAACTACCGATTTCTTGCTTAAAGTTCGTGTTTTAATCCCAGATAATAATTTGTTTGTGTTTTTGTAGTACGGAAATTTGACATTACACGTGTCAAATTAGTATCTGGGTTTAAAAAACGAATTTTAAGGTGTAACATCAATCATAGGGGCAGGGGGGGCTGGGGTACAGGGGTTGCGCAGCATCTGTGCGTGGTCCTGGGGTCGAAAAAAATAATCCTGGGGTAAAAATTGTTTAAAATCCAAACAACAAAATGACATAGTGGGTTTATCGATTGAACATTGCATTGAACTGTCCTGTGTTGAGCTCGATAAGCATGTTGTAGTGTGCGTTTACAGACCCCCTAACTATCAGAACTTTTCGTTATTTGAGTCAATAATGGAAGATGTTCTAGCGAAACTTGCATCCAACAAAGCCGCAATTATTTGTGGTGATTTTATATTAATATTTTGGAAAATAATTCAAATAGCAGTAGATTATTAAGCCTTATCAAACCATTCAATTTATCTAATGTTTTTACTGAACCAACTAGAGTAACTCCAACTTCTGCTACTTGTATCGATAATGTCTTTTGCGATTGTGATTATTTAGATAAAGCCATCGTAAATTATCTGCCGTCTGATCATAGTGGACAAACGGTAACTTTTAAGTTTAAAACACCTTTGCAAAAAGTGCAAATACAATTTAGGCCAATAACAACTAGTAAACTAAAAAGATTCAATAGTACCCTAAATAATAAGTTAAATGATCTGGGCCATAATATGGATATGGATGATGCAAATAAATTATACGAGGATTTCTTTTCGGTTGTGCACACTCAATTCAATAAAACGTTTGAAAAGAAAAGAAAAATTATTTTCCCTAATTTTATATTTAGTGACTGGGCAACTAGAGGTATTAGGATAAGTAGGGAAAGACTGTCCGAGCTGTATGGCCTTAAGCTTTACATAAATACAGAAACTTTCAACAAGTATGTTGCTACATATTCAAAAATTTTTAGAAATACCTGCAAGATAGCCAAAGCCCTGTACATTAGCAACAAAATCAAATCAGCAGAAAACAAAATAAAAACAGTTTGGAAAATTATAAATAACGAAACTAGTAGGAATAAAAAACGAAACACTGATTACACATTGGAGTCTTCACGTGGTGCCATATCCTCTAATTTAGAAGTAGCTCAAGAATTTGTAAATTTCTTTATTAATATACCATCAAAAACGACGGAAGCCTTAAATTCCTCACCGGACGTATCACTTGAGTTACTAAAAGCGAACGTTCCAGGCTGCCCGGTTGAGTTTCAATTTAGACATATAAACCCTATGATAGTTATAAAAACTTTTCGACAAATCAAAATCAAATTGACCGAAGATCTATGGGGAATGTCTATCAAAGTTTGTACATCCATAATCGAGACTATATCGCCATACTTAGCTTTAGTGTTTAATTTGTGTGTAGATCAAGGAGTCTTCCCAGATTTAATGAAATATAGTAAGGTTATTCTACTTTTTAAATCTGGGGACTGCAAAGACACCAATAATTATAGACCAGTATCCGTGTTGCCGGTTTTCAGCAAAGTATTCGAAAAGGTAATGCTCATTCAAATGCTTAATAATTTTAACAACAACAAAATCTTGCACGATCAGCAATATGGCTTCACCAAAGGACGTTGTACGACTGACGCCGGTGTCACTTTATTAAAACACATATTTACAGCGTGGGAGGAAGCCCAAGATGCCATAGGATTCTTTTGTGACCTCTCCAAGGCATTTGATTGCGTTAATCACAAAACCTTACTCTTGAAACTTGAGCATTATGGACTAGGTAAACTTGCGCTCAGTTTAGTAAAATCTTATTTACATGATAGACAGCAAAAAGTTCACATAAATGGTGTCAATTCACTTGGTTTACAAGTAAGAATGGGTGTTCCACAAGGCTCGATATTAGGTCCTTTCCTCTTTTTACTATACATAAATGACCTGCCGCATTTATTAAAAAACCAACCACAAATGGTGTTATTTGTTGACGATACTTCCATAATTTTTAAGATAAATAGACGTGCATCAAATCTTGACGACGTAAATAACGCCCTACTGCAAGTGCAAAATTGGTTCACTGCTAATAATTTAGTATTAAATGGGAAAAAAACTAAATGCATAAGATTTGCTTTACCGAATGTTAAAAGTAGTGATTGTGACATAGTATTGAATAAAGAGAAACTAGAATTCGTCGATAAAACTGTTTTCCTGGGGATAACGCTCGACTCAAGGATGCAATGGGGTCCTCATATAACATCTCTTGCAAGACGGCTAAGTTCAGCAGCATATGCTGTAAGAACAATCCGTCAATTTACTAATGTAGATACCGCGAGACTGGTCTATTTCAGTTATTTTCATAGTATCATGTCTTACGGTATTTTACTATGGGGACGGGCTGCAGATATTGAGTCCATTTTTATTCTGCAGAAAAGAGCCATCAGAGCAATATATGGCCTACGCAGGCGCGATTCTCTAAGGGAACTGTTTAAAAATATTAATATCATGACGGTACCTTGTCAATATATCTATGAAAACATCATGTACGTAAGGAAAAAATTTAATCTTTTCAGTAAAAGAGGTGACAGACACGCCTATAGAACCAGAAATAGGGACCAATTAGTTCAACCAGGTTTCAGACTGGCTAAAGTAGACTCTTCCTTCATGGGGTACTGTTTAAAATGTTATAATAAAATACCTCCCCACATACTCCAACTCAATGAAACGAAATTCAAATCTTGCATAAAACGCACACTATGCAGCCAAGCATATTATAAGTTGGGGGATTACATCGCTGACAAAAATGCTTGGCTAAACGCTGGTCCTGCTTCACAGGACGCATAAATAAATTGATTGGCATTTGAAAATACTTCACACACGCCTACCCAACCTACATACTGTTGGAGCTGCTGAAGATTCTAAAATACTATGTTTGCATTATATAAATTCAATCTTCTAGTATTGTATAATTGCATAGAACGTATGTGAGTACCTACTATGTTACATACTATAAAGCTACCATTTACTGGGTACGTCTTTCATTGACTTGAATGTGCCTTGGCGGATGAGAGTATGTCATGCTCACTCTAATGTCTCGCTGATGGTGGCACATGTGTTGGATCATTTAGCTCCCTTCAAAATGGTTGAGCTGAATGGTGCTAATCTATGCGTCATGTTCGTGAACGGGCGCCGTCAGTAGGGACTGGTCAACTCTTTGCTGCCATGGCTTATTTTGATTTAAATTAATATTTGAATTGTTTTTTTTTTATCTTTTCATTACGGACGCTTTTAACGTTCTGCATCGTTCTCACATGCATAATTTTGAACATGAATGATGTAACCAATACTTTGTAACAATATTATTATGATTTAAAAGAGTGTCCATGGAGTTTCTTGCCCGTTCTTCTCCATAGGTACCTACTACGCTTTGGAATGGACAACTAGCTTCATCTTTTTGACTGACCGACCTTGACAATTCAAAAGTGCCTGTAATTGGTTTATTTGAAATAAATAGTTTGAGTTTGAGTTTGGGTCTACCCCGCACAGATCACACGACTACGAGACTGACGGGAGAGTTGGCTATATGTATGTAGTAGGTATCAAACCTTTTTGTTGCATTTAATCACAATAAAACACATATTGTGCAAAATACTATAATTATTTTAGGTAATTGTACAATTTGGCATCAACTCACATTCATGTCTTCATAGTAAAATATTCTAAAAATATACAATACTTACAGTCCGACCGCCGTAAGAATGCGGCCCTGACACCTGTCAGTGCGACAATTCAAGTACCTAACTAATAAAGAACAAATTCGCAAAACACGTATTTGTTTGTATGAAACTGACGGGTGTCAAGAACGCATTCTCTCGTCCGTCGCACTGTAAGTACGCACGGCTGTCTATACATCAAGCTATCCATAACTAGTATAAGCTGACTTCTGATTACTACGAAAAATCTAAACAATGCGTGGTTAGCTAAAACTGGAAATGTGTAGCTTGATGTGTAACCGTGTGTAGGTACCTATGTGTGCTAACCAAAAATATCGTTCGCGCCAATACGCGATTGTTACTGTCATTATGTCACTCATTTGTTCGGAAAACCGGAAAGGCCCTCTGTCGACGCGACCACGCGGTCGAGTTCGCTGAACAAAATGAACGTGTCGATTGCATACTCGAACGACGATCGCGTTGGTTAGGAAAACAGTTAAGGCGAAATTGTCAGAGTAGCCCGCGAAATTTAAATTTTCTTACGTCTTTCTGCAATTTGTAGGTCAGTATCAGGTTGAATGTTGACCTTAATAATTATGATTCGCGGCCGCATCAAATATTTATTTATAGAATAATAAGTCAAAAGTCCTCAATACAACCCTCTACGTTCATATTACCCAATTGAAAGACTATTTCATGAAATCATGACATTTGAAGCCAATTCTAACTCAAGGAGTTGTATTGCAGATTCTAATGATTATAATTATGTAAAGCCATATTTGTTACGGTCGCGAATCATATTTTAATTAAGAAACAAACTGACACTGACCTTCAAATTGCCAAAAAACGTAAGAAAATTTTGATTTTGCGGGTTACCTTAACGCATCCCCCTTAAAACACTTTTACATAAATATTTAGATTGTAAAATCTAACAAAATAATGACACATTTATAAAACTACTATCCTACAGTCATTTCATTACATATAAACAATATGCATATTAAACCTGTTCATTTTACACAGAAAGTTTCTCACTTCGAAAGTAGGATTATCGAGAAAATAAAGTTTGAACCTATAGTTCAGCCGCTGAGAGAATGCGTTTTTGACACCTGTCAGTTTCATACGAATACGTGTTTTGCACGTGTGGCTGGGACAGACTGGATGCGGAAGGCTGAGGACTGCAATAAGCAGAGTTGATTGATTGACGTGTTTTGCAAATTTGATCTTTCATGACTACTAGAATTGTCAGAACTGACAGGTGTCAGGAACGCATTCTCTCGACAGCTGGACTGTTATTCAAAAAGTGACATAAGTAAACTCTTGTACCTGCGGTTTCTGAATTAAGAATTTAAAGTTGAAAACTTGTCAAAGTTTACTTTAGCATATCCTACTTATGCCCCGTCCATTACGTAAACCGTTTTTTGACAGATGGAACTAGTGATTGTACGGTATTATAATGTCTGTAAGAAGCCATAAATAAGATAATTCAATAAGATAAAACAGTTTATATATTTATTTTATTACGCATTTTAAAGATAACTTTTACGTAATCTAGAATAGTTACGTTCTAAGACTGCTGTCAAAAAACGGTTAACCTAATGAACAGGGTATAATGTTTTCAACTTAAAATTCTCAATTCGAAACCGGGTGTTCTCTACGAGAGAATGCGTTCTTGACACGTCAGTTTCATATAAACGAATACGTGTTTTGCGAATTTGATCTTTATTAGCTGCTTGAATGGTCGCTCTGACAGGTGACAGACCTTCATTCAGTAAGATATTCCTCTTAATAAGGCCAAATTGCCTAAAAAAATTTACGTACTTTGTCACATTAATTTTGCGATAATTTTCGTTCGATATACCTACTGGCCTTTAGTCGAAATACATTTGTCATGTCCTTTACAAGTCCATCACCAATCAAGAGTATTCTGATTGGCCTCCCTAAATGATACACTATTCGGGCTGTAGAACTGTGAGAACCAACTCCTGAACGCACGAATCGTTTTGTCAGTGCGGACGTAAGCGGGGGCTGAGACGAAACGTTTGCTGTTCCAAATTAAGATGTCGCGTTCGAACTGTGAAAGAGAAAATTAGTTTTAAAGTTAATCATTTCGTATAAGAGAGTGTCCCGTTGTCAGACAATGCACTGCCTAAAGTGCCACGCCAGCACAATAAGCTACTACAATCTGTCAAATTTCTTTAATTGATTTTCAACTTTATCACTAAAGCATTAATGTCCAAGGTTACTTGGGAAAATTTGACAGTTTCGGATAGCGTGACCTGCTGGCGTCTGTACCTATGGAGAAAAGCTGTGACTGAATGGTGGCGAAGGTTTGGCTAAAGAAACCAGGGCCGTCCAAAACCGCGCCGGGTTGACGATGACGACGATAGAAACACCTGCATGAGGGACGCACGGAACCGGGAAGTATGGTAGAAAAAAGGGGAAGGCTACCCAGCAGTGGATCATTCCGGGCTGAAATGGTGATGATGACCAATGTAGTAAAAAACTTCAACAAGGCTGAAAATAGACACAGAAAAATGGACTTTCGTTGTTTGACGTGCAAGTAACATTCAACCTTAGGGAATAAAGCAATTATGAGGACGAGTGTACAGTTAGGTACTAAGTTACTACTAAGTAGGACAAACAATAAAGTGATCTTCAGAGCCGTTGATTTTCGTATGATCGTGTGCTGTGCGGCCGAATCCATAATGACCTAAATAGGCAAATCTGTTAAAGAAATTACGCCCTACCATATTAAAGGTATATAAAAACACAAAATTCACCATATCTCCCTCAGATTTCACCGAAATTGCTGCGAACGGCGCGTTGTAGGTTGGCGAGAACATTCGATGGATGACCCTCTGCAACAATGGGCCGAGGGGCGTCACTGACTGTGACACTAGGATAGGTCCTACTGGAGTGTCCAGCAGGAGGCGGACGTGGCCAGGGCCTATCTGTGGAAAGAACAAAAGGTTTTAACGAAAAAAAAATAAAACAATCTTACAGTAAATGTATGTTTAGAGGTATGAGGAACAGGGTGTAAAGTTCACTCAACCTCCATAGAAAAGGGAGGATCCTCCGACCAGACGGGTGTTGTGTCTGGAGGGCAACTGGCCGCCGATTGTTTTTTTTTTTTTGGGTATGGTGGTTTTCGTCTGCTTAACCGGACTTGCCTGTGGGTGCCTCGATAAATTAAAGCCTAGAGCCAGGGCTTAAAAAGCCCGACGATGGATGTCGGGACGTTGTATATATATGCTAGTCGCACGGTAAACTCTGCTTGCGCGATGCAGGATTTTGCGTGACGTCACTGTGATGTGTAGTTCGCATGTGACGATGTAGATGCCGCCACATAAGCTTTAGACTGTTGGGACTTGGGGACTGAAGCTGAAGCTAAGGTGAAGAGAATAGTGGTCACATTTTGAACAAAAAAACTGCATTTTAATTCTTATGAAAAAGGCTTCAAGATTCGAACCCAATCTTTGTTGTAGATATTAAAAATATCCTATTGTACTATCTAGTAATAGTTTTGCTTGTAGGATAGGATCAAATAATTCCACAGAACGCAAAGAAACATGTGTGGAAATAATTTAAATGGCTACTTTTTCTGTTAAGCGAGGTGAAAGAAATGCCTTAAGAAAACCGGCATGTCCTAGAATAAAAAATTCGAAGACATTCCGACATCCACTGACCCACACTGGGCCCACTTGGTAGATTACCTCATCTCTAACAGAGAGGAGGTCTGTGTCCCAGCAGTGGGAACATTATAGGTTGATTATCTTATGTTATTTATTTACGTACGTAATTGAAAAGAATGAGCTTAGATGGTTGGGTCAGGTTGAGGGGATGAATGATAGCCGACTAACAAAAGGTATAAAAAAAAAACCTAAATATATGGGACGGCTGAATTTTTATTCGCGATTACGCTATTTGTCCCATGGAGAAAGTTCTTCAGTTTGATGGTCTGTACCACATCCTTAAATTTGGCTGGTCTTTAAAAAATCTGCCTGTATAATTACAGGTACATAAAAATAATCAAAAATATTTAGGTATATTTAGCAGGTAAAAACAATACATATAGATAGGCGAAATGTTAAGATTAAATTCGCAATCTCCTGACTTTAATTATATTTATTATATAAACAGGGCTTCCTCTCTTCTATCCTTTTTGCTGTGCCCTACAGGGTCCTTAGTGATCAAAATTATATGTATTACCACCTACATAAGTACACATTATGGTAAAGTAATAAAAGTATTGAGCATGAAAAAGTATGTAAGGATCGTAGCAGGAGGCATTCTGTTGTTCTCCATGGGAAGATTATTTCATGCCTTCTTCCTTTTTAGGGTTCCGTACCAAAAAGGTAAAAAGGAACCCTTATGGAGCGACCCAGTTTGTCCGTCACTCTGTCACAGCTGGTTATCTCAAAAACTAATAATGCTATCAGCTTGAAATTTGGAATAGTTTTAGATGACGTTTGCCCAACTATTTTGCAAAGAAGAAAGAAATAAAAATATTAGGTATATATGTTTATGCAACAGGGACTGAAAGGAGGTCTTAAAAATTCGAAGAGGGGCTACTAGGGCATGTGGGGTATTTCTTCTTTCACGATATTTTAGATTTATTTATTTATTATTCACAAAATCCACAGCTCTTTGAAATTTTATCTTAAAATATATAAACCGGGCCTGGTCCTTACCGGGCGGCGAGCTGCCCATAGCTCGCCGCCCGCAAGCCCGCGCCTACGGTGGCCGGGAGTCGGCTGTTGACTCCCGTCCAGGGCGTCTCCTGCGGCGGCTAGGCGCGCGAGGTTGCAGCGATTGCCTCTCCCTCATGCACTCCGCCTCCTCCTTCGCGAGCATTACTGCTTCGCAGAAGGAGGTGACGGCCTCCCATTCACTCTCGCTCCGTACCATGGCCTGTATGAGGGCCGAACGCGAGAGGTCGCCGCCGCCGATCGCCGCCACGAGGACACGGCGGGGCCCCGCCCAAGCCGGGCAGACCTCCACCGTATGCTCCACCGTGTCCTCCGGGCGATCCCCACAGTGGATACACCCTGGCGTTTCCTCCCGCTTTATCCTGAACAGGAAGCTCCCGAAACAACCGTGTCCGGTGAGGACCTGCGTCAGGCGGAAGGTGAGGGCGCCGTGGCGCCTCTCTAGCCACTCCTCAAAGAGGGGACTTATCGCCGCAATTGTGGCGTGCCCAGCGCTGGGTTGCGACAATCGCACTCTCCATGCCGCTATGAGCAGCGGTACCCCCTCATAAATAAGTATTGGTTTTAATCGTGCAATGATTACCAAAGGAAGTTTATTTTTAGTTCGTTTAACTTTTTATTAAAGAGGTCTTTAAAATGTCAGCTGTATTTTATTGAAAATTAAAAAAATCCTGAGATTTCATGATATTTAAAAAATCCAGCCGAAATCCTGAGAAGAGTCCAAAAATCCTGACATCTCGGGACAAATCCTGAGATATGGTAACCCTTTTTTTTTTTTTTTTTGAGGTTGGGAAATCATCAAATGACTCCTCCCGCTCTGGGTGGAGCAGAAGGGAGTGTCAGACTCTTACTGACTAAAACCCACCCGTGTTCCTTCCCTAGCCCTTTATGTACCAGGGCAGCGGTAACCCTTTCGGACGATCCCGCTACCCCGGCAGGCTTCGGCCCTGTCGGGCCCGGTCAACTACGCTGACATCTCTTTGAGGCGCACGTGGAACACATACGCGCCGTCCGGCACGGGCCTGGTCCTGATCGGACGGAGAGCTACCCATTGCTCTCCGCCCGCAGGCCCGCGCAGATATGGTAACCCTAAGTGTGGGTGAGTGTGTAGGAGTGTGCATGAGGAGTTGCGAAAGGGTTTGGAGATTGAAAGTAGGTTATATATGTTGGTGCCACATACCTGCGTAACGTTGACATTAATATGGCACAGATCATACTTCATTATCCTGTAGTCGTGAGTTAAGCTCATGTTCGCTGTGTGGTCTTCATTTTTAGACCAATTTGCTGACCACACGTGGCAACCTGGAATAACAATAATACTATCTTTATATCTAGACTACGATAAAAAGTTGAAACGCATGGATTCTCCGAAGGTATAGGTGAAGTCAATAGTAGAACAGTATTTTTATCTCACAAAGCGGCACGTGCTTCAGTCGTGGTAACTTAGTGTACAAACACGCCGTGAATATGTGCGTGAAGACTAGTAGCGTCATCACATAACACACACACACAAACTTCCGACTTCGCCCTTGTATCGGACGGTAACGAGTGCTCCTGCGCTTATGGACACATTCACAGCGTGTTTGTACATTTGGTAAACACAAGTAAAGCGCGCGTCACTTCGTGGGATAAAAATGCTATATCAGTAGGGGTCGCATATACAAGGTGTAGTTTTGCATCCTCGTCAAATTCAAGGAGGTAACTATGCTACTGATTCTCGACACGAATCAATAATAAAATAAGTAGGTATTTTTTTTTTCTAAGTTTCGGAAATCGGCAAGTGTGGGACACGCATTTTAAAACGCGGGCTGTGTGAGACCGCATTGTAACTGCCCTTTTACACACACATAAATACGCGGCCGCTTATACAATACCTTAACGCGATTCTGTTCTTTGAAAGTGGTGTATTCTGAAATAATGTCAAACTTAAATAACTAAAAACACAAGTATGTATTCATTATTTACCAGGAACGTAATTTTATTTAATTATTTATGTCCTTCATAACAGCCTCCTGAAATTTGACGAGGATGCAAAACAACAGCTTGTATAGTACCTACAGGTCAGCGTGCCCTAGGTTCAGGGTGTGATCAGGAAGTTACCCTACCAGCCCAAGATTTAGATTTTTGGCCGGTTTCTGGCACTAAGGATAAGCTAAAGTTGTCAAAAAAAAGGCCCGTTTTGACATTGACAGTCCTAGCAGTTAATAAAGATCAAATTCGCAAAACACGTATTCGTTTGTATGAAACTGACAGGTGTCAAGAAGGCATTCTCAAATGTCAAAATTGGCCTTTTATTTTTTGACAACTTTAAGTATTCTTGTATCGCTTGGGATCTTTACTATAATAACCAGCGAAATGTGGGTGAGATCTCGGGGTAAAAAAGGCATAGAAACGAAAAAATAATAATTTGAGTATAGTATTTAAAAAAATAAATTAAAATGTTAAAAAACCCCCGACACAAAATAATAAAAATAATATGAACGTATAAAGCCTAAAACAAGTTTATAAAAATAGTAAACGTGAAACCCTATAAAAAGAAAAAAATAACCTTGAAATTATGACCGTACAGACCTACGTATGAATTTTTTTTATTAAATGTTGTCCCGTCGGGGGACCGCTCTAATTATTAGCCTAACGTTCTGTTAAAGTTTAAAATATTACCCATCGTTTTTGCGTCGGGGGTTAAAAAATGAAGTAATTTAACATTACTTGACACATAATAAATACTGGCTCCTTCTTATTTTTTCACATCCGTAGAATATCTGCAACTAGCGTAATAGTTTCATGTAGTATTTGCTGTCATTGAAGCGGAGTAAATGTTTATTTATGCTGGTCCTATGACTTCTTTACCACCTATGGTAGTTTATCTTAAAATATTTTGTGTATGAATAGAATACACCTTGTACTTTACGTACAGAATACCAGCGGACCCGGCAGACGTCGTCTTGCCCGATTGAGTCATCATATATTGACAGCAGCGCTACCTACCCGGTCCAATAGTGTTTTCAAACCATTCAGGAACCCATTGAAATATACACACAAAACTTCATCTAATTTGGTGCAGTCGATCGGAAGTTATGCGCGTACATACATTTCGGTGATTCAGTTTTATTTAATTAGATTACTTACCAATTAAATCATACAACAACGGAAATTTTTCTCCTAAGCCTGACAATAGAGATGGAGAATGTACCGCGTTCAAGTGAGCTACGTCTGCGCCATTTTCTGGTATCTCCTGAAATTATAAATAAGCCTTTGTAAATGAGTTACACACAATGGGTGCATGGACGGCGCCGCCGCCGCGATGGCGAGATGACCTGGACACAAGGGCTGCTTTGCTTCAAGGTGACGAGGAAAAACAGTTTCTGGAAGGATTTGGGACAGGTTTTTGCCCAGAAGTGGTACAGTCACGAGCAAAAGTATGTATACACTCGGCTTTATTCAAAAGCGATTCACTCCTTTATTTTTTAATGAAATTTTATGTTATTACGAACATAGCATTTTCGAACCCATAGGTTTATGTAATGTGTCGTGTTTCAACAAAAATCTAAAAGAAAAGCAAAAAATCGCAATTGAAAGTTGCCAAGTGTTGACATATTGGTGTTCGTGGCTGTACAGTGGAGGGTAACAGAAAAAAAGTGAGTTAACGTAGTTACCCCCGCAAGTTACCTAGATGTCAGTACAGGGGGTCGACCACCACAATAATACTGCTGTAAGAGGTGGTGGTCACCCCCCAGATTCTTTAATCCCTCATCATCATAGATCTTAATCAAACTCTTCGTCCGCGTTCAGAATTGCGCAAGCCTATGCACCAGGGAGCGCACCAGGGAGTCTGTTACGAGCGGTGCCGTTTTTGTACGATGCAAGTAGGTATTAGATATTTCTATCTAAATCCACTAGTGTAAAGTCTGACAACCAGTCATCAGTCATATCAATGGGTATCGTGTTACCCAACAACGGGGTTGTTGAGGTCAGATAGTCAGTGGCCATCTTGACATATGACACGGAGGGATCTTGTATATACAAGATCCCTCCGTGTCTCAGAAACTACGTTAAGCCGTTGTTTTCGGCTATCATTCGGTCAGAAATCTGACCAAGGGGTAACTGGGTCTGCCGGGGTAGCGGGATCGTCCGAAAGGGTTACCGCTGCCCTGGTACATAAAGGGCTAAGGAAGGAACATGGGTGGGTTTTAGTCAGTAAGAGTCTGACACTCCCTTCTGCTCCACCCAGAGCGGGAGGAGTCATTTGATGATTTCCCAACCTCAAAAAAAAAAAAAATGGTAACTGGGTTGTAGAGGGTCAGACAAGCAGGCGCTTCATAAAACATTGGTATTCAGCTGCATCCGGTGAGACTGGAAGTCAGCCCCAACATTCTTGGGAGAAGGCAAGGTGGATGTTCACTAACCTGTATATGAGCGCTGACAGTGAACTCATTCCTGCCCCTGTACCCCCAGTGCTTCAGTTCCGGCACCTCAGTCATGTTCCACAGCGGCTCCCGGTTCTCTGCGTCGTACCAGATCCAGATGGCGCCGTCCATCTCCACTGTCGTCCATTTTTTTATTGATACACCTTTGGGAGCTGTGGAAAAAAAGTTATTCTCAGCTTAAGTATGTGTTGGGTCTAACGCACGTTTAACAGTAAAAGTATCTAATAAATATAAAACACAGGATAAGGGGCACAAACAGGTAAATATAAAATATACATAGTTTTAATTAGAGCTTTAACGTTGTCGGAATAGAGTTTCAAATTCAAAAATGTCTCGATGTTTTAAACCGCACCCTAATTGCGTAACACACGATCAATCGGAATTGGTTTCATTTTGACAGTTCAACAACATTCATTGCGTTATTTACGTGTTGAGCAGACAAATTTTTCGAACTTATGAAGCAATGGATTAGCAATTTGCTTCAAAATTATTCAGATTCCGACTGATCGTGTGTTACGCAATTAGGGTGCCCCAAAAGATTGAGACCCTCTTTTGTAATAAGACCTATTTGAGTTCTATTTTTAAACCAATTATAGTGCTCCAAGGATCTTTTGTCGCCAGAATGACATTGACAGAGGGGACATCAACAACGGTTGATAAACATTTGTGGAATTGGCACTGTCATTGTGTATTGACACAACAAGATGGCGCCGCTAGTTCCGATTTTGGCCAGGCGCCAAAAAACCTTGGAGCGTGTAATTAGAACTTTAACGTTTTCGGAATAGAGTTCGAAATTAAAACACCCTCGACTGTTAAAACCGTATGAATCTTGAAGCCAATTCTCGTAATTTAAAACGTGCAAAATCTAGTCGCAGTCTCATCTCGGCGACAAACAAATGTCAAAACCTTGTCAAAAATGTAGGGAAATTAAAAGTATTTTTGACAGATTGAGATTAGACTGTGAACGTTCTTAAAAATTACGAGAATTGCCCCTCTTGTATCTTGTTGAACTAACCATGTTCGACCCCGGGCACACTAACACACGCGCCATCTTCTCCGAACCTCCACTTATGGAAGGGGCACTCGATGCAGTTCCCGCTCACATTGCCACCGACTGCTAGGTTGGCACCCAAGTGGGGGCAGTAAGCGTCCACGCATCGAGCGACACCGTCTTCTCCGCGGTAAATACAGAGGTTTTGGCCTGAAATACAAAAAAAAGAAATCTGTAAAACAGAAGTACCTAATGAGTTTTTTTTTCCTTTTCCAATGAACACAAATATTAAAGTCAATTATTACCTATCAAACGGTCTAGTAGAGGGTAGTTCTGTTATTTATGAAGGAAAGGTTGTAAAATGAAGAGATGAATAAGTACTATTTAAAAAGAAAAACTCTTTTAATTATAATTGTAAAGAAATGCAAAAAAAAACCGAGCAAAATTTGTTGTTTTTAGTTTCTGCTACTCGATAATAGATGGCACTAGGCTATGGCGTGAAACAATAATCACAAAAATATTTTACAGCGCAACACTTCTCTTTGGGACTAGTTCACTATAAATAATGCATTTAACATGTGCATTTATATATTTTTTATTCACAAAACTGTGTTAGATTTCCCTTACTTGTAGCCTACAATTTTTTTTAACTAAGCTTCCACTACTCAACAACAGATGGCGCCACATACCTAATGCATCAACAGCGCTAACTCCACCAACTTTCAGTTCTCTGCTCTCTCCCACCGCAAACCATCCATTGGGATAAGGTGGAGGTATCTTGCTCCCCATCCGTCTTGTAGCCTGCGCTCTAGATATCCTTCTGTCACGGTCTGGACCAGATGCTATGTGCCCGAAACCGATTTCTGTTAATTCCTGAAAAAATGAGATTTTTAAAGACTGCCCTGTGTTCCGTTCTTATGAAGATACGTTGATCGACCATCCATGTTTTTGAGAATTATCAATTATCATACTAATAGAAGGAACAGAAAATTTTGGGGATTTCGTATTGTGGGAACGTTAAATGTAGGTAAACTAAATATTGGGACAACTATCTGAAGAGTTGTCTATTATTTACTGTCTTGTGTTTGTTTATACCGAATTCTGAATCCAGTAAAAAAAAATCATTTTAGGTAATAATCGAACTTGAATAGAATAGAATAGAATTTAATTTTTTGCAAATATGGGTACAGAATAGTTGTTACGATATAATTATCAAGACTCAGCCATATTTTACCATTCGGCATGCTGACATTTACATTATTTATGAAACATGTAGGTACATTATGTTGTTACATTATAAATCAATCAATTACAATTGTCATTCAATAGATCACATTACAAATTATGATTACAATTATAATTTGATAGATCAATTAATAAATTATCATTAAATACCAGTACAGTCACGACCAAAAGTATCAAAAGCGACTTTCTCCTTTATTTTTAAATTAGATTTTATGTTGTTACGAACATAGCATTTTCGAACCCATAGGTTTATGTAATATGTCGTATTTCAACTTTGCATTCGATATTTCATGAAAAAATCGCAATTGAAAGTTGCCAAGTGTTGACATATTGGTGCTCGTGACTGTACATCAATTAACAACTGTGACCAGCTCCAGCGGCTTTTTGAATAAACCGAGACTCGGACTCAGTCCACACTATCGGCATCCACACTTTCAACTACTGCACCAAAGGTACTTTTATATAAAAAGTTCCGATTTATATACTCACTTTTTTATAAAACACAGGATTGATATAACTCTTATATATGACTAACAACAATAAATAAACAACCACAGCGGAAACTATAAATACACTATTTTCAGAAATGAACTCGAAAATACTTCTCAAAATTATAAATACTAAATTCACATAGAAATAGAGAAAATCTTTTTTAAATTGTTTATTCTGCATTGCACTTTGACATTCGGAAAACGTGAGTTCCTTTTTCAAAAATCCGTCAGCAGTGTTGCAGTATTCGGCCATTTTGAATTTGTGTTTGACAGTTGCTTGAGTGAAGAATTCTTTGGATCTGTAAAGAGGAAAGAAAATCTATTAATGTCTTACACATAGGTCGGTATTAAATGAGTGCTGTATAGTTAATTGTTTCGAATAATGGATAACATAACGATTTGGGGGTTCATATACAATATGTAACTGAATTAATGCACATTATGAAAGTAGTTTGTTCAGCTTCGTTTACTGAATCGATTTCTGTTATTTTGAATGAAGGATTTTTTTTATCTCAAAAATAATTAAAACTACGAAAATTACAGTCACACTTCTGCTGTGCAGCCAAAACAAACCAAAATGAATGAAGTATACATATACTACACGAGACCCTTGTACACACGGCGACACATCAAGCTATGCAAAACCAGTATTGGCTGACCGTTCATTGTGAGAAAATATCATACAAAGTAAGGCCAAGACAAACTGGTTTTGTATAGCTTGACGTGTAGCCGTGTGTACGTATGCGACTGTGTACTGGCGTAAATTTGTAATGAGACCACAATGTCCCATAATCAGTGTAACTAATTTAATAAATAAACTATGTTTTATATTTAATTGTAAAAAGTCAGTGTATATATTGCGATTGTGATATATAATTCTAATTGGGGTGTATGGTGGTGTGCGTTAATTCCGGGACATGTTGTATAAACGATGACTAAAGTTAAGTGAAGTTTAAACGTCAACAATGGCGCCGATTCCCTTGTTCACAAACTAAACTAAATTTAAGTTCAGTGTATCTTTTTCTTTCATCATTAAGAAAAGGACAGAAGATAAATATTAGTTTAGTCCTGTCAAATTAAGATACTCTATAGACAAATATTAGACGTGATTAAAAACATGGCTACTAAAAATACGTCAATTTACGTCAGGCGCTGACTAATTTGACAGGACGACACTAATATCTATCTTCTGTCCTTTTCTTAATGAAATAGAAAGATAAAGATGCACTGAACTTAAATTTAGTTTCGTTTGTGAACAAAAGAATCGGCGCCATGTCTGGTTAAACAGTCGCTAATCACTATGAATAAAGGGGTTGATGTTTTCTACTTATATTTGTACGTTGCGATTTTAGCAATGCAAGTATAATCAGCCAATAACGTTCCCACTAGTCGCTTTCCCTTGACGTCCCTTTGACGACACGGTTGGCGCAGTGGGTGAGCGATCGACTGCTGCCCTGCGTGTCGCGGTTTCGATTCCCGCACGGAACAAATATTTGTATTGCCTACAGATAGTTGTTCCAGGTCTGCCTGTTTGTGTATGTGAGTTTAAATGTTTGTAAACGCACCCACGATACAGGAGTAATTCCTAGTGTGGGGCAAAGTTTAAAAAAAAAAGAAAGAAAAAAAAGACTACTCGGACATAGGCCTCCTCTCTGTAAAGGAGTGGGCCGTAATCCACCTCGCCGGCCCAGGACGGGTTGGTAAAACATGATTGTTATTTAATTTAATGCAACATCTTGCAATCTTTGAGGCCGCGACAGACCACGTAGGTGATGCCAGGACGATCTATCTAGCTCGTCCTGGATCACGTACGTGGTTCCGGTACCTGGTTCCAGTTTTGACGTAACCTGGATAGATTACGTCAAAACTGGAAGGAGGTCGCGCGGGCTCACGAAAGATGGAAGAAGTGGAGGGGGAGCCTTTGCCCAGGAGTGGGACAGCCTAGACTAGTAAAACATAACGAAACATGTGGGGTCGTGGGACCCCCGCGAGGACAGAAGTCAATATAAAAATCCTAGATGGCGACTGCGAAAATTAAAAAATGACGGATCATTTGACAATTTTCGCAGCCGCCATCTTGGATTTTCATTTTGGCTTTATTGTCTCTCTCTTTCTCTCACTCTGTCTCGTTCTATTATATGTAATAAAAATTCACATAGAGGGAGCCTATCACTTTTTCGTTACGTAAAGAAATTCGTTCCAAAAATCTTGCGTGCCATAATTATGTGTGTACTCATATTTTCGACAAATAAATGATCATTGGGTCTGTAAAGGCCACTTTAAGCAATAACTCTAAAAGCTATTCATTTCCTGAATTCCCAGCTGATCATTAGCAAATCCTCTAATTTTCGTAAAATTTCATTTCATATTTGGTGTAAACATTGCCGCATGAAAAAAATAAAAACCGTAATTTTATCGGTAAAATTTTCATTACAGTATTTTAATCAAATTGGTTTTTTATTTTTTATTTCTACAGTTTAAATTTTATTTGATTGTGATATGAATTGCACACAGATCATATTATGAATTGTCAGTTTGTGACCATTTTACGATTTTTAATATGATTCATATTGTTATCCTATTATGATTCTGCCAAAGTGGCCTTTTTAGGCCCCCTAATCTTATCTTACAAGAACTGAGTTAAGATAACCATTAACGATTCGTCACTTTATAGGAATTGCGGGGTAATTGCATAACACACTAACAGTAGTAATGGCTGTCACTTCGACAGTTCAACAACATTCATTGCGTCATTTACGTTGTTGAGCAGGCAAATTTTTCGAACATTTGAACCAGTGTACTATCAATGTCCTTCAAAATTACTCAATTAGCCACGAATTGGGGTGCTGGATTAGTTTTTCTAAATTAAAACATCTATGTATAACGGAATCAACATCAACGTCTATATAGAACCGGAGTTACCGACATAGCTTACAGAGTAAGCAAACTGAAGTGGCAGTGGGCTGGCCATGTTTGTCGAAGGACCGATGGCCGGTGGAGCAGACGAGTCCTGGAGTTGAGACCGCGTATCGGCAAGCGTAGTGTGGGACGGCCACCAGCTAGATGGACGGACGACCTAAAGAAGGTGGCTGGGACAGACTGGTTGCGGAAGGTGGAGGACGTTGTGGCGCAGCCTGCGAGAGGCCTATGTCCAGCAGTGGACTGCGATAGGCTGAGTTGATTGATTGATTTGATGTATAATGGCTCATTTAATCCAGTAGAAGCAATATGATCAATTTATGAAGCATTTAAACTATTCCACTTTTCCCACTAATATTATAAACGCGAAAGTTTGTATGGATGGATGGATGGATGTTTGTTACTCTTTCACGCAAAAACTACTGAACGGATTCGGATGAAATTTGACACACAGATAGGTTATAAGCAGGATTAACACATAGGATACTTTTTATCTCGATATTCCCACGGGATCGAAACTTACGCGGGTGAAACCGCGGGGCGCAGCTAGTCTATTAAATATTTCGTAGGGTACTCAAACGGCCTAAACTAACGTACAATACGAGTGTAAATCTGTATTGACACTTTTCTGCAAAACCCGTGTAGAGTCAAATGTCAGGAGCAACGCAAGCAGCTGAATTATAGGTAAAATGGCGACCTTGCCAACATTGCTATATTGCATATTATTATTTATAAGTATATAGGTCACATACTTGATGTACTGATAAATTATAAGTGATGATGATAATTGATATTTATTTCTGTAAATAACATAACATATTAACACGGCTGTATTCACCAAAGGGTTATGCAGAGATGTACCTGTAGCACGCCCACATTTCACCAGTTATGTTTAAGTCCCACGTAATAGAGGGGGGGGGGGGGTATTGCCATCAACCAGGCTAAAATCTAGATTCCAGGCTAAGAAATTCCAGATAGAAAAACTCAATAATACTTTGCCCGACCCGGGAATCGAATCCAGGTCCTCATGACCTCAAACATAATTTTATTTATTTATTTTACCATTTATGTACACACATATATAAACAGACAATGGAAAACAGAACAGAAAAAATAGGTACAGAGGTGATGCTTATTTCATAAGAAATCTCTTCCAGCATACCTGAGATAGGACAATAGATACAGAGAATCCTAGAAATAAAGATAAATTAGATCAACCTTTTTTCAGATTATCTAAAGTACATTCATCTTTTATGGGGTACTGTGTTAAATGTTACAACAAAATACCTTGTGAAATATTGCAATTAAATTAAAGAAAATTTAAAACTTGTATTAAAATTCACTTTCTAAGCAAGGATATTACCAATTAGAGGATTATATCCAAGATAAGAATGCTTGGAAACATGCTGGTCCTGCTCCATAGGACAATCTCTAGAGTCTAGACAAAATCAAACTGGTTGCTAATGTAATTGTATAATTTATTCTTTTTATTTTCCTTTGACATTGATTTACATTCTGTAATTACTTGGGGTCACACCCGGACTTATTACTCCTTATTTATTTATGGAAATCGTCTACTTTTAGAATGTTTGTGAATATGTGAGCACCGTATCTATCACATAGTTAATCTATATGTCATGGTTTCATTTATCCATTTTAATTCTTTTACCTATTGTGGTATAGTAATTTTATTTTTAGGTGCATCGTCATCACATATAATTATATAAATAATGTATGCAAAATATTGTAAAACATTTTAAAAGAGTAACGGTGGAGTTTCTTGCCCATTCTTCTCCATACGAAAACTGCCTTTTGGAAGGGGCGACTAGAACCAATTTTATTTTAATTTTATTTTTGACGTTCAAAAGTGCCTTTTATGTGCCTATTTGAAATAAATAATTTGACTTTGACTTTGACTTTGAAATGCTCACACTAGACCAACAAAGCAAGTATTTCTATAAATTGGTCCAAAAAACATTTTTACACGTTAAATTAGGTACAGACGCCAGCATAACAAGCTAAAAAAATCTGCTATCTGTCAAATTTCTTTAATAGATTTCAAACTTTTTCACTAATGCTTTAGGTTCAAGGTTGAATGGGAAATTTTTACAGTTTCGGGTAGCTTGACCGCAGTACATTGAGTGTTTAAAACTAGATGAGTTCGAT
The DNA here is from genome assembly GCA_947507525.1 of Apamea epomidion. Taxonomy (NCBI): domain Eukaryota; kingdom Metazoa; phylum Arthropoda; class Insecta; order Lepidoptera; family Noctuidae; genus Apamea; species Apamea epomidion. The sequence continues at coordinate 6,060,016 of OX382255.1, forward strand.
GTTTCGTAACTGATTACTCAGAGAAGAAAAACCGAAACAAACTCAGAGGACTTTTAAACTCCAGCCATTATGTTGGTCAGGCCATAATATGTGGACCATGCATGGCCCTAATTCACTATGACCACTTAACGCTTCCTTACTTCGAAACCACGTCAATTCCTCAGTTAATCACGACATCAGAGGGGCAAGTCTCGGAATTTTAAGAACGTTCACAGTCTGATCTCAATCTCAATCTGTCAAAAATTCCTCTAATTTCCCTACATTTTGACAAGTTTTTGACATTTTTGTTTGTCGCCGAGATGAGACTGCGACTAGATTTTGAATGTTTTAAATTACGAGAACTGACCTTCTACTATTAACTTATTCTCTATGATACAATGGCGTGGTTGGAACTGTCAAAATACATTTAGAGGTGGGCAAAGTGTATCATTTTTGCGATTGGATCATTTGCATCTCGATCACTGAAATGATACGAATCACTGATATATTTCATTTGGCTCATTTGGATCATCGGCTCATCGTCGGCTCACATTACGTTGCGTCGCGAGCGTTTACTACGATAAGTTGTTGGTGAAAACAGTATTATAATATGCAAAAAACGACCGTATAGAGTTTGATACGTAAGCGCCTTAGTGGTCATTTTTATGTGCATGGATAACGACAACGAAAATCTGTAATAGTTTGAGTGATACACATCTCATTTGGTATCTTTTTCTGACTTGTATAGATTGTAATTATGTCGCCTGCTCACTCACGACTCGCGAGTCAATTGTTAAGTAACTCAGTGTGTCTCAGTCTCCCTTTCTCGCTCGCACACTGCTCAGTCGCCTCGCGAGCGTCGCGCCCCGCAGAATGAGTACAGAGCAAAGTAATGTTTCAGATCCAAATGATGCGTTTGAAACGTTGTTGCTGAACCAATCTCTTGAATCACTTCAATGATCAGGATCAGTGAGTCGGTTCCGTAAAGAGTTACACACGCCTAATACATATTGTCCGTACGGTTGACATTTCGATTAAGGAATCGAAATGTTAATGTTAATGTTACGCCGTTAACAAGACACGATATTGACGTGGTTTAAACACGAGGTATGATTTCGCGGGGAATAATACGAAAATTGGGGCCCTCGTTAATATCTGAGATGGGCTTTTGAGGAAAGACCTATACAGATTTGAGTAGACCTGTCAACGTCCAGTCAGTGTCATTAATCGTGTAACTCACGGCATATTGGCAATCGTAGTGTGGGACGCCCCTAGCCAAATGGACCGACGACCTCCAAAAGGTGGCTGGGACAGACTGGATTCGGAAGGTGGAGAACAGGGTGTTGTGGCGCAGCCTGGGAGAGGCCTATGTCCAGCAGTGGACTGCGATAGGCTGAGTTGATTGATTGACACTTGTCCCATTTTGGTTTACCTATCAGATCTTCGTAGCGTGGCCTTGTATCATTATCTACAATACGATTGTATCTACGCAAAAAATGATACGCAATCTTTTGAAACATTTTGCTTTCGATATCGTAACTCAAGCGATAATAATACGATATTATGGTGAAGGGTCTTTCCCAACCATGTTGGGGTCGGCTTCCAGTCTAACCGGAGTCTAATGCAGCTGAATACTAGTATTTTTAACCCCCGACGCAAAAACGACGGGGTGTTAAAAGGTTGACGTGTCTCTCTCTCTCTCTCTGTGTGTGGGTGTGGGTGTGGGTGTGTGTGTGTGTGCGTGTGTGTGTGTGTGTGTGTGTGTGTCTCTGTGTGTGTGTGTGTGTGTGTGTGTGTGTGTATGTATGTCTGTCTGTGGCATCGTAGCTCCCGAACGGATTAACCGATTTTAATTTTGTTTTTTTTGTTTGAAAGGTGAATTTGTCGGGAGTGTTCTTAGCTATGTTTGATGAAAATCGGTCCAAGATGGCCGCCGCCACAAAATGGCGGATTACTAATTTTTTCACAACTCCCTCAATATGGGTATCAAATGAAAGGGCTTGACTAGTAGAATACTATACATTATATTAAATTTCAAATCCATGGTGGCCGCCACCACAAAATGGCGAATTACATTTTTTTTTCACAACTCCCTCAATATGGGTATCAAATGAAAGGGCTTGACTAGTAGAATACTATACACTATGATAAATTTCAAATCCAAGATGGCCGCCACCACAAAATGGCGAATTACAAAAAACCTGATTAAACACCAAATTACCTGAATCTTAAAATGCAAGAAAATAAAAGAAATGAAATAACAAGGACAAAGCATGATATAAAAAATTAAATTCAAATTTTAAAAAACCCCCGACAACGTAAAATCCTTTAAAAATTAAATGTTGTCCCCCGACGGGACAACATTTAATCAAAAAATTTCATACGTACTTACGTAGGGTCGTAATTTCAAGGTTATTTTTTTCTTTTTACTTATAGGGTTTTACGTTGTGGGGGTTTTTTAAATTTTTATTTAATTTTTATATGGAGCGACTGCCTATCTGACCTCCACAATCCAGTTATTAGGTAACACGGTACCCCCTTTTTTTTTTTTTCATCAAATGACCCCTCCCGCTCTGGGTGGAGCAGAAGGGAGTGTCAGACTCTTACTGACTAAAACCCACCCGTGTTCCTTCCTTAGCCCTTTATGTACCAGGGCAGCGGTAACCCTTTCGGACGATCCCGCAACCCCGGCAGGCTTCGGCCCTGTCGGGCCCCGTCAACTATGCTGACATCTCTTTGAGGCGCACGTGGAACACATACGTGCCGTCCGGCACGGTCCTGGTCCTGATCGGGCGGAGAGCTACCCATTCCTCTCCGCCCGCAGACCCGCGCCTACGGTGGCCGGGAGTCGTCACGCGGCTCCCGACGCCCGGAGCGTCTCCCTCGGCGGCTACCGCGGTACCCCTTGGTAAGGCTGGTTGTTAGATTTTTGGGCTTCTGTTTACCCATAACATCTATCAAAAATCTACTAATGGCAGCCGATCAACATGTAATGGATGGTGGAAATCTCTCATTGCGTGTTGGATGGCTACATGATGAAGCGCGCCGGCTGTGCAGCTGGCTGGTCGTCATCTGCTTAGCCTTCCTAGTTTCGGCTGATAGCGTGGACGACTGTCAGCTGCGAACCCAGCCCCCGTCAGCTGCTAAAACTATAGTTTTCAACGTTTTTGTTGCTTGAGTATAGTATTTAATGTTTTTGTTGGTATATTGGCGTGTGCTAGCTGACATATGGTAAATAATTTAATTTAATGTTTTGTGTTTCGTAATGTCAATTACTTACTATCGTATAGAAGCAAGTTCTTCTAACTGAACAGGCAGCTGTGCTGCTAGGGAGTTTGTTGCGTAACTTCTTCCCAGCTACAGCACTAGGATGTGGTGTTGGGCGGGCGATTTGGGGGACTGTCTTATGTAATTTTGACGTTCGACAATGTTTTGCTAATTCTCAGATTAAATTGAATAAATGACTTTTGATTTTGATTTTTGCCGCGGTTTGTGGGGCACTGAGGTCGGTCAGGGGGGACATCTACACCCTACTGTGCTGTTAAGCTTTAACTGATGAACCGATCAGTATGGGTCAAGGTCAGTTAGCTATGGACAGTGATCCTCGCCTAGCCTTTTCCCGACTATGTTGGAGTCGGCTTCCAGTCTAACCGGACGCAGCTGAATACCAGTATTTTACATGGAGCGACTGCCTATCTGACCTCCACAACCCAGTTACTGGGTAATACGATACCCCTTGGTAAGACTGGTTGTCAGACTTTCGGGCTGACTATCCGTAACGACTGTCAAAGATCCACAACCGGGACCAACGGCTTAACGTGCTTTCCGAGGCACGGAGTGGTCTCGGTATGTAAAGATGGTCACCCATCCACAGACCAACCGCGGCAACCGTAGCTTAACCTGATGGATCGACCTGTGCGGCTGTTATTATTTAGCCACGGGCTCCTCAATGGACAGTGATCCGTGAGCATAATAATTAATATTTATATATAATTAATTCAATTATTTATGCGTAGCGTCCACTCAAGCGTAACGCTTGTACAGAAGCCAGCACATCAAGCTACTACAATCTGTCAAATTTCTTTAATAGATTTTCAACTTTATCGCTACAGCATTATGGTTCAAAGTTGATCGGGAAAATTTGACAGTTTCGGGTAGTTTTATGTGCTGGCGTCTGTACAAGCTTTACTGCGAATTGCTTGAAGCTTTCTTAGATGCAACATTACATCACACGTGTAATCCCCGAAGTTTGGCAGAGGTGGGCCTTTAATACACCCACATTTCGCCAGTCATGTTTAAGTCCCATGTGTAATAGGGGGCGAGCCTATTGCCTTCGACCGGACACAAATCCAGACTTCGGACTGCTACTAATAAATTCCAGATGGAGAAAACAATAACACTTTGCCTGACCATGGAATCGAACCCCGGACCAGGGATGGGACTCAGGCCGTCCCATAAATTTGGCCCGAGTAGGTATTGAAATTTTGTATGGGACTGCTTATTATTTTTTCGCGAGTGCGTGAGTGAGTTTCAGGGCTTTCCTTGAAGGATTTTTTAAACTGTACCACACCTATTGATCTTCATGATAATATCTACTGTCGGCGACAATTTATTAGAATTTGCTCGGCTTGCAGTAGGAGTAAACTAGTAGAAATCATCACGTAACGAAAAAAGCGTTGCAACTTTCTCTGCCATGCAACTTTCTCTTCCATAGATAGTTTTCATGGTTTTCGAGGGCGCTACCGATATCGAGGCCCAAATCCAAGATGGCGACAATTTTTGAGAGCTTCTAAAACTTATACTAGATGGCTCTGTATTAAAAACGCGTATTAAATTCACATTCTCTCTCACTCATTGTTTTTGACGGGGGTCCCCCGACAGTACACGTTTTTTATTTTATGGCCGCCACTTACGAGTATGACTTAGGTCGTAGGTTCGAACCCAATCAGGTGCTTGACTTTGTGTAAATTAATTCATCACCACTGTTCTCAAGACGGTGAAGAAAAACATGGTGAGGAAATCAGCAAAATCAAAATCAAAAGTAATTTATTCAAATTAGGCTGGGAATCAGCACTTTTCGAACGTCAAAATTACAAAAGACAGTCCCCCTAAAACGCCCGCCCTTCACCACTTTCTAGTGCTATCGCTGGGAAGACGAAGCAACAAACTCCCCAGCAGCACAGCTGACAGTTCAGTTGGAAAATACTTGATTCTATACTAGGTATGTTAAGTAATTACCATTACAACAAACGGCATATCCTATGTAGAACAAAAATTCTAAGACATGTGACATCTACCAACCCACACTGGGCCCGGGTGGTGGATGACAGCCCGCTCCCTCTCACAGAGAGGAGGCCTGTGTCCCAGCAGTGGGAACATTATAGGCTGAATCATAATAAGTGTCGTCATATCATATTGCGCCTATGTACTCGTTATCGCACGTAAGTAATTGATTACTCTTTCGTTATCAAAAAGTGCCGAATTGTGTGACAACATGACACATCGATAATAAATCGATAATTTGATAACATAACATACATACCTATTTTATGTACCAGGAGGTACAGTCACGAGCAAAAGTAAGTATACACTCAGCTTTATTCAAAAGCGATTTACTCCTTTATTTTTGGATGAAATTTTATGTTGTTACGAACATAGCATTGTCGAACCCATAGGTTTATGTAATGTGTCGTATTTCAACGTTGCGTTCGTTATTTCACGAAAAAATCGCAATTGAAAGTTGCCAAGTGTTGACATATTGGTGCTCGTGACTGTACATGTGTACTTAAACCCAACTAGTATTAAAAACCGCGTAAAATTCCTTGCGAGCTATGGAACGAGCTATGCTTGGAGTATCTCTGAGGGTTAGAAACCGGAACGACGTGATCCGGCAGAGAACCAAAGCTGACAACATAGCTCACAGAATAAGCAAGCTGAAGTGACAATGGGCCGGCCATATAAGCCGTAGATCCGATGACCGTTGGGGTAGACGTGTTCTTGAGTGGAGACCGCGAATCGGCAAACGTAAGGTGGGACGCCTTGAGGCTAGGTGGAGCGACGATCTTCGCAGGATGGCTGGTGGCAGCTGGGTGAGAGTTGCCGAGAATCTATCTAAGTGGCGTGCAATTGGATAGGCCTAGTTATGCCCAGCAGTGGGCTGCTGTGGACTGATGATGATTATGATGAAATTTCTTATTCCTCCGACCCACAGCGTCTCGCATCGCATCGCCTGCCCGTGCTATTACTTTGTTGTCACGTCTTTTTGCACGGCTCCTGAGAGTCTTAGCGTGGCTCCTGAGAGTCTTAGCGTGATGTTGTCGATAAATAAAAAATAGCCTATAGCCTCAAGGATTATGTTATCAAAAAAATAATAAAAGAATTATTTAACAAACTCTTCGGTTTTGTTATTAATATTACTAGCTTCTGCCTGCGACTTTGCCCGTGTGAAAGGGCACTGACCAAAAGTCGTACCAAAAAGTCTCATGCATCAAGATCAAAATACCTATTATAGTAATTATAGTCATATTTTTTTACGGCATTACGCTTCGGGGATTTGATTTTTGAACAGGGAATTTAATTTAAAGTAAAAAAGTGTTGATATCGTTTTATTCTCTTTACATGACGTTCCGTTTCAAATGATATGATTAATATAACCTTGAATTTTGAGTGTCATGATCACGTCTTTCAAAAAACATGTAAAAATATTATACTTTGGCGATTCTACATTAATTAAAAATAGAATAGAATTTTTATTTAAACGATTATATTTTTTTTAGAGCAATAGTGGCCGTTCTTGTATGACATGGCAAACAAAATAAAATACCTAGTTTTTAGGCTATTTTAATTTTATTGAAAATCTAAGCCCGGGTTATGCTTACAAAAAGAACTTTTGTAGGAGTTAATATGATATGTGTAGTCTATAAAAAACAAAGTTTGACTTTGATGCAGCATGGTACGGGATTCCATACATCCATGAGTATGGTCCTTTCCTGTTCCCCCGACCGGCCTCGTCGCATGGCAGCGCCTGGCTCCTCTATTACTTTGTTTTCTCATAGCGTTCTTATTTACGTTTTTTGTTTTTGCACGGCTTTTAAGAGTCCTGGCGTGAAGTTAAATAGCCCATAACCTCCCTCAAGATTTTTTTTTTTAAATTAATATTTCAAATCCGACTGGCAGTTTTTTGGTAGAAGTCGCATAGCGTTTCAGTAGTATCGGAATCAGCGTACCCCAACTCACACAAATATAGATTAAGTAATTGTATATCATTGTGATTGGTAGTTTAATATTGAATGAAAGTAGGAAATATTTCAGACGTCGCGTCGCTTGTTTGAAAATAAACCACAGTTATATGTCCATAGAGTTGTTTATTATTGTTTACTTTTTTAAAGTATACCCTTTCCGTTTAAACCGCACACGGAATAGTTTTCTGAGCCGGTTACGCTACTCTCCGCTAGATGTCACTATAATAAATGCATTACATTTAAAGCTGTATTTCATTACAAATAAGATTGATATTTACGTAACGAGGTCATTACTATTCGTCCTCCTCTAGGGATGTACCACTGTCGTTGACTTATTTATCGACATTCCATTTTATTTTCAAACAAAATGCAGTCAACAGCTGGAAAAAAGCAATCAAAGCCTATAAATGTGAGAATCAATTAATAAAAATAAAAATTAAACAATGGTTTAATTAATTACATAAGTAAAAACAGCTAAAGACAAAAAAATACACCAGTTATTAAAATAATTTAGCCTTAAAATAATACATACTTGTTAAGAAGTTACCTTTTTGTTAGTTTTATATTAATTTTACGTAGATGGTGTATCCGCACATTAATGTAGCGTTCTGTAATGGCTTTTACCAAATCAGTTAAGTACATGGTTTGATGTGGTGAATTCTTCAATTTGATGAAAATTAATATCTTGGAACAACTTTTCTCCAATAAACTTTCTTAATATTTTGGCCATTAATTCTTCTTTTCTAAATAGTTTTCCATCCATAGTTTGAATGACAACTTCAGCCACTTTACAATTTTTTATCATGTCGCTTGATGGATATACAAGCCCACCTTTTTCTTTGGCTACAATAAACTTATGTAAAGAAATGGTTTGATTTGAAATGAGAGCGCCAACACAGACGTCGTAATTAATTTTCTTTATTAACGTTGACGGCCAGACAACAGACACAATAGAAAATCTATTGTTGGCGGACACCGGTGACCGCGGTGGCAGTTAATGACTTAAGATTCGGGCAATGTAACCTGCAATATGTGCTATTGCTTGAGAACTAAATTGAGAAATGCTTTTTAAAAGTTCGCCAATGGCGCGGATTCCCTTGTTCACAAACTAAACTTTTAAGTTCAGTGCATCTTTTTCTTTCTATTTCATGTTTATAATCACGTCTAAACATGTCTATGGAGTATCTTAATTTGACAGGACTAAACTAATATTTATCTTCTGTCCTTTTCTTAATGAAATAGAAAGAAAAAGATGGACTGAATTTAAATTTAGTTTAGTTTGTGAACAAGGCAATCGGGGCCATTTTCCAGTTTCTTTAAAATGTAATCACAAGCCATATTCAAATATTCGAAAATCTAAGTTGCGTTGCGTTCATTTAAAGCCTTCTTAAAACCATACTGATGGAGACTTCGTGAATATCTGTTTTTTTCTGTTCTGTGCTTACAACTATCATTACAGGCCTTACCCTAATGCGGCAGTGTAATTATCAACTTAAAAAATAACTTATCGAACCTTGCATACCTAACAACAAATAATATAACTTCTTACCTTACATAACTAACTACATTTAATAAAACTTGCGAATTCACTCAAAGGCACGAAAAAATATCCGGTATGTCATGGACTTCGTTCACCATTATGTAAGGAAATTTGATAACCTCAACAACATACACAAAGTGGATTAGAAGTGGAAAATAGATATTGGCGCCGATTTCCTTGTTCACAAACTAAACTAAATTTAATCTCAATGCATCTTTTTCTTTCTATTTAATTTAGAAAAGGACAGAAGATAAATATTAGTTTAGTCCTGTCAAACTACTCAGCGCCTGACGTAAATTGACGTATTTTTAGTAGCCATGTTTTTAATCACGTCTAAACTGTCTATGGAGTATCTTAATTTGACAGGACTAAACTAATATTTTATCTTCTGTCCTTTTCTTAATGAAATAGAAAGAAAAATATGCACAGAACTTAAGTGTAGTTTAGTTTGTGAACAAGGGAATCAGGGCAATTGGCGCCGATTCCCTTGTTCACAAACTAAACTAAATTTAAGTTCAGTGCATCTTTTTCTTTCTATTTAATTGAGAAAAGGACACCTGGTATTTTAGCGATAAATTTCAACAGTAATAAAAACATATTTTTTTACATAATACCTACTTACATTTCAGTTGTATATTTCACTTTGAATATACGTTTATTTTAAAACACTAAAATTCTGTTAATTTAAAAATGAATGTGCTAAACAGTCCACAATTAATAATAACAACATTCTACAAGACTCAATAAAATTGAAAATATTTAGTTTATTATAATTTATAGTGTTAATAATGTAAATCATGCAATTTATAATATAAAAATATAGCTTAAATATATAAATACCATAAAAACAAATGATATTACTATTTTAATTTAATATATTTATTCTTAACAAAAAGCGCCTCCATCCTCTCTCCTATTAAAAACTAACTTTGCTGTGCCCGACAGGGTCCATAATTGATTCAATGTTTTGGCATACCAACTATCATATGTACACATTATGAAATGCAATCAAGTATTGGGTATTGGATTAAAAACGTATTTTTGAAGCCAATTCAAACACTACCAAAGAAATCTTTATAAACCACCGCGCCTGCTGCCTCTTCCCACTGAATTTTCAAAATCGGTAAACAATTTATTTATGAACATATCGATTCATAATCAGCCTATAATGTTCCCACTGCTGGGACACAAGCCTCCTCTCTCTGAGAGAGTGGGCCATTATCCACCACGCGGGCTCAGTGCGGGTCGGTAGATGTCACATGTCATCGAATGTTTGGTTCTAGGACATGCCGGTTTCCTGACGATGTTTTCTTTCACCGTTTTAAGAGTAGTGGTGATGAAATAATTTACACAAAGTAAAGCGCCTGTCTGGGTTCGAACCTACAAGCTACACTCGTGAGTCGCGGCTGTTACCACTGGGCCAGCACTGCTCGATGTGAAGTATTGATGAGCATACATAAAAAAAATACAAAATCGACGAACATAGAACCTCCTCCTGTTTTGCAGTCGGCTAAAAGAACTAAAAACGGTTTTGAAGATCCGTGGCATCGCGGCATCGTGCCATTTTGAAAATGGCGGCCCGGCCTGAGACCTATATGTATATAAATCGATAGCTGGCATCAATGCAAACAGAAAACATACCAATAACCTCGATACCTATTTTTTCTGTTCTGTTTTTCATTGTCTGTTTATATATGTGTGTTCATAAATGGTATAATAAATAAATAATAAACGTATTAATAAACGTTCCTCAACGAGGTACTCAAGTGCGTTATCATTTGATACGCCATTATTCCGATATCAGCATCTCAAGATCATTGCTAATTAATAAACACAAGAAAACAGTATCTCAGTTACCAAGAGCAGCTTCTCAAGACGCTGTACTTGAGGGCTTGATCTCGGGAACGATTACGTCACATTGACCGAAGTTTTGAACAATCTCATAACATTTCATTGTTGATAAGTATCTCGTAAGATTTATTGAAATACTTGTATTTTGGTGTTTACATTTTTGCTTTCCTCAAATTTCACACACACAGATGTACCTAGACAAGATTTAAAATGTGACAAATATTATTGAAAATATTATTAACACGAAAATGGCCAGATCTTAACGTAATATTCAAACACAGGTCCAATAACATTACCACTAAGTAGGTACTCAATTTGTGTTCACAATCGCCGACCATTAGGTACTAGTACTTAATTTTTTTTTTCTTTAGTAGGCATGTTTTTAATCACGTCTAAACTTGCTAAGGAGTAGGGATCTAAATTTGACAGGACTCATATTTTTCTTCTGTCCTTTTCTTAATGAAATAGAAAGAAAAAGATGCACTGAACTTAAATTTACTTTAGTTTGTGAACAAGGGAATCGGCGCCATGTCTCAGAAATGTTTTCTGTTTGCATTGATGTCAGCTATCGATTTATATAGGTCACATGCGTGGCCGCCATTTTAAAAATGGCGTGACAGTAGGTAAGTATTCCGGGCTCCATATAAAAATCTTCAAACCCCTTTCAGATACAATTGTAAAAACCGGATAGATTTAAATATACGGACAATTTAAGTTAGTTTTCAACTTGCTAAACAGTTATTTGTTTTATTTTTATGTTATTATTATAAATGTTGGAACCCGGACATCTCCCCTCCTGGAGGTGGCTGCAACACACTTTTAGACTGATGTAGTTATTAAAAACACAAAAAAAATCGTGAACCTGTTTTTTGTTTCAATAAAAGATTTGATAAAAGAATCATGTGAAATAATCTACGTACAGATAAAATAGGCTCCTTAGTGATTTTATCTTCAAGATTTTTATCACATATGTATAGTATTTTTATCAACACGTATTTTTAAATTATGTACGTATATGAAGGGTAATAAATTTAAAATAAGTAGTATGTATTAGGTACTTACTTACTTAATAATTTAAAGTTGGGTTAGTTACACCATTTATAAGTCACTAGCTGTGCCCCTAGGTTTCACCCGCATAAGTTTCGATCCCGTGAGAATATCGGGATAAAAATATCCCATGTGTTAATCCTGGTTATAAACAATCTGTGTGCCAAATTTCATCCAAAACCGTTTAGTAGTTTTTGCGTGAAAGAGTAACAAACATCCATCCATCCATTCATCCATACAAACTTTCGCGATTTTAATATTAGTAGGAAGTACGGCTGCACCAATTTTTATGATCTTGTTGGATTTGTCTCCGCCCCGAATAGCAGAATAACTAATAAAATGGAGTTTTTGATGGTATGTATCTCAAGAGCGGTTTGATACTGATAGTTAGCTGGTATAAAACGTGCATTTGTTTTGACATATGTGTAAAAAAATTCTAGCGAGCGAACAAAACATCGAGATTTCTTTAATAATATTAGTTTAACATCCTCCGATCCAGCCCCAACCAACCAACCAACCTAAACCACCAACCAACATATTCAACTATTCTGAATAAATTCTCTAAATGATGGTGAAAATCGCAATTATTTGTTTTTTTTTTTTCACTTATAGATGTAAAAAAATATGTTTTGAGTACTTTATCTAATAATGAATACTGGGATAAGTAATTGTTTGCGTCTAAATTATTTTTAGTCGATCCTGTACTATTTATTTCCATATTTATGTTGAGTATAGATATTTTGTACCAACCTTTTTTCGTTTTTATTTTAAGTGTTTTTCAGTGGCTACTTGTCAATGGCCTTAGATTTCATATTGTTTAAGAGTACTGTATAAATTAACTGTAAACCCGAATAGAATAAAATGAAATATGAAGTAAATAAATAAAAATAGTTTCAAATATTTTAAGCGATGATAGATACCTATGTAATCACTAGATATCTGCTATCAATGGGTTATGCTTTGGACTAACTCTGAAATCACGAAAAAATCATCATCTGTTTTGATTTTCATTACGTAGGCGTTCAATTTATGGGAAATTCCCGAATCTGAACGAATTTTTGACCCAAGAAGGGTCAAGCTCTGTACTCTGCCTGGGTAGGCAGAGTACAGAGATTGACTCTTCTTCAGGAAATGCAGGCGTCATGTTATGCAATACAAAACAAAGCTAAATAACCACCAACAAGTAAATGGAAAAAGAGTTTAAAAAAAACATACCTGTCAATACGCCATCTTTATCGAAAAAGCGCGCGAAACCACAGATAACGTAAATAAAAAAATATAGGGCACAGGCATGCGTGCGTGTTCAACCAAGGCTCGCGGCGGACTGTATACATCCTTCAACGTATGCTCTGATTTATATTCGATAAGTTTTTTTACAGGTTTAGGTTCAAAGCAAGGAGTTTGGTGTCTGGTTTATGGGTCTTTGGAGGTCCTTAGTTTGCTCCTTGTTTGTTTCAAATGGGCAGTTTAGGTTTTTATTAACCGACTTCAAAAAGGAGGAGGTTTTCAATTCGAGTGTATTTTTTTTCTTGTCTTGATCGATTTCGAAAATTAATTTTTAATTGATAGGGTATGCCTCAGGGGTAGTCCCATATGAATTTGATTAACTTTGTTTGGGTAGTTTTTGAGTTAGCTTCGATAATTCGTAACTATTTAATTCACTTTGTGTGTCTGGATGATGTTGTCACTATTGTTTACATAGCAACTAGTGCTATACAAATTGGTTTTGGATAAGTACGCACGGCTATACATTAAGTCATACATAACCAGTATAAACTGACTTCTGATTGTACGAAAACCTATACAATGCGAGGTCAGGTAAAACTGGACATGTTAGATAATATAAGTAGCCAGTTTTTCCAAATTCCCTTTATCTTTCCTAACCTGGTAATAACCACCTTCTACCCACCTCGTCGTATCGCATTGCCTGCCCGCACTAATACTTCATTTTCGCTTACGCGGTGTCCTGCGTGAGCGACACATACGACGCGACGCGACGCAACGTAATGCGACGCGATGGTACACGCGACAAATGTCCTACGTGGTTATGGTCATTAAGTACTTCTCGAATCATGGGGAAGTACAGTACAATTTTGCTCAAAAGTTCATATTTAAAGTACAGACTTTAAAAAAAATATCGTAAAAAGAACAGAAAGAAAACAAATATAATATTTTGACAAAGAAACACATTTGGCGAGATCCGTCATTTATATCCAAAATTAAGAAACGATTCTAAAATGTTTAAACAATATTGTGAAGTGTTACCACCTAAGAAAGAAAGAAAGAAAGAAAAGAAAAATGCGTTTATTGGCATTATAATATAATATAATATGTAACGTTTATTTTCTCTACACAAATTATGAACATAATGCTAGAGTTTGACAGTGCACGAACAAGCAGCTAACTTTGTGAGAGACTGGAGCCTGAGATAGGTTTATATAAAAACCTGTATTACAGGTCACCAGGGCCCTCCCGCGGCTAGATGCCTGTTTTTTGGATACACGACATAAAACAATGCAGGATACTTAACGAACTATATAACACAAGACGAATACACCTTAAAACTATAAAAACAAGACAAAGATTATAAATATAAACAGAAAACAAAGATTATAATGCCAAAAGGGCCTCAGCTCAGCATAATGTCAGATCAGACAACACAAGTGTACCACCTGACGCTGATTTTCAGCTGCAACCCACGAGTGCCATACGCTGGAATAATAAACACATAGGGAAGTGTGTGTCCGTTATAATAATTGCGAGAAATTTAAATGCTCGAAATTATAGAAAAGCTCATGCAAAATCAAATAAAATGTCGTGACATTCATGTATGTGTGTGTGTGTGTGTTGTTCTTCTTAACTACGAAACGGATTTTCATGCGATCTACTTTCGATTACATTATTGCGTCGTATTCGTCGCTCACGCAGCACACCGTGTTAGTCGTATTCGTCGCTCACGCAGCACACCGTGTTAGTCGTATTCGTCGCTCACGCAGGACACCGTGTTAGAGTTCTTTCTGACTGTTCTTCATTCTACTCGGTTCCGAAGAGTCGTAGCGTGATGCTAAACAGCCTTCCTCAAAAATTGGGCTATCAAAAGCAAAAATCATTTTTCAAATCAACAATAAACAAAGTCTTCAGCTTTCTTATTAGTATAGATATAGGTAATATTATCGAAGCCATTGCTTGTAAAAATATAGTAGATGGAGAATAAATAAAAAAATATTAGTTAATTTTTTTTAATGCATATTTTTTCCTTTATTTCTTTACTTAAATGATAAATGAACTTATAGATTATAAATTATTTATCTCTGTAAGTAGGTCTGTACAAGCGTTTTTACACGCCATTCATATTTTTTTTATGCTAGATGAGAATCATCGACTACTCTGAGAAGAAAGGCCTAAACAAACTCAGAGGTCAGAGTCTCTTTTAAAGTCCAGACGTAATCTTGGTCAGATCATGTGAACCATGTAGATTGGTGTCTGAAATGTTCTTTTGAGGAACGAACTTAAAATCACGTTAGGAAACGAAATCATGTCGCCATTACAAGAAATTTTACGCGGACGAAGTCACAGGTAAAAGCTATAGTTTATAATATTAGTTGGATTGATGTGCAAGACGCCAGTACACCAAGCTACTACAATCTGTCAAATTTCTTTAATAGATGTTCAACTTTATCACTAAAGCATTAAGGTTCAAGGTTGATTGGGAAAATTTGACAGTTTCGGGTAGCTTGCCTGCATGGTATGGACGTAGCTGACACCCTGGTTTAACAATAAACGTGAAAGCTTGTATGGATGTTTGTTACTCTTTCACGCATAAAATACTGAACGGATTTGGATGAAATTTGGCACATAGATTAGGTTTATAACCAGGATTAACATATAGGATACTTTTTATCCCGATTTTCCCACGGGATCGAAACTTATGCGGGTGAAACCGCGGGGCGCGACTAGTCTTCTATAACTCAAGCGGCTGGACCGATTTTTTGATCATTGATTTGTTGGATTTGTCTCCGCCTGAATAGCAGAATAACTATTACAGCAGGGGAAATGTTCACGAAAAAGATAATAATGAAGATAAATGCTGGGCCACAAAAGGATTGAAAGGCAATTGCATGCAGCTCTAAGAGGGATATATGGTGTCACACGAATGGATAGAATAAGAAATGAGTATACACTGTGTAACTGAATTAATGCACTTTATGAAAGTAGTTTGTTGAGAATCCTTTACTGAATCGATTTCTGTCATTTTGAATATAGGTCCATTAAATAAATTTTATTTATACAGTATTTGTTACCTTTATTGCATAAAAACAAATTAACACGAATATATATACAAGTATATAATTCGAAAATATTTTTTTTGTTTTTTTTTTTTAATATAGGTAATTTTTTATCCCAAAAATAATTATAACCACGTAATTACTGTCACACATCCGCTGTATAGTCAAAACAAACCAAAATGGATGAAATACCTACTACGCTAGACCCTTATACGTGTGCAACTGTGTGCATGCGCAGATTTGTAAATTGACCACAATTTTCTGCCACAATCAGGATAACTTATGTAATAAAAAAACAATGTTTTATACATAATAATAAAAAATCAGTGAATGTATTATGATTATAACATAATATTCTAATTGGGGTGTTTGGTGATGTGCGTTAATTCCGGGAAATGTTGTATAAGAGGAAGTCTGAAAGTTGCACCGGTAACTGAACAGTTGTGTGGAAACCGATTCTCATGGTATGGGCATGTGATGCGGAGGAATGTGAGAAATGTCGTGAGGAAAGTTTTCGGTATGAATGTCGATGGCTTTAAGAGAAGGGGAAGACCAAAGAAACGATGGATGGACTGTGTGGATGATGATATGGTTAGAAAGAGGGTGACTACCGAGATGACGGCTAATAGAGAAGTATGGAAGAAAAAGACATGTTGCCGACCACAAACAAATTGGGATAGTGGCAGGAGAATGATGATGGTGAATTTATTTTCACATACATTTTGTATGGAACAGCTTACTGGTTCTGAGGCGGTACAGTCACGAGCACTAATATGTCAACACTTGGCAACTTTAAATTGTGATTTTTTCGTGAAATACCGAATGCAACGTTGATATTCGTTCGTTCGTTTATTCGTTTTCGTTGAATTCATTCACTGATTTAATTTTTTTTCTGTGTGCCATTAATGGCTCGTTGTATCGAACTGTACATACTATTTTAAGTCTATTGTACAGACGCCAGCAGGTCAATCTACCCGAAACTGTAAAACATTTCCAATCAACCTTGAACCTTAATGCTTCAGCGATAAAGTTGAAAATCTATTAAAGAAATTTGACAGTTGTGGTAGCTGGATGTGCTGGCGTCTGTACCTATAACTTACATAATAAATATTTCTGATTTCTGAAATACGACACATTACATAAACCTATAGGTTCGAAAATGCTATGTTTGTAACAACATAAATAAAATTTCATTCAAAAATACAGGAGGAAATTGCTTTTGAATAAAGCCTAGTGTATACATACTTATATGCTCGTGACTGTACGAAGTTTGCTGGGTCAGCTAGCTTAGTCACAACTTAGTTGTCTGGCATTTTTGCTGAACTGGGCCTTTTTGGCGCAGCCGTGAGGGGCACTTTTATAGAGGTTAAGGAGAACTTTACATCCTGTTCCTCATAACAGGGTGTAAAATTCACTCATACTCTATAAAGAAGGGAGGATCCTCCGACCAGACGGGTTTTGTGTCTGGCGGGTAATTGCCCAACGGTTGATGTCGGGAAGTTGTATGTATGGTAGTTGCGCAGTAAACTCTGCTTGCGAGATGCAGGATTTGCGTGACGTCAGTATGACGCATTGTTCGCATGTGGCGTTGTAGATACCGCTACACTTTCCTGCTAATGTCTTACATTGGAGTTAACAGTTTTTATTTGTTTTTATCTGATACAGTATGTTATCATCTGTCTGCCTTTTTGCAACTATGTTTGGGTCGGCTTCCAGTCTAACTGGATGCAGCTGAATACCAGTATTTTACATGGAGCGACAGCCTATCTGACCTCCACAACCCAGTTACTGGGTAATACGATTATTTACGGATTTATTATACCCCTTGGTAAGACTGGTTGTCAGACTGTCGGGCTTCTGACGACCCGTAACGACTGCTGAAGATACACGATTGACAGCCGGGACCAACGGCTTAACGTCTTTCCAAGGAACGGAGGGGTCTTGGTATATACAGGCTGATTTTTTAAAGACCAGCCAAATATAAGGATGTGTCCTTACAGATACAGACAGGTACAGACCATCAAACTGAACAACTTTCTCCATGGGACAAATAGCGTAATCGCGAAAATTTTATCAACTGTCCCATAGAAAACTTCAATACCTACTCGACCTAAATGTATGGGACGGCTGAATTTTTATTCGCGATTACGATGTTGGTCCCATGGAGAAAGTTGTTCAGTTTGATGGTCTGTACCACATCCTTAAATTTGGCTGGTTTTTAAAAAATCAGCCTGTATAGATGTTCACCCATCCACGGACCAACTGCGGCAAGCGTAGCTTAACCTGATCGATCAACCCGCGCAGCTGTTATTACTTAGTCAGAAGTCCCCTTTTTATCTGATGTATGTATTGTGTGTCTTTAGTGTGTGTAAATAAATGAATTTTCATTCTTTTTTTATTAAAAAAAAACGTTGCCAACCCTACTCGTTCCTAATTCCCTTTATCTCATATTATCGTTACCGATGTATATATTTGGTTATACGTATAATCAATAATTTTCACGGCCGTCGGCATTTATTAATATCGCCTGTAAATATGTGTTATCCGAGTACTTGAGATTTACTTGGTTTGATAATAAAGACAACGTAAGTATTAGCCCACGTTGCCACGAAATATAGCGGTAGGATTTTTTCGCGCATTGGATTTTCAACTCTCGGTGCGTCTTCAGTGCGTCAAAAATACACACACTTGGCTTTTCAACTCTCGGTGCGTCTTCCGTGCGTCAAAAATACACTCACTTGGATTTTCAACTCTCGGTGCGTCTTCAGTGCGTCAAAAATACACTCACTTGGATTTTCAACTCACGGTGCGTCTTCAGCGCGTCGTTTTGAGTTTGATTGATTTTTATGAGTTTGTGATTTTATCTTATTTAATTTTTATTCTATTTGTACTTCAACTATAAGTGTTAAATTTACCCATGGATATTTTATCTGAAAATAAATAATTTGATTTGATTGAAAAATACATTACTTGGATTACTTGGATTTTCAATCATACGTTTAATTAGGCTATAATGTTCCCACTGTTGGGACCCAGGCCTCCTCTCTTCAAGAAGGAGTGGAAGGCTGTAATCTTCCACGCGGGCCCAGTGCTGCGTCGTAATTGCGTAACACAAAACTAGCTTAAAACTTGCTTATTAAAAAGAAATGTGATTTGAATGGCTCCTGTAATCTTTAATAAAATACCTGACCAACTTAAAAACTTACCGTTGCAAAAATTTAAAAAGCATTTCACAGAATTACTTGTAGATAAATGTTATTATTCTGTGCAGGATTTCTTGAATGATATTTTTTTGTAATATCTTTATTATACACTACTTTGTATTACATTTGCATGCTATATTAAGGCAGAATGTACATGGATGGATGCTATTATACAAGGTGTTGTTTTTCATTCTCGTCAAATTCAAGGAGTTAACTATGCTGCTGATTCTCGACACGAATCAATAATAAAATAAGTAGGTATTTTTTTTTCTAATTTTTGGCAATCGGCATGTGTGGGACACGAATTTTAAAACGCGGCCTGTGTGAGACCGCACTGTAACTGCCCTTTTACACACACATAAAAACGCGGCCGCTTATACGATATCATAACGCGATTCTGTTCTTTGAAAGTGGTGTATTCTGAAATACTGTCAAGCTTAAATAACTAAAAAACAAGTATGTATTCATTATTTACCAGGGATCGTAATTTTATTTGATTATTTATATATTTCATAACAGCCTCCTGAAATTTGACGAGGACGCAAAACAACAGCTTGTATAATTAAAAAACTTATTTTTATGTACCTACATTCTAAGCAAATAAAGGCCTATTCTATTCTATTCTATTCACAATATCAATCTCAATTTGAATCATTTTGAGAGATATTGCTAATCCATTGCTTCATATGTCCGAAAAATTTGTCTGCTCAACTACGTATATAACGCAATGAATGTTAATGAACTGTCAAAATGAAAGGCATTGCTACTGATGTTGTGTTACGCGATTCCTGCTGGGTTCGATTTCCGGGTCAGGAAAAGTGTTTTTGGTTTTCCATGGAACTTCTTAATAGCAGCGCGGAGTATGGATTTGTGCCTGGTTGATAGCTATAGGCTTGTCCAGTGGCGTAGCGTAGTGGGGGTGGGGGGTGCGGCCCGCCCCGAGCGGCACTTTTTAGAGGCGGCAAAATTTCACAGTAAATAATAAAATATATTTTGTAAATATTGGAACCATTTCATATTTTTAACGCAACTATAAATTCGGACCGATTGAAAAGAGCACGGAATTTTTCATTACTTATTCTGTGACGAATTCCGGGGATCCCCTTAATAATACCTATGTACCTGTTATATCAATGGTTGAAGTAAGAATTTTTGTATTAATAAACGTGATTGTAAAACAAATAAACTTTTTTATTTAAAATCTAACCTGTATAATGCAAAATAATGATGACTGTTCTTGCCGAAAAGTTCTCTAGAATTAATGTATATAGTGTATAGTATACTTTTTTTTTTTTTTGAGAATGGGAAATCTTCAAATGACCCCTCCCGCTCTGGGTGGAGCGGAAGGGAGTGTCAGACTCTTACTGACTAAAACCCACACGTGTTCCTTCCTTAGCCCTTTATGTTCCAGGGCAGCGGTAACTCTTTCGGATCCCGCTACCCCGGATGTATAGTATACATTAAGTTGAAATATCTAATGGGCGGCAAAATTGTCTTCCGCCGCGGGCAGCCGATACCCACGCTACACCACTGGGCTTGTGCCCTATTACTTGGGACTAAGTCTGAGTTCACACCAAAACGTATAGTCAGCCACGGACTGTGAGCGTCTAGTTCAAGATTTATAAAAAAAACACCTTCAGCTGCCGATTGACCGTGTTTTGTTTTTCATACATTTTCACAGTCCGCAGCTGACTATGCGTTTGGTGTGTACGCAGCCTTAGACATAATTGGCGAAATGTGGATGTACCATAGTTACACGTCTGGTAACTCTTTGGGGAATACAGGGGTGATGTTAGGTTCTTAACGTTGTCAAAAAATAAAAGGCCCGTTTTGACATTTGAGAATGCGTTCTGACACCTGTCAGTTACATACAAACGAATACGTGTTTCGCGAATTTGATCTCTATTAACTGCTAGAACTGTCAATGTCAAAACGGGCCTTTTATTTTTTGACAACTTTAAGTTATGTCATGACACAAAAAAAATCTGTTCTTATGAAAAAAAAAATCTGTTGAGCCGTTATGTAGTGAAAAGGTAACAGACAAAGTTACTGTCGCACTTAGAATACTAGCTGGTAGCTTGTGGCTAAGTAATAACGGTCATAACGGGTCGATAGGTCAGGTTAACCCCGCAGGATTCATCGGCTGTAGGTATTATAGATTCGTATTAGTCCTCGTAATTCGGTATGTAAAATAAAAATTTACCTATACCAATTCCAAAACCATTTCGAGATTTTCAAACTCAAACTTAAAGCATTTAGGTACCTATTTCAAACTAGCTTCGGCCCGCGACTCCGTCTGCGTGAGATTTCTTGTTCCGCCGACCCACCCCGTCACATAGCATCGCACCGGCCGCGCTATCAATTGAAAGAAAGAAAGAAAATACATTTATTTGCGGCAAACATGACGCATTAAAAATACAACAAACACAAAAAAAAAAAATACGAATCGGCCATCGCTCAGCACAATGCTAAGACCCCATACGAGACAGAGCCCCAGCGCTGGTTTTCAGCGGCAGCCGGCGTTGACGTGATGACGTCAACTAGTGCAGCATACAATTACAAACACATCTAGAAAGTCGTGTTAGTTACACTATTTATAACTCAAGAACGGCTGAACCGATTTGGCTGAAAATTGGTGGGGAGGTAGCTTAGAACCAGGAGACAGACTTAGGATACCTTTTATTTTTATATTTTTATTTACTTATAGGAGTAGGGTAGGAGTAGTGAAGGAGTAGGTTAGGGGTAGGGTAGGAGTAGTGTAGGAGTAGGGTAGGAGAAGAGTAGGAGTAGGGTAGGAGTAGTGTAGGAATAGGTTAGGAATAGGGTAGGAGTAGTGTAAGAGTAGGTTAGGGATAGGGTAGGAGTAGGTTAAGAGTAGTGTAGGAGTAGTGTAGGAGTAGGGTAGGAGTAGGGTAGGAGTAGTGTAGGAGTAGGTTAGGAGTAGGTTAGGATTAGGGTAGGAGTAGTGTTGGAGTAGGTTAGGAATAGGGTAGGAGTAGGTTAGGAGTAGTGTAGGAGTAGGGTAGGAGTAGGGAGGGGTAGGGTAGGGGGTAGGACACCACGCGAACGAAGTAGCGCCGGGCAGCTAGAAATAATTTATATGGCAAAACCACGTTTTCCGGGTTAGCTAGTAAATAAATAAAAACAGCAATCAAAATGAGTACATGAACTAAAATAAACTAGAGCAGCGTACGATGACCAATTCCTACTGGCGCTCGTTCACGAACGTAACACATGGATTTTTTCTAAGTTGTACCTAGTTTTATATTTTTTTATCATAAAATTTCAAGACCGAATGTATTTTCATAAAAAAAAAAAAAAAATTACATCGCTTGCCTTACATTTGACCTCAAAATGACGTTGAAACCTGAATCGGAAACTTCCTGTGCCAAATGTAGGTATCAAAATAATTTTATTAAGTTGTTTTGTACCTTAATGTCAAAGTCGACGTCAAGTTGACATGTAGCATTCAAATTAGAGGTGGGTCATATTAGATCCAACCCTTGGTTTCACCTTTATAAAAAAATATTCAAGCAAGTCACATCATCCTGCCTAGCTTATTCCCGACTATGTTGGGGTCGGCTTCCAGTCTAACCGGATGCAGCTGAATACCAGTATTTTACATGGAGCGACTGCCTATCTGACCTCCACAATCCATAGTTACTGATTACTACGATACCCTGGGTAAGACTGGTTGTCCGACTTTCGGGCTTCTGACGACCCGTAACGACAGTCAAAGATCCACGAATGACAGCCAGGACCAACGGATTACGTGCTATCCGAAGTACGGAGGAGTCATGGCATGTGAAGATGGTCACCCATCCACGGACCAAACGCGGCAAGCGTAGCTTAACCTGACTGATCGACCCTGGCGGCTGTCCATAGGCCGTCTCCGCATAGGTCATTGTGGTTCCCCGGTATTTCTGCACAAAATCTGGGTCAGAGGCACATCGCTCTGCGAATGTGGGTTGGATGAAGGTACTCTGGAGCACATCTTTTTTAACTGCACCATTAATAACCCAGCCCATGGCTGGTATAGCCATCTCCTTATATTAAAGATCGCAGTCCCAACTAATACAACTAATATAAAGACCGTGACCTGACACCAAATCAAACGAAACACATTGGAACAAACACACACCCTTACACACACACACCTACACACACCCTCACCAGACACACACACACCACACGCACCACACAAACATCACACATACACACGCACCATAATGTACATACTTGAAATCACCTGTCTAGTTTCCACTCTGGGATTCGTCCTCCGAGTCCCAAGATACAGACTAACTGTCTAGTTTGGGGCTCACTGGCAAATACCATGTTGTAACCTAGCTGTAGGTAATATTTTAAGCCACTCATGTCGTCTTAAGCTGTTAACCTGTGAACCTGCTTACTGGTACAATAAATATTTTCTATTTCTAACTAACTCTCCATCCATCCTACTAACACATTCTTCCACAAAGCTCCTTGAAGTTTTGATGTATTTTATCCGCGTCAAATTATGATGATAAGTGTGCGATCATTTTTGTATCTTTTAATAATGTAACTAACAATAGTATATAATTATTACCTAAAACGCTTTCTTGATTTTAAACAGTAGATCTGACATTATCCTAATTACTCGTAATATTCTAAATGCGAAAGTATGTTTGTTACCTTTTCACGCTTAATCCACTGAAACGATCATTATGAAATTTTGCATATACGTTGTCAGTCACCTTTCATCCTCAAAAAAATACTGTTCCCGAGGAAAAGACCAATAACTTTCGACGGTCATAATAGGGTAATTGCCTGGGTAAAAAAATAATAATTATATTTAGTCCGTCAGTTAGATTAACGAAAAATAATGGACACGTATTTTTTCTTTTGTCAATCAAACAAAAAATGACAAAGATAAAGCGCATCAAAATTTGGGGGTGGGGGTCGTGACGTCACTTGCTTGCATAAGTGTCGCAAGCAAGTGACTTCACGAGGAACTTTAACGGGGGATATCTTCATCATTTTTTATATGTTTGACAAAAGAAAAAATACGGGTTCAATATTTTTTGATAATCTAACTGACGGACTAATTAATTTTTTTTTAGGAAAATAGCCTACTGTTTTGGAACGCTAGATGGCGCTACTTGTCTTTCGAATTATGATTGAAATATGACCCGACTTTCTGAACAGTATTCTAACAAAAATTCATGCAAACCTAGTACAGGCTTGCATGAATTCACGATAGTATTTCTATAATTAGGAAGGAATTGGATGAAATTTTCCACACAGATGAACCTGACAAAAACGTGAAAGTTTGTATGGATGGATGGATGTTTGTTACTCTTTGACGCAAAAACTACTGAACGGATTTAGATGAAATTTGGTACACAGATAGTTTATAACCAGGATTGACACATAGGATACTTTTTATCCCGATATTCCTACGGGATCGAAACTTATGCGAGTGAAACCGCGGGGCGCAGCTAGTTTTTTATAATTATATAGGCCTTCCTGTACACCCAGGTAATGCCATAAGCAATATTTGCGAGTAAGCAATATTTGTTCGCCTTGCAAGGCATCACATAAGTAGTGACACAACATATATATTTTTATTTTATAACATCATTACACATGTGTACAAATAAATTGTCTGCGTCACGTCAGCATGAATTTAACGCGAGAAAATTTTCGTACAATCATTTTTTATGACTTTCGATGTCATTTAAGTCAACAAGAAAGATATGATAGACTTCGACTGGCCTTTCACGATGAAGCCCCATCTCGTGCCACTGTTTACAACTGGTTTAATGAGTTTAAACGTGGTCGCACTAATCTCACCGATGATCTGCGCGAAGGACGGCCTTCTACGGCGACGACTGAAGAAAACATCAGTGTTGTGCGGTGTATGATCGAGACTGACAAAAGAGTGACTTATCAGCAGATTCGGACAAGCTTAGGGATCGGTATGAGTCAAGTACACAAAATCTTCCATGAACATTTAGCGGTCAGGAAGCTGTGTGTACGGTGGATACCTCATAGTTTGACACAGGCCCAAAAGCTCCGTCGTGTTGATTGGTGTCGTGAAATGGTTCAAAGAGTTAACAGAGGTGACTCAGTGCTGTGTTCGGCATACTTACGGGTGACGAAAGCTGGATTGATTGTTATGATCCTGAAACTAAGAGACAGTCTGCTGTCTGAGTGTTTCCTTCCGAGGAGTTGCCAACTAAAGTGAAGAGAGGTCGAAGCGTGGGAAAAAAGATGGTGGCCTCGTTCTTCGGAAAGACAGGTCATTACGCAACAATTATTTTAGATGATCGAAAAACAGTTACTGCAGAGTGGTAGACTAACAAGTGTTTGCCACTTGTCTTGGAAAAAGTTCGGGAGAAACGACCTCGCAGTAGGATCCTTCTTCACCACGACAACGCCTCGTCGCACACCGCCAAGCAAACAATCGACTACTTGTCGACGTCGGAAGTGGAGTTACTGGGTCACCCGCCCTATAGCCCCAACCTCGCACCTTGCGATTTTTATTTATTTCCGAATATAAAAGAAAAACTTCGAGGAAAACGTTTTATGGACGCCGAGGAAGCAGTGGCTGCGTTTCAAAATGCGGCAAAGTGCTTTTCTCAGTGGTTCCATCGGATGCAGCGATGTATTGATGTAAATTGACACTATTTTGAAAATATATAATAAAACTAATAACTTGCTAGTTTGTTCAGTTTTTGATTTTCTAAGAGCTTTCAGTGTCACCCCCGTATAACCTGACAAAAACGTGAAAGTTTGTATGGATGGATGCATGTTTGTTACTCTTTCACGCAAAAACTACTGAACGGATTTGGATGAAATTTAGCACACAGTTAGTTTATAACCAGGTTTATAATCAGTTTTTATCCCGATATTCCCACGGCATCGAAACTTATGCGGGTGAAACCGCGGAGCGCGTACATGATAATTTCCGATCTCCACGCGAGCGGCAAAAGCTAGTTCAATATATTGCACACTGCCGATGAATTTATATCAAAACATAACATCACACCTGTAATACCCCAGCCCGATCCTTCATTGATGAAGAGCCAGCTTACGTCGTAGCTGAGCTTATAAATGTAAATTCATGACTGTGACCTCTGAGTTTGTTTCGGCCTTTCTTCTCAGAGATAGTCCTAGGAAACGCCGTGCTCATCAAAGCACTAATAATAAAAATTCGATCCAGCCTGTCCCATCTTGCTGCCCTCTCTCAGTGACGCTCTAAGCCGAGGTTCGTTCCCCACAAGGGTGCCCTTAGCGTGCAGTCGCTTAATTTTTAATTAGTTTTAAGCCCTGGCTGGAGGCTTTAACTTTTCTTAAGGCAACCACAGGATAGTCCGGTTAAGTAGTCACGACCTCTCTAGGTCAACTACGAGATGCCATAATTATATATAAAAAAAAAAAACCTGTAATACCGGAAAGGTTAAGCAGAGATGTAACTATAGTACACCCACATTTAGCCAGTTATGTTTAAGTCCCATGTTATAAAAAAAGTTTTTTTTTTCCCGGGTTGGAAAATCCTCATGGATGTCCGCCGCCCTGGGGCGGGCGGTGGGGTCTGTCAGACTCTTACTGACTAAAAAGTACCCCGGTGTTCCATCTCACACCTATGCTCCCTAACCATCTGCATATTTTAATCACGACTCGTTTAGGACTTTGTGTCAGCGTTTATAGGACTCCTACGATAACATTGATAGATGTTCGATCTGCACTATAAACAGAAAAGAGGCAAACATATTGGACAAAAAAATTTTTTTTTTTTTAATTTCTCAATTTTATTGCAGTATCTGGTTTACCGTGACCATAGAAACGATTTCAATCATCATCGAACCCAACCCGGGAATCGAACCCAGTATGTCACGCTCCGCAGAGGCGCTTGACCACCAAACCAACGAGACAATCTATTCCATCTTTTTGCACAAATTTGAAACTGATGACCGACGACAAGTTAGGAGTAATACACGTAGGAAAGACTTGCCTCATATAATCCAACCGAAAATAAACGTGGTTCATCACATCATCACAGTCCTAGGTACCAATCAGTATTTCTATACAACAAGTATCCCGTAGAATTTAAAACCATAAATAGCGCAAACTTATTTAAAAACAAATTGAAGACATATTTATTGAGGAAGGGCTATTACAGTGTCGATGAGTACCTAGATGATAAGCGACAATCGTAATATTATCGTTCTGGATATTAATTTATTGATTGGAAGTAATTTTAAATGACATTTTTGTTCTTTTAATTTTTTATTATGTCTTTTTGTTTTTATTATTGTATTACTCATATAGATTATTAAATGACATCTTATCTCTAGTAAAATTTCTACACAATGTTTATTGTTTTGAAATAAATGACTTATGACTTAGGGAGTTGTTCTATTTTAGCAGTCTCAAATTGAGATTCATGCACGACCAACGTTCTAGATTGCCAGGAACAAAAAATTAATTCAGGAAAGGCCTCATAAGATTGCATCAAATTGGTAAAACTAAACATATGTAATAAAACAGTAACTGTAACTTCGTTCAGTTCGTACGTCCCGAATAAATACATAAATTTGCCGCCATATTGTAAAATTAAATTGGCTGACACTGTTTTGAACGCTACCGTTAGAGCGCCATGTTGAATTTTCGAATGCGTTCGGATAGATGTAAGAATTTTAAATATTATTTTTCTTATTTTGAATTTGAAATTTAGTCTAATTTTTTTCGTGGCGTGGTGCTTCTACTTTATGCAAGCATTTTAGGTTCGAAGTGGTCCACTGTGGACGGGGAAAGTTTGGGCATTGTAAACCAAATTGCCAGTGGTAACGGACCGGGGGTTGCAGTCTCGACATTCATAGCGATCGCTTTACGACCGAATTCGGTCGCAAAGTCCTGTCACTCTATACATTACACCTGTCAATTCGGGACTTTGCAACCGAATTCGGTCGTAAACCGATCGCTATGAATGTCGATACTGCAGGGGCTGACTTACGAGTTGTAGGTCGTGGGTTCGGACCCAGACAGGCCTTTTACTTAGCGTAATTTATTTCTTCACCATTGCTCTCAAAAGCGGTGAAGAAAACATCGTGAGGAAACCGGCATGTCCTAGGACCAATAATTCGAAGACATGTGACATCTACCAACCCGCACTGCAGTTTGATTCTGTAACCATCTCACCGTGAAAACTTAGGTGAAGTGAGCGTGGAGTGAGCTGTCATTCCAAATAATGCTAGGGATTGACACCACTGACAACTCACATCAAGCTCACTTCACTTGAGTTTTCACGGTGAGATTTTTACAGAATCGACCGGCTGGGCCCGCGTGGTAGATTACGGCCCACTTCCTCTCACAGAGAGGAGGCCTGTGTCCCAGCAGTGGAAACATTATAGGCTGATCATGATGAAACCTTTTGTTTTTACATTTAAAAACCCAATAACATTGACCTGGGTATTTCACCAGTCAGCGAAACACGACGCAGAAACTTCGTGTGCGTTAGTTAGTTTTTAGTGTAATTATAATAGGTTTATACAGGGTTATTTTTCAAAGACCAGCCAAATTTAAGGATGTGGTACAGACTATCAAACTGAACAACTTTCTCCGTGGGACCAACATCGTAATCGCGAATAAAAATTCAGCCGTCCCATACATTTAGGTCGAGTAGGTATTGAAGTTTTCTATGGGACAGTTGATCAAATTTTCGCTACTACGCTATTTGTCCCATGGAGAAAGTTGTTCAGTTTGATGGTCTGTACCACATCCTTAAATTTGGCTGGTCTTTGAAAAATAACCCTGTAATAGGTTTTAGTGTAAATATAATGTATTTATAGTATTTTTAAGTTATATTGTATTGTATGTGTTTATATGGGCCGTGATGCCTGAAATAAATAGATAAATAAATAAATAAAATATTGTTAAGCTCAGAAGTTGTGCTTGGAACCTCAACATAAACAAAACAGTAAATCAATATATTGGACGGTGCAGACAGTGGCGCTGTCTAGTTTTGTTCCGAAGTTACTGGATACACCAAAGAGTTCGGCTAAGAGTAACACTGGCTGGTGAAAGTCGCTCTAGCAAAGCGTCCCATCGATGGTTGCGTGGCGGCTGTCTTCTGATGACAGATAATCATCTAGTCAGAGCCCGAGCCAAAGAGTATAGTAATATAGGCCCGAGGTCCGCTGGGGCTTTGTCTCGTATAGGGACTTAGCATTATGCTGAGCGATGGCCGTTTTGCGTGAATGTAACGCATGTTTTCTCCCAACTTGTTATTTTTTTGTGTTTGTTCTTGTTATGCGTCATGTTTGCCGCAAATAAACGTATTTTCTTTCATTAGGTGATGTCAGCAGAGCCGCTTTCGTACCATGTCCACGACGACACAATTCTGTTGATACTGAAGCTACTAAACCACTATCACGATGACCACTTCTGGTAAAGGCTAGGTATACTGCGCCCTTATATTTTAGAACTGAAATTAAAGCGAATGTCAAATTGATACTCAATTCGTAACCAGCGTTAGATGATGCATCCTGCGTTTTAGTAGTTCGATTTAGTATCGATGTTTTGTCACGTCGCGACGTGACAAAACATCGATATTTCTTTATAAGACCTACTAGCAGCGCCCCGCGGTTTTACCCGCATAAGTTTCGATCAAAATGCATTGTTTGCACTTGTTTTTTTTGTGTGTTTATGTCCTTTTTACATGCGTCATGTTTGCCGCAAATAAATGCATTTTCTTTCTTTCTTCTTTCCTCCAGTGGGAATATCGGGATAAAAATATAAATCGTATGTGTTAATCTTGGTTATAAACTATCTGTGTGCTAAATTTCATCGAAATCCGTTGAGTAGTTTTTGCGTGAAAGAGTAACATCCATCCATCGTCACAAAATCAAAAGTAATTTATTCAAATTAGGCTGAGAATCAGCACTTTTCGAACGTCAAAATTACAAAAGGCAGTCCCCCAAAAACGCCCGCCCTCTCTAGTTCACAAACTTTCGCGTTTATACTAGCAACGTGCCGCGGTGCCACCAGCATAAGTATCGATTTCGTTGGAATATCGGGATAAAAAGTATTCCATGTCTGATGTATAACCAATAATGTACAGACGCCAGCACATCAAACGACAATCTGTCAAATTTCTTTACTATATTTTCAACTTTATCGCTAAAGCATTAAGCATTAAGTCTGATTTCAGTCTCAATCTGTCAAAAATACGTCTAATTTCCCTACATTTTGACAAGTGTTTGACAGTTGTTTGTCGCCGAGATGAGACTGCGACTAGATTTTGAACGTTTTAAATTACGAGAATTGGCCTTCAGCTGTCCGAATACAAAGCGAATGCTATTGGAACCTTATGTGCGTGTGGTGTGAGGGCCACTTTGTTAAAACTCTTTGCAAATGTGCTTAGGATTTAGTGAACATTCCCCAACAATTATGAAAGTTGGAATCAGATTTTGTGAAAGCCATATAAGCGAGTTATTGACTGTAAAGTTGGGCCCTTTTTTTTTTTTTCAGGATGGGAAATCATCAAATGACCCTTCCTGCTCTGGGTGGAGCAGAAGGAAGTGTCAGACTCTTACTGACTAAAACCCACCCGTGTTCCTTCCTTAGCCCTTTATGTACCAGGGCAGCGGTAAGCCTTTCGGACGATCCCGCTACCCCGATAGGCTTCGGCCCTGTCGGGCCCCGTCAACTACGCTGACATCTCTTTGAGGCGCGCGTGGAACACCTACGCGCCGTCCGGCACGGGCCTGGTCCTAATCGGACGGAGAGCTACCCATTGCTCTCTGCCCGCAGGCCCGCGCCTACGGTGGCCGGGAGTCGTCACGCGGCTCCCGACGTCCGGAGCGTCTCCCTCGGCGGCTGAGGCGTGAGGATCTCTCCCTCGCCCATCCCGCCACCTCCTTCGCTAGCATGACTGCTTCGCAGAAGGAGGTGACCGCCTCCCACTCCCTCTCGCCCCGGAGCATGGCTTGAACCAGGGCCGGGCGCGAGAGGTCGCCGCCGCTGCCCATCGCCTCTACGAGGACACGGCGGTGCTCTGCCCAAGCGGGGCAGACCTCCACCGTATGCTCCACCGTGTCCTCTGGGCGATCCTCGCAGTGGTGACACCCGGGCGTCTCCTCCCGCCTGATGATGTGCAGGAACCTCCCGAAACATCCGTGTCCGGAGAGGACCTGCGTCAGGCGGTAGGTGAGAACGCCGTGACGCCTCTCTAGCCACTCCTCAAAGTTGGGCCCTCAGTTCTCACATAGAGGATTGAGGGCCCACCTGTACCTGATGTACATGATGCTATTGCTTCATCTTCGAATCCGGTTTCCATCTCGAATTTTCCAATCGTAGCCTGGATTCTGGATTTGTGCGCAGTTAATGGCAATAGTTTCACCCCCAATTACATGAGACTTTTAACGTAATTGGCTAAATGTGGGTGTACTAAAGACTATAGGTATATCCTCATTCTAACCTTTCAGGGAAGACAGCCATGATGTTATGTGTACCCTTAATTTCCATAGAACATACAGCTTAGGTAAACAATAGTGCTATCTACATAAGTATTAAGTTCTACAAGCAAACATGAAGTCTGTCGCCAAATAAATATAGAAAAGTAAGAAACATATTTATTAATACATCCCTCATACGAATATCTGACCGAAGCATCACTATGAATCTCAATCTGAATCCTTTTGAAGGATATTGCTAATCCATTGCTGCATGTGTTCGATAAATGTGTCTGCTCAACAACGTAAATAACACAATGAATGTTGTTCAACTGTCAAAATTAAACCCATTGCTACTGTGTGTTATGTAAATACACCCGCTGATTTTACATAGAACATAGAGCATAGGTAAACATTAGTGTTATCTACGCTACAAGTAAACAGGAAGTCTGTCGCGAAAATATAAAAAAAAAATCCT
Organism: Apamea epomidion; assembly: GCA_947507525.1. Classification (NCBI taxonomy): domain Eukaryota; kingdom Metazoa; phylum Arthropoda; class Insecta; order Lepidoptera; family Noctuidae; genus Apamea; species Apamea epomidion. Next base: position 6,092,078 of record OX382255.1, read on the forward strand.
GCAAACCTAGCTTATAAAAAAAGTAACAAACATAATTTTATTAAAACATCACTCATACAGTCATACGAATATCCGAACGGAAAACATCTTAATGCAATATGGATGACATTCGTGCGTCACTGTCAACCGTAATGAATAGTCTATTTGCTGTTTTTGAATTTAGAACGCGGACTGACGTTTGTTCACAGCCAATATTTTTTGACCGTGAATTATCATGTTTTACTTTTTAATCTTTTTTCGTTGTTTGTGTTTCGTATTTTTAGGACTTAATTGGATTTATTATTTCTTGAATAATAATAGAGGGCTCGTGGCTCGATATTAACAGCCTTACGTGTCGATCGAAGTGGTTCGTGGATGAGTGACCATCCATTACATATCGAGACTACTCCGAGCCTCGGCAAGCAATTGGTCAAAGCTTTAAGTCCCGGCTGACATTCGGCACATCTGAAAATCTGACACACCGTAACCTAATTTTACTTATCCTGTTATACTTGTTACAGCATCCCGTTATGATATGCTAATAGGTGAAAATTCGACACGAAAAACCGAAAAACTAAAATGAAATTCAAAATACAAATCGGCAGACATCTTGAAAAGAACGGCCAAAGAATATTTTAAATTAAGAACATGTTGCAGAGATTAAGAAGAAGCAGTCTTTGTGCTAAAGGACTAGTAATTTAAGGAAATGTTGATAATTTCTGGAAAATAGACTACGGCTGTCTCGTTGGTGTAGTTGTCGCAAGTGTTACTGCTGAGCATGAGGTCCTGGTTTCGTTTCCCGGGTCGGGCGAAGTGTTCTTGGGTTTTTCCATCTGGAATTTCTCAATAGCATCCCGAAGTTTGGATTTGTGTCCCGTTAATGGAAATAGGCTCGCCCCCTATTCCATGGGAACTTGGCCAACTTGGGTGCCTAAAAAAGGCCAGTTTGGCAGAATCATAATATGATAACAATATGAATCATATTAAAAAACATAAAATGGTCACAAACTGACAATTCATAATATGATCTGTGTGCAATTATATCACAATGAAATAACATTTAAACTGTAAAAAACCAATTTGATTAATAAAAACAGTAATGAAAAATTTACCGATAAAAAATTACGGTTTTTATTTTTTTCATGCGGTAATGTTTACACCAAATATGAAATGAAATTTTACGAAAATTAGAGGAATTGCTAATGATCTGCTGGAAATTCAGGAAATGAATAGCTTTTAGAGGTATTGCTTAAAGTGGCCTTTTTAGGCCCCTTGCACTGGGTCCGTGTGGTGGATTAATTAAGAGGCCTGCGTCCGAACAGTGGGAGCAATATTTGCTGATTATGGATATTATATAATTACTTGCATACTATTTTAAGAATCAATGTCTTTTAACTGAACGTTTGTTCAGCTGTGCTGCTGGGGAGTTGGTTGCGCCACTTCTTCTTCCCAGTTAAAGCACTAGGAAGTGGTGAAGGGCGGGTGTGCCGGGGGACTGTCTTATATTATGTAATTTTGAACGTTCTTTGTAACGTTCGTTTCTTGTAACGTTCAAAACGTGCTGAATCTCAGCCTATTTTGAATAAATGCCTTTTGATTTTGATTTTTAAAACATACAAGTAGTACTGCTGCTTTTTCTAAGTGCCTGCGACATTCATACATTTTTAAAATATCGTTCATTCTACCTTTTCCTTATTTTTTTTTTAAGATTGACGTAGGTGTTAATGTCATTCGGTCTTGTCCTTGGCTTTGAGTGTGACATCTTATTTCTTCCATAGCTGTCGTATGTTATTAAAGAGGGGCTCGGGCTAAATAATAATCGTCGATCGAAAGGTAAGATACGCTTGTCGCGGTCGGTTCGTGGATGGGTAACCGTTCACCGCTTTCTTAGGAGACCAAAGCTTAAGGTCCGAACTTTTCAAAGTAATTGATTCAAATAATTTTTAAAACTAAACAAATAATAATTTCACTTTAATTTAGGCTCCCGAGAAAACTAAAAGTAATTGGTTTTTATTTTGACTCTCACTTTTAGTAATGGCGCGCATTTTTAATCTGTGCAAATTGTGATGGCGCCAATGTAGAATTAAAAATGTTTAGATCTTTCGATTTTTAGGGCTTGATAGATGTGTCCTTTTTGGGTTTGTGCTAACTGTACCCTGTCCATTAGGTTAACCGTTTTTTGACAAGTGTCTTAGAATGAACTATTCCAGATTACGTAAAAGTTAACTTTATAAAAAGCGTAATAAAATAAAACTATAAACTGCCTAATCTTATTGAATTATTTTATTTATGGCTTCTTACAGACGTTATAAATACCGTAGGTGTATCAATCAATGTATTGTGTGTTGCTGCAATCACTAGTTCCATCTGTCAAAAAACGGTTTACATAATGGACAGGGTATATAGCCCCATCATTGAGCTATTTTTAATTGGGAATTATATTATGTTTAGCAGGTTCCTGCTTAGCAGGAATAAAATGATCACTGCTTGGACTCATAAAAATGATTAGGTTTATAAAATATTGATGATGTAAGAAAAGGATATTATTTTGCATCACTGCCAAGCCAGCCCAATTTTTTATATCTACACAATCAATGTCTATTCCAAGGTTGCCTGGATGAGATCGCAGAAAGCGACAAGGCTATGTATTTTCTGGTGTGGTGTTTTCTGGTGTTTATTGAAATACTTGGGGCACTATGTCACCGAGGACCTCAGGGATCAGGTAGACATTGAAAGTGAACGCAGGGCACTAGCAGCCAGATGCAACATGTTGGCTCACAGATTCGCTCGTTGTAGTAACGAGGTGAAGACAACTCTGTTTAAAGCGTACTGTCAAGTGTTCTACATGGGTAGTTTGTGGGTCAACTACATGCAGAGGGCACTAGATGCCCTGCGGGTACAATATAATAATGGTTTCAGGGTTCTGTTGAGGTTGGCCCGATTCTGCAGCGCGTCTGGCATGTTTGCTGTAGCGCGAATCGACGTCTTCTTTGCCATTCGCAGGAAAAAGACCGCATCCTTAATACGCAGAATGAGGGCTAGCACCAACAGCATACTGAAAACCCTAGCCGAAAAACATGATGCACCAATGTTAAGACATGCTGTCCGGTTGCTCGTGCGGCAGGATAAATAGGATTTGTTTATTTCGATTTTGATTTGATTTAATGTAGTTTAATATAATTTAATTAATTAATATTACTAACCCTTAGTTGATAAGTTATTGTTGTACTAACCATTGGACCAATGTTGTCAAATTAAATAAATAAAAAATTAAATTAAATAAAGTATACTACTGAAAGTTTATATGGATGGATGGATGTTTGTTACTCTTTCAAGCAAAATCTACTGAACGGATTTGGATGAAATTTGGCATACAGAAAGTTTATAACCGGGATTAACATATAGGATACTTTTTATCCCGATATTCTCACGGGATCGAAACTTTTGCGGGTGAAACCGCGGGGCGCAGCTAGTATATAAATAAATTTCCTTGCGCACTTACGTGTTATTAAATATGAGAACATTCTTAAAAAATAAATATCTACTGAACTCAATGCAAAACGTCCCTTTTCACTTTGCAAAAAAAAAAAACAAACGTCATATCGCCGTGAATGCGCGCGGGGCGCCATTTTGTTTTAAAAAGGCGCGAAATTATTCAGAGTAATTTGATTCGTATGTTTTAATATAATTTAGTATGATTTACGGTCTGTTGTTTCGGATATTATGAATTTATTTGTGAAGCGTTAAAGGGATATTGAATAACATAACACCACGCATGTAATCCCCGAAGGGTAAAAGGCAGAGTCTTTATCTTCTTAGCGTGTCGATGGAAAAAACAGAAAAAATAAACATGTAGGAGGTATACCTAAACAGGATGAAATTGAATAGGTGCGACAAATTAAAATATCTAATTCAGCGTGCTATAAAATAAATTTAAGTAGAGCATGTTATTAAGAAAACGGATGCACATACACGACGTTCGCGTAGGCGAGCAATTTGCAATATCGTCGCGCGGACTTTTTTTCGTAGGAACGGTCAAAATTAGGTAAATACCGCTAGTTCAATACGTGGCCAATTTGCTTCATGGTTTGAATTGGGCGACGAATAGATTTCTTATCGGGCGCGCGCTAAAATTGATACTCACTTAAATTTTCTAATGTTTTGATAATTTTGAAAAAAAAAACAACACAAACGACGATATTTCGTGTCTACTTGAAGGCAATAACTTAGTTTGCACTGTCTAAGACGATAATTACACGATTTTTTTCAGGAATTTAGATTTGGGACAATTTATTATGATCATGTAACAGTCAAAACTCAAAAAAAAAAAACTCAAAGCTCAAAATATTTATTTCTAATAGACCAATTACAGGCACTTTTGAATTGTCAAGGTCGGTCAGTCAAAAAGATGAAGCTAGTTGCCCATTCCAAAGCGTAGTAGGTACCTATGGAGAAGAACGGGCAAGAAACCTCCGAGTTACCTCCTATTTCAATTTGTCGCAAGTTTTCAATTCAGTCCTGTATAGTACACCCAGATTTCGCCAATTATGTTTAAGTCCCATGTAAAAGGAGGCGACGGCGATGGCGGGATGAGCTGGACTCCTTCAAATAGAGCAGCCGGTCGATTCTGTAAAAATCTCACCGTGAAAATTCAAGTGAAGTGAGCTTGATGTGAGTTGTCAGTAGCGTAAATCCCTAGCATTATTTGGAATGACAGCTCACTCCACGCTCACTTCACCTAAGTTTTCACGGTGAGATGGTTACTGAATCGCACTGCTGGTCCTTAACAGAGAGAAATGGAAAGAGAGTAGGCCAATGCTCTGCAGTGGGAGATCACAGGCTGATAATAATATTAAAGCCAGAACACTTGCAAAAGCTGCTATCGTGGGCCTCAAGTCTGGTATTTTTATAAATTCGTCATTCCAACACAATCCCATTCCCATCCCATTGTCATTTTGCTTAAAGTTCGTAATCTGCTAAATTCTTAATGGCGATCATTGGTCGGTCAATGGTCTCGTAATAGAATTGTGTCATAATGACATTGTCGTATTGCCTTTATTATAAAACCCATTAGTAGAAATGATTTTCGAAAAACTACCACTACTTTATTTATGCCAGATTTCATTTATATATATTTTTACATATTATTTCTTAGTGTTTCATACAAGTCAAGGGTTTTATGTAAGTCAGTCATTCATTTATCACTATGTACGAGATTACCATTCTATGCAATTTCTTTCAATGGAGTGTCAGTGGTTGACCACTGGAAAGTCATAATGACGCCATTATATTAGTAGATTACCAAACTTGTCAAAATCGACAATTATGAAATCAATGATAGACCATTCTGACACTATTGTAATAGCAGACTTGTGGCCCTGAACACTTGCAGAATTGTTCGGAAATTCCTGCAGAACGACAATGATTTTTCTTCTTTGTGTCGCTGCCACGACTGTAGTTTAAATGTTGTCTATTAAAGTTTGTTAATCCATTATTGAGACAATTGCACCCTACTTAGCTTTAATATTTAATTTGTGTGTAGATCAAGGGGAATTCCCGGATTTAATGAAGTTCAGTAAAGTTATTCCACTTTTCAAATCTGGGGACAGCAAAGACACAAATAATTATAGACTCGTATCGGTTTTGCCGGTTTTCAGCAAGGTGTTTGAAAAAGTAATATTAAATCAAATGCTCAATCATTTTAATCGTAACAACATCCTACTTGCTTTACTATTGGTTTCACCAAAGGACGTTGTACAACTGACGCCGATGTCACCTTATTAAAACACATATTTAACGCATGGGAAGAGGCACAAGATGCAATAGGCATCTTTTGCGACCTATCCAAGGCAATGTAATGAATGAATGAATGAATGCGTGAATTTCGAAACACTGCTCTTGAAACTTGAGCATTACGGACTGGGTAAACTAGCTCTTAGCTTAATAAAATCATATTTAAATGATAGATTTCAGCAAGTTCAAATAAACGGTGTGAATTCATTGGGTTTAAAATTCAAAATGGGCTCAATATTGGGGCCGTTCCTATTTTTAGTATATATAAATGATTTACCTCATTTACTAAAAACCCGACCACTTTGCCACTTTCACGGCGTTGTCGTTGGCACCGCAGAGGTCGCTTTGACTGCATGTTTTGGGACACAGTAGCCCAGCGGTATCGGGGACAGGGTCCAAGCTACCGGCGGTCAGACCTCCAGAGAGAGTAACCTCCTTCCAATGCGAGTCGTATCCACAAGTACCGCTTTCTGAATCAAGGCCTTGATCCAGCTGCCCAACGACAGCCTCCTCGGGTGTTGGTCGAGGCTTTACTATTTTTTATATTTTTAAATGTTATATTCTAATATTTAAAAATATAACTTATATGTTTTCATTGAAATAAAGGAGATATATATATATATATAAAAATAATAAATAAATAACACCGTGGGACGTCCGTCCAGCTAGATGGACCGACGACCTTTAAAGGTGGCTGGGACGTACTGGATGCGGAAGGCGGTGGACAGGGTGTTGTGGCGCAGCCTGGGAGAGGCCTATGTCCAGCAGTGGACTGCGATAAACTGAGTTAATTTAGCAACAGCACCCTTTTTCTTCTCAGCGTGTCGATAGCAATTTAATCAATTCCTGTAACGTCCAGCTGACAGGACACGCAGGGCACGATATTAAGTGTCCCATCGTTTATGGAACAGCACCACATTTACACTCCAAGGCGGAGTCGTCTATGAATCTCCACCTGAACAGGTTTTCCTTGCTTCGGCCAACCTGGGTCCGGAATCTATTTAAAGACTTCCAGGTTACCCAAGGTAACTCATGTCCAGGTGGGAGGTTTTCAGCGGGTGGGACGAAAGGTTTGGGTAAGGAAGCACAGTCTCGCCACAGTTTCAGTTTTTCTTGCGATTGTTCGCCAGTGACTGGGACACACTTTAAAAAGCTGTTTCGACTTTTAAGCCTTTGTGGCACAAGGAAGTTGTCGTGCAAAGGGTGTCGTGTGTGAGGACACGGTGCAGCATACGGTGGAGGTCTGCCCCGCTTGGGCGGAGCACCGCCGTGTCCACGTAGAGGCGATCGGCAACGGCGGCGATCTCTCGCGTCCGGCCCTGGTTCAAGCCATGGTCCGGGGCGAGAGGGAGTGGGTGGCAGTCACCTCCTTCTGCGAAGCAGTCATGCTAGCGAAGGAGGTGGCGGGATGGCTGAGGGAAAAAACCTCACGCCTCAGCCGCCACGGGAGACGCTCCGGGCGTCGGGAGCCGCGTGACGACTCCCGGCCACCGTAGACGCAGGCCTGCGGGCGGAGAGTAACGGGTAGCTCACCGTCCGATCAGGACCAGGCCCCTGCCGGACGGCGCGTATGTGTTCCACGCGCGCCTCAAACAGACGTCAGCATAAATGACGGGGCCCGATAGGGCCGAAGCCTGCCGGGGTAGCGGGATCGTCCGAAAGGGTTACCGCTGCCCTGGAACATAAAGGGCTAAGGAAGGAACACGGGTGGGTTTTAGTCAGTAAGAGTCTGACACTCCCTTCCGCTCCACCCAGAGCGGGTCATTTGATGATTTCCCATCCGCAAAAGACAAAAAAAGGGTGTCGTGTGTCGGAAACCATTTAGGCTCTATCGCTGGAGCTTGCCACCGCTCTACGAACAACTGGCCTAACAGCACCCTAATAGCGTATCACACTATCAATCTCAATCTGAATCATTTTGAAGGATATGGCTAATCCATTGCTTCACAGGTTTGAAAAAATTGTCTGCTGAACAACGTAAATACCGCAATGAATGTTCTTGAACTGTCAAAATGAAACCCATTACGATCAATTGTCATTTTATGTGTGTTATGAAACTACCTCGCTGGTTGAGCTAGCCAAAACTATACATGTAGGTACAAAATGTCTCCGAAATAGACGTTTCATGTAAAAACTAAGTTAAACCTATAAATAATATATTATGTACATAAGATACCAGTTCAGAACGTGACCAAAATATACGGCACGTTTATTTAAAACCATTTTATTCATTTGCTAATGGCGCCGATTCCCTTGTTCACAAACTAAACTAAATTTAAGTCCAGTGCATCTTTTTCTTTCGATTTCATTATGAAAAGGACAGAAGATAAATATTAGCTTAGTCCTGTCCACCATGTAGCTACTTACATTTTAAAACCAATTACAATTGTCATTCGATAGACAATTTACAAAGATCAATGAATAAATTATCATTATCATCACAATTATCACTCAATAAGTTCATCAATTAACAAATTACAATTATCATTCAATACACCAATTCGTGCTCTTGTTACAGCCGATGTAGCAGCTATTTTAGAACCCAACGGCCTGGCACGTGACGATGGGAAGAGACCAGACGGAATGACCATAATGCCCTGGAAATTAGGCAGGCCTTTGGTGTGGGATGCAACATGTGTCGACACCCTTGCGCCATCCCATCATCCCAGCACGAGGGCTGCTGCTGGTGCAGAAAACCTCAAACGGCGAAAATATTCCACCCTGATTGGGAGTTATAGGAGTATGTATAGATATCCTGAAAGTCTGGCACCCATGGTTACTAAGAGATATCGCGTTACCCAGTAACTGAGTTGTGGAGGTCACATAGGCAGGCAAAATGTTGCAGAATGTTTGTGAATATGTGGGCACCATGTATCTATCACAAAGTTAATTTATATGTCATGTTTTCATTTATCCATTTTGATTCTTTTACCTATTGTGGTATAGTAATTTTATTTTTAGGTGCATCGTCTTCACATATAATTATATAATTAATGTATGCAAAATATTGTAAAACATTTTAAAAGAGTAACGGTGGAGTTTCTTGCCCATTCTTCTCCATACGAAAACTACCTTTTGGAAGGGGCGAGTAGAATCAATTTTATTTTTGACGTTCAAAAGTGCCTTTATGTGCCTATTTGAAATAAATGATTTGACTTTGAGAGGCGCTCCATGTAAAATGCTGATATTCGGCTGCTTCCGGTGAGACTGAAAGCTGACCCCAACATAGTTGGGAATAAGTCTTGACTAACCCCAAGCTCAGATGCGTAGTACTTGCAACCGGCGCGCATATATGTCCTGCGGGGTGATTGCGTACGTTGGGGTCGGCTTCTAACCAGGGGTAATTGCGTAACACATACTATCAGTTGCAATGTATTTCATTTTGACAGTTCAAAAACATTCATTGCGTTACTTACTTTGTTGAGCAGACATATTTTTCGAACATATGAAGCAATGGATTCGCAATATACTTCAAAATTATTCAGGTTCTGATTGAAAGTGTTTTACGCAAGGGTGTAGATGAGTGAACGTAGACAAAGGAAAAGGTGTATGTATGTAAGGATCGTTAGCAGAGCGTTCTGTCAAAGTCAAATCATTTATATTTATTTCAAATAGGCACTTAGAGGGCACTTTTGATCGTCATAAACTGTAGTTTCTGCCTATTCTGATGGGAAGAAGTTGTGGATTTATGTATGAATGTAGACCCCAAGGTTGTCACCAGGAGGAAAGATTGAGTTTAACCCATTTTTGGCAAAAGTGTATCTAATTATTGGGAAAAAAAATACTCAATTCAAAATCTACTCAATGCATGCAAAAAAAAACTACCTAAAATTCTTCCTACGGTAACAAACTCGAGAAGTAATAAACACAATATTCTAACCATAAAATGAATAGATTACCAAAAAAACTCTCAAAAAAATCTGGCAACACGCAGGCTTACTTAAAAAACATGGTTGCATAAACAATTTCTTGTTCTTTTTTTTTCGGGAATTTTTGGCGTGTTCCGTCTTGGCGGGAAGGTCGGCTCCTGTTAGCATATTCATGTATTTTTGAACATGGTTTCCGCGTAAAATTGCGGTTTTTGGAGATCCTTAAGTACATCTTCCGAGCCCCAAGATATAAACTAACTGTCTAGTTTGGAGCTTTTTTTTTTTGGGTGGGAAATTATCAAATGACCGCTCTGGGCTGAGTGCAAGGGCATGTCAGACTTTTACTGACTAAAACCCACCCGTGTTCTTTCAGTTGCCTGTGTCAGGGGCCACGGTATCTCTTTCGAACAACCCGCGGCCCTGGCAGGCATCGGCCCTAGCGGACCTCATGCTGAGATCTCTTTGAGGCGCGCGTGGAACACAACGCGCCGTCGACCCGGGCCTGGTCCTTACCGGGCGGCGAGCTGCCCATTGCTCGCCGCCCGCAAGCTCGCGCCTGCGGTGGCCGGGAGCCGGCTGTTGACTCCCGTCCGGGGAGTCTCCTGCGGCGACTTGAGGACTTGATTGCCTCTCACGCGCTCCGCCTCCTCCTTCGCGAGCATTACTGCTTCGCAGAAGGAGGTGACGGCCTGCCATGCACTCTCGCTCCGTACCATGGCCTGGACCAGGGCCGGACGCGAGAGATCGCCGCCACGAGGACGTGGCGGTGCTCTGCCCAAGCCGGGCAGACCTCCACCGTATTCTAGTTTGGGGCTCACTAGCAAATACCATATTGTAACCTAGCTGTAGGTAATATTTTAAGCCACTCATGTCGTCTTAACTTGCTGTTAACCTGTGAACCTGCTTACTGTATTACCTGGACAAAAAAATATTTTCTATCTGACAGGACGTGCATCGGCGTCATTTTGTCTGCCATATCATATGCTGTAGTCTAATCAGTTTATAATGTTCCCACTTCTGGGACACAGGCCCCCTCATTGTTAGCGGGAGTGACCCGTAGCCCGTAATCCACCATGTGGGCCCAGTGTGGATGTCACATGTCTTCGATTTTTTGGTTCTAGGACATGCCGGTTTCCTCACGAAGATTTCCGTCACCGTTCGGAGAGCAGTGGTGATGAAATGAAATACACAAAGTAAACTGTCGGTTTGGGTTCGAACTAACGAACTAAAACTCATAGTTCGTGGCCGATACAACTGCTGTTCCAATAAAAACCAGCCAAGTGCGTGTCAGGCCACGCATAGAATAGGGTTCCGTAGTCACCCATAATGGCACTTTACAAGTTAGGCCTCTATAACTCCAGCCGATCGATTCTGTTAAAATATCACCGTTAAAAGTTCGGTGAAGTGAGCTTAGAGTGAGCTGTCAATAGTGTCAATCCCTAGTACCTATTAGTTGGAATGAAAGCTCTCTCCACGCTCACTTCACCTTATTTTTCACGGTGAGATAGTTACAGAATCGTACTGCTGAACTAACAAAGTTGTCTAAGCCGTTATAGTTTTCTTTCAAAGTTCATCATCACATAGACTACCATCATGAATTTTTGCAGATTTTTCGAGCCAGCCGTTTAGCTTTTAAGGGGGAGGGACGCCCGCTACGAGCCACACAGTTCATGCCACATTGGACATTCTGCAGGAGCGATTTGAGAGCATGGTCGTCCCACGTGTAGGTGATGTGAACTGGCCACCGAGATCGTGCGATTTGACCCCGGTAGACTTTTTCTAGTGAGGTTTTCTTAAGTCGCAGGCCTATGCGAATAATATAAGCCACAAACCAGAGCGGCCCTCAAAGCCAACATAACCCATGTCATCGGTCAAATTCAGCCTGATTTATGCGCTAGAGTCATGGAAAATAGACATTTTGGATGCACGCCACCCAGCAAAGCCGCGGCGGACATAGAACGATGTCATATCCATGCATGATGGCATCGATAGGCCTTTCAAACAAATAAAAAATTTCGATGATATCTCATACACGTTTTATTTAAATTTAAAGGTAGGAAGCGCTTACTGAAAGACCCTGTATGATGGGGTCGGCTTCCAGTCTAACCGGATGCAGCTGAGTACCAGAATTTTACATGGAACGACTGCCCATCTGACTTCTACAACCTAGTTACTGGGTAACACAATACCCCTTTTTAAGACTGGTTGTCAGGCTTATTTATATTTTTTATATTTATATATACTTTATCGTACACCACAAAAATACATAGCACAAAAAAAAACATGAAACACTACAAAATATACAATGGGCGGCCTTATCGCATTACTGCGATCTCTTCCAGGCAACCTTAGAATGGACAGTGATTTTTCTTGACATAAAATGGGACTGGGCTTCCGGGCTTCTGACGACTCGTAACGACTGTCTAAGAATGACAGCCGGGACCAACGGCTTAACGATCAAAACAAATAATAAATGGTCTTATGGTTATATGGTTTTCCTCTAAAAATATAATAATAATACCTAAATTGATATCCTGTATGAGACTTGTATGAGACCTTTGCCCTGCAGTGGGACAATTCCCACTGCAGGGCAGAGAAGGCACGAGCATTGATCACCACGCTTGCTCAAGACGGACTGGTGATTTCAGACTTATATTAATAACTAGCTGCGCCCCGCGGTTTCACTCGCATAAGTTTCGATCCCATGGGAATAACGGGATAAAAAGTATCCTATATGTTAATCCTAGTTAAAAATCATCTGTGTGGCAAATTTCATCCAAATCCGTTCAGTAGTTTTTGCGTGAAAGCGTAACAAACATCTATCCATCCATCCATCCATCCATCCATACAAACTTTCACGTTAATAATATTAGTAAGATTAGCTTCTTTATAATAATAATAATAAATATTTCGAGGAGGCTCTCGTTGGGCAGCTGGATCAAGGGCTTGATTCAGAAAGCGGTACTTCTGGATACAGCTCGCATTGTCAGGAGGTTCCTCTCTCTGGAGCTCTGACCGCCGGTAGCTTGGACCCTGTTCCCGATACCGATGGGCTACTATTTTTTATATTTTTAAATGGTTTTGTATTTTTTATATTCTAAGGTTTAAAAATATAATTTATAAGGCTGACCTATTTTTAGCCCAAAGATTCAGCATTGCCATCCAACGTGGTAAAGCTGCCAGCCTTTTGGGCACTTATCCCATTGACAGTGATGCGGACGAATTTTATGATGCCCAATGAGCTCTTGCCTTTTTCTATATTTGTTTCGTATTATGTACTCGTATATAATTGTATATCGTATTTTATATATTAGTGTAAGCTTCTAAAAATAGTAATTAATCTGTATATTACATGTTAAATAAAAAATAAAAAATTTATTTATAGAAGTAAACATTTTATTTCAGATCAAATTACAAGATCCATATGTTGTTAGTAAAAACCACACACTATAAACAAAAATTGAGACGACTGACACCTACTTGTGCAGCCGTATCCAATGAGCCAACATGGGGCTGTCCCATGTATCACACAATACACTCAGGAAGCTGTGGGAGCTAGCATCGACTAGCACGTATTCCACCGAGAATAGAAGCGCACCGTTTCCGTATAATAGCATGAAAACCATTAAACCTGGCCTCGGTGAACATCCCGGAAGTGCTACAAAAGCGTGGTAGACCCACCAGCGTCCTGAATACAGACCTGTTATACTGGACACACAGGGCGTTGGCTTTATATCTGGGATAGCAACGCTCCCGCAAAGCCTCTGTTATTGCAGACGTCTATAGTTGGCGGTCTGACAGTACTGACCAATGTCTGTGAAGGCCTATCCTATACCCTGTCCATCAGGTTAACTGTTTTTTGACAGCTGTCTCAGAACGTACTTATTCCAGATTACGTAAAAGTTAACTTTAAAATGTGCAATAAAACAAATATAATTTATACTGCCTTATCTTATTGGATTATCTTATTTATGGCTTCTTACAGACATTATAATACCATACTTGTAACAATCAGTGTATTGTGCGTTGCTGCAATCACTAGTTCCATCTGTCAAAAACGGTTTACCGAATGGACAGGGTATAACAACCCCTTCAACAAATTACAATAAACTTAAAGAGTCTGCAGAACCTTCTTATCCAAAATCAAAATGTACCACAAAATATTCCATAAATTTTTTCCCGAATACGACAGGACGGAATAAATTGGGTCATCAGTGCGGCTAGAGACAAAAAAATATAACATTTACATCCGGTAGTCGAAAATACTGCGACTCATTCTTGATAACATATACGAGTATGAATGTTTTGTTCTAAAATTTTGTTTGACAATTTGTCTGACTGTCAAAAACGTACCCGCGTAGCGCACAGTCCATCCAAAGTTGTTTTACTTCTTATTTTGCGTCACTATCCAAATCATTACCTGCCTAGCCTTTCCCCAACTATGTTAGGGTCAGCTTCCAGTCTAACCGGATGCAGCTGAATACCAGTACTTTACATGGAGTGACTACCTATCTGACCTCCACAACCCAGATACTGGGTAATACGAAACCTCTTGGTAAGACTGGTTGTCAGACTTTCGGGCTTCTGACGACCCGTAACAACCGTCAAAGATCCACGAATGACGGCCGGGACCAACGGTTTAACGTGCTTTCCGAGGCAAGGAGGGGTCTTGGTATATAAAGATGGTCAGCCATCCACGGACCAACCGCAGCAGGCGTAGCTTAACCTGATTGATCGACCCGGGCGGCTGTTATTACTTAGCCACAAGCACTTTGCATAGGTGCCTACTAATAAAATTGTGTATAGAGCAAGTTTTTTTTTTTTTTTAACTGAGCAGACAGCTGTGCTGCTGGGGAGTTTGTTGCGCCACTTCTTCTCCCCAGCGAAAGCACTAGGAAGTGTTGATGGGCGGGCGTTTTGGGGGACCGTCTAAAGGTCTATGCACACAGCGGGCGGGGCGGGGCGGGACGGGACGGCGACGCGGCGCTGAGCAGTTGTAATGTACAAGATATTACGTACGACGCCACACAGAGCCGCCCCGCTCGACGCGACGGTAACCGTCGCGCCCCGCCGCCGCCGCGCCGAGCGGGAATACAAATCAGAAGCGGCGGGGCGGGGCGTAGCGGTACGCTAGCGCGTTTTTTATTTATTTCATGCACCCATTTCCGTTTACTTTGTTTTTTCTTAGCTAGCGCAACTATGAGCAATAGCGTTTCCATGTCTGAATCGCTCAACATCTTTTTTGATGAAAGATAGGCGCGGCGGGACGGAACGTGTCGCGCCCGCAGTGTGAACACTGCCGCCGCGCCAGCGCCGCGTCGCCGTCCCGTCCCGCCCCGCCCCGCCCGCTGTGTGCAGAGTAAGAGAGACCTTTATGTAATTTTGACGTCCGAAAAGTGCTGATTCTCAGCCTAATTTGAATAAATGACTTTTGATGTTGATTTAGATCTGCATTGAAGGACGTTTTAATGAAATTAGAAAGTTAAAATCTAAAACATATGCTTCTGACCTTTAAATGTCTTTTCACCTACTCCACTAACATATGATTGAGGGAAATAGGACAGTACACCGTACACGTGTCACGTAGATTCTGGTAAGTACATGTATTACGCAAGAGTACCAACCTAGAGGCATTAATTATGGTGAAGCAATGGTGGCTACAGTTCAGCGAGCACGGTGTCTATGGTACGGAATTAAGCAAGAAGTTCGTGAATACTAACAGTCTCCTTGGCTTAGTGGTTGCCAGCTTACAAGCGCTATTGCTGAGCATGAGGTCCTGGGTTTGATTACCAGAAGGAGAATTCTCGTAATTTACAGCGTTTAAAATGTAGTCGCAGTCTCATCTCAGTGACAAACAAATGTCTTAAAACTTGTCGTAAAACTTGTCAATAATGTAGGGAAAATAGGGGTATTTTTGACAGATTGAGACTGAGGTCAGACTGTGAACACAGACGTTCTTGAAATTGCGAGTATTGCCTCTCAGGTCAGGCAAAGTTTTATTCGGTTTTTCCATTAAGAGGGTGACAGAGGGGTATGAGGGGAGGAGGGGGGGGGGCTCTTACCAGCTAAAACCACCGCAGTGTTGGTTTAAGTTTTTTTTTTATTATTATTTTTTCTCTGCCTATGGCCGGGGGTGCGGGATTCGCATAATCATTCAACACTTCCCCGAGGCCTTGACCCGCTGTTCCTCAGTGGGTCGAGGCACTTCCCCGTGCAGCCATTCCCACAATGGTCTAAAATCTCCCTCGCCGAAGGCTAGTCTCCGTTAAAAATGGCTGCTATAGCTGAAATACGGTCTGGAGGACTAAACCATTTATGTACTTATCCATGAGCACCACTTAGTCATTTTTCTTCTTAGCGTGTCGGCTACGTGTTTGGTTCCATCACTAGCATCCATCAGTTCCTGTAACGCGCAGTTGACAGGACACGTAGGACACGATAATAAATAACCCATCGTTTGTGTAACAGCACCACATTAACACTCCAAGGTGGAGTCATGAATCTCTTACTGTTATTGTTAGCCTGCATAATCCCATGACTTCCAGCTCTTTCGATCAAGGGCTAAAGTGGACCACTGGTCGTTTGTTTTGTCCAGATCGTCCCGCCATCTTCTACGGGGTCTACCACGACGCCTTCTAGCTGTATCCGGGCTCCAAGTGGTGGTTGTTTTGGCCGACAGCTCATTGGACATAGGGCAGACGTGGCCAGCCCAGTCCCACTTCAGCTTAGCGGCTTTTTGAGCTCTCTGAGTCATCATCTGCTTACCCTTTTTCCAACTATGTTGGGGTCGGCTTCCAGTCTAACCGGATGACGCTGAATACCAGTATTTTAAATGGAGCTACTGCCTATCTGACCTCCACAACCCAGTTACTGCGTAATACGCTACCCCTTGGTAAGACTGGTTGTCAGACTTTCAGGCTTCTCACGACCCGTAACGACTGCCAAAGATCCATGGATGACAGCCGGGACCAACGGCTTAACATGCTTTCTTTAATTAACTCAGCCTATCGCAGTCCACTGCTGGACATATGCCTCTCCCAGGCTGCGCCACAACACCCTGTCCTCCGCCTTCCGCATCCAGTCTGTCCCAGTCACCTTCTTTATGTCGTCCGTCCATAGCTGGGGGGCGTCCCACACTACGCTTGCTGATACGAGGTCTCCACTCCAGGACTCGTCTGCTCCACCGGCCATCGGTCCTTCGACAAACATGGTCAGCCCACTGCTGCTCCAGTTTGCTTACTCTGCATGCTTTCTTAGTCATTGCATGGTAATAAACAATTCGTCGAAGCATCCATAAACAAGTCATGACGTCAGACCACAGACAAACATAAATCTTTCTCTGTTGTTTACCTCACTAGCATTTCCCTCGCCATCGCCATTTCCAAAAACTGTTTACGTACAGAAATAAGCCAACTGAATTATACATTCGGAAAAGTGGAATTTCTAAATCCAGTCCGGTTTCCTAACTCCTGCGCTGGAGTGGGATGGAGATTCGACATTTAGGGGGTTAGGAAGAGATGCAAGGTCTCCAGTGATGAATTGATGAATGGAATCAGAGTTGTGTGATGAAATCTCGTCATTGAAATATTTTTTAGACTATTTGGAGAATAGGGCAAAACTCCGTTAGTTGTAAACACTTGTTTTTCTTCTTTGTCTCGAAAGTTGGCCTATTTTGGGAACAAAGAGCAGGTATGCGGGTGCTGTGGTTGTAAGGAGGGATTTTGGACACGGAGTCTTAGGTTCAATTCTGGGGTTGATCAAAAAAAGAGAGCGTGCTTTCGGAGCATAGCTTAAATTCGTTTTATTAATGTTAAATCGATTTTCAGACTTCTTGTACAGATTCTGACTTACCTTATTAGACCTGCCGCCTGGTTGATTTTTGGACACGGCTTTTGCTCGCGGCTTCCTCGGCCGTGTTTGTATTTCTTTCTTGTCTTTTAAGATGTTTATAAACATAATCATAACATCACGGCTGTAATCCCTGTAGGGTTAAGCAAAGGTGTTGGTACCACCTTTACCACCCTTTGGGGATTGTAGTGCACCCACATTTTGCCTTATTTTTAACCGATGAAAAAGAATCGGAGGAGTTTCTCAAGTCGTCGCGTATATTTCTTTTATTTTTTATGTATGACCACGCATAACTTTTTACAGAGTAGTCCGATTTTGATAATTCTTTTTTTATTTTAAAGGGTATACCCCAAAGTTGGTCCCATATAAATTTGGAAAAAAATCCAACCCTAAGGGTGGGAAAATAGGGATGATTTATTGTTCACTCACAGATTTTAATGCTGAGTTGTGTATTATTACTCTACTCAGTGCCACATATGCCTGCCCTTTGGCAAACAATTAGTAGATTATAGCCACAAAAAATTATAAAATAAAAACTTTTTAACAAGAAAAATTAAACCGCCGAAAAAACTGAAAGCAAAAAATAATAAACTCAAGGCAATTTAGTGATCTTTGTTTACTGATTGTTTGACGCCGACTCAAAATTTCTTAGGTATACTTACATTAGTTTAAGAACTTAGTTATTAAGGTTAAATAAAAAAGTTTATTATTTTTTGCTTTTCAGTTTTTTCGGCGGTTTAATTTTTTTGTTAAAAAGTTCTTTACTTATGGAAGGATTTGGGGGAGGTCTTTTTCTCAGCAGCTGAAGCAGTGGTGACCCAGTGGTGACCCAGTGGTGACCCAGTGGTAGTGGCTGCGACTTAAGAGTTGTAGGTCGTGAGTTTGAACCTAGGCAGGCGCTTTACTTTCTGTAATTTATTTCATCACCACTAGGGCGTCGCTGGGCAGCAAGGGACAGGCTGGATCGGAATTAGGACAGTCCATTCAGACGGTTCGATTTTATTGAACTTAAGCCATCTGCCAAGGCCCCCCTACCCCCTTATCTGCCCTTTTTTTTTTTGAGGAAGGGAAATCATCAAATTACCCCTCCCGCTCTGGGTGGAGCAGAAGGGAGTGTCAGACTCTTACTGACTAAAACCCACCCGTGTTCCTTCCTTAGCCCTTTATGTACCAGGGCAGCGGTAACCCTTTCGGACGATCCCGCTACCCCGGCAGGCTTCGCCCTTATCTGCCCTTGGGTAGAAGCTTTGTTGTTTCTTAAGCTGTACCAAAACATGTTTTTATCTATTAAATCCTTACTTTGTTACACACCGAAATTCTTTGTTTACATCCAAAAATCCTTGCGCTCTTTCTTCCGAATCGGGGCCAGATTTGAAAGCGTTAACAAAGCCGCATGGGTAAAAACGTGACAGCTTTAATTCGGACCGAAAGGCATGTGTATTTAAGTCGCATGTTGCAGGCAGCACGTGCTCACAGATGAGTCATAGCGGGAATAGGACACTAGGACACGTGTTTAAAAAAGGCGAGGGATTGTCACGAGGGGCGATAATGGAGAATAGCACTTTTCTCATCATCATCTGCCTGCCTAGGGTATTTGCCTGGGTAAAAAAATAATTATTATATGTAGTCCGTCAGTTAGATTATCGAAAAATAATGGACACGTATTTTTTCTTTTGTCAATCAAACAAAAAATTACAAAGATAAAGCGCGTCAAAATTTGGGAGTGGGGGTTCGTGACGTCACTTGCTTGCAAAAGTGTCGCAAGCAAGTGACGTCACGCGGAACTTTAACATATATAATTGACAAAAGAAAAAATACGGGTTCATTATTTTTTGATAATCTAACTGACGGACTAAATCGTTTTTTTTAGGAAAATAGCCTATTATGTTGGGGTCCGCTTCTAATTTACATAACCGGATGCAGCTGAATACCAGTATTTTACATGGAGTGACTGCCTATTTTGCCTCCAAAACCCAGTTACCGGGTAACATGATACCCGTTTGTAAGACTGGTTGTCAAGCCACTGACTGGCACTGGATTCACCGACCCACAGGCTAGGCAAGTGATGACTAGAGATCATTTAAGCTCGGAACTCTCACTAGCAAAGGCATACTGCACAGCACAGTACTCGGGAGCCATGTTTCACATATACCGGGTACTGTTGCGACTGCCGCGCTTCTGTAGTGCCATGGCAATGTTGGCAGACGCACGCACTGACGGTTTTGATGCACTGTGGCGTAAGAAAGGAGGTCAGCAAAAGGCCATACAACTTTGCCCAAATATGTACCTCGAGGTACACGTGCACCAAATCGTAGAGAAAAAATAGAGGAATTCGAAAATAATTGTGAATAATTTAAAACTACATAATATATAATTATTTAAAGTTTTAATAACCTGTAACACAATTAAATCATGTGGCAACTTTGCATGTAGGGGTTGACATTAGGAGTATAATGTGTTCTGTGGACATTATTTCGTGGGTAAATGTCATTCACATGTCATTCCGTTCGGTTTTTGCGTTTCGGGGTACTCGTCTGTTGTTCGTTTGTGCTGTGAATTTTGTTTAATAACTTGGCAATTCTTTCTGGTATTCCGTTTGTCATCTCACGATTTGGTTCTTGACGATACTATAAAAATATTTGAAATGAAACAAAAACAACAGCAGTTGCAGCTGACAGCAGACAACTGTCAACTTGACAGGTTTTTTTTAATAGGTAATGTAATGGACCAAGGTAGTATAATTGTGCCCGAAATGGCGAGCTTTATATTACGTTAAAAGTTATTTTATTCTCGTCCCCGGGTAACGATAAGAAAAATATATAAATGCAATATTATTCAGTGTAATCTAGTGTATTTTATGCCACTCAGTGTACCTCGGTACTTCGTTTGGGCAGATCTTGGTGACATCCTTTGCCTCGCTCCTCCGCAGGCTGCGCGGCAGTTCCAACACTATCCTGCAATTGATAGACGTCCTGGCAAACAGCTACTGTGGCACATACAATGGCAACATTGGCTAAGCTAATTCGTTACTAACACTGTAGACCGTTTTAAACGGTCTACAGCGTTTTGTAGTCAAATTAAATAAAGATTAATAATAATATTTTAGGAAAGCGTAGTGTGTGTGGCGTGGTGTGGTGGGTTAGAGTAGTGTGGGACGCCCCCCAGCAAGATGGACGGACGACCTAAAGAAGATGGCTGGCATGGACTGAATGCGGAAGGTGGAGGCCTATGTCCAGCAGTGGACTGCAATAGACTGATTTGATTGAACAATAAAAGAACAATGCTCATGGACGTATAGAATCCTGTACCATGCTGCATCAAATTCAAACTTTGTTTTTTAAAGAATACTCTTAACATATTAACTCTAAGATTATCAAAAAAAATCGAAATGACCTGAAAACTAGGTACTTAACCTACCTAATTTATTTTGTTTGACATGTCATACAAGAACCGCCATTATTGCTCTAAAAAAATGATAATCGTTTATATAAAAATTCTATTCTATTTATTTTTAATTAATGTAGAATCGGCAAAGTATAATTTTTTAACACGTTTTTTGTAAGACGTCATCATGGCACTTTCAAAACTCAAGGTTATATTAATCATATCATTTGAAACGGAACGTCATGTAAAGGGAATACAACCATATCAACACTTTTTTACTTTAAATTGAATTCCCTGTTCAAAAATCAAATCCCCGAAACGTAATGTCCTAAACAATTATGAAAATAATTACTATATAATATTTTGATTTTGATGCCTGAGATTTTTTGGTACGACTTTTGGTTATTGTCTTTTGCGATCTCAATCTGTGACCCCTGCCTGCCTCCCACAGTCTCAGGTGTGATATAAACCTGTGCAGACGTGACAAACGACATGTGGATGCTGCCCTATTTCTAAGTCGCGTAACAATGAGGTCGCAGCCTACATTATGCGCACAAAGCGAGATGGTCGGAAAGTTTATGATGTCTATCGCTATAGTTGTGTTAGGCACGAGTAAGGATCGAAAAGTGGGACAGCTGATTTGGGCGCCCTTTATGTAAGGTGCTCCTGGGCTCTGAATTTAAAATTTGAAGTTGAGAATTAGTCAATCTCTAATTGATAGATAGATACATAAAACTTTTATTAATTGCTTTTTTTTTTTTTTAATTGCGTGTTACTAAGGGCGATTTCTTCAATTTTTGTCTGCGTAATTCTAAATTTCTTTAAGGTTGATTTTGTTATTGCCAGATAACTTTTAATCGAGGAATAAAATTGACGATTGAAAGTTTTTGTATGAAATAACTGTCAAAATTTCAAAACTATTCCTCGGATAAAAATAAGTAAATACTATTATCCAACAAAAGATCCACAAAAACTACTCAACTACTATACCTTTGTTCATAGTTTGTGACCACGTTATACGCTAAATATACAGATTGTCTCGGGAAGGACACGACAGCCAGTTATACAGGGTGAAATTAAATTCATGGTCATCCTTTTAAGGGGTCGTTGTACTCATCATTATGAACAACTTTTACTATGAGACCAAACCTGAAATCGCGAAAAAAAAAATCAGCTGTTCCGTACATTTTTGTTCGCATAACTCGTCAAAATGTAGGGAACAGCTGTTTTTTTTTTCACGATTGCAGGTGTGGTCCCATAGTAAAAGTTGCTCATAATGATGAGTACAATGACTTCTTAAAAGGATGCCCATGAATTCAATTTCACCCTGTATAATGGACGTGTTCCAAGCAGTCATCCCTCCCCGACCCTTGCTCGAGCCAGCCCGTGCCGCTGAGCTTGTAGTTTTAAATTTGTCCCCAAATAATTCCGATCAAGCCTGTTCATTGCTGCCCTGTCCCAGCAGCACCCTAACGAGGTCCGTACCCCACAGGGAGTGCCCTTAGCGTGTAGTCGCTTAGTGCTTAAGTTTTTTAAAGCTCTAGCTGGAGGCTTTCATTTATTAAGGCATCCACAGGCAAGCCCGGTTAAGCAGACGACAACCTCATAGGTGGAACTGCGAGATGCTATACATAAAAAAAGCAGTCATCTCTAGATATTTCTTTACGTGTTAAGCAGACTTTATGAAGGTAACCTTTTTCGAACTTATGAAGCAATGGATTAGCAATATCCTTCAAAATGATTCAGATTGAGATTGATTGTGTGTTTCGCAATCAGGGTGCTGGTTCCCCTGTCCATTCGGTAAACCGTTTTTTGACAGATGGAACTAGTGATTGCAGCAACACACAACACATTGATTGATACACTTACGGTATTATTAGGGGTTAAAGTATGAAATTGCCGATTTGTACTGAAAAATTGAAATTCGTTTTTTTTTAAATTTAACATATTTATTTAATCAAATTAATTACCATTATTATCTATACATTGCTGCCATTTAATAGGAAGGTCATTTATGCCTTTGCGATAGAACTCTCGTGATCTAGATTCGACAAAGTGTGTGAAAGCATTTTGTACTGCCTCCTGAGAAGAAAACTTTTTATCACGTAGAAAATTGTCCAAATTACGAAAAAAATGGTAGTCCGTTAGAGCAAGGTCTGGCGAATACGGAGGGTGAAGAATGGTTTCTAATTGCAGTTCCTGTAGAGTTAAAACGGTTTCTCGTGCTGTATGAGGTCTCGCGTTATCATAGAGCAATAATGGTGAAGATCGATTCATGAGTCGGGACTGTTTCACTGCTAGTTTTGCTATCATTGTTCGGAGTTTGGCACAGTAGACATCTGCCGTTATTTCTTGACCAGATCGGAGAAAGCTATAGTGAATAACACCATGCTGAGACCACCAAACAGTTACCATTACCTTTTTATTGGTAAGCTTTGCTTTTCCATCACGAAAGCGTTTAAACCAAAATCGCACGGTGCGTTCATTAGCAGTCCCCTCTCCAAACGTAACATTGATATTGCGAGCTGTTTCTGCCGCGTTAGTTCCGCGTCGGAACTCGTATTCAAAATTAACTCGAATTTTCGAAGTATCCATCTTTCTTGTCTAAGCTGAATAAAAACAACAACTGAAAGTCGATAATCGAATGTTGCACATTTTTTAAAAGAAGAAATTCATAGGTACCATGTGAAAAAAGTTTCACTCAAAAATATCAAACCATGAAGGTTCTATGTCCATTCGAAGTACCTATTACAATGAAACGGCAATTTCATACTTTAACCCCTATTATAATGTCTGTAAGATGCCATAAATAAGATAATTCAATAAAATAAGGCAGTTTATATATTTATTTTATTACGCATTTTAAAGTTAACTTTAACGTAGTCTGGAATATGTACGTTCTAAGACAGCTGTCAAAAAACCGTTAACCTAATGGACAGGGTATATTCTAGTTAATCACGAGCCCCAGGTTCTGCGCTTAAGTGTGTTCCAGTTAAGTCATTAATAATGTATTATCTTACGTATTTACGTTCCGAACTCCTCAGTCCCTATTATGTTAAAGTAATGACGTAGATGCAAAATAATTTCACAATGTCAAAAGCTAAGAACCGTTAAAACTTTTCCAATGTTAATGGGGGCAGAGGGCAGGAAAAAAAAAAAAAAAAGATGTATGCCCGGTGGTTTGTGTAATAATAGCCGCACGGGTCGATCGATCAGGTTATGCTACGCTTGCTGCGGTTGGTCCGTGGATGGGCGACCATCATTACATACCAAGACCCCTCCGTGCCTCGAAAAATCCGTTAAGCCGTTGGTCCCGGCTGTCATTCATGGATCTTTGACAATCATTACTGGTCGTCAGAATCTCGAAAGTCTGGCAACCAGTCTTACCAAGGGTTATAGGTACAGTAGCCTTTTCCCTACTATATTGAGGTCGGCTTCCAGTCTAACCGGATGTAGCTGATTACCAGTACTTTACATGGAGCGACTGCCTATCTGACCTCCACAACTTGAGTCCACAACGTTACTGGGTAATTACAATACCCCTTAGTAAGACTGGTTGTCAGACTTTCGGGCCACTGACGACCCGTAACGACTGTCAAAGATCCACGAATGACAGGCGGGACCAACAGCTTAACGTGCTTTCCGAGGCATGGAGGGGTCTTGGTATGTAAAGATGGCCACCCATTCGCGAAACAACCGCGGAAAGCTAGCTTAACCTGATCGTTCGACCCGTGCGGCTGTTATTCAATTCGAAAGTGCCTGTGTTGGTTGGTTTAATTTAAATAAATGCTTTGTGTTTGAACAACCCAGTTACTGGGTAACACGAAACAGCTTGGTAAGACTGGTTATCAGGCTTTTGGACTACCTACCCGTAATAACTATCAACGATAAGAACTGTACAACAACCGCGACCAACGGATCGTGCTTTCCGAGGCACACAGGGCTCTTTTTTTTGCAAATTTTGTCTACCTTCCCGTGTTTCAACCAAGGCGAAGTCTCGGTCAAAGGCTAGCATAATCTATAAATCCAACATGGCTGGCATGAACGCGAAGATCATAATCAGCCTATAATATTCTCACTGCTGGGAAACAGGCATCCTCTCTGTGAGAGGGAGTGGGCTGTAATCCACCACGAAGGCCCAGTGCGGGTTTGTGGATGTCACATAACTTAGATTTTTTTATTCTAGGACATGCTGGTTTACTCACAAGGTTTTCCTTCACCGTTTTGACAGCAGTGGTGATGAAGTTCAATAATAATAAATCGTTTATTATTAAAAAGGGAACACATTTACATTGAATACCTTAACAATCCTACTTCCTACTAATATTACAAACGTGAAAGTTTGTATGGATGGATGGATGTTTGTTACTCTTTCACGCAAAAACTACTGAACGGATTTCGATGAAATTTGGCACACAGATGGTTTATAACCAGGATTAACATATTGGATACTTTTTATCGCGATATTCCCACAGGATCGAAACATAAGCGGGTGAAACCGCGGAGCGCAGCTAGTTAAAAATAGCGCACAGCTATAGTAATTTAGTTTATAGATACTTAGTTTTCTATTTAATATATTGTACAGGGGGTCTACTCCGAAGTAGTATCGGCCGAATGTTCGGCCGTTTCCTGCTACGAAGTTATTATTTGGTTCGGTCGGTTCCAATCCTACACTCCTACACTCTTTCGAATATTGACTATGGTCCCGACCCAACTGAGCCGATCCGAATTTTTTCGCATTTTTTCAATAATATTCGGTTCGGCCATGTGTCGGTCCGATCCGAACATTCGCACTTTGCACTTCCGAGTAGGCCTAATGGAAGAATGGGTTAAAAATCTTTCTACAAAGACATCTTTTGAGGTTGCATTAAGCATGCATACTAGATCATTCCGTCTCCTGTTAGTGTTGTCGGCATTGTAGGCAAGCATGGTGTGCTCTTTTAATATTAAATGTATAATGAAACGCTGGCGAACAGGAAGTACCTACATTGCAGGATTTATATAGCAGATCTGTGGAAAAAAAGAAGGGATGGAAGTATGCTACCTTCAAAATTGCTTTCTGAGCTCTTTCAAGAGTAAGCAAATTAGTTTTTGGTGCGAAATAAACAGTAAAGTGCCTGCTTGGGTTCGAACTCATGACCTAAAACTCGTTAGTCGGAGGGATACCACTGGCCTCTACTTCCAACGCGAACAGCACCGAATACATTTTATTTATTACCTGGCAACAGCGTATATAAATAAAGGTATTTTTATTCAAACTTTTCATTGATAATTTAAATTGATACGTAAGTTATGTATGTATGTTATATTATTCTTAAAAAAATATATTATTTAGAGTATTATGGTCGAAATTTTCCATTCCTTAAGTTATTTCCGCAAAGGATTATTTAGCATTTTAAACATAAAACTTTTTAAAAGCTTAATCGTACTAATATTATAAACGTGAAAGTGTATATGGATGGATGATTGTTTGTTACTCTTTCACGCCAAAACTCATGAACGGATTTGGATGAAATTTGGCACACAGATAGTTTATAACCAGAATTAACACATAGGATAGTTTTTATCTCGATATTCCCACGGGATCGAAACTTATGCGGGTGAAACCGCGGGGCGCAGCTAGTTATAAATAACTGTACTGTCGTCTGCAAATGAAGACGTCAGAAGGCCAATTCTCGTAATTTAAAACGTTCAAAATCTAGTCGCAGTCTCATCTCGGCGGCAAACAAATGTCAAAAACTTGTCAAAATGTAGGGAAATTATAGTTCATAAAAGATAGCTTGATCTCTGCGACATATGTCAAACTGACATTAGTACTAGGGTTGTCAGGATATGAAAAAAATGTCGATAGAAGTTATCGACGTTTCTTACTATTTTCGATGCTAATGTAACATATAATTGGGTTTAATTTAATTACAAACGTTACTAAATTAAACGAGTATTTTAATATAAAATACATTTATTCTTTTATAGGAATACACCCCAAATCCATATCTGAACCAGTTTCTGAATCGCTAGAACAATCTTGTAAATTTATTATAAACTCTATTATAAATATACAATAAAAATAAAAGATAAATTAATTTTAAATTAAGTTTTATTTAAAATATCGATAGTAGTCACGATGATTCATCGCCCATCACTAATTAGGTCGGCATGCCCATAAAGTATGACATTGACAGGTACACAGACAGTACCTGTCAATGTCATACTTACTACTAATATGAAATTCAAGACTTCATAGGCGTGATTTTACTGACAGCTGTCACAGAGATCAAGCTATCTTTTAAGAAGTTATAGAAGTATTTTTTGACAGATTGAGACTGAGATCAGACTGTGAACGTTCTTAAAATTACGAGAATTGCCCCTCTGGTGTGTAATTGCTTGAGGAAAGTCATGGTAATTAAGTTACTGAATACAATTAAAAGTCGAAGTATTTAAGAACTTTGAAAACAAATGAATTCGCCTTCGAATTTTGTCGTGCTCACTTTTGATCCAAATGAATTTCACTCAATAGATAACACTACTGTTTACTGTGTTCGATCAATCAGGTTAAGCTACGCTTGCCGCGGTTGGTCCGCGGATGGGTAACCATCTTCACATACCAGGACCCTTACGTGCCCCGGAAAGCACGTTAAGCCGTTGGTCCCAGCTGTCATTCGTGGATCTTTGACAGTCGTTACGAGTCGTCAGTAGCCCGAAAGTCTGACAACCAGTCTTACCAAGGGGTATCGTATTACCCAGTAACTAGGTTGTGGAAGTCAGATAGGCAGTCGCTCCATGTAAATTACTGGTATTCAGCTGCATCCGGTTAGACTGGAAGCCGACCCCAACATAGTTGGGAAAACTAGCCTTTTTCCAACTATGTTGGGGTCAGCTTCCAGTCTAACCGGATGCGGTGATGAGATAACGCTACTGTTTTCCGTGTTTCGTTATAAGTATTCCTACTAACTATAACTCGGGCAAACTACAGTAAACCGGTGTGGTCAAAAAATATTGAAATATGGAAACCCAATCGTAACAGGACTACTGAGTTCTGAATAACAGATACCTACCCGATACATATTTCAATGATTTTGCTCGTATTTTCTTGTTGAACGAAAACAGCATACAGATTTTCCCATAATAATCAGTCGAGAATCTTCCCACTGCTGGGACACAGGCCTCCTCTCTATGAGAGGAAATGGGCTGTAACCCACCACTCGGGCTCAGTGCGGGTTGGCACAGACGCCAACAAGTCAAACTACCCGAAACCGTCAAATTTTCCCAATCAACTTTG
Organism: Apamea epomidion; assembly: GCA_947507525.1. Taxonomy (NCBI): domain Eukaryota; kingdom Metazoa; phylum Arthropoda; class Insecta; order Lepidoptera; family Noctuidae; genus Apamea; species Apamea epomidion. The sequence goes on from OX382255.1 coordinate 6,120,230, forward strand.
AGCCTTAATTCTTTAGAGATACAGTTGAAAATCTATTAAAGAAATTTGACAGATTGTAGTAACTTAATATGCTGGCGTCTGTACATCGATATCACTGTTTTGACGGCACGGTTGTCGCAGTGGCTGAGCGATCGATTGCTGCGCTGCGGGTCGCGGGTTAGATTCCCGCACGGATCAAATATTTGTATTGCCTACAGGCAATTGTTCCGGGTCTGGATGTTTGGATTCCGGGTCAGGAGTAGTGGGACAAAGGTAAAAAAACTGCATGTCCTCGAATTTTTGGTTCTAGGACATTCCAGGTTTGAGAGCAGTTGTGATGTAATAATTTACATAAAGTAAAGTGCCTGCTTGGGTTCGAACCCCTATCAACAACTTGTAACTATTCTATTATATTTTTCTCTAAAAAAATTTACACACATCATAAAACTGATTCCGCAGGACTGAGGCCGCAGGAACCCGTTGGATGCGAGAAGCACAGAACCGGTCGAAGTGGAGGTGCTTGGGGAAGGCCTTCTGTCCAGCAGCGGACGGTCGTCTTTCTGCAAATGATGATGATAAAATTGATTTACGTCCTCGTAACATAGGGTCCAGTTGAAAACCAGCGTCCGGCAGTAGTTGTCTGACATTTATGCTGAACTGGGCCTTCTTGGCGCAGCCGTGAGTCACACAGTACTGTTTTAAGTTTCTTTTACTGTTTTTTTTTTTGTGTGTGAATATTGTGTGCCATACTTAACCTGGGTTAAATATACTGATGTTCTTTCTTCTTCCTAAGGGCTGATTTTTCAATCTACAGATAATTTTTATTCGTGGAATGAAATTTACGTCTGACAGTTTTTGCATGGAAGAACTGTCAAAAATTCATAATTATTCCTTTGATAAAACTATCTGACGTTGGAGAAATCAGCCCTATGTCGTCCAGCACTGCTTTTACTATTTGCCCAATATTTGCAATTTTAAAAAATTATGACGCATTTCTCCATACTCACTAAAGCTTTGCACTTAAGTTGTAATTGAATTGCAATATAGGTACGGCTCAGTCTTACCATGGGGTATCGCCTTAACCAGGAACTGGGTTGTGGAGGTCAGATAGGTAGTCGCTCCATGTACTGGTATTCAGCTGCACCCGGTTAGACTGGAAGCCGACCCCAACATAGTTGGGAAAAGGCTATGCAAAAGAAGTAGACAGGAAAGAAAAAAAATAAAGAAAATATGTTTATTTGCGGTAAACATGACGCATTAAAACAACACAAAAAAATAACAAGTTGGGGGAAAACATGCGTAACATCCACGCAAAACGGACACGCTCAGCATAATGCTAAGACCCTATACGATACAGAGCTCCAGCGCTGGTTTTCAGCGACAGCCGACGTTGACGTGATGACGTCAACCAGTGCACCATACGATTAAATATAAATAGAAAACAACAATCAAAATAAGAAATAAAATAAATATACATTACATACATACATAATCACCCTATAATGTTCCCACCGCTGGGACACAGGCCTCCTCTCTGTGAGAGGGAGTGGGCCGTAATCCACCACGTGGGCCCTGTGCGGGTTGGTAGATGTCACATTATGTCTTCGAATTTTTAGTTCTAGGACATGCCGGTTACTCAAATAATGAAGCAACGACCTCATAGCTTTGCATAGCAGACCCTCCTAAATGGAATTAGCTATCACAGGTCAAATTAGCTTACGAATCTATCTATACGCCCAGTTTGGCAATAAAAAATTCTACCATTGGTAAGCAAAACGATTCGTTTTTGTTTATAATATGAACTAATACTGATGAAAATTATAGATTTTTATGACGACCGTTTTGATATGAAAGAACTGCTTTCCTCGGAAATCAAAGCGTTAGTTGTGTACGCCATAAACAACCAAAAAAAGCTATAATAAATCAAAACAATAAAATATAATATCGATCATGCAAATCAAATAAAACGCCAAACTTTATTTGCGTTCGAAAAACTAACATCTCCATAGATATTCCACTACAGTTCGACAAAAACAGCAGCATATGCAATTGGTAAATTCAAAATACGAATGCAAATTTCGCGCGCTCACTATAAATATGGCCGCCGTCACATCCACAAGTCAGTGCTGCCGGAATAGTCGTTCCCACCACCGGTGTAGCCACTCTAAAAAATCTTTTTCTTAAAAAATCAAGATGTTGAGTGCACTCTTTTTAATAACTGTCTTTCTAATAGCGGTCTACAAAATTTATTTTAACAACACCGTTACTTACAAAAAAGTTACGAAGTACGGTGAAAATAAAACTGTGGTTTTGAAAGAGGCTCCGGGCCCCACACCTTTGCCTATTATAGGGAATTTACACCTGTTAGGCAAGCATGAATCTCCATTCCAGTCTTTTACGGATTTGGCTAAAGAGTATGGGGATATTTTCAGCTTAAAAATGGGAACAACAAAATGTCTGGTCGTAAATAATTTGGATTTAATTCGCGAGGTTCTGAATCAAAACGGGAAATTCTTCGGTGGTCGTCCTGACTTTATACGGTTTCATCAGCTGTTTGCAGGAGACAGGAATAACTGTAAGTACTCTCTTTCTCACTCTTTTTTTGGAAACTAATTTTGACGTGAAGGAAGGAAGGAGTTTTTATGGAAGATGGTTTATTTTTCTTGGAACATTATCACTAAGTAGGGCCTTTTCCCAGCTGTGTATGTTGGGGTCGGCCTCCAGTTTAACCGGGTTTAGCTGAATATTATAATATTTTCGGGTTTTTCTGAGAGGTTTTACTGTAAAACTGTGAATTCTTTGCAAGATTTTTTTGGAATATTTTTCTTTTATTTTCATAATCTCATAACTAAATATTCACTATTAATTATTTTTAAATTATACTATATATTTTATTTAAATTTAACTATATAGGTAAATAAATACAAAAACAAAAGGATATTTAGTCGAAGTAAGATTAGATTAGAAAACAATTGAATAACAGCTGTCGAATTAGTTTCCAAGATTTAGGGGATTCTTCCATCGCCAGATAACTTTTATTCGAGGAATAGAATTGACGTTTAACAGTTTTTGTATGAAATAAGTGTCAAAATTTCAAAATTATTCCTCGAATAAAGTTATCAGATGATTGAAAAATCAGCCCTTAATTTTAAAAGCTTTAGGGCTGATTATTCAATCATCAGGTAACTTTATTCGAGGAATTATTTTGAAATTTTGACAGTTATTGCATACAAAAACTGTCAAACGTCAATTTTATTCCTCGAATAAAAGTTATCTAGCGATGGAAAAATCAGTCCTTAGAATTAATAACTGTGTTTTTTAATTTTCTTATCTTTATGTGTTCGGATATAGTCATGAAATTCAAAATATTTCATTTCACATAAACCTACATAGGCACTTATGAAACGTCAAAAGCTAGGTGCACGGTTCCAATTGGTCGTTTCCTATGGAGAAGAGCCGGCAAGAAACTCCACGGTTACTCTTTTAAAAATAATTGGCTTTTACAATGTTTTCAAATTACAGTGTTAATAGGTATGGGAGGACAGTGTAGTCCTGTCAACAAGTACCAGGTACTTAATAAAATAGAAAATGGCTTCCAAATCTACAGCCTAGGTTACGTTCAACGTTCGTTCAACAAATATTTGAGCATAGTTATACAAACGTAAAAACTTTTTTAGTTGTGACACTTCTAAACGCGTTCATATTTCATACTAGCTTCTTTTTTTCTTAAATGTATTTTCTTTTCTTTCTTTCTTTCTTGTTCCTCCAACCCACCCCATCGCATCGCCTCCCGCGCTATTACTTCGATTTTACTTAGCGTTATTTCTGACTTTTTTTCTTTTTGCCCGGCTCCTAAGAGTCCTAACGTGACGTTAAATAGCTTATAACCTTCCTTAAAAAATGGGCTATCAAATAAAAAAGAATTATCAAAATCGGACTACCCTGTAAGAAGTTATTCGTGGTCATACATTAAAAAAAAATAGATATTGAGAACCTCCTCCGTTATTTTTCGTCAGTTAAAAAGATAAGATATTTAAAACAACACAACATAACATCACGCTTGTAGTCCCCGAAGGGTTATGCAGAGGTGTATCTATGTATAGTACAGTCACGAGCAAAAGTATGTATACACTCGACTTTATTCAAAAGCGATTTAGTCCTTTATTTTTTAATGAAATTTTATGTTGTTACGAACATAGCATTTTCAAACCCATACGTTTATGTAATGTGTCTTATTTCAATGTTGCATTCGTTATTTCAATCGCAATTGAAAGTTGCCAAGTGTTTACATATTGGTGCTCGTGACTGTACACCCACATTTCATCAGTTATGTTCAAGTCCCATGTATTAGGGAGCGAGCCTACTGCCATTAACCCAGCACGAATCCAGACTGTAGGCTGCTACTGAGAAATTCCTGGTGGATTTTCTTAACCAATCTACCCAGCCAACTATGTTGGGGTCGGCTTCTTGTCTAACCAGGGATAATGGTGTAACACACTATCAGCAGCATTTTGACAGTTCAACGACATTCATTGCGTTATTTAAGTTCTTGAGCAGACACATTTTTCAAACATATGGAGCAATGGATTAGCAATATGCTTCAAAATGATTAAAATTGAGAGTAATAATTAGGGCGCGGATGTAGCTGAATATCAGTATTTTAGTTTAGATGGAGCGACTGCCTATCTGACCTCCACAACCCAGTTACACGATACCCCTAAGTACGACTTGTGTGATGAATTATCTCAATATTTAAAAAAGCGGCCAAGTGCGAGTCGGACTCGCCCATGAAGGGTTCCGTAGCAGCAAGTAACATAATGATTTATGACGTATTAAAAAAAAAACTACTTACCTACTAGATCTCGTTCAAACCAATTTTCGGTGGATGTTTACATGGTAATGTACATCATATATTTTTTTAGTTTTATCATTCTTTTATTTTAGAAGTTAAAGGGGTGGGGGGGGACATTTTACCACTTTGGAAGTGTCTCTCGCGCAAACTATTCAGTTTAGAAAAAAATGATATTAGAAACCTCAACATCATTTTTGAAGACCTATCCATAGATACCCCACACGTATGGGATTGGTGAAAAATTTTTTTGAGATCAGTTCTAAGTATGGGGAACTCCAAAAATTTATTGTTGTTTTTTCTATTTTTGTGTGAAAATCTTAATGCGGTTCACAGAATACATCTACTTACCAAGTTTCAACAGTATATTTCTTATAGTTTCGGAAAAAAGTGGCTGTGACATACGGACGGACAGACAGACAGACAGACATGACGAATCCATAAGGGTTCCGGTTTTTGCCATTTGGCTACGGGTCCCTAAAAATATTAAGATTTTTTCTACTACATTCTGTGCCTGCTTTGTTGGTCCAGTAGCTGCGACTACTGAGCGTACAGGACGCTACACTCAGGTTCGATTCCCGATTCGGGCAAAGTTATATTGGGTTTAGGCTCACCCTAGGTAACTGGATAAATAAAGGTGTAATATTTAAGTTAAGTCAGGGCCCAGTGGCCCAGCGGTAACGACCGCGATTTACGAGGTCGTAGGTTTGAACCCAATCAGGCTCTTTACTTTGTGTAAATTATTTCATCACCACTGCTCTCAAAACGGTGAAGGACACATCGCAAGGAAACCGGCATGTCCTAGAATAAAAAATTCGAAGACATGTGACATCTACCAACGTACCAACCCGCACTGGGCCCGCGTGGTGGATTACGGCCCATTCCCTCTCACAGAGCGGAGACCTGTGTCCCAGCAGTGGGAACATTATATGTAGACTGACTATGCTACTATGCAGGGACGTTAATTGTTAAACAAATTGACTACCAACCTAAATTGTTCGTATATTCAAATCACAACTGTCATTCTTAAATAAAACCAGCCGCACAGGTCGATTGATCAGGTTAAGCTACTCTTGCCGCAATTGGTCTGTGGATGGGTGGCCATCTTTGACCCTCCGAGCCTCGGAAAGCACGTTAAGCCGTTGGTCCTGGCTGTCATTCGTGGATCTTTGACAGTCGTTACGGCTCGTCAGAACCGTGGTTGTGGAGGTCAGATAGGCAGACGCTCCATGTAAAATACTGGTATTCAACTGCATCCGGTTAGACTGGAAGTCGACCCCAACATAGTTGGGAAAAGGCTAGGGAGATAGCAAGGGTAGCGGGATCGTCCGAAAGGGTTACCGCTGCCCTGGAACATAAAGGTCTAAGGAAGAAACACGGGTGGGTTTTAGTCAGTAAGAGTCTGACACTCCCTTCCGCTCCACCCAGACCGGTAGGGGTCATTTGATGATATCCCAACCACGAAAAAAAAAAAAAGGGAGATAGCTCGTAAGTATACTTCTGCTTAACCGTACGAGAAATAAAGGCATAATGTTATGCTATGACACCAATTTCAAAGGAATTTGTAGAGGGCCGAGAGGTAGCGTACATGTAGGTATCCGGTTACTAAATACGTTAGTAAACATTAAACATACACATAACATTAAACATAATGCAGACAGAATTACATTAATTTAGCTAAAATCAGCAATTTACACAACCTGCAACCGCGGTTTATTTGCCAAAAATGTAAGCAAACATAAGTTTATGGAAAAATAACTTCAATTCATACACAATAAAGTTCAGTTTACGGTATAACTTCAAAATATTTTATAACTTTTTCAATAGTGCTAGTCACTCTGCAATCAATCTAATTTTCATTAGTTTAAAGTTGTTATTTGTTTTACTTGAAATAACATCAATTTGAAACATTACTTTGAATAGACTTTAGAACTGTTTACGTAGCAAAATACACGTTGGCTTTCATTCATAAAAAAAATACAATGCATTCTATGCCCAATCGATCTGCCTTCCCAACTATGTTGGTGTCGGCTTCCAGTCTAATCGGATGCAGCTGAAGACCAGTATTTCACATGGAGCGACTGCCTACCTGACCTCCACAACCCAGTTACTGGGTAGGGTAATACGATACCCCTTGGTAAGACTGGTTGTCAGAATTTCGAGCTTCTGACGACCCGGCCGTAACGACTGTCAAAAGTCCACGAATGACAGCCGAGACTAACGGCTTAATGTGCTTTCCGAGGCACAGAGGGTTCTCGGTATGTAAAGATGTTCACCCATCCACAGACCAACCGCGGAATGCGTAGCTTAACCTGATCGATCGACCTGTGCGGCTGTTATTATTTAGCCACGGGCCCCTCACGTCATTTGTGTGCGTGTGTTTGGTAAAATAACGGCCCTGTTGATAGTTACCTAAATTAATTTATTCTTCTAAGATATTATGTGGCCTACTAAGGTGTAAGAGACCAGGGGACCAGGTTCATTATTATCTAAATGAAGTGCCTGTAATCACAAACGTACCAGTTCGTGTTACTTCTCAATGTAGGGCTTAGATTTTTATTAAATTAATTGAAATACTATCTTTTTGTGAGGTTCAAGTCACAAAATTGGTTGGTTGTGAGGTTTCCACGACTGTTTGTATAGGTAGGTACTTAGAGGTTTTAAACCTGAGGGACAATTCTCGTAATTATAGGAACGTTCACAGTTTGACCTCAGTCTCAATCTGTCAAAAATACCTATAATTTCCCTACATTTTTGACAAGTTTTTGACATTGATTGTCGCTGTGATGAGATTGCGACTAGATTTTGAACGTTTTTAATTACGGGAATTGGCCTTCCAATTGATTTCTCATATATCCTAACTAATATTATAAATGCGAAAGTGAGTTTGTTTGTTTGTTTCTCAATCGCGCAAAAACGGCTGGACAAATTTGGAGGACATTTGGCAGACAGATAGACTATGACTAGAAGGCCAATTCTCGTAATTAAAAACATTAAAAATCTAGTCGCAATCTCATCTCAGCGACCATCAATGTCAGAAACTTGTCAAAAATGTAGGGAATTTAGAGGTATTTTTGACAGATTGAGATTGAGATCAGGGATATAAGCTATTTTTCATCCTAGATCGCAGATGAAATTACGGGCAACACTTAGTTAGGAGATGATCGATTTTATATTTCGAAGAATCAATGTTTAAAATACATCCCGTGGCTGTACATAAGCTTTCATTCAAATTCCTCAAATCGCTACCGCCCAAGTCTTAAGCCGTCCGTCCTTGGATCTGTACGCTCAAGTTACTAAATCGCTTAAATAGTATTATTATAATAGTCTCTTATTACTGTTACTAATAGTAGGCATCTTGTCACTGAGGCGCCTTGTGACATTGTTAGGTCAGCAGGGTAGTTAGGTCACACCTACAATTAGGTCCTAGAACCAAAAATTCGAAGTGTAATTTTTTTATTTTATTGGTTGTCCCGTGGCTAAATAATAACAACCGCACAGGTTGTTCGATCAGGTTAAGCTACGCTTGCCGCGGTTGGTCCGTAGATGGGTGGCCATCGTTACATATCGAAACCCCTCCGTGTCTCGGAAAGCCCGTTAAGCCGTTGGTCCCGGCTGTCATTCGTGGGTCTCAGACAGTTGTTTCGGGTCGTCAGAAGCCTGAAAGTCTGACAACCAGTCTTACCAAGGGGTATCGTATTACCCAGTAGAATAGAATAGAATACTCTTGATTATGTACACCATATAAATAAGCAGTGACTGGGTTGTGGAGGTCAGATAGGCATTCGCTTCATGTACGAGTTGTACTCGTAGGTCGTGAGTTCGAACCCAGGCAGGCACCTACTTTGTGTATATTATTTCATCACCACTGCTTTCAAAACGGTGAAAGAAAACATCGTGTGGAAACCGGCATGTCCTAGAACCAAAAAATCGAAGGCATGTGACATCTTCCAACCGGCACTGGGCACGCGTGATGGGTTACAGGCGTTACAGCCCACTCCCTCTCTCAGAGAGGAGGCCTGTGTCCCAGGGCTGTTTATGCTGATGGTAACAGGCTGACCTCGTTAAAGTAAATAAAACCTAATAGACGAGATTTGGCTGTAGTGAATCCCTCTGCCCACCCCAATAGGGAAAATTGGCGTGATATTACTTATACCTAACCTAAATCTCAATTTAAAAGCAAACACGCATTTTGAAATTCATAACTAGGCTAATGCTATGAATGACAGTGCCAAAAAAAGTGAAATTCAATACTCACATTGTTTATAGTACACTTCCTACTTCTCATTTGCATTCTACGCGAAATATGAATCCTGCGCACGGAATGGTATTTATATTGAAAAAAAAAGTTGACATACATTCTATGAAATGCTTAATTTTCAATTATTTTAAGACGTAGTTCGTTGAATAGGTATCTTGTGATACTGTGATCCCTGTTTGTTCCCCAAAAGGATGGGCAGAGGTATTGATGATTTTTACGATTATAATTCTATTAATAAATATTTGTTACGTCCGCGAATCATATTTTGATCAACATACAACCTGATACATACATACATAATCAGTCTATAATGTTCCCACTGCTGGGACACAGGCCTCCGCTCTGTGAGAGGGAGTGGGCCGTAATCCACCACGCGGGCCCAGTGCGGGTTGGCAGACGTCACGTCTTCGAATTTCTGGTTCTAGGACATGCCGGTTTCCTCACGATGTTTTCCTTCACCGTTTTGAGAGCAGTGGTGATGAAATAATTTACGCAAAGTAAAGCGCCTGTCTGGGTTCGAACCTACGACCTGCAACTCGTAAGCCGCGGCTGTTTCCGCTCCTTGAAGCTCCATCTGACGGTCGACCACGGAACTGTTTTAGACGTGCAGATAATGCAGTGCTGTATTCTTTATTTACAACTTTACGACTCATTGATTCTCATAATTGATATGAACTTGAGCTTGGCAGAAGTTAAAAAGAACCAGAGCGTGTTGTATGAATAAGTAACTTGAAGTTAGCGTTATCTTATAATTAGGCTTAGCTAGCTTTATTTAGGAGAGCAGACTTACACGGGTGGGTCATAGGTTCGAACCCAGGCAGGCAGTTTACTTGGTGTGTAAATAATTTCATCATCACTGCTCTCAAAACGGTGAAGGAAAACATCGTGAGGGAACCGGCATGTCCTAGAACCAAAAAAAAAAATCGAAGACATGTGACATCTACCGACCCGCACTGGTCCCGCGTGGTAGATTACAGCCCTGAGCCCACTCCCTCTCGAAGAGAGGAGGCCTGTGTCCCAGCACTGGGAACATTATAACGCATGCTTAATGGAACACTGACCCATTAGGTCAGATGTGATTTCCGTTTTTTTTTTACTCAGATCTCATCAATAGTTAATCATAGACGTTCAAATTACAAGCATTCATGATTAATTTAAATCAGATTTAGTTTTATGCATCAACAAGTAGGATACGTCCTCATAGCAAGATCTTCTTTTGCGTTTTCCCAAAAATCTTTTTTTTAAAGCATGCGATAAGCTGATTATGCTATAGATACTTTAGTAAAAAGTATAGTTTATAGGGTTTAGGGATCCGCTGTCCGTCCGTTTCCATCCGTCATAGGGCTGTATCTTTTGAACCGTAAAAGGTAGAGAAATAATAAAAATAAAATTAGCAGGGTAATTTCGTAATGCACTATCAGTAGTAATGGGTTTCATTTTGACAGTTAAACAACATTCATTGCGTTATTTACGTTGTTGAGCAGATACATTTTTCGAACAAATGAAGCAATGTATTAGCAATATCGTTCAAAATCTTTCAGATGGAGATTGATAGTGTGACGCAATTGTTGTGCTGGTTAAAAATGAAAGGGGGTGCCATACATGAACCTTTTTTTTTACATTTTAAATATTATACGGTGGTACGGGACCCTTCGTGTGCGAGTTCGACTCGCACTTGGCCGCTTTTCATCCTTCAGGCTCTCTGAGAGGTCCCGTCCCTGACCAATTACTTTATAAATACATCAGTCTAACATTTTATTGTCTTTGTTCCAGCATTGGCGCTCTGTGATTGGTCAAACCTTCAGCTACGCAGAAGAAACCTCGCCCGTCGTCACTGCGGCCCCAAGCAACACACCGATAACTTCGCAAGAATCGGAGACGTCGCTACATTCGAGTCCATAGAACTAATGCAAACATTGAAAGGTATCACCAGAACTTCAGATGCCAGCATCAATCTGAAACCAATCTTAATGACTACAGCAATGAATATGTTTTGCCACTACATGTGTAACGTCAGATTCGACGCAGATACTGACCAAGACTTCAAGAGAATCGTCGATCACTTCGACGAAATTTTCTGGGAGATAAACCAGGGATACGCTCTTGATTTCCTGCCTTGGCTCTCTCCCTTCTACAAAAAACATCTGGATAAACTGTCGAACTGGTCAGCGGATATCAGGTCATTCATTCTATCAAGAATCGTCGAGCAGAGGGAGTTGAATTTGGACATGGAAGGACCAGAAAAGGACTTCTTAGATGGTCTGCTGAAAGTTCTGCATGAAGACCCAACCGTTGATAGAAATACCATCATTTTCATGCTAGAAGACTTTTTAGGCGGTCATTCTTCTGTTGGCAATTTAGTCATGCTGTGTCTTACCGCTGTGGCTAGAGACCCTGAGGTGGGTAGAAAGATCAGGGCAGAGCTGGACTCTTTGACAAAAGGCAAACGTCCAGTCACACTTCTGGATAGACAAAGTCTACCTTATACTGAAGCCACAGTCCTTGAATGCTTGAGATATGCCTCATCACCGATCGTTCCCCATGTAGCTACAGAAAACGCTGCAATCTCAGGATATGGAGTAGAAAAAGGAACGATAGTCTTCATCAACAACTACGAGCTAAACACTTCAGAAGAATACTGGAGCGAGCCAGAAAAATTCGACCCCTCACGCTTCCTAGAAAAAACGAAAATCAGATTGCGAAGAAATTCGCTCTGCGATTCAGGAATGGAATCTGACGGTGAAAGACCAACGGAAACGAAGCATGCTGATATAGAAAAGGAGATTTCGTCAGTAAGGAGGAATATACCTCATTTTCTGCCTTTTAGTATAGGGAAGAGGACCTGTATCGGACAGACTTTGGTCACAACCATGAGTTTCGTGATGTTCGCTAGTATCATGCAGGAATTTGAAATAGGGGCGGAGAATTTGGAGGATTTGAGGCAAAAGCCGGCGTGTGTTGCCCTGCCTAAAGATACTTATAATTTGTATTTGATGCCCAGGAAACAATGAGTCTTAATGTAAATTATTCGGCTTGGTTTTAATGTGTTTTTTGCTAGAGGTGTAAGCAAACTTATTGCAATCCGAAGGGTTTTGATGGTTTTTCTTAACACCGCTTCTTAGGTTTAAAAAATTCGTCTGCTCGATGACGTAAATAACGTAATGGATGTTGCTCAATTGTCAAAATGTCATTGCAATTGTGAGTGCGTTATGAAAATTGTGGTGACGTTTCGAAATTAAATGTAAGTCGAGGGTTTCGATTAGCTGTTGATAATTCATTCAACCAATCATAAACAGCAGTTGACCAATTAGTAAGTTCATTTCTGTGTAGATTTTCGCTCCAAAAACCGGTGGGTTTTTTTTTTGGTCTCGTGATTTGTCAGATGGGTACTTACAAGTGTTCTTTCCTTTTTGTAATTTGAAAATAATAGTTTTTGAAGTAAAAAAAAAATAAGAGGTCAAAAGAGTTACCTAGGTAGAAAATTCATACTTTTTTGGTATTTTTTAGTGTTTAGAAAAAAATTAAATAGTTCATATAAGTAGATGATTAAATTAATGTTGCTTAGTACGTAGTACTTTATAGAACCTCTGAATATTGGATATTTTTTTGTAATGATACAACATTTTTAGCTATGAGTTAATACCATTAAAGAAGTAAAAAAAAAATTAATACTTATCTAAATCATTTTCGATTCGCTAAAAACTCCATTTTGTTTTCGTTTTGCAGACTTTGTAAAGTAGGTACCTTAGTTATTTTCGAGCCATACAATTTTTTTTTTTTTTTGTTTATTTTGGTGCGTTTTTTTTTTTGTTTATGCGCGTGCACTGGAACAAGAATAAGCTGGTATATTTTGGCATTACCCTTCTGCATAGTTATTAAAAACTTTTAGCGACACCGACACACCTCTCCCTAAAGAACACAGAAAAACCAAGGAACACTCGCTCAAACCTATTTATTTCTCGAAATAATTGATTTTTTAAGTTATTTTTTTATATTTTTGGTAACTTACTGATTTTCTAAATTCAAACATTTAAAAAAAAATGGCACGCATTCAATGTTCATGGCATGTAATAAATGTTCTTGTTTGTCTATGGAAATGGATGTACTGATAAAATAAGGCCCGGTGCCCAACGGCGGCACGGCAAGGATTTTTTAGGCAACGATTAGAAATATAACTTTTATTGTCATGCAAATCAGTTATAATTTTGTTCGTCGCATAAAAATCCCTTGACGTGCTGTGCCGCTAGTGTGCCGGACCCAAAGGTTCGCTGTTCGCAATTATTAATGTTTACATAAATAGTTTTTTACGTAAAATTGTAGTTTGGTACTTATTTCGAATATTATGTTTTACATTATTGCAAATTATAGAAATAGTTAAGTAGATATTTACGTTAAACTATATTTGACATAAGTAATTGGGTTCAGAAGCTAAAAACGACTGTATTTTGCCCGGTGGATTATCGCTTATGTAGTCGAGAAAAAAATATATTCCTCGTGACCTTTTTTTCTCATAATTATGCGAATGGTAAAATTTTGTTAAGTCATTAGCAATATTTTTTAATTGGTAACATAGTCACGAAAATATATTTTTTTCCTTAGAAATGTGTAGTATTTTAGTTTTCATTATAAAGTAGTGAATCGATCATCTGTTTTTAGTTCCTTTTCTTAGTTCTTTGTTTTATAAAATTTCTCGTCAAAATCGGCTGTTTAAACTGAATTTAACCGAAGAATTGTATTTTTTATTTTTACGTAAATAAATTCGAAATGCCTCTTAATTGAAATTTAGTTTAGCGACATCTAGTAGCGAGTAGATTAAACTTTTTGATAAAATTAATTATTACAAAATTTGCTTTTCTTCGGTTATTTTTTTGTGATTCAAGAGTGTTTGATGTGATTTTTACTTATAGAACTGGTAAAAACATTAGAACTAGTAATAAAATATAGACTTAATAGGGGAAATATTGTAAAAAACTCTTATAATCAAGTAGAACATATTTAAATAATTAAAATAACTAGATTCTTCTTAAAAGATGACATTATTTTTTTAGTTTCAATGATTTTTTTAAATTGTATCGAAATCTATGGCGGGATTCCAAAGAAATGTAACGTATTTAGTTTAAATTCCTAAGTTTTAGATTCACTTTCCAAATTAATTATTTACGCTTTTGTAGAACCATAAGACGCCATCTTGTTTTTATTAAATTAGATTTGAAATCTTGAAAAATCATTGTAATCTTTTTAAAATTAGTGACAGTTAAATAACAATTAAAATAATTGAAATGAATATGAGTGAATGAACGGAATATTTTCGATTATTATACGGAAAAAAATAACAATGGCTGATTTGATAATCGATGTAGTTTTAGACAAAAATTGTGATCAATAGACGAAGTAGAAATGAAATTATAGATAACACTTGCAAATGATTTGAGGTTGTTTTATTTTCTTACCATCAACATCAGAATAACCCTGAAATAACATAACATCACGGCTTATTTTTCCGAAGGGTTGCGCAGAAGTACACACACACATACTCACACAGTAGTACACTAACATTTTGCCAATTATTATGTTTAATTCTCATGTAATAAGGGGCGTGCCTACTGCCATCAACCGAATGAATACAAAACCCAATAACACTTTGGCCGACCTGGGAATCGAACCTCATGCTCCACAATAACGCATGTGACCATCAACACATGTGTACTTATTTTAATTCTTTTACCTATTGTGGTATAATAATTTAATTTTTAGGTGCATCGTCTTCACATATAATTATATAATTTAATGTATGCAAAATATTGTAAAACATTTTAAATGAGTAACGGTGGAGTTTCTTGCCCATTCTTCTCCATCCGAAAACTACCTTTTGGAAGGAGCGACTAGAATCAATTTTATTTTAATTTTATTTTTGACGTTCAAAAGTGCCTTTTACGTGCCTATTTGTAATAAATGATTTGACTTTGACTTTGACCACTAAACCAACGAGGCAGTGAACCTGAAATACCTAATCTGCATTCACGATTTATTTGCCAAAAATCTTAACAAAAATGAGTTTATGGAAAAATAAATTTAATTCCTGCACAATAAAGTTCAGTTTACGCTACAACTTCAAACATTTTTATAACTTTTTCAATAGTCCTAGTCACTCTGAAATCAACTTAATAAAGACGTAACGTATAAAGTTGATAAGTATTTGTTTAACTTGAAATAACATCCATTTGAAACATTAGTTTGAATAGACTTTATGTGTATTGCTCTCCTTATGATTGCTACAATGAACGGTCTCTCTCTCTCTTAAAATCCTTTTACAGTTATTTTACCTGTGATTTTGCATAAAAGTCAAAATCATAGTGATCTTTATTCTCATTCTTATAGGGTTACTGTTGGGTTGCTGCCACTGGGAAGTCTGTCAAAATCACAGTGAACTCTATTCTTATTTTAATAAGGTTGTGGTTGAATTGCTGCCACTGAGAAGTCTGTAAAAATGACAATGATCTCCTTCCTCTTAGCGTGTCGATGGCAATCTAAATGGACTCGACCCAGAATTCGGGTACATGTTTGGCGCCATCACTAGCGTCCATCAGTAGCTGACAGGACACGTAGATAATGATATTAAGTTTCCCATCGTTTGTAGAACAGCACCACATATACACTCCAAGGTGGAGTCGTCTATGAATCTCCAACTGAACAGGTTTTTCTTGCTTCGGTCAACCTGGAGGTCTTTAAACAGACTCTGGACCCAGGAGTCTCTTTAGAGATTTCCAGATTACCCAAGGCCACTCATATTCAGATAGGAAAGATCTTTAAGGTCGTTACAAAAAGGTTGCTGTTGGAATGCTGCTATCAGAGATAAAATGACTGTACGGAGAGAGCCATAATCATCAAGCTTAACACACTGGATGGTGACAGCAGTTTGTGTGACAACAGAGAATACAGACCGTTCACAGTTATTTTACCTCTGACAGCAGCAACCTAACAGAGATCTTATTGTGACGAGAATAAAGATCACAATGATCATGACAGACTTGTCAAAAGCAGCAAGCCAACAGCAACCTTATCAGAATGAGAATAAATAACACAGTGATTTTTACAGACTTGTCAAAGGCAGCAAGCCAACAGCAACCTTATCACAATGAGAATAAATAACACAGTGATTTTGACAGACTTGTCAAAAGCAGCAAGCCAACAGCAACCTTATCAGAATGAGAATAAATATCACTGATTTGGATACTGGATCACTGTGACTGTAGTTTATTATAGTTGTTTATGCTCTTGATATAACCTCTTTCGGGCCATGCATACATTTCGTCACATGTTAAGTGGGGGAAGGGTCCCTTAGAATCATTAGCTATCTAAGCCACTAGTTGTCTGGCATTTTTGCTGAACTGGGCCTTTTTGGCACAGCCGTGAGGCACACTTTCCTGATAATTTTCTTACATCGGACTTCACATTTTTTATTTCATCTTTTTTTTTTTTTTTTTCTTATTGCTTGTTTTGTCTGATGTATATATCTGGTGTATTGTGTGTCTTTTAGTTTGTGTCAAATAAATGTATTTTCTTTCTTTCTTTCTTTCTTCTAAGCTAATGATTCATTCAGATATAATGAAATGGTAGTAAATGTCATGATTGAGAGTGTTGAGACAAAACTTCCACAAAATCTGAATCTGCACCTGAAATGCGTAACACACTGTCAATCTCATTCTGAATCATTTTGAAGTATATTGCCAATCCAGTGCTTCATATGCTCGAAAAAAAAATCGGCTATAGGAATGGAATTGGCCATATTATATGACAAATTAAGTACACATCTAAGAGCATTGGTGACACTTGGAGTCACAAAAAACCATGCTGCTTACCTATTACCGCTAATAGAGTCATCTCTTCCCCAAGAAATATTAAAGACGTGGCAAAGAACAAAGAGTAATGTCAACATAGAAGAAGAATTGAAAAATCTATTGACATTTATACAAAAAGAGGTTAAAAATGAACAAAGGATAAAAATGGCTAATACATTTTCGGAAAACCATGCCACAAACAATAAAAGAGAAACGCCAACTGCAAATTGCCTTGCTGCAACGGTGAAAGAAGAAACAAAATAGTTTGCTTATGGTGTGACAAAGAAGGACATAGGAGTATTGAGTGCTACAAATTACAAAAAAATATGGTGTTGTTTTTTAATAAAAACCTGCAAAGGACAATATAAAACTATCGCGACAAAATCTCGATATATGGCGAACGTGCGTAAATAAAAAAAAAATAAAAAAAAGGTTCGCACTGCCATGTTACTATTATAATTGGACAAATACTTGACATTCAAATTTAATAACTATGATTTATTTACCAATTTTACTGACTTCATTTATTAAATTCATGTAGGTAATCAATCATTTTGCTAGTTTTAGCGGATTGTTTTTAGAAACAGTTTAAAAAAAACCGACCATCTGTAATGTACAAACGCCAGCACATCAAGCTTCTACAATCTGTCAAATTTCTTTAATAGATTTTCAACTTTATGGCTAAGGCATTAAGATTCAAGGTTGATTGAGAAAATTTGACATTTTCGGGTAGGTTGACCTGCTGACGTCTGTACATACTACAATTCTTCCAAATAATTTTCATTTCATTTTTAACCCCCGACATAAAAACGACGGGGTGTTATAAGTTTGACGTGTCTCTCTCTCTCTCTCTGTGTGTGTGTGTGTGTGTGTGTGTGTGTATGTCTGTCTGTGGCAACGTAGCTCCCGAACGGATGAACCAATTTTAATTTTGGGTTTTTTTATTTGAAAGGTGAATTTGTCGGGAGTGTTCTTAGCTATGTTTGATGAAAATCGGTTCAAGATGGCCGCCGTCACAAAAAAAAAAAAAAAAATTAAGTTTAAAAAACCCCCGACAACGTGAAACCATATAAAAAGAAAAAAATAACCTTGAAATTATGACCCTATGTAAGTAAGTACGTATGAAACTTTTTGATTAAATATTGTCCTGTCGGGGGACCGCTACTATTTTAAACTTTAACAGAACGTTTGGCTAATAATTAGAGCGGTCTCCCGACGGGACAACATTTAATCAAAAAATTTCATACGTACTTACGTAGGGTCATAATTTCAAGGTTATTTTTTTCTTTTTATAGGGTTTCACGTTGTCGGGGGTTTTTTAAATTTTTAATTTAATTTTTTTTAAATGTTTAATGAGAGCCATTGCTATTGATAGTGTGTTCCGCAATTACCCTGCCAATCTGTGGAAAATAACAGAGAAAGTCAGACTTTTACTGACTAAAATATCACGTCGGTCTTCTTTAACCCACAAAGATGTCACTATAGTCGTACAAGAATCTTTTAACGCGTGGCTAAACTCTGAACTAACGCCGCCATCTTGATTTTTCAACACAAATGTCTACCAACAGCGCCCCCTGTCGATATCATTCGATCGCAAAAAGGTAGCAGTGTAGTAGTGGCCACTACGCGTCCATTAGGTAAACCGTTTTTTGACAGATGGAACTATTGAT
Source organism: Apamea epomidion (assembly GCA_947507525.1). Taxonomy (NCBI): domain Eukaryota; kingdom Metazoa; phylum Arthropoda; class Insecta; order Lepidoptera; family Noctuidae; genus Apamea; species Apamea epomidion. Next base: position 6,138,827 of record OX382255.1, read on the forward strand.
TGCAGCAACACACAATACATTGATTTATACACGTACGTTATTATAATGTCTTTAAGAAGCCATCATTAAGATAATTCAATAAGATAAGGCAGTTTATGTATTAATTTTTTACGCATTTTAAAGTTAACTTTTACATATGTACGTTCTAAGAGAGCTGTCAAAAAACGGTTAACCTAATGGACAGGTTATAGTGAACAAATAATCCCTCTGTGCATCTTTTTGGTACGTTCAGATGGTAGTAGCAAAGTCTTTTCTTCGTGACGTGTCCTTAAATTACACTGTCATTCTTACCCAATTATCAAATCGCCGCCAGATTAGAATGTGAACGTTTTAAGAACGTTCACATTCTAATCTGGCGGCGATTGCCTCTCTGATCTCCTCATCACAAATTACACTCAACCGGTATAATTATATAAAATATATAAATCAGCCTTTAACGTTCCCACTGCTGAGTGCTGGCACATAGGCCTCCTCTCGGTGAGAGGGAGTGGGCCGTAATCCACCACGCAGGCCCAGTGGTTGGTAGATGTCACGTGTTTACGATTTTTTCAGTTCTAGGACATGCCGGTTTCCTCACGATATTTTCCTTCACCGTTTTGAGAGTGATGAAATTTTTCACAAAGTAAAGCGCCTGTCTGGGCAGGAACCTACGACCTACGACTCGTAAGCCAAGCCGTTACCACTGCTCTATATCATAATTTCCGGTACCGTACCGGTACCGGTATATATGATAATGCATTTAAAGCCCTAATCACAGTTCTCCAGACCGTATTTCGGCCATGACGGCCATGTGCGTATGCAGATGCACTCTCTGTTCCCTCACTTTCATAGTCGGAAGGGACGGCAATCCGACACGACCGGAGAGAGATCAGAAGAAGAAGAAAAAACATTTATTTAGCACAGACTAAGAGCCACACAATACACCAGATACATACATCAGATACCAACTAATAAAAAAAAACAAATAGAAAGTTTAGAGACCGATGTAAGAAATTAGCAGGAAAGTGTTCCTCTCCACCAAAAAGGCCCAGTTCAGCAAAAATGCCAGACAATAAATAGTACCTGACACTCGTTTGACTGACAACTGAACCTGATGTGAATCAGTTTTACAGTGCAACGTGACATGTGTATGCATACTTAAATAAGATAAATATGTGATAGATAATCGACACGGAAACTGTAACCATGGATTCAGCACGTGAGTTTAGACCCCATAGAGCCGAAATTTTTCGTCGGTTATTAAAAAATATATTGCTGTTCCATACATTTTGACCGCGTAGGTATTGCACTTTTCTATGAAACAGAAGATTTTTTTTTGATAACCGACGAAACATTTCGACGCTATGGAGTCTAAACTCATGTGCTGAATCCATGGTTACAGTTTGCGCGTCGATGTCCCTGCCACCCTGTATTGTAGACGCTATGTGGCGGCCACTGCTCTTCTAGGAAACCGTAGGTTACCTTTTTTTTTTGTTTTCTATTTATTTAAAGGGGCTTGTTCAATTTGAAGATGTCGCCCCTGTAATACAAATTACAGAATCCAAAATATATTTCAAAACATAATCATACAGTAGATTCTCTTAGGCTATTCTATTTTTAATGCCCATTTGAGCGAGCTGGTACAGAAGTCTGGCCTCCCTTGACAAAGGGAAGGACAAAATGCTTTTACACCAGCCCACATCTGAGGGAATGAAATCAATGTAGGTAACCTTGCGGTGTGGTAATGCTTTTATGGGTGATAAATGGTTCCCCGACTAAACCAAGCCTGGCCAGCTGACGCCATCACGACGTCTCCGGCTGTCGCTGAAAACCAGCGCTGGGGCTCTGTCTCATATAGGGTTTTAGCATTACGCTGAGCGATGGTCGTTTTGCGTGGCTGTGACGCATGTTTATGCCCCACTTACAAAATAAAATCATTTATCACTTGTTCTTTATTGTGTTTTTTCTCTGCGTCATGTTTACAGCAAATAAACGTATTTTCTACCCTTCATTTTTCTTTTATTGGATCTATCTATGTATATTCAGTATTCATCCCAGTGGCGGATTTACACATTTGCCGCCAGTAGGCTATTCAAAGTTTGCCGCTCCTACCGACCTTTAATGTCCCAGGTGTTTTGTTATTCCATCGCCTTTTTAACCGACTTCAAAAAAGAAGGAGGTTCTCAATTCGACTGTATTTTTTTTAAATGTTTTAACTTCGTTATTTATAAGCCGATTCGCAAAATTCTTTTTTTATTTGTAATGATATACTTTCAGATTGGTCCCATAGAAATTTCATCAAAAACGGTTCAGTAGTTTGGTTTTTAAACCAAAATTACTGGTAAAAATTACAACTTAAAAATGAAAAATAAAACTTTTTTGCAAAAAAAAAAAAACAACCGACTTCCAAAAAAGACACTTTAAAGTGAAAAATAACTTTAATTTCGGAAGTCGGTGGCAAACAACGAAAATGTGAACCCAACGACACCGACTTCCGAAAGTTATTGTTTTTAATTATTTTTCACTTTGTAGTGTCTTTTTTGGAAATCGGTTGTTTTTTTTTGCAAAAAAGTTTTTATCTTCAAAATAATTAAAATGTCTCATTCAGCTACGAAAAACAGTGATCAAATCTACGGCAGAAGCGTGAATATGAGCATTCACTTTTTTATTCTTTCCAAAAAAACATGGTAGGTAAAAAAAATATTGATCTTTTTAAATGCAGTATGACATTTAAAAAAATGATGGCCCTAAATCTGCCGCCCCTAAAATCTGCCGCCCTAGTAGTGCCTGTTAGTAAATCCGCCACTGATTCATCCTGAACTGCTCACCGCATCACGTTTAGAACCACGATAGTCACGAAAACAAGACGACGGTTGTTATTCTCTCCAACATTTGAATTTCATATCGGCATCGTATAGTTGTGCGTCAAGCATTTACATTGATTTAAGGTCCAGCAAATGTATTATTGATATTGGATTCAACATTTCTTTTGTTAGGATTAGAAATTGAATGGAAGGACATGTCCTTAGAGAACTTGTTTGTTGTATAACATACTGCAGGTCTATTCTATACTAGCTTCTGCTCTTGACTTAGTCCGCGTGAAAATTCTTGTACAGTCACGAGCACCAATATGAAAACACTTGGCCACTTTCAATTGCGATTTTTTCGAGAAATAACGAATGCAACGTTGAAATACGACACATTACATAAACCTATGAGTTCGTAAATACTATGTTCGTAACAACATAAAATTTCATTAAAAAATAAAGGAGTAAATCGCTTTTGAACAAAGCCGAGTGTATATATACTTTTGCTCGTGACTGTACGTTCCACCCCGTCACAATATCGCCTGCCTGTGCAATGACTTCGTTTCACTTAGCGTTATTTTTTCTTTTTGCTCGGCTACTAAGGATCTCAGAGTGATGTTAAATCCTATCCTACTTTTAATATTATAAATGTGAAAGTTTGTATCTATGGAAGGATGGATGTTTATAACTCTTTCACGCTAAAACTACTTAACGGACTTGAATGAAATTTGGCACACAGATAGTTTATAACCAGGATTAACACATAGAATACTTTATATCCCGATATTCCCATGGGATCGAAACTTATGCGGGTTAAAACGCGGGGCGCAGCTAGTAGCCTATATAATTAGCCTTCCTCAACAATTGGACTATTAAACGCAAAAAGATTTTTTCTAATCCAACTGGTACTTCCAGAGATTACCCCCTACATACAAACTTACAAACAAGCAAATAAATTTTACCTCTTTATAATATTAGACTAGAAAAAAATTTACGTATCGAGACTATTCGAGAGCCCTCTGTGTCTCGGAAAGCACGTTAAGCCGTTGGTCCCGACTGTCATTCGTGGATCTTTGACAGTCGTTACGGGTATTCTGATGTCCAAGGATAATCAACCTATAATATTCCCACTGCTGGGACTCAGGCCTCCTCTTTCTGTGAGAAGGAGTGAGCCATAATCCAACACGCGGGCCCTGCGGGTGGTACATTTCACATATCTTCATATTTCTGGCTCTAAAACATTTAAAATAATTTATACAAAGTAAAGCGCCTGTCTGGTTCGAATCTACGACCCGCAAGTCACGGGCATTGCCATCACATCACATCGCCCATGACGCAATGGGCGGACCCTTTGTAAAATTTCTATATTTATGTCTGTAATTTGTATTGTGTACAATTGTACATATTAAAGAGTATTATATTCTATTCTAAGTTGTTTCATGAGTAGGCTCACAGTTATTAGGTTTCCTACGTAGGTATAATCAAAGAGATTGGAAATTGTAGGTATTTTACACGGATATCGAGTATTTTCACACAGCAGCACAGATCAAAAAAATATATTTTATTAACTGAAAAATCCTTCGCCAGTGGGATTTGATACGATTAACTTAACAGTTAACGGTCCCAGAATTACTTAATACGTAGTCAGTAGGCTAGAGATGTAGATTGATTTTACGATTGCCCCACAATGCCTTTATTTATCTCAAAAAGTATTGTAAGGGCTGATTTTTCAATCATCTGATAACTTTATTCGAGGAATAATTTTGACAGTTTTTTCGTACCAAAACTGTCAAACGTCAATTTTATTCCTCGAGTAAAAGTTATCTAGCGATGGAAAAATCCAGCCCTAAGTGATAACTGTAATTTTGGTCTACTATGTAAATTAAAACTAGAGAGTTCAGATTCAACAGTTACAGCTGGCGCCATCTAGTATCGAGTAGCGGAACTTTTTCTAAATTGTTTGCCATTCACGAAAATAGATGGCGTGATTATCAATTCCGTTTACCGCCTGGCCGCGGTCACCTCAAAACTTCACAACAAATTATAATACTAAACATAGTCAACATGAATCAGAAACAGGACATTATTATCATACGGAAAATGTATTATTCAATAAAATGGAGGGTTCTTATCATGAATTATTGATCCTATCCTATCGTCTTGTCGACTCATGTCCTTTGAGTAACCTTTTCTAAACATGTTGTGGTAGGTCAGTTGCTAAATAAATGCGCATTTATAAGTGAATCCAGACGATTCCTGTTTCATAAAACATTTTGCAACAATAATGTTTATTCTTAGATATTTACCTAGATGCTGTTGAAGTAGGTATATAATGTGTACAGTATCTGTATTATTTTCTGTTTGGTATGGAAGGCTCTTTGACATTGAGAAATTCAATGATGATCAAGCATAATCAGCCTCTAAGGTTCCCAATGCTGGGACACAGGGCTCATCTCTGGCCGTATTCCACCACGCGGGCCCAGTGCGGGTTGGTAGACGTCACAGGTGTTCGAATTTTTGGTTCTACGACATACCGGTTTCCTCACGATATTTTCCTTCACCGTTTTGAGAGCAGTGGTGATGAAATAATTTACACAAAGTAAAGCGCCTGTCAGGGTTCAAATCTACGACTACCGCTGCTCAAGACATGATGCCAAGACAAAATAAAAATTGTTTTTTTTTTCTTTTATTTTCAGTTTTCATTGGCAACGTCTGGCCATCGAAACAACAAAAGTCGTTAATGAAACATTAGTTAATTAAAATACATTCATAGCTAGCTAGGATAGCTTCTACCGGGTTTTATTACAAGTTCAAAGCTATTGCTCCCAGGTGCCATTAAAGAGTAATGTTTTGACCGACATGCCAACCGTTAAAATTGAAGGCAAATTATTATTGTTGCATCCTGAGAACTGTAGTGGAAACTTTCGGCTCTCTTGTAAAGCAGTTTGTGCAGAGGGTGATTGGTAATAACACTAGATACTTAATAAGTTGTTTTAATATTATGTTACTAAAACTCTATGGATTCTTCGGTCCGAAATCAAAATCATTAACTAATATTATCTCCTTTATTTCAATGTTAGCACATATAAATTATATTTTTAAATATTAGAATATAAAGAGTATAAAAACATTTAAAAATATTAAAAAAATATTTATATTAATTACTATTACTAGCCGTGTCTAAGTAATAATGGCCGCAGGGGTCGATCGATCAGGTTAACCTACGCTTGCCACGGTCAGTGCTTGGATGGGTGAGTCTTTACATACCGACCAAGACCCCTCCGTGCCTCGGAAAGCACGTTATGTCGTTGGTCTCGGCTGTCATTCTTGGATCTTTGACAGTCTTTACGGGTCGTCAAAAGCCCGAAAGTCTGACAACCAGTCTTACCAGCGTTACCCAGTAACTGGGTAGTGGAGGTCAGATAGGCAGTCACTCCATGTAAAATACTGGTATTCGGCTGCATCCGGTTAGACTGGAAGCCGACCCCAACATAGTTGGGGAAAAGCTAGGAAGATTTTTTGGTACTTAGCTGCTGCTGCGGACAAAGTCACGGGCTTCTGCTAGTGTGTTAGATACTAAAACCTTCCGAAGTGACCAGGTGCAGCAGGTAGATCGAACGAGAGGTCGTAGATTCGAACCATAGCTACCTAATAGCATTCTCATATCTGTATTCACTTAATTTTTTTTTTGTATCATTACCGTAATATTCATTATTGTAAATTTACTTATTTACTTTTAACGACCTTATTGTACGCTCATAAACATTTTATGTAAATTTAGTTTCTCAATAAGTCAATTCAATGTTATTTTTTTTTTTTAAATAATAAAGTTCTTCAACCATGTCACAATTAGGGTTGCCAACTCTTTTTAAGTCAAAAATAGTTGTTTTAAAATAATTATCCAAAAAATATAGTAGATAGCGAAAACATAAAAAAATATATAAGTAGTAGGTTTTAATATACCTACTTTATTTCTTAAAATAATATTTTTTGCTACTTTGAGCCTTCATAGCCATTAGTGCAATTTAAGTGACTAAATACCATTAGCTCAGCTTTAATTAATTTTATACTGGCCCTATTGCGCTCATCTCGCCATTTATCATTAATTACAGAAAATATACGCCCTTTAAAGGCGGATTTTGCCGGAATTGATAATATTTTTTAAATATTAGTAAAATCTGCATCACTCAAAACTAGTTGCCATTTTTCAACTGAATTTTTTAAAGAAAGATTTTCATCAGGAAGAAGAATATCTGGAATTTTATTCATCTGATTTATTTCTATATACATATCATTAAGTAGCTATTTACAAAACACAAACTCAGGGGAGAGGCGCGAAATTGACAATCTGTCAAACTTAAAGTGACATACCAGAATCATTCAGAAATAGATATTATTGCTTAGTGGGTTTTATGCCTAATAATATAGTAGTTTCGCCTACTATACACTTTTTTCATAAATATAGTAGTCGGGCCTCTAATACAGTAGGATACTATATCATATAGTAGGGTTGGCAACCCTAGTCACAATGTATGTCATAAAGCATATCTACCATATAGGGTGGCAGGGACATCGACGCGCATCCTGTTACCATGGATTCAGCACATGATTCTAAACACCCTCACGTCGATAGATTTCATCGGTTATTAAAAAAAAAGTTAGCTGTTCCATACATTTTAACCGCGTAGGTATTGCACTTTTCTATGAAACAGAACATTTTTTTTTTGATAACCGACGAAAAATTTCTACAATAAGGGGTCTAAAATCATGTGCTTAATTCATGGTTACAGGTTGCGCGTCGATGTCCCGGCCACCCGGTATACTTGATAGGCTAGTTTCCTAAAAAAAATCTAATTAGTCCGTCAGTTAGATTATCAAAAAATATTGGACCCGTATTTTTTCTTTTGTCAATTGTATAAAAAATGATGAAGATATCGCCCGTTAAAGTTCCGCGTGACGTCACGCCTTGCTACACTTTTTAGCATGGCGCGACGTCACGACCCCCACTCCCAAATTTTGACGCGCATTATCATTTTTCGCGATTATCATTTTTGTTTGATTGACAAAAGAAAAAATACGTGTCCATTATTTTTCGATAATCTAACTGACAGACTAAATATAATAATTCTTTTTTACCCAGGAAATTACCCTATTAGAGGGTTCAACAGAAATGCTGGTAATTTTACATAACATAACAACACGCCTGTAACCCTCCAAGGATTTAGGCAGAGATGTACCTTATGTAATAGGGGCGAGCCTATTGCCGCCAATGGGACTCAAATCCAGACTTCGCACTGCTCCTGACAAATTCCTGCCGGAAAAAAACCCACTAAACACATTGCCTAACCTAGGAATCGAACCGCATGACCTCATGTTCAGCAGTAACGCTTGTAGTTCACCGGTACACAGACTATTATTGGTAATTTGATTTGTGTTAAACAAACAAATGAATTAGTAGGTACTTCATTTTCATTTCGTTAAAAGCGCGCTGTTTCGTTTATTAAGACAAGTCATGCTCACAAGCGAAGCGTAACATTTTTTAATCGGTGCATAGAATTCGAAAGTGAGGCGCGTCTAATTTTGTTTTGTTATAAAGTACGGCTAAACTGCAGCACTGGCAGCTAAATTAAGACTGGGAACTTTGATTGCAGCTATTATGCCTTAAATATTGGCATAGGTAGAATTATTCTATCACATATGAGGAAGCTGGAGTTATACACACCCCGCACTGGGCCCCAGTGGTGGATAGCCTTCTCAAGTCTCACCTCACTAAGAGGAGACCTGTGTCCCAGCAGTGGGAACATTATAGCCTGATTATCCTAAGACCACAAATATAACAACATAAAATCTTTAATCCCTGAATGGAGGAATTTCGCCAGTTACATAATATATGTTTTCGTCCCATGTAATAGGGGCGAACCTACAGCCATCAACCAGGCACAGATCCAGACTCTGGGCTGCTTCTGAGAAATTCCTTACGGAAAAACCCCATAGCCCTTTACCCTACCTGGGATTAAAACCCAGGACCATATGCTCAGTAACAGATAGATTCAGGCATAATACGCATTGATTTTTTTCATGAATGAAACGGAAACGTGTATTTTGCTAAGTAAACAGGGGGTCTACTCCGAAGTAGTATCGGCCGATTGTTCGGCCGTTTCCTGCTACGAAGTTACTATTTGGTTCGGTCGGTTCCGATCTTACACTCCTACACTCTTTCGAATATTGACTATGGTCCCGACCCAACTGAGCCGATCCGAACTTTTTTCGCATTTTTCAATAATATTCGGTTCGGCCACGTGTCGGTCCGATCCGAACATTCGCACTCTGAAAGAAAGAAAGAAAAAACGTTTATTTGCGGTAGACATGACGCAAAAAAGAACATAAAAACAAAATAAAGAAAAAAAACAATAAGAAATGGTTGACATGCGTCACATCCACGCAAAACGGCTATCGCTCAGCATTATGCTGCGACCCTATGCAAGACAGAGCCCCACCGCTGGTTTTCAGCGACAGACGGCGCCGTTGTAATGACGTCGTCCGGTGCAGCAAACAATTATTCATCAACAAGTATAAAACGATTATTTTTAAAGTAAATAGTTATCGCACTCGCTCGTTTGCACTTCGGAGTAGGCCCCCAGTTCTAAGTAAATTATTGATTCTAATTTAATTAATTGTCTGCATTATGTTTAATGTTTACTAACGTATTTAGTAACCGGATACCTACATGTACGCTACCTCTCGGCCCTCTACAAATTCCTATGAAATTGGTGTCATAGCATAACATTATGCCTTTATTTCTCGTGCGGTTAAGCAGAAGTATACTGTCTTCCTAGCCTTTACCCAACTGTGTTGGGGTCGGATGCAGCCAAGTACCAGTATTTTACATGGAGCGACTGCCTATCTGAGCTCCACAACCCAGTTACTGGGTAATACAATACCCCTTGGTAAGACTGGTTGTCAGACTTTTGGGCTTCTGACGACCCGTAACGACTGTCAAAGATCCACGAATGACAGCTGGGACCAACGGTTTAACGTGCTTTTCGAGTCACGGAGGGTCTCGGTATGTAAAGATGGTCACACATCCACAGATCAACTGCGGCAAGAGTAGCTTAATCTGATCAATCGACCTGTGCGGCTGTTATTATTTAAGAATGACAGTTATGATTTGAATATACGAACAATTTAGGTTGGTAGTCAATTTGTTTAACAATTATCGTCCCTACACAGTAGCATAGTCAGTCTATAACGTTCCCACTGCTGGGACACAGGCCTCCTCTCAGTGAGAGGGAGTGGGCTGTAATCCACCACGCGGGCCCAGTGCGGGTTGGTACATGTCACATGTTTTCGAATTTTTGGTCCTAGGACGTGCCGGTTTCCTCACGATGTTTTCCTTCACCGTTTTGAGAGCAGTGCTGATGAAATAATTTACACAAAGTAAAGCGCCTGTCGGGGTTCGAACCTACGACTTACAGCTCTTAGGTCGGGGCCATTACCTCTCGACCACCACTGCTCTCAATGGCGACATTAATTAATAGATATTATAAAAAAAAAAAAATAATAATTTGGGAGGATGACGCAAAACACGATTTTCAGCAGCACAAACTGAAATCCGATGTCAAATAATTGTGAAATCAAAATGAATCAGCTTTTGTTAATACACATCGAGAGTAAGTATGTAGTCATTGCACATTCTGGCGAATGATCTGAATACAAAATTTTTGGCGTTAACCCAAATGTTTGGATGTACGAGGTGTCCTATTCACTGAAAGTTTGTATTATTATTGTGATTTCAATTCTGAAGATATCGCGTACGATATCTTCAGAATTGTATTAGGGTTTCCCGATACGCGGTTTTCACTTCAGGACTCGTCTGCTCCACCTGCCATCGGTCCTTCGACAAACATGGCCAGCCCACTGCCACTTCAGCTTGCTTACTCTGCAAGCTATGTCAGTAACTCCAGTTCTTCTTCGGATAACTTAAAATGCATGCTTACTAAAAGTCTCCCAGCTCGGGTCGCTCGAGCGCCGAAAGCGCCGAATATTCGGACGCCGAATGTTCGTCAAAACATTATCTACGACCTGTCTCATTGCGGTGCGTGTGGTAGCGACACCGCAGACGTATTTTATTTCATTTGCAAGGCATTCGTGTCACTACATGTATTATAATTTATTCATTGTTACTGTATCCAATTGTGTCACTAATGGCCTGCACCCGCTGGCATGAGATCCTTCGGCATGCAAGCGTATACTGACGGCGTGTCGCTTGTGTGTCTGAGCACTGCTACATGCCGCGGCGTCCGTAGGCACGCCGAAGTTTACCGACGCGACATGCCATCTTCCCAGAAACTACAGAAAGCCACCTGCCACGATCCTTCCATAGGTAACTAGTCCTTCCCTGCTTGGGCCTCCGAGCTTTACAGTCACCCCAGGGATGTGCCTTACAGGTGTTGCGCAGGGATGGTTCCGGAGTTGGTCTTTAAAGAGGAACCGGGACCACCCTTATGTGCGGATGGTGATCACCGGGGTGGTTTTAGTAAGGTAAAAATCCCACACTCCCCGACCCCTCTCCCCGGAGGTCGGGTGCCTTCCGAAGGTTTCCCCCCAAAAACAAAAAAAAATAAAAGGTAACTAGTCCTTTCGCTCCGTTTACGTTCATAAGTCTTTTCCTACTTGCGGGCCGGTTGCGTGTACTACGCACCTGACCTTCCTGAAGAACATCACCAATAAGGAGGAGGAAGAAGGAGGAGGAGAAGGGGGGAGGAGGAGGAGGGAGGAGGAGGAGGTATATGTCTTCTTAGGGCGTCCCCATCCGCCATTTCCACTCACATCTGCCTTGTCATTCGTCCTCTCAACATGACCAAAACAAAACCATGATCTAACCAAACACCCATTACTTTAGCGGGATCGTTCGAAAGGGTTACCACTGCCCTGGAACATAAAGGGCTAAGGAAGGAACACGGGTGGGTTTTAGTCAGTAAGAGTCTGACACTCCCTTCCGCTCCACCCAGCGGGAGGGGTCATTTGATGATTTCCCATCCACAAAAAAAAAAAAAAAACTTACTACATTTTCCCGTGGATCCAACCCAGGACGCTCAGCAGTTTTTCTTTCTTTTTTTAAACTTTGCCCCGCACTAGGAATTACTCCTGTATCGTGGGTGCGTTTACAAACATTTAAAACTCACATACACAAACAGCCAGACCCGGAACAACTACCTGTAGGCAATACAAATATTTGTTCCGTGCGGGAATCGAACCCGCGACACGCAGCGCAGCAGCCGATCGTTCAGCCACTGCGCCAACCGTGTCGTCGAAGTTACGCATGCGACCGCTAAATCAACGAAGAAATATTTTTTTTTTCCGGATGCACCTACCAGTGTTCTAAATATTTGCCAATTGTAACAGATTTCCTATTGGCACTACATAAAGAGTTTCCTCGATCTATTGGCATGTATTTTCGTAGTAAGAGGAAATTACTATCAGACTCATTTAAAAAAAAACAAATTACGTAGGTATGTCAAAATAAATATAGGTAGCTACCTGACTCAGCGCAGTGGCCAGACGTAGTGTCGGTTTCGTTGGCAATGATTCGTTTATTTCTTGGTACTAGTATCATCACTAACGGCTCTCAATCTTACGAACAAAATAGGTTTTCAACTTACCAATATTTTTACCCAATTCATCATCTGCTTCGCCTTTTTAACCCCCGACGCAAAAAGGACGGGGTGTTATAAGTTTGATTCAACTATGTTATTATATTGAAAGACGTCGAAAGTGTTTGGTATTATGTCAATGTTTGAACTTGGTACTGGACGCCAAGTTGTATTCCAGAAGTTATCCAGCAAAATATGCTTTCACTGTATACTTACTGGAAGTATACAGTGAAAGCATATCTTGCTGTGTACATACAATAACAATCAATGTGTCTAGCCTTTTCCCAACTACGTTGGGATCGGCTTCCAGGCTAACCGGATGCAGCTGAATACCAGTATTACATGGAACGACTGCCTATCGGATCACCCAGTTACTGACTTACTGGGTAACACGATACCCTTGGTAAGACTGGTGGTCAGACTTTTGAGTGTTTTTCGAGGCACGGAGGGGTCTCGATATGTAATGGATGGTCACCCATATGAAAAACGAGGGAACATAAAAAAAAAGAATTCTTTATTTCGTAATTGGCAAATTGGCAAATAGGCGTTTTCCAACTACGTGTGAAAAAGATACAGTGTCTATTCAAAAACAGACACACATCAATGAGTGTGCACTAGCGTGTGACTCTGTGCCTAATTGAAAACAGATTAAGTATTGTATTTGAAATTGAAAAGACTCATTCACATACGAGAACGCACTTTATCGATGTGTGTTCTATTATCAAACATCGATTGGCGCGAAATTGAGTCTAAGTTAGACTTGGGGCGAAAGCCTGATAGGTCATCATATACCTGCCTTTCCCACACTATGTTGTGGTCGGCTTGCAGTCTGACCGGATGTAATGAAAATTATTTTAAAATGAAATGAAAATTATTTTAAACACCCGACTGCAAACAAGCTCACTTTTTAAGCAGTCTCATGCAGTTATTTTAGTTCAACCTCAGATTTGATGGTGATCACAATGCGAAAGATTCTGAGGAAATTACTAGTACATACTAAGCCATTGCATCATTTTTTTTGTTTAGACTGTACTTAGATACTGTCCAACTTCTGGGCAAAGTCCTCCCCCAAGTCCTTCCAGGAACTCTTTTCCCGCGCCACCTCGAACCAGCCATCCCGGTAAATTCAGAACATTTACCGCGAGGGGAAATGCATCTGAATATCTATATTTTACATGGAGCAACTGCCTATCTGACCTCCACAGCACAGTTACTTACGGGGTACCTAACACAATACCCCTTGGCAAGATTAGTTGTACACGTAGCGACTGTAAAAGATCTACAAACGACAGTCGGGACCAATTGTTTAGCGAGCTGGTATGTAGGTAATGAATGGTCACCCATCCACGAACCGACCTCGACGAGTGCTGCTTAACCTTGAAGATCGACCCGTGGTGGGGCTGTTATTTCTTAGTCCCATTTAATCAGAGTATGTATAATGTTGACAACAATAACATCTATTGGTCTCGGTATGTTAAGCAAGGATCATTATCGCAGGTCATAATAATCATGTAGGTAGATAATTATGAATATGACATGGTAATAAGCTATGCATTATAGTCGGTTCCAAAAGTATCTGACGAAAGCGTAAACAAACCCCGTTCTCGTTAATTTTTTTACGCAATCACTTAGTTTCGCAGCATTTGAAAGGTTCGACTTTATAACTCATCACTTTTTTCAACAATTATTGTTTTATTATTCACAATTAACGGGATTGAAGAATTCGTTAACAGAAAATTGTTGTTGTAACATTCACCTCAAATGACAAAAACATCTTTCGAGGTGATTTAAAACTAGAATTTCAGGTAAGTTTTTAAATAATCAAATCAAGCGCTCAATTTGAAAGTGACACTACAAATTGGCATCTACATATTGTACAGACGCCAGCACATTCACCATCATTTTTTTCTTTTGTTGTTTTTTTTTTTAACACCTACACATTGACATTAATGAATTTTATTTAAGCAATGACATTTGCTTGCTTTGTAAAGTATTCTATAATTTTAATTATTGTGAATGTGAAGACTATGTGGGTTATTCTATTTATTTTTATTTTTCTCTGTTCTGTTAGTTTTGTCATGGTCTGGCAGTTTGAGTAATTTATGTGGCCTACCCAAATGTCCTTTCTTTGGTATTGTTCGTCGAATCGTTGAGCTCCTTAAGTTTTGAGTTGAGATGCACGATTTACTGACTGGACAGGTCGTCTCAATCTGTGTGGTTCTTTCCTCAAAAAGTCCATCTCAGACATCGATCGACATGGTCAGAATCTGACCAAGATTATGTCTGGACTTTAAAAGAGACTGTGACCTCTGAGTGGGTTTCGGCCTTTCTTCTCAGACTAGTCAGATAGGAAACGCCGACCTCATCTAGTTTTTAAAATATGATTGACGTGTGTTTGTACAAACCTACTTACAAAATAAAATAATTTATCATCAAGCTACTCCAAACTGTCAAATTTTTCCAATTAAACTTGAACATAATGCTTTAGCGATTAAGTTGAAAATATATTAAAGATTTCTTTTTTATTTGAATTTTGATTTGAACTTGATGTGCTGGCGTCAGTACATTTTCTGAATCATTTGCTTACATTTTCATCAGAACCTTTTGGAACAGAGCATACTTCAATATACATGACACATCGACAATAGACAATAGACTTATGTTTATCAGATTGTCAACTAACCATTTAGCGTCACCGGAAAAAGAATCATAGATTAATGTTAGCTCCATTAGATGCATTATCATTTGCCAAGCCTTTTTAGGGTTCCGTAGTCAACCAGGAACCCTTATAGTTTCGACATGTCCGTCTGTCCGTCCGTCCGCACCTTAGCTCAGAGGTCGCTTAGTACTAGAAAGCTAAAATTTGGCATGGATATACAAATTAATCACGCCGACATGATCATCATCTGAGAGCCATTTCCTAACTATGTTGGGGTCGGCTTCCAGTCTAACCGGATGCAGCTGAATACCAGTATTTTACATGGAGCGACTGCCTATCTAACCTCCACAATCCAGCAACTGTGCTGGGTAATACGATATCTCTTGGTAAGACTGGTTATCAGACTTTCGGGCTTCTGACTACACGTAACGACTGTCAAAGATCTACGAATGACAGCCGTTACGGCTGTACGTGCTTTCCGAGGCACGGAGGGGTCTTGGTATTGTATGAAGATGGTCACCCATCCACGGACCAACCGCGGCAAGCGTAGCTTAACCTGATCGATCGACCCGTGCGGCTGGTATTACTTAGCCACAAGCTCCCACACACGCATTAATCACGCTAACAAATGGGTAAAAGAAAAACATGAAAAAAAAAAATGTTTAGCTTTCGTCTTGTAGGTATGTACACGTAAAGTGGGGATTTTTTTACAAGCTTTTATTTTTAACCTAAATTCTAAATGTTCTTTAATATTCCATCAAAATGTAACACGCTTTTATTTATTAAAAAAATGGTCTGTGATAAAAACGCAAAGATACAAAGGTGCAAAGTTTTGGGGTTTGAGTTAATTACACTAGTTTACAGTTTTTTTTATACCCCGAAATAAATGTGTATACATTACATATGTTAATCTACCTTCCTTAACCCTAAAAGTGTTAGCAGAAATATTTTATGACGTCACAATTTTTTCCTGCAGTCAAATGTTTTTTTAACTACCTGACGTGGTGACGACCGACAGTTTATTGTTTATTCGTTCGCTTCAAACGACAATTTATCTTGTTTCGGATTTATTGAAAATGTCGAATAGAAAGTGTAAACAAAGTTCTGATCGTTTTTGTTATGTTTGTGAGCAGTTTATATTTTCAAAAAAGAGAAGATGCATTGTAGATTCGTTAAAAAGTTCATATCTTCATTATTTTGGATTTCCTGTTGCAAATCAAGATAAAAAGTGGGTGCCTCATGTGTTTTGCGAAAGCTGTAGAATATAGATTAATTTTTTGCACTCGCATCTGAGTTTTATCCCTGAAAACTTAGGACGTATGAGTGACGAACAAGGGGAACGTTTCCACCAAGACTTAAAGGTTTTTGATGAACGACATCAAGGATTTTGGGATGAAAACATGTTAGGGGATTACTGTTGGTCCATTAAAAGAGAAACTGATTGAAATGATTATAAAAAGAAGCCAAAAATTTGTAATTTTTAATTTTATTTTGTTTTAATACCAAAATTATGAATTCCTGTTAAGTAAATAAATATTTCTTGAACCAGACGTGACAGATTTTTTTTTTGGTTAATTTTACCCAAATGAATAATAAAATAGCAACTTTCTGCTGGGGTATGAAAACCGTGTAAACTAGTGTTATCGTTAAATAAAGGTTGTAATGTAGGTCTTTTAGAATGGTATTTTCCTTATCAGGTTTAAATTATTTTTAACATTTTAGTGCTTTTTATTACCAAGTAATAAACGCTTGTTTGTAAAAAAAATATTTTCTTTTAATTTTTTTCTCTTATATATTCCAGGGTGTGGGGTACCGTAAAGTAAAGTGCCTGACTGGGTTTGGACCTATAACTCGTACCTAAGTCGCCACCTTTGCCACTGGGCCACCATGCTCTTCTGTCAAAGTCTGCCAATTTCATTGCTTGTCGACAGCACACCCCATAAAGGTGAGTCATTCGTTATCAGTTGCAGGTATCAGTTTATCACCTCGAGTACCTATAGTAATTCAAGAAGGCTACACATGTGCTCTTGAAGAATGGAGGGTTTAGTAAGTAGGTATTATGTCATTACAAACTACGTAGATTATACTTAGTTTGCATAACATAACATGCCGTCTCGACATTCATAGCGATCGCTTTACGACCGAATTCGGTCGCAAAGTCCCGGATTGACAGGTGTAATGTACGGAGTGACAGGACTTTGCGACCGAATTCGGTCGTAAAGCGATCGCTATGAATGTCGAGCCTGCAGGTCCTGTGCGGGTTGGTCGATTTTACATGTCTTCGAATTTTTGTTCTAGTTTCCTCACGATGTTTTACTTCGCCGTTTTGGGAGCAGTGGTGATGAAATAATTTAGGTACTTACACAAAGCAAAGTGCATGCTTGGGTCCGAACTCCAAAACCTCGAAGTCATGTGACATCCGCCAACCTGCACTGCAATCGACCGTTTGACGAGCTACTAAATAATTATGGCGGTAAACTATGGATATAAAACTAAAATCGGAACTATCGGCGCCATCTGGTTTTTATTAAATAAGTACATTTCAAATGACATTTGGTGACCTTGTGAAGGCCGCAGGAGCCCGTTGGATGTGAGAAGCACAAAACCGGTCGAAGTGGAGGTGCTTGGGCGAGGCATATGTCCAGTAGTGGACGACTTTCAGCCGAAATGATGATGATGGTGACATTTGGGCACAGTAGGCGACTTAGAGGACATTTTTTTCTCCTGTTCCTTCTAATGACCGTTCATCCTTTCTCAGTAATAGTAACCTCTTGTCCCTCCGCGTGCTCCTTTACCTCAATATTTTCTTTACTGTGTACAAATAGCTTTCCTGTAAGTCAATCTACAATCTGCCTACCCTTTTTCCCAACTATGCTGGGGTCAGCTTCCAGTCGAACCAGATGCAGCTGAATACTGGACCAGTATTTTACATGGAGCGACTGCCTATCTGGCCTCCACAACCCAGTTACTGGGTAAAATACTAACCTTTGGTAAGATTGGTCGTCAGACTTTCGGGCTTCTGACTACCCGTAACGACTGTCAAAGATCCAGGAATACAGCCGGGTCCAACGCCTTAACGTGCTTTCCGAGGCACGGAGGAGTTTTGGAATGTAAAGATGGTCACCCATCCACATACCAACCGCGGCAAGCATAGCTTAACCTGATTGATCGACCCATGCGGCTGTTATTACTTAGCCACAAGCCCCACCACCAAATCGCTTTCCTGTAAGTACCTACCTATATAAATGTAGTCTCATTAATTACTTGAAATAATTATAGATTGTAATTTTTCGTCATTTTAATTAGCTCATTATTCATTATGGTATCAAGGTTGTAAATACTTATTCTTCAAATATCTGTCCTATCCTAAATTCCTATCCTACAAAATATTATAAACGCGAAAGTTTGGATGGATGGATGTTTGTTACTCTTTCACTTTTCACACCAAAACTACTGAACGGATTTGGATGAAATTTGGCACAAAGATAGTTTATAACCAGGAATAACACATAGGATACTTTTTATTCCGATATTCCCGCGGGATCGAAACTTATGCGGGTGAAACCGCGAGACGCAGCTAGTAATTATTAATTGTTATTTTCGTTTACTAACCTTTATTGATTTCTAGCTAAAACAAAAACAAAACGTGTTGGCTTCACACGTTTTGTTTTTGCTTTAGCTCGAAATAAGAAAAAAAACTTAAAGATCCTTATTGAACTAAACATCACACCGAAATTCGAATGGTGTCGAAGTTTGAATCCGCAATACGTACAAAACAAATGCCTTCGATTTCAAATCTTTGGGTTTTCGTTCGGTCACTTGAGTGTTATAGCAATAAGTATCTTCTGCCGGCGATTTGGCCCGCGTCGTAGTCAACTATACTATAAAACATATCCTAATGACACTCGGCAATATTGTAGCTTTACGTCAATGAAAGAATTTTCGAAATCGGATCAGTACCTACTTCCAAAGATTACCTCCTACATCCAAAATCAAACTTTACCTCTTCATAATATTAGTGTAGATACTCGTATTAGAGAAGGAATGAAATTGTCTGGTCATTATCACTGTCAGTAACTATGGTAACAATATTTAATGTACTTATCGAGTTGTTTTGTTGATAAACTCGTTATTCCCTCAACGGAAACGAAGATTAGTGCGGGTTGTTGCTGATACTCAGAACCCGGTATGTAGCATAAAAATATAGAACCAGGACACGGCAATAATAAAAATAAAAATTATTTACCAATTTATGTACAGACGCCAGCACATCAAGCTACTACAATCTGTCAAATTTTTTTAATAGACTTTCAATTTATTGCTAAAGCCTTAAGGTTTAAGGTTGACTGGGAACATTTGACAGTTTCGGGTAGCTTGACCTGCTGGCGTCTATACACACAACACACCTAAACAGACAAGAAAGAAACAGAAGTTTTTCTGTTTCTTTCTTGAACGTACAAAGGTGAAGCTTATTTCTAAAGAAATCTCGGTTCTTTAGTTTAAGTAAGTAAGCTATTTATCTAAGATTGAATGATCAAGTAGTTGTATACGAATTGGTTTGGAGACGACTGGTTAGACAATTAAAAACGAGAAAATAAAACCTTTTCTTTAAAAAAAAAAATACAATCTAAAAAAACTTACTAGATTTACTAGATTTTGGACGTCGGTGGCAAAAAAGAATGACTTCCTAAATTAAAGTAATTTTTCACTTTGTAGTGTTGGTTATATTATTTTATAAAAATGTTTTTTATTTTTCACGTCACACTGACCAGTAAGAAAAACGTTTAATTGTGACCGGCCATTAGCTTATGGCACAGTCCACTAGCCGAATTATGTAGGCAATTATAATGTTTTTTTTTGCATTATCTATGTTAAGAAATCGTGGTAATCATGGCGTTTTCTTCTTAGTAATAGCACAGAATTTAGTTATACACTTGTTCCGTATCATTTAATATTAAACTCAGAAAAAACTCAAAATAAAATTGGGTTGAATTTTAACGATGAACATTGTGCTCTTCACTGCACTACAAAGTTTTTGTCTAAGCAGGAAATCAAAGCCGCGACCTTGGACGCTGTGAATGCTTAAACAATGGTCTTGGAGGCGACGTAAATGATTACAAAGTTAATAACTTTATCTACAAAAATAAAAAAAAAATATGTTTTTGCCTTTAGTTTCTGGCACTGGAAATATTGACCCATTGGCAAATAAAAAATAAAGATGTTTTTTCTTACAAAGATGACCTTACAGATATTACGTGGTCATATTTTTATCTGTGATTATCATGACAAACACTTTGTATGGATGGTGGTTCCCAAACTAGGCCATTCTTAGGGCCTTGAAAAAAAGACGGGTCTCTGGTTTTCAGATGGTCGTTATTCTAATCCATACTATCTGTCTATATCTATACTAATCTATCTATCTATACTAATAATAAAACTGAATAGTTTGTTTGTTTGAACGCGTTAATCTCTGGAACTTTCAGTCGGATTTGAAAAATTCTTATTTGCATTTGATAGCTTAATTCTTGAGGAAGGCTACAGGCTATTTAACATCACGCTAGGACCCTAAGGAGCAGAACAAGAAGAAAGTACACTAAGCGAAAACGAAGTTATAGCGCGTGCAGCCGATGCGATGCTACGGCGTGTATCGGAGGAACAAGAAGTCGTCAAATTCATACCACCATCATCAACGTGGCGTGGAACCACTTATGTACAGAAGTAAGTGGTTGTCAGTCACTGTCACAGTTGTGAAACGGTTAGTCCACTTTAACCACCTTGAAAGAAAAAGAAAATTTTAATTGTGTTTATTCAACGCTCGTCGCCAAACTGTCGCGAGTAGACAGACATGAATCATTCTTAGTTTCTTACCTACTTACTATTATACAACAACAAAAAACAGTTCAATCAACCGCCCGGCAAAACAAACTAAAAACGACCTTCAATCTAATTGTCACATACAGCGTTCTTATCTACAGCAAACAGTCCACATCACAGCATCTGTCATTCGGTCTTTTTAGATTCACTGAACGAAAACGAAAACGAATGATTCGCGGATTCAGTACGGATTCTAGCTTCGAGGTGATTGCACGCTTGTCAGATTAAAATATCGTGAGTGTTTTTTTTATTTACTTTTATTGTATAGACAGTGAAATGTCATTTGTTAATGATAGTGTTTTTGTTGTGTTATTATTATAATATTTTTGTTTTAATTTCATTATTTCTGTGTCGATTTTGTAAAGAAAGTTAGGTATGGAAGAATTCATTTTCTCTCGCGTGTCAATTGTTTAAAAACAACTGCTACCTGAGTGTTTGTTTACAGTTTTTTATTGTATTTTAAAATGAAGTGATTAAGTATGTAGTTTATTTATGTATGTACATAGGGACATACATTATTAATAATGACAGAATTGTTTCGTGCGAGTATAGTCAGGATGGCAGTTTAAAAGTAAACTAGAATAAGGTAAACTAAAATAATTTACCTTATTGCAGTTCGTTATTCCTTATTCAGCTGTTTGACAATATTGCAATAATCTTTAAGTAGATCTATCTTAGCCTACTAATATAATAAATGCGAAAGTTTGTGAGGATGGATGGATGGATGTTTGTTACTCTTTCACGCAAAATCTACTGAACGGATTTGAATGAAATTTGGTAGGTACACAGATAGTTTATAACCAGGATTAACACATAGGGTACTTTTTATCCGCATATTCACACGGGATCGAAACTTATGCGGGTGAAACCGCGGGGCGTTGCAAGTCTATCATATAGTTAAAAATGAAATATTGTTCGATGGTAGCCACATTTTTTTAATACTTTGATGTTATAAATAAACCTACAGTGGATATAGCTATAACGGTTCCTATTCAGACCCCATATTTTATGTTTGAGGATATACAATTTGTATGGTGGCATTTTGGAAATGAATATGTTATCTTTAATTTGAGACCATGATTGGCTCGTAGTTGTGATTCCTATTCATTTAATTGGTATGTGCCTGAAAAACAGCGGTATTAGTTAAAAAAAAACATCCGAATTGAGAACCTCCTCCTTTTTTTGAAGTCGGTTAAATTAAAGTGATAGCATCCATAAGAACGGCTAAAATGATTTGGCTATTTTTATTTATTTATTTTTGGATCTCCAACAAAAGATATACACTAAACATTGTATATAATTAATGGACAACAAAGTATTTGGTAGGTGATTTTGTTTTAAAATGTTCGTAATAAGTTCGAATAAGGTTTTTAGGGAGAGAGAAATTGGAAAAAAAAATCCGGAAAATTGTTAAATTTGGGAAAATTTGATCGTCCGTTTTTCTACGGGACTTTGAGCTATTGTTAGGACAGGAATAGGTAAGTTTGTCGTATGTCTGTTGTATGTCGGGTTAGCTAATTAGTTAAGGATACAAATTAGCACAGAATCAGTAGTAATGGTAGTAGTAGAAGGGCTTGTCGCTAAATAATAACAGCCGCACAGGTCGATCGACCAGGTTAAGATAGCTTGCCGCGGTTGGTCCGTGGATGGGTGGCCATCTTTACATACCAAGAAAGAAAGAAAGAAAGAAAGAAAATGCATTTATTTGCGGCAAACATGACGCATGAAAAAAGGACATAACACACAAAAAAGCAAGTTGGGGGTAAACATGCGTCACATTCACGCAAAACGGCCATCGCTCAGCATAATGCTAAGACCCTATACGAGACAGAGCCCAAGCGCTGGTTTCCAGCGGCAGCCGGCGTTGACGTGATGACGACAAGACCCCTCCGTACCTCGGAAAGCAAGTTAAACCGTTGGTCCCAGCTGTCATTCGTGGATCTTTGACAGTCGTTACGGGTCGTCAGAAGCCCGAAAGTCTGACAACCAGTCTTACCAAGGTGTATCGTATTACCCAGTCACTGATTTGTGGAAGTCAGATAGGCAGCCGCTCTATGTGAAATACTGGTATGCAGCTGCATTCGGTTAGACTGGAAGCCGAACACAACATAGTTGGGAAATAGCTATGCAAATGAGCAGTAGATAGTGTATAGTGATAGCAGGAGAGCCCAGTGGTAACAACTGCGATTTACGTGTTGTTGGTCGTAGGTTCGAACCCAAGCAGGCACTTTTCTGTGTGTCAATAATTTCATTACCACTGCTCCCAAATCGGTGAAGGAAAACCGGCATGTCCTAGAACCAAAAATTCGAAGACATGTTACATTTACCAACCCGCACTGGGACCGCGTGGTGGATTACGGCCCGGTCCCTCTTTCAGAGAGAAGACCTGTGTCCCAGCAGTGGGAACGTTATAGGCTGTTTATGTAATAACTAGTTTAGTTTTTAACCGACTTCAAAAAAGGAGGAGGTTCTCAATTCGACGGTATGTTTTTTTTTTATAAATCACGGTGGGTATGTGTATCTATCGCCATTAAGCAATAGCATCTTAGTTCCCGCTCTTGATAATTATGATTCACATAGCATTATCTGATTCATTATTATGACATTACAGACAATTATCTGCATAAGTGGTTAGCTGTTATGTGGATAATACG
Source organism: Apamea epomidion (assembly GCA_947507525.1). Taxonomy (NCBI): domain Eukaryota; kingdom Metazoa; phylum Arthropoda; class Insecta; order Lepidoptera; family Noctuidae; genus Apamea; species Apamea epomidion. The sequence goes on from OX382255.1 coordinate 6,162,453, forward strand.
TTGTACAGAGTGGTCAGAAAACGCAAACTAATTCATTCATCCATTCAAACTTATGTTTCAAATTGATGTTATTTCAAGTTAAACAAATATAATATAAACAATATTTATTCGTTCAAGACTTAAACCTATTTTTATACTATTTTGTACCTTAAATTAGACTGTAACTTAGTGGCAAGATACAATTTTATTTTAATGGCAATTAAGTTTATTTCAGAGTGACTAGCACTGTTGAATAAGTTATAAAAATGTTTGAAGTTGTAGCGTAAACTGAACTTTATTGTGTAGGATTTAAAGTTATTTTTCCATAAACTCATATTTGTTTATATTTTTGGCAAATAAATTGCGTATGCAGATTAGGTACTTTATTCCCAACTAAGGTTTCCGCCAACCACTTCTTTGATTTAAGATTTCCACTCAATCTGTGTGGTTTTTTCCTCAAAAGACCATCTCAGACATCGATCTACATGGTCTTCACATGATCTAACCAAGATTCTTGTCTGCAGTGCGATTCTGTAACCATCTCACCGTGAAAACTTAGGTGAAGTGTGCGTGGAGTGAGCTGTCATTCCAACTAATGCTAGGGATTGACACTATAGACAGCTCACTTCACCTAAATTTTCACGGTGAGATTTTTACAGAATCGATCGGCTGGCCTTTAAAAGAGACTGTGACCTCTGAGTTTGTTTCAGCCTTTCTTCTCAGAGTAATCAGATAGGAAACGCCGAACTCATCTAGTTTAAAAAAAATATGATTGACGTGTAGAAGTATTTGTACAAACCTACTTACAGAGAATAAATCATTTATTAAGCTTACTAGCATAAAAAATTAGGGATTTAGTGCTCTTTACGGGAGACAATGAAACAGCATCGTTTAGTGACGATATCTTTGTTTATTTATTTATATTTGCTTTTTCAAGAAACATGTATAAAAATCCGTACATTTTAACTTAAATGTAACTTACATTGAAGTTGAAACTTCAGTATCAATATTTAGTAGGTTTCGTCCGAGCGTTGCCCGTAGTCAGAAGTGGTAGTCAGACGCCCGAAAGTTAGACAACCAGTCTTACCAAGGGGTATCGTGGTGCATAGTAACTGGGTTGTGGAGGTCCGATAAGCAGTCGCTCCATGTAAAATAGGTAGGCTTCCAATCCGGATGCAGCTGAAAACACTGATATTCAGCTGCATCCGGTTAGATTGGAACATCAACATAGCTGAATAAAGGCTAGGTAGATAGATAATCGATCGAGCGTATCGAGCAGCGTTATCCCAGTGGTAATAACCGCGACTTATGTACGTGTTGTTGGTCGTAGGTTCGAGCCCAAGCAGGCAATTTACTTTGTCTAAATTATTTCATCACCACTGCTCTCAAAACGGTGAAGGAAAACATCGTGAGGAAACCGGCATGTCCTAGAACAAAAAATCGAAGACCTGTGACATCTACCAACACGTAATGGGCCCGCGTGGTGGATTACGGCCCACTCCCTCTTTCAGAGAGGAGGCCTGTGTCCTAGCAGTGGGAACATTATAGGCTGAATCTGAGATAAATAGGCTATTCTCGAATAACTAACTCACAATGCCTACCACAAGGCTAGTCATCAAAAACAACAAAATATACGGAAAACCTAGATAGAAGTTTGCGGAAATCAGAGCGGTTTTTCCTGTAACTGTTGACAGTATAGATTTAATTTAATCGATATATACATAGATTCAAGTCATAGGTACAGTCACATCAAGGTATTACAATCTGTCAAATTTCTTTAATAGATTTTCCAATTTATCGCTAAACCATTAGGTTCCAAGTTGATTGGAAAAATTTGACAGTATTGGGTAGCTTGATGTGCTGTCAGTCTGTACCGAAACTATTCAATACTGGTCGCCGACTAAACTGGTCACCCTGTATAATATTATGTTGAGTTTTCCTGTACAATGTTGTTGTTAGTAAAAAAATATAATTACTTAACTACTGACTCAATGATTACAGAGATTATCAGTAATTAAAAAAGAAATTGCAGCTCTTTGTAAAACATATTTATAACTGACACCCTAATTGCGTATCATCATTTTTAACCCCCGACGCAAAAATGACGGGGTGTTATAAGTTTGACGTGTCTGTGTGGAGGTGTGTGTGTGTGTATATGTCTGTCTGTGGCATTGTAGCTCCCGAACGGATAAACCGATTTTGATTTTTTTTGTTTGAAAGGTGATTTTGTCGGGAGTGTTCTTAGCTATGTTTGATGAAAATCGGTCCAAGATGGCCGCCGCCAAAAAATGGCGGATTAAAAAGGCAGGCAAAAAGGTATAAACGTGAAACCCTATTAAAAGAAAAAAATAACCTTGAAATTATGACCCTACGTAAGTACGTATGAAATTTTTTGATTAAATATTGTCCCGTCGGGGGACCGCTACTATTTTAAACTTTAACAGAACGTTAAGCTGACAATTAGAGCGGTCCCCCGACGGGACGACATTTAATCAAAAAATTTCATACGTACTTACGTAGGGTCATAATTTCAAGGTTATTTTTTTCTTTTTATAGGGGTTTGAAGGATATTGCTAATCCATTGCGTCATATGTTCGAAAAATGTGTCTGCTCAACAACATAAATAACGCAATGAATGTTGTTGAACTAGGGCACGCCACGATAGCGGCGGTAAGACCCCTCTTTGAGGAGTGGCTAGAGAGGCGTCACGGCGCTCTCACCTACCGCCTGACGCAGGTCCTCTCCGGACACGGATGTTTCGGGAGGTTCCTGCACATCATCAGGCGGGAGGAGACGCCCGGGTGTCACCACTGCGAGGATCGCCCAGAGGACACGGTGGAGCATACGGTGGAGGTCTGCCCCGCTTGGGCAGAGCACCGCCGTGTCCTCTGGGCAGCGGCAGCGGCGGCGACCTCTCGCGTCCGGCCCTGGTTCAAGCCATGGTCCGGGGCGAGAGGGAGTGGGAGGCGGTCACCTCCTTCTGCGAAGCAGTCATGCTAGCGAAGGAGGTGGCGGGATGGGCGAGGGAGAGATCCTCACGCCTCAGCCGCCGAGGGAGACGCTCCGGGCGTCGGGAGCCGCGTGACGACTCCCGGCCACCGTAGGCGCGGGCCTGCGGGCGGAGAGCAATGGATAGCTCTCCGTCCGATCAGGACCAGGCCCGTGCCGGACGGCGCGTATGTGTTCCACGTGCGCCTCAAAGAGATGTCAGCATGGTTGACGTGGCCCGACAGGGCCGAAGCCTGCCGGGGTAGCGGGATCGTTCGAAAGGGTTACCGCTGCCCTGGTACATAAAGGGCTAAGGAAGGAACACGGGTGGGTTTTAGTCAGTAAGAGTCTGACACTCCCTTCTGCTCCACCCAGAGCGGGAGGGGTCATATGAAAATGTTGTTGAACTGTCAAAATGAAAATCGTTCCTACTGTTAGTGTGTTATGCAATTACCCCGCAAAATGCGTATTTTAGTATTTCGTGATGAAAATTGATAGAATTTCAAACATACGTCGGTTAATATGAGCTAATAATGTACTGTTCTAAACAAATTGAGAAATTAGCATTTCATTATTCATTTTACGAGGATTGATTTAACACAATGATAAATGTTTTACTTATTTACAATCTGCACTCTAATTGCACAACACACTGTCGATCACAATCTGAATCATTTTGAAGGATAGGTATATTACGCAAATAGGGTGCTGTATTCAGATTGCAATTCTCGTAATTTTAAGAGCGTTCACAGTCTGATCTCAGGCTTAATCTGTCACAAATAAGTACTTACCTCTAAATTCCCTACATTTTGGACAAGTTTCTGACATTGATTGTCGCTGAGATGAGATTGCGATACGGAAATTGGCCTTCTGACAGACCCTTACTTGTCACTCTTTATGCATTGCCTAGCAACCGTGACAAACAAACATGGCGTCGTGGCGTCATCAGTTACGCTCTGAATATTTTCTTTACAATGATGATACTTACGTGGATTCTTAAGATGATTCATTCTGATAGTAGATGCTACATCTTTTGCTATGCGAGGTAAATCTATACTACTAATAATAACGCTGAAGAGTTTGTTTGTTTGAACGCGCTAATCTCTGCAAGTACCAGTCGGATTTGAAAAATTCTTTTTGCATTTGATAGCCCAATTCTTGAGGAAGGCTTTAGGCTATTTAACATCACGCTAGGACCCTAAAAAACTTACGAAAATGAAGTAATCGTGTGGGCTGGCGATGCGATGCGACGACTGGTCGGCGCAACAAGAAACACGCGAACGAAGTCGTGGACAGAACAGAAGCTAGTAATAAATATAAATAACATTTATTTAAAAGACCAAAGAACCGAGGGACTGTGAAAGATAATATGGTTAGAAAGGGGGTGACTACTGAGATGACGACTAATAGAGAAGTATGGAAGAAAAATACATGTTGCGACGACCACAGATACATACTCAATACATTTATTTTCATTCCACAATGTGAACTTAGGTGGTAGGTACATTATAAAATATTCATTTTAGATCATTCTGGACCCTATCGGACACAACAAGATAGGATAGAGGGAGAGGGCTATTATTTTATTATTATTTGAAAAAGTAGAACAAAAATGTTTTTCTACTACTCACTTCGACTTTGATTTTATTTATTATTTTTATTATTTATATAAATTGGGATAAGGGCATGAGAATGATAAAAAAATATTAAAAAAATATTAGGTGGATGGAGCAATAGGTAGCTCGCCGCCCGGTAAGGACCAGCCGGTCGATTCTGTGAAAATCTCACCGTGAAAAGTTAGGTGAAGTGAGGTTAGAGTGAGCTGTCAATTGTGTCAATCCCTAACATTAGTTGGACTGACAGCTCACTCCACGCTCATTTCACCTAACTTTAACACGGTGAGATGGTTACAGAATTGCACTGCTGGCCCGGGTCGACGGCGCGTTGTTTTCCACGCGCGCCTCAAAGAGATGTCAGCACGAACTGACGGGGTCCGCTAGCGCCGATATCTGCCAGGGCCGCGGTTAACAGGAACACGGGTGGGTTTTAGTCAGTAAAAGTCTGACACGCACTCCCGCTCCGCCCAGAGTCATATGATGATTTCCCACCCAAAAAAAAAAAGGCTGATTAAATTTTCTTGCTGAGACCTATAGTAAATAAAGGCACAGATTGGAAATAGGTAGCAACGTTCTTTGCTTGTGTTGATATGAAAATGGTTCTATCTTTTTGTGTTTTTGGTACACTTTTATGAATGGCAGAATCTATTGCTCGAAAAATGGCCTTTTGGTATTCCATGATTTTAACAAATTTTGATCGTGACATTTTGGCAGAAAACGTACCAAAGTAACGTTTTCTGCCAAAATGTCAATATCAAAATTAACTTATTTATTTTTCCTATCCGGCTGATTATTTATTTAAAGTAATTATTTTTCATGTTATTCATTGCCGGGAAAAGTACTTATTTTTCCTCTCTGGATGATTTTTATATTTACTCTTCGCACAAATATTGATTATGGAACATACAAGTTCTGAGTTAAGCTACACGATTACTGACAAATGCTTGCATTGACTGGACTGGTCCACTCAAATCTGCGTGGTTCTTTCCTCAAAAGACCATTTCAGGCACTAATCTGCATGGTCCTCACATGATCTGACCAAGATTATGTCTGGACTTTAAAAGAGACTTTGACCCTTGAGTTTGTACCGCCATTTCTTCTCAGAGGTAGTCAGATAGAAACTGTCGACTCCATCTAGATTTTTTAAAATAATATAACGCGTGAAAGTGTTTCCGATATCCTATTTACAGAATAAACAATTTTATTTAATTTCACAGTATTGTTAGAAAGATAGAAAGAAAAAGTATTTATTGCGACTCGTACAGGATCATAAACTAAACTAAACACAGTTAAAAATAAAACAAATTATATAAAAAAGTAACAAAAGGAAAAATGAAACATAAAGTCCTATACGAGGCCAAAAGGCTCCTATCTCAGCATGATGCTGCGACATTTAAAAATAAATGTCGCAGCGCTGGTATTCTGATAGGGCCCGCCAAAACAAATCCAAAATAAATCTGGCAACCCTTAAAATATCGTAAGCTGTTGAACCAGATACTGGCCGCGTAATAATCAGAGGTAAAAATAATAAAAAAGCTTTAGCTGTAATTGAGACTCATTTGTGGTTATCTTTTTTTATTATTTTAAGTTTCGCAGCCTCGTGCAAGCTTTAAGCATTTATAAATATCTTTGAAAATAGAATGGAATAGGTATTCATGTGAAGTACAGAATGATATATAAATGTAGAAAAAAGTAATTTCTTTTTAACCGACTTCAAAAAAAGGAGGAGGTTCTCAATTAGGTTGAATATTTTTTTTTTATGTTTATTACCTCAGAACTCCGTTATTCATAAGCCGATTTGCAAAATTCTTTCGAAATCGGTTCAGTAGTTTGGTTTACGGGTAAAACTAAAAATTCAAGTAAACGAAATTGCGTCGTTTGCTTTTCACAACTCTAAAAAGTGAAAAATAAAAACTTCTTTACAAAATGAAAACAACCGGTTTCCAAAAAAACACTGGTGGCAAAAAACTAAAATAAAAATGTATACCAAAGATACCGACTTCCGAAATTAGTTATTTTTCACTTTGTGTTTTTTTGAAAGTTGGTTGTTTTTTTTTATAAATTTGTTTTCAAATAAAAAAAAGTTAAGTACTTACCTAATTTTTTTTATTCAACCCACAAGTACTTATTCCCACTGAAATGTGACTGTGCAAAAGGTTGATAATAGTAATACCGAATACAAAATGTACATACATACAAACATAATCAACCTTTAATGTAAATGTTCCCACTGCTGGGACACAGGCCTCACGGTGAGAGATAAAAAATATATAATAAAATATTCATCAGCTTAGAATTAATTGCTCTTTGATAGGAGTACCTAGTAAAATTCAAAACTTTTTTTCAATGAAAATACCATTTACAGGCACTTTGAACTGTCAAGGAATCTGTCAGACAGCCAAAATGTAGCAAACACTCTTAAGAGTGTTTTTGGCTATATATATATAGCTATATAGCTTATTTACTGTTTTAAAACAGTAAATAAGCTATAATCAGTAGGTAAACGTTTCATAGTTAAAAGGCCTAATTTGCCAAAAATAGATTTTGAGAGCAGTGTTAAATTAGAAAGCGGATTATTTAACCACTTACTAATTTAACTAAATTACCGTTAGAACATCACTAATCAGGCCTAGTTACCCGCATAAGTAGGCCTATGTAATTAGAAACCACATTTTACATTGAAATCATAGTAATTCGAAATGGGTTTTAAAAAACCCCATTTCTTTAATAATGTACACATAGATACCACGGCCCAAACCTTTATAACCTCTATTCAATTCAACCGGCACGTCCTATAACCAAAAATTCGAAGACACACAACATCTACCAACGCGCACTGGGCCCGCGTGGTGGATTACGGCCCACTCCCTCTCGCCGAGAGGAGGCATGTGTCCCAGCAGTGGAAACAGAGGCTGATTATGCTATATTCAATTTCGTGCCTTTATCAATGTGTCAAAATAGAACACACATCGATAAAGTACGTTCTCTTATGTAAATGAATTTTTTCAACTTCACATACAGAATCAGTTTTCAATTAGGCGCAGTCACACGCTAGTGCACACTCATTGATGCGTGTCTGTTTTTTGAATAGACAGTATATCTTTTTCACACGTAGTTGGAAAATGCCTGTTCGATTTTTTGACAACCAGTAAAACAAGTTTCTTTTAAGGCTGTCTCATCTTTAGCCATTTTTAAAACTACGTTTTTTTAAAAATACAATCCTTGTTACGTTGTGGTCGGCTTCCAGAACCAGTTACGGCTGAGTACCTATGAATATTGCACAAGTGATTAAAAAGAGTGTCCGTGGAGTTGCCCGTTCTTCACCATAGGTACCTACTACGCTTTGGAATGGGCAACTAGCTTCATCTTTTTGACTGACCGACCTTGACAATTCAAAAGTGCCTGTAATTGGTTTAGTTGAAATAAATACTTTGACTTTGAGTACTTACATGGAGTCGTCTCCATCTTGTATAATATTCCAGCGGGGTAATTGCCTAACACACATAACAATACCAATGGTTTTCATTTTGACAGTTCAACAACATTCATTGCGTTATTTACGTTGTTGAGCAGACAAATTTTACGAACATATGAAGCAATGGTTTAGCAATTTCCTGCAAAATGATTCTTGACATTGATAGTGTTAATAAAGCTATCAATGTATTAAAAATGGTCACCCATCCATAAAACAGACCACAGAAAGCTCACAGACAAATAAACATAAAATAAAAAACTCGATAGGAATCAGAACTGTATTTTTTATTTTTTATTTTTTTCTCTAACACAAAATACATCTGCCTTCCAAGGACGTCCAGTTAACAATTGCAGTTACTGTCTCGCTCACTCGTTTGCGAATTGTATCGCTGTCTCTTTTACTCGTGTGGTTTTTCGTCTCTTTTTAATGGGACGAATCAGGTTTGGTACAAATGTTGTAGATATAAATAAAGTAACTTTGTTAATGTTAGTGTTTGTAGACCATTTTTGTTGCCATGCAAGGAGCAAAATACTTATTATAATAATAATACGAAAAAAGAGTTTACTTGGCCGGATCAGGTCTAGGGTGAGGAGCCAGACCAAGAGAGATACAGGAACCCGCAGGGCAACATGTGGCGAGCTGTTGGTAAGTAGCGACCCCCACGGACCCTATCTCCCTGGAGAAGTCTTGTTCCTCACCTCTGGCTTGCCTTTATTGACCGGCTGGAATGAAAACTGACGAGGAACAGACCTCCCACCTCATTTTTGCCTTTAGTGGCTGGCTTGAGTGGAGATTCGCAAGAGCAAACGTGCTCGGAAGAAGGAAGTATTTCAGTAAGATGCTGGTAGGGGTCTTGACCGTACTTCCGGGATTGTCCTGATAGCCGTGGAATATCTCTCCACTCCTCATAAGCACCACAGGACATGTTGCCCCCTTGTCGCTACGACACTATGTGCTAGCGACCGTTTTCGGGGGCCCATTATTGAGTGTGCAAGTCACCCCCTGCCATTTCATCTGTGAATATTATAATTATCATTGGTCAAGCAGGGGACATAGTCCTTCCATAGTTCAAGGTGACCGATCCACTATAGCCACCCAAACCCAAAGCCCAGTATATTTTGTTTCCATGTTCTGTAATAGTCCTGCACCAACCGGGGGTTGTGTTTGAGTGCATTTGCATGGTGCATACAGGGATAATCGTTGGTTGGTGCCTCCTCATAATTTAGAATTGTGTAAAGGGCCTCTGCGAGTTGGCTTGCGTGTTGCGCGATCCTGGGGTCCCGAGATATGTCGAAAAATAATAAACTTTTATTAGCAGACCTTGCAGTCCATAATGTTAGTATTTACATAAAATTACTAATTAACTATTGACTACTAGGTACTACTTGGCTATTTACTTGAGAGACTAAACTCTGACTTTTAATTTGTTAGACCAAAGTTATCATCTGCCTGGCCATTTTCCAACTATGTTGGGGTCGGCTTCCAGTCTAACCGGATGCGGCTACCAGTATTTTACATGAAGCGACTGCTTATCTGACCTCCACAACACAGTTACTGGGTTATACGATACCCCTTGATAAGAATGGTTGTCAGACTTTCGGGCTTCTTGACATCCGGGACCAGGGGCTTAACGTGCTTTCCGAGGCTTTGAGGGGTCTTGGTGTATAAAGATGGTCACTCATCCACGGACCAACCGCGGCCAGCGTAGCTTAACTTCATCGATGGACCCGGCTGTTATTACTTAGCCACAAGCCCCGCTTCAAGTATTACATTTATTTTTCTTTTGATCGTATTGCAATTTTTTATGAAACAGCAGAATTTTTTTTATAACCGACCGAAAGTTGCTACGCTAAAGTTGTCAAAAAATAAAAGGCCCGTTTTGACATTTGAGAATGCATTCTTGACACCTGTCAGTTTCATACAAACGAATACGTGTTTTGCGAATTTAATCTTTATCTACTACTGGAACTGTCAATGTCAAAACGGGCCTTTTATTTTTTTACAACTTTAGGGGGTCTACGCTCATGTGCTGAACTCATGGTTACAGTTTGCGCGTCGATGTCCCTGCCACCCTATATACTTACTTTTAGAATGTCAAGTAATAACCAGTGTGGGACTTATAACCTTACCGTTGTAGCTAGTACAGACGCCAGCAAATCAAACTACTACAATCTGTCAAATTTCTTTAATAGATTTTAACTTTATCGCTAAAGCATTGGTTCAAAGTTGATTGGGAAAATTTGACAGTTGCGGCTAGCTTGGTGTGCTGGCGTCTGTACATGAAAACTTTCTTAGGAGACTGATTTTGATGAAATTCTCTTTATTCAACAGATAATGCCTGAAGTACACCCTGCATTCGCCAACTCTGGAAAGAGGGCAGGCCTCGAAGTATGGAGGATTGAGGTACGTAGAACCCTTAATCTTTTGTATTGGTATGAACTTTAATGAAATGAGCTCAAAATAATACCAGAGGGCACGAGCATTGATCACCATTCACACCACGACCAAGACGGGTTGGCGATTTCAGACTTCTACCTATACACCGTGTTCTTCACGTTATCCATAAACTTTGGCTAACGCTTCTATAGCGTTTACAAATCAAATCTAACAAGGGAAGTAGTACTTAAAAAGCTTCGTTACAAAGATATTTGTAATTTCATTTAATTAAATTTCAATGAGAAAAATCAAAGAAATTTAGTTTTGACAAGTTTCAGCCCGCCAAATCATGAATGAAAATACGACGTTGCCAATTATTCGGATAAAGAGGCATGCATATCGGGTGATTTACGTCAAGGTATTTAGTTTGTATGAAAATTAACAAAAAATAAGAATACACAATAAAATTAACATTAATTGTGTATCAATTCTTATTTTTTGTTAATTTTTTGTTTTTATTTCCTTGGTCTGAACATCTGGTCGAAGTTTATGTATATCGTCCGGAGCACGGTGTATAACTTTTATTTGTATTTTTTTGAGGATGGGAAATCATCAAATGACCCCTCCCGCTCTGGGTGGAGCAGAAGGGAGTGTCAGACTCTTACTGACTAAAACCCACCCGTGTTCCTTCCTTAGCCCTTTATGTACCAGGGCAGCGGTAACCCTTTCGGACGATCCCGCTACCACGGTGTATAACTCTAGCAGGGTAATTGCCTAACACAGTAACAGTAATAATGGCTTTCATTTTGACAGTTCAACAACATTCATTGCGTTATTTACGATGTTGAGCAGACAAATTTTTTGAACTGTAAATAAATAAAGCAACTAGCTGCGTCCCGCGGTTTCACCCGCATAAGCTTCGAACCCGTGGGAATATCGGAATAAAAAGTATCCTATATGTTAATCCTGGTTATAAACCATCTGTGTGCTAAATTTTATCCAAATCCGTTCAGTAGTTTTTGCGTGAAAGAGTAACAAACATCCATCCATCCATCCATACAAACTTTCACGTTTATAATATTAGTAGGATGGGTTAGCAGCACCCTAATTGCGTTACACGCTGTCAATCTCAATTTAAATCATTTTGAAGGATATTGCTAATCTATTGCTGCATTCCGAATAATCCATTGCATGTTCAAAAAATTTGTCTTTATACCTTCTTGTTGGTTCTAACAAACTGGAATAATCCAGAAATTCCTTCGGCAATACTTTGATCGATGAAAGCATGCTGAAAGATTCTGAAAAGAAAACTTTCATCTGTCAGCGCACGAATGAAAGATTGTATCACGGTTTCAGACTGTTTTTAACGTCATAAATCAATGGAGCAGTAAATTTTGCTGTCGACTCAGTTTTACTTTTGACACACAAATAGGTCTTTGTTATTTACTTCTTGAAAATATCGGAAGAGTTAATACATCTCGTAAAATGTTTGCAACAGATGGTCTGAGATACAATAAAAGTTTGTAGTTATTTCGTTGCTAGGCAACTGTTCCAAGAACATATTATTTATAGCTAGCTGTGCCGCGCGGTTTCACGCGCATAAGTTTCGATCCCGTGGGAATATCGGGATAAAAAGTATCCTATGTATTAATCCTGGTTATAAACTATCTGTGTGCCAAATTTCATCCGAATCCGTTCAGTAGTTTTTGCGTGAAAGAGTAACAAACAACCATCCATCCATCCTTACAAACTTTCGCATTTATAATATTAGTAGGATGAGCCTGTGTTGTCCCACTGCAGGGCAAAGGCCTCCCTTCCACCTTCCAGTTTTCCTGGTCTACTGCGATTGTGGGCCAATTCTTTATCAAGGAGTCCAGCTCACCCCGCCATCTCTTTCTGGGCCTGCCGCGCAGTCGTTTCCTGCCATTTGGGATCCACTGAGTGGTGGCTTTTACATATTGCTGCTCCGACATGCGACAGATATGGCCAGCCCAGTTCCACTTTAGCCCAGCAGCTGTGCGGCCAGCGTCCGCTATTGATCAAATCAATATATTTGAGAGGCAATTCTCGAAATTTTAAGTAAATTCACAGTCTGATCTAGTCTCAATCTGTCAAAAATACCTCTAATTTAACTACATTTTTGACAAGTTTTTGACATTGATTATCGCTGAGATGAGATTGCGACTAGATTTTGAACGTTTTTAATTACGGGAATTGGCATTCTGATGTCACATCTTGTGTTAGTTGTGTTGTGATTGGTTAACCAAAATAATAAACAATCATTATCTAAACTTTGACATGGTTGACATTTATGGTTGTCAGTAAGCCGTTGATCCCGGCTGTCATTCGTGAATCTTTGACAAACATTACGGGTGGTCAGGAGCCCGAAAGTCTGACAACCAGTCTTACCAAGGGGTATCGTATTACCCAGTAACTCCAGTAACTGGGTTGTGGAGGCCCGATAGGCAGTCCCTCCATTTAAAATGCTGGTATTCAGCTGTACCCGGTTAGACTGGAAGCCGGCCCCAACATATGTAGTTGGAAAAAAATAGGCAAAATATAAGTTTGTCCCTATTAAGGATATGAATAGAAAGAAAGAAAATTAAGGGGCTATTTTGGGACTTAAACTCGACGAAATAAAGCTGAGTTTGATTATCTACATCTCTACTCTCTATCTAACCCATCAGGAAATAGTAGCGTGATAGTAATATGTAGGTATTAATAATATGTTTTATGTGATCGTTGCCACAACGGGCGCTCTAAAAACCATAGGTAACAATAAATATTTTTGTCCCGGACGAACTGACGGGCGGACATTAATAAAACCCCTATTTTTAGGCGCCAACACGTGTCTTTAATCGTCTATTTTTGTTTTTACTCAGAAAAAACATAAAATACTGCTAGATGCAAAGTAATTGGCAGAGACAAGTTTTTTTTTTTTATTTGTTATATTTCCAGAGGTCATGCATACATAGGATACATAACTCATAGTTATAAACATAACATCACGCCGTGTTTCCCCGCAGGGCTGGGTAGAGGTGCAGCTAACACCCAGATTTCGGCAGTTTTGTTTAAGTCAGAAGCCCAAATGTCGGAGTCTTACTTAAGGGGTATCGTGTTACCAAGTCACTGGGTTGTGGAGGTCAGATAGGCAGTCGCTCCAGGTAAAATACTGGTATTCAGCTGCATCCGGTTAGATTGGAAGCTGATCCCAACATCGTTGGGAAAAGTCTACACAGATTGATTGTTATTGTACACAGTAAAATATGCTGTATACTGGTCCTGGGTAACTTCTGGAATACAACATGGCGTCCAGGGGCTGCAGTCTCGACATTCATAGCGATCGCTTTACGACCGAATTCGGTTGCAAAGTCCCGGATTGACAGGTGTAATGTATGGAGTGACAGAACTTTGCGACCGAATTCGGTCGTAAAGCGATCGCTATGAATGTCGAGACTGCAGCCCCAGTTCCAAGTTCAAACATTGACATAATATTACAAAACACTTTCGACGTCTTTCGATATATTTTTTTCGCATAAAAGCGTAAGAAAAATAGTGTTGGCATAAATAAAATCTATAACAAAACCTCTTTTATCATCGACATCAATCTAAACTGCTCGTAAAAATAAGAATAATCTTTTATGCACCTATGCTACTTGGCACAGACTATAGAAGTTTATAACTATGTTTTTTTTATTCCCTATTCCTAGATCCAGAAAAAAAAATACGACCACACATTCCTTGTTGCTGACAGCATTTTAGAAATTCGAAAACATTCGTCAATGTAGCTGTTTATCCAACTACCGTCACAGTTATTTTATCTCTGATTTTGCATCACTATCCAAATCATAGTGATCTTTATCCTCGTTCTTATAAGGTTGCTGTTCGGTTGCTGTCACTGACAAGACTGTCAAAATCATTGTGATCTTTATTTCTGTTGCTCTAAGGTTGCTATTGGGTTGCAGCTGTTAGGGGTAATGAAAATATTGGAACCCGATAATCAAGTCAATAGGAATGTTATCTAAGGGTCAATTCTCGAAATTTTAAGAACATTCACAGTCTGATCTAGTCTCAATCTGTCAAAAATACCTCTAATTTCCATTCATTTTGACAAGTTTTTGACATTTGTTTGTCGCCGAGGTGAGACTGCGACTAGATTTCAAACGTTTTAAAATTACGATAATAGGCCTTTTGACCACCGTCTCAATCTGTCAAAAATACATCTAATTTACCTACATTTTTGACAAGTTTTTGACGCTGATTGTCGCTGAGATAAGATTGCGACTAGATTTTGAACGTTTTTAATTACGGGAAATTGACCTTCTGATCTTGCTTAATAAGGTTATGATAGACCCAAAAATATTTTTGGGGAAAACAGAAATAATGTGCCTAACATTTAAGGAAAACCACCTAAAGACAAACATGAAAATAATACTTACCTACTTACAATGGCCTCCAGAAGTTAGTTGACATTCCACTTCAGCTGTGATACCCACATTCATGATCATGATCTGCCTAGGCTTTTCCAGTGTAATCTGATGCAACCGAATATTTTAAGAGTTTTTTTAAATTATTATTGTCCCTCTCAACCAAAGCACCTGCCATCTAATCTCTTCACCACCCTTGGTTGACTGGTAGAGAATGCCTAAGGCATTAAGTCCGCCCTTGTACCTTTTTGTGCAAAAAGTTGAAATAAATAAATAATACCAGTATTTTACATGGAGCTGCCTATCTGACCTTCACAACCCAGTTACTGCATACCACGATACGCCTTGGTAAGACTGGTTGTCAGACTGTCGGGCTTCTGACGACCCGTAACGACTGTCAAAGATCCACAAATGACAGCCAAATTATGACTTAAAATAAAAAATAATCAGGTAGGTACTCCTTCATTATTTTTATGATAAGTCAAAGGTAGTTGAATAAGTTAATCACAACGATATAGCAGTTCAAACATTTGGATCACTAGAATTTGAAATCATAATGTGGTGTGTCACGGGTGAAGTGGAAATATGTCAACTAACTTTTGGAGGCCACTGAACATAAAATCATGAAATTTTGTTATCAATTTTGGTTAACCAGTACAGATTAGGTACTAATTACCTAGATATTATAATAATACGCAATTCATTTTAATTAATATTTTGTTGCATTATAATAATGGAACGATAGCGTTGTTAATTAGGAAAATTATTAGAAAACTAACTAAACGGGGAAAATTAAATAAATTATTTAGGTATTACGAATATTTTTGTTAGCAACAATAATATTCAGGAAAAGGCTAGGTAGGTACTAATGAATAATATTTATCCAGTATACTTTTCACCAATACATACATATATTAGCCGTGCTAGCGTAGTGGTAACAGATTTACCGAGTCGTAGGTCGTGGGTCCTAGGGTAGTTGCCTGGGTAAAAAAAAAAATATTATATTTAGTCCGTCAGTTAGATTATCGAAAAATAATGGAGACGTATTTTTTCTTTTGTCAATCAAACAAAAAATGACAAAGATAAAGCGCGTCAGTATTTGGGAGTGGGGGGTCGTGACGTCACGCCTTGCTAAAAAGTGTAGCAAGGCGTAACGTCACGTGGAACTTTAACGGGCGATATCTTCATAATTTTTTATATAATTGTCAAAAGAAAAAATACGGGTCAAATATTTTTTGATAATCTAACTGACGGACTAATTAGATTTTTTTAGGCAACTAGCCTATTTGTGTATCTAGTTTCGTCACCACTATTCTAAAACGGTGAACGGAAAACATCCTGAGAAAACCGGCATATTGAACCAAAAATTTGAAGACATGTGACATCTACAAACACGCACTGGGCCCGCGTGGTAGATTATGGCCCACACCCTCCTGATAGAGGAGGCCTGTGTCCCAGTAGTGGCAACATATATAGGCTGATTATGTATGAGCTAATTATAGTACTACCTACTATCATCTCGGGTAAGTAATATATGATATAATTACAAAATATCTGATATTTACAAGATATAACAACTGAATCTATAATTTTATTTGGTATAATGATCAGCTAATATAATAAACGATTGATATAATTTTAAAGTAACAAATTTTTATAAGCATAACATACATTAAATAATAAATATAAAATCGTTTGATATACCACTCAAAAGACATAAAACTATGCTGGCTATGTATTTTTGTGGTGTGCAATAAAGTTTATATATACAGGCTGATTTTTTAAAGACCAGTCAAATTTAAGGATGTGGTACAGACCATCAAACTGAACAACTTTCTCCATGGGACCAACATCGTAATCGCGAATAAAAATTCAGCCGTCCCATACATTTAGGTCGAGTAGGTATTGAAGTTTTCTATGGGACAGTTGATAAAATTTTCGCGATTACGCTATTTGTCCCATGGAGAAAGTTGTTCAGTTTGATAGTCTGTACCACATCCTTAAATTTGGCTGGTCTTTAAAAAATCAGCCTGTATATATAACCTATTTAGTCTAATATGTATGATAAAACGCCTAGTAAACAACACAAAGCAAAATTTCATATACACATTATAACATTGTATAATAATAAGTTAATTAGTTGCCTCTTTGTGTACCTACATAATCTTGCTCAGTTAAATATTAATTATTTATTTGTTTAAAAATGGATTCATATAACTGAGAGACATACAAAAGCAGTAAAATAAAGCAGTAAAGTTGTTTGTGAATGGATAGGAAGGTACAGCTATAATACAAACAGACAAATAAATAATAAATTACTACTACTGGATACTAAACTACTACTGGACTTGTGAACTGAACAAACGAGAAGATAGCAATTCGACAATTGCTTACTCACTCTTTAGTGTAGTGATGGCACGAGTACCAATGTAGCGGTGTCTAAAACGCCACATGCGAACAACGCGTCATACTGACGTCACGCAAATCCTGCATCTCGCAAGCAGAGTTTACCGCGCAATTAGCATAGATACAAATTCCCAACATCAATCGTTGGGCAGTTGCCCGCCAGACACAACACCCGTCTGGTCGGAGGATCCTCCCTTTTCTATAGAGTATGACTGAACTTTACACCCTGTTTCTCATACCTCTAAACCATCACTAAACTAAAGAGTGAGTCAAATATTCATTCTGTTTTAAAATTGGATGATCACAATCATGACCCTCAGCCATCGAAATTGGAAACTGCGACAATACTTAATTGAAAATATTGAAAGCGAGGCCGTATAAAACTTGTCGTATTTTACAAAACTGTAAAAGAAATGATGATCAGTCGGTGCTTATCAACCTTCAACGTCAGCTTTACGTCAGATTGCTTACATATAGAGAAATACAAAAGAGAAAACCAGTTTACTTTGAACCTAAAGATATTTATTTTATATCATCATGAAGATTTGCAACTAAATAACCACAACTTTGTAATTCCTGATGAGTTTTTTGGTGAGCGCAAAAGAATAATCATTTTTTCATGCATAAATTCAATGAAAAATTTCATAAAAAAAATTATGGATTATGGATGAAAATCAAAATCAAAAGTCATTTATTCAAATTAGGCTGAGAATCAGCACTTTTCGAACGTCAAAATTACAAAAGACAGTCCCCCAAAAACGCCCGCCCTTCACCACTTCCTAGTGCTATAGCTGGGGAGAAGAAGTGGCGCAACAAACTCCTCAGCAGCACAGCTGTCTGATCAGTTAAAAAATACTTGATTGTATACAATACTAGGTGTTAATTATTTAACATTACAAGGCACAGAACATAAAATTAAATTATTTGCACTATGTCAGCTAGCCACGCCAATATACCACCAAATATAATAAAAACTATACGTACTCAAGCTAAAAAATAATTAATTAAAATTAAAATGTAAATAAAAACTTACTACCTAAATAAAAGCCTACAGGCATAAAGGGCGGGACAGCTTACATATTATTTATGCATTGCTGGGTACTGGTCACATAGCTGTCACTTGAAGTCACAGATGATAAACTAGGACCATCGAAGTAAAATAAATAAATAAGTTAATACTAATATCAATAACCTATCAGTAAGCTAATTCTGGAGAAATAACATGAACATTGTCTTGAGTTAATTAGGGCGACCAACGTTTGCGTTTGTTATCCATGGACATATTTTTAATAATAGCAAACAGACGTTTCCGCTTGTATTTGCGCTTTGTATGTACTTATAAAGATAAAGCAACATATAATAAACTGTTTGATTTAATTATTGAGTATCACTTCTGAAAATGATATTGAAGTTACTATTACAATTACCTATAATTGATTTTGAGATGGCTGGAATACAGCATGTCAGAATGTTTTTTTGAAAATCCTACTTCCTACTAATATTATAAACGTGAAAGCTTGTATGGACGAATGGATGGATGGATGGATGTTTGTTACTCTTTCACGCAAAAACTACTGAACGGATTTGGATGAAATTTGGCACACGGATGGTTTATAACCAGGATTAACATATAGGCTTTTTATCCCAATATTCCCACGGGATCGAAACTTATGCGGGTAAAACCGCGGGAAGCAGCTAGTATTAAAATAAATGGGTGTTTGTTTCACTTGGGCCAAATAATTTACCGCAGAATACAAGGAGCAGGTAAATCTATATTATATGGTACAAATTTTTTTTTAAAATTGAAATGAAATGTCTTCTGGCATTGCCGTTTTGGAACCCAGTGACATTCCGCCGTACTTTGAAAAATTGCTGGAATCAAGGTCACCTGACGCCGTAAATATAATTATGAATTTTGGCAAAGATTATGTATTGGGTGAAAAAAACCAACCTCAAAGATTTCCTCCTTCTATATGGAGCATTAGGAATTTTCAAGCAAGCGATTTACCACGAACCCAGAATAATGCAGCATCCTGGCACCACCGATCCAATCAGATTATCGATAAACCGAATCCAAGTTTTTACTATTTGGCTAATGAGCTTCTAATAGACTATAAAATACTTTTAGATATAGAAATATTAATAAACGGCGTAACATCACCAAAACGCAAAATGTTGTATGAGTAACTGCAACAGAAAATTAACAATATACTGCAGGCAAAAGAATATTTAGTGTATGAATTGTTACGAGCTCTGGCTTCTAATTTAATCTTAAAAAAACAATAACTTTTTGTTATTGTTTTTTTTTTTTTGTTATTTGATAGTCAATCAATCGAAGCATGAATCATTATAAAACGGTTGATTGTGAACATATTAACGGTAAAACGGGGTGAATAGGAATGCAGGGGTAAATCGGGCCGAAACTTTAAAATGGATTTGTACTTTAAAATAATATAGTTTGCTGCAAACAAGGACACTTAATCTTTAATTAAGAAACAGTAAACACATTACAGTCTTTTCTGGCAACAAACTATATTATTTCAACGTTGAAATCCATTTTAAATTTTCGGCCCGATTCACCCATGCATCCCGATTCACCCCGTTTTACGGTATGTGGTTTTTATTTCCCTGTAAAAAACATGCAAACAAGCATACACCATACATGCAGCATGCAAGCAAGCATGCAGCAAGCATGCAACATGCAGCAGGCATGGTTTCTGTCACGGCTCCGGCGCTGCGGGGCTCCGGTGGTCCCATGCGAGCTTATCGTCGCAGATGAGTTTCGTTTTGGCTTGCTGGCCGGCCAAAAAAGACACTACAAGGTGAAAAATAACTTTAATTTCGGAAATCGGTGTTGTCGGTGTGAAATTAAAGTTTTTTTCACGGTGACATGGTTACAGAATCGCACTGCAGCCGCTCAAGATCACCGTGAAAACTTAGGTGAAGAGAGCTTAGAGTGAACTGTCAATAGTATCAATCCCTAGCATTAGTTGGAATGACAGCTCACTCCACGCTCACTTCACCTAAGTTTTCACGTTGAGATAGTTACAGAATCGCACTGCAGCCGCTCAAGATCACCGTGAAAACTTAGGTGAAGTGAGTGGTAATTCCATCTGATTTCACAGTGAGATTTTTACAGAATAGGCCGGCTGGTGTCATCGTGATGTTTTCCTTCACAGATGTCAACGATCTCTACGATAAACTTACTTTTCTTTCTTACGTTAAATAGTTATTTATTTTTCTATTGTTTTAGGACTTTGAACCCATCCCAGTGCCTGTCTCTCATCAGGGAAACTTCTACTCTGGCGACTCCTACATCGTTCTAAGCGTAAGTATAATAATGTGGCGGCATCTACATCGCCACAAGTGAACTACACATCACACTGACGTCACGCTAAATCCTGCATCGCGCAAGCATAGTTTACCGCGCAACTAGCATATTATATACAACGTCCCGACATCAATCGCCGGGCAGTAGCCCACCAGACTCAATACCTATCTGGTTGGAGGATAAGTGAACTCTACACCCAGTTCCTCAAACCTCATATATGTATAATGACGTCTAACATAATTTTTAGGGGTAATAGTTAGCCCGTTTGCAAGAAAAAGGGGCTTGTGGCTAAGTAATAACAGCCGCACGGGTCGATCGATCAGGTTAAGCTACGCTTGCCGCGGTTGGTCCGTGGACGGGTGACGATCTTAACATACCAAGACCCCTCGATGACTCAGAAAGCACGTTAACCCGTTGGTCCCGGCTGTCAGTCGTGATCTTTGACAGTCGTTAGAAACCCGAAAGTCTGACAACCAGTCTTACCAAGGGGTAACGTATTATCCAGTAATTGGGTTGTGAAGGTCAGATAAGCAGTCGCTCCATGTAAAATACTGATGTTCAGCTGCACCCGGTTTGACTGGAAGCTGACCCCAACATTATTTTTTTATTTTTTTTATTATTTTACCATTTATGTACACTATGTGTGTACATAAATGGTAAAAAAACAGACAAGAAAAACAGAACAGAAAAAATATGTAGGCACAGAGGTGATGCTTATTTCACAATAAATCTCTTCCAGCACACCCGAGACAGGACAATAGATACAGAGATGTAGACAGCGTGTGAAATAGTAAAGGAGACAAAAAAATAATATATACAATCAAAAACAATTCACTTAAAAAACTAAACAAATATACGAGAATATACTAACATACATACAAATAAACATACATACATACTTCTAAAATAAATATCACTAGAATGATAATAATTATATCATACTCAAAATAATAAATACTTACACAACTATGATGAAGTAGACAGATAGTGTTCTTTTACTCTGGAAGTCCCTAATATCAGGCGGTAGTGAATTCCACAATCGCACCGCGTGCACTGTAAAGGAGTAGAAGTAGAAGTCGGTGGAGTGGGGAGGGGACTTGAGAAGGTTGTTAAGGTGCGACCTGCAAGGTGCATCTGAAGGACGGGCGTAGGAAAAACGCTCTCGCAGATAGGATGGTGTTTTAGGATTGTGAAGGAGATTCAATGACAGACACAAAATCCGCGGGTTCCTGCGAAGTCGAATGGGGAGCCACTTGAGTATCTCGCGAAAGTTGGAGACGTGATCATACTTTTTAAGGTTAAAAACAAAACGAATACAGATATTTTGCAAACGCTCAAGTTTATTTAGAAGCTCCTCGGTGGCATTTAAATAACAGGTATCGGCGTAATCCATAATGAGCTGAATGAGGGTTTGAGCAAGAGAGATTTTGGTGTTCAAGATTCAACGTAGTTGGGAAAAGGCTAGGTTTATGACTTCTACAGCGTGAATCAGAAAGTATGGATTAACCTTATCTTACGCATTCTCACCTTTCCATAAATCTCTAGACAACCGGCGATGAATCCCGCCTTTCCTGGGATATCCACTTCTGGCTCGGCTCCAAGACATCCCAGGATGAAGCTGGTTCCGCAGCAGTGCTCACAGTCAACTTGGATGATGAGCAGTTCCATGGTTCTGCTGTCCAACACAGAGAGGCCCAGGGCTACGAGTCGAAGCAGTTCCTGGATTATTTCCAACCTGGTAAGTGACGTAAGCTGTTCTTAAACCTACTTGAAACATTTCATCACAACTGCTCCCGAAACGGTGATGGAAAACATCGTGAGGAAACCGGAATGCTCTAGATCCAAAAATTCGAAGCAGCATCCAACCAACGCCATAAAAAAAAACTCGATTGGTACCATAGTCAGCCTATAATGTTCCTACTGCTGGGACACAGGCCTCCTCTCTACGAGAGAGAGAATGGGCCATAATCGACCAAACGGGCCCTAATCGGCCAAGCGGGCCATAATACACCACGCAGGCCACAATCCGCCACGCGGGCCATAATCTACCACGCGTGCCATAATCGACCAAGCGGGCCATGATAGACCAAGCGGGCCATGATCCGCCATGCAGGCCACAATCCACTACGCGGGCCTTAATCCACCACGTGGGCCATAATCCACTACGCAGGCCACAATCTGCCACGCGGGCGTTAATCCACCACGTGGGCTATAATCCACCACGCGGGCCATAATCCACCACGCGAGCCCAGTGCGGGCTGGTGGATGTCACATGTCTTCGAATTTTTGGTTCTAGGACATGCCGGTTTCCTCACGATGTTTCCGTTCACTGTTTTGAGAGCAGTACCAAAGCGAGCGATTGGTACCAAAAAGTTCAAAACAAGATCACTTTTCAAGCAGTCGGATGCAGTTAGTGCTTTGTACTTTAGTTCAATCTCAGATTTGATGCCAGCAACTGCGTCAGAATGTTTCTCCATTTTATAAAAACAAAACCTGCACCCAAATTTGTCCGCTCACCAACGTTAATAACGCAATAAATGCTGTTGTACTGTCAAAATGAAAGCCATTGCTACTGTTAGAGCGGCTTCGCACTACGTCCGATTCGAATCCGAGAAATGACCGTCCGAATTAGACATAGTACTATTTGTATGACAGGTTGCGCACTACATCCGAACTCAGTCCGTCCGAATTTAGAACATTCCCAATTCGGATTCAACTCGGATCTTGAATTCGGATTCGGATCGGATGTAGTGCGGAACCGTTCTTAGTGTGTTATGCAATTACCGTACAGGCCTAGAACTAGATTGTCAATTAAAGTGTATTACGCAAAAGTGTGCTGAAGCAGTCAAGCTGTCTGCATCTAGCTCATATATTTTGTCCCTAAACGATGCTCTGAAACAGATTAATCGATTTATATTTGCGATTAATCTCGGCTATCTTTAAACAGGTTTGCAAATTAATTTCAAGCAACCACAGGCGCCATTTAGATTTGTTTTTAACGGCGGATTTTGATGTTACTCTTTCATGTGTGAAATCCATTCGCTTCTGGTTATCAAACATACTTTTTTGTAAATGTTTAGACCTGTTCATGCTCCCGTATTTCGACGGAGCATTAAATGTTGTGGTTGTTTTTTATTTATATCGAAGAAATCATCGTGTTTTCAGGGGGTCTACTCCGAAGTAGTATCGGCCGAATGTTCGGCCGTTTTCTGCTACGAAGTTACTAATTGACTATGGTCCTTTTTTTTTTTTTTTTTTTTTTTTTTTTTTTTTTTTTTTTTTTTTTTTTTTTTTTTTTTTTTTTTTCTCGCTGAGAAATGCTTTGGGGGGCTACGGGAATGGCCGAGAACACATGGCCATTCCCGTCCCACACTGGTGGAGGCCTGTGCGATACAGGCAACGGTGCCCCCGCACCCGTTGCCTGCTGACCTCCACGCCCGCCTAGCTGGCGGGCCCCGCATGCCCCCCGCGTTGAGGGGGCTACGGCCGCAGAGGATAGGGAGAGCGGCAACGTAACACCGACACTCCTCTTCCCCTGCGGCCCCACCGCGTTCGCCATCTAACGGTGACGGCCCCGTTAAGGCCGCGGAAGGTAGGGAGAGCGGCAACGTAACACCGACACTCCTCTCCCGCCGCGGCCTCGAATCCTCAGCCACGATGTCTCCCATAGGAGGGACATCGCGGCCCGCCTCAGGTAGGTTGCGATGTCACCCAAGCGGCACCGCCACCTACCCGCAGGCCGCTCGTCGTCGGCTAAGCCGCAAAGCCTTGACGAGCGGCCCCCGCTGGGGTTCCTCTTAGCTTCACCGTGGTCGCCGGCCACGGCTACTGAGCCCCCCCGCCTCGTCAATGCGGGAACCCACCGGGGGGGGGATTGACTATGGTCCTGACCCAACTGAGCCGATCCGAACTTTTTTCTAATTTTTCAATAATATTCGGTTCGGCCAGGTGTCGGTCCGATCCGAACATTCGCACTTTGCACTTCGGAGTAGGCCCTCTGGTATGTATCGTTGTACCTTTTTAGTAGACTACGGTGAAGCCAAAAGGAAGGGTTATGTTTTTAGCAGTCTATGTATGTTTGTAGGTCGTGGGTTCGAACCCGAACAGGCACTTTACTTTGTGTAAATTATTTTATAATCACTGCTCTCAAAACGGTGAAGGAATTCATCGTGAGGAAACCAGTATGACCTAGAACCAAAAACTCGAAGACATGTGACATCCGCCAACCCGCACTGGGCCCGCGTGGTGGATTAAGGCCTTTTTTCTGGCCTAGCTCAGTGCTGATTATGCTGAAACCAAAATAATTTAAATAATTCAGCGAATCATACAACCTTAGATTAAAATTCAAATGAAACCTTCTTCATAATAAAACTCTTTTGCTTTCTTCCCTAGCCATCAGATACTTGGACGGAGGCCACGCTTCAGGCTTCAACCACGTCACCATCAACGCGGGAGCCGAAAAGCGCCTGTTCCAGATCAAGGGGAAGAGGAATGTTCGCGTAAGGCAGGTCTGTGGTAGAAACCTACTATATTTTATTTATATTTTATACTAGCTAGCTTCCTGCTAGCTTGGGGCTAGTGGCTAAGTAACAACAGCCGCAAGGGTCGATTTTTCAGGTTAAGCTACGCTTCCCGCGGTTGGTCCGTGGATGGGTGACCATCTTTACATACCAAGACCCTTCCGTGCCTCGGAAAGCACGCTAAGCCGTTGGTCCCGGCTGTTATTCGTGGATCTTTGACAGTCGTTTCGGGTAGTCAGAAGCCCGATAGGCTATCGCTCCATGTAAAATACTGGTACTCAGCTGCATCCGGTTAGACTGGAAGCCGACCCAAACATAGTGGGGAAAAGGCTATGCAGATGATTTAATTGGCTAGGTAAACTCCACAGACACGATGAGTGTAGATATCTAAACACGATAAAATAAAAGGATTTAGCAAAACCCAGTTACTAGGTAAAACGATAGGTCTTTACCGCTGTCATACCATAAATTTTCTCACAAACACATCGAGTATGTTTACGAGTACCTCGTCGATACTTGATCAACTAGGATCAAAATCTATACTATTTCTGTCTATATGACGCAAGCAGTTTTCAAAACACCGGTTTTAACGGTCGAGCCATCAAATTGGATCAAATATGCTTTTAATGCTTTTCTTAACTAGGTACATTGGATTGGGCGATATTTCATCCAATCCAATGTGCTAATCAAAATGATGGCGTTTTTCATAAAGCTTATATCAGACGCTTCCCTCTTGATTCGTGTCTGTCTTTCATTCGACATATCACACTCCAAGTAAAACATCCGAGAGGCAATTCTCATAATTTTAAGAACGTTCACAGTCTGATCTCAGTCAGTCTCAAGCTGTTAAAAAAACCTCTAATTTCCCTACATTTTGACAAGTTTTGACATTTGTTTGTCGCTGAGATGAGACTGCGACTAGATTTTGAACGTTTTAAATTACGAGAATTGGCCATCTGAAGTTCGGAATCGGAACACACAATGAATAAAAAATGAGTTCATGAATCATCATCCAACGTCATATGTTTTGCGTGCGTACAGTCACGAGCACCAATATGTCAACACTTGGCAACTTTCAATTGCGTTTTTTTCGTGAAATAACGAATGCAACGTTGAAATACGACACATTACATAAACCTATGGGTTCGAAATTGCTATATGTTCGTAACAACATAATATTTAATTAAAAATAAAGGATTAAATCGCTTTTGAATAAAGCCGAGTGAATACATACTTTTGCTCGTGACTGTACATTGTGCACTACTAAGAACAGTAAATTTTCACACCAAAACTAAAAGTAATTTCCCAGCAATTATTTTTGCACAACGTTATTTAGTTTGTTGATTACAAAATGCGTAGATGACGGCTTCGTGAAGGGTCTTTTTCATCACCATCATCGTTTCAGCCCGGAATCAGCCACTGCTGGGTATAGCCCTCCCCTTTCTTCTGCCAAACTTCCCGGTTCCGTGCGTCCTTCCTGTAGGTTTCTGAGGGGTAATTCTCGTAATTTTAAGATCGTTCACATTCTGATCTCAATCTGTCTAAAATACGTCTAATTTTCCTACATTTTGACAAGTTTTTGATATTTGTTTGTCGCCGAGATGAGACTGCGACTAGATTTTGAACGTTTTAAATTACGGGAATACGGGCCCTGGTGTATTGTGTGTCTTTTAGTCTGCGCTAAATAAATGTTTTGTTTAGCTTTCTTTCGTTCTTTCTTTCTTTCCTTCATCCAGGTGTTTCCCGCACTTGGATGGCCCTAGTATTCTTGGCCTGACCATGGCCACCATTCGGTCACAGCTTTATTCCATCGGCCTCGTCTAACTATCTAGTTAGACGAGGCCGATGGAATAAAGCAACAATGGAATAAAAACAAAAACTTGATAAAAACAGAGTCTAAAAACATCTGTTTTTAAACTAAACAGAGTTTAAAAACATCTGTTTTTAGACTCTGTTTTTATCAAATTTTTGTTTACATGTCCGGAAAGTAAATCGCAAATGCAGTATAATGTTTACATCTTCTTTCGCTAGGTGGCCGTCAGCTTCGACTCGCTGAACAAAGGAGACTGCTTCGTCTTGGACTACGACCACGAGATATACCTGTACGTCGGTGAAAATGCCAAGACTATGGAGAGGCTGAAGGCTATCCAAGTAGCCAACCAGGTCAGGGACCAGGACCACAATGGAAGAGCCAGCATTGAGATCATTGGTGAGTTTCTTCTTATTTTATTTTATTTGGGACACGGAACAGTTCATCATCATTGTTCATCGACTTCTAGGTTCTAGGTCTAGTTCTAGGTCGTAGATTCGAACCCAGGCAGGCGCTTTACTTTGTGTAAATAATTTCAGCACCACTGCTATCAAAACGGTGAAGGAAAACATCGTGAGGAAACCGGCATGTCCTAGAACCAAAAGTTCGAAGACATGTGACATCTACCAACTAACACTGGGCCCGCGTGGTAGATTACAGCCCCCTCCCTCTCACAGAGAGGGGGCCTGACCTGTGTCCTAGCGGTGGGAACATTATAGGGTAAGTATGCATCATCATGCTCCTGGTCTGATCCCAAGTTATTTGGAGTCGACGCAACATGTCTCGTTCTTCCATTCTTTTCTGGTAGTCGTTCATCTCGACGTCATCATGTCAACATGTCGTCATGTCAAGAGATACAAAATAAAATTTAAAAAAAAATTCGTAGGAGTTGGAACCATAATTTAAGAGTAACCTACTAAGTATTATGTAATTTAGTATTAGTCGATCAGCAGTGAGCAGCAGCCTTTTAGTATTACTATTTTGTAATTTTGATTTGTTTTTCCTTGTGGATATATATCTAAGCGTATTTACATTGTAATAAGGTATGATGGGGTTGACATATCCTTATTGGACAAAATCCCCTTTTAAATAAAAAAAAATAAATAAAAAAAACGGGTAGCACTCCGGGAGTGCCGACAGAAGTGAAAACTTGAATATTAACGTTGTGCATTTTTAATATTTTGGAATACGGTCTACTCTCCCTCCGTCTTACGAATTATCGATCAGGTCACGTGTCCTGACGCAAGCTCCGTCTTACGAATTTTCGATCAGGTCACGTATCCTGGGGCGAGTTTCACATTTTTTACCCATCACAACAAAAGTGCACAACGCCGCTAAAGACGTTTTCACTTTAAAAAAAAAAAAGTAAGTAGTCGATTATTCAATAAACCTCTTCGACCCTTTGGAGCAAAAGAAAAAGAGTCAGAAACAACACTCAGCGAAATCGAAGTAATAGGACGGCAGCGGGTGGGTCGGGGGCCGAAATTTCACGCGAATAAAGTCGCGGCCAGAAGTTAGTTTGTTATATACCTCGTCGATTCAGTGCTCAGAGAAATTTTACGAAAATTAGAGGAATTGCTAATGATCTGCTGGGAATTCAGGAAATGGATAGCTTTTAGAGGTATTGCTTAAAGTGGCCTTTTTAGGCCCCCAGTAATAGTAGCACAGATTACTGAATAGTGACTACGTAACAGATACTTCACTCAGTAGAAAATTTCCAATACCTATTACGATAATTGCCTACTCCCTCGCGTCAACAACCACTGTATGCTAAAATGCGCCTAAATGCTCAAGCGTACAGCAGTGATTGCTTCGCACCGCGCGATTCCACAGTAATCGCAGGGCTGCCTCTTCGATAAAATTAAATTAACATAACTTTTTATCTATGTTATTGAGAACTGTGAATATGTTCTGACTTTTATGTGGCAGTTAAAATTTTTATCATTTATAAAATATTTAACCAACTTAAAAAAAAGGAGGTGATCAGACATACAGGCCAAACTGAGATGTTTGACTTGTATGGTTTGTAGGTATGTATGTTTGTGCGCGATAATCTCGCGTTTGCACAACAGCACATAAGGCACCACACGGCATCGTAATACGCGTACGAACGAACAGCACTATTAAAATTTAACGGCGTGCGCGCGCTTCGCTTGCGAAAACCGCACTGAATTTGATCCGCCGGCGGACCGAGACCGCTCGGCTGGGCGGTAGGCACTTATAGCGCGCAAGTACATGGAGTGACGGAGGCCTGGTAGTAGTGGTATTGGATTTTTCAATCAGGGATTACTCAGTAGCAGCCTGCACTCTGGATTTGTGCACAGTTGAACTCAAACTATTTATTTCAAATAAACCAATTACCAATTACTGGTGAAATGTGGGTGTACTATAGGTACAGCTCTGCCTAACCCTTCGTGGATTACAGCCGTGATGTTATGTTTAATTTTGGCATAACATGACACTTCACTTATTAACAGTATGAACCCGAATTTGTCCCGTAACATATCGTACAGGACAGCGTAGGAATGGCTGCATAGCCCTTTTTTTTTTTTCTGGGTGGGAAATCATCAAATGACTCCTCCCGCTCTGGGCGGAGCAGAAGGGAGTGTCAGACTTTTACTGACTAAAACCCACCCGTGTTCCTTCAGTTGCCTGTGCCAGGGGCCACGGTATCTCTTTCGAACAACCCGCAGCCCCGGCGGCATCGGCCCTAGCGGACCCCGTCAGTTCGTGCTGACACCTCTTTGAGGCGCGCGTGGAACACAACGCGCCGTCGACCCGAGCCTGGTCCTTACCGGGCGGCGAGCTGCCCATAGCTCGCCGCCCGCAAGCCCGCGCCTACGGTGGCCGGGAGTCGGCTGTTGACTCCCGTCCAGGGCGTCTCCTGCGGCGGCTAGGCGCGCGAGGGTGCAGCGATTGCCTCTCCCTCACGCGCTCCGCCTCCTCCTTCGCGAGCATTACTGCTTCGCAGAAGGAGGTGACGGCCTCCCATTCACTCTCGCTCCGTACCATGGCCTGTATGAGGGCCGGACGCGAAAGGTCGCTGCCGCCGATCGCCGCCACGAGGACACGGCGGGGCCCCGCCCAAGCCGGGCAGACCTCCACCGTATGCTCCACCGTGTCCTCCGGGCGATCCCCACAGTGGTGACACCCTGGCGTTTCCTCCCGCTTTATCCTGAACAGGAACCTCCCGAAACAACCGTGTCCGGTAGGACCTGCGTCAGGCGGAAGGTGAGGGCGCCGTGGCGCCTCTCTAGCCACTCCTCAAAGAGGGGACTTATCGCCGCAATTGTGGCGTGCCCAGCGCTGGGTTGCGACAATCGCACTCTCCATGCCGCTATGAGATCCCGCCGGATCTCTGTCCGCTGTGCCGTGATTTCTCGCGGCAGCGGAGTAACGCCCCGGCGTTTTGCCTCCACTCGCCACTCCCATATGTGGGCGAGGACTTTGGCCTCCAGATCCCATGGCGGCAATCCGGCAAGGAGGCTCGCCGCCTCAGCGGAGACCGTGCGGTATCCTCGAATGTGCCGGACAGCCATGACCCTTTGGGACGCGATCAACCGGCGGGCTGGTCGCCGCCTCAAGGATCGCGCCCATACCGGTGCCCCGTAAAGGGCCATGGACCGCACGACCCCCGCATAGAGCCTCCGGCAGGAGGCGTTTGGTCCCCCTAGATTGGGAAGGAGCCGCCTCAAGGCAGCCCCGGCCCGCTCCAGTCTGGGAGCCAAACGTCGGAAGTGCTCCACGAAATTCCACCGGCTGTCGAGGACGAGTCGCAGGTACTTCATCGTCAGCTCGACACGGCTGCATAGCCCTTGGAGCACAGTCCTTCAGACCACGTATTGGCGTCAACCTAACAAGATCGATTGGATAGACAGAATGACACGTGGAAGACTACGTGGAAGGCTGTGAAAAGGGTAATGGCGACGATTCCCTTGTTCACAAACTAATCTAAATTAACACTAATATATACTATATACTTGTACAAGTATAGAATACGAAAAAATATAGAAAAAGGCAGGAGCTCATTTGGCATAAAAAAATTCGTCCGCATCACTGTCAATGGGATAAGTGCCCAAAAGGCTGGCAGCATTACCACGTTGGATGGTAATGCTGATTCTTTGGGCTAAGAATAGGCCAGCCTTCTGGTCACGTGAAGAGTCAACCAACCGCTTGGCGATGTACCGAAAAAATCGATGAGCACTCGGACCCCAAGGCCCTAGTGTTTCAACCCCAAACGGCTCAAATATATTAAATTTAAGTTCAGTCTATCTTTTTCTTTCTATTTCATTATGAAAAGGACAGAAGATAAAATATTAGTTTAGTCCTGTCAAATTAAGATACTCCATAGACAGTTTAGACGTGATTAAAAACATGGCTACTAAAAATACGTCAATTTACGTCAGGCGCTGACTAATTTGACAGGACTAAACTAATATTTATCTGGGATGTATACTTTATATAAAACTTGTAAAATATATTTAAACATATAAATATTGTTTCTAATAGATATCGATTCAAAGGAGAGCGACTTCGAGAAGTTCTTTGAGACATTAGGATCTGGCGACAAGGACTCCGTCGCCGAGGCTGCTGATGGAGGAGACGATGAGGTCAGTACACTTTATATATAATAACTAGGAAATTCTCAACTCGGGGTACTTCCAGGGTATTTACGCGCCCTACCCAAATGTCCTTTCTTTGGTATTGTTCGTCGAATCGTTGAGCTCCTAAAGTTCTGAGTTGAGCTACACAATTGCGTGCACTGACTGGACTGGTCCACCCAATCTGTGTGGTTCTTTCATCAAAAGACCATTTCAGACACTAATCTACATGGTCTTCACATGATCTGACCAAGATTATGTCTGGATTTTAAAAGAGACTGTGACCTCTGAGTTTGTTTCGGCCTTTCTTCTCAGACTAGTCAGATAGGAAACGCTGACCTCATCTAGTTTAAAAAAAATATGATTGACGTGTAAAAGTGTTTGTACAAGCCTACTTACAGAAAATAAATCTAAATTATTTTATTATGGGTTATTTACCCAAAGAAAACTTAGTGCAAAGTCAAGCTTATATCTGTCAAAAAACAACTTGAACCCAACAGTTTTTTTCAGTGCTTACGTAAACAGAGCAGGCTAAAAAAAACCGGCC
Source organism: Apamea epomidion (assembly GCA_947507525.1). Classification (NCBI taxonomy): domain Eukaryota; kingdom Metazoa; phylum Arthropoda; class Insecta; order Lepidoptera; family Noctuidae; genus Apamea; species Apamea epomidion. Next base: position 6,194,529 of record OX382255.1, read on the forward strand.
ACGTGCGAGTTGGCCTCGCACACGAAGGGTTCAGTACAATAAGGAAAAATTGCCGAAATAAAGAAAAGAGAGAAAGAAAAAAGTTTATTTGGACACAGTTCGTGAAACACAAAATACAAAATTAAAAGAAATGTGGATGGAGACCCCTTTAATTTTTAACTTTATTTAATTTGTTGTTATAGCGGCAATAGAAATACACAGTCTGTGAAAATTTGAACTGTCTTCCTGTTACGGTTAATGAGATACAGCCCGCTGACACACAGTCGGACGGACAACGGTGCCTTATAATAGGGTTCCGTTGGCACTCTGGGTGCAGAACCCTAACAACAAAATTACAACACAGCAGCCTCATTGAGGAAATTTTCTGCTCGTATTCAGAATGCAATTCAGGTTGAAAAGGGAAACCGTTTAATATTTAAATTAGATCTAACTCAATATTCCGTCCAGCAGGAGTTTGAGCGCGGCGCCAACGTGGAGGTGTCTCTGAGCGAGATCTCCGACAGCTCGGGCTCCCTCAAGATCACCAAGCTACCTCCTCCCATGACACAAGACTTGCTTAATACTAAGGTAAGAATTTTAAGCAATTTCCTCACACAATCAGGTAAGTACAGGCAAGCAGGCAAGCTACCCGAAACAGTCAAAGGATGTCACCAAAATCTGCCCAAACGAAATACCGAGGTACACTTATTGGCATAAAATACACTAGATTACACTGAATAATATTGAATTTATATATTTTTCTTATGGTTACCCGGGGACGAGAATAAAATAACTTTTAACGTAATATAAAGCTCGCCATTTCGGGCACAATTATACTACCTTGGTCCATTACATTACCTATTAAAAAAAAAACCTGTCAAGTTGACAGTTGTCTGCTGTCAGCTGCAGATGCTGTTGTTTTTGTTTCATTTCAAATATTTTTATATTATCGTCAAGAACCAAATCGTGAGGTGACAAACGGAATACCAGAAAGAATTGCCAAGTTATTAAACAAAATATACAGCACAAACGGATTACAGACGAGTACCCCGAAACGCAAAAACGAACGGAATGACATGTGAATGACATTTACCCACGAAATAATGTCCACAGAACACATTATACTCCTAATGTCAACCCGTACATGCAAATTTGCCACATGATTTAATTGTGTTACAGGTTATTAAAACTTTAAATACTATATTAAGTATGTAGTTTTAGATTATTTATGGATAAAAACACAATTATTTTCGAATTTCTCTATTTTTTCCCTACGATTTGGTGCACGTGTACCTCGAGGTACATGTTTGGGCAAAGTTGTATGGGCTTTTGCTGACCTCCTTTCCCAATCAACCTTGAACCTTAATGCTTTATTGGTAAAGTTGAAAACCTATTAAAGAAATTTGACAGATTTACTTAAACCAAAAAGTAGAAAAATATTGTAAAAAAAAACACCGTTTTTACTTGTAGCACCCCACACAAGGAGGGGCTCGTGGCTAAGTAATACCAGCCGCACGGGTCTATTTATTTATTTATTAGGGACAAAAAACAGTTACATGCTACAAAATACAGAGAAATACTTAAACTAAAATTTAACAAACACGTAACCCACTCCATTGTCCACGTTTTAACTAAAGGTTAAAAGAAGTGCTAAAGACAAGTGATAAAAAAGAAAAAAAGAAAAATGAACACTAGTCGCTGCCACAACTATGCTGTGTTACTTAGCTTTGCTGAATTTAACTTAAAATACTCGCTAAACAAAATATCCAGAGCAATTCTCTTAAATGATTGCTTAGATAGACAAGATATATCCAGCTCAATAAAATGCGTGTTGTAAGAATCAACAAGGCGACGAAGAGGCACACGTTCCCCAGCGTTAGTCCTGCATGTCTGTATCGAATAGTTGAGGGACGCGCACCCCCTTTCGAATAACACTTCTGGGGACCTTGTAACACAATTTGTTTGTTAGATCAATACAATCAAACTTGCTATTGCATATGCCGTGCAGTGTCATGACATCAAGTAACAACCGCCTAGATCCCAAATCTAGTACTCCATACCGTTTCAATAGCTGCACGTAAGGAACCTTCCATTGAAAGCTCTTATAGTTCATAGACCGTAAGAACTTCTTCTGCACCCTTTCAATTCTAGTGCCGTATTTGCCGTATCGGTCGATCGATCGGGTTAAGCTACACTTTGGTTGGTCCGTGGATGGGTGACCATCTTTACAACCGAGACCCCTCCTGCCTCGGAAAGCACGTTTAGCCTTTTGCCTCGAATATAATTTCTAGATTTGTGACAGTCGTTACGGGTAGCCAGAAACCTGAAACTGCCAACCAGTCTTACCAAGGGATATCGAATTACCCAGTAACTGGGTTGTGGAGGTCAAATAGAGCAATCGCTCCATGTAAAATACTGGTATTCAGCTGCATCCGGTTAGACTGGAAGCCGACCCCAACATAGTTTAGAAAAGGCAGGCAATCTGCCTGCCCTTTCTCAACTATGTTGTGGTAACTACAAAATCAAATCAAATGATCGACGCAACGTTGTGTTGGTGATGTGGCCAGCTGGTAGTGCGTGGTCTCGCTGGTGGTTGCGTTGTGGCTGCGATGTGGTCGGTATCGCCCATCATCATCATCTTCAACCTACAGTAGTCCACTGCTGGACATAGGCCTCTCCTATTGCACGCCATTCAACCCGATTTTCGGCAACTCTCATCCAGCTGCTACCAGCCATCCTGCGAAGATCGTCGCTCCACCTAGCCTACGGGCGTCCTACCTTACGTTTACCGATTCGCGGGCTCCACTCAAGAACACGTCTTCCCCAACGGTCATCGGTTCTACGGCTAATATGGCCGGCCCATTGTCACTTCAACTTGTTTATTCTGTGAGCTATGTCGACAATTTTGGTTCTCTGCCGGTTCACCTCGTTGCGGATTCGATTCCTCAGAGACTCCAAGCATACCCCGTTCCATAGCTCGCTGAGCGACCTACCCGGAATCGCCACGGTTGATTTTGACGGCCAAATGTGGTTCGTGTGCTGGAATATGTATGAAAATGAATAGTTTTAATTTTCATACAAATTCCGAATATGTGCCTTAGGAACCTACATATTAATTATTGCCATACATTTAATAAAATATTATAGTTTGACCATCATATTGGATGTTATCTTATCCCCCTTTTCAAGGATACATTAAAAAGCTTTACAAACTCTATCCACTTGAATATAAACACTCGACTGTAATAATAAATAAATATTGTTATCTGAGTCTAGATAATAATGTATTATAATATGATTTGTTTTAATGGAATACTAGTCTTGTCCGCGGCCCTGAACGCATGAAAAGTTTAGAACTATCCGGGGTGAAAAATACTTAATACCTTTTAAAAGATTGCACGCTACTTCTAAGCTATCAAAATCTGCTCGTTTAGCAGAGAAATCTAAACGTAGGAACTGTCGTTGATGTAGAAACATTGATATTTGAAAACTAAATATTTTCATATTTTCAGGAATGCTACATCCTGGATACTGGAAGTTACAGCGGTATCTACGTGTGGGTCGGAAGAGAATCTAATGATAAGGTATGCGTTTCAATATTCATCATTTCATTTTATTTTTTTACCATTTCATTTCAGTTAATCATTTCATTTTTTTATTATTTCATTTAACAATTTCGATTTTCATCATTTCATCATTAATTCATTTCATTACACTATTTCATTTCATTTTATCATTTCATTTCATAATTTCATTTCATCAATTCATTTTATCATTTCATTTAATAATTTCGATTTTCATTATTTCATTTTATTGTTTCATTTCATCATTAATTCATTTCATTACACTATTTCATTTCATTTTATCATTTCATTTCATCAATTCATTTTATCATTTCATTTAATAATTTCAAAATTCAAAATTCATTTATTTTTGTGAGCACAGGGTACAATGATCTTATGTATAGAATAAGAATAGAATAAGAATAGAATAATTTATTGTTTCAAGAAAATACAGTTAATGCATTGATTCCTGAAACTCACACTAGGATTCCCTGTGTCGTGAGTTCCAGGCTCCTTCGCTCCGTTTACGTTTGTATATGTACGACAGGCATACAAAATAGTGATGCTATGATCAAAATTAAATTAATTGTAAAAAAATCTCTTAAATTCACAATGTGAACAAATAAGAATTGTAAAAGTTTAATAAAATAGTACAGAATGATAAAACAATGTCAGCAATATAACAGTCGTCAAAATTAATTAAATTAAAATAGTCTAAATGTCAAAAATAAATAAATACAATGTCAGCAGAGATTAAAATTATCAAAAATTACAATTGCATTATAATAAAATAAAATTAAATAATAACATAATAATAATTCCAAAAGTATGATTAATTAAATTTGTCATTCAGAAACTGATCTAATGTGTAATAGCAGTTTTCAAGTAGCAGCTTGTGTAGAGTGTTTCTGAATTTTTGTAATGGCATACATTTAATTGCATCGGGAACTTTATTAAAAACTGGGGGAGCAATACCAAAGAAAGTTTTCTTCATCAGTGCAGTTTTACATTTTACATGGCATAAAGTGTTCATATATTGAGCACGTATGGGTAATTTCTTGACTGTGGCCATTTTTTTAAATAAGTGTGAATTATTTTTTAAAAACAAAGAAGTTTCCAAGATGTACAAAGCAGGAAAAGCTAAAATATTGTATTTTTTAAAATACGGCATGCAACTGTCAGTCCTTCTTAAACCAAACATCGACCGTACATCTCTTTTGCTTTTTAAAAATTTCGATTTTCATCATTTCATTTTATTGTTTCATTTCATCATTAATTCATTTCATTACACCATTTCATCGTTTCATTCTATTATTTCGTTTCATAATTACATTTCATCTTTTCCGTTCACTATTTCATTTCAACATATCATTTCATCATTTCAAATCCTAGACCCCACCAATTCAGAATCTCCAACCGATATTAAGTTATTTTTCTATTGTTCCAGGAAAAGGCTGAAGCAATGAAGAAGGCTGAACAGTACCTCAAATGGCATGACTACCCAGACTGGGTAAGTTACCTTCTCAGAACCTTCATCTAGTCACACTATCAATCGCAATCCGAAAGATATTGAAGTAAACGGCTAATCCATTGCTTCACAAGTTTCAAGAATTCATCTGCTCAACACGTAAATAACGCAATGAATGTTGTTGAACTGTCAAAATGAAAGCCATTACGTTTGTAAGTGTACTACGCAATTACCCCACCGATCTATTACTTCATAGATTTTAAGACTGTCGGGATTGATTGTCGAATGACTTAATAATGATTATTGATGTGTCATCTTAGGGAGCTTGTGGCTAAGTAATCGCCGGGCAGTAGCCCACCAGACTCAATACCTATCTGGTTGGAGGATAAGTGAACTCTACACCCAGTTCCTTAAACCTCATATATTTATAATGACGTCTAAAATATTTTTTAGGAGTAATAGTTAGCCCGTCTGCAAGAAAAAGGGGCTTGTGGCTAAGTAATAACAGCCGCACGGGTCGATCGATCAGGTTAAGCTACGTAGGCCGCGGTTGGTCCGTGGATAGGTTACATACCGAAACCCCTCCGTGGCTCGGAAAGCACGTTATGCCGTTGATCCCGGTTGTCATTCGTGGATTTTTGACAGTCGTTACGGGTCGTCAGAAGCCCGAAAGTCTGACAACCAGTATTACCAAGGGGTATGGTATTACCCAGTAAGTGGGTTGTGTAGGTCAGATAGGCAGTCGCTTCATGTAAAATACTGGTATTCAGTTGCATCCGGTTAGGCTGGAAGCCGACCCCAATATAGTTGGAAAAAGGCGGGCAGATGATGGTGAGATGTGTCATCTAAGTTTTGATTCGGCCTATCTTACCTCAAACATCGTTGGCACAACTTGGCTAGAACTATCGTTTTTTAAGCTAAATGGCACGCAAATAGAAAAAGGTTCACCATCCTTGAATCAGAGCAATGAACTATCCGACAGTAGTACAGACGCCAGCAGGTCGAGCTACCCGAAACCGTCAAATTTTCCCAATTAACCTTGAACCTTAATGCTTTAGCGATAAAGTTGAAAACCTATTAAAGAAATTTGACAGATTGTAGTAGCTTGATGTGCAGGCTAGCGTCTGTACCTATAACCTTCATTTGTTTAGGCGCCGAGATATCGATTCTGTCTGAAAAGTATGCCCTTGAACTTTACACAATAAATATACATCGGCTTGGGGAAGTAGATCAAGTTGATGACGTAATAAAATGATTCTATAACATAACATCACAGCTGTATACCCGAAGGGTTAAGCAGGTGTGTAACTACAGGATAAAATGTATGCCTGAGCTAATTTTTAGGGTTCCGTACCTCAAAAGGAAAAACGGAACACTTATAAGATCACTTCGTTGTCCGTTTATCCGTCTGTCAAGACCCTTTTTCTCAGGAACGCGAAATACTCAGCGCTGCACCGGTTTGAAGCAGTGAAAAAATCAAACTTCTAAGTGAACGCAATCAAGAGATACGGGCGCTTATGTTCCGTTTCTGCAGCATATTTTGACACTCGCAAAAAAATAAATAATAAATTTGCTTCTTTTACAGGTACATGTGACCAAAGTACCCGAAGGTGTGGAGCCAACGGCGTTCAAACAGAATTTCCAGGAATGGAACTAAATTATAAGTTATTTTTATGTCCCACTGATTTTAAGCAGCAATACTTCAACGGATTTATTAATACTGCCACAAACTTATCTGTGAACCTAGCACGTACACGCGGAGTGAACGTAACGTAATATATACTTCAACTCGGCCTATCGCAGTCGACTGCTGGACATATGACTCTCCCAGGCTGTGCCACAACACCCTCTCCTTCGTCTTCCGCATCCTCTCTGTCCCAGCATCCTTTTTGAGGTCCTTGGTCTATCTAGCTGAGGGGCTCCCCACACTACGCTTGCCGATATGCGGTCTCAACTCGAGGACTCGTCTGCTCCACCGGCCATCGGTCCTTCGACAAACATGGCCAGCCCACTGCCACATCAGTTTTCTTACTCTGCAAGCTATGTCGGTAACTCAGGTTCTTTTATGTATAACTTCATTTCTGATTTTATCTTTTAAAGAAACTCCTGGCATAGCCCGCTCCATAGCGAGCTGGCAGAGCGTGTCCATGGAGTTCTTGCCCGTTCTTCTCCATAGGTACCTACTACGCTTTGGAATGGGCAACTTGCTTCATCTTTTGACTGACCGACCTTGACAATTCAAAAGTGCCTGTAATTGGTTTATTTGAAATAAATATTTTGAGTTTGAGTTTGAGTTCGACATTTCTTCGAATTTACGTTACATTTATGTTAAACTGCGTTTACGTTACGTTTGCGTTGCGTTTACGTTGCGTTTACGTTACGTTTGCGTTGCGTTTACGTTGCGTTAACGTTACGTTTACGTTGCGTTTACGTTACGTTTACGTTGCGTTTACGTTACATTTACGTTGCGTTTACGTCACGTTTATGTTACGTTTCCATCACGCGTTCGTGCTTGGCCTATGATAGGCTAGTGGAACAGTACAAGATATAATTCTTTAATTACATCTTCTCAATTATTCAGATATAACTTTGACAAATTAGCATCTGAAACTTTATACTCCTTAAATAATCGTCGTATGTTCTACGCTAGCTAGTATTCTTCTAATTATTATAAATATGATCGAATAAGTTTATATTTAATTAAAATTTTTGTATTATTTTCTGATAATGTTTAATTTATAAATAAATATAATGATTATTAAGTTTTGTTTCTTTTTTCTCTTTGACAATCCTAAATACTCCTACTTTAGGTCGTGTCCTTCAATTATGTCAGAAAAGCGCAAGATAATAAACAATTTCTTAAAAAAGAACTCTGTGTTATAATTATAAAACTGGCTAGTTGGAACTAACGAAATTACTATGAAAAATGGCAAAGGTCTGTCATTTCCTGTTCATTGACAGCGCCAGGAAGAGTTTGTGGAATTTTACATGGAAGCTAAAAGAATGAATAAAAACCCCTCAAGGTAAATTCTTTTACGACGATTTTCTAAGAAAGGAGTGTTATATTTCTCATAGTTGATCCTACTTTAATAATCCTACTAATATTATTCGTATAAACGCGAAAGTTAAATGATAAATGATTTTATTTTGTAAGTAGGTTTGTACAAACACTTTTACACGTCAATCATATTTTAAAACTAGATGAGGTCGGCGTTTCCTATCTGACTAGTCTGAGAAGAAAGGCCGAAACAAACTCAGAGGTCACAGTCTCTTTTAAAGTCCAGACATAATCTTGGTCAGATCATATGAAGACCATGTAGATTGATGTCTGAGATGGTTTTTTGAAGAAAGAACCCACATAGTTTGAGATGACCTGTCCAGTCAGTGCACGCATTTGTCAGAAATCGTGCTGTTCAACACAACACTTAAAGAGCTCGACGATTCGACGAACAATACCAAAGAAAGGACATTTGGGTAGGCCACATTAATTACTCAAACTGCCAGACCATGACAAAAACTAACAGAACAGAGAGAAAAATAAAAAATAAAATGACCCACATAGTCTTCACATTCACAATAATTAAAATAATAGAATACTTTACAAAGTAAGCAAATGTCATAGTATATATCAAATTCATTAATGTCAAAATGTATTAAAAAAAACAAAAAACATTCAATATGTAAAAATTGGAAGCAGCTTAACCCTTTGCAATCACAACATTTTAAATCTTAATTTCAAATTGAACTTCAGCGCCTCTTCAAAGGTCATTTTGCCAATCTGCCTGTCACTCAGAAAACAAAGTCTCTTTAATAAAAACAATGCTTTATTTTGTTTCAATCCCATCAGCTCTTAAAGGTTAATCCCAAGCCTTTTTGTCCTCGATATAAGCCTTAACGGTATAAAAGGCTTTCTCGTACAACTTACGTTTAATGAATGATTTGAATTTATTAAGGCTTAGATCTTGAACGGGGCTTGGAACTTTATTGTAGAATCATATACATTGGCATCTGAACGAGTCACCTAGTTTGTTAATTACTCTTTTACAAAAAACTACTGAACAGATTATGGTGAAACTTTACAATAATATAGCTTGTACATCAGAATAACACGTAGAATACTTTTTTTTACGATATTCCCACGGGATCGCCACTAATGCGGGCGAAACCGCGGGGTGCTACTAGTCCGTTCATATAAAGACAACAAGAACGTATCATCTCGCCTTGTTTCCCTGAAGGGTTGGCAAAGGTGTACCTCTAGTACACCCACATTTCGCTAGTTATGTATAAGTCAAATATAATAGGGGTTAAAGAATGAAATTGCCGTTTTATTGTAATAGGTACTTCGAATTGACATAGAACCTTCATGGTTTGAGATTTTTGAGTTAAACTTTTTTCACATGGTACCTATGAAGTTCTTTTAAAAAATGTGCAACATTCGATTATAGACTTTCAGATGTTTTTTTTATTCAGCTTAGACAAGAAAGATGGATACTTCGAAAATTCGAGTTCCGACGTGGAACTAACGCGGCAGAAACAGCTCGCAATATCAATGTTGCGTTTGGAGAGGGGACTGCTAATGAACGCACCGTGCGATTTTGGTTTAAACGCTTTCGTGATGGAAACTTTGATTTGAAGAACGAACCACGTGGAAGAGCGCCCACACAGTTGAATAACAATGAATTGAAAGAGATGGTGGAAGCCGATCGGAGCCAAACTACCCAGGAGTTAGCGGCATAGTTTACCGTTACCTTACCAACAATATTGACTCATTTGCGTCAAATCAATAAAACAAAAAAATATGAGAAATGGGTGCCGCATGATTTGAATGATCTGCAGAAAGAAACGCTTGTTGAAACTTGTGTTGCCTTGTTGAATCGATACAGAAATGAAGGAATATTGGATCGAATTGTGACATGTGATGAAAAGTGGATTCTTTACGATAACTGTAAGCGAAAAATGCAATGGCTGACCCCAGGTCAAACGCCGCAACAGAGTCCTAAACCAAAGCTTACCAATAAAAAGGTAATGGTAACTGTTTGGTGGTCTCAGCATGGTGTTATTCACTATAGCTTTCTCCGATCTGGTCAAGCAATACCGGCAGCTGTCTACTGTGCCGAATTCCGAACAATGATACCAAAACTAGCAGTGAAACAGCCCCGACTCATGAATAGATCTTTACCATTATTGCTCCATGATAACGCGAGACCTCATACAGCACGAGAAACCGTTTTAATTCTACAGAAACTGCAATTAGAAACCATTTGTCACCTTCCTTATTCGCCAGACCTTGCTCCAACGGATTACCATTTTTTTCGTGATTTGGACAATTTTCTACGTGATAAAAAGTTTTCATCTCAGGAGGCAGTACAAAATGCTTTCACACAGTTTGTCGAATCTAGATCACGAGAGTTCTATCGCAAAGGCATAAATGACCTTCCTATTAGATGGCAGCAATGTATAGATAATAATGGTAATTATTTTGATTAAATATATATGTTAAATAAAAAAAAAAACTAATTTCAATTTTTCAGTACAAATCGGCAACTTCATACTTTAACCCCTAATATAATAGGAGGCGATCCTATGGCCATCTACCGGACACAAATCGAGACTCCGGGCTACAACTGAGAAATTTCAGACAGAAAAAACAAATAGCACTTTGCCCGACCTAGAAATCGAACCCAGGACTTCAAGCTCAGCAGTAGCGCTTACGACCACTAGACCAACGACCGCTATCCGTCATCTGAGACTAAGAACATAAATGGTACAAAAATGTGACCTTTAGACACCTTACGCTTTTTTTTTTTTTTTTTTTTGTGGATGAGAAATCATTAAATGACTCCTCCCGCTCTGGGTGGAGCAGAAGGGAGTGTCAGACTCTTACTGACTAAAACCCACCCGTGTTCCTTCCTTAGCCCTTTATGTACCAGGGCAGCGGTAACCCTTTCGGACGATCCCGCTACCCCGGCAGGCTTCGGCCCTGTCGGGCCCCGTCAACTACGCTGACATCTCTTTGAGGCGCGCGTGGAATACATACACGCCGTCCGGCACGGGCCTGGTCCTGATCGGACGGAGAGCTACCCATTGCTCTCCGCCCGCAGGCCCGCGCCTACGGTGGCCGGAGACACCTTACGCTCATGTTAGGACTAAAATTATGTGTTATGATCAACAGATTTAATAGTCCGAGTGTAGCTAGCCTTATGTTTTTGTGATTCACTTAACCAAACGTCTTAGTTAGGCCAGGCCAAAACAATATTAAAATCGCTTCTATATGGTTTCGACCATAATAGTCTGAATTGATGATTTAGGCCCTGCAGTGCGATTCTGTAACCATCTCACTGTGAAAACGGGGTTTGACACTATAGACAGCTCACTCTAAGCTCACTTCACCAACATTTTCACGGTGAGATTTTAACAGAATCGATCGGCTGTTCACAGCCTCGAGCGATGTGACTTCCAACTGTTGCTCTGCAAGTCGTGTCGCAGTGACTTGCTCTAAAGCTAAACAACAGCTTATTTCAATATTTTGTTCTCTCCGCAGTCACTGTTGCAAGAGGCGATTCGCTAGTGCGTAGCTCGTGAGGGGCTGCCTTTTATAACTATTGAAGTTCAAAAAGTACTGATTCTTAACCAAAGCAAAAATTATATTTGTAGCGCCTACGTCAAGGTGATCGCAGTTTGTTGTTACTGTGAATTTTATGATGAATTGAGGAGAACATTTCATAGTATTAGCAAGATCCAAAATGAGGCTCGAATGATCACGAATAAAAATAATTGGCAAGCAAGATGACAAGGGTAGCTCGCGAAATTCAAATTTTCATACATTTTTTTGCAATTTGCAGGGCCGTATTGGGTTATATGTATATCAAAATATGATTCGCGGCCGTAACATGTACTTACTGAATTATAATCATTCAAATAATAAGTTGACCCAGAAAGCGGTGGCGAGATGACCTGGACGCGTATCGCCAGGGCTGGTTCGAGGTGGCGCGGGAAAAGAGTTCCTGGAAGGACTTGGGGGACGCCTTTGCCCAGCAGTAGGACTCTATAGGCTAAACAAAAAAAAAATCAACAGTCTAAGTTCAAATTACCCCGTTTATGTAATTATAACAGAAGGCCAATTCCCGTAATTAAAAACGTTCAAAATCTAGTCGCAATCTCATCACAGCGACAATCGATGTCAAAAATGTAGGGTCGTTATAGATATTTTTGACGGATTTTTTGAAGTGAAAACTTCTTTAGCGGCGTTGTGCACTTTTGTTGTGATGGGTAAAAAATGTTAAACTCGCGTCGGGACACGTGACCTGATCGAAAATTCGTAAGACGGGGGGAGAGTAGACCGCATTTCAAAATATCAAAAATGCACAACGTTAATATTCAAGTTTTCACTTCTGCCGGCACTCCCGGAGTGCAACCCTTTGATTTTTTTAAATTTATTTATTATTCCCAACACAACTATCATTACAGAAGGGTAATGGCGCAACACACTAACAAAAGCAATGGCTTTCATTCTGACAGTTCAACAACAGTTATTGCGTTATTTACGTTTTGAGCAGACAAATTTCTCGAACTTATGAAGCAACGGATTAGCAATCTACTTCAAAATGATTCAGATTGTGACTGAAAACGTGTTACTGCAATTAGTGTGCTGGTTGCCCCAAATCGGTAACGTGGTATTAAACAATATTTTTTCCATTGTGTACAGCTTATCACATGTAAAGTAATTTTTGTGAACTCATTAAGAGAACAGGTAAAATTAAATCCACCCTTTCCGCGATTTCGTTGACTGTATGCAAGGTACTTTACCCAGCAGGTTGGTCCGGCCGCGAGGCACCGCCAGTAACCGCGGTCTCCGTCGCCGCGACACGTAATCATCATCTTTCTGCCTTTTATGACCCCTCCCGCTCTGGGTGGAGCAGAAGGTAGTGTCAGACTCTTACTGACTAAAACCCACCCGTGTTCCTTCCTTAGCCCTTTATGTACCAGGGCAGCGGTAACCCTTTCGGACGATCCCGCCCTTATCCCATGTTACTTGGGGTCGGCGCAACACGTTTTCTTCTTCCATTCTCCCCTGTCAACCGTCACGCTATCATTCACTCCCTTCTCTTTCATATCATTCCTCACACAATCCATTCATCTTCGCGACATGTAATAAAAAAAAAAAAGAAAAAAAAAAAGAAGTTTATTTCAATTACAATGGGCATTTAGATACATATTTTTTGGAGATCTCCTTTTAAGCAAGGAATTGCTTGTATTAGGAGTCTCCGCACTTCCACTTATCATTAATTACTATGCAATTGAAATGTACACATGCAAGACTAAAGATAAAGAAAAATAAAATTAAAATAAAAGAGATAAATTAACATTATACAAAGGCACTAGTCAATAGTCGCGCGAGTACGTGTGGTGCGTGTGTTACGAGTGAGTATGTTAGTGTGTAAGTGAGCGAGTGTGGGTGTGGGTGTAAGTGTGAGTAGTGAGGTTGTATATTGTGTGAGTTATAATAAGCGATGTTTAGTTTAATTATCCTGAATGAATATCCTGACTAGTAGGTGTAAGCGTACGCTAAGTAAAATTGAAGGTTGTTGGCTGTTGGCTAGCCCTACGACGATGTCTTGGGATCGAAAGAAGCGAAATAAGTCTTCCTTCACTAACCATGCAGAAAAAACGACCCGAGTGTAGCAACTTTGGTTATTGTAAAGTGGATACAATAGACTCAATATAGTCATAGGATTTAGTTTTAAGCCACTCGGTTACAACTTTTTTACAATCCCGGTACTTCATGGAATACATACGTATTTCTTTATTTAGCAAATTGTATAGGTGAGATGATTGCCTTGGGTATTGTCTCTTAGCGAAAGCAGATCTAACCTTGACAGTTGGAGCGACTAAGTAGTTCCTTCTGCTTTTAGGCTTAGAGGGATCATACGGAAGGGTGGTGTGCTTTCTTAGTATAAGTTGAAGCAAATAAAGCTTTCTTACCGACAGAAGATCTGATAACTGGTAAAGGCTTTGGGTAGGGTATCTGTAGGGCTTAAAGAACATGACTTTAAGTAAGGTTCTTTGTGCCCTCTCGAGTTCCAAAAACTTTATTTTCGTTGTCCCTCCCCAGCAAGGCAGACAATACATGAGGATAGATTGGGCCAGCGATATGTATACTTGCTTCAGAAGTTTTTGCGAGGCCACATGTCGCAGAGTTTTGAAGATCCATGTCAACTTCCTTACTCTTTTCATTATAAGTTCGGTGTGCGTGTGCCAGGATAGGCGCTGGTCAATCATAACACCTAGATATTTTATATGTTGTACCCTATCAATTTTTAAGCATAGGCAGTCGGGTGTGGGGGGGTTGGGACAGTTATGGATTTTTATTTGGAAATCCCGGGATGGTTGCGTGTTATTATACTTAGTAAAGTAGATGTAGTTGGATTTGGAAGTATTTAGCGTGAGGAGACTATGGTTTAGCCAGGCTGCTATCCTGCTATCCCAATATGATATAATATTATGGCATTTTTAATCTCAAATAGCAGCTGGGGCTGCAGTCTCGACATTCTTAGCGATCGCTTTACGATCGAATTCGGTCGCAAAGTCCTGTCACTCCATACATTACACCTGTCAATCCGGGACTTTGCAACCGAATTCGGTCGTAAAGCGATCGCTATGAATGTCGAGACTGCAGCCCCTGGGGTTTTAATGGTACTTTCGTTGTTCCAGTAAAAAATGCTCAAGAGGTAATTTCCCATAAGACAGTAGAACTTCTTTTTCGGGCCGGCAATTTAATTTTTGGGTACGAAATGAATGTTCTGCTTTGAATTTATCGGACTACCTGATCGCATCACCCCGCCGAGCCGCCTATGAATATCTGCAATTCTAAAGGTATCACGGATGCTTTGCTAAAGTTAAAATGTCTTCTAAACACCATAATATCATAGCCATCTTTCAAAGTGGGTAAGAGAATACCCCTTGGTAAAACTGGTTGTCAGACTTTGAGTCTTCTGACTCAGGCATGGGCGTACCCAGGGGGCAGGAGGGGGCAGCTACACCACCCCGGATTGTGTATACCTACGTACTGTAGAGACTATAGTCTATGTGGTGCTTAAATGCAACCTCCGCGAGTCTGTTAAAAGTTATTGGCATGAAATACGAGAAAAACATAGTTAGTTAGTTCGTTTAAGTTTAGAAGAGATTAGGCGTCAGATTTGGCTGACAAGCCAACTGAAAAACATAAAATACGTAGAATGATTTCTAGGAATAATATTATTGAGCATACGTTATAAACCGTGGTTTAGTTTATTCCTCCCGGTACCCTGAAGCTCATAGAGAGATTCACAAATTGGTAGAGCCGCCAAATTTGCGCCCAAGATCATGCAGAGGATAGAACAGGTGCAAAAACGTCGCCTGGAGAACACAAAGCTACTGTACTGTTCGTTTTACAGTACCTACTGTCGTCGATAAAGTTATGTTTGAGTAACGTTAAAAATAGAGGGATTTAACAAATTAAAAAAATACAATCAAGAAGTCAAAGAAAATGTAACCGAAATTCTTGCAAAAACAACATTACAAAGGATATTGTTAGCTGTGAAAAAAAAAATGAAAAAGTGTTTATTCACATCATAAATAAATTTTAACCAGGTATATTACCTCTGCCAAACTGCAAAGCAGTTTGCTGGCAGACGTAGCTCCTTTTTTTTGCACATGTTATTATATTATACGTGTCGGAGTTATTCGTTTATTCGGAACGCCAGCGTCATCTCGTGGCGCTAGACAGAGTCTAGCCTGAGTTCGTGGAGGGGTACGAGAGCTACAGCTACAAGAACGGTGTGAGCAGAGCTCTCAGGATCAAACACATTTATTCTGTAGGAGTGTCGAGTCGGCACCTCTGTCGCTGGTCTTCCCCCGCCGGGCCTCCCCCAGGTAACTGGGGGTGTCACCTGGCGGGGACAGACCGCCGAGGTGTCGTTAAGAGAGCGACGTCGTGACGCGCCTACAGAAATACGCATTGCAACCACTCACATAGGCGCGCGCAACTCACGCGCGCCCAAATACCAGGAGCCTTTGTAGCCAACAAAGGGAGGGGCCCGTATTAGCGGGCCACCGTAAAGCTATCTGCGGCCTGGGGGCGAAGCCCTGGCGCCGCTCGCCACGCCCCCTGACGGGGGCGTCGCGACTTCCAACGCACACGCGCAGTCTCAGGATCATCGAAACATTGGACATCGTACGAACAACATGTGCTTAGAAACTGTCTCGCGATTCCATATCGTTGAAATGTGTACCTACAGTGTGTGATTCGCTAGTGTGACTGACTTGTTCGTGAATTGTAATCTGATTTGAACTGTAAGCCGTTTTTCTGTCGTGTTATAACCAACACTACCCATAGTACGCCCACAGTAATTAAAATATGTCTGATGTTAACGAGAGACAGATATACCATCTCCGACATACATATAACTCACTACCAAAAGATATTAAACAAAAAAAAAATACACAAACGTTATTACTAATTAAAAAACTACTAAAATGCCACATCTTAAAGGGTCATAAAATAAAATAACTAATTTAACACAAAACTTAACTAATTTAACTAATATAATTAATTTGCTTCTAGTGTAAACGAGTCTTTAGGCTTCAAACGCAAAGCAAAGATAACGAGTCACCGCACGACGACCGCATCAGCGCGCCGTACGGCGGTAGACAACACAAAACTTTTAAAAACGTTTATCAATTACCTTCTTATATTCGTAATGTTAACACTACAAGCTCTTATATACAATAAATCAAGTAATTTTTAGCATTTATTTCTGTACAAGTGATTTATAATCTTTAGAAATAAATGAATTCAAACCGTATATATTTTTTTTATAATGAAACTTTTTCACATACAAGTTAATAAAACTATTCCTTTACCTATTTCTTAAATTTAAATTTAGAGCGAAAAAAAAAAGAAAGATATATACTTAGCTTTATTTTTTATTCTTTTAGCTATTCTCTAACGGATATCTATGTATTCTCTACAGTGAGGTTTTGACAAAAAATATTAAAGAGGTACTTATGCATTTGGTTTTTAAAGGCGGTTCTTGTGATACCACTGTTTATATCGACGGGAAGGTTATTAAAAATAGTTGGTACTAAAAAGTTTCTACACCTTCGACCATAATAATTATTACAAGTGGGCACTACAAATCTTATCATATTATTGTTCCTTTAAGATCTTGTGCGTATAATATTGTTTTTAAATTCATTGCTGCAATACTTTTCTAAGGCTACTGACAACCGCCGCGGGAGACGCTCCGGGCGTCGGGAGCCGCGTCGCGTGACGACTCCCGGCCACCGTAGGCGCGGGCCTGCGGGCGGTGAGTAATGGGTAGCTCACCGTCCTATCAGGACCAGGCCCGTGCCGGACGGCGCGTATGTGTTCCACGCGCGCCTCAAAGAGATGTCAGCATAAATGACGGGGCCCGATAGGGCCGAAGCCTGCCAGGGTAACGGGATCGTCCGAAAGGGTTACCGCTGCCCTGGAACATAAAGGGCTAAGGAAGGAACACGGGTGGGGTTTAGTCAGTAAGAGTCTGACACTCCCTTCCGCTCCACCCAGAGCGGGAGGGGTCATTTGATGATTTCCCATCCGCAAAAAAAAACTACTGCTACTGACAACACTACGTCTCATGAACCGGCAGCATTTTACATTCCAAAAATAAGTCTCCGTAATCACTACTTTTACAGCGGTTACTAATAGTTTCATGAATCTGATTTGCAATTTTTTTATTTTATCCAAATATGTTTTAGATGTGTTACCATAGCACGCCAGTCAATAAGAAAGCAGTGAGTCCACCAGCGCATGGTAGACCATGTACAATGTTGCCCTATCCAGCACAAAACTAAGGTGGTGGAATTTTACAAGTACATACCTAAGTTTGTCATATAACTGTATAATGTGTGTTTTCCATGAGAAGCTGTTGTCTATGACTAAACCCAAGTACCTGTATTCCTCCACCACCTCAATGTTCGCACACTCACACAACGTCAGTCCACCACTGTGCAGACACTCATAACTATGCCCCACTATGCGCGGCATACGTTCAATCTTTTTAAGATAAGGAGATCGTATACGCATACATTTGGTTTTATTGATATTAATTATGATGCCATTGTCGTGAGCCCATTTGATGATATTAGTAAAATCCTCCTGAATGTTACTTTCAATTAGATTTAAATCTTTATCTGCATAAACTAGACAAGTATCATCAGCATACATATATATACGGCATTTACGAATCACATCGCACATGCTGTTGACATGCATGATGTATCCGACGGGACCAGACACGGATCCGGTCGCCGGTCGCCGGAACGCCGTCAATGACCGTTCGCAGTGTCCGGTCTGTGAGGTAGGCACGGAACCACCTGTTCAGTGGCCCTGCGACCCCGCACTCCTCCATGACTTGAAGCAGCTGGTGGTGCTCCAAGAAAAAAAAAAGAAAGAAAGAAAAACGTTTATTTGCGGTAAACATGACGCATAAAAGAACATAAAAACAAAATAAAGAAAAAAAAAACAATTCAAAATGGTTGACATGCGTCACATCCACGCAAAACGGCTATCGCTCAGCATTATGCTGCGACCCTATGCAAGACAGAGCCTCAGTAATGACGTCGTCCGGTGCAGCAAACAATTATTCATCAGCAAGTATAAAACGATTATTTTTTTTCCTTTTATTTTTTCCAAGGTGTCAAAAGCTTTTTTGAAATCAATGTAGATCACCACCACCTGCTTTCTCTGACCCAAACACTCATTGACGTCGTCCGCGAACTGCGCCAAGGCCGTCGCCGTGCTCCGTCCACGTCGGAAACCAACTTGTGCATTTGTCAAAATATTGTGTTTTTCCAAGAAAACACCTGCTTCACAATAAACTTTTCTATTTTATTTATAGCTGACAATAAGGCTATTGACCTATAGTTCGCGTAATTAGTATGTACACCTTGTTTAAAAATAGGTCTAATTAATGCTGTTTTTAGTTTCTCGGGGTATAGCCCCTTTTCAACACATACGTTAATAAATAAAACAATAACAGGGCTCAACTTTGATTTTAATATTTTAATTTCTTTCACTCTAATTTTATCTACTCCTTCAGACTTATCACAATTAAGCAAGTTTATTATTTTATCTATATCTATTGGATATAAGCTTTCTGAAACCGTAGTGAGCCATTTCCGGCATCAACATAGCTGGATCTTTCCAAAAACCTATGACTACAGGCATGTTTTATATCTAATATTTCTTTGGTAAATGTTGTTGAAAATTTATTACATATTTATTTATTTATTTATTTATTGACACACCAATGACTTATTCACTAAATCATTACATTAAATATATTCTATATCAACAGCTTTGCGGTGAATTTGTCACTTATAGGTGTGCACAGCACTTGTATAATCAATATAAAAAATTAAAATGGAAATATATGTATGATCATAACAAAATTAAAATTTCCAAAGTTTACATTGAATTTAAGCGGGACACATTTAGACCGATCTCCGAAACCAACTCCGGTACATTCGCCAAATTGTGGAGGGTCTTATAAAGGAAAACTAAGTCTGAGCAACTTCTTCGTTGCTCCAAGGAGCTCATCCTGAAATGACAGAGCCTTTGAGGGTAATCCGCTTCGCGATCACATGTATGTGATCTGAAGCGGAGGTATCTCGTAAACTTTTTTTGGATGCACTCTATTCTGTCAGTGTGGACACGATACGCGGGATTCCATACAGGAGATGCATATTCCAGTATACTCCTCACCAAAGAGTTATAATGAACCTTAAGGGTGCTGATTGACCGGAATTCCTTGCAAGTTCTTTTTACAAATCCCGACATTTTATTTGCTTTGGCGACAATAGTGTCAAAGTGATTTATAAAGGATAGTTGATGATCAAGTTGGACTCCCAAATCACGAATGGTATCGACTTTCTGAAGAGTTATGCCGCTTAAGTGATATGCTGAAGGCTGAATCAGCTTTTTCCGTACACATACATTACATTTTTACATATACTATCTACTGAATATTCTAGTTTTCCCAAGTATTTTAAAATAACACCATGTACACTTCTCTTTTCATTTCCTATCCATGAATTAATTTTGTTCCAAATCTTTCTAATATTCTTTTTACATTTTTTTATTTCTTCTTGACGGTATTTATTTTTCGCTTTATTTACTTTATTTCTAAATTGTCTACGCAAATTCATATCCTCTTGTTTATTTTTACAATTTCTAAACAACCTATCCCCAATACCTATAATTTTATATAATTTATATAATTTTTATATAATTTTTATATAATTTTCTTAAGCTTTTGTGTGATCCAAGGTTTACTTTTCCTTTTAATGCGCACCAATACTTGAATTTTAGCTTCATTATAAACATCAGAAAAAAATGAATTTAATCTGTTATATAGGTCTATTGGACATTCAAACTTGAACAGTTCATTCCATGGAACATTTTCAAGTTTTTCTAATACCTTTGTATCACAAATAATAGTCCTATAAGATTTCACTGTACTCGGAACATCCTCCAAGACCAATTTACTATCGAGACGCACCTACAACATAATGATCTGAAATCTTTACAGTCAACACATGCGCGGATATTGCACGTTGAGTTCGAACCCACAAATGGTCGATGCACGACCGCGTCACTGTGTCACCGTACACTTCCTCTCGTCGTCGTTGTACGTCACGGATAGCACATTCCAAGCCCAACTCGCTCATATTATTTGTGTAGTTATTGATTACGCAACTTAAACCGGTTTTACACAACAGATCTATCTTTGTATCACCAATCACAATTACGTCACAGCTTAAGGGAATCCTGGATAATAATCTATGCACTTCTTCAATAAAACCATGTCTGTTTGTATTTGGCGGCCTGTATATAGCCAAGGTATGCATGTGTGGGAGTTGTATTAAACAATCAAAATTAAATAAATGCTTCATCATCATCATTTCAGCCGAAAGACGTCCACTGCTGGATGCAAGTACCTCCACTTCGACCGGTTTCGTGCTTCTCGCATCCAACGGGTTCCTGCGGCCTTCACAAGGTCATCGGTCCACCTTAGGCCTTCCAACGCTACGTCTTCCGCTACGCGGTCGCCACTCCAAAACCTTTGGGCTCCATCGGCCTCTGTTCTGCGAGCAATGTCCTGCCCACTGCCACTTAAGTCTGGCAATTCTTTGGGCTATGTCCGTTACCTTGTTTCTCCTTCGGATCTCTTCATTTCTAATTCGATCACGCAGGAAAACTGTGAGCATGTGCCTCTCCAAATAAATGCTTAGTAGGTAAGTATTACGTTTATTTATTTGACTACCTGTAAAGCAGGATCTCCTGCGGGTGTTTCCCTTGCACACTGCATACACGTAATGTTTAGGGAAAAACAAGCGCGGGGTACCCGGCTTAAGAAATTTCTGTTTTGCCTCCCATGGGCCAAAAGCTGGATACTGTAGAGACTATAGCCTCTTTGGTGCTTACATACAACCTTCGCGAGTCAGATAAAAGTTCAATCAACACACTGCCTATCGCAGTCCATAGCTGAACATAGGCTTCTCCCAGACTGCGCCACAACACCCTGTCCCCCGCCTTCCGCATCCAGTCTACCACAGCCACCTTCTAAATAAAAGATAAAAGTTATTGGCATGTGTTCCTGACGTCATATCGGACCAGATACCACACCGCGATCGCGAGCTTCCCCACTCCTGCCACTCACTCGCCGACACCTTGAGCGTGCGCACACAATCGATCGTGTCCATTTATCAATTTGTAATCAGCATCCAAAAATACAGTTATTGTAATATCGTAGTCGTTTTATTACAAAGTCAAGACCACCGGCATCACACCTGGAGCTTGACACTCAACAGCATGAAACACAAGGCCAAAGAGCCAAATGAAAAATGATTAAATACGTAGAATGTTCCTAGTTATTGAACATACGTGATAACACGTGGTTTAATTTATTCCTCCCGGTACCCTGAAGCCCGTAGATAGCTTCCAAAATGGATGGCTGGGTAGGCTATAGTCTCTACGGTACCCATGAAGTCAGGTAGTCAGAAGTCCAAGTGTTACAAACGACGACTTTCAAAGATCTACGAATGACAGTCGGGACCAACGGCTTAACTATTCCCTAACACTATTAAGTAGAATTGTTACTGTCTATTCTGTAAAAATCTCACTGAGCAAACTTAGGTGAAGTGAACTTGAAATGAGCTGCAGTGCGATTCTGTAACCATCTCACCGTGAAAACTTAGGTGAAGTGAGCGTGGAGTGAGCTGCTAATGCTAGGGATTGACACTATTGACAGCTCGCTCTAAGCTCACTTCACCTAACTTTTCACGGTGAGATTTTTACAGAATTGACCGGCTGATGGTAGGTATTGACAAAATACTGACAGGTCACCTCACCTTTTTTCAGGGTGAAATTTCTACAGAATAACACAACAACACGGCCATCGTAGCTAGGGATTTTGTCTAGGGGGGGGCAGCCACCCAGCTGAACTAACCACAGTCATAATAGAAGATCATAAATAACGCCTAGTAATGAATAATCCCACCAAAACATTTCATGTAAAGCAGGTAGCCAAGACTTTAATAACGCTTTCGCTGTTAAAAAGTTATCACATCTAATGTAGAGCCAAGCCAACTTAATTTCAATTTGATACATCCACGCTTTTTCTGAGAAAAAGGACATTGACAGACAGACTACGGACAGACATCGAAAGGATCCTATAAGGGTTTCGTCTTTTCTTTTTGAGGTACGGAACCCTAATAAAAAGCGATTAAAAAGTAGGATGGGCCGAGCAGTTTCTAGGACGGACTTTGCCCACCCTTGCTCACCCCATGATCACGGCTTGTGTTCCCGATGGGTTAGGCAAAGGTGTGTACCTATATAATTGTACCCCACATTTCCCCAATAATAATAATAATAATGTCTTTTCTTCGTGAAAGCCGAGAAAGATAAACAAATCAAGTATCTTGACTTGCCTCGCGAGGTTGTCGACATGTGGCATGTGGACTCAGTAATCATTGTGCCGATAGTCGTGACAGCCAATGGCTTAATAGCCAAGAGCCTCGACCAACATCTGAGGACGCTCTCGTTGGGCAGTTGGATCAAGGGCTTGATTCTTGATGAAAAAGCGGTACTTCTGGACACGGCTCGCATTGTCAGGAGGTTCTTCTCTCTGGAGCCCCGACCACCGGTAGCTTGGACACTGTTCTCGATACCGGTGGGCTACTGTTTTAAATATTTTAAAATGTTTTTATACTTTTTATATTCTAATATTTAAAAATATAATTGGTATGTTTACTTTTAAATAAAGGAAATAATGTCTAATTATTAATTTATTTTTATTTTATTTGTTTAATTTACTTCCTCTCTCTGAAGCCCCGACCACCGGTAGCTTGGACACTGTTCTCGATACCGGTGGGCTACTGTTTTAAATATTTTAAAATGTTTTTATACTTTTTATATTCTAATATTTAAAAATATAATTGGTATGTTTACTTTTAAATAAAGGAAATAATGTCTAATTATTAATTTATTTTTATTTTATTTGTTTAATTTACTTCCTCTCTCTGAAGCCCTGACCACCGGTACCTTGGACCCTGTTCCCGATACCGATGGGTTACTATTTTTATATTTTTAAATGTTTTTATACATTTTATATTCTAATATTTAAAAATATAATTTATATGATTACATTGAAATAAAGGAGATAATAATGTCATTATTTAATTTGACAACATTGGTCCAATGGTTAGTATAATAATAACTTATCGGGGTTAGTAATATTAATTAAATTACATTAAATCAAATAAAAATAAAAACCAAAATAAAACAACTTCGATTCATCCTGCCGCACGAGCAACCGGACAGCATGTCTAATTATTGGTGCATCGTGTTTTTCTGCTCGGGTTTTCAGTATGCTGTTGGCGCTAACCCTCATTCTGCTTATCAAGGATGCGGTCTCTATCCTCCGAATGGAAAAGAAATCGTCAATTCGCGCTACAGCAAACATGCCAGACGCGCTGCAGAATCGCGGCAACCTCAACAGCACCCTGAAACCATTGTTATATTGCACACGCAGGGCATCTAGTGCCCTCCGCGTGTCGTTGACCCACAAACTACGTAATGTTTAAGTGTCAAGTAATAGGGGGCCAGCCTGTTGCCATGAACGGGGCACAAATCCAGACGCCAGACTGCTGCTGAGAAATTCCAGATCGAAAAAAAAAAAAAAAAAATTTGGCCCGATCTTTGGGGTAACTGCGTAACACACTAACAGTAGGAATGGCTTTCATTTTGACAGTTCAACAACATTCATTGCGTTATTTACATTGTTGAGCAGACAAATTTTTTAAACATAATTATGAAGCAATGAACTGGCAATATCCTTCCAAACGATGCAGATTGAAGTTGATAGTGTGCTACGCATTTAGGCTGCTGGGAATCGAACCCAGAATACATCGGCTGATTTATAAAGACTTTTTTTTCTAATTCATGTCGGCTATCTTTTTACGAGGAAATCAAACTTTAATCGAACCCAGAATACATCGGCTAATTTATAAAGACTTTTTTTTTCTAATTCATGTCGGCTATCTTTTTACGAGGAAATCAAAGTTTTTGACAAGTATTGTTTATTGTTGTTTATTATTGTTTATTGTATTGTTTATTATTGTTTATTGTAAAGTTTTTGACAAATTATCAACATCAGCCTGCAACAGTCCACTGCTGGACAGCTCTCCAAATGCACACCGTTTAGCGTATACTTTCGGACGATATGGACGATATAAAAGGTATGATATTGGCTTTTGTAGCCCTTGTAGTTCTAGTTCTAGTTTCCTTGCTTCCTTTCCTTTACCTATTGTGGTATAGTAATTTTATTTTTAGGTGCATCGTCTTCACATATAATTATATAATTTAATGTATGCAAAATAATGTAAAACATTTTAAAAGAGTAACGGTGGAGTTTCTTGTCCATTCTTCTCCATACGAAAACTACCTTTTGGAAGGGGCGACTAGAATCAATTTTATTTTTATTTCATAGTTGACGTTCAAAAGTGCCTTTTATGTGCCTATTTGAAATAAATGATTTGATTTGACTTGATTTTCCAGTGTCCGTTAAGGCTAAACAATTGTACTAGTTAGTTATAGGATAGATCGTAATCAACAAGTTTGTGTTTTTCTGCTGGGCGATGTGGTCGCTAAGCGATAAAGCCCTTTAAATAAAAAAAATAAAAATAAATTAGCTTAAACAAACACTTTTACACGTCAATCATATTTTAAAACTAGATGAGGTCGGCGTTTCCTATCTGACTACTCTGAGAAAAAAGGACATGACCTATGTTATTTTTAATTACGGTACTTAAAAACAACGGAATTCTAATGAATAATAAAAAAAATATATTATGTTTTATAACTAATTTCTCTGAATTGTATTTATTGGTCAATACTTTAATGATTACTCTTGAAATGGATTATCTCTCACTAGAAGACATTACAAGGGTTATTCTCAATATTTTCCAATCATCGAGCTTCAAAAGTTACTTGACATTTTTCCACTAACTATGTATGATTATTACATTACTATGATTCAAAATTATTATTATAAATAATAATAAAAAACAGGTACTTCTAAGGGAACTCTTGATTATTTTTTATGATAAGTCCAAGGTAGTTGAATAACTCAATAACAACGTTTTAGCAGTTCAAACATTGCTTCACAAGATTTTTAGACAGCTGAAGTGGAAAAATGGCGCCGATTCCCTTGTTCACAAACTAAACTAAATTTAAGTTCAGTGCATCTTTTTCTTTCTTTTTCATTAAGAAATGGACAGAAGATAAATATTAGTTTAGTCCTGTCAAATTAAGATACTCCATAGACAAATTAGACGTGATTAAAAACATGGCTACTAAATAACGTCAATTTACGTCAGGAGCCGACTAATTTGACAGGACTTAACTAATATTTATCTTCTGTCCTTTTCTTAATGAAACAGATAGAAAAAGATGCACTAAACTTAAATTTAGTTTAGTTTTTTAACAAGGGAATCGGCGCCAATGTCAACTTTATTAAACAAGTCCTGCGCTCGTGTTTAAGTAATAACAGTCACACGGGTCGATTTTTAAGGTAAAGCATCTCTTGCCGAGGTCAGTCAAGTCAAGTCAAGTCAAGTCAAATCATTTATATCAAATAGGCACATAAAAGGCACTTTTGAACGTCAAAAATAAAATTAAAATAAAATTGATTCTAGTCGCACCTTCCAAAAGGTAGTTTTCGTATGGAGAAGAATGGGCAAGAAACTCCACCGTTACTCTTTTAAAATGTTTTACAATATATTGCATACATTATTTATATAATTATATGTGAAGACGATGCAGCCAAAAATAAACTTACTATACCACAATAGGTAAAAGAATTAAAATGGATAAATCTAACCATGACATATAGATCAACTATGTGATAGATACATGGTGCTCACATATTCACAAACATTCCAAACGTAGACGATTTTCATAAATAAATAAGGAGTAATAAGTCCGGGTGTGACCCCAAGTAATTACAGAATGTAAATCAACGTCAAAGAAAAAAAAAAAAAAGAATAAATTATACAATTACATTAGCAACCAGTTTGATTTTGTCTAGACTCTAGAGATTGTCCTATGGAGCAATCCATGGATGATCGATAAGAATAGTTGATCGCCATAATTAACTCAAGACAATGTTTATGTTCTTTCTCCAGAATTAGTTTACCGACAGGTTATTGTTATTATTATGTAGTAAGTATTAACTTATTTATTTATTTTACTTCGATGGTCCTAGTTTATTATTTGTGACTTCAAGTGAGAGCTATGTGAACAGAACCCAGCAATGCATAAATATGTAAGCTGTCGCGCCTTTTATGCCTGGAGGCTTTTATTTAGGTTTGTAGTAAGTTTTTATTTATATTTTAATTTTAATTAATTATTTTTTAGCTTGAGTAAGTATAGTTTTTATTATATTTGTTGGTATATTGGCGTGGCTAGCTGACATATGGCAAAGAATTTAATTTTATGTTCTGTGTCTTGTAATGTTAATTACTTAACATAGGTACCTAGTATTGTATACAATCAAGTATTTTCTAACTGAACAGACAGCTGTGCTGCTGGGGAGTTTGTTGCGCCACTTTTTCTTCCCAGCGATAGCACTAGGAAGTGGTGAAGGGCGGGAGTTTTTGGGGAACTGTCTTTTGTAATTTTGACGTTCGAAAAGTGCTGATTCTCAGCCTAATTTGAATAAGTGACTTTAGATTTTGATTTTGATGGGTGGTCATCCATTACATAGATAGAGATTCGTCCGTGCCTCGGAAATTACGCTGAGCCGTTAGCCTGGCTTCTAGTCTAGCCGGATGCAGCTGAATTTCTGTGTATTTCATAGAGCAACTGCCTATCTGACCTCTACAACCCAGTTACTGGATAAGACTGGTTGTCAAATTTTTGGGCTTTCGACTACCCGTAACGACTGTCATCCGTGGCTTAACATCAAGCTACTACAATCTATCAAATTTCTTTAATAGATTTTCAACTTTATCGCTAAAGCAATCGGTTCAAGGTTGATTGGGAAAATTTGACAGGTGTGAATAGCTAGATGAGCTGGCATCTATATCTACGTGCCAGTAGAAGCATACCACTCTAATTAGGTATAAAGTCATTTTCCTTTTGTGTTATCGTTGTGGAAGTTAGGTACTTGACGAATTTTCCCACAACCACGAAAACAATACACATTCGTAGTAGGTACCTGCCTACCTAAATTAATTAATTTAAATTAGTCACTTAGTCACAATGTTTGCAGAATTACACATCAACATACTGTGGTTCCCTTTGATAAACTTTTGACCTTTTAGCAGTAAATACTAAATCGTAATAATGTTATTATATAATGGATGGTTTGTCTGTGCATTTATTGAGTAAATAAAACTTTACTATCGGGATAAATAGATAATAATATAAGGTAATACTAACTTTGCTAGAGAGAAACAGTCGTCCAGACCGAATGTCAGCCACAGTGGAATCAACGGAGATTAGTCAGGTACGCAGGAGATATTATAGTGCACAAGTGTGGACGCAAACCCAAGTGCCCTTTTTTTAACCGACGAAAAAAATCGGAGGAGGTTCTCAAGTCGACGCATATATATGTCGGAGATGGTATATCTGTCTCTCGTTAGCATCAGGCATATTTTAATTACTGTGGGCGTACTATGGGTAGTGTTGGTTATAACACGATAGAAAAACGGTTCACAGTTCAAATCAGATTATAATTTATGAACAAGTTAGTCACACACCCACATAACTCAACGATACGGAACGCGACAGTTTCTAACACATGTTGTCCGTACGATGTCCAATGTTTCGATGATCCTGAGAGCTCTGCTCACACCGTTCTTGTAGCTGTAGCTCTCGTCCCTCCACGAACTCAGGCTAGACTCTGTCGAGCGCAACGAGATGGCGCTGGCGTTCCGAATACACGAATAACTCCGACATATATATTATATATTTTTTTATGTATGACCACGCATAACTTTTTACAGAGTAGTCCGGTTTTGATAATTCTTTTTTTATTGGAAAGGTTATACCCCAAAGTTGGTCCCATATAAATTCGGAAAACAAATTCCAACCCTAAGGGTGGGAAAATAGGGGTGATTTATTGTTCACTCACAGATTTGAATGCTCAGTTGTGTATTATTACGCTACTCAGTGCCACATATGCCTGCCCTTTGGCAAACAATTAGTAGATTAAAACCACAAAAAATTATAAAATAAAAACTTTTTAACAAAAAAATTAAACCGCCGAAAAAACTGAAAAGCAAAAAATAATAAACCTTTTTTACAAGTTCTTAAACTAATTTAAGTACATATAATAAGTTTTCGGCGGTTTAATTGTTGTGTTAAAAAGTTTTTTTAATAGCACGTCGTATTTCATCCTAGTAGGTTGTCGTCTGCTTAATGGGACTTGCCTGTGGAAGCCGCAATAAAGAAAGGCCTGCAGCTAGGGCCTTAAAAACTAAGCGACTACACGCTAAGGGGTCCCCCTGTGGGGTACGGACCTCGGCTTAGGGCGTCGCTGGGAGAGGGCAGCAAGGGACAGGCTGGATCGGAATTACACAGGTGCACGCTCTGTTCCTTTACTCTATTAGTCCGACGGGACGGCAATCCGACACGACCGAGGAGAAATCAGGCGCAGGACCAACGGCGTTACGTGCTTTCTTAGGCAGGGGTATTACACTACCATCTTCTGCTACTAAGAAATTTCTAATAGAATAACTCAATGGTAGTTTGCTCGACCGTGGAATTGAATCCAGGAACTCATTCTCAGCAGTCGCGCTTGCGACCACGAGTCCAACGAGGTTATGAAAGCTAGGTATTACAGAACCAAATACCACGGCCTGAATCTGGGTCGACCCCAAGTTCGGGCCGTGTTTGTGCATTTGGTTGACCAGGTGATTCATTCAGTAAAAATGACACCATGAAAACTTAGATGAAGTGAGCAGTCAATAGTGTCATTCCCTAGAATCAGGTTGAATGACAGCTCGCTTTAAGCAAACATCACCAAAGTTTTCACGGTGTGATTTTTACAAAATAGGTCTGCAGAACATTCCTACCTATTAGGGTAACGTTAAGCCGTTGGTCCCGGCTGTCATTCGTAGATCATTGACTGTCATCGTTTGTCAGACTTTTTAACCAGACCTGAATCAGAAACCTCAAAGTCTGACACCCAGTCTTAACAAGGCGCATTGTGTTACCCATTAACTGCGTTGTGGAGGTCAGATAGGTAGTCGCTCCATGTAAAATACTAGTATTTAGCTGCATCCAGTTAGACTGGAAGCCGACCCTAACATAGTTTTTTTTTTTAATATCCGTTGCCCCACACTAGGAATTTGTCCTGTATCGTGGGTGCGTTTACAAACATTTAAACTCACATACACAAACAGCCAGACCCGGAACAACTACTTCTACGCCATACAAAAATTTGTTCCGTGCGGGAATCGAACCCGCGAGACGCAGCGCAGCAGTCAATCGCTTAACCACTGTGCCAACCGTGTCGTCAAGTCAAGTTGGGAAAAAGCTAGGTATATGATGACATACATATCTCCACACCTTCTTCCCATAGGGATAGGCAGAACGCCACCTGATACTATCATACTCCTGCTTCGTTTACGTTCATACAATCTGATAGGTATGCTTAGTCAATGATACAAAATATGAAGCAAGCAAACTCGGGACACGTAGGTAACTAGTTAAGTAGGAACAGATGGCCCGTGGTTTAACCAAATGAATGTATTTGTCAACAATTATAAATTAGTTCACTTTAAACCGCAGTGTAAAATAATAATACTTCCAAGTACTGTTATGATAATAATACATATAATAATAATGTGTGTTATTAGAGTTTGTCTGTATGTTTGTTCATTAATAATAAAGTGAAAATATGCGTACAAAATAAAATACAAGTTCATAACGACAAGTTCATAACGACACGGTTTGACGACACGGTTGGCGCAGTGGCTGAGCGATCGTCGGCTGCGCTGCGTGTCGCGAGTTCGATTCCCGCACGGAACAAATATTTGTATTGCCTACAGGTAGTTGTTCCGGGTCTGACTGTTTGTGTATGTGAGTTTAAATATTTGTAAAAGCCCCCACGATACAGGAATAATTCCTAGGGTGGGGCAACGTTTTTAAAAAAAAAAAAAAAAATAACATCAAGCCTGTAGTCCCCGAAGGGTTAGGCAGAGCTGCACCTGTAATACACCCACATTTCGCCAGTTATGTTTAAGTCCCATGTAACAGGGGGCCAGCCTCCTGCCGTCCACCAGGCACAACTCCTGACTCCGTGCTGTTACTGAGAAATTACAGATAAGAAAATCCGGACACCCCTAGATCTCTGACAGTCCTTACGGGTAGTCAAAAGCCCAAGGTCTAACAACCGGTCTTGCCATAGGGTATCGTGTTACCCAGTAACTGGGTTGTAGAAGTCCGATAGGCAGTCCCTCCATTTAAAATACTGGTATCCAGCTGCATCGGGTAAGACTGGAAGCTGACCCCAACACAGTTGAAAAAAGGCTAGGCAGAATGATTTAATAATAATAAATATTTTATTTCAGATCAGAGATCCATATGTTGTTAGTAACTAACCTAAAATTAGTAAATACCACACTCTTATACAAAACTTGAAACGACTAACACCTACGTGTGTGTGTGTGTGTGTGTCTTTATTTATTTATTTAAACTTTTCGCATAAAAACGTACAAAGGCGGACTTAATGCCTTAGGCATTCTCTACCAGTCAACCAAGGGTGGTGAAGAGATTAGATGGCAGGTGCTTTGGTTGCGAGGGACAATGATAAAAAAAACATCGGGTTGCACTCCGGGAGTGCCGGCAGAAGTGAAAACTTGAATATTAACGTTGTGCATTTTTGATATTTTGGAATGGTTAGGGAATCATTTTGCACGAATTGCTTTAATTATCAGTATAAAAGTACTATCATTTATGTGGTAAAATACAATATTAATTTCTACTCTCCCTCCGTCTTACGAATTTTCGATCAGGTCACGTGCCCTGACGCGAGCTCCGTCTTACGAATTTTCGATCAGGTCACGTGTCCTGACACGAGTTTAACATTTACCCATCACAACAAAAGTGCACAACGCCGCTAAAGAAGTTTTCACATCAAAAACTCTTGTGTTGCATGTCTTTGACATGGTATATTGAAAACATTAAATATAATTATGTGAGTTAGTTGAAAGGGGGTGCCTACGGAGATGACGATTAATAGAGAAGTATGGAAGAAAATAGGGGCAGGAGATTGATGATGCACAATTTAACAAGACTTTTTGCTAGGATTTAAAATAAAAAACCCTTCCACCATCACCCTTCCACTACCGGATTACCAGACGTACAGCAGCGTACCATCCACACTTGGTTGACATCCCGACCAGCCGTACTCAGCGCTTCTCCCCAACATTTATTATGCGCAAAGCCAAAGTTTAGAGCTCTTTGCCAACTTCTGTGTTCCCTTCTACATTTCACCCGTCTGCCTTCAAAGCTAGAGTGAACAGGGGGTTTACCACCAGCTCTTATACCACGGCAGAAGTTGAACAGCACTGCTTTTTTGTACTTAGTCATAGAACAAAAAAGCAGTGCAGTTCAACTTCTGCCCTGCCATAAGAGCTGGTGGTAAGCCCCCAGGTATCTTCTGGGCACGCTTGTTCCATCATAGACCTCATCCATCGCTTTCCATCAGGTGATCGATATTAAGAGCGGACCTATTCAACAATAATAATAGAAACCAAAAATTTTGTAAAGTTGAAGGTAACTTAAAGAAAAAAAAAAGAAAAAAAGTCCTTCTACCAACTTACCAAAAATAAAACTTAAAATTTAACTAAGCAATACCAGCGAATACCCATTCTAAGCGACTAATAACGATACATAATTATCCCTAACAGTCATAGAAGGAAAAATAACCCAAACAACAAGCAATTCCACGCTTCTTTGTTATGCTATCAAAGGACGTCGCTCTATAAAAACCAGTAATAAAGTCAGCCATCTTAGGTCAAACTGTCAGTTGTCATCGCGCAGTCAAACTGCGCATGCGTGATAGAAGTAGTGTCAACAATAGTTATTTTTTAAAAACGTGAGTAAAACCTTTTCTGTTTTAATTTTAAATTAAATGTAGGGCGCGTCCTGTTTATGGAAAAGAATTCTTTATTGATTGTATTTTTTTCTTTGTTTGGGTTTGTTCGTTTTACTAATCATAGAAGTTTAGAAGTAGATCGTTGATTGTTTTTTTTTCTATTGAATCATAGAATTAGTTACGGATAAAACTCTTTTATAATAGATAGCACAATGTCTAATAATGACCCATATGTAATGTCTAGATATCTTACAATAATATTATTAGAACAGTTTCCATCTTTCCTTTGATATAACCGGATAGTATCTACATACTTACTACATATAAATACTGGACAGGTCCACCCATATCTGTCTGGTTCTTTCTTCAAAAGACCATTTCAGACACCAACCTACATGACCCTCACATGATCTGACCAAGATTATGTCTGGACTTTAAAAGAGACTGTGTGCTCTGAGTTAAATTCAGCCTTTCTTCTCAGAGTAGTCAGATAGGAAACGGCGATCTCATCTAGATTTTAAATTATGATTGACGTGTGAAATTGACTGTACAAACCTACTTATTTACTTGCACAATAAAATAGTTTTCTCGTTTTTCCGAAGGGTTATATAGAGATAGCTTATATAGAGAGGTTATATAGAGAGAGCTTATAGTAAACCCACATTTCACCAGTTATGTTTAAGTCCCATGTCAAAGACAAATCATTTATTTCAAATAGGCCCAAAAAAGGCACTTTCGAACGTCAAAAATAAAATTAAAATAAAATTGATTCTAGTCGCCCATGTAAAAGGGGGCGAGCCTATGGCTTCAACCGGGCGCAAATCCTGACTCAGCCAGTCTCCTATACTAGAACATGTTTATAACTAAAACAGGTTTTTATTCAAAGTTCTATTTTTAATAACTTTAAAAAATCCATCATACATAGTTTACCGTGGGTCATACGAGGGATCAGCTTCCAGTCTAACCGGACGCAGCTGGATACCAGTATTTTACAACACAACCCAGTTACTGCGTAATACGATACCCCTTGGTAAGACTATGGTTGTCAGACTTTCGGGGTTCTGACGACCCGCAACGACTGTCAAAGGTCCACAAATGACCGCCGGGACCAACGGCTTATGACCCCTCCCGCTCTGGGTGGAGCAGAAGGGAGTGTCAGACTCTTACTGACTAAAACCCACCCGTGTTCCTTCCTTAGCCCTTTATGTACCAGGGCAGCGGTAACCCTTTCGGACGATCCCGCTACCCCGGCAGGCTTCGGCCCTGTCGGGCCCCGTCAACTATGCTGACATCTCTTTGAGGCGCACGTGGAACACATACGCGCCGTCCGGCATGGGCCTGGTCCTGATCGGACGGAGAGCTACCCATTGCTCTCCGCCCGCAGCCCCGCGCC
This sequence comes from Apamea epomidion, assembly GCA_947507525.1. Taxonomy (NCBI): domain Eukaryota; kingdom Metazoa; phylum Arthropoda; class Insecta; order Lepidoptera; family Noctuidae; genus Apamea; species Apamea epomidion. Next base: position 6,228,627 of record OX382255.1, read on the forward strand.
TACGGTGGCCGGGAGTCGTCACGCGGCTCCCGACGCCCGGAGCGTCTCCCTCGGCGGCTGAGGCGTGAGGATCTCTCCCTTGCCCATCCCGCCACCTCCTTCGCTAGCATGACTGCTTCGCAGAAGGGGGACCAACGGCTTAACGTGCTTTCCGAGACACGGAGGGGTCTTGGTAGGAATATGAAGATGGTCACGCATCTACGCACCAACCGCGGCAAGCGTACGCTCCGTGCGGATGTTATTACTTAGCCACAAGCCCCTCAATGAGTGGCCAATGTTATAATATTTTCATTACGTCTAAAACATGAGGTAATCGCTGAGTTATCATTTTGTTTATATTTTAGTTGATAAAATATCAACGTTTTACTTAGACACTTCAATGACCCCTGGCCTGCTATTCTGATAGACATTTACCTACCTACTATTAATTTCATATCAACCATTTTGTTTATTGGAATTTTGAGGAGTTTGATTGTGTTTTGTTTTCGGGTTTTACCGATCTTGTTATTATTTGTGGACTTAAAGATAAGGGGATCGGTATCAGAGATGTCAGCACGAACTGACGGGGTCGGCTAGGGCCGATGCCTGCCAGGGCCGCGGGGGGGGGGGGGGTGCGGGAGGCTCCTAAGGACTGTGATGATAAACACCGTCCTCAAGAATTGGGCTATCAAATGCAAAAATAATGTTCAAGTCCGACTGGTCGTTCCATAGATAGGCGCATTCAAACATACAAAGAAATACAACATGTCCCGGAATTAACGCACACCACCAAACACCCCAATTAGAATATTATGTTATAATCATAATACATTCACTGAATTTTTATCATTATGTATAAAACACTGTTTTTTTATTAAATTAGTTACACTGATTGTGGGAGAAAATTGTGGTCACATTACAAATCTACGCACGTACACAGTCGCACACGTATAAGGGTCTACCGTAGTAGGTACTTCATCCATTTTCGTAAGTTTTGACTGTACAGCGAAAGTGGGACAGTACTTTGCGTAGTTTTAATTATTTTTGGGATAAAAAATTACCGACATAAGAAATAACAGAAATCGATTCAGTAAACGATTCTGAACAAACTACTTTGACAATGTGCATTAATTCAGTTACACTTTGTATATAGATTCGTATAGATTCTATACTAATACTATAATTACTTAACATAGGTACCTAGTATTGTATACAATCAAGTATTTTATAATTGAACAGACAGCTGTGCTGCTGGGGAGTTTGTTGCGCCACTTCTTCTCCCCAGCTATAGCACTAGGAAGTGGTGAAGGCGGGCGTTTTTGGGGGACTGTCTTTTGTAATTTTGACGTTCAAAAAGTGCTGATTCTCAGCCTAATTTGAATAAATGACTTTTGATTTTGATTTTGAATAAAGCGGAAGAGTTTGTTTGTTTATATAGATAGATAATAGATATAGATTATGGATCAACCTTTAAGCGGAAAACTGAGGGGCAATTCTCGTAATTTTAAGAACGTTCACAGTCTGATCTCAGTCCCAATCTGTCAAAAATACCTCTAATTTCCCTAAATTTTTGACAAGTTTTTATGACATTGATAGTCGCTGAGATGAGATTGCGACTAGATTTTGAACGTTCTTAATTACGGGAATGGGCCTTAATACCCGCGAGATCACGGCTGTAAAAACAAGTTCTTACAATTATTACTCTAGGCAAATCACAAGCTCTCCTTGTATGTAGGTAAGTACTCACGCTCTGATTAAGGAAAATAAATCATTCGGTTATCTTAACCACGTAATATGATCTAATTGCTACATTTAAACTGTCTGTCTGTTAGGGTGGTTACAGACTTGGCGATTTTTGACGCGGCGATTTAGACTAACTAACTAGCCTTTTCCACATAAAATCAAAAGTCATTTATTAGGCTGAGAATCAGCACTTTTCGAACGTCAAAATTACAAAAGACAGTCCCCTAAAAACTTCCGCCCTTCACCACTTCCTAGTGCTATCGCTGAAAAGAAGAAGTGGCGCAACAAACTCCCCAGCAGCACAGCCGTCTGTTTAGTTAGAAAATACTTGATTGTATACAATACTAGGTACCTTTGTTCAGTAATTAACATTACAGGACCAGAAGATAAAATAAAATTATTTACCATATGTCAGCTAGCCACGCTAATATACCAACAAATATAATAAAAACTATACGTACTCAAGCTAAAAAATAATGAATTAAAATTAAAATGGAAATAAAAAGTTACTACCCAAATAAAAGCCTCCAGGCATAAAGGGCGTGACAGCTTATATATTATTTATTTATCCATTGCTGGGTTCTGTTCACATAGCTGTCACTTGAAGTCACAAATGATAAACTAAGACCATCGAAGTAAAATAATTAAGTAATTAATAACAATAACCTGTCAGTAAGCCACACAATTCTATCTTTGGCAAGTCCTTTTGGTAGGAGTCAAGCTCGTCCCGCCATCTTCGTCTCGGCCTGCCACGATGGCGTCGAGAGTTTAATATTGGAACCCAATCGGCGGTTCTCTTAGCCCAACTGTCAACGGTGTAACGTGGTCCTTTCTACTTCTCCTTACCGAGGCACGGGGGTATCTAACTTCCAAACTCCAAGCTGAGAAATTACCAACTGAAAAATAAAAAAACACATTCCCCGACCCGGGAATCGAACCCAGGACCTCATGCTCAGTCCATCGAGCTTAAACAAAACGCATGTAAAACGCGTCGAATGAACTGCCAAGTCCGTACACACCCTTAGCCATTCATTACCTCTTCCTTATTAGTCAACGAACTGCCAAGGTGAGTATATTGTGAGTCACTACTCACTGCTACGAGCTCTGTGAGTAATCATTGTTTATAATGGTACTATACATCCGTAAGAGGGGCTTGTGGCTAAGTAATATCAGCTGCACGGGTCGATGGATCAGATTAAGGTCCGCTTGCCGCGGTTAGTCCGTGGATGGGTGACCATCTTTACATACCAAGACCCCTCCGTGCCTCGGAAAGCATGTTACGCCGTTGGTCCTGCGCCTGATCTCTCCGGTCGTGTCGGATTGTCGTCCCTTCGGACAATGGGTGTCATTATTGTATTATGTTCGCGGAGGCTCGCACAGATGGCTTCCATGCCATCATGCGAAAGAAAGCGGCCTCCTTGCTACAGCGCTTGCATGGTAGTAACAACAGAATCCTGAAAATGATAGCTGCCAGACCGGACTGTCCCTTTCAAGGATACTGGGTGGGGACAGTCATAGGTCTAAATAAATCATTATAATATTTTTTGTGAAAACTAACAATACTAACCTACTTATTTAAGCACCATTGTTACTAACACCAAAATACTAACATATGGACCTTATAGTCTGAAATAAAGTTTTTATTATTATGTCGTTTATTCATTTAATATCTTATTTTATTATATTTTTAAATATTAGTACAAAAAAAAAAAAAAAAAAAAAAATTGTGATCCACCGGTGTCGGGAGCAGGGTCCAAGGTACCGGTGGTTAGGGCTCCAGAGATAGAAACCTCCTCACAATGCGAGCCGTATCGAGGAGTACTGCCTTCTGAATCAGGCCCTTGATCCAACCGCCTAACGAGAGCCTCGATAGATGTTGATCGAGGCTTTCGGCCATCAGCCCATTGGCCGATACGACAATCGGCACAATGACAGTCGAGCTCACATTCCACATGTCAACAACCTCGCGTGCTAAGTCAAGATATTTGATTTGTTTATCTTTCTCAGCTTTCACGAGGTTCCCGTCATGTGGAATGGTAATATCAACAATCATTGCGCGGCGCACTAATCGATCTATCACCACTATATCAGGTTTGTTGGCGACAACAGTCCTGTCAGTGATGATAGACCGATCCCAGTACAACGTGACATGGTCATTTTCGAGTACTGGGTCGGGCACATACTTGTAATACGGTACCTCAGAGTCGACAAGTTTATATTTCAAAGCAAGTTGCTGGTGAATAATCCTGGCTACTTGGTTATGCCTTGCAAGTACTCGCTGTTAGCCAGACGAGAACAACCAGAGATAATATGTCTGATGGACTCACCCGGACGGTGGCATGCCCGACACACGTCAGCCGTCCCGTCCTTCATAATATGTCTCCGGTAGTTATTCGTCAAGATAACTTCGTCCATAATTGCACAGACAAAACCTTCAATTTCCCCAAAGAGGTCACTAAAACGCAGCCAGGATACGGACGCTAAGAAATCTACACCGGGCTCATGAAGAGCCCGATAGAAGCGCCCGTGAAGCTCCTTGATTTGCCATACCTTCTTGCGGTCATCGGTAGTAAGTACTACAGGTTTGCGCCAGTTCTCTTTCGCCATGGAGAGCGGGGTGAGCCCCTTGTCCATTGCGACCACATCACGGTGCATACCCACTTCGGCTTTTAAAAAATATTCCCTGAGACTGCACACCTCGCGGTTGTGGAGGGTTTTCGCATTTAAAAATCCTCGACCCCCACACTTCCGCGGGATATACAGTCTCATCACCGATGACCGTGGGTGATGCATCCGGTTTGCGGTCAGCAGTGTACGGACCCTTCTATCTAGGGCGTCGAGTTCAGTCTGAGTCCATTTGAGTATGCCGAAAGAGTACATCAAAACCGGCATGACCCAACCATTGAAGGCGCGCACCTTATTTCCGCCTGAAAGAAGACTAATTAATACCTTCTTCAGGCGACAAAAGAAGCGCTCCTTCAACGATTGCTTCATGTCAGCATCGTTGATGCCTAACGCTTCCGACATACCCAAATACTTATAGCTTTCGGATGAGGAGAGGGATCTAAGGTGTATGGAATCCGAAAGTGGAATTCCCTCGGATTCCATAATCTTCCCCCCCTTTACATGCATGACTGCACATTTGTCCACACCAAATTCCATCCAGATGGCACTACTGAAAGTTTCAGTTATCTTCAGTAGCTCCATCAGATGCAATTTGTTAGGGGCAAAGAGTTTCAAATCATCCATGTAGAGGAGGTGAGATATGACCTGACCACCTCTCTTCAAGCGGTAGCCTAGACCTGAGTCCTCCAGCAGTGTGCTTAGAGGATTCAGGGCTAAACAGAACCAAAGTGGACTCAAACTGTCGCCCTGAAATATTCCCCGCTTAATCCATACAGGCTCATCATTCCCCTGGATCTGTCGACACCCTGGATAGCGAAGGACCGTCTTCCATTGCCTCATACACAACTCAAGGAAGGTGCGTAGAGTTGCATCTATCTTGTACAACTCCAGCACCCTCATGAGCCATGTATGTGGCACCGAGTCGTAGGCCTTCTTATAATCTATCCAGCATGTCGACATATCCTTGCGGGATCGGCGAACCTGTTGGCTAATGGCCATGTCTATGAGGAGTAGCTCCTTAGTACCGCGGGACCCATTCCTACATCCATTTTGAGAGGCAGACATAATCGAGTAACTGTCAATGTGTGTGTTAATTTTCGCTCTCAAAATGGATGTAAGAAGTTTATAAACCGTCGACAAACACGTGATCGGTCTATAATTCTTGGGTTCCGTGGGACTACCTGACTTATGGAGCAGGTGGGTAACGCCTGTTGTTAGAAACTGTGGTAGTGACCCAGACTCTAAGGATGACTGGAACTGAGATGCCAGGCAAGTGTGTGAACTAATGAGCCATTTTAACCAAAAATTATGTAGTCCGTCCGGTCCCGGTGATTTCCAATTCGGTAACGGACGGACTGCTTTGGCTACGTCTAATGGCGTAATTATGACTGGTTCCATCTCTGGTATAGTTCCACACACTCGCTCGATATCGCGCATCCAGCCACCCTCAGCGTGACAGACGGGCAACGACCAGATGCTACGCCAGAATGCACTCGTGGTGGCATCATCCGGGTGGCACACGTCCGTCACGTTTTGTTCAGGTCGCTCCCAAGTTCTATATACCCACCTCTCATCGCTCTGGAACATGCGATTCTGCGTGTACCGATCAACCCGCCGCTTATACCGCCGAATACGACTCGCCCATGCACAAACTTTCTGCTTCAGGAAGTCGATGCGCTCTGTGATATTGTACATGTATTCCCGAGGGCTGATTCCAGTCCCCGAAAATGCCTGTCTTACAAAGCGCATCACTCGTGGTCGTATATTGCCCTCCCTGAAGCAGTATAGTTTACCGATGAGTACCCTGGCCCCATCGATACGACGCTCGATCCTGTATCGCCAGGCTGGTACGGCTGGTTTTGGTCGAGTAGCTGCGTCACAATTTGGAAACTTGACGTTAGCTAAACGACATGCCGCCACAGCCGCGCAATACAAGATCGAGTGTGTATCAACGAGATCCTCGCTGCTCTCGAAGAAATTCTTGAGCTGCGAGTTTGGACTCGCAGCTCAAGAATTTCTGCACACACTAGCGCCCTAATTTTTTTGTGCATAGGTAGCCGTGGTATTCGGGGTCTAAGTTCGGTTGGAGTGGACCTATACTCGCGAAACGCATCTTCCAGTGCGCTCCTCAGTCGGACGTTGCACTGGCTACTTACTGTGTCAACCCTATCATCATCTTCTTCTTCTTATTATTATTATTATTATTGGGTGTTAGAGAAGAGAAGGTGTACGTCTGTGTTTGCGCACACACGTGTGCAATGTGATATCTCCAGCGTAGATCCATTTAACGGCTTTACGTTCTTTCGAAGGCTCGGAGCTCTCCATATGTATTGAATGGTCATCCATCCACGAACTGACCGTGGCAAGTGTAGCTTTACCGTCGATCGACCCGCGCGGCTATTATTATTTAGCGAGGAGATCTATTTATAATATGTGTAGTTATAGATATGTGTAGGTGTGTTATGTAGGTAGGTGTGTGTATGGGGTATCGCGCCAGGCCCAGACGGAGTTGGGGGGATGAGCACGACTTCTTCGACAAGAACTGATCCTTAACAGCTTTAAGCAGAGAAAAATGGAGAGAGAGTAGGGTGATCTTTGCCCTGCAGTGGGCATCACAGGCTTTATATATATATACAATAGATATGTGTAGTGTATACGTCACAATAGGGTAAAAAAATTATTATTATATTTAGTCCGTCAGTTAGATTATCGAAAAATAATGGACACGTATTTTTTATTTTGTCAATAAAAAAAAAATGACAAAGATAAAGCGTGTCAAAATTTGGGAGTGGGGGGTCGTGACGTCACGCCATGCTAAAAAGTGTAGCAAGGCGTGACGTCACGCGGAGCTTTAACGGGCGATATCTTCATAATTTTTTATATAATTGACAAAAGAAAAAATACGGGTCCAATATTTTTTGATAATCTAACTGACGGAGTGATTAGAATTTTTTAGGAAACTAGCCTATTGTACTAAATGATATACAATGAACGAGTTTTGAGTTTCACAACAATGAGAGGCACTCCCACACTAACTGGAGGTGAAATCTAAGTATTAGGAAACGTTGGTAAAGATATAATCATGTAGGCATGTACAGTCACGAGCAAAAGTATGTATACACTCGGTTTTATTCAAAAGCGATTTACTCCTTTATTTTTGAATGAAATTTTATGTTGTTACGAATATAGCATTTTCGAACCCATAGGTTTTTGTATTGTGTCGTATTTCAACGTTGCATTCGTTATTTCACGAAAAAATCACAATTGAAAGTTGCCAAGTGTTGACATAAAGTCAAAGTCAAAGTCAAAGTCAAATCATTTATTTCAAATAGGCACATAAAAGGCACTTTTGAACGTCAAAAATAAAATTAAAATAAAATTGATTCTAGTCGCCCCTTCCAAAACGTAGTGTTCGTATGGAAAAGAATGGGCAAGAAACTCCACCGTTACTCTTTTAAAATGTTTTACAATATATTGCATACATTATTTATATAATTATATGTGAAGACGATGCACCCAAAAATAAAATTACTATACCACAATAGGTAAAAGAATTAAAATGGATAAATGTAACCATGACATATAGATCAACTATGTGATAGATACATGGTGCTCACATATTCACAAACATTCCAAACGTAGACAATTATTTATTATATTGGTGCTCGTGACTGTACTTGACACAACCACGAGAGATCTTAGACATTCGTTATGGTTAGTAAGAAGCCCAGAATCAGTCTTACCAAGGAGTATCGTGTTACTCAGTAACTGGGTTGTGGAGGTCAGATAGGCCATTCAGTCAGATACCTCCATGAGAGGTGGCCTGCGGGCGGCGGACTAGGGGCGTCCGTCGTCCGACCAGACAGGCCCGAGTTGGCGTCGCTATGTTCCACGCGCGCCACTCGAGAATGGGTGCGACCATGGGGAATGGCCGCACGGGGAGGTGAGACCCACTGAGGAACAGCGGGTCGAGGCCTGTCGGGAGAGTGGTGAATGCTTATGCGAATCCCGCACCCCTGGCCATACGCAGAGGTGGAACATCGTGGTGGTTTTAGCCGGTAAAAGTCCGGCATGCCCCTCTGTCGCCGCCACGAAGGAGAAATTCTGATAGATTTCCAGCGCGCAAAAAAAAAAAGGTCAGATAGGTAGTCGATGTTCAGCTACATCTTGTTAGACTGGAAACAGACCCCCAAATAGTTGGGACAAGGCAGGCAGATAGTAATTTTATAGACGAAGACGTTATGACTACCGTTCCGGGCTTTCAGAGGGAGGGTGACTACTAATTGAAATTATTTAATTTAGGTGGGCAGGTACCTAATACCAGTGTGTATTGTTTTCGTGGTTGTGGGAAAATTCGTCAAGTACCTAACTTCCACAACGATAACACAAAAGGAAAATGACTTTATACCTATTTAGAGTGGTATGCTTCTACTGCCACGTAGATAAAGACGCCAGCTCATCTAGCTATTCGCACCTGTCAAATTTTCCTAATCAACCTTGAACCTAATGCTTTAGCGATAAAGTTGAAAATCTATTAAAGAAATTTGATAGATTGTAGTAGCTTGATGTTAAGCCACGAATGACAGTCGTAACGGGTAGTCGGAAGCCCAAAAATCTGACAACCAGTCTTACCCAGTAACTGGGTTGTAGAGGTCAGATATGCAGTTGCTTCATGTAATACACAGAAATTCAGCTGCATCGGGCTAGACTAGAAGCCAGGCTAACGGCTCACCGTGCTTTCCGAGGCACGGACGAATCTCTATCTATGTAATGGATGGCCACCCATCAAAATCAAAAGTCATTTATTCAAATTGGGCTGCGAATCAGCACTTTTCGAAAGTCAAAATGACAAAAGACAGTCCCCCAAAACGCCCGCCCTTCACCACTTCCTAGTACTTTAGGTAGGGACAAAAAGTGGCGCAACAAACTCCCCAGCAGCATGTCCACTCCACTCTATGTTACTTCCTTCCTTGAAGTGCAGATAAACATGCTCTAACTATTCCAATATCATAATCCAATGTGCTTTCTTTGCTACAGCATGAGGGTCCTAGCCATCCTACTCCTGATAGGAGTTGCGGTATACGCCAGCCCCCGCAGTGCCACAAGAACGCAGCCGATCACTGGGCACATCACCTCTCTTACCGACAAGGTTAGTAATTCATAATCAGCGAATAATGTTCCCACTGCTGGGACACAAGCCTCTTCTCTGTGAGGAGTGGGCCGTAATCCACCACGCAGGCCCAGTACGGGTTGGTGGATGACACATGTCATCGAATTTTTGGAGTTGGGACATGCCGGTTTCCTCACGATGTTTTCCTGTACCGTTTTAAGAAAAGTAATTAGTGGGTTGCACACCCCATACATGTAATGGGCAGTGCAACCCCTAATATTTTTTTTGTAATTTCACTTCATCATTGTTTAGCGCCGCACAGAGAATACACGTTCTTTTCAATTTTCATCGATATGTTCTTACTAGTCTCCGAATAAAATGGCAGTACCAAATACTGTGGCTACGGAACCCTAAAAATGGGATAGGGGCAGGAAGATGGTGATGATTTTAATATATTCCTATGAAAATTATTTGTCTATAAGTAAAGAATCCCATCCCTGCTCTGGCCTTAACAAGCTTAACCTTGAAGTTTTCGTTCAGTCAATAAACTTGATGAAAATAGACTCGAATCATTCACTATTTTTATTTTCTATTAGTAAACTTCTGGAGAAAAACAACTTTAATGTTGTATCTATAAAATTAAAGTAATTGACTGTGAAATGTTTAAACCGACATTAACAACATACCGACATTTAATTTTTTTATTACATACAAGCAGCGCCCGCTGGTTTCACTCGCATAAGTTTCGATCCCGTGGGAATATCAGGATAAAACGTATCCAAATTTCATCCAAATCCGTTCAGTAGTTCTGGCGTGAAAGAGTAACAAACATCCATCCATCCATCCATACAAACTTTCACGTTTATACTTAATATTAGTAGGATTTTACATGGAGCGACTGCCTAAATATCTGGCCTCCACAACCCAGTTACTGGGTAACACGGTACGTCTTGGTCACGGATCCAAACGAGCTCAACGGACATGACCTTATTTTTTTAATCACTGCCGTATTACGTCATACCTTGTTACATGTTACGATGTGATCTCAATGTGAATGGCCATGACTTTAGCCAAGGACACGATGAAAATAAAAGTTGGTACATACCTTATGCCTTATTTTCCGAAGGGTTAGTCACGAGCATAAGTATGTATACACTCGGCTTTATTCAAAAGCGATTTACTCCTTTATTTTTGAACTAGCTGCGCCCCGCGGTTTCACCCGCATAAGTTTCGATCCCGTGGGAATATCGGGATAAAAAGTATCTTATATGTGAAGTCTGGTTATAAACCATCTGTGTGCCAAATTTCATCCAAATCCGTTCAGTAGTTTGTGCGTGAAAGAGTAACAAACATCCATCCATCCATCCATCTATACAAACTTTTACGTTTACAATTTAAAAAATGTATGTTGTTACGACCAATAGCATTTTCGAACCCATAGATTTATGTGATGTGTCGTATTTCGACGTTGCATTCGTTATTTCACGAAAAAATCTAAATTGAAAGTTGCCAAGTGTTGACTGTACCTACCTGTAAGTCATATTTATGGGTGCTTTTCCACCAGAGATGTGCTATGCTACGTTGCTATGGATGCGTTTGATATCCACCAATCATATTCATTCGTGCACATAGCTTAGCACTGGTGGAAACGGATTCAACTAACACATGTTTTTTTATATGGAAGGATGCGTGCTATGGATGTGTGCTATGAATGTGTGCTATGGATACGTGCTATGGATGTGTGCTATGGATGCGTGCTATGGATACGTGCTATGGATGCGTGCTATGGATATGTGCTATGGTTGCGTGCTATGGATGGTCACGAGTGGTGTAGCTATGTGCAGAGCAGAGTCCCTGCCTTCCATACTATCGATGCATCGCATAACTCGAGCTGCGTATCTTCCTCACACAGC